>OZ024730.1:7632566-8915066 GCA_964016875.1 Fallopia convolvulus
ATAGTGAAAAAACGAGAGGAATCTGATGGTGGAGTCTTCAAAAGTGAATTTGATCAGTACTTGAATGGGTTGAACCCAGAGTGTGATTAGAGTGAGATTTTGACATGGTGGAAACTCATGAGTTTTCACCATGTCAAAATATAACCGCTGCATTAGTGTATTAAACCGCTTCAATAGGTTAATCGATCGCTGCAATATAACCGCTGCATTAGATATAAAGAGTAGCGGTTGTTAGACCTATTGAAGCGGTTTTATATCTTCACATGAAACCGCTGCATTAGATCTATATAACCACTACAAAATAGCTAAGGCTGCGCCAACGGATGCAGCGGTTAAAAACCACTGCATTAGACGTTTAATGTAGTAGTGTCAATGAACTTAGATATCCTATTCTTGCATGCATCGATCGTGAGTCTGCCTTTAGTATGAAAGAACGCACTCTTGATCAATTTTAAAGATCATTAACTTCTAAGGTATCCTTTTGTTGTGCTATAGAAGCTTGGTTTTTGACATGCTCTTCAAAATCTGTGTCCACTAGAGATTCATCTTTTTTCTTCCCTTTTTCTTTTGTTTATGGGCGAAATTGTTGGCAACCTGAATGAAGGAAAACTCCATCAATCATTCTTGATCTCCTTCCTCATCAATGCTAGAGACCATACAACACTAAATGACCTCCTCTCCCCAAAATATGTCTTCATCGTCATCATCATTTGGGGAATCATCCTTTAGAAAATCCTTAGGAATGAAATCCTTTAAAGTAAAAGGAAATTGTTGTGGTTGCCCATACTCTTTGTCGGAGTCTATATTGTGTTTCTTTTCTTTCCTACTCTTCTTCTTTTTCTTTTTGTCCTTTTTGCTTTTTTTCTTGTTAGGTTCCCTTTCAATCATTTTGAAACCTGGAGGATTAGAGCTTTAAATGACTGTTGGTTGAGGACTACTCCGTTTTGTAGACATTTGCCACTCGAAAAGACTATCATCGTCTCCTTCATCTTCTGAGAACATGTATTCAATGTCAGAACATGTCATAATCTCATACAACATCGGGCGACCAGGCACATACCTTGGCATTTCGGGATATGCCCATACAATTCGAGCATCATTATCTACTCGAAACTCTACAGACATAGCCATTTGAGGCAGTGATACAATAGGAATGCCTTCATTTTGAAGGACTTTTGAAGATATCTCCATGAAGTAATTAAATATAGGTGTGTGCACGCACGCGCAACCTTTTATGGTTGTTAAAATCTAGTATATGCTTATGTGGATTGGTGGATATATATATGCATTATATGTTTATATAAGAAATAAGTTATTACTAAGCATACGTCATAGGGTATAAGGATGTCATATTGATTTCTATCCCGAGAGGGGATGATAAGGATTTTTCTGATATAGGTAATCTTCTATTTACATCTTTCAAAATCTAAAATCTGAATATCGAATTTTTCGAGTTTCACCTTTCCTTCATTGGCATCCTGCTCTGATACCATCACAAAACAATTTGACCGCAAAACAGTTTGGCAACCATTGCTCTGATACCATCCCATCATCTATTTCCTTGATTGAATTTTTCGAGTTTCACCTTTCCTTCATCGACAACCATTGTTCTGAATCATCGCAAAACAATTTGATCATTTACAGCCAAAGAGCTCTGATACCAATTCTTGGGAAAAATATACAACTTTTCCTAGAAATCAGATTATTGAATAAGAAATACTTGAGAAAATACCACATAGTAATAATATGTGACAAATTGTGTTTAGGTTTCTAACTCTACTACAAAACTTTTATTAGAAAGATAATGTATGGAAATTCTTACAACAATATTCTCACAACTCACACTCTAATTAACCCATGTAATTTCTGCACAAAATTCTCTCTAAAAACTTCTCTATTTAATCTTAAACTAATTTTTTCTCTATATTTTGGATATTATTCAAAATAATTTATTACAACTTTATATAAGTTTTACACAAATCTCATTTATGGCGGATTTCTACGTACATTATACATCTCTTATTCTTAATTGCTTTATTAAGAATTCTCAAATGATAAAGTGGATAATAATTCCTTTTTATTTCAACTAAAAATGGATTTTACCATTTTTTGAACATGAAACTCGGTGCTTGAACGATCCATGACCTTTTGCTTTCGAGACGTCCAACTTATGAGGTTCAGATCATGGAATATGACAACATCGTATTAAAAACGACAATCATCCATGTCGGATACCCAACTGACATGAAAAAAATTCAAGTACAAAAGGCACAAATGTTGGCTTGAAGTGAAGACCATGAGCAAACCTCTCATTCAAATACCTCATTATACGTTTTACCGCTTGCAAGTGAAGAGGTGTCAGAGAGGGTGCATTCATTGACACACGATTGACGGCGTAGGCAAATGTCCAACCGTGTGATGGTGGCGTATTGAATAGAGAGCATAGTCCACCTATAAAGAGTTAGATCATAGAATGATTTGCCGACACTATAGAGTCGAGATGATGGATCAACAGGTGTAGCTATTGGCTTAGGTGAGCATGGAGTAATGAGAGAGGATATTGTTGATATATTGTTGTTGAGACATGGTGAGGCCGGTTGAACCACGCCTACTCTTCAACTTGAGGAAATAGTGGAGGTCACCTACATCTTTCAATGTTATAGTGTGATTGAGCTTGGTGATAAAATATTGAAGAAGTCTTGGATCACTTCCTGTTATAACAAGATCATCAACCTACACTAAAATATAAATGATAGTAGTAGGAGATGAGTGTACATAGAGAGAGGTGTTCGATTGGCAATATCAAATCAATGGTTAACAAGGTGATTTTTCAGTTTGTGAAACCAAGTCCTTAGAGCTTTTTTGAGGCCGTAGAAGGATTTGTGAAGAAGACACATGTGAGATAGGCGAGTATGAACTTCAAAACCCTTCGGTTGCTCCATATAAACATTTTCCAAGAGAACACCATTTAAGAAGATGTTGATGTCGAGTTGCTAGATTTTCCAACACCGAGAGAGAGCAATGGATAGAACCAACCAAATTATAATTGGTTTAATGACTGGACCGAATGTCTTGAAGTAATTGACCACTTCTTCTTAGATAAAGCCCTTTACCACCAACCACTCTTTGTAGCTCTCAAAAGTACCGTCTGAGTTCTTCTTGATCCTGAAAAATCCACTTGTTTTTGTAGTCAAAATAAGTTTTTCGATAGTTGCTGATTATAAGGATTCAATTAGCATTTATTTGTGAAAATAAGACGTGTAGAAGTGACTTGAAATAGTTAGCCACATTGTACTAATATGTGTCTCCTTAAATGTATTTTCTAAATATAATAAATTCCATTCTCAAATTTCTATAAGAATGCGATGAAGTTAGAGGTTTTTTTGTATCCAAATGTATTGGATTTTCTTCTATTCAATGTAAGACAAAATTTGCATGAGACACCCTCTCATAATTTGTCATTTTGGATTAAGAAATTGGGTGAATTTCTAACACTTGGTATCAGAGCCTGGTGAGATAAAATCCATCAAAACAAGTGTCTCATCTTGAGATTGAGAGTTCGAGACAGAGAGGATTGAATGAACAGAGAGAGAGGGGATCAAACAAAGGGACTAACACCACATGAGATGGGCCAAGAAACCCCTCTTATGGATATAATGTCCGGATTCAAGACAAGAATGGATCCGTGACATTAAAGTATCCTATGCTAAATAGAAGCAAATATGTAACATGTGCAATAAAAATGAAAATCTTCATGATAGTACAAGGAGTGTGGAACGTAGTTGGGTGCCAAGATGACAACCAAGGAAGCATGAAATATGCTAAAAAACATGAACGTTGGAGCTGAGAAGGTGAAGGAGGCGAGAACACAATCCCCGTGGAGAGAATTTGAGGTCATGAAGATGAGTGATGGTGACAACATTGATGAATTCTCTAGTAAGCTTCATATTGTTGTCAACAAGCTAAGAAGGTTAAGTAACAATGTAGAAGAAGAACAAGTGGTGAAGAAGTGCTAAGATCAATTTCACCAAAGTTTCTACAAATTGCATCCACAATTGAAGGGTTTAGCTATCTAAAAACCAAAACCAAAGATGAGGCTATTGAATCACTCAAAGCTCATGAGGAGAGGTTACAAGGTCATAGAGAAAAAGGAGGTGAGACTGTGCTTCTCACTCGAGCAGAATGGAAGGCTAGAAAGGACAACAAATCCCAAAAGAGACACACTAGATATCAAAGCAACAATAGAGGATGAAGAGGAAGAGGAAATGGGGGTTCTCAAAGGAAAGAAGAAGAAGTAAACAAAAAGGAAATTTGATAAGTCAAAGATAAAATGCTATGACTCTAGAACATTTGCTTCTAAGGCTCCGTTCGGATGCACGCGTCTTCCAGCGTGAGTGGGAGCGGGACGCAGCGGAAGCGGATCGGTGCAGTGTTCGGGTGTCGATGAGGTTTCTAGCGGGAGCGGGGAAAGCTAGCGGGAGGACACTAGTTTTCACCCACTCCTCCCCCCCCAGCTTCTCCCCGAGACGCTACCCCCAATTCCCTCGATACCCCCAACCACAAATAACCCCGAAAATGAAATTGAAATGAAATTGCCCTCATTTTCGTGTCCCCAAAAAAACCTAGATCGAGCACTCTCCAGCGGCGATTCCATCGAGCTCTCCATCGACGATTCAGCGGCGAATCAATCGGCGATTTGGCGATTTTCGTGTCCCCCACTTACCTTCGTACTCCATTTGCTTCATTCCGGAGAAATCGTGACGAATCTAGGTACAAATCTTCAACTCTCCGAGCTTTGTTTAGGCCCTTTTGCTTACAATTTGAGCAGAGGTATTAGTGAAGCTGATGGTTATTGATCTGTTGATGTAGTTCCTAGTGAGTTCATTGAATAATATTGATCCGTTGATGTAGTTCTTAACCACCCCTTACTTTGAATTTTGCAACTAGCCTAGCTAGCTGTGTACAAATTAAAATTAAACGTTTGAAGGAATGAGCTAGAGAGTTGAATCAATGATAAGGACGAAGCTCTTCCAGTTTTTAGTGAGACTTGAAAATTCATGTGGTATAACTCCGGAAAGATTGAGACCTTTGAGCTGGCTGTGTAGCCCAAAGCAACAACAATATACATATTTCCACAAGATGAGTACGTAGCTAGTGAGCTAGATTGCAAGATAAATAATATGTAGATGAAAATTGGAGAAAAAAATATGTATAGTAGTAGGAGTAAATTAGGATGATACATGTTTGTAACATGACACACGGTGCCTTTGTTATATGTGCAGTCACAAGTGACATTGCTAAGGATGATTTGTAACGAATCTTCAACTCTCCGAGCTTTGTGCATTAGATTTCTGGCTTTATGATATGAATTCGTAGCTGGTTTGTGCATATGATTTGTAGAGAACATGTTGTTGCTGAGTTATTAGAAAAGGGGAAGAAAAAAAAGACTCAAGTATTAATTATGAAGTTGTACAGAACAGATTATAGGCTGACTTTGTAGAGAACATGTTGTTGTTGTAGAGAACAGATTATAGTCTTTAGGATAAGAATTGCATATGATTTGTAGACCTATCATTTGAACACCTAGCTGGTAGCTGGTCGAAGAAAAAAAAAAGAAAATGAATTGTGTTGACAAGAGCTAACTTTTGCAAAAATAGCAAGAACCTTTGCAAGAACTTTTGGTTTCAAGTATGTTATCTTACAATGATTTATCCTGGATTGCATAGGCAATCACAACCATGGTGTCCCAGGATTCATGGAGTGAAGACGGTGATAGTGTGGCGTTTGCCGATGACCAATTCTACAATGAAGAGGTAAAATCTTCATCTATAGTTGTGAACCACATTTTGAGCAAATATTTCTTGATTCCAATTTGTGTTGTTACTCAATTGATTATGAAGTGCAATTCTTTGTTTTTGTACTATGTAGTTCAATTCTGATGAGGAGGATGAACAACTACTGCACCGGGATTTAGGTGAGAAACAATGCTGCAAAGGGCTACAACAACTCGCAAAGCGTCATAAGGAGAGAGCTGATGCCGCAGAGAGGTACGTGGCGTTGATGGAAAGGAGCCTCCAGGCACAAGCTCACAAGATTGAGGAGCAGGTTGAACTCATTGAAGAGTTGTCAACTTGTACAGTCGAGCATGCCTTGGAACGTGACAAGGCAATTAAAGCTGTTAACCGTTGGAAAATGTGCAGTATTGCCCTCACGTTCATGTGTCTGGTGTTTCTCATTTATCCATACAATCCCTTTCCATTAGTTGTATGTATCATGTTAAGTTTCTTTGGATTTTAGGTGTAATTAATTGATTGTTGTTTAGTATTGAAGACTCAGTGGTTGTGAATTTTTTTATCCTTTTGGAACTTGTAATGAATATTGCAAATAATGGAAACCTTGGCTTATCTAGTACTTCTAATTAAGTTTCTGAATGATAATATACTCATGGAACATATCTAGTACTCCTAATTAAGTTTCTGAATGATAATATACTCATGGAACATTCTATCGTAGGGTCTAGGTTTATATGGTAGTCAAGGATTTCATACTTATTTTGTCACCCCGTTTAGGAAGACTTTACTACAATTAAGGCCTCGAAAATTGAATATCATATCTTTTACATAATTGGCGAAATTATGTAAAAGATATTGTAGTGTCTATGTTTATATGGTAGCCAAGGAGGTCGAAGCTGGAGCTGCTCGAGAGGAGGTCGAAGCTTGAGCTGCTCGAGAGGAGGTCGAAGCTGGAGCTGCTCGAGAGGAGGTCGAAGCTTGAGCTACTCGAGAGGAGGTCGAACCTGGAGCTGCTCGATCTACAAATTGGAATTGCAATTACAAATTGGGGGAAATAAGAGGCCACGTGAGTTGCACATGTTCACAAGGGGCATTTCTAAATTTTTTTATAAGGGTAATTTTGTCAATTCATCTAGCTTTTTTGGATTTCCGCTACTACATGCCAAACACTTTTTTACCCATTCAGCTGATAAATTCAGTTTCAGCTTCTCCCAAAAATCCAGCTTCAACTAGATTCCAGCTCCAGCTACCAACTTCAGCTAGGTGTTCCAAACGGAGCCTAAATGTCCATCAAAGGAGAAGGAAGAGTAAGCAAATTTTACAGAAAAAGAGGAGTATGATCAGTTTGTAATAGCCCACTTTTCTATGAAGGGTAATGAAGTAAATTACATTAATTTGTTTAGAGAAAAAGAGTAGCAGACTCTAAAATGCTCAGTTTAGGTAAATGAAAAAAATTAAGAAATAATTTTATAAGATTATTTGGATAAATTGACCTTATTCGAATGGTCATAAAATCTTACACAATATTAATACTTAAACCAAATGAATTATTCTTGAATTATATTCAAGTAATGTTATAAGTGAAATCAAATGAAATATGAAGATTAAAAATTTAATTATTTTATTAGTATTTTTCTTAAAGGATGGTAAAATTAGTCTAAGGTTATTTATTCTAATGAAGGGGCATAAATTTAGTTATAGATTTAAAAAAATGCTTATGGTTAATAAAATAATTTCTAATGGTATGTTTATCAGTTTTAAAACCTTAGGTGTAAAACTTAATTTAAAAAAAAACATACAAATACATGTAAATGTTTTTTTATCACATTGTAAGAAGAGTGGGCCAAAAATGCGATTTCCCCCCGAAATTCCCTTCTTACTCCCCAAACTCACTCAAACAACCATGGAGGTCTTCTTCACCTTAATCACACCATAAATCACGGATCTGGGCATATGAGATATGTAAATTGATCTTCTCAATCTCATCAATCCAATCACCCCTTCAATTTTCAATTTTGTGATTTGAATCCCGAAATATTTGGATTGTGTAATACTCCTCTTTTTCAAAATCATGAAGGAAATTATTGAAATTATTTACCCAATTATATATGACTTGTTATAGTTTATTTTGTTCTTTCTTGTATAAGAAGAAACATGAAATAAATATAACTTGTAGGAAAATAATTCAATAAATGATTCGAGCAAAGTAAAATTTACTTAATAATGTATATATTTCAAATAATATATTTGACTTATATACTAATGAGACTAATTATAATTAAAAACAACATTATAGTTGAAAATAGGGCGGAGAATGGACGAAATAAGAAAAGTTGGGAACATTTCGTAATTACCCTTAAAGTACGGGCACTCGCGCGTAATTTCTGGAAAATACACAGCTGAGACGTTTTTTTTGTTCAATGAAAAATTCAATCTTGTAAAGGCTAATTTGGACTCGTTTCTTAACCAAATTCGATTCCGAAAGAACCGACATACTCTCCTAGATGTTATCTACAAAACCCCTCAACAAAGTCGGTAAATTTTGTGGAAAATCCTATCTAATTCGACTCTTGAAGATAAGAGGTTATGTAAACGCGTTTTTCGGTTGAAGATACATTCTTACCCGAATCAAACAGCGTTTTGGCTCGGATTTTGCTTGGAAACGAAGTATTCACGAACCCTAGTACCTCCCTATAAATATAGGCCGAAACCCATCACTTTTACTCATCCAAAAACCTCTAGAAAACCCTTCGAAACCTAGTGCCCTGTTTCTGCGCAGCCACTGTGTTTGAGCGTTTTCGGCTTGAAATCGAAACCGAAAGTTGCGTTTGTTGCCAACAGTAGGTAGTATTCGATCCCACGAGTCCAACGCCACTGATCCCGTCCTTTTTCGTGTCCGTTTGAGGGAGAACCGAGCCTTCAAAGTCAGGTTTCCGGTGCTCTGTTCAGAAAAATACAACAGCCATTTATTGTAAGTATACATGTAAATATGCTGCTAATGTCTACGTGATGTTGTACATATAAAAATTCATGCCTACAGTACTTGTTTACTACTTAAAGTACATGATTATGGTAATAAGCTTAGGCCTAATTGCTATATAGTATATAGCATGGAACGCATGAACATGTGTATCATAAACATGAAATTACTACTGTATGTCGCTCACAAACGAAGGAAAATTCAGATTCATGTAGTCTTATAAAAGCATATTATTAAGGATTAATATGTTCATGTACCATCATGTTATCTTAGTAAACAATAACATATATATACTTACTAAGTGCAATATATCAACTATGTTATTTTTATGAAACGATCAAAATAAATTAATTAAAATTTATTTTGTATTGTCGGTACAATTTCGGACGTGAATTTGGAATAGGCACGCGGGATTGTTAACTTCAAAGCTTGTCTCTTCGCTTGAACATTAAGTTCGTCTTCAAATCAATGCAAGTGGTTTGGTTCGCTTTGCATTACTTCTTTAAGCATTGGAATTGAATCCATGTTTAATTATTGTTGGGAATTGTTTGTGTGGAAATAATTGGATTAGGTTTATTTATCGTTTTAGATTTAATGACCTTGTTATAAAGCGCTATATATATATATATATATATATAGGGGAGGGCTCCAGAGAAACGCAAATTGTAAAGAAACAGAAGTCGTAATAAGAGCCGTTGGATTTGATGTAATCGATGGCTAATAATGACGGTATATCTTAACAATAATGGGCAAAATACACTTGAATATGCATCTTGCAATTATAAATATGGAAGCTCCTAAATTGTAGGGATTCTGATTTTTTTAAAAATTAAAAAAAATATTTATGGAAGTTGGCGTAACTGTAGAGATTTAAGGCATGGAAAAGAATTATAAGAATAAAATAATTGTAGCAATTCCGATTTCCTTAAAAATAGCTGATTTTGGATGTGTTGTTGTAGTAGTCGTGTAATAATATCCGAATATATTAGTTGAGATATTGAACCTACCAACATGTGTAAATGAATATTAAGAATACATTCTCGAATATACCGTTGTAGTTCAAAACCTTGAACATGTGCATAATAAATTTGAATATTAACTTCACAGTTTTGAACATGTGCTTTCTATTTTGCGTAAAATTCAAATTCAAAATTTGAATAATTATTGTTGGCATAATTATCTTGTATGTGGTTGATATGTTTCAATATATTCTGAATATTTTTTAAAAATTGTTCGAATTTTTTGTGGTTTGAATATACAATCTACTTTGAAGTCGTCATGTGTTTATATCTGAATATGTTAGTTTAAATATCGAACAAACCAATATGTGTAAACGAATATTAATAACACATTTTCGAATATGCCATTGTAGGAGTGATATATATATAATTGCAATAATATATGAATATTTGAGTGTATATCTTGAACATTGCAAAGTATGAAATCGAATATTAAGTATATAATCTTGAACATGTTTTACACTATATCTGAACATTAAGTACAAAATATCGAATATATATACAATATATCTGAATATTAAGTACAAAATCTCGAATATGTACACAATATATCTAAACATTAACGTCACAATTTTGAACAAGTGTACAAATGAACTCGAATCTTTATACAATGTATATGAATATTAAGTACAAAATCTCGAACATATACACAATATATCTGAATATTAACTTCACAATTTTGAACATGTGTATAAAGAACTCGAATATGTATATAATATATGTGAATATTAAGTACACAATATCGAACATGCATACAAAATATATGAATATTAACTTGACAGTTCAGGATAACTCATCAAACAATAACAATGGCGAATCCTATGAACTTCTTCTCTATTCTTTACTCTTGGGCGACATTGTTTGATGTTGTCCTACACAAAACGAAACACAACCACATTATTGAGCATCATAAATCCATTTAGAAATCCTTATAAAATTGTTAACAAAACCCTAGTACACAATATCCTCTTTCTGGCTCTAGTTTCTCTATAAGTAGTGGTTTCTCTAGATACTAAACCTATATATATATATATATATATATATATATATATATGCTAGGTTGTACGTAGCCCTCGGGCTTGTTTGTGAATTGTTGTGCTTTGTCTATGGACTTGTATGCTAGCCTAGTACTAGGGGTGTAAGACTTGTGATCTTTGGACACCTCTATATAACATTCGCATTAGGATGGACCTAAACCCTAATGCTGGTCATGACCCTGCCCGTCTCATCCGTGCATGAGGGGTGTAGCATCTAGCTAATGCTCTCTATCGAATCCCGGGTAGTTCTTGTATTCGCGCCTCGACTAGTTCGAGAAGTATTAAAAGCTTATAACTCGATGTGTAATGTTTTGTCATTTAAATAAGATAAGTGCCCAATGCACACCCTTAATGAACCAGGGTGGTGGTTACAATTTGTGACCCTACTCTTGCTCCCGGCTAAGTAAGTCTTCTTTCCAATCTGAATGCATGCTCGGGTTTGTTAAAACGCCTATAAAATGGCAAGACGGGTTTGGTACTTAAGCACCTTCGCGGCCACCTCCCTGTCGGCACCCTCCGAGTATGATGAGGTTGGTCGGGACCCAATTAGTCGACGCGAGGCTTTTCAAAATAAAATTATGTGAATAATAAAATGTTCCCAACAATCACATATTTCCTTAAAGGAACCACATTTCTTGTGGCATCCCCTCTCTTTTAATTGCATTCCTCTTTTCTTTTCCGTGGAAGTATTGTAGTTACTAAACCGTTGACCGAATTTTATTCGGAATTCAATGGTGGTGATTTAATACAACCACAAGAACCACTCACAAAAATTCCCATTTGCTTAGTCTGTCACAAGACTAACCCGACCGTTTCTTTCTTTTGCATGGTCGGCTGGTGTCAACCCGTCCCTATACGGAAACATCAGGTCTCAAGCTTACGGAGTGAAGAAGGTGATTACAGCATACTTGGAGTTTCAATTTATTGACAAGGTTTCTATTAAGTTATTTCTTTATTTATAATAAAGGCGAGATCCTTGGCTTGTGAGGTCCGTCAAAACAAGTTTGCATTAAAGGATTGCTTTAATTCCGCATTATTAAAGTTGATTAAATTATGGACGCACTCTTTTTATAATTTGTTATTCTACTTTCTATTTTATTATGAATTTTGTATGAAAGTTTTGTTACTGTAAAGCCTTGGGTGGCTTAGGATGAATTTCCTAGGTCACTGGCGTGTAACCTCTCCGAGGGAAATTGGGGGTGTTACAGATTGTTGATTGGAACAAATTAGGGTAAAATTCATTTTGGCAAGAATTTCAAATCAATTCAAACAATTCTATCCCCTAACCTTCACAAAAAGTTGATTGAAAAGTATCGAGTTTGCCTAGAAAATTGATTTACAAAACCTCTGTAATTTGCGTTTTTCTCCCTCATTTCTCAACCTTTTTCGATTCGTTTGAACCATAATATTCTAGACTCTGATACGGTTCCAATAACACCTCAAATGCCTCAAATTGTCACCATAAGAAGAGACACGAGCCGCTACAAATTAGCCTTTTTACAAGCCTTGTCTTTTCATAGTCACTTGGTGTTTCGATAATTTCCGCCACCACACACCATCTCGTGTTGTTGCAATGCTAGCAGTAGAAAAAGGGTTCCGTCACGGTTCCAACGACGCCAACCGTGCCTCATTTCGTTTCCAGATAAGGGTGAACTACCCCGCTGAAGTTCGCCCATCGTCGTTGCTTTCTTGTGTGTGTTGTTCTAAGTCAAGTTGTAGCTGGCTAGCAGGCCCCACCCGGCCTGTCTGGTCTCTCCCTTCCCTTGCTTTTATTTTTGGTATTTTAATTTTATAAAATGTGTTTACTAGTTTTCTAAAATAAATTTCATAAAGATTTAAAAATATTGAACCTTTTGATAAAAATGGATTAGTACTACCCTTATACAAATAACAAGAATTTTTGAGAATTTTCACATGTAAGATATGCTTATCAAATTAGAAGTTTACCAGTTCTCCCTGTCGTGTCATGCACGACTATGACTCGATATTTTTAGATATATATTAATAAATAAAAATTCAAGATAAAATTTAATGTAAGTAATTTGTTGCCCGTAATATGTATAAAAATTAATTTGTTTTTTAAAATCAAATAAAACAAATTCAATTTAGATTATTATGCTTAAAATTGAGAATAAACATAGATTATGAGTTTGGTTCAAATGAAACAAACTCTTATCCTAAAACGAACTCTTATCCTAAAACGAATGCACTTTTCATAGTTAGTAATGCACTTTTCATATAAAAGTGCATTGAAAAATACAAAAAGTGCATTACGAAAAAGTGCACTAAAAAAATTTGAAAAGTGCACTAAAAAGTACGAAAAGTACAAATGCGAAAAAGTGCACTCCGAAGTATGAAAAGTGCACTACTAACTACAAAAAGTGCATTCGTTTTAGGATAAGAGTTCGTTTTAGGATAAGAGTTTGTTTCATTTGAACCAAGATTATTAACATAAAATAATCTACATTGCTCATTTTCCTTGACAATATTTCATAAATAGATTTAATTTAAAAGAAGGATATAAAATATGAAGAAATAAAGCAAAAAAGATATATCTTGAAAATATGAAAGAGATGAGATTTTGAATAATAATAATTAATTTATAATAATATATGTAATTGAGTATATTTATCTTTTAATATAAGAGAGAGAAAGAAACAAATAAAATGTTAAAAAGATTAAGCATATATATTTTATTGGCTTATAAGGAAAAAAATTCAACTATTAGTTAAATTTTTTTAGTTTAAATATTATCTCCTACAAAAAATTACGATATTATCTAAATTTGAAAAATAATTAATTTTAATTAAGTGGAAAAAATTTGGCATGTGGAATATGAAGTGGAAAGAATAATTAATATATAATTTTTATGGAGTAAGGACTAAATGACATGTGGCAAAATTCTATGTGGATTAATAATAGGATGTCATTTGTCAAAAGCTGAGGTGGCGCAATGTGGTGGTTCCAAACCTTATTGCTTTTATATATATAGTACATTATAAAGTTATAAATATTATACTTTATAATAAAAGTTTATAATGAAGTTTGTAGATAAATTGGTCTAATAAATAGGTATATGCAAATAAATTAAATTATTGTTTATTTGCATATATGAAAAAGTTTATTAACCATATGAATTTTGAACTCTAAAAACCTTATAAAGTTTTAAGGATTAATAATCAAGTAGTTGGGTTGGAATTCTTAAAACACGTTTTATAAGATAATGAAAATCTATCGTTTATTAGATTTCCGTTTTGAAACATATATTTGTGTCTATGCTGTTGTTTCTTCTAGGTCATTCAATCCAAGGTTATACGATCTCGACTATAACCTATCCGAGTTTCCGAGGTCGTTAATAAGGCAAGTTGACATACTTGCTCGGCTAAATCAATTGTTTTCTTTAGGTGAAGAGTCTAAATAACCCTTGATGTACTATATGTGTGAAATAAAAATGAAAACAAAATTGAATATAGGCTGTTATTCATTTCATAGTAATAATGACCTCGTTATCATCGTAACCTTAATATTGTTGTTAGGTTGCGCTAGATTTGGACTTAGGTCTCGATGATTGTGATCTTGTGTGTTATCATCTCATTCGAGACTTGTTGTGGAAGTAGCGTAGTACCTAGGGGTGTGATTCATAATTACTCTGGACACCTCTTTAAAACATTTTTGCACTAGATGGAATTCAAATCTTAGTGCCTAGTCATTACCCGACCCGCTCTATCGCAATGAGGGCGTTGCACCTTAGCTAATTACATTTTTATTAGGGTCGTATGAGACCGTGACTTCTTTGGGACGTGTGAGCCCATGTGGAATTAAAAATCACAACCCAATGTGTATATGTGGCCATTAAAAAGCTTAGTGCGAGTAAGCACATAAATAAAGAACCTAAGTGGTAGCCTTGCATTGAATACTGTTATTAATAATTTGGATTAAATCTATGTGCTTGTTGTTGTGTTTATTTTAATTTTAGTTTAGAAATTCAGGTATGAAATTTATATGATATATATGTTTGGCCATTAAAAAGATTAGTTCGAGTAAGCACCTAAATAAAGAACCTAAGTGGTAGCCTAGTATTGATTACTGTTATTAATAACATGGATTAAATCTATGTGCTTGTTGTTGTGTTTATTTTAATTTTAGTTTAGAAATTCATGTATGAAATTTATATGATATTTTCTAGGAAAGTTTAGATATAACGTAAAGTGCATTAAACCTTTTAAAAGTCGCATTCATATTAAAAATAATTTTGATTGAATTATATATTTTAACCTAATAAACATTGGAGTCGATTTAGCTGACCCCGGGGTGGGCTGGATACATCTTGTACCAGGTTTTAGCATATTTTCGAGGGCACTAAAGGTGATGACGAATGGAGCCCATGATACTACAAGGAAACTTTTGATTGTTATCTAAATAGTAATAGAGATAAGGATTTCACGATATATGTTATAATTGTAGTTCAAGCCTTCCTCTGTATTTTATTATTTAATGATTTAAACTTCAAAAATTCTTATTTTAAAATAAAGGTTTTAAATTTAAATCGAGATATCTTGAAAAGACTTCTGTGATTTCATTATTGATACAATTTCGATAAATTTTACCAACATTTTATTGATGCAAAAACCTAGGGTGACTTTGGACCTTAAAATCTGATATCACTAGCTTGTGACATTCCCGAGATAAATCAGGGGTGAAACAAAGCATGCCTTGATATTGATTGAAACATGTGAGTTGACTAAATCACATGTCTTAGAAAGCAAGGGAGAGATGTCTACTGAAATTGGAGGTGCCAAGAAGGAAAAAAGTTGGTACCTTGATACTAGTGCAAGCAACCATATCATAGGTGACACAAGTTGCTTCATAGAATTTGACCATTCAATACATGACAATGTGAGGTTTTGTTATGATTCAATAATCAAGATACATGGACAAGGATCAAGGCTATTCCAATGCAAAAATGGGGAGCATTTGGTTTTGTCTAATGTATATTACATACCAAAACTGAGAAATAATATCACAAGTCTTGGACAAATTGATAAAAGTGGTGGGTGAGTGATCATAGAAGGAGGAGTGTTGAAGGTTTATGACAACATTAACAAGCTCATGATGAAAATAAAAAGGCAACACAACAAGCTCATGATGGAAGCTCCAACTACTGCACACCTGAATGTTGTCAAACAAATTCCGAGGTATGTAAGGGCACATTTGAAATGGGATATGTATTAAGGAAAGGCCATGAAAATGAGGATATAATTAGCTACAATGACAATGATCTTGATGGGGATACATATGATAGGAAGAGCACTATAGGGATCATCTTTTTCCTTGGAGAGAATCATATCACTTGGGTGTCACAGAAGCAAAGAATTGTGGCACTTTCATCTTGTGAAGCTAAGTATATTGCATCAACAAGAGGAGCTTGTCAAGCAATTTGGCTCAAAAGATTGATGGAAAGTCTAAGGGGAGATAATCAGGTGAAGCACCCTCTAAAAGTTGACAACAAGTCTACAATTGCTCTAGCTAAAAATCTAGTTCATCATGACCAAATTTCATTTTATTTGTAAGTGTGTTAAGAACGATGTTATTCAACTAGAGTACACAAAAATAGAAACTCAACTAGTTGAAGTACTGACAAAGATTCGTTGAGTTGAGAGACAAGATTGATGTGAAGATCATCAAATGGAAACAAGTTTAAGGGGGTGAATGTGAAACATTTATTTTTCGTAGTCAAATTTTGTTTATAGTACTTGTTTTTCGTAGTCAAATTTTGTTTATAGTTGCTGATTTTTAGGATTCAAGAAACATTTATTTGTGAAAATAAGACGTGTAGAAGTAGTTTGAAATAGTTAGCCACAATGCACATAATAGGCATCTCCTTAAAAGTATTTTCTAAATATAACTAAATGTATTCTCAAATTGCTATAAGAAGGAGGTCGAGTTAGAGGTTTTTTTTTGTATCCGAATGTACTGGATTTAATGCAAGGCAAAATTTGCATGGAAAACCCTCTCATAATCTGTCATTTTAAATTAAAAAATTGAGTGAATTTCCAACAATAATGTGGTGTTGTTTGTTGGCAACGGGACGATAATGGCTTGGCTCGGTTAATTTTGGTACAATAAGTGCATTATGCATTTTTAGATCAGGCAAGATTGAACCACTATTAAAAATAGACAATTGATTACCTTTTCCCACTTGGAGTTTATCGTCCCCGGAGTAGTCATATAAAATTGTGAGTTTCCGGATGTTGGGTGAGTCGTGATCAGTAGCTTCGATGTCGAATACCATGAACGATCTACGACAATGGAAAGGATTTTGACATTTTTAAGGTTGTCTTGTTTCAAAGTATATCTCATATTTGGATGACGAGGCTGGAGGCATGTAATCTGTACGGTTGGTGTGCTGTCAACAATCGTTGCCTTCGTGTCCGGACTTGCTACATAATTGGCATTGAACGTGATTGATAATAAATAAATAGAACGAAAGTAATACTCTTGTTTGTATCCTGCATAGTATTCTCTTGTTTGTTATTAGTGAATAATCATGTACCTACATATATACTTATCAATAGAGGCAATATCATATGAGAGACTTTCATAATCTCACATGGTATCAGAGCCCTCTTCGTTGAATTTGACCCCTATGGTTTTGCTGTGAAGAATCATTAAACCAAGACGGTAATTCACAGGTGCAATAGTCAAGGAGAACTCAACTCCTTCCATTCTAATAATGAGATGGTTGCTACTCTTCCCAAAGCCCTCTCGGTGTTCCAACAATTCTTTAATTTCTTCTAATACTCTCAATTGTAATAAGTAGGATTTCATAGAGTTGTGTCATGTGTGTCAATTAGGCAAACACATGAGACTGCCTTTTCACTCTTCTACTTCTCATACTGTTGCTCCATTTCAAATTATCCATTGTGATTTATGGACGTCTCAGGTTTTGAGTTGTTCCGGGTTTAAGTATTATTTGGTTTGTCTTGATGATTATTACCATTATCATTAGACTTTTCCTCTAAAAAATAAATCATATGTGTTTTCCAAATTTCAATCCTTATATTCCTATGAAGGAAGAATATGATGCTTTGCTTAAAAATAAGACTTGGGATCTTATCTCGAAACCAACACATGCTAACGAGGTATCTGGAAGGTGGCTTTTCCGATATAAATATGATGCAGATGAAAAGCTTGCAATATATAAATCATGATGGGTCGCACGTGGCCATTCCCAAGAACATGACATTGATTTTGACGAAACCTTCTCACCTGTTGTCAAACCTGCCACAATAGGCATCGTACACACCCTTGCTCTTGATCGCTCATGGGCCAACATCAATTGGATGTAAAAATGTCTTCCTTTATGGGAAACTGAATAAATTGGTCTATTGTCAACAACCACTGGGATTTTTCAATCCCCTCTTACCAGATCACGTTTTCCATCTTAATAAAGCACATTACGGCTTAAAGCAAGCACCTCATGCTTGGTTTCAAAGATTTGCCACATATCTGATTTCGCTCAGTTTCACCAACTATACATCAGACACCTCTTTGTTCATCTTCAAACGAGGTAGTCATCAGGCCTATTTTCTCGTCTATGTGGATGATATAGTTCTCACAACGTCATCGCCTTCTTTTATAAACAACATCATCCGAGCTCTAAGAAATGAATTTGCAATGACCAATCTCGATGAAATACACTATTTTCTTGGCATATTTATTAAAAAGACAAGAGTTGGCCTTCGTCTTAGTCAATAAAAATATGCGTACGAGATTCTAAATCGAGAAAATATGTTAGAATGTAATTCCGCTGGAACGTCGGTAGATACAAATCCAAAGCTTCCTGATGATGTGGGTGCACCGGTATCGGATTCCACCTTATATCCATCTTTGGTCGAAGCTTTACAATACTTAACTTTCATCCGCCAACACATTAGTTATGCCCTGCAACAGGTAAGCCTTTGTTGGGCCCTAAAATATCGGGCTAATTTTTGATGTGGGACAACGAAGATATGAAGAGATCGGAATGAATTAAAGACATTATTCACCTTTAATGGAGCATTAAACGTCATGGAGGAAATCAAGGAAAGAGCTGTTGGAACGCATTAACTACATGGGGGAGAATCACAGACGCCTTAAATGCCTAACGCGTTGACTATTCAGCAGAAGTGGTAACTGGTCAAACTAGCTGTTGGAGGATAGTCGTTGGAGGATATTAATAACTAGGCGAGATTCTCGGGATTGGTACTCATAAATGACCAGAATGTAAGCTTATAAAAGGAGATGAAGAACATCAGCAAAGGGGGTACTCTCGGACTCACTCTCGCTACAAAAAAAATCGACATACAATTGAATTTTTATTCTTCGATTATTCATCCACGATCTCAAAAGCTATTTTGCTCTTCATCTTCTCTCTGGCGTACTCATCAATTGTTCTTCTACATCTGAATGGAGTCATAGTGATGTTTACCCTCGTTATTCTATATTTTTGCCTATTTATTTCGATATCCATTGTTTTACCAATTAACGTGTCTACTACTTATCATTGGTGTCTTGAATCGTAAGGAGTAACTCGCAGCAGTACAATTGCAATCTTATTTTACTATTTTGAATTCATATCTCTTTCTCTACTTGTTTACTAGTTCATTTGCTATTTCTCCTTGTGAATCCCTTATTATTTGCGAATTAACGTGTTTAAATAGGTTTTTGACTAGAGTTCCCTCATTATAGCAGATAACGCGTTTACGTGTTAAATCTGCCCAAAACAATTGGCACCCACCGTGGGGCCTTTAGCAAAAAATCCCATAAAACACGTTACCATTTTTTTTTTTGGAAGGAGAGGCGGTACTCTCCGGCCTCTCAAGGAGGCATTTTATTAATAATAAGGCAAAATGGGCTAAAAAGTCAGCAAACAGGGGATAGCCCGACCCCTTACATCATCATATAACAAGGAAATAATCCCCTCAGGCGGGGCACACAATACATCGAAACCAAGCGGAAAACTAAAAGCAATAGACGCGAGGCGATCGGCAACCGTATTCGCCTCTCGATACACATGACGGAGTTGGATATTCCATCTTCTACTGATAAAGCCTTGGCATTGTTTAACCAGGCTATATAACGGATGACTCTTATTAATATTACTACCTAAAAGATTAATGACTAGCTGAGAATCACATTCCAGAATCACCTGTCTGCAACCCTTCTTCCAAGCAATCTCGAGGCCATCACGGACTCCCCAAAGCTCCGCCATCGGCACGGTGCAGGATCCAATGTTGTGTGAGAACCCCTGAATCCATTGTCCATGATTATCGTGCAGGTAGCCACCAGCCGATGCCCTGACTCCCTCTTGAACCACACCATCGGTATTCAACTTCACCCACCCCTGATCGGGTTTCGTCCAAACATCCTGCATACTAGAAATTTTAACAGAATTGGGAAGAGAATCCATACCTGAACTTCTGATATACTCCTGAGCTTGTTCAAGTATGTAACTCGCATCATCGGCAACGTTCACCTCATTGTTGAACACCATCGCGTTACGCCATCGCCATATCCACCACAACGCCGTCGCAAAAATCGAGCGCCATTCCAGCGAACCGGTGCAAGTGACGCAAACGATATTGGTTCATATCCAACTTGCAAACGAAACCTGAAAAAAGAAACTACACATATCAGTCGCTTTCAGATTCTCCCAAATAACTCTCACCTTGGGGCAATCGCGAAATAAGTGCTCGAAGGTCTTGTCTTCATTGATGCAATGAGCGCGTCTCCCAGACGTAGCAATATGCCTTCTGACCCGCTCCATATTAGACATAATGCCTCCCTTGTTGGCCAGCCAGATGAAATGCCGAACACGCTCGGTTGTTTGCAAACGCCAAATGCTTTGATAGAAGAGAGTGTCGACACTCGTTCTTTCCATGTTCCCTTGTAGCAAACTATATCCAGACCCAACAGTATAACTCCCATCTGCAGAAAATCTCCACCCAATCTGATAGTCCTCAGCGACAGAATCTTGCAGAATATAAATAGCGGCTAGCTTTAAGATAACAGAGTTGGGAAGATAAGGAGATAATCTATCCCAATCCCAACTACCGCCTGCCGTCCAGTAACTAATCACCCTCCGTTCCCTTTGGTCTTCAGCAATATTACAGAGTGCTAAATTGATCAGAGGAGTGTCTAATAACCAGGTATCCATCCAGAACTTTATTGAATTACCATCTCTGAGGAACCATCTAACGCCCTTGGACACCACCTGATTCAAACCAGTTTTGACGCCTTTCCAAAGATAAGAGCAGGCATTAGAATTGCCCAATGCACAATCCACATACTTGTGCTTCAAAACCGTTGCCCATAATTCCCTATCGCTCATAATAAAACGCCATCCTAACTTTTCGAGAAGAGCGATATTCATCTCCTTCATTGAGCGAATACCAAGTCCACCATGGATTTTCGGTTTAGTGACTTCATCCCATGCCACTTTATGCATTCTCCTGCGTTCACTTGAACTTCCCCAAATGAAACTTCGCACCGATTTGTCAATTGAATTGCAAACGCTATCAGGCAGCAGTGCGCTAGACATAGTGTAAACCGGCATGGACGTCAAGACTGATTTAGCAAGAGTAACCCGACCCACAAAACTAAGACACTTTGCCTTCCAACCCGCCAAGCGTGAGTTAAACTTGTCAAGAAGGCTGGGAAAAGTATCCTTATTGACCTTTTTGTGGAACGGGCATACCGAGATAATTACCAAGATCGGTCGTCACCTCGATACCGCTAGTCTCTTTGAGCTCACGTACAGTCCTTCTATCCACATTAGGAGAAAGGAACATCTTAGATTTGGACATACTGATTTTTTGTCCCGACACTGAACAAAACTTATCCAAGCAGCGTTTGATGATCCGATACTGATCCGAAGAAGCTTCCGCAAACAAAAGAATATTGTCAGCAAAGAAGATATGGGAGAGAGAGACGACCCTTGTCTATTAATCTTGATCGGTTTCCAATCCCCTTTGTCCACCGATTCCAAAATAATATGACTCAACCTTTTGATGCACAACAAGAAGAGATATGGAGAAATCGGGTCCCCTTGCCGGACACCTCTCGATGCCTCAAATTGATTAGAAACCTCCCCGTTCCAAAGAACCTGTATCCTAGTAGAAGTGACGTACACTATAATCCAACTAATAAATTGATCGGGAAAATCAGCGTGTTGCATAGAACTCTCGATGAACCGCCAATTCAGCCTATCATAAGCCTTTTCAAGGTCCAGCTTAAGGATCATTCAACCTTTGCGGCCCTTTTTTCTTCTCATGGAATGCACTACTTCTTGAGTGATGATTATGTTGTCCGTGATCATCCGACCTGGGAGAAAGCTACCCTGCGTTGGTCCAATAATCTTAGACAAGACGGGTTGAAGTCTCGTGGTCATAATCTTAGTAACCACCTTGTACAAGACGTTACAAAGACTGATCGGTCTGAACTGAGTAATTCTCTCTGGCTTATCAACTTTAGCAAGTAAGACTATGAGAGTATCATTCACACCCTCGGGAAGCATGCTATTTCGAAAGAAATCATTCACGAAAGTGATGATCGAAGAGCCCACGGTTCCCCAACATTTTTGGACAAACCCGGGCTGGAAACCGTCAACGCCATGCGCCTTGAAAGCGCCCATACTGCGAATAGCTCTCCAAATCTCATCTCATGATATCGGCTGAACCAAACTGCATTTTTCCTCCTCACTGATTTCTAGAAAATTGATTGACACCTCATTAAAATAACTAGATATCAAACACTCATCAATATACAAATCTTTGAAGAAGTCGGTTGCAAGTTTCTCCAATTCTTCACTAGAGTCGATCCACTGTCCACTGTCATCTTTAAGACCTTCCACCCTGTTATGTTTCCGCCTAATAATGGTCGACGCATGAAAAAAGGACGTGTTTCGATCACCACACTTGAGCCACTGTTCTCTAGACTTTTGAAACCAAAGCAATTCCTCTTGTTCAAGCACTTGTTCGATCTCCTTATCCACCTCCATCTCAGCATTCAACAAACTCGCTGAAGGAAACATCATCAATCTGCGTTGGACCTCCTCAAGGTGAGCCAACAACTTCCTCTTACGCTCATGAATATTATCGAACGTTTTTTTATTCCACTTCATTAGTTCTTCTTTTAACACATGCAGCGCACTTGGTGTCGCCAAATCTGGACACCAGCTTTCACGGATCTTCTCATTAAAGTTCGGGTGAGTAAGCCACGCCTCCTCAAAGCGAAATGGTCTCCTTTTCCGGTTTTGGTCAATCAGAGGGTCAAGAGAAAGCAAAAGCGGACAATGGTCCGACGAGAACTTGGGAAGATGCCTCACCCTAGCTTCGGCCCAAAAAATTCTTCCATCAGTGTTCATGATCGCCCGATCAAGGCGTTTGTGGACAACGGAATCTTGAGACAGTCGGCGGCTCCATGTGAACTTGGGTCCCATATATTCAAGTTTGATGAGGCATAGAGTATTACACCATTGATTGAAAGTCATAGAATCGACATGAAGACCGCCCGAGCCCCCGACTCTTTCATGCAAGAAACGAATGCAGTTGAAATCCCCACCAACAATAACGGGTCCAGACACTCTACGAATGGCGGCCTTGAGGTTAATCCAGAACGGCTTTCTACGATCCTCCAAAGGGGGCCCATACACCACAAACAAATGTGCCAAATTGCCATTCTCCAAGAACGTAGCATGTATAAAATTCCTATCCATGTTTTCAATAGTTAACCGAATTTTCTCCTTTTTGCAAAAAAGCCAGATACCACCAGACATGCCAACAACTTCGACTCTAACGTAATCTGAGAAATCAACACGCGTCATATGATCACAAATGTCTTGAGCTCTATCTCCTGACACTCTCGGTTCGAACACCGCCAACACATCAACTTTATAGCTTCTACTCATATACCTAATAGCTCGTCTAAAACCCGGTTTGCCTGCACTAAAACAATTCCAAAGTAAAATATTCATCATGGAAAACTAAAAGATGAAGAGAAAACTGGAAACAAAAAGGAGCAAATTTGCCCTTGAGCTTAGCAGCTCTCCGCCAAGGAGGCGTCCTTTGCTTCACTCTGATCCATCATAGCATAATCCTTCCCCACATTAGGAAGATCGTTATTAGCCATGCTTATCTCTTGAACTCCATGTGATTGGCCCTGCTCTTGCTCAGCGATATATGTCTCGGACCCATTCTCCGCCATAATAGAGACTTTTTGTGGATAATGATTCAAGGGCGGAACATGCCTGATCTCTGCAACTAACTGGTTTTGGGGGCTATGTTTCCATTGCCTTTTTTTAGGCCCATCGGCATTAGTCTGGACACCCTTATTCAGCACATCACAAGCCTTCTCCTTTGGTGAAAAAATGCCAACTTTACGACCAAATTTAATTTCTTTTTATCAACATGGGCCTTAATCTGTTGCAGCCCATTACCTTTGCCTATATCAAACTGGATAGTATTCTCAACATTACCATGACTTGATTGGGCCTCAACGACTCTAGCTTGTTGGATCAGGCCTGAAATTGGCTTTTCATTGCTATTAAACTCCATTCTTTCCGCCTCAATACATTCAAAATTATCACCCTTATTAACATCTTTTTGGCACTTTCCTTCCTTAGACAATTCCTGCATTATAGGGATACTCTGATCATACGAAATATTCTTTCCATGGTTCTCCTGTACATTACTTTCCTTTTATTGAATATCCAAAGCTTCGAACCAATTTGTGGGCAAAAACAATTGCCTTGAATCCGGAAATAACGCCCCCTTTCCTTTCCCGTTCACCACCGGAGCCAGATTGGGTTCAACTTTCCGGCCATGCTCTGACGCCGTTCTACCTTGCGCTTTGTTGGACTTTGTTCTTGATTTCGTCGGCTTTGGTCTTTTAGCAACCACCATCCATTCTCCATAGGTTCCTCCATTGACATTGCCCACACTGGACGACTCATCATTAACATTTGTTGTGGAATTGCTTCCACTCGGATCCCCACCCTTATTAAACTGATCATTACTCGTAGGAGGAGGATCCACAGGTCTTAAGGGGCAATTGTTTTTGACATGACCGAACCTGCCGCACCGGAAGCAAATAGTAGGCACACCCTCGTATTCAATTAGGAACCGCTCATTGTTAATTGTGATCGCACCTTTCAGGGGACGCTCAAGGTTGATTTCGACGCATAGTCTAGCATAACGACCTCTATTTGTGTAGAGAGTTTTCGGATCCACTTTTATGGGGCGTCCAATACCTGCAGCAATTTTAAGCAAAATTTTCTCCTCATAAATAGTCAAAGGAAGGCCGGAGATTCGGATCCATAACGATGCTGTCTTGATCGGGTCCGAGGTACGAAACTTTGGAGACCAACTTCGGACCGAAAGACACCGCCCAAAAACCGTCCATGGGCCATTAGTTAACGCCATCATATAATCATTTTCACAACAAAAATGAACAAGAAAGCACCCGTGCTCAAGATCGAGAATCTGAAAACGGGTTTTCGTTCGCCACATCTCCCTAACCTTCTTGTCCATAATGTGGAAAGCAATCGGTGGTCCTAGCAACTTCACAACCACCGACCACTCCCAAAACGACGCTAAAGCTTCCATAACGTCCTCATCTATCAACACTGCCGGATCACCATTTTCGCCTTCCGGAAAGAAGATATTAACTTTACCTTCTAGGAAAGTCTCACCAAAGATGTCTTTGGTTGGATTACACTACCCACCACAACCTCTTTCCACGAGAACTTTCTATCCGGCAGGTCTGACGGCGGACGGTCTCGACCTGAAACATCCACTTGCATTCCTTCGTTCCCCATCCCATTGTTCTTCGATGCGAACACCGGATTTGAAACGACGTTCATTCACGAGGAACACCAAGCAAAGAGAGCGTTTTTCTAAAGAGAGCGTTTTTCTAGTTGATCAAACACGTTACCATTACCCCGCTACCAAAATGACTAACGATCAAACTTCCAACATTAGTCCCTCTGGTGGACATGGAAACCAAGAAGCTAATCTCGTCACTCTCAATCAGCCATAAATCATACCTCCTACTATTCCCACCGATATTCTAACAGACACATCCAACGACCAAACTTTCAAGCCAAATGACCCCAACACGTTACCAAACTGGAGGTCGCATCCGACTCGGTTGTCATAGCCAAACTCAAGGCCTCTATGCTTGCCTTGCAAAAGGATCTAGAAAAGCAAAAGGAGGCACACAACCGATTTACAAAAGTTTATGAAAGACAAATTGAATCTCTAACTCGTGAAAGAAATTTGCTTCAATCTCAGGTTCAATCACAGGAACAATTAGGTCCAAATCGACCAAGGGCATCAGGAGAAATGGATCGTGGAGTTGCGCGACAATCGGATCTTGATGAACCTAATCACATCACACCGATTAACGAAAGATAGGTAACACGTTATCAGGTAAATGGTAACACGCTTCGTGCAGTCCAAGAGGACGGTTATACCGACTCCTCCTTTTGTCTCGGCTATTGCGAGAGTTGATATTTCGCAAAGGTATCACGTTCCTGATGTACCAAAGTATGAAAGAATGACTGATCTAGACCAACATGTTATGACTTTCAAACAAGCGATGAACATTAGCACTGTCCCATTCCAAATGAAGGAAGTGGTAATGTGTCGCTGGTTTGGTAACACGTTATCTAAACTAGCATTAAATTGGCATTCTCACTTACCACTTGGAAGTATTTCATCATTTGCTGAATTGGTTGACAAGTTTAGACTCAGGTTTGCAAGTAGTCGACACACCAAGAAACTATCTAGCGACTTATATCGCTTGGTGCAAAAATGTGGAGAGTCTTTGAAGACATTTCTAAATAGGTACAATGAAGAACTCGTCGCCATTGAAAAGTGTGATGCCGCAACTTCGGTAGAAGCATTTCGAAGAGGGATATCCACTGGTAACCCCGAACTTTATGATGAAGTACATGCAAAGGTGTTAGCACACATTCGACTGGAAGAAGATGACCTCTTTGTCGCTGACACGAGGGAAGTACCACGATCAGATCGGAGGCACGTGAAGTGCGAGTCAAAGTATCGTCCGTACCCTTGAGAAAGGACATGGAATTCAAATACATAGAAGAGCTCGAGAACGCGTTACAAAGGTGGTTTTCAACATTGAACTCGTAAGGAAATAAAATAAAAACAAGTTATCAATCTACCATGTAAGCAAAACTTTACTCCTTGATGGAACTAGATATTCCTCCATCAAAAAATCGGTATGAGTACTAGTTGTGAATTCTATCATGTTGCATCTTTACTTTGAAAGTCAATCTATAAAGTGAGCACTAACTTTTCTATGAAGAGTACAATGTCAATACCAGAATTATTAGGATGTGTTACAAAATAATTTTATGGTCGACTCCATTCCTATCCAACCTGATGACACCTTACAAGAAACAATGCAAGTAGACAACAAGTTACAATCAGGAAGACGGTTACTACATACCAATGGCACATCGAATCAAGGAGGCATTGTATTGAGGGTGGCATTAAGCTCACCACTGGGGGTGGCCCAAGTCGTGCAATGCACATTCAAAGCAACGAATAACGAAAGTGGAATACGAGGCACTTATTTCAAACCAAGATGTAACACACTTAAACCTTCATCGCTTATAAATCGTCATGAACGCCTTAAGAGCAAGCAACATAAACTCCAGGTCAAAGGTACTTTACCATTCCTTTTTACATATGTCAATCCATTCTTTACATACTACACATCAGCCTCTGTAGCCAACACGTACAACATCAACCTTAGTCGCCAGTACATGAAACACTGGTCTTAGTCGCCAGCACACGAAACATCGGCCTTAGTCGCCAGTATACATCAAACAAAAACTAGCAAGGGACTCCTTGTGACGTTACAGGCCAAAACATGGGCCCTTGCCTTATGATCAGGAAACGATGTGCACACATGATCGATCAAAGATGCTAAGGTGGAGTACACTTAAGGCGCTCTAGAGCAAGGGGAGCCCTTAAGCGTAAATGACATGTAACAATGTACGTGCATATTACATTTGTCATTTGTGTCATCACACTACATATACAAAAAAACTCTCTTAGTACATTCTTACACACGCACGCTACAACAATTACAACGTTGGCCTCTGTCTCCAGTACTTACAACATCGGCCTCTGTAGCCAACACTTACAACATCAACCTCTATCGCCAGTGCTTACAACATCGGCCTCTGTCGCCAGTATTTACAACATCGGCCTATGTCGCCAACACTAAACCCTGGGTACACGTTATGACAAACGCGTCATCTTGATTAGCAGCTTGTCTTGCGAAAGCCTTCGTTCAAACGAAGCATACACAACACGACATCTTGATTAACATCAAGTTTCACAAACCGAAAAAGACAACATGAGGATATCATTAGTTTGATGACTTCATGCAATGGTTCCCAAAGAAAGTTCAAACCCGCACCAAAATATACGAGAGAAATTTTGAGCGGGTTTGGGGGGTATTGTTGGGCCCTAAAATATCGGGCTAATTTATGAGGTGGGACCACGAAGATATGAAGAGATCGGAATGAATTAAAGACATTATTCACCATTAATGGAGAATTAAACGACATGGAGGAAATATAGAAAAGAGCTGTTGGAACACATTAACTACATGGGCGAAAATCACAGACGCCTTAAATGCCTAACGCGTTGACGATTCAACAGAAGTGGTACCTGGTCAAACTAGCCGTTGGAGGATATTAATAACAAGGCGAGATTCTCGGGATTGATACTCATAAATGACTAGAATGTAAGCCTATAAAAGGAGAGGAAGAACATCCGCAAAGGGGATCCTCTTGGACTCACTCTCACACGCTCTCTCTACAACAAAACAATCTACAAACAATTGTATTTTTATTCTTCGATTATTCATCCATGATCTCAAAAGCTATTTTTTTCTTCATCTTCTCTCTGGCGTACTCATCAATTGTTCTTCTACATCTCAATGGAATCATAGTTAAGTTTACCCTCGTTATTCTATATTTTTCCCTAGTTATTTCAATATCCATTGTTTTACCAATTAACGTGTCTATAACTTATCATTGGTGCCTTGAATCGTAAGGAGTAACTCCCAGCAGTACAATTGCAATCTTATTTCACTATTTTGAATTCATATCTCTTTCTCTACTTGTTTATTAGTTCATTTGCTATTTCTCTTTGTGAATCCCTTATTATTTGCGAATTAACGTGTTTAAACAGGTTTTTGACTACAGTTCCCTCATTATAGCGGATAACACGTTTGCGTGTTAAATTTGCCCAAAACAGCCTTCATATGCATGATTCCCGAATACAAGACCTTCATGCTCTTAAACGCATACTACATTATATCAAGGGTATTGCTGCATTAGGGATTCAATTGTTCTCCGTTAACGTTAATCAACTCACCGACTATTCTGATGTCCACTGGGCTGGCTATTTGGATTCAAGGAGGCCGACATCCGGCTATTACATGTATCTCGGTCACAATCTTAGAGCATGTGCAATGGTGAGGAATGAAAGTCCCCTTTACACTCCCTCTCTTCAAAGAGAAGCTCCCCTTTGTTGTAAAAATTGAAAGGGGAATCCCCTTTCAAAGAACAATGGGAGTAATCCCCCTTCCATAGAGGAATGAAAGCTTTGGCCCTTGTGCCCAAAGGTGAACTTTCACCCATTCACAAGTTGACACATGTATTCTAACTTCATTTATTTCATTTCAACATATCATTAAATAAATTTCCAACAAAATAATAATTAATATTGATATTGTTGTTTTAAAATAAATTAATCAATTATTATAATTTTTTATTGTCTATAAATGGAGTCTAACACTAGTACAAAAAGTATATTTCTCAGGACTTTCTTCTCTACGGTTTTTAAAACTCTTGTAAAATTAACGCAAGCTCAAGCGTTTTAGTTGATAACTCTTGAGAATATTCATTTATTATTTTTTATATTTTTAAATAAATTCTCTTGGGAGTTTTTTTAAACTCACTTAAAAGATATGGACAACTCTTAGGAGTTTTTGTTTTTTAAAACGCTTAGAAATATATCTCGCCAAACCCTAACTTTAAAAATAATTACTTTTAAATGGAAATTATAATAAAACTCTCGAGACAAACCCTAATATATCTTTGCCTTATATTGCCACGGCGGGATCTCGTTCTTCAATTCCCTCGCTCGTTTTTGTCAATCACCGAAAATCTCTATCGTCAGTTTCTTCATCCAAAGCTTGCGATAGTTTACTGGTGCGAATTTGGTCGCTCGATCACCGCCGATAATTGACCGTCACCGTCGCTAATTCGCTGTTGTTGTCACCATACTTGCCATCCAATTCCAACTTTTGAAACGCTGTTGGACCGTCACCATACACACCATACTCTTCTTCTCTTAATTTGTAAGTATAATAAATAATCAATACCGTGAAATTTTTGATCTGAATCGATGATAATATTTACTCTATAATACCCTGCAAATTCCGAACCTACAACTTACGTCTTAGGCTCCGTTCGGATGCTGGAGTCTTCGAGCGGGAGTGGGAGCGGGACGCAGCGTCCCTCAACGCCCGTAGTGTTCGATTGTAGCAAGCTCAAGTAGCAGAAGCGGAGGAAGCTAGCGGGAAGACGCTAGTTTTTGCCCCCTCCTCCCCCCAGCTTCTTTCCACGCTACCATTTTACCCCATCAATACCCCTTGATACCCCTCGATTATTATCCCCAAAAATCGATTCTCCAAAAACCTAGCACCTTGATTCGACGACAAGAGAGGCGACGTCTTCTTCAGCGGCGATTGGGAGCTGGATCTATCTTCAGCGGCGACAGGTAAGTGCTCGATTCACTCGCTAGATCTATTTTTACTCGTGACCTTTGGTAGGGAGCTGGATGTAGCTCGTTCCTTTCGAATTTATTGTGTGTAATCGATTATCGGCCTCCTTGTTCCGGATAGAGTTCATTTCAGCAGGTTGGGATAGAAACTCTAACTTTCTGATAATTTGTGCCTCAAAATAGGTTGGATTTTTCTCATGTAATGGATAGTATGTTATACAAAGTCAATTTGAAGATTGAAGTATGAAGAACCAAATCATCTATGTGAATTTAGGGTTTTATGGACTTCAAGTTAATAAACATTATTTGCAGAGTATAGACTTTAGCTTTCTTTGCTAAGATCCCTTCCACTCCATCTATTTGTGTAGTTCTCTTTCACCAATTTGCTGAAAGTAACAATAAACAACCTGCAAAAATCCATCCGATATCTCAGATGCAATAAATTACCTTAAAATGAACTTTTGAATACTCTTTGGCATTATGAACATAGGGGAAAAAGCAGCATTTGAAAGGCTCAGATTTGGCAAAAGAAAAAATAAGGGGGCAGCTTCAGCTTGATTTTTAGTTAGTACGAAATGGTCATATACAAGCAATGCATTTTGGTGGTGTAATAAATAACGAAATTTGGGTAGTGACAAAGTTCATAAGAAGATAAGCCAACATTTATTTTGGACAGTAGTTCTTATATGCTAAGCAAGTGATTCACATATTTAAGAAAAGAGTAGCTGATGTATTGGTTTTGATCGTTGGTGTCACTACAACACCTAATAAGATATAATCCAGAGAATATAGATTCGTCTTGTTGGGAAATGAAGTACTAAACTAGAAATCAATTGATGTTCCAAAGAGGTTGTAAATATATGCTGTCATATATGAAATAAAAACAAATTCATGAGAAATCATGGATCTCAGAGATTGAAAAACTGCATCAAATGCTCCAAAAAAGCTGACCTCTTTCCTATATTCCAGACTTAATTCACATCATTGTTGTACACTTCCTTCTAACCATCCTCTATGCATTGATCTAATTGGGTAAGCTAATCATCCTCTGTGATTAGACTTCATTCACATCAATGCTGTAAATTAAGTCTAATCATTCTTTTTTAACCAAAGTACTTATGGTTCTTTTTTGGGTAATTAATGATGCAATGAGCAATATGTGAATGAGGATGTCTTAGGAAAAAAATAGAAGAAGTTGTTATAGTATGAAGTTGCTCAAAGTTTGAACTGATTGTTCTTTCTCTAAATTGATTGTTCTAGTTATTTATGGCTCAACAAGTTTAGGCTTTAGGGTTTAGCTTCAGATTAGCTAGCTAGCCATCTACCTCATAGGACGCTACCACTTCTCACATTTTCACCTAACAAATTTGATCAATCTTGGATTGCATAGGGATTGTACACAACCATGGTGTCCTAGGATTCATGGAGTGAAGAAGGTGATAGTGTGGTGTTCGCTGATGACCAATTCTATAATGAAGAGGTAAATTCAGCATAGTTTGTCGTCAATCATATTTTCAAAAATTACTCTTGTTGAAATATGTGTCGTTAATCATATTTATCAAGTGCATGTTCTATCATGAAACACATCTGTACCAAGTGTTTATGTGTTAATTCAATGTTTTTTTTGTATGCAGTTCAATTCTGATGAGGAGGAGGAACAAATACTGCACCGAGATTTAAGCGAGCAACCATGCTGAAAAGGTCTTCAAGAACTCGCAAAGCATCATAAGGAGCGAATTGATGCCGCTGAGAGGTACGTGGCATTGCTGGAAAGGAGCCTCCAGGCACAGGTTCACAAGACTGATGAGCAGGTTGAACTCATTGAAGAGTTGTCAACCTGTACAATCGAGCATGCCTTGGAGCGTGACAAGGCAATCGAAGTTGTTAACCGTTGGAAAATGTGCAACATTGCCCTCACGTTCATGTGCCTGGTGTTTCTCATTTATCCATACAATTCGTTTCCATTAGTTCTTTGTATCATGTTAAGTTTGTTTGGATTTTAGATTTATGTCTGGTTGTTGTTTAGGGTTGAAGACTCAGTTTGTGTGAACTTTTTATGCTTTTTTTTTGTAATTAAATAATGCAATGTATGGATTATTTTATGTGCCATAACTTTGAGTGTATACTCCATCATGTCGCAGTAAATTAATATTAGAAGGGTTATTTGAGAACAATCAAAATGTCTAATAAGATGTAATTTTCATATAAATGGTACTTCATAGTATATTCATAATGTACAGAAATCTATTTCATATGATTCTTAATTATTATATTATTGTAGACTCATAATAAAGACATTCATATGGTAACTTATCATATTATTTCCCCCTATAACTAGATACAATGGCTCCAAGTTATGACACAAATATTTTACATTATGTACACAAATCTTTTTCATCATGTATAGTACATTATACTCAATTTTCATATAATACTTATGAGGTATATTATCCTCAATTTTCATATAATACTTATAAGGTATATTATATTCAATTCTCATATAATACATATAATACTTTATAGTTATACTCAATTCTCATATGTCACCTTTTCATTATTATATTAATCCCCCCCCCCCCCCCCCTTTAAATACAACCCATTGGCATGCTTCTTCATCACTCGAGCATGAACAACAAAACCCTCTCCTTGGAAGCTAAAATCGAAGGTATGCTCTTCCATGATGCTTATATAAGATGCTTATATAACATCACTCGAGTTCGTTGTTAATTGAAACTTGAAAGGCTAACTTATATGCATTGATTCTTATATAAGATGCTAACATTTCTACCTCAGTTTTTTTTCCATGATGCTTATATACGATGCTCACTTATATTATGCATTTATGCATTCATTCTGAGCTCTGTTTCTTGCCGAGTTCTTTGTTAATTGAAACTTGAAAGGATATAGTCTAGTTGTTCTTGTATAAGGGCCTGTTTTTTTAAGGGATGACCATAAACAAATTGCTATGATAATTCATTCATATGTTTTTCTTTGTTAGTTGATGCTGTTTTTCTTAGTAGTTACAATCAATTTGTTGTCATGCCTTGAACAGATGGTGGATAACTTCGTTTGGACCGTGGATTATGACAAGATCTTCCTCCAGCTTACCCTTCCTTCCATAAGGAGGGAGAGAATGCAACCGCATCAACCGATCCATTACTGGGAGTTGGCCAATCTATTCAACGATGCAACTGGGCATAGGAGGCCCAACATCGAGCTGAGGTTTAGGCTCGACTTCCACCGGACCCTATGGCGTGCCTGGGCCCGGTTCAAGGAACTTGGTGGTCAAGATCATTGGGATTTGACGACATGGAAGATCATCGGTGATGCAGCTTGGTGGAATCCATTATGTGTGTGATTTGTTGTATATAGTTGTACATCTACATAACTCTGAATTATACCAATCTAGATTGCAGCAATTCCCTCGCATCAGGCGGTTTCGGACTAAGGGGGTTGACCTAGAGCTAAGCCTTCTTTGGGAGCAATTGTTCGGGGTGCAAGACAACGCCCCGGCTGATGTGTAACATGGTGTCATTAGCATATATTTGAGGTAGTACCCCAATAAAAGACAACGCTGTCGTTGCCTAAACAAAAACCACGTAGTCATTATCTACTTACGCTGACTCAGCTGCCTTACCGGTGCACGAGGCATGCTTCTTGCCATGTAAATCAACTACAATCACAAACTAATATCACAATGACTACCGCATCTTTAACATAAAACTGTTTAGACTAACATAATCACATAGAATCCCAAACTAATCCATATCGAATCAACACAATTAACATCCAAATCTAAAACAGTAACAAAGAAGATAACAATCTGCACAAAATCACAAACAAATTAAGCATCCATAATGACCTCAACCAGAATATAAGCGTACATAATTAACAACCAAACTCAACCGGTCTTCTTCGACGCCTCCTTCTCAACAAACTTGTACCGTTGCCAAGCGATCCTTGCATCATCGTTTTTCAATGTCAGAAAGAGGCGGCGGATGTTCTCATTGTTCAACTGATCCACTGTATAATACTATAGACCACCGTACTCCTCTACCATTACGACCGTGATCATCCCTTCAAGAACCTCCATTGTTTCATCAAGCTTGAAAACCTGCCTTGTGCCCTGCCTTTCCGTACCCTGTACCTGCCCCTCTAAGAGCGTCACGAATCGCTCACCTTATTGTGCAGCAATAACCAATTGCTCTTTGAAGAAGGCAGTCCCCGATTATTTCTTTCGACGCTTAGGCACTCGTTGACTAGTACCGCTGGGTTGATGCAAAGATGGAGAGTTGGTAGCTTGCTGAGAAGAAATCGCTTGACCAGGTGTGTAGGTGAAGTCACGAAGAAGATCATCCTCATCCAAGTCGTCATCCATTCCAAGTAGGTACTCAAAACCTTTTGACCCAGAAACACCAGATTAGGAAACCGGCGTTTGGGACTCATCTGTTCCTACAACTGGGGGGTCCATTGTGGCCGCGACAGCATGTTGGCCTGACTCATATATGTTGTCGAACATGAAGTCCCAAAGATCACTCAACTCCGGGTCAGGACGCTTACGTCAGAACCTTTTGTACTCTGCCTTTTCCTGTCATATATTCAAGACCACTATAAATAACTAGGCAAGCTTCCCATAAATTGAAACATGAATTTTTCCTCAAAATCAATGTATGAAGCTTACCCATATCTTTCACTCCAACCATTCAAGATCCGATGTAATTGTTCCATCTGCCGAGTTCCATCCTACACCGGTTTCCTTGTACCGTAAGCCAACCCAAAGTTTCCAAATCCTTTTCATGTAATCGAATTTGTTCTTCGTCGTATCCTTATCAATCTTCTGGGTGTTCTCATGGGTAAACTTCTCCGCGATTTCAACCCATTGAAAGTGAGTGTCCTTCCCATTTTGCTTGTGATATTGTAGGCAAATTGACATTACGGCTCGCCTCTTCATCACTCCAAGCAATGCCCTTCCCATCAACCCCCTTTCCCTTTGATTTCATACTTGACTCCGCCATTTATCCTTCTTCCTTTCGAATCACACACATTACATAAAACCACACACCAACAAACTCTTATATTCCAAATCCAATAATGAGCAATTAACAACACACAAGTACACAACTACATCCAATAATGAGCAATTAACAACACACAAGTACACAACTACATTCAAATAAGCCTAATTTATGTATATCCTTCACTAATTATCAACAATCGTGCACAACCTCGACCTAATTCGATGTTACTACAACACAACTCCCAATTTGTCACAAGCTCGACCTAATTTCATAATGTTATCATGAATCGAATAATCAACCATTTCATCTCACTATCTATACCTACTACAACATGGCATCGATAATTTCCCTCAAAAAACAACTACCAATGCATACAAGCAAACAAGATTGAAGTCCACATTTTCACTTACCTAATTCGGTTCAACTAGGTGAAACCAGTCGCAACCAATTCTTCCCATCGACTGCTTCTCAGGCGGCGCCTACCAACAACGATGGACCTCACCTTATGAGAATGTCAAAGTCGCAGCTGGAGCTGGAGTGGAATAAATGGAGTTCGAAGCTTGGAGGTGGAAGCCTTTTTGGGGGGAGTTCGAAGCAGCCAAACCAAGCTCTGAGCTTCGTAGGTTGAGCAAGTAGAAATTGGGGGATAAATTGCACTCACGTGAGTTGTACATTCCGCTACTCCTTTCCAAACACTTTTTTTATCCATTCTGCTAATAAATTCAGTTTCAACTTCTACAAAAAATCCAGCTACCAGCTCCAGCTTCAGCTAGATTCTAGCTCCAGCTGCCAGCTTCAACTAGGTGTTCCAAACGGAGACTCGTTTTAATGTGTGATAGTATGAATATTTAATACCATGAATTGATTGAATTTTGTCCTCTGATTTCATATATTTTAGGCTGAACTGTCATCTAAACTATTAAATTACTTATGTACAATAATTTTCATTGAATTGTTAAATTATCAATGGAGCAGTAGATTATGGCCATAATATAATATAATTAAAGAATAGCTAATTTTGATTCGAGAGCTGGTAAAATATTGTTTTGATATTGCTTCAAAAATACTTAAGAACTATCAGTAAAGATATTACTTATTGATTGTCAAAACTATTTTGTATTGTTTAAATATTGACCATAATCTAATATAGAAAACTATCATTACTCTCTTTAAATTATTGTCATTGATAATTTCAATATGTCAAAATATAATGGACTATATTGTGTAAAATACTAAAATACAATGGATTGTCATTGATAATTCTGATGTGTAATTTATAAATTATAATGGATTGTAATTGTAGTTTTAAAATACATAATCTTGGTGGGAAAATCAGATTTGGGCAAAGAGTCCTCATGCTTGTTCATAAGTAAGAAGATTTGTACCTAGTTTGGGACATAAACTGAATTAGTTTAGTTGATCTTATTATTCATCAATAAGTAATAAGGTTAGTTAGTGATTTCAGTAGAGAATGATAAATATTCTTATAAATTGAGACTTATGGTCGTCACTAGACAACATATATAAATTATAGTAACTAACCTCCGTTATAGAATTGGGAAAACATGAAAAAAAATCATGCTTGATTTTGCCATCTTCTTTACGTAGAACAATTACATTTTGTTTGTGTTTAGTTGAAATTACACTGATCAATTTGGTTGTTGTTGGCTATATCACAGTGTAAAGTAATTACATCTTTGAATGAAGGATATGATGAATCGTGAATGGATGTCAGCAAATCATTTAACACAAGAGTATATAAAAGGGGTCGAAAATTTTATTAAGTTTGCTATTGAGAATGCTGAATACCATACTAGATTGATACTATGTCCATGTGTAAAGTGTTTCAACACAATACGATTTAGTGTTGATGTAGTAAAAGACCATTTGATCATGCATGGTATTGATCAAACCTACACATGTTGGATATGGCATGGCGAAAAAGAGCATCTAAATATTAATTTGGATGCAATGTACAAAGTCAAGATTATGAAGGTGATCGATTAGAAGATATGGCACAAGCTGTTGAGGAGGCCTTTCATGATCGACCTAGTCTATTTGAAGATTTATTACATGATGCCCGAGAACCTCTCTATCCGAAGTTATATAATGTCAAAGCAGCACATGAATGGACTGATAGGAGCTTCACAACCTTATTTGAAGTTTAAAAGGCATGCTTCCCGATGAAAACGTGCTTCCTAATCACACATATGATGCAAAAAAGTCCTTTGCTCATTGGCAATGGATTATGAGAGGATTCATGCGTGTCCAAATGATTTTATATTGTACCTGAATGAATATGAATCATTAGATTGTTGTCCAAACCCAAAATGTCTTCAACCACGGTACAAGAGAGAAGGTATTGCAGGCAAGGTGGTGTGGTACTTTCCAATTATACCTCGATTTAAGCGTTTAGTTAGCAATGCTCGTGATGCGAGAAACATAAGATGGCAAGCAGAAGGAAGGGAAATTGATGGAAAAATTAGACATCCTGCAGATTCTGAACAATGGGCTACTATTGACCATTTATTTCATGTATTTGGCAATGGTCCTAGAAACTTGCATCTTGCATTGTCGTTTGATGGGATGAATCCATATGGTAATCAATCGACCACCCATAGTACTTGTCCAGTTGTGCTTGTTATTTACAATCTTCCTTCATCATCATGCATGAAGAGAAAGTATATGATGTTATCATTGTTGATTTCTGGACCAAAACAGCCAGGAAATGATATAGATGTTTATCTGCACCACTCATTAATGATTTGAAAGTGTTATCGAATAGTGGTGTTGAAGTATATGACGCACATCGCGAAGGGACTTTTTCCTTGCGAGCAATGCTATTTTGCACGATAAATGACTTTCTTGCATATGGCAATTTGTCTGGATATAGTGTTAAGGGACACGAGGCATGTCCACATTGTGACAAGGACACTGATTCCTGTCAGCTACGAAATTGTCAAAAAACAGTTTATCTTGGTAGCCGTCGATTTTTGGCTATGGATCATCCATATAGAAAATGAAGGAAAGCCTTTAATGGCAAACCTGAAGATAAAAGTTCTCCGGAACCATTGAATGGGCAACAAATACTTGCTAATGTGAATGATTTGAATATCACATACGGGAAGAAGCTTGATAAACCTCTACCAAAGAAAGGATGGAAATAAAAATCCATATTTTTCTCTCTCCCATATTGGGAACATTTGTCTGTGAGACATTGTCTTGATGTGATGCATATTGAAAAAAATATTTGTGATAGTTTAGTCGGTACATCACTAAATGTGCAAGGGAAAACAAAAGATGGCATAAATGCAAGGTTAGACATGGTTGAGATGGGCATCAAAACATAATTAAAACCAGAAAAAGTTGGAAATCGCACATACCTACCTCCTGCAAGTTGCACACTCTCTAGAAAAGAGAAACATCAGTTCTGTAATTCTTTTTTGGTGATGTGAAGGTTCCTATTGGCTTTTCATCAAATTTTAGAAACCTGGTAAACATAAATGAGCTCAAACTCCAAGAAATGAAATCTCATGATTGTCATGTGATGCAAGAACTTTTACCAATTACTATACGTGGTATTCTACCTCATAATGTTCGAAATGCCATCACCCGTCTTTGTTTTTTCTTCAAGAAGATTTGCAACAAGGTTATTGATCCGGAAGAGCTGGATAGTTTACAAGAGGAAATTGTGGTTACATTATGTCAGCTTGAGATGTACTTTCCTCCTTCCTTTTTTGATATAATGGTCCATTTGACTGTTCACCTAGTTAGATAGATCAAGATTTGTGGCCTGTGTATCTCCATTGAATTTATCCAATGGATAGGTATATGAAGGTTTTTAAAGGGTATGTGAAGAACAGATATCGTCCTGAAGCTTGCATTGTAGAACGGTATATTGTTGAAGAAGCTGTTGAGTTTTGTAATGAGTACTTATCTGGTGTTGAAGCCATTGGCCTTCGTTAGTGTGTGTAGACAGAAATAGATGAAGGAAAGGGAACAATTGGTGGCTAGCTTGAAAAAATATCTTCTGTCATGAAGTCTCAAGCTCATTGATATGCACAATTATATTGTGTATTTAGGAAGAGGTTTAGTATGGATTTATGGTTATTTTAGGTGTTTTATATGCTATTTTCAGCTAGGAGAAAGAAGACCCAAAGATTCATTAATTTGGAGTTTTAAAGCTGGATTGAAGAAGCCTGAAGATCGCGTCTTGGTGCTGGCGGCGCCCGCCGCCTTTGGTGGTCGGTGCATTCGAGTATTGCCACGTGTTATATTCTGATTGGCCATATCTTTATCAGCTTTTCTCTGAGTTTATTTATTTTTGGATAGACTTTTTAGACCTAGTTTTGATATATTAGGTTTTAGAGAGTTGCATCTCTCATTCAGACACTATTATCGTATTTTCTATTCAGAGTTTTAGCTTTTCATGGAGAACTAAGCCCTTTTGCTTAGTCAGATAGTTTGAAGCATTTGTGTGACTTTCAGTTGTGATTTCTACTCTTTATCTATTGCATGGAATTATTTTACTCTCTTGTTTAAATTGTTTATGTGATTGATTTCAGCAATTTCTAGGGTTGTTGATATTGAATCGCAATTGCTAGATCTAGAGAAATTACTGGTTGAGTTTCTCTATTTCATAGTAGCAAACTACATTGTACTAGTAACTGGTTGTGCTAGTCTATTGTAGAAGAGAGTTAAATTGCATTCTAGTATAAAAGTTGTTGTTTTATGCTAGACTTGTATCCTGATTACATTCCTATTCTTAATGTTGCTTTTGAATTGAATCTTGATAGTTTCATGGTTATTCAATTAGTTAGGATTGATAGTATCTGGTTGTGCTATTAATTATATTTGAAAAGGAATTGGAATTCCATATGCATGCGATATTGAGTGAATCGATGATCAACTTGTCATACGAATGTGGATCTCTGGTTGACTAAGTGTTTTCCCTAATTTGATAAAAACTCCAACTTTATTTGTTTTGCTAGTTTTTGCATTCTCAATAGTTAGTTTAATTCACAAAAACCCCGTAGTTACTTGTTTGACAAAACTCATACAGAATGATAAATCTGTCTCCCTGTGGATTCGACCCGGACTTCCTAAAGACTACGGTTCTTAGTTAGTTTGGATTCTTTTGCATAGCCGTGATTTGCACGACGATTTCACGCCTATCACTCATCTTTATGTTCTTCGTAATAGTGATCAAATTCAGAAGTGCATAGCAGAGCATATGGCTTTGTTAAGAAGCCAATATTCCACTCGAAAAACTAAGAAGTGGATAACAGATGAACATAGTCGCTCATTCAGTTCTTGGTTACGTAAACGAATACTAGACCATATAAAAGGATCTCCTGACTCAGTTTCATCTACTTTAAAGCGGGTGTCTCAAGGACCCCTCTTTGAAGTAAAATCTTTTGCAACATATGAGATTAATGGTGTTACCTTTTATACAAAAGAACAAGATGATAAAAGCGTAACACAAAATAGCGGTGTCATGTTAGTGGCTGAAACTATACATGTATCTAGTGCAAAAGACAAGAATCCCATATGAAAACATGACATATTATGGAGTTATCGAGCACATAAGGGAGCTGGATTATACCCACTTTAAGGTGCCAGTTTTTTATTGCAAATGGGCTAATTCTTCTAATGGGGTTAGAAGAGATGATTTAGGTTTCATTCAAGTTGATTTGGGGCAGAATACATAAACGGCCCCCAGTACTTGGGCTAATTGGTCACTTGGCTCCCTATACTGTAGTCCTAACCGTTTGGCCCCCTATAGTTGCACATTGCGACCTATTGAAGCCCTAGTCGCTGACACTTTTTTACGTGTGTTTTACGCACGCTGACATGTATAAATATTTTGCCACGTATATTCCATGTCATTTGGTTTAATTAAAGAAAAGAGGAAAAAAGATTAGAACAAAAAAAGAATAAAATTAATTACAAAAAAATAAATTCATCTTCTTGATGAGGTATTTTCAGTGGTCGTTAATACCTATCAAAGAAACCTAACTTAACCAACTCAGTAAAGCGGTAAGCAAGGGTCGATCCCACAGAGACTCTCGTATTTGTGTTATTACTTGTATGCCAAGTAACCAAAGGGGGTTTTGTTGATTAATTTATCTACACTACTATGCAAAATTAGAAGTAAATATAAATGCAAAAGATGGTTTAAATCAATAAGAGACAAACGTGTTCAACTATTTAAATCCATCATGATATTGATTTGTTGATCATCGATTCTCTTGATATTCTTCTCACTTGAATAATCTATTGTGGATAATAATCCTACTAAGGATTAAGAACCGAACTTTAGATTTAGTTGATAGAGCAACCAGTCTAACAACCCTAATTAAATAACAACCTAGAAGACCTTCTAGATTCAATTAATTAACAGCATGACGATTCAAGTTATCAATAGAAACAAACACTTAGAGCAACCAGACATCTAAGTGACTTGTGAATTTATTCCCTTCTTTAACTAACTAGTCCAACCGGTACATATTGATTAAAGTATACTCTTGATCAAATTAACTCCGACCAGTAATTAATCAGATTCAGTTATAACTAGAAATTCTATTAGGTAGCTAATCTAATAAAACCCTAATTTAGATCCAATTAAGCACATGGAATAATTTCTATTCAAGTTTGTTGAGAATCAACCAAACCTCACAACTACATACAAATCATGACTTCAATAACTAGCCAAACACAAGGGAAATTAGCAATGCATAATTAAATTGAAATCAAACTTACAAAGGTTTCAAAGTCTGCTTCCAAAGAGAAAAACCCTAGCCTCCAAAGTTTGACAAAAAGTTCTGAAAATTAAACTAACATAAAGTATTTATATGTCTACTAAAAATAACCCTCATAAGATATATTAAAACACATACAACTCGGATTTTATCTAGCCCAAATAACCAAACATCGAAGCCCAATCCAAAGCTCGGCCCAAAGCACGTCCGCGTAAAAAGCCCAGATTGCATGGCCTTGTCACCCAATTGCGCGACCGCGCATTCTTGCTCCTCCCCGCAATTCCCAATTAGTTGGGATTACTCGGCTTCATTGCTCGGGATCGATCCCAAGCTTTTGGCTTTAGCTTGGCTCGGCTTTGTTCTTGATTTGGCTCTTCTCCATCCATCATCCTATCACATCCTAGCATTCCTTAGCTCGTCCACCAACGCCATGGTCAATCTGTACCTCGCCCCGCTGTTGCTCCTGAACCTAAAAACCTGTAAAACCATGCAAACCGGCGCATAATACCCGACAACACAAAAACCTAAATAAAAACTACATAAAAACTAACCTAAAACTAACTAAAACATATATAAAACATGCATCTAAACTACTCCTATATGCAAGCTATCAAATTCCCCCATGCTTAACCCTTGCTTGTCCTCAAGCAAGACATAAATCCAAATCACACCATAGAAATGCAATCTTACATCCATCTCAAGTCAAACAAATATTTCACATATAATTAAAAACTCAACCAAGACTTCTCAACATGCATTATGGTAAGCAAAAAGTAAAGACCATTCATTCATTCTAGACCTCACCAAGGAAATTGTGTTTGCACTTAACTCTCAAGTGTATAAAGGACATGTTTCACTCAGAAATCACCCATGAAAACTAGACTACCATATGCTTGCATCAGAGATCTAAATCTCCACCGCTGGGGATCAAATACATAAACAAAATCATGAGGTCTTTTTCCGGCTTGAAGGGGCCAAGGTAAAGAGAAATTTGGAAGGGATAATATTTGGCATGTGGTGCTAAATCCGGGATAAAGAACTAATCCTAAACCCAATTCAACACTTTCTTTCTCATCATAATACTTCCCAACTTTTCTTTCTCAACTCCATACATTTACATTCAAACAATTTGCTTCTCTTTTTTTTCTTTCTTTTGCCTCTTTTCAACTCTTTCTTTTCTACTAATGAAGACTACTAACATTAAAGCTCATTTTTTTCTTTTGCTTTGCACAACTTTTCATCTTCATTTTTTCTTCACTTTGAAACCAAGAGTTTTATTTCCTCTTTTCTTCCTTTTCTCCAACTCCCCCATACTTACATCAAACTCACACAGAATACAATCACAGTCTAAAGTCCTAAATCCCGGATTATGGGTCAAGCTTATTAGGCTAGGAAATTTTTTGTGGAGCTATCAAAAATAGGCTTAAAGCTCAAAAAAATAGGGGTGTCAAGAACATGGATCTTGTAGGGTAGGAAGGGAAATAATAGGCTAATAAGAAACATTGCCAAAAATGTAAAGAACATGGTGATACATATAAGCAGTCTTGACAAAGAGTATTAACGCAAGTTCTAGAGATAGATAATCATGGTGATACACTCAAGAATGTAAAGAACAAATAATCATGAAAGGCCAAAAATACTAAACCTCATAAGGCTAATATTGTCTAGAACTTCAGAATGAATCAAATACTCAAGCTAAATACATGCTCCATCCTATAATCAAGTCATTTAATCAATGATCATGCTTATATCATATCCACTTCAGTAAATCATGCAAATCATGGGTTAGAACTTATACTCAACTTAGAAAAACAAGAGGAATCAAACAATGGGGAAATAAGAACCTAAATGCAATATTTTTGTAGTTTTTTCAAATTTCTGATTTTTTTTTCATTTTTCAGGATTTTAATCAATGCATGCGAAAAATTTAAACATGAACTAAACTAATGCAACTATATGAAATGCAAACAAGTAAATCCCTTCCCTCATGCTTAAAACATACTTTGTCCCCAAAGTATAGTAAAAAGTAAAGAGAAGAGAAAAACTCACAGAACCTAGTTGTTTGGCGGGTAATAGGGCAGAAAATCCTATGGTGGTGGCTGGTATGGCGGAAACTGAGGATACGGAGGATCGGGAAAGGCATACTGAGGGTAGGACATGTGAGGTGGATAGCCCGCTGAACTTCATCCATCCAGTCTAGTGTTGAGCAGTCTGAACTGCTCATCCTGGCGGGTTTGAAAAGCACCAAGCTGTTGATCCTAACGAGTCTGAACCGCTGTGAACCTCTGATCCACATAGCCTCTCATGCTCTGGAAGCTCTGATCGATATGAGACGACATACTAAGCAGAGGAAAGCTAAACAGCCTCCTAGCAAGAAAGTCTGCTGTCGCATTACATTCCCTGAAACAATGAAAAAACACCACACAAGGAACCAAGGCAACAAAATGACGGATATCGTTAACAATAGATTGAATTTCCCAAGGAACTTTCCAAGTTCTTTTCAAAGAATTAATAAGAATTAAATTATCTCCTTCAATGATAAGACGAGATATATTTAAAGAAACTGCACTACGAACCCCTTCTAGCAAGGCAAGAGCTTCAGCTTGGAGTATTGAAATTGGTAGTTTCTCTTTACGGTCAAAACTTAAAATCTTACTCTTATGATCTCGAATAAGAAAACTCGTAAAAGTCGATGAATTAGTTCTCTTAGAAGCATAAAAATTCATTTTTACCCAATTTAAAGGGGGCTTAACCCAAGCTCGACAATTTTTCCTCTTGGGACGAGACACATGTTTATAAACTAAAATAGATTGAGCCGAGACCCATTGACAATGTTGCGTAAAGGCTAAGTCCGAAGGAAGAAGAGACGAGATTAGCGATGAAGGGTTAAAGATTTTATTATTTCTATGGCCCCAAATGAACCACCAAAGAAAGCAAAGAGCATTTCCATTTTTATTCGAGTGTAGAGTAGACACAATGTTATCAATAAATGCACCTGATGAATGAATCTGAAACTTAATATTCATTTTAGATTCTAATCTGGAAATCATGTTTTGTGAGAAAGGAAAATTAAAGAACATATGATTCAAATTTTCATCTTCATTAGAGCATAAAGAGCATGTACTATAAACACAATGATAAAAACGATTTAATCTATCTGTAGTAGGAAGACAATCTGCACAGGCTTTCCATAAGAAATTTTTTATTTTTGGAGGGAGAGAGGTCTTCCAAATCCACGCAAACTCATAATTCATATCCGGAAGATTAAGGTTAATCATAGAAGAAACAGACGAGACAGAGAGTGTCCCATCCTTAGAAGGGAGCCAAACCAAACGATCAACAACATCAGAAACTAGAATTCTGAGATTTTTTATTTTAGTAACAATTATCTCCTGTAGAATCTGCCTTAAAGAGTACAGATTCCAAGAATGCTCATGCAATATAAATGTCGAAACCTTAAGGTTAATATTATCATTATTAAAAAAGGGGATCAAACTAGTATCCAATATCCAAGGATCTTTCCAGAAGTTGATAGTATGACCATTTCCAATTGTCCAAAGTAAGCCTTTAGAGAATTTATCTCTAAGATTAAGCAGTCTACTAAATTGCCATGAGCATTTTTTTTTCTGAAGTTGGAAAATAGAAAACGAGCCTAAATATTTGTCTGAAATAATACGTACCCAATAATTATCCGGAGCAGTTATAATTTTCCACAGAAGTTTCATTTGTAGAGAAATATTTACTGTTTCCGCTGTACGGAGGCCCATTCCACTAGACTCTTTTGCAGAACATACTTTTTCCCAACTAATAAGAGGATGATGATTAGGAGTAAATATATTCCAAAAGAAAGATTTATTTATCTTATCAATTTCAACTAGAATTCCTTTCGGAAGTAAAAAACTCTGCATTAAATAATTAACCTGACCTAACAGGTTAGATTGAATTAACACAACCCGACCAGCTTGAGAAATCGAGTTTGCTTTCCATTGCGAGAGTTTTTTTCCAGTTTAATTATCGAATCTATAAAAACTGAATTTTGAACCCTTCCTTTAAGAATAGGAATACCAAGATATTTTTCCATAAACGTCGTAATTTAAATATTAAGAACACTCGCAAGAGAAACAGCAGAGTGTCGGAAAATATTTTTCGAGACCTGAAAGCTACTTTTATGATAATTAATAGACAGTCCACTGACCCTCGAAAAGTTTTCTAAGAATCATTTGATGTAATTAATATTGGAATGTGATGCATTGGCAAAAATAATAGTATCATCAACAAAGCTTTGAAAAGGCAAACAAATCCCATTTTTAACTAATTGAATACCAACAAGTTTAGAATCCAAAGTAGATTGTAATTGAAGGGTTCTAGCAAGATATTCCATACAAATGATGAAAATAAAAGGAGCCATCGGATCACCTTGTCTAATTCCACATTTAGGGGAAAACTCACTCCCAGGCTCATTATTAACAAGAGCCGAGGAAGCAGAAGTAGTAATACATTCCATAACAAGATTAACCCAATTGGCATGGAAACCAAACTTAAGAAGAATAAGTTTAATAAAATTCCAATCTAATTTATCATAAGCCTTCTCCATATCAATTTTTAAAGCCATCCAACCCTTCTTTCCTTTTTTCTTTTTATGAAAAGAATGAAAAATCTCATGAGCAATTAGAATATTATCCTGAATTAGTCTACCTTGAACAAACGCCCCCTGTAGAGGGTGAATAATAGAAGGTAGAATAGAGGCAACGCGGTTGGCTAGGATTTTAGTAATGACTTTATAAATAGTACTACAAAGACTAATAGGTCTAAAGTGATTAATTGTTATGGGTGAGTCAATTTTAGGAATAAGGGCTACAAAGGATTTATTGATAGGGCGAAGCATATGTCCTGAATGAAAAAAGGCCTGGACTGCTAAAATGACAGAGTTTCCAACAATATGCCAATAATGTTGGAAAAAATCAACTAGAAAGCCATCGGGCCCCGGAGATTTATTGGGAGCAAGATCAAAAACCGCAATTTTAATTTCAGCAGGAGTAGGAGATTTACCCAACATAATAATATTATCTATATCAGAAACAAGTTTAGGAATAATATCTAGATCAGAATCAGTCACAGAACACAAGGGATTAAGGATGAAGCGATGAGCAAGTTCTTTTGTAATTTTGTGTGAAATTAAGTCATGATCAAACAAGACAACACCTTCCTGAGTCTGAAAAGACAAAAGACGTTGTTTATAAGCTCGAATTTTGGACACAGATTGAAAGTATTTTGTGTTTCGATCGACATTCTGTAAATGGGTTATTTTTCTCTTAGTTTCCAATAATTATGCTGAAAGTCTAATAGCGCATTATATTTATTTAAATGAGCCTAGAGTTTAGTCAACTAATAGATCTGATTGGAGCATCAACACTTGTCGCTCAAAGATTTTAAGTTGCTCGAAATTATTACTGACATGATGTCTAGCCCAAACTTTTGAGTAACTTTTTAAAAGATGTAATTTCATTGAAAAACGAAACATAAAAGAGCTTGACATATGATACCTCCATACCTTAGAAACCAAGGGATGAAAGGAAGGGCTTGTCATCCAAGCATTTTCAAATCTGAAAGGAATTTTTCGAATAGAAATATGATTTCCTAAAGAGAATGTAAATAAGACAATGATCCGAGGTGGTAAAAGGGTGATGTTGAATTTCAAGAGATGGAAAGAATTGGGTTATAAATTGATGGCAGAGAACTCGGTCTAATTTTTCAAAAACATTTTCCTGAGCCACCGAACTGTTACGCCAAGTAAAAGGAAAGCCCGATGTTTTAGTTTCTAGTAACCCAAACTGATTAGAAAAATTAAGGATCCAGTTAAATCTACTAGAAAGAGGAATTACCCCACCCATTTTGTCATTACAAGAAGAAATTTCATTTAGGTCTCCTATCAGAAAAAAGGGCCTCTCGAGCCAAAATGGAGTTTTAAGGGCCTCTCGAGCTGGCGCATAAACAAAAATTAACATCATTGTTTGTTTGAGATAGGAATATTTACTAATGATAATATTAGATGATTGAAAATAAAGTTCACATTTATGGGATTCCTGGTTCTCACAAATTAAGAGCCAGAGGGCCCCCTTAGTACCATCCGAAGGACATGTAATACTAGATTGAAAGCCTGATTTACGTAAGCTGGCCAAGTTAGGTTCTAATTTAGTTTTTGTTTCTGCTAGACATAAAAAATTAAGTTTATTTAATTTTCTAATAAACCCGACCTCCTCCCAGAAGTTAGGCCTGCGTATACCTCTAACATTCCAAAAACCTATATTCATATAAAACCTTGTTGGTTAAAAAAATAAAAAAGCTCATATGTAAAATTACAAAACAAGGGAGAATAACAAAAGTGAAAGCCATAAAACATTACTAGATGAAGAATTATCATAAGCCAATATTGGACAGTAGCAAATAACATGAAAGTGGCTTCACATAGATTGGATAAGGAAATAAGTAAATCAAAACACAAGATAAAAATGGCAATTAAGATGGTGGACCACAACTTATTAAGATGACAAAGGTCATTCAAGCAATAAGGCAAGAACAAAGAATCCTGGTAGAAAGCATAGCCAAAAAAATCAAAGAATAAATAATACAATTTCATCCTAGCAAGAGAAAAGAGAGCAAAACATATGAAAAAAATTATTATTAAATAATTATACCAATGTTGATCCTTGTACAATACAATTGTGAATTCAATAAAAGAGGTAAAATTTATGAATGCCATGTACATGAGCCAGCAACAATCCCGAAGAAGCTCAAGGCAAGAAGAATGAGTATAAGCACACCTGTCACAAAGAAACCATAGAATCCGAGAGTAAAATGCAACTAAACACCAATTTAAAATAAGAGAAATATAATAATTGTAAGAATAGTTGATCCCAAAAGATGCCATATGTAAGAGAGATTTCATGCAGCACAACAAGAGAGAAAAATAATAATCTGAACACCTCAAGTAACATAAAACTGAAGTTAATATTTCACAATAAGTCCAGCTAGAACTGGAATACATCAAACTGTTACATAAGAGGGCAGTGAAGTTAGCAAAAGCAGGCATACCTAGAATGCCAAGGCCCAACCAAACATACATAAACCACTTAAGCAAAAACCATATGCTGAAATAGAAATACATATTGGAAACAAGATAGAAAGACAATAATCATAGGGGTGAGTTGTCTAATACAAAAGGAAACCCACTTATAAGAAGCACTAATCATTAAACAAAAAAAAATTTAAAAAAATCTTGATCATTCAATACATAGTAAAGGAGTAAATCCAATAGTTGAGATTTGTCCTTATTTTAAGCCTAGTCCTTACCACAAGGGTGGTCCTCACCGGAACCATGACCTAGTCTGGAATATTAATCAAATTCAATGGTCATCATTAGAGCTGTCAAAAGTTGACCGAACCCGCTAACCCGACCCGAACAGCCCGATAATTTTAGGGTCAAGACCCGAAAAATTGAACCCGAAACCCGAAACCAACCCAACCCGAAACCCGTTGGGTTGAAACCTGAAACCCGTTGGGTTGACCGATTTAATATATTTATAAATTTTTTAAAATTTATTTCGAAATTTATAATATATTTATTATTAAAATAAATAAAAATAATATATTATAATTAAAATTTATTATTTAATTAAAATTTTATTTTAATAATCATAAAAAGGATATTTTAGACCCGCTGATCAACCCGACCCGACCGAAAACCCGCTACAATTTGACCGATTGACCCATGACCCATTACGAAACCGAACACGATTTAACCCGAACCCGAAATGGCCGAACCAGAACCCGCCCGACCCGACCCGATTGACAAGTCTAGTCATCATATACAATAATGTCCAACTAGATACATGCATTTAGCCTAATCTATTTTTTTATATAATTACCTTATTCTTATTTGTATATCATTATAATAACTAGTTAAATATTTGCTTTTATTTCAATATGCTAATTATCTATCACTTCTTTTCATATGTGACATTGCCACAATGGCAATGTTCCTTCAATTTAATTGGTAATCTAAAATCATTGCAGATCAATGGCTAGTGATCGAATCTGAACCAGGAAAATGCAAGACTAAGTTTAATTTTGTCCATGCCGAAGAGGTATTCATACTCTTACTCGAATTGATAAGCTATCAAAAAATGGACGAAAGATTCCGATGCATTGGAATGCAAAGGGACAACCAATTGGAGTTCATAGATCTTTATTTCAGCACTACATCAGCCATCAAACTCGTGCAAGATTATCAATTAGCATCTCTAAATGGAAATCTGTTCCTAAAGAGATTATAGATCTAATTTGTCAAGTTGTTATGGTATTGTTGCATTAATTTTTATTGTTGACTTGTTATCTTCTAAACGTTTTTGCAACATTTACATTATATTAATGTTATGCATGATTTTGCAATTGCAGGAGAAATTTTATGTAGATGAATCAAAGAAGCACTTAAATGCTTTAAGTGCTGCTAAAATGGAGTGATTTCAAACATATCCTCACAAGTGACCATTTGTTCACTAATGTTGACAAAACTCATATTAGAACAGAACCTCCTAAAGATTTTCCATATATCGACAGAGATACTTGGGCTGAGTTTTTACAATAACGTTGCTCAAGCGAGTTTCAAGTAAATTTAATGCTGTTCTTAAGACTTTAAATTTCAAAATGTATTATTCATCACTTTAACTTGACTTATTATCTAATTGTGTGCAGGAAATTATTGAACGCAATAGTGAGCTTGCTAAACTTAAAAAATATCCATTTAGATCATCTCGAAAGAGTTATGCTGCCATAGAGGAAGAAATTGTAAGTAAAGTATATTGCGGTTTTTCATAATTATATCACTTTTTATTTAAACATTGATTGTTGTGTTTTAGCTTACTGAACGAGGTTTGGATCCTACCACTTCCTCTTTACCGCGATGTGAGACATGGATGGCTGGTAGGCAAACATATAATGGTGCTTATGAAGGAGAAGTTAATGAAGTTGTTAGAAACATTGTAAGTTTTTACTCTTTTTATAAACTTTTTCAAGGGATAGAATTTATTATCATCAAACTTTTTCTAGGACTCATTAAAAGAACAAGCTTCTCAAAGCAAAATACCACCGGAAGGTAGAGAAGATATTTTAGCTTTGGTCTTGGGAAAGGAAGAACATCTTGGTCGAGTAAGGGGTGTTGGTGTTGGTGTGGGTGTGGGTGTGAAGACATATTTCCCTGAAAATAGGCGAAGGAAGTTGAATGATGCTTCTGAGAAGCAAATAAATGAACTTCAAGAGGAGATGGAGATACTCAAACAAGAAAATTCTTCTCAAGATCGATTAATGGAACAACTAAAAGAACAATTGGAGTTTTTCCAAAATAAATGGAAGGAGACAACTGAACAAGTGCCATCCTTTCCAAGTGATAATGATAGTTGCTCCAAACGAAAGGCACCATTATCGAAGAACAAATATCAATGGTATTTAAAGTAATTATATTTGTACAAATAAAATATAATGTTATGTTGAATGTAATAATATCATTTTATTTCAGAAGACATGGGAACAATGTGAATTATTTTGGCCTAATCTAAGCTCTAAAGTCGCTAAAGGGCGCGTTGTTGTTCCCGCACAAGAAAAAGTTTCAATGCTTCATTGTCGACCTTTAGGATCAGATAGACTAAAAGTTCAGGTTGATGATTCGTTAATGCCAAATGCCCAGGTTCCCTTTCCCACTGAAGAGGTTACCTCAATTTTAGAAGCAAAGGGCTCTTTTGTGGCATGGAGAAAGGAACTACTAATTATGGTATTGATAATATTTTTACCTGTTTTAGGAGGATTTATAGTTCACATTGCATGTCTGATTATTGGTATTTAGATCATGATAATTTAGGGCTGTCCAACGGGTCGACCCGACCCGACCCGTAACCCGTTTTATGGGTTATGGGTTGACCCGTTGACCCGTAAAAAAATAAAGTCGACCCGTGACCCGACCCGTAACTCGTAAAACGGGTTACGGGTTTACGGGTCAGGTTACGACGGGTTGACCCGTTTGACTGAGTAAAATGGGTCGAAAAGGGTCAAACGGGTCAAATTTTGACCCGTTTGACCCTTTTTGACCCGTAAAGTTGACCCTTTTCGATCCTTTTTAACCCATTTAACCCGTAAACTTTTATTTTTTTATTTAACTTACTATAAAAATAAATTTTTATTTTTATTTTTTTAATATTACGGGTCAACCCGTAACCCTACGGGTCGACCCGTAACCCACCCGTAACCCGTAAACTAAAAATACCCCGACCCGTAACCCGACCCGTAACCCGTAAACTAAAAAAAATTTGACCCGTAACCCGTAAAATTATGGGTGGGTCGGGTCGGATTACGAGTCAACCCACCCGTTGGACAGCCCTATGATAATTCATGTTTTACATGATAGGTTCAGAATGAAAACTCAGAATCTGCAACTGCATGGGAAAAGTATCACATAACTTCTCCATCTTTGGTGAATACTTTTATAGTCACTCTCGATGTTGGAGACGATATTTTTAACTTTCCACAACAATTACATGTTGGGAAAGAACATGTTCAATCATGGATAAAAAAGAATGCACTTGATAATGTTCATGTTGCCATCTACATCAAGTAAGTTGAGATATCAAATAATACTTTTATATAACTTTTGAGCACAATTAAAGAGTTGAAGTAAGTTGAGATATCAAATAATACTTTTATATAACTTTTGAGCACAATTAAAGAGTTGATGCTTTTGAACAGGTATTTGTATGAAAGTCGTCTTTCTAGTCGTTATGCTTTTTTTGTCCAACATATGTAGCTGAAGGTTACAAGGATTTAGAGGAGAACAATGCGCGATATATTGCAGATTCTATGTCAAAACCACAGAATAAAAATTGCATATGGTTTGCCCCTTATAATCAAGAGTAAGTTATTTTAATACACATCTAAAAATTATAATCATGAATTGGTTATTAATTGTTAGAATGTTCTATATTTTTGTAGATTTTATTGGATGTTATCTGTTATAAATCCATGGGATAATATTGTTTATTGGCTCGATCCATTAAGGAAAAGGGTGCCTGATAAATTCAAATCCATGATTAATATGTAAGTAATTTTATTTTTTCCATTACTTCTTGAATTTTTATTCATACATACATATATAGAGTTTGATTCAAATAAAACGAACTCTTATCCTAAAACGAATGCACTATTCATAGTTAGTAATGCACTTTTCATATAAAAGTGCATTGAAAAATACAAAAAGTGCATTATGAAAAAGTGCACTAAAATTTTTGAAAAGTGCACTAAAAAGTACGAAAAGTACAAATGCGAAAAAGTGCACTCTGAAGTATGAAAAGTGCACTACTAACTACAAAAAGTGCATTCGTTTTAGGATAAGAGTTCGTTTTAGGATAAGAGTTTGTTTCATTTGAACCAAACTTTACATATATATTATATTACATTGCCAAGAGATTGAATCAAATGAAAATGGGGCTTATCATGAAAACTAAGAACAAATCTGGACCATCCGATTAAAACACTAGAAATGAATCTAGGCCATCCGATTAAAAAAAATATTTTTATTATTATTATTATTATTATTATTATTATTATTTTTTAATTTTTTAAGTCTTTTTACGTATGTAAAATAATGTAAATCGAGTATGAACATAAAGCCATAAAACGTGAACATGCAATACTAATATGTGAACGTATCTATATTATATGTGAACGTATACTAAATTTTCTGAAGTTAAAATGCGGTTATATGTGAGCAACCCTTGTACAAATGTGAACATGTGTGTCTTGTTTTTGGCAAAAATAAGCGAAAAATAAAAAATAATTTTTTTTTTTCATTTTTTATCAAATTTTTTTAAGCCTTTTAATGCCTGCATTATGATTTAATCGAACATGAACACATGACCATAAAACATGAATAAATTGTAATAATATATGAACACACTAGAGTCACGCTCGGCTGCAATTTGTTGCTACAGTAAAAAATGCGAGCAATTGTGGGGTGTCCGATTAATACCACGAACGGATCAGATTAAAACATAATTATTCAACAAAAAAAAGAAAAAAATGGGGCTGATTTGTTTCGATGGCACGGAGGGTAATTATAGTGTAATTTCACGCGTGGGACAAAAATACCCTCAACCTAAAAATCTGACCTAAACGCCTCTCTCTCGCTCGCTCGCTCGCTTTACTCATATTTGATTTTCTCCATAGCCAAAACCTCTTTAGAGGAGAAAGTGCTCTAGATCCAACACCAAAACGACACCATTAATTCGAAATTTCATCTTCTAGCTTAGATAAAGTCATCAATTTTGCTTCATAAATTGGATTTCAGTTCATAGAATCCATGGAGAAACCACCACAAAAAAGGTATGTATAAATAAATTTTCTAGGGTTTGATTTCGATTTTTGAGGGTTCTAAGATTTGTTTTTGAGTATTAGAAATGTTTATTGAGCTTTAATAGGTGTTTATGGTTGGTTTGATGAGTTTTTGTATTTGATTGTGTCTACTGTTTAGGCTCGAAATTTCTCGATCGGGTTCGCGTTCTCTGATTTTATGGTTCAGAATATTTAATGCATAGGTTCAAAATATTAAGTATGTAGGTTCATAGTCAAACTGAACTTACCTTGTTGTGATAGGGGTAGTTGCATTCATTCCCACCATGGAATTTCATGAGTAGTTCTCGCATGATTTGTTACTTGTTTGCGTCAATTTTGGTTTTTAATGGGGTGGTGAGCCCGAAAACCATGAAACATGACCCTTATTTTCTTCAATGTTGATTTGGAGGGGGCGAGGCATTTGCACATCTTTCTTCCTTTTTTTTGGGAAAAACATTGGCACTTAATAGACAATCACTTGTAGAAATCTATATAGTTAATACTTCCAATTAGTCTTGGAGAATATTAAATTGATTATATGTTGCCACTGTTGAAGTTGTCTAATATAGTCTTCTTGGGAGAAATCCCAATGTAATTTAGTATATATCTTGTTGTATCACTGAGAAATGTGCATTTGACACTTGAGAAATAGTATATTTGGTAGCCTATTAAATCAATTGGTAGAGCAATGTGCATATGCACATAGATGTGGGTTCAAATCCCACATAGACTAATTCTTGATACGGTCGTGTCTTTTTGTTCGTATTGGTTGTTCTTTTGGTTCATGACTTTTTAAGGTAAGGTTCATAATATTTCTTCTTATGGTTCATAAATTTTGTTCCATGTTTTTTTGTTTATAACAATTATTCTTTTGGTTCATATTTGAATAACCTTAGGTTCATCAAAGTACATCTTATGGTTCATGTCTTTTAGTTCCTGATAGGTATTATTTTCTTTCGTGGTTTTTGGTTCATGGTTCTTGTTCTTTCGGTTCATGTTTTTGTATGCTAGGTTCATAATAATTCTTATGGTTCATGACTTTTAATTCTTAGTAGTTTATCTTATATTTCATGTCATTTGGCAGCCTATTAGCTCAAATGGTAGAGCAATGTGCATGTGCACATAGATGTGGGTTCAAATCCCACATAGGCTAACTCTTCGTACGGTTTATGTCTTTTTGTTCATGGTAGTTCTTTTTTGGTTCATGTTTTTATATGCTTATGTTCATGATAGTTTATCTTATAAGTGATGTCTTTTAAGTCGTATACTAGTTTTTATTTTGATTCACATGTTTTGGTTCATGATATTTGTTCGTTTGGTTCATGTTTTTATAAGAACAAGTTCATATATAATATATAATCTCACAATCCATGGCATTAAATTCATAAAAATTGGTCTATTGGTTCATGCTCTTACATGTTTAGGTTCATAACAAATGTCAATAAGGCTCATTTAATATAATTCATAATACTTGTCAATTTGTGTCATGTATTCATAGATGGTATTCTGTTGGTTCATGTCTTTATACAGTTAAGTTCATCACAATTGTCAATAAAGTTCATAAAATCTAATTCATAACACTTATTGTTTTTATCACATAATCCAGTACATACATCATATTTTGTGGGTTCATGTCTTTATACGATTAGGTTCATAACAATTATCAATAAAGTTCACGGAATTTAGTTCACAATACTTCGTACGTATGTCATGTATTCTTGTTCACAAATGGTATGAGTTTAAAATTTAGTATGCTAGGTTCATTATTTATGAACAATTGGTAAAAAAAATGATCTATACTCTAAGTTGAACATTTGGGCATTTTGTCGAACACATGGTGGGCGGTTAGATGTGCATTGGTCATTAACCTTTGTTTTCAATCAAAAACTTGAAATTGTAAAGCAAAAACAGTCACAATCTTCATAGGTTTGATTCTAATCAGCAAAAATCAGTCCAAAACACACAAAAACATGTAATCGAAGCTCCAAGTTCCAAAATTTGAAAAAACCCCAAATGTGAACTTCAAACCATAGAACGAGATCTATAGCAAAAACTATGAAGAGAGAACATAAATTTGGGCTAAAATCAACAAAAAAAAGGTGAACCAAATTAGAAGAAGCAAAGAAGCAACAAAAATGGTGAATATTCGATCGATATAGGCAAAAAAAACCAACGATGTAGAGGTTGAAGAAGACCCCTGGAGTTTGTGTTCTAATTTAATGGCTAAAAGACGAAAATACCCCTTCGTGTATAAAGAATCACTTAACGCGTGTAACGCATCTAGGCCATTAAAACACAATGATCGGACGACTCATATGTGCTCGCACAAAGCACTGTAACTAATTTATGCACCTGATCGTAAATCCACACTTGTAATATATTTGAACGTATTATAAAATCTCTGAACTGAAAAATGTGATAATATGTGAACATGTCTTATAATAGTGTGAACATATGCATAAAATACATAAACGTAACGTAAAAAAATCAAATTTCGTGTTTTTGGCAAAAACAAGCGCAACTAAGAAAATTAAAAAAAATTATTTTTTTATTTTTTTATTTTTTTATTTATTTTCATTTAGTTTATATTTTTGTCAAAATTACCATTTTGCCCCTATCTCTTCTAATCTTAGCCATCAATTTTTCAAATTCAAGGGTCCTCATTTATTCTTAGTTTTCATGATAGGCCCCATTTCCATGTGAATCAACCTCGCATTGCCAATATATATTTTGTAGTGCCATTAGTATGTTCTTAGTGCAACAAACAAAAACAATAGGAAGAAGACTCGTTGGTTGAACATTTTTGTAAGTGTCTCACTATGGGCTTAAATCATCATTTTTACAATGTTTTTTTATATTTCAGTTTTTATGTTCTTATATGGTTTTGTTTTATTTTTGAAGTGTCCTCAACAAGAATTGAACACTTTGGATTGTGGTTATTATGTATGTCGATACATGCGAGAGATTATGGATCATCAATGCAGCGTCATCCCTATTAATTGTATTTTTATTTCTTAATTTTGCAGTATTTTAGAGATTCACCAAGTTGTTATGACTTACATCTTCTTAATGAGCTGCAAGAGGAGTGGGTGCAATATGTATAGAAACACTAGAAACAATAACTTTAGAATTTAGAAGATATTCTGTTATTGAAATACAATTGAGTTTTGTATTTTCGTACAAAGAATATTTTGATGGATTTATATATTGCATTTGACAATGATTTGGATTCTAATTCTATTTGTGTCACTAATAGTATAATGTGGGTGTGTTTATAATCACAATATTTGTATATAAAATAATAAAATTAAACAACAATAAACTTAATGTTTTTTAAAATCAACTATTTGAACACTCAACGGTTATATTAACACCTCCTGAGAAATCGACATTTCTCTCTCGAGGGTTCTAACTAAAACACTCGAGAAATATTTCTCAGGGGTCTTTAAAAAAAAAAACCTGACCGTGTATGTATTTCTCAGGGGTGTTTTAAAAATTTCCGAGAGTTATTTCTCAGGTCAACAAATAAAGGGGATGAAAAAACACCCTAGAGCTTCTTAAAATTCCCTTGAGAGAGATGTGTTATGTACTAGTGTAATATTGTTGTTCATTTTCACAAACTCGTCTTAACTTTTCTTTCTCTCCTTCACTACTACTACTATATTCCATGGATAATCACAATAAAAATCCAAATAACTCAAACACCCAATATAATCCAAATACATTTAATTTGGATCAAGTTCAAGCCATGCTACAAATGTTTGGTAATCAACCAAGGCCAATTAATCCAAATTATTTCCAAACCTTACCAAAAATTCTTCCCAATCAGTTTCAACAATCTTCCTAATATGATTGTGGAAGACGAGCGAGATACGTATCAAAATTGTAAAGATCCGAATGAATTTGTCCAAGATCAACCCGAAAATATAGTTGGATCATGAAGACGAAATGATAATGAGGCATTCACTGTGACACATGGACGATATAATGAGCGAAATCTAAGAAGATTTAAGGCTAGGGGGAGGAGTTTCGGAATAAAGAAATGCATGTGGCTCTAAAGAACGATTTGGTGGATAACATAGGCTATCGCTTTTTGCACACTAAAATATAGCTTTTTGCACCACGACATATTATACCGTAAGAATTTGAAGCTATATTAAAGCATAACATTAAAAAAAAAATATTAAACTAATATATTTTTAATTTGTTTGGGGTGTTTTGCGCAAGGATTCCCCGACACAAAATAGCATAATATAACGCGACTTAAAAGCGTAAAAATTGCACAAATTAACCGGTCCTAGCTGGGAATTTTAATTGCGCTGGCCCAGCTGGATCTCACGCTACCTGATGGCATGAGATCATAAGATCAAATTGCACTTTTTGTGCGTACAAGATGGTGTTCCCCTCAAATGTAAAAAATAAATATATGTTACTAAAAAAAAAATTAAATCAATATGGTGTTGTGTCACTAAATTAAAAAATATTTTTAGTTACTTGAATGAAGATTAGATTTATTATATAAAAAAATATTTTGTATTACTTACTGGTAGACTTATCAATTGGGTCACGCGAGTTCGGTCATTTCGGGTTCAGTTTACGAGGAAAAATGTAGGCTTAGATTCGGTGTTGGAATAATCTCTTACACTTGACACATATCATTATAAGGGCTTGCCACATTTCATATTATTAAAAAGTAATGGGTCCCATAAAAAAGACTTTTACTATACTACCCTTATTAATTTTTAATTCTTTTTTAACTTTTCACCAATATTACAAGTAACTTTTTAGGGTTTTGAGATTGTCGAATTTCAGATTTTAGGATATTCAAATTTTATTAAATGTGGTGTGCATTTCTTGCAAACAATGAACATCATATAATGATTATGTAAACTAGTTTATATAATTGTCAAATACAATTACTATAATAAAAATAGATGCATTGTAATTATATAACTAATTATTAACAACTTTGATTTTTTTATCCTTGTATATATCCTTATTTAGATAATTTCTACACAAGCATTCAATCAAGTCTACGTATTTATAATAATGTCGTTAACTAAAATCATAAATCTTACAAACCATAAAAATTCTAATTGGCAATGGTCATTACAATGTTCACAATACATAACCAAATGCATTCATGCTTTCATTCTTTCGCGTTCTCTAACAAGGATTTATGTTTTTATGGATTACGGTTCAAGGTTTAGGCTCTAGTGGTTAAGAATTTGTGTTTAGAGTGGAGGGTTAGGGTTTAAGGTTTATGGTGTGCAATTAATTATACAAGGTGTGCAATTCTCAAGATGCAGAAAATGCACAAACAAGATCCATGAAATGCACGCTAAAAATTATATTAAAAATTGACTTGGGTAATAAATTTTTGGATTACGGGTTACGGATTGGGTTTTCAATCCAACTAGTTTTCCTATAACTCGGGTTTCTAGTTTATTCAAATTTCATATTTAGTCGGATTCGTGTGAGTCGGGTTTTGGGATTGTTGGATTTCGGGAGAGTTGGGTTGTAGATTTCTGGGTTTTCGGATAGTTAGATTTCATTAAATGTGGTGTGAATTTCTTCTAGTAACGTGCACAAGGTAGAAGATGACTTTTCGTCTCGTTTCCGTCTCTTTTGTTATTTTTTCGACTCAATTAATTTAATAAATTAAATATTAAAAATATTTATTAAATATAATGATTATATTTATTAAATGCACACATATTCCAGTAATGCACATTCAAAAATCATGAAATACACACTCAAGATGTTGAAATGCACACTCAAAATGTATGAAATTAAAAGTGAAGATTATATTTATTTTTATAAAGTCGTGTGTTGCATCAAAGTTGAAAATTCTTTAAATTGAAAAAGATAAGTAACAAAATAAATAGTTTACTATATCCTTTAAATTGCGAATTTTTGGTCGGGTTGACCGTCGGGTTGACCAATGGGTCTAAAATTATTGATACAAAAATAATTAAATGAGTTTTACAAAAACATATAAAATAATTAAACCAAAATATAATAACGTTTTTTTTAAATGGTAAATTTAAAAAACAATCATTACCTTTCAATTATTTTCTTTTTACTTTAATTCACAATTTTTAAATTATAAATGCTAAATATAACAAATAAATTTATCTTTTAATTATATTTGTTATTTTAATAAAAATAAGTAACAAGGAAGTTGGAAGGGAAAAAATAGTGGGGGTGTACACTTGTACTCGAACACAAAGGTATTGTATGTGCATACTCATGCTTTGCGCGGGGTACATACGCACATAAATTTTTAAAAAGTGCACAAAATATCCGCGCAACGCCATTTCACGCGAAATGGCGTTGCGCGGAAAGGGCAAATCCGTAAACTGTCAAATGGAAAATGGGAGTCGGGAAATTATTATCTTCCGTGCGAAATGGGCCTGCGTGGTCGCGCGAAATGGGCATGCGTGGCAGCGCGAAATGGGCTTTCGTGGACCCGCGCAAGTCCGTTTCGAGCGTCTTTAGGTTTAAAAACGATGCACGCTGTTGATAGGGTTTCTGATGTCCGCTTTTTAGGTAGGTTTTTAGGGTCTAGATAGATTAGATTTAGTTGGTTTTCGTGCTTGAGTTTTATGCTTTTGAGTCTTTTTGCTTTAGTTTTCGTATTTCCTTGAGATTCGGAAGCTACGCACCTTTTGTGTCATTTTGTAGGAGTTTTGGAGCTTAGAAGAAGAGTTTGGAGCATTATAAGAGAAGATGGAGATGAAGCGCTCAAGTAAAGTCATTGAAGATCAAGTTTGAGCTTGGAAAGAGATAGAGAAATTCGTTACAAGAACATAGGAAAAAGAATCGAGTCAAACGGAGTTGTAACGAATCTTCTACGCAAGTTTTACTCAAGTTTGTTCGAACAAGCCCTCAGGAACGACCCCATGAGGGTCGTGAACGACCCTATTAGGGTCGTTCTAGACCCACCCAAAATTGTAAGCCTCAGGACCGACCCCAGAGGGGTCGTGAACGACCCTATTTGGGTCGATCGGGGCGCCGACTCTCCCTTATTCCGAGATCTTTATGGATATATTCTATCTTTTATTTTAGGAAGTAGTTTTATCTTGTTTCCTAGTGTAATTAGGGCTCCTTTTTCTCTATAAAAGGGGGTTAGACCTTCTAGGAGGAGGGAAATCTTTTGCTAGCTTTTGTTTGGAGGTTATTTGGAGATTAAGAGGAAGACTTGGAGGAAGTTGGAGAAATTTGTAAGACCTCTTTGTTTTTATTTGAATTTTCGGTTTATTTTCATGATCATGTCTTCTTCTTTCTTTTCCATGTGTGAGTTGTCTTCTTAGATTCTAGGGTTGGGTGAAAACCCAACACAATCATGCATGTCTAAACTTGAATTCATGACTTGAATGCTTGAAGATCATATCTATCTATCTTGTGCTTAATTCCTTTGCGAAAGTTGAGGCAATATCTTGCAATTAACCTAAATGCGAAAGTGTAAAGTTGGTTGCTTGATTAGATCTAATAGGATTATTTGCGAAAGTTGATATTCCTAGGTTGAAGGATAGATAGAAAGTTGTTTAATTTGCGACAGTTGATTGAATAACTTGAATTGTTTGCGACAGTTGACTTTTCTATGATCTAGATTGCATGATAGTTATGGATTCTCGTTGGAAGCATGTATGGTTGTTGTTGTGGTAGCCCTAACCCTAGGATTGCCTTTTTATATTTGATTTAAACTCATTAATCTCGATTCGATCCTCGACCCCCAAAGTCGTGCTCGAACCTTTGCTTGCTTGTTGGTGTGATTGTGTGTTTGTGGGTCTTCGTGTTTGCTTTGCTTTTCCGTAGTTTATCAACTAAATCTTTGGCCCTAATCTCATTCCCGTGGACGAACCTGACTCCGCTATACACAGCGGGGTCTTGAATATAAATTTATTTGTTCAAGAAACCCTTCAACAGTTTCTCGGCCAACAAATAAATTTGTAAGTCAAGACCCCGCTGAGTATAGCAGAGTCAGGAACGTTCCACAGGAAGCAAGGTTGTTTGTCTATCAATCTAACAAAATCAAGAAAAAACAAATAAAACACTCACGAGCAGCCTCGTTTACGACGTTGTCAGGGTCGTTAACGAACCACCGAACACAAAATACTAAAACTAACGACCTAATTAAATTCTAATTAAAATTCGGTATCGAGGCAAGTACTCAGCAACGAAAATTCACCAGAAATAATTCAAATAAAACAAAATTCTAGGACAAGGGACACCACAACATAGCCAAGCATAAGAATTCGTAAGAAGAAAAGATCATGCCTTTAAACAGATAGACTCATCAACTTTCGTTGACTTAGCAAGTAAATTAATCTACTTTCGCATCCTAATTCACTTAATTGCTTGTTTTGGATCTAAAGCTTGAAACTTTCGTTTTCAAACAATATCAACCTTCAAGTTACTAACTTCCTCTTTCAATTCAGTTAAAAACTCAAATTACCTCCACTTTCGTCTCGGTATAAGCACGACAAACAATTCTCAATTAAAGATAAAAGGCATTCACAACTCAATCTTACTCATCAAACATGCTCAACTATGCCGGGCTTAACCCCGATCCTAGAAAAAGAAACTACTCACTAATCATAACTAAGAAACTAAAAATATATCGTCTTACAGAGATTCAGAAGAAACCGAAAAACATAAAAACACCGAACCGCAATCACGACCAACAACCACCCGGCGACTGTCGTCTACCGAGCCTCGGCGATCCTCTTCCGATCCGACTTCTCTCCCTCTCCTTCGGTCCTTCAAAAATATCCTCAAAATTCCTCCCCCTTTCTATGCTAGATAGAAGGGTATTTATACTAAAAAGCTAAAAACTAAAAAGGCTAAAAGATATAAACTTTCCTAAAAAGATAGAAACAATCCCTAAAAGATAGAAATAAAATCTAAAAAGATATTAAGACCTAAAATACATATTCTAACAACTCCAAAAGATTCTAAAAAGATACTCAACCGAAACGGAAATAAATTCCCGCTCAGGATCGGTGAATTATAAAATAATACTCCATATCTTCCTTTTTCGTGGCCTCGTTAACGAGCCCTCACAGCCTCGTTAACGAGCCTGGGCTTTGTTTTCTTCAACACTTCCTCTTGTGCTTTCGAGCTTTGACTTCTTAAATCTTGCACTCCTCCGTCTTTCGCTGTAATGCTCCAAATTCAACTCCATTTAGCTCATTTCCTCGCTAAAACCTACAAAATTCACAAAATAGCGTAGATTCCACTCTTTTCACAGAAATATGCAAAACTATCTAAAAATACTCAAAACTAAACCTAAACTAAACAAAACTAAACCTAATAAGCAAAGAAAACCTATCAAAAACTATACTAAAAATGCGAACATCAAAATACCCCATACTTAGACTTGCTTGTCCTCAAGCAATAAACAAGACACTAACCAAAACCAAAACAAATCATGCTCATCAAGACATAGCCATCTTCTAAAAAGCAACATCTACACAATAAGAAAATTACAGCAAAAGACTATTAACATCCTCACACATATATGCACTTAAATAGACATAAAATAATACAATCCAACCTCTCAAGGGATATAATGTGTTTCACTCACTCTCAAGTGTTTAGGCTTATAAATTCAATCTCCCAACTCATCTTATATACAAAAACTCATAGAAATTGGAACTTATATCACCAATACTCTCCACCCAAGATTTGTCAAAACAAGCAAAGAATCATCAAGAGAACTTAGGGGGCTCAATGAAAAACTTCATATAAGTTTCCATTCGGCCGGGTTGTAATGGGGCTTGGTAATAACAATAGGGCGTGGAAATATTTTGGTCATGTGGTGCTAATAATACCCGGGAATCAAAAGACTCCTAAAAACTCACATCTCACCAAAGCTTTCATAAAACAACATACCAAACTCACTCTTCTTAATGCACACTCATTTTCACTCACCCTTTATCATCCTAGAAAGTCTCATAACAAAAATAAAAGAATCTCTGATATTAACTTTAAACACAAATGCACTTACTCTTCACTCCATTTTATTTTTTTCTTCTCTTCTTTTTTTTTTCACTTCTTTTCGTTGCCTCGTTAACGAGCCCATATCAGGGTCGTTAACGATCCACCGTATACATTCCTCTTCCTTTTTTTCACTACATCCATCAAAAACTTTATTATGTGCATTTTTTCTATCAAGAGACCTTTCTTACATGTAATAACAAGAGACTTCCAATCTACCCTTCCCAAATACCCTTCAATTTAAGCAAATATAAAACTCTTTTATTTTTAACAAAACACAAAACTTACCTCTCCAATCTAAGTCCTAATTCCCGGATAGGGTCAAGCTTATCTCGGCTAGGGAATAATTTTTGTGGAGCTAAAAACAAAAGGTTTCAGGCCAGAATTGGTTATCAAAAAGAAGGAATAATGTAAAGGTAGATAGGGAATAATAGGGCTTATAAAAATAAGTTCTCCATCATATGATCTTCACAAGTAATGAACTAAAAATCTTATAAGGGTCTCAAGAAATAGATAACCATCACAATTCCAAGAGATAATATGCATAAAGAGAGTAAATCACACAAGAAAAGAAGAGGGATTTTTTATGTTCTCCCTATAAGGCCAAAAACATCTCACAAGGTAATTTTTTGTTGGATTGCATCATCTATGCTATAAAGTATATGTGCTCAATTTCATCAAATGCTATTCTTTTCTAAAACAATAATTTCAAGTTGAGAATCCGGCTATACTTTTAAAGACATGTTTGCAAGGAATTATATGATTAAGCTAGTGATTGCTATCATAGAACTTAAGAAGGGATATCTATCAATTCTAAAACTCTTTTTGGATTTTTCATTTTTCAATTTTTTCAATTTTTCGATTTTTTTTCGTTTTTAAAGAAATAAAAACTACATAGAACACATAAACACCTAGGACATAAGTTTTCTACTTTCTCCCCACCCCATACTTAAAATTACAGTGTCCCCACTATAAGGAAAATAAGAAGAAGAGGGAAAAGAAATAGAAAACAAAACAAAACAAATAAATTAAAAAGAAAAAGAAAGACATAAAAAACTTACAAAGTGGAAACAAGGAAAAGAAACTTCATCTTGAGCTGAATCAACAGTTCTTTGGAGGAAAATAGTGCTCAAAGTTCCCCATGAAGTCGTACATCGTCCTCCAACACTCAGTATCCTCCGCCTCTCTCTGACGCTGCCTCTCATCCTCCATCGACATGCGAGCGGAATAGACGGTTTCCCATCTATCCATCCTCCTATGAATGTGATCCGTCTGGAGGTGAAGTTGCTGCATCCGTGCAGAAAGATCCTCGGCCCATGGTGGTGGTATACTCGATCCTGCGTACTCGGGCTGAGGAGGTGGTGGGTAGTGAGGCTGGAAATGGTCTTGATACATCACCGGGTTGTAGGGCATGAGTCCATAGGTATGAGGGTCGACAGGAGCTGGTGGTGGGTCGACAGGGGCTCTCGGCGCCTCGTTAACGAAGCTGGGTGCCTCGTTAACAGGGTTGGGAGGGGGCTGGAAGTGGTTGTTAACGACCCTCGTAGGCTCGTCAACGAAGATGTTACCTCCTAACACCTCCGTGTCGATGTCTTCTTCTTTAAAATTGAGCTCCTCAGTGCCGCCCTCAGTGTCGGCTTCTTCGGTGTCATTGCCTACTACCTCGGTGTCCTCTTGTTCATCTTCTTCTTCATATTCATCCACGTCGTCCCGCTCAAACCGGGTTTCACATGGCCTAAGCGAGAGCTCGTCCTCCGGTTTTGGCTCCAATGGGTAGGGATGTCCCGTCCACACCTCGTACCATTTCGGTACGTAGAGAAGCTCGTACATGTCGAGGCTAGGTATGACTAATCTATCTTGAACCTTGACCTTGTAACCTCCCTCGGCTTGCACGAAAATCCCGGAACTATACCAATAGTTTTTGTTGAGGAGTTGGGTGTGAGCCGGTGTGTAGCGGGTGAGATCTACTCCGAGATTCTTAGCCAAGAGGCTAACCAAATTGCCACACCACACCTCCTTGGACTTGGTGGATTTCTCGACTTAGTAGAGCCATTCGTACCCCAAATTCAAGGGGTCGGGCTCCTCAAATAGGATGGTGCGGAAGCAGGTGACCTCCGTCCTTGTAGGCCGATTCAACTCTTTCTTCGGCCAAAATGTTGCGGCGAGGACTCTCAAAATAATCCGGAAGATGGGGTTGACGATGTTTGCCCCGGATAGCGCCGCGGTAGAGGATTGAACCTCCCCGGTGATGTAGCTCCAAGTGCGGGTCACTCGGTAGTCCTTCAAGCTATAATCTCTCGACGGGTTTGGGAGCTCCAAGATTGCATTGAACTCCGCCATTGTAAAGTCACGGTCCTCGTTACCGAGCCGGAACCGAATTCGTCCCGCCGAGGTCTTCGACGAGAAGTTGGTCTCCAAAGTGGCCAAGAACTCGGATGTAAGGGCCGGATAGTGTGGCAAGCTCTCTTGCTTCAGCAGATGGGCGGCCCCAAGGATGATGAAGGCGTCCTTGACATCCGTGTAGATGCTTGTGGAGACAACGCTAGACTTTGAGAACCATCGGGTGTAATGGTCCTTCTCCAGAAAATCTTGGTAGCGCCGTACTAGGCTCTGACTGCTCAAAATCACATCATCCACTCGAGGTGGAGATGGAGACCTATGGTTCCTCCTCTTCTTCTGGGCTCGGGTAGCGGGTCTGCTTGAACTAGCCATGGATCCTAGAAAATAATCGAGATTTTTCCAAGATAAGATCCACTCAAAAATAAATAGGTACGAGACCCCATACTTGGTCTCAAAATTAACCTCGGAATTATTCGTAAACTACCCAATTGGGTTGATCACGATTCTGGGCTCGGATTGATCGATGAAGGAATGCAGGGTCGTTAACGAGCCTGGGGGGGTCGTTAACGACCCGCCGAGAGCAAAACCAGAATTTTCCGAAATTTAATCTACCTTAAATTCAGCACAAATCAAGAATGCAATCTTTTATCATTTTCCACATATCCCTCATCGGGTATAAGCACCCCATACTTACTCAATTACCCATCCCGAACATGCTAAAAATTACCCGGAATTTTGATATGCAAAGATTGAACTTTAGATCTAGAACAAGAAAAATTCATGCTTTCCTAACTAAAGGATTGCAATAGCTAATCTAACATGAATAATCTTTCCTAAAACATGAACAACTAAGCACAAATCAAGAATTTTTAGGAACAAAATCAAGCATGCTCATCAACCTTCCGAAGAACACGATTCCAAGATATGAAATTTCGACCCTGTAGATAATCAATCATGCAATTTCAAGCAAGGGTTTAGAAATCATACCGGAGAATCAATGAATTGAAGAACAAGAGTCGGAATCGGGGTGGTTAACGAGCTTGGCCTCGTCGGTGAACGGTTTCCGAGCTCCGGTAACTACGGCCTCTCGGTGATCGGTAGCGTGAGGGATTCCGACTCGGTGGGAGAGAAGGGAGAGGTATTGAGAGTGTTTTGGGTTTGAGAGGGAGTGAATTTTGAGAGGATTGTGGTAGAATTTTGGAAGGGGAGTAGAAGGGTTTATATAGGAGGGATGAGGGTAGAAGGGGGCGGCGGCTAAGGTAAAAAAAATAGATAGATTAGGTTAGAATATTTACCTGCCCCGTATTGTGACGAGTCTGGTCTTCCAAACCGGGTCGTTAACGAGCCTGGGTGGGTCGTTAACGAGCCGCCGTGGCCTTCTTGAGTGATTTTTCGATCCCTTTCTCCTGAAATCTTGATTGCTCAAAAATTCTAATTTCTATCCTAGTTAAAACTAAAAAGAAACATAAAAGAAAGCTAAGAAATAATCTAAGAAGAAAAAGAAAAGAAAAAGAAAATAAAATAAACTAAACTAAACCTATTCTAAAAAGCGGGTTGCCTCCCGTAAGCGCTATGTTTAATGTCGTTAGCCCGACGAGCTCCCTTGCTAGTCTGATGATGTGAGAGCCATGGTGACTCTTATCTCTTCATCCGGGTTAGTCTGCTCATGGAATTTCTTCAGCCGTTGTCCATTAACTTTGAAAATGACGCCTCGGTTATCGGTCAACTCTATTGCTCCGTGAGGATAAATGTGATGAACCACAAATGGCCCACTCCATGGTGTCCTGAGCTTTCCTGGGAATAATCGGAGTCTAGAGTTGAAGAGAAGTACCTTATCGCCGATGTGGTAAGTTTTGGGCACTAATTTCCGATCATGCCACCTTTTGGTGCGCTCCTTGTAGATTTCAGCATTTTCGTATGCCTTCAGCCTCAATTCTTCTAATGCTTGCAAGTCCATGAATCGTTTTGCTCCTGCCGCGTCGAGGTTCATGTTGAGCTCCTAGAGAGCCTATAATGCCTTATGCTCCATCTCGACCGGTAAATGACATGCCTTGCCATACACTAGATTATAGGGGGTGGTGCGGAGAGGCGTCTTGTATGCTGTCCTATATGCCCACAGAGCGTCATCCAATTTGGAGGACCAATCCTTTTTAGAACGGGAAACTGTCTTCTCCAATATGCTCTTTATTTGCCTGTTTGAAACTTCAACTTGGCCACTTGTTTGGGGATGATAGGGTGTTGCCACCCGATGAGATACCCCATACTTAGCCAAAAGGGCTTCAAAACTCCGCTCACTGAAATGGGAACCACCATCACTGATAAGGACTCTTGCAACGCCGAACTTGGGGAAAATATTGGTCTTGATGAATTTAGCCACAGTCTTGGCGTCGTTAGTCCTTGTAGCAACAGCCTCCACCCAGTTGGAAACATAATCAACCGCAACTAGGATGTACTTGTAGGGTCCTGAGGCGGGAAACGGTCCCATGAAATCAATGCCACACACATCAAATAGCTCAACTTCTAATATCCCAGTTAGTGGATTTTCGTGTCTCCAAGTTATGTTGCCTGAGCGTGACATCCATCACATGTTGTCAATAAGCTTGCACATCTTGGAACATGGTTGGCCAATAGAGACCACTTTGAAGAATCTTCGCAGTAGTCTTGAATCCTTTTGCATGACCTCTAGTTGGAAGTGTGTGACATTGACGGATCACATCTTCAATCTCTTCTTCTGGAACACAACGCCTAAAGAGGTGATCGCTGCCTTGTTTAAACAAGTAGGGGTCATCCCAATAGTATTGTTTCACATCATGGAGAAATTTCTTCTTCTTTTGTGGGGTAAGGCCCTCGGGAATCACGCCTCCTACAAGATAGTTAGCGAAATCCGCAAACCAAGGAGCTTTTGGCCCTCTAATATCATGGATTGATATTGAGGAAGAAGAAATTGAAGAAGGAGAGAGGGTGAATTTTAATCGAGAAGACTCAGTTTCAGAAATCTTACCTGGATGGGTCGTTAACGAGCTAGGATTTAATATTTTGACCTCGGTACCGACCTCCCGTGGCTCAGTAATGACCTCATTGACTTGGTTGTCGACCCAATCTGAACATTTTCCTTTGTTATTTGTGTCTTCCAGCTTCGGCACCTCGTTAACGACCCTGAAGGGGTCGGTGACGAGGGTCTTGTGGAGTTCAACCTCGTTCAGCAGGAGGTGTTCGTCGGGTCTGGAATCAATCTTCGGTACCTCATTGTTGGACTCGGTGATATGCTCAACTGGCGACCTGGACAAGTGATCTGCCACTAGATTTTCTGCTCCCTTTTTGTCTCTTATTTCGTGGTCAAATTCCTGCAGTAAGAGCATCCAACGAAGCAATCTAGGTTTGGCATCTTTTTAGCCATTAAGTATCTAACAACTTCATGGTCAGTATAAACAATCACTTTGGATCCAACAAGATAGGACCGGAATTTCTCAAAGGCAAATACCACAACAAGGAATTCCTTCTCTGTTGTAGTATACTTACTCTGCGCCTCATCCAGCGTCTTACTAGCGTAATAGATGGCGTGGAGTTTTTTGTCCTTCCGTTGCCCTAAGACTGCGCCAACTGCATAGTCACTGGCATCGCACATGATCTCAAAGGGTAATGTCCAGTCTGGGGACTGCATGATGAGGGCAGACACGAGGGCAGCTCTTAACCTGTAAAATGCTTCAAGACATTCTGGAGACAGCTCAAACACTACATCTTTCATTAGTAGGTTAGTCAAAGGTTTAGCTATCTTAGAAAAATCCTAAATAAATCGTCTGTAAAAGCCAGCATGCCCTAAAAAACTCCTAATGTCTCTTACAGAAGAAGGAGGAGGTAGTTTTTCAATAAGCTCAATTTTTGCTTTATCTACTTCTATCCCTCTTTTAGAGACAAGGTGTCCTAGTACAATCCCCTCTTGAACCATAAAATGACACTTTTCCCAATTAAGCACAAGATTGGTTTCTTCACATCTTTTAAGCACTCGTGCAAGGTTAGCAAGACAAGAATCAAATGAAGAACCATAAACAGAAAAGTCATCCATAAAAACCTCTACAATATCCTCTATCATATCTGAAAAAATGGCCATCATACATCTTTGAAAGGTAGTAGGGGCATTGCAAAGCCCAAATGGCATTCTTTTATAAGCAAAGGTTCCATAGGGACATGTAAAGGTTGTTTTCTCTTGGTCATCAGGATGAATGGGAATCTGCCAAAAATCGCTATGGCCATCTAAATAACATAAATAATCATGCTGGGCTAAGCGTTCTAACACCTGATCTATGAAAGGAAGCGGAAAATGATCTTTTCTAGTAGCACTATTAAGCTTCCTATAATCAATGCACATCCTCCAACTAGTGGTGGTTCTAGTCGGAATAAGCTCTCCCTTTTCATTTTCTATCACAGTCATCCCCCCTTTTTTTGGGACTACATGGACCAGACTCACCCATTGGCTGTCCGAAATAGGAAATATGATCCCAACATCAAGTAATTTAATAATTTCCTTTTTAACTACATCCTTCATATTAGGATTTAATCTACGTTGATGCTCTATGGTGGGTTTATGATTGTCCTCCATGTAAATCCTATGCATGCAAAGAGAAGGGGATATGCCAGTTATATCATCTAGAGAGTAGCCTATGGCTTTTCTATGCATCCTAAGCACATTCAAGAGTTTTCCTACTTCCTCATCTTTGTAATCCAGCATTAATGATGACAGGTAGAGTAGAATTAAGACCGAGGAACTCATACCTGAGGGAATCTGGCAAAGGTTTAAGTGTTGGGGACGGTTCGGCAGGGATTAGAATCGGCTCTTCTGGTTCCGTCTTCAACACTTCCTCAAAGCATTCAAAAGCTGAGATCTCGCCGTCTTCAGCTAGGGTCGTTAACGAACCTGGAGTGGCCGTTAACGAGCCTGGGTCTTCTGCCAGGAGAATCGGTAACGATGCTGGAGGACTCGTTACTGAAACTACAGTGGTTATTTCTGCCCATCTTTGCCCTGAAATTTCATCATTGTATGCCGATCTTCCTATAGGGTCTCTACATTCAATGATCTCCTTGTGGGTGTAGAGCATCTTGACTTCAGCTTTGTCGGACTCCCTGGATTGTTTGAATCGGAATTCCGTCACCTCATCCCCAATTTCGAAAGTTAGGAGTCCTCTCCTAACATCGATTATGGCTCCTGCTGTAGCAAGGAATGGTCTTCCCAAAATAATAGGCACAATCGGATCTTCGGGCATTGTCATAACGATGAAGTCATTAGGAACAAAGAAATTGCCCACTTGAACTGGGAAGTCTTCTATCAGCCCTGTTGGTTTGATGCAAGATCCGTCTGCCATATAAAGCCGCATGTTGATGGGCTCCAGTGGTCCCATATTGGCTTTAGACCAGATTGAGAGCGGAACGAGACTAGCACTGGCACCAAGGTCGCATAAAGCTTTGAAATTGTGGTTGCCTATGCCGATCGTGATTGCAAACCTCCCGGGATCTCCTAGCTTTTCTGGTAGAGCTATCGATCTGACTTCATCCTGCAGCTCTGTAATGGACCTTTTTCTGCTAAGAATATCTTTCAAAAATTTTGTGTAAGCCGGCATTTCGCTTAGGGCGTCAGCGAATGGGATGGAAATATTAATGCCTTAAAGAATCTTATCGAAACGCCTGAACTTACTCTCAGTAGAGTCCATAGATTTCTTAGTAGGAAATGGAAGAGATTTCACCATTCTCGGAACCAAGTTAGGCTCGAGAGGTGAGAGTACCGGGTCGACACTAGGGTCGATTGATGTCCTCGGCGGGTCGTTACCGACCCTGGTGGGGTCGTTAACTACCCTGGGATTGAGAGGGAGGCTCGGATTAGTAGACTTACCTGGGGTGAGGTCATTAGGGACCCTCGGAGCCTCGTCATTCTAGTTTGTTGGCTCGGTATGTGCTCTCGTTGGCTCGTTAACGAGCTGGGTAGCGAGATCCTGTTCCTCCTTCTCTTCAGCTTGAATTCTCTCCGGTAGTGTCTTCCCACTTCTGAGGTGTACCACTGCTATTTGGCCTCTAGGGTTCTCCTCGGGGCGGCCCGGGAGTTGCCCTTGTGGTCTTGGAATCCATGCAGCTAGGTCCCCTAGTTGGGAATCAACGCTCCTCTTCCAAATAGCGAACTCTCCCCATCTTTTATCTTGTCGGTTCAGCTTGGCTTGAACGTCATCAACTTTGTTGTTCACTCCGTTGATGCTCTCTTTTATCTCCTGAACCCATCGTGTGGGGGCCTTGCGTAATTTTGACTTGTATACTGATTGCCCCTTGGTTGATAGTTGTTCGACCTGTCATTATAATTAGGCTGGTTCCTGTAGGGTCCTCTCATGTAATTCATCTCAGCTATTGTCACAGCGGTTCTAACCTGCTCAATGTTAGTGCAAGCAGAAGTACTATGTGCAGAAGAACCACATTCTTGACATGATTGAGAGGATTTCAGAAAACTTACCTGTTTCCTTAGACGGTTGACCTCATCTTGTAAGAATTGATTTTTAACACCGGGGTCAACTTCATCACGGTTGTGTACATAGAGACGTTTTTGAGTTTGTGGAGCCTGCTGGGTTCCATACATAGCATCGTAATTCGCTAGCTTATCCATATAAAGGTTGATGCGGTTCTTGGTCTCTGCGTTGATACCCTGGAAAAAGATTTCTTGCAAAACATATAAAGGTTGCCCATGAGTAGGGAACTGTCTAAGCATCTCCTTGAATCTTTCCCATGTTTCAACAAATGTTTCATTAGGCAACTGGTGATAAGAGGTGATGCGTTTCCTCAACTCCGTTGTCTTGGCAAGAGGGAAAAACTTCGTAAGAAATTGATCATACAAGGCTTTCCAAGTCCTGATAGACTTAGAAGGTAGGCTCTCTAACCAGTTCAGGGCCTTTCCAGTAAGAGACCATCTAAAAGCTTTTAATAGAACATATTCTAACGAGACAACTTCAGCAGCTATGGTGTCACATAAATCAAGAAAATTTCTAATATGCTCCATAGGGCACTCAGCAGGTTTCCCTTCAAACTAAGCCCGTTTGATTAAGGATATAAATTGAGACTTGATCTCTAAAGGTTTCTCTATCGCTGGAAGCACAATAGGGGATTTTGGCACCCTCAGTTCCGGATGCATGTATTGCTTGGCATTTCTTGGATAGGCGTCTAGCTCTTCTTGTAGTCGAGCCTTGTCAGTTCGTTGACGCTCAACTTCTGCGTCTGCGCCGTCCTTCTCGGCTTTCAGTGCTTCCATCTGGGTCCGGAGGATCTCTAGCTCTCGAGCCATCTCTTCTGATGTGGCCATGGCTTGGTTTTCTCGGAGTCGACGGTGCAGGGAACGTTCTGGTTCTGAGTAATTACCTGTGTTATCAAACTGAAGCCTTCTTCGTCCTACCGGCATACACTGAGAAAACAACCAAAGAAAACAAAAATTAAAAACAAAAACGGGGTCGGGCTATTCCCAATCCCAAAGATAAACTAACAACTCGTTGCTTCCCCGACAACGACGCCAATTCGTTGATAGGGTTTCTCGGCCAACAAATAAATTTGTAAGTCAAGACCCCGCTGAGTATAGCAGACTCAGGATCGTTCCACAGGAAGCAAGGTTGTTTGTCTATCAATCTAACAAAACTCAAGCAAAAACAAATAAAACACTCACGAGTAGCCTCGTTAACGACGTTCTCAGGGTCGTTAACGAACCACCGAACACAAAATACTAAAACTAATGACCTAATTAAATTCTAATTAAAATTCGGTACCGAGGCAAGTACTCAGCAACGAAAATTCACCAGGAATAATTTGGAGGAGATTTTTGAAGGACTGAAGGAGAGAGAGAAGTCGAATCGGAAGAGGATCGCCGAATAAAACACTCACGAGCAGCCTCGCTGACGACGTTGTCAGGGTCGTTAACGAACCACCGAACACAAAATACTAAAACTAACGACCTAATTAAATTCTAATTAAAATTCGGTACCGACGCAAGTACTCAGCAACGAAAATTCACCAGAAATAATTCAAATAAAACAAAATTCTAGGACAAGGGACACCACAACATAGCCAAGCATAAGAATTCGTAAGAAGAAAAGATCATGCCTTTAAACAGATAGAGTCATCAACTTTCGTTGACTTAGCAAGTAAATTAATCTACTTTCGCATCCTAATTCACTTAATTGCTTGTTTTGGATCTAAAGCTTGAAACTTTCGTTTTCAAACAATATCAACCTTGAAGTTACTAACTTCCTCTTTCAATTCAGTTAAAAACTCAAATTACCTCCACTTTCGTCTCGGTATAAGCACGACAAACAATTCTCAATTAAAGATAAAAGGCATTCACAACTCAATCTTACTCATCAAACATGCTCAACTATGTCGGGCTTAACCCCGATCCTAGAAAAAGAAACTACTCACTAATCATGACTAAGAAACTAAAAACTTCAATAAAAAGAAACATTGAAACAAAACTCAAACTCAAATTAATAAAAATATATCGTCTTACAGAGATTCAGAAGAAACCGAAAAACATAAAAACACTGAACCACAATCACGACCAACGACCATCCGGCGATTGTCGTCTACCGAGCCTCGGCGATCCTCTTCCGATCCGACTTCTCTCCCTCTCCTTCAGCCCTTCAAAAATCTCCTCAAAATTCATCCCCCTTTCTATGCTAGATAGAAGGGTATTTATACTAAAAAGCTAAAAACTTAAAAGGCTAAAAGATATAAACTTTCCTAAAAAGATAGAAACAATCCCTAAAAGATAGAAATAAAATCTAAAAAGATATTAAGACCTAAAATACATATTCTAACAACCCCAAAAGATTCTAAAAAGATACTCAACCGATACGGAAATAAATTCCCGCTCAGGATCGGTGAATTATAAAATAATACTCCATATCTTCCTTTTTCGTGGCCTCGTTAACGAGCCCGCACAGCCTCGTTAACGAGCCCGCACAGCCTCGTTAACGAGCCTGGGCTTTGTTTTCTTCAACACTTCCTCTTGTGCTTTCGAGCTTTGACTTCTTAAATCTTGCACTCCTCCGTCTTTCGCTGTAATTCTCCAAATTCAACTCCATTTAGCTCCTTTCCTCGCTAAAACCTACAAAATTCACAAAATAGCATAGATTCCACTCTTTTCACAGAAATATGCAAAACTATCTAAAAATACTCAAAACTAAACCTAAACTAAACAAAACTAAACCTAATAAGTAAAGAAAACTTATCAAAAACTATACTAAAAATGCGAACATCACACACCGCCATCGTCGTCTACCTCTGTCTACGAAACGAGAACTCCCGCAAAAGCACGATCCAATAAAAACCGAGCCCGTCGCCATGGCCACCGATCGATCCACCTCGCCAACGCCACTGCCGCGAGCGACCGAACCGTCGCCCGTCGCGACGGACCCCACCGAGTCCTCATCCGATCCCGTCGCGACCGAGGCCACCGCGTCCGCACCAAGGCCCGACGGCGCATCGGTCGAAGCTGCGGCCGAGGCTGTTCCGGTGGGTCATCAACCCACCGGCGTAGATCGGGGCACGAACGCATCCAACGAGCACGTCGCCACCGAGGCTGTCGCCACCGCCGTCCACCGAGCCCATCCGGTTCGTAGTCGGATCCGCACCCGAGCGACATTTACGGCTGAGGTACATTTTAAATTCATCACGAAATTTTATTTTTTTGTAAAATTTCGTATTGAATTATTAATCAAATATTAGGTATTAAATTTCGTTTATATAATTGGCTTATTTAGTAAGACATTCAATTTGAAATATTGTTTACTATTCAAATTCCTAGTTATATCTAGTTTTTGTTATTGTTATTAGTTGTTTAATTTAATTTATTTGTATTAATTTAGAGTTATATTTAGATTTTGAATTATTACTTATGAACTTGTAGTTAATATAAGTAGATAAGTATGATTATCTAGAATTACCTAAATTTTCGTTATTGTTTTATTCATTTTTCATTACAAACGTAATGAAAACTGAAATAAAATTAGTAATGATAAATGAGTTTTTGGTTCGGAATTTGAATTCCAATAGAAACGACGAATTCATTAGTTGAATTCATATTCATAGGGTGAATTTCTAATTTTACATAAATAAAAGGAAAAACAATTAATAGAAAACTTACTAATTTAATTTGAAGTTGTCGCCTAAAGGACGTACACACTAGCTTGAGCGTCGTCCTCCTCGATAAGAGGAGGAAAAAGGAGGCGCCCAAGCTCACGTGCACCGAGATTGCACATGCGTTACTTGTCGGAGTGCCGCCTACCGAGCAGCACCGGATAGCTAGTGATCCGAAGTTGACGCATGCACCGGAGATAGATGTAGACCCCTCCGTCGAGGTGGAGGTTGATTTTACGGAGGAGCTCCTGCAGAACGACTTGCCAGATGACGTTGCAGGGGACGACATGCCCTTCACGGAGCAGGACGTACAGTTTGATGCTCCCTTAGGTACAGCGGAGGATTTGTCGGTTGACGATTACCACATATCCGAGGCCACTATTTCTATTTCACCTCCCACCACGACCCATGTCCCGCCACCGCCACCGGTCTTTTCCAGTCCTCCACCTACTTCTTCGACCGATCCTACTACATCCGTGGTGGGACCCTCAGCTCCTCCGCTTACATCCACATTTCCGTCTCCCCCTCCTCCCGTTTCAGCATCCCACATACCTCCTCCCGTTCCAGAAGCACCCATACCTCCTCACGTTCCAGTTGGGTCTGCTCCTTCCCCCACTGCGTCGGGACCCCGCTCCCCTACACCAGCAGCAAGGGCTGCTCCTGAGGACCCTCCCGCTGCGGAGGGCGAACCGGGAGGTCCTAGTGACGGCAGCCTATTGACGACGTATTCCACACACGTGGCTCGCAGGATTTGGCTCGACCGTGACGTACGTAAACTTTTCGAAACTACGAGTACTTAATTATTTTCGAAAGCAATGTTTAGTTTTTCTAACTCACGCTTGTTTTTCTCTTTTTAGTATCTCCATATCACTAGAGTGTGGTCTAGGAACTTGGCTCCTTTATGGTCGTTTCGACGGTATATGCATGAGGCCCCGATTCTTGGTGGGGCCTCGCACAACGGAGCGGTCTCACCGGGTTGATCGGTTTGGAGTTTGGCGCGACGGACCACATTCTCATCTCTGCATTTCGGGAGCGTTGGTATCCAGAGACCAACACCTTCCACTTCTCGTGGGGCGAGATTACGATCACCCTCCATGACATGCACCGCATTTTCGGGGTGCCTATAGATGGAGACGCTTTGGTACCCCAGATGGATCCGTTAGAGCTCGAGGCTCGTTTAGGAGATTTGCTTGGCCTCGTTCCACAGACAGCACACGCATGGAAGACACGGGCCCTGAGCGCGGCCATCGCAGCTATTCTGTCGGACATGTTTGGGGGCAGGCGAGCCGCATCCCCCGCGATCATTGCCACTGTGTTTCTATGGTACTTTCTCGGGATGACGTTATTCGTCGACAAGTTCGGGAACATGATCAAGACGTGGATATTGGGGTTCCTATTCGACCACGAGAGGACTGGTGATATGCTTGGGGGGCGGGTTTTATGGCGGGGGTGTATCGTGAGCTCGACATGACGTCGCGCGCTGATGCTAGGGGATGCTCGGGTTGCGCTCTTATTATGAGGGTACGTGCTTCGGCCTAAATATTTCATTCTTTGAATTTGGTTGGATTCAATATCTTATAAGCATTGTTTCAGACATGGATCATGAGTTATTTCGAGCACACCCAAGGTCGGATTGAGTTGGCTTGGGAGACGCTAGTTGACCCTCGTGCAGCCGCACGACAAACTGGTGAGCGGGCCCCCAACCGAGACGCGACTAGGCTGGATGCGCTGCGGTGGCTTCTAGACACGATCCGTGCAGAGGAGGTTAGACTTCGAAATCAATGTGACGTACATTCTTTAGTTTGAGTGCGATGATTGATCATTTGTATTCCGCTTTGCAGATTCATTGGACGTCGTGAGGCAACGAGCTGGATTTTGATGGCACGTACCGGGTGTCTCGCTACAGGGGCGTCCTGGTACTTAATAGGGTACAGGAGGCGTACCATCTAGAGAGGGCGTTACGCCAGTTTAGTTTGCATCTAGACCATCCCTCCTCCACCATTGCAGCCTATGATTGTGATCCGACATGATACGATCCAGAACCGGCCATACATTGTTTCATATGATCCGGCGGACCTTCACTGGGCACAGCGTATGGAGCACCAGATTGAGTTGGATGTGCAACGTGCCGAGTACGCATGGCAGGTGGAGGAGGGCTACTTGGCATGGTTTAGGGCCCGATCTCACGTGTACGTCGACCCGACTTCGCCACACCAGGATGACCCCCGTCCTCCTGTGCCTCACCCGATACCGGCAGTTTCTGACAGGATGGTAAGAACATTATTACTTGATGTATCTATTTTTTGTGGTTTTGGATTGTTGGTTTCATTTGACATTACTACTCTTGATTTCGGATGTAGCTATTTCTTATGTATTGTTCGTTTCATTTCACATTACTACTCTTGATTTTTGGATTGTTGGTTTCATTTCACATTTCACGTTAATTTCATCTTGTTACAAGATGTGAATAATGAGCGATGAAATTAGGGTTTAGGGTTTGAAATTTGGACAAAATGGAGTTGAAAATGAGCGATGGAATTACATATAACATTTGGATCCACATTTCGACGGCGCTTACAACCAACTTACCAAAAAAAAATTGTAAACAACACTTATGACTTATACCACTAAACAAGTGGAACTTGAAAAAACCATAAACAACATACACCTTACACCATAAACAACAACTTACTGAAAAAACACTTGGATTCATAAAAAGTGACTTATAACAGTAAACCACATCATTAATTCTCCAGCGAAATATAATTAATCGTCCGAATCTCGTCACCTTCAGTCAGGCGAAGCTGCATCGTGGTTTCTTTGGCGTAGATACGATGTGTTATATCGTTGTCGTTCAAGAAGAAGCGACAATATCCTGGTGGTGCTCCATAGCCAGCTTCGCTCCAGTTCATGATGATGTTTTTTATTGATGCGCCTTGTATCACAGACCATTCCGTCTTTTTCTCCCTCACCCACGGACGTGGACGATGGAGAAGTTTATAATGGGTGGGGCAAAGGGGTAGGTTCGCGATGAACACGCTTTCCTCTTAGCCATTGGTGTGCCGATAATGAAATTCTGGTTTCGGTATAGTTTAGGGTTGATAGAGAGTGGAGCAACAATGGAGAAGGTTTAGGTCTCATTTTATACATGGAATTTGCTCGAAGGGAGAGATGTGCATGCATAAGTCATGTCACCTGAAAAGTTGTTGGTATACTGTTTTCAGAAGCATGCGCGGAACTGGTAAAAATGGAATTACCCAGTTGGGTGAAAGGGGTAACAGAAGGCGCACAATGGGCCATCTTGTCTGTGCGAAATGGGCCTTCGAGCCTGCTCGAAGGCCCATTTCGCGCAGACTGGCCCATTGCACGCGTTCTGTTACCCGTGGTGGAAAACACAGATATAATACAGACACGATGCCCACTTTGAACCATTGTTGTTTCTGCCTCTTCAGACCCATCAATAAGATTCGCAAACCTAGTCTGACATGCATGAGTTTGAAATTCATCCCACTTCAACAAGATTCGTTCTTGTTACTAAAGTACATATCCCTAAACAATCCATCGAAATACATGAAATATGATACTTCATATCCCATAAACGGGGCACACAATACATGAAATAGTTCCTAAATCCCCTAAACGGGACACATAGTACATGAAATATGAAAAATGTTCTTCTTAATAAAGTACATATATCCCATAACAATCCTTCTTGCCACAAGACTGTCCTAAGCGAATGTCTCCGGATCCCGACCGATGTCCCTTCGGCAAGCCTTCCAATGGTCAATCCTCGGGGTAAGAGCCTCGAGCCAGTAGTCGGTGTTGGGATCGTGAAATTGACGCCATGCATGAGGAGGTGGGGGATAGGCGCGTTCCTCGTAAGCCATACTTGAAAAAAAAATGTTATGTCACATATACGCAAGCAAGATGTACCTAAACAAAAAACTTTAAAAGAAATGATTACAAATTTCTCACCGGTATGAAGTGGTCTCGTTGACCAACGAGGGCGATAGCAACGACAGATGGCGGTATCCCATGTCCTTGATTGTTACCAAAAACCCGCAACGGTAAACACGTGTGGGAGCCTCGATCCCTCGATAACATCACAAGTGGCACTTGATAAAAGGTAGAAAACACAAGTCCGGGTTGCGGCATGTCTAGCCAGTAACTGCTCGAGCAAGGAGACTCCACATGGCCGATCTGCTCCAAGAAGTCATCAAATGATGTAAGGCCCCTAGTGAACAGGACTTGATACATATCTCTGTTACGCATCAATTCTGCCTGAAGCTCCCATCGAATACTGTAATACTCCTCCTCTAGCTTCCCCAATACGCAAGCAAGGGACCGAAAACCACAATGACCGTCTCCCATCACATCTCTAGCAGCATCAATGAATGGAAATACAAAACTATCCACATTACCCATGCCAAAGTTAACCCCGCGCCATTTGACGCTCGTCGGGGGGCCACGGTGGCTTCCATCGGCGGGGGTAGCGGTGGTAGGAGGCGCGGTCGCAACCGGAGGCGTATCAATTCCAACTCCAGTCCGTTTCTTATTCCTAGATCCTTTAGGTCTTCCGCGTGGTCGGGATGGCGCCGATGTATTTGCTTTGCTCCGACTGTCGTTGTCTTTCCGTCTTTGTTGCTCCCTCTCGTACTCTTCCATTACGTGCTCAAGGTGTGTTTTCTCCTGGGTGGTTGAATACTTGTTGGCTCCATCTGGCGTCTCGTATAGTATCGGCTCAATAAGGTTTGTGTCTTCAGGATGCTCTGAATCTTTGAACGCTGATGTGATCTGCAAATACTGGTCTCTACGCATCTGACCGCTATTTCGCTTTGCCACCATTTCGTCCCACGTTGGGTCTTGAATGGTCAAGGGTACGCAGGCAAGGGCAAGATCGTTGTCATCACTAAGGTCATCCCATTCGATCTGTTTCCAAAAAGGATGTATATCCTCCAGATCGATGGGTACTTTAGTTATGATAGCGTGTGCAACTCGATGCTTGCATGGAAGACCGTGACATTCCCTCCAAAAGTAGTCGTGGTACTCCATATCGAGTGTACCCTACATCATCTCAATTGCTATATTATAATACATGTCTAACAACTTACCTAGGCATTGCCTTGAAACGTGTCCGCGTATAGGACGAAACAGCGCTTTGAACTTATTCGCCACTAGTTTGTATTTTGTTGGTTTCTGTATTCTGGTTCTCTCGATGGCTGTCCTCAAAGTGTTGGTTTGAGATTGCATTATGGATGTCAATCCTTAGTATCACGGTGTTGAAGCCTCCTCCAGATGAATCCAATATCTTTTTCAGCACAGCGTGCATCCCTTCGACCCTAAAAACACATGTCAAAGTTTAAGTATTGAACGAATACACTTTCTACAATTCAAACTGAATTCAAATACTAAAAATGAAATTACCTATTGGTGGTTCTCGTCTGAAAGTGGAGTGTATGATCCGTCCAAGCACGAACTATGTTCTTCTTAAATGGATTAAGCCACACCTTCTCCACGTATGCAATAAGCGTCGGTCGCCATCTTCTCTTCAATTCTACATACCTTTCTTCAAATGACGCCTCTGTGGTGGACGAAAAGAGCACCCAACAAGCATTTGCAAACCCGCGTGACAACTCATGTGGTTTTTCAGCGTTCGCAAACACCATTAGGTCGTATGCTATAATTATGTGTCTGATGTGCACCCAACACAACAAATGTTGGACTCCGTCCCCGAAAACTTGACCTATCGCCTTGATTAGAGCCTGCTCGCGATGTATCATGATTGCATTGACCTGGACTCCAAGCTCGTCGTACACGCCTTTCAATTGAGTTAACACCCATCTATAACTAGCGACATCTTTGTTTGAAATAAATGCAAACCCGATGTTGAATGTATTGCCGGTGCAAGTGAAGCCAACCATCTCCAATAAAGGCATGTCGTACCTAGCACAACAAGTTGTTTTAAACATTTATACTGGAAACATACTAATCAAGTCGATAAAGATTAAAATAATATACCTATTGGTCTTGTATGTGGAGTCCATAATGACGACATAGGAAAACATCTTCAGCATGCGCAGACTCGTGGGGTGCACAAAAAACAAGGCATTCATAACATCAGAACCCCTTACTCGTCTTGGATGGACAATGTATCCTCGGTCTATGATTTCAAAATGTAAAAACAAAATATTATGAATTACACTATCCGAACATTCAATATACTACATTCGTAAATGGCAAAAAAGCCTAAACAGAATATTTGGGTTTTCATCCAAAAAACATAATATTATGGGTTATTTGAAAAATACCTGTTCTGGCTCGCTTGATGCATCGGAATCGGTTACGTAGTCTTCTCCCGGTACACCTTCCTCATCCTTAGCTATGAAACTATCGATTGACGATGAATCTTCCTCCTCGGGATGATAATCGCTCGATGACGTATCTTCTTCTCTTGACGACATTTTTAAGTAAGGATGTGGAATGAATGTATGTCTGCCCCAACTATGAGAATCGAAATGGGTATTTATAGGGGACAATTCGACCGTTTTTTTACCGTTGAGATCCGCGCAACGAGGCCTCGCGCCAGTCCAACGGCACTTTTTCAAATGTGACGTTGGATTGCGCACAACAGCGTTGCGCGCAAGCACAAAACGGCGTTTCGCGCGCAATGCCATTTCGCGCGCAACCGCGTTGCGCGGCTCCTTGGCCCCGCACTCCCGAAACGCTCTTTTTTTATTTTAATTCCGAAATTGCCCTTTTCGCGCGAAATGGCGTTGCGCGGATATCTGTGTGCGCTTACCAATTTTCTCGTGTGTATAAATCAACAACCATGCTTTATCACTTTAGTTAATAAGTTTGAATTAAATACTAAAGCATCTGTTCAAAATCATGGTCTTACGCAACGGGCCGGCGTTAAAATTCGGTTAATGGCTCATTCCAATTTTTATTTCTCACGCTATGGGCTTGTGTGATATCATGCATCTATATAGCGTTACATTACATTTTTTTTCCCGAAAAGTGGTTTAAAATAATTTATTTATTATTTTTTCATGTTACGCTTTCTTATAACTTAAAATTATGGGAGAAGTTTCAAGGTTTGACATCGGATTGAGATTTAGATTAAATTTCTATCTCAACAATATTTTTATTATTTATGTTTAACGTTATTTTTATTTTGTATTTTCTTGCGTTTTATAATATTGTTTGAAATTATCTTAATGTTAATTAAGTTTTTTATTAGTAATTATTTATATTATCTTAAATCCAAATTATTTAAGTATTATTATTAATTCATTTGATTAATTGATAACCAAGTAAAACCCTAAAATGCCAAACAAGAACGCGTTGATACGCGTCGTACTCATGGCCGCTATCCTGGCCAAAACCCTCGTGGCCTTCGAACAGCCGTCTCAATGGATCCGCTAAAATCACGCCCCAACCCAGATTTTCAACAGATCGTCCACAAAAAATCACAATCTTCTTCATCAAAAATCAATCGCCCTGGTTTCGTGTCCAAATTCGGGCACTACTTAACATCGAAGTTGGTGGCGGCGAGGCGAGAAAGGGATCATGTCGCCGGAATCTTACAACTCGGGCACGACAAAAAATCACAAATAAAGTATCCAACTCTTATTTATAAAACAAATGTTATAAAACATGCATGAGACCCAATCTCTGAATATTAAACATAACAAATATTTTCAATCCAACTAACACAATGTTCACCTTAATGCTAAACAGCTCAAACAAGTCAACAATACCAATATAACTAGTAACTCTCAAACCAACCCAAGCATATTGACACGCGCGTCAGATTCCGCTCCACCACTCGGCTGAAGACATCATCATAGTTCCTAATTTGCACATGTAACTGAAAAATAAGTCCCCGAGGGGTCAGTTTCTATTCCAATCCAAGTTAGAAATTACATGTCACTAGTAAGACGTTTTAAAAACCAACACACAATTCCTAACATTCACAAGCAAGATTAGCATTCACAAACTAACTACAATCCATACCTAATTTCCAAATAATCACACATGCACATTAACACATTCGCAATTACACAATTCTACACATCAACCTACATACCCTCCTCCACACGTCCACACACATGCACCCATCCAATTTATTTTGCGGCAATGCAGCCCTTCTTCGCCATTGCATTCTACGCGACAATGCAACCCTTCTGCATCATTGCATGTCATTCCAGCAATGCAACCCTTCTTCGTCATTACATGCCAGTTCCCAAATCAAGCACAGATAAAACATTCACAACGTTTCACATACGATAAAACTAATTAAAAACAAATTGCACACATATCACAAACACAATTACAAATTGCAGTCACAATCGTGAACGCAAATACGTTTACAATCACATTCACAAATTATAGTCACAATTGCAATCACAACGACAAATAAAAATAACATTTTTATAAACAAAGAATTAGGGATTAGTTCCACAAAATCAATCCTACAAGCACAACATAACATCTAATATGAACTGAACCGAAAAAGTCGCAAAACGACTTACCTTAAATGAAGGATTCCTCATAAGCACCGAAGGCTAGGAACCCAAGTGGTAGCGATGTCCTAAACATATATATTAACGGTGACGCTTAGTATTCTAACGTTCTCCAACTAAAATAAAACTCGGTAAACTATCCTCATCTCACTGAAGTTAGAACACATAAGCCACGAATTTACTAATTAAACTAAATAGCTAACCCAAAATAACCTTCCAAAAATCAAACAAACTTATTTTAGAATTTAACTAAGCTAATCATATTAATATTAAAAAACATGTGCGAGCTCCACTTAAAATTAATTATCCTAGTTAGTTAAACCTACGTAAGAGTACATACGTTTACATTCAGGAGCATAAACAACTTATTTAACAAATTAAAATCGATTAAGCTGTAACTAACGAGATCATGAGTCCTCCTAACATACTAATCATATCATCAAACAAGTCACTCCTAATAGAACCATTAACTCGTTAACTAGGCTAATCTAAATTCATTTGCAGGTATAGCCAACTTCAAACCATGTTTGAATAATTCGTACAACCCCAAATACCTCATCTAAGTATCTAATAACTAGTTGATTCATACAAACCAGGACTCACCTAATTACTAATACATATAACCGATCATAATTAAACAAAACTAACCCAGTGCACCCAACCGATCATAATTAAACAAAACTAACCCACTGCACCCAACCGATTGCCAAGACCACAAGGAACACTACCCCCACCTCCAAACTATCGATCGAACTCGACTAGATCAACAACCCGGCCACTCGGCCCCGACCCTGTGTTCCTACAACGAACTCTCAACCCAAGACCCAACCCAACACGACAAAAGAAAGCGGAAGCGCACACCGCGACGACGACGACGGAGGACCAATCTGACGGCTTGTTGCACCTCTGAGAAGAACACGACGTCGGTGATCGGAGCCTGCAAGTGAACTCCGATCTGTACGAGGGAAAGGGTGGTCGGGTGGATCAAAGCAGTAACAGGAATCAATCGATGACTGTAAAATCCGACACTAGAAGAGAAAGTAGTGGTAAGTCGACCGAAGGAAAAGAAAAAAGAAGGATCAGCAATCGGCGGCGACTTGCCAAGTCTAACTAAGAACCGACCCTTACCCAGAAACTCGAGACGACGGCACCGAGGTTGCCTTGGCGAACGACGTAGCCCCGAGAAAGGAAATCGCAAGACGGCTGACGCTTCGAAACGAAGAACAAAAGGGTTGGGATGAGATTTCTCGGAATAAAAAGTTTTCGGTTAGTAGGGTTGATATATTTGAATTTTTTTCCGTTCCACGCTCTTTGAAAACTTCAATTCTATAAACAGGCTCGTTTTTAAAAAATTTCCGAATATAGGCTGGTTGGCACGGTTTGGACTAAAGTCGCTCACCGAAACTGCGACTTTCACATCCAAAATCGTTGTTCACCACATCAACTTTCAAAAAATATTTGGTTTAACATTTCTCGTGATTTTGTTTTACTTTTATAAAACAAGAATAGCCTGAGACAAAGAAAGGCACATGGGCGGATAAGGTGGAAATAAAATTTTAGGGTTGTCTAACGGGTGGGTTGATCCGTAATCCGACCCGATTCGTCCGTAATTTTACGGGTTACGGTTTAGATATTTTTAGTTTACAGGTTAAGGGTCGGGTAACGAGTCGGAGTTTTTTAGTTTACGAGTCGGGTTTCGATTGACTCGTAATATTAAAAAAATAAAAATAAAAATTTATTTTTATAGTAAGTGAAAGTAAGAAATAAAAGTCTACGTGTTAAATGAGTCCAAAAGGGTCAATTCTACGAGTCGAAAAGGGTCAAACGGTTCAAATTTGACCCTTTTCGACCATTTGACAGTCAAACGGGTCAACCCGTAACCCGACCTGTAAACCTATAACCCGTTTTACGGGTTGTGAGTCGGGTCACGGGTCGACTTTATTTTTTTACGGGTCAACGGGTCAACCCGTTGGACAGGCCTAGATAGAATAGTATTGGTTTTTTTATTTAAAATAATTAATAAAAAATTGACCCTTAAAATTTGAAACGTAAAATTGACCCGTAACCCGTAAACTAAAAAACTCCAACTCATAACCCGTAAACTAAAAAAACTGACTCGTAACCCATAAAATTACGGACGAATCAGGTCAGATTACGGGTCAAACCACACCCGTGACAACCCTAAAATTTTATTTCCACCTTATCCGCCCATGTGCCTTTCTTTGGCTGAGGCTATTTTTGTTTTATAAAAGTAAAACAAAATCAGGAGAGAATGATAAAAAAAATATTTTTTGAAAGTCGTGGACCACAACGACTTTGGGTGTGAAAGTCGCAGTTCCAATGAGCGACTTTAGTCCAAACCGTGCCAACCAGCATGTATCCGAATTTTTTTTAAAAACGAGCCTATTTATAGTGTTTAAGTTTTCAAATAGCGTAGAACAGGAAAACAAATTGATATATTTAAGGCTAACTAGACAAAATTAATTAATTAATCTAGAGCTCTTTAGATAACGTTAAAGATAGGCTTAAACTTTGGATCAAATTAGTTACAAGTATCTACGCTAATTAGTACGAAAAAAAATAGAAGTAAGGTGGTTAAAATAAATTATAACTAATAACTATTCCTTCTCCTGAGATTACTTGTAAATCAAGAAACACGTTTTCGACCTAACAAGAATAACAAAACCGAGTATTACACCATAAGCAATCTATTATCATTGGTGATGCATTATTATATGATCACACAGTCGATTCATTTATATGGTTTGACACATTTTCAAGGGCTATGGGTGGAAAATTACCTTGGACAATGCTGACTGATCAAGATGTTATGATGGCCTAAGCACTTACTTTTCAATGGCTAGGGACTTATCATCATCTTTGTATCTGACACATATTTCAAAATGCAACAATTCATTTGAATGATGTATTTAAAAAGTATAAAGACTTTTTAAGAGACTTTAGTAATTGCATTTATGACTATGAACACGAGGAGAATTTTTTGGATGCTTGAAGTAAAATGCTTGATAAGTATGAGTTGCAAAATAATGATTGGTTGAAGAGGATGATCAATATCAAAGAAAAGTGGGCATTAGTTTATGGGAGAGATACATTTTTTGCGGATATGACCACTACACAACGGAGTGAAAACTTGAATAATTCTCCACCGAATACACTTTCATTACTCAACAAATGAGGGACACATTTTTTGAGTAATGAAAGTGTATTCGGTGGAGAATAAGGACTGAGTTTGGTTTTTCTGCATCTAAATGCATAAATATACCCACCAACGTTTTCTTAAAATCCCTAAACATAGTCCCAGTTTTAGATAAATGTTTTTCTCACTTGAATTTTGAACTTTAAATACACCTTACAAGTCAATTTGAGTATAAAAATGTAATTACATTAAAAGTAAAATAAGAAAAAAAAAAACTAAGAAAGTTGATTAAGCTTACCAAGACATCTACAGATATAGCATCTTTAATGTGACCATGAACTTTTTCCTATTGTTTGAAATTGATATTTACACATGACTGGTACATATCTCAAGATAATTCTTATAGTTTGCACGAGAATGCCCTATATCCTCCCCATTCCCATTACAGTACTACTTAAATATCAAATTCTTATCTCTATGTCTCGTTAGCTTTTATAAATACTCAGTTGTCTTTACGCTTATAATTTTGCTATCCAACAAATAATAGTCTTTGAGCTAGAGAAATTATTTCGGTGTGTAGATCTTGACTTCTTGTCTCTTGACCTATTATATATGATGGTTTGATATTCCATGTCCATTCCAATTAGTTGAATTTCTTCCTAATTTTAACTCCACAAAATATGCACCATCAAACTTCTCAATTTTGACTTTTCCTTCATCTATAGCCATTGCTCCTACTCAAATCTGACTTCTTTGGATCGCGTATAACCAAACACTCTGATACCAATTATTGTGGAAAATGACGTAACTTTTCTGACTTATCAGATATATGCGAATGCAAAATAATAGAGAAAAATTCACACAATGTCAATATTCTCTAAAACTACTTTACCTATAAAGATAACAAAAAGATTACAATATTTGAACAACTCAACCTAATATTTCCTTACAACAAAGAACTCTTAAAAGCATTCCTGTTTTAATCTAAACTAGCTTTTCTTTTTTGTTTCTAGATTTCTTTTTTGAAATTGAATAGACTTACAAAATAATTACAACATTTTTTATACTTGCAAAACAATTTAAAATAGTTTGTGGAATTACGTAACTCTTCAATTCCATCACACATTTTACTCCTAATTTTAACTCCATAAAATTAGGTTGTATTTATTCTTCTTAATTGTAGTAAAAATAGCTATTTGCTATTTCCAACATATAAGTTGTTTCTTTTATGACAATTTTTATCTACTTTAAATTCAAATAAAAATAGTAATGTCCTTTGTTTTCTGTGATGGTTTATTTGAGAACATAGAAATTTAATAATTTTTAACCTTAATAATGTTTTGACTACCTCACTTCCTTGTGATTTCGCTTTTTCTCAGCATTTTCAATGGGTTTCTGCCCAAACAACTCTAGTTCATAAAGTTTTTTCTCGTCCTAAACGTAAAAATCATAATGTCTAGATTCTAGTTGATTGGCTAAAACTAAATTTTGATGCTTCCAAAGGTATAAATAATTCAACTTATACAAGTTTCATAATTCGTGACCATAATAGTAAAATTTTATGTTTTGACCGAAAACAAGCTCACTCAGTGTTAGTTCTCCAAGCAGAAGCCCTTGCCTTATTAGAGGGGGTTAAATGTGTGGTTCAGTTAAATCCTTCTCATCTTATTATTGAGAAAGATAATTTAAATCTTATTAATTCGTTAAAAATATTTGCAAAGTGTCTTGGGAATTCAAGCTATTTTTAATGATATCCGTCATTTAGTTGCTTTTATTCCTTGTGTGGTGTTTTTTCATTGTTTCAGGGAATGCAATTCGACGGCGGATTTTCTCGCTAGAAGGCGCTTTAGTTTTTCTCATCGTAGTTTTGCTATTTCTAATTTTTTTTCGGGATCCTTGTTTGATCCTTTGGATGTTTATCATTTCAATGTTTGAGTCCATGATCATCCTCTATTATTTGAATTTCTAAAGATCATCCACCGTGATGATTTAGGTTGGCCTTGTAATTTACATGCATCTTACTATTGGCCTTGTAATAAGCTAGTAGCTCATTTCTATCGAAAAAAAACAAAGAAGTTGGTTTGTGTTTCAGGTAGCCAAACTAATAGGGAAGTAAGAGAATTTACGGTGCTCTGATACCATATAACTCAATGGAAAAACTATTGAATTCATGAATGATTACATAGAAGTTTAAAGGAGTATTATATACACAAAAAATATCGATAACATAACAACAAACAATTTTATTTAGCGGAATCATAAAGCACACAATTTTCTAGAGATACATTACACAACTTAGACTTGGTCAATTGACTTTTTCAAACTTGTTGAATTGCAGGTGTGTCATCATATTAAATGTACATAATTTTTCAACACAAATGGAATTGTAGTTGTGTTATCATATTAAATTGCGAGTATTTGTTTTGTAACGTTCTTGTGGAAATTACGTAAGATATAACATAGAAACAAAAATAATAATTAATAATAAGTACAAATGAAGAAACTTGTTGTGGAGGGTAGCAAGTAATTAATAATGCGTAAAATTAATTAACTCGCGCAGTTAACTATATGTGAAGTTGAGGGTAGCAAGTGTATATCAACCTAACTTGTAATTTATTGTGAATTTGTGCGGTGATTGTACATTGAAAGTTAAAAATCGCATTGAAAAGTTTAAAGTCTGGTACAAAATTCTACCAAAAAAAGTCAGATATAGAAGGTCGATGGTCTAAGAGTAACACGTTTGAAAAAATAATTTCTTAAATTAATTAACAAAAACTTTTTTACACTTTTTTTGTTAAAATATTTATAAATGAAATAAAAAGAAAAGTGTAATAATTATTGATATTTTCTATTTGCATGGATATTAAAATTTGAAAAGGTATAATAATAATTGAAGAAGAGAAAAAAAAGGAATCAAAAGAAGAAAGAAACCAAAAGAAATAAATATTCTCTATATTTGATAAGTCTTTATTTAGCTTCAGGAATTATATAAATAATCATGAAATTCTTAAGATTAAAATGCAGAAATGTGAGAGCATAGAATTAATAATAATAATTTATTATTAATCAGAAGTTTATCTTTCTTCTTCTTTTGGATATTTACATTCTTTATTCAATTTCTTGTTTAAATCTATATTATTTCTTGTTCAACTTTAGTGAGGGTTGTATTTCTCATCATCTATTAGAAGCTAAATTTCCACTGCGACTCAACAATTGGTATCAGAGCCAATATCAAATTATAAAGTTGTTAAACTTTATTTCTTGCTTATTAAATACAATTGCTTCTACTAGCGGGACAATCAAAGTCGGCCAACATGATATTGAAAAATTTAATGAGAAAATGTTTTTCCTATTAGAGGATGTAGATGAAGGCTCTATTCGGCAATGTCAAAAAAAATTCAACTACCCCCAAATCAACAACATCAACTAGATAATGTACCTCCCCAACCTTATATTTTTGCAAAATATCAACTACTATCAACTACATTAACTCCATAAACTCAAATCAACTACATCAACTACCTATTCCCGAACGAAGCCGAAAAATCTTCTTATTTCACAAAAGTTGCACAAGGCGTTAGCGAGGATAGCATAAAAACCTGAGGATATGAAGGATGAGAATTGGGAACCACTAGATCATGAAGCGCGGGCAGCCATAACCTTATGCCTTGAGAGAGACGTTGCATTCTTGGTCGCTGAAGAAGCAATTGCAGCCAGCGTGTGAGAAAAGTTAGAGAAGAATTTATGACGAAAACTCTAACAAATCGGATCTACTTAAAATCCAAATTGTATACACGCAAGATGGATCAAGGCACCTCAATCCGGGATTATAACAATAATTTTGATAGGATTATATCAAACTTAAAAAGATATAGATGTGAGGATAGATGAGGAAGACCAAACATTGTTACTACTTTCATTATCAAAGTCGTACGAGAATCTGGTCCAAGCATTGATGCTTGTGGGAGGTACTTTAATCATGGGATGTCTAGCAATGGAAGAGAAAACAGAGAACAAGCTCAAGGTTTGTTTGCTAGTAGGGGGAGGACAAATGAAAGAGGTCAAGGAAGAAAAAAGTCTAGATCAACATCTAGAGTACCTGTGGAAAGGGAATGCTTTAAGGAAAATTGCCCAAATACGAGGGTAATTGCTAGGAAGTAGACCAACAACAACAACAACAACAACAACAACAACAACAACAACAACAACAACAACAACAACAACAACTCCAGAGGCATGCAACAATAGTTGCAGGAAGCGAGTTATGTATCAAATGATGAAAATAATTATTGTTACTCCATCTCAAAGCAATGCAATTGAAATTTTTAGTAGATGATTGCTTGATTCAGGAGCCTCACACCATATGTGCCCAAATAGAAAATGGTTTACAACCTACCAAAGTTTGGATGGTGGTAACGTTTTGATGGGAAATGATCATCGATGTAAGACTGTGGGGTTAGGTTGTTGGGTTCCAGGGATGCAAACGCAGCGGAAAAGACAAAAAAACTTTCATCTCAAACTTCCAAGAATCATTATGATAACGTAGAATAAATAATTAGATTAGATGATTACCTCAAACGCGAATCGAAATAGCAAGTTCAAACCTTTCTCTAGATCACCAAAGAGCCCCACGTGTTGCTCCTCTAGCGGTATCCACAAACACGAACATGATTCTTTTCCATACCAAAAATCGCTTGCTAGAATGTTGATTGATATGTATTTAACGAGAATTGAGAATGATTGTTTTCTACTAGAGAGCTCCCCCCGATCGGCCGATCTATCTTATATATATCGGCAATCCTTTTGTTTTGCAATCTTGTGGAAAAACAATCTTAACTATATACTATTATTTTAATAACTTGTTAAGATTTATACTTATCCACTTGCCACAAGAGATAAACTCTATCAATTATCTCATTATTTAATTTTCTAAAATCATAATTAATTAATTGCCTTATAAATCAATTATGATTATCTAAGAAAAATAAATATATGTTCTCCATAATATATTATAGGTCTAATTATAAATAAGACCCATTAAACTCGGTTTGATAAATCTAGACTCCTTGGCTTGGTTATTATGCATATACTATCAATTTGTTGGGTTCTAGGGATGCAAACGCGGCAGAAAAGACAAAAACATTCATCCCAAACTTCCAAGGATCAGTATGGTAAGATAGAATAAATAATTGGATTAGATGATCACCTCAAACGTGAATCCAAATAGCAAGTTCAAACCTTTCTCTAGATCACCAAAGAGCCCCAAGTGTTGCTCCTCTAGCGGTATCCACACACACGAACGGGGTTCTTTTCTATACCAAAAATCGCTTGCTAGAACGTTGATCGATATATATTTAACGAGAATTGAGAATGATTGTTTTCTACCTGAGAGCTCCCCCGATCAGCCGATCTATCTCATATATATTGACAATCCTTTTGTTTCGCAATCTTGTGGAAAAACAATCTTAATCATATACTATTATTTTAATAACTTGTTAAGATTTCTACTTATCCACTTGCCACAAGAGATAAACTCTATCTATTATCTCTTTATTTAATTTTCTAAAATCATAATTAATTAATTTCCTTATAATCAATTATGATTATCTAAGAAAAATATATATGTTCTCCATAATATTTTATAGGTCTAATTATAACTAAGACCCATTAAACTCGGTTCGATAAATCTAGTCACTTTGGCTTGGTTATTGTGCATATACTATCAATCTCCCACTTGCACTATTACCAAGCTCAAGTCATTATCTTATTAACCTTAGGTTCAAAGTCAACTCTCATATCTGTAACTCAAACCGATAAGTGTTGTCATTGATACGCTCCAACACTTTGAAGGGGCCGTCACCTCGTGGATCGAGTTTAGATCTCCGGATTGAAGGAAACCGATCCTTCTTCAAATGAAGCCATATGGAATTGCCCAACTAAAAAATGATCTCCTTGCGCCCTTTGTTTCCTTGGCATGTGTATTGGATGGTGTGTCTCTCTATATGAAGTTGAGTATCCTCATGTAATTGCTTGATCAAGTCCTGCTCGACTCTCCCGATCCTTGGTAGCATACGACATCAAGTCAAGAGGAGTAATGGGATTGCGCCCATAAACTACCTCAAACAAGGTCCACTTCGTTATTGAGTACATCGATCAGTTATAGGAAAACTCAATGAAGGGCAAACAATCTTCCCACCTATACAAGTTAGTTTTGTAAAGAGAGCACAAAAGAGAACCAAGAGTACAATTAACTACCTCGGTTTGTTCATCCACTTGAGGATGGCAAGTGGTGGAGAAAAGTAACTTCATGCTCATCTTTCCCCAAAGGGTCTTCCAAAAGTAACTAAGAAACTTGACATCTCAATCCAAGACAATAGACCTAGGAACTCCAAGAGATCTCACAATATGGTCAAAGAATAAGCTAGCAACATGAGATCCATCATCAATCTTATGACATGTAATGAAATGTGCCATCTTAGAGACTTTATCAACAATTAAAAAAAATAGAATCCCTCCCTCTCTTGGACCGAGGCAACCCCAAAACAAAGTCCATGGAAATGTCTTCCCAAGGTACTTGAGGAATAGGTAGGGGCATGTATAAACCATGCATATGCACTCTAGACTTAGCACGCAAATAAGTCATACAAGAAGAACAAAATTTCTCAACAGACTTAAGCATGCATGGCCAATAAAAATGTTCCCTAAGTACATTCAAGGTTTTCATGACTCCAAAATGTCCCATGAGTCCCTCACAATGGATCTCTGGAACCAACAATTGCCTAACTGACCCCTTAGGCACACACAATTTAGGACCCATAACAAGATATTGATCATGCAAATAGAATTGGTACGTGCTTCCTCCGCTCATGCAAGCACGAATTATCTCATGAAAATCAGTATCATTAGCATAAAATTTCTTCATGAAAGAAAAACCTAACAATCGATCATCAAGTAGAGAAAGAAGTGCACGCCTTCAAAACAAGGTGTTGGTTATAACATTGTGCTTACCTTTCTTACGTTTGATGATATCAGGAAAGGTTTCTATGAATTTCACCCACTTAGCATGGCTCTTATTCAGCTTGTTTTCTCCTTCAAAAACTTCAAAGCTTCATGATCGGAGTGAATCACAAATTCCCGAGGCAAAAGGTAATTCACCGACACTTTGAGGACTCAAACTAGGGCAAGAAACACTTTCTCATAAGTTTAGTAGTTGAGCTCGGCACCTCCCAACTTCTCACAAGTGATTGACTTCCCTTCTTGCATAAGCACACCTCCAAATTTGATTCTCGATGCATCACATTCAATCTCAAAGATCTTGTTTGAGTGAGCTTGGCCTTAAGAGTTTCAAAGGCCCTTTCTTGGGTCATAGTGCTAGGCGTGGGCCACTCTTAGATTGCCTTCACCTTTTATTCATCCACCTGTAGGCCATCCCTATAAATTAAAAAAAAAACATGATCTGAACAAAAATAGCATGTCTTAAAGTTGGCATTAAGTTATATAACCGAGTTGTTCTAATATGTGGTTCATTGTGTTCTTCTTGTGTAATCTGAAGTTCCAATCCACTATCCTTTTTTGTTGTTAGAAAATATCACGTATAGATCAAATCCTTGGCCGAATATATTATTGTCATATTCTTATTATTTTTGCTAGGATTTGGTAAAAACCATATCTTTTAGTTGTCATTTAAAAAAAACAAATCAAGACCCATTTTGGCAACAATATCTTCCCTTATCTTGCATATCTTTTATATCTTATCATATCTTTCCTTTCTTGTTAGAATACACGATCTTTTATTGCAATCTTTTTGTTAGGAAATCATATCCCCTCCATATCTTTTATATTTTGATCATATCTTATTTTTCTATGTTCTTTGATTACATATATTATTTCTTTGATTACTTTAGATTACATCTTATACTTGGTTATTTTCGATATTGACTTAAGTCACCCATGGATGCCCACTCGGCTAAGCATTTGTTGTCATGTGATATTGAACTAAAGGGTCAGTGTGACTTAACCTTTCTCGAAAATCTTGACTACTTGTTTGGTTCACTTTTACTTGCTCATTGTCATGTCTCATACATGAATTCACCGACGATACTTTGACGGGTATGATGACCCTGAAGCATTTTTTCCATGGACAAAGCACATGGCAACCTACTTCGTCCAACGAGACTACAACAAGTATGAGTGATGTGACATCACAATCGGTTGCCTCACCGGCTACGCTCATGATTGGTTTGATTGCCTTAACAATGATTGATGCTCTAGGAAACGACGTCCCATTGAGACATGGTCCCATCTTGTTTGCCACATGGCTGGACACTTTGCACCACATGTGGACGCCATATTATTTCAAGATTATATCATGAAGTGCATGGCTAAACAAAGAGAGCTTCACATGTTCGATACAATTATGGCTCCAAAGAGAACGTCGTTGCACAAGGGCCATGCGACATCGACCACACCGACTCCAATTAATGTGGTCGTGCCGCCCAAGCCTCTATCTACTGAGTTTGTTGGTGTGCTTGTTGCTTCGATCGAGGTCGTGTCGGCATCGCCAACTCCCATGCCATTACTCGAGACCGTGCCTTTGGTGCCCAATGTCGAGGACACCGCTGCGCATACCATTGGGACACCCATGACCATTACTGACCCCCCCCCCCCCAGGTACAGGCACACCCAAGATTGTGCCATCCATGGCCACGTTCATAGACACCAGGGAGCCAGCCAAGCCTATGGCAGTGCTCGTTTTCACTATTTATGGGCTTGTCTTTGTGCCGATGTTGTTCACATCGGTTCTTGTGCTCATGTCCACACCGACACCTGACTTTGTGACAACCTTTGGATCCGCAAATTTCAATGATAGCATAGAGGTTCCTAGTGCTCGAGCCGTCTAAACCATCCTCCTTCCACTAATACGCCCAATGCGGGGATGCGTCGAATCCAAGTGGGGGATAACGATGGGACCAAGCCTCATGACACACCTGATTTTTACTAGTTCGAGGGTCCTGAGACGATGGTGGCCCCATTGGGCCGGCCCGCGCCGAGACCTGCATCTTTGTGCCAGGATTCGTTCCCCGTGCCAATGAGTGGGGCTCTCTGCATTTGAGGTTCCTACCGTGCTAGCATTAGCACGATGCCAGCATCGCACAAGCACGCCTACGCACGCGACAAGGCTTTTGGCATGTCTTGTTTGCCTTGACATGCGATTGGTCATATCTTTCTTATTTTAGTATGTGGGCTTTATATGGACGTTGGGCCTAGTATGCTTATTAAGCCTAGTCCACCACCTATCTCTTTGTAAACCCTAGATGAATGCACCTACTCTATATAAGAGGACATTGGCTTCCATTCCTATGCACGCAAAATATGAAATCCATTTACTAAAGTTGAGGGCATCTCCTTGTTTATGGATCCCTGCATAGAAACCTTCCCTCAAATCTATCTTCCTCTTACTTGTTTCTCTCTTGAATCGAGTGCTTCTTGTCTCTAAAGGTTGAGATCTCCTCAAATATCACAAAGCTTCCATCACTCTATTGTTTGAGACACAATACATGGTCAAGTTAAAGCTCCTCAATGCGTTCTCGTGCCCTTTCTAATCTCCTCTTGGGCATGGTGCTCAGCGTGCCATTGCTCGATGCGGGCGTGGTCGTGGTCTCCAAGCTCATGATGCGACGTAGTACCAACACCTTATCTCAAGAAGGGAGGAAAACTCCTATTCAAACCAACCTTTAGCACAACCAAACTATCTCATGCAAACTTTTCTGCTATCCTATAAATCCTAAAAGAATTAGATACAACAAATAAAAATTTCTTCTAGAATAAGGAAGATAAAAATAAACCGCTTATTAGTTAGAATGGTTTCTCTTTTGTCAGATTCATCCTCCACGACCACTCTAGCTCACCTATCCATTTTGACGGTGGTCTAATCGACCAATAATCCATTCTGATTACCAAGTCCATCACTCTTTGGTAGGGAATTCTTGAAGCCATCCGACGTGGCATTTCTCACATCTAGATCGAGGGTGATAATTTCTAGTTGGTTAATACAATCCTTGGTTACCAAAGCTGCATGTGAGAGATTGAGTTGATCAGGTCTGCCATCCTTTTCTTCCTGGCCCATTTTTAGAGTTGGAGCATCGCGCATGTCTTCAGGAATTGTAACTCTTTGGTTGATTGCATTGCTTGATCGCTCTGTCGTATTTCATCTGTCCCGCTCATAGTCGACTCGGGTTTTAGAAACCTCATCCATGCATTCTCCTGAGTCTCCCCTAATTTCTTTCTTCATAAAAAAATTAAAAATAAAAATCAGATTGTTAAGAACTTAATGTACCCCACAACGTTAGCTAAATGACAATAAGAATCTTGAGAGACATATAGACCTTCACCATAGATGGATGGTCTAAACTTGTGCTGTTTTCATCCTTTGAATAATGAAATTTGGTATTTATTTTAATTAGATTAAACCAAAAAACTAAATTATACGTCATCAGACAAATAATCTTCTTGGTCACACAAAAAGCCCGTAGTCAGACTCAAAACTCAGAAGTATGAACACCAAGATATTTCACAAGTCTATGAAGCAGAATTTAAAAAACATTAAGAACTTTTACATTAAAATTTAGTTCTACTAATTGGTTATGCTACACTTATACTATGCATATAATTTTATAACGACATGATCTCGATATTGAAGGAATTGTGTCCTTTAATAAAAGTTGCAATTACCGAACATGGAATAGGACGATTGATAAAGAGATTCAATCCGTTTATTTTAGGAGTCGTAGTGTTTTGCAAGAAACCAACTACGATTAATGGGTTAAATAGTTTAATCCATAGCTATTATAAACGGGTCCTATGAGGTCACACACATCGAGTTGACGGGCTGGATCAGCGGGCTGAAAGTCTTTGTCAGACATAGGGTTTTAGTCCAATAAGAAAAGAGTTAATTATCAATAAATATGTTGGATATTATTGAGAATTAAAAGGATATATTTATTTGGGGAAATAAATATATAAGGCCTTTAAAGGGAAGAAGAGAGTTACGGTTTTCAGAAGTTTTTTACGTAAGAAAGAAAAGCTCTCTTCTTCTATATTTTTTCTAGTCTTTGACACTTCGATCTAGCAATCGGAAGCGAAGGAGATCCCGATCCCATATTCGTGTGGACGGATTAGAGAAGTCACAATTGAGGCTTTTTCTCTCGAAGGAAGAAACCCTAATTACGCATCAAGAGGTATTCTACTAACCCTAAATTTGTCTCTAATCAAGAATGCTTTAGATATATGTTTAGGTGTAAAAAATTATTTCTGAAATTCCGCTTATACGCATCTAAAAACCCTTTAGTGGTATCAGAGCCTTAAGCATATCTTGATTGGATCAAAGTTTTAGTTTTTTGTTCTTGATGCGAATTTGAATTCAAATCGATAAATTTGATATATAGATCATTGTGCTTGATTGAAATTGGATTTCAATTACTTGGACCAGATACAAGTTAAAAGTAACGTGTATGTAATCAAGGTTACGTATGAAATTGGATTTAATCAAGGCTACGTATATGAAATTGGATTTAATCAAGGTTACATATATGAAATTGGATTTAATCAAGGTTAATGTGTATGAAATTGGATTTTCGTCGAAAAAAATAGTAATTTAATCAAGGTTACGTATATGTAACGTGTATGTATATATTTAATTGCCAAGGTTACGTATATATTGAATTGCCAAGGTTACGTATATATTGAATTGGATTTCAAGGCTGAAGAAAGATCTTGATTTAACATATATGTAATGTGTATGTTATCTTTAGTACAGTAAATTTCGTTTGTTCTTAATAAGATAGGATCTTGTTTTGATCTTATGTGTACTAGATATCATGTGTACAATTGAAAAATTAATTAGTAATTTTATCTTTTGTCTTATGATATTATCGATATAAAGTTTCCTAAGGAGTTAGGAAATCCCACTAATATAAGATAAAATATTTGATATTATATCTTGATCATACAATTTTGTCCATTTATATGCACATTGATGATTAAGTTTGATTAATGTTATATATTAATTTCTTTTGAATCAAGTTTTTCATGTTAGTTTTCATGAGATGAATTTACTAATAATTACATGCTTATTTTATAATATGATTTTAATTCTTGCATGTGAATGTTTCATAATATGATTTTCATGAGATGAATTGTTTAAGTTTTGCATAAAGTTATTTATTATGTTTTTGTCACTAGTAATAAATAACCATTGCATGCTTAAGTTCCCTAATGAATATTGGGGCAATGTCTTTCCATATCATAACCCATGACGTTTTTTGGTTTTGGTTGGATGGGCTTCGCAAAAGCGAGGGTGTCCTTCTGAAACATTAAACTAGTGAGGGTGGATCTATACGGGGGTTCAAAAGCCTTGATATGGTTGTACTCAACAAGAGAACAAAAGGCAAAGTTTTGGATCTTGAGACATGGTAGTGGATCCTACATTGGATGTGGACCATTGACCAAGAATTATAAGGAGTTATAATTAGTAATTGTTACTTACCTTGAACACACAGACTGAAGGCAGTGCAAAAGTACGTTGAGTCTTGTCTGGAATAGGATCTAGGAATCATTTTATTCACCGGGAAGATAAATTGTTTATTTGAATGAAATGTGCATTTACTTGTTTTAAAGCATGTTTAATATTATGTATTTGCATGTCAAACATGAACTTTTGTTTGTTATTTCTTTTTTGTAGAAAGCATGTCTAGCGGTAATTTGAAATTCACCTTGCGCTCAATTGTTGAGAAGAACAAGCTCAATGGAGAAAACTTTCTTCATTGGGAACGGAATCTGAGAATAGTTCTCAGGTCCGAAAGACGTGAGAACGTGCTAGCAACCCCGATTCCTATTCTAACTGATACCTCATCTGATGAGGAAAAAGCGGAAGAGAAGAAAATAAGAGATGAGTATGTGCCTGTCACATGCCTTATGCTAGTTGCTATGGAACCTGCTCTTCAAAAGAGGTTTGAAAATCAGGATGCTCATTCCATTATAACCAACCTGAAAATGCTGTTTCAGGAACATTCAAGGATTGAGAGATATGAAACTCACAAGGCTATACTAGATACCAAACATGTGAAGGGAAAACCAGTTGGCCCACATGTGTTTGACATGATCGGTCTGTTTGAACGTATGGAGTCATTGGGTGCTAAATATGACCAAGAGTTGGCCACTGATATCGTCCTACACTCCTTACACGATGGTTTTGCTCAATTCAGGAAGAACTACCATATGCATGGGATAAAGAAAACCCTGAATGAGTTTCATGGTATGCTTAAAGCAGTTGAACAAAACACTCCCGTTGACAACAAGAAGGATGTTCTTGTGGTCAACAATGTGCAAGGGTTCAAAAAGGAAGGCAAGAAAAAGAATCATGTCCAAGGGAAAGGCAAGCAAGTTGCTAAACCCATGGGAGGTGAAAAGCCAAAGGTGGCTAGTGACCATGATTGCTTCTACTACAAGGCTAAAGGACATTGTTCCAAGTAGTTGGAGGACAAGAAGAATGGAATTGTGAGTTCCAGTTCAGGTATTAATGTTATTGAAATTTTAACAACCAATGCTACTACTTGGGTATTAGATACCGGATGTGGTTCTCACATTATTTCGAATGTGCAGGGACTAAGAAGTAGGAGGCAGTTGGAGAAAGGAGAAATAGACTTACGCGTTGGAAATGGAGCAAGGGTTGTTGCGCTTACCGTAGCAGATTCTAGTTTATTTTTACGTTCTGGTTTAGTTTTGGAACTAAGTAATTGTTATTTTGTTCCTACTATTACTAAGAACCTTGTTTCAGTTTCAAGTTTACATTCTGAAGGATTTGAGTTTGATATTAAGAATGGAAGTATGTCCGTTTTTTAGAATGGAATCTTATATGCTTGTGCTCCAATGGTTAATGGACTTTTTGTATTAGATCTCAAATCAGAATTATATAACATTAATACTAAAAGGCAAAAATCAAATTATTTGAGCGAGTCCTATCTATGGGATTGTCGTTTAGGTCATATTAGCTTGAATCGCATGAAGAAGCTCCATAAAGATGGAATTCTGAAAAATATGGATTGTGAATCTATTGATTTATGTGAATCATGTTTGATGGGCAAGATGACAAGGTCACCTTTCAAAGGAACAAATGAACGGGCTAATGAACTTTTGGAAATAATACATACTGATGTATATGGGCCAATGAGTACAGAAGCTAGAGGTGGCTATAGATATTTCATTACATTTACTGATGACATGAGCAGATATGGGTATATTTATCTTATGTCACATAAATCTGAAGCCTTTGAAAAGTTCAAGGAATTCCAAAATGAAGTAGAGACTCAAAGTGGTAAAAGGATAAAAGCACTTCGATCCGATTGTGGTGGTGAATACTTAAGCCATGAATTTGATCATCATTTGAAAAATTGTAGGATTGTAACACAATTGTCTACTCCAGGGACACCACAATTGAATGGTGTGTCTGAAAGAAGAAACAGGACCTTGTTGGACATGGTTCGATCTATGATGAGTTTTGCTGACCTTCCGGTATCCTTCTGGGGATATGCACTCACGACTATTGTATTTACATTAAACAGGACTCCGTCAAGGACTGTAGAAAAGGCCCCATATGAGATATGGCCTGATAAAGTTCCAAAGTTGTCTTTTCTGAAAATATGGGGGTGTGAAGTTTATGTAAAGCGTTTACAAAATGATAAGCTTGCACCTAAATCATACAAATGCTATTTTATAGGATATCCTAAAGGTAGTTTTGGATATTATTTCTACAATCCCACTGCACAAAAGGTGTTTGTTGTAAGGGATAGTGTCTTTTTGGAAAGAGAGTTTATTTCCAAAAAAGTAAAGTGGGAGAAATATTCATCTTGAACCGGTTCTTGATGAAAAGCAACAAACACAACAACAGGATGACGTAGTTTATGTCGAGGATGAGATGGATTTGTTTGAAGGCCAAGGATCTGATGTTATCCAAGAACCTGAACAAATTCCTCAAGAAGCTGATCCACAAATAGTTGTGGAAAATGTTGAAATCCCAGTTGTTGAACCAGTTGAACTCCTACATAGATCAAACAGGCAAAGGTTTCAGCCAAGACGATATGATGATTTCATCTTGACCGAAAGCCTTGATGTTGTAATGTTAGAACATGGTGAGCCTGCTACCTATAAACAAGCAACGATGGGTCCAGACTGCAAGAAATGGCTTGAGGCCATAAAATCTGAAGTGGATTCCATGTTTGAAAATCAATTCTGGGACTTGACAGATTTTCCAGATGGGGTAAAACCCATTGGATGCAAATGGGTTTTCAAACTTAAGACTGTCAAAAATGGAAATGTATATGTATACAAAGCAAGATTAGTTGCTAAAGGTTTTAAACAGATTCATGGTATTGACTATGATGAAACATTTTCACCAGTTGTCATGATTAGATCCATAAGGATAATCCTAGCTATTGCCACTTATTATGACTATGAGATTTGGCAAATGGATGTTAAAACCGCTTTTCTGAATGGTGTTTTGGAAGAGGATGTGTATATGACACAACCAGAGGGTTTTGAGGATCCAGATCATGCTGGGAAGGTGTGTAAGCTTAAGAGATCTATCTATGGGATTAAGCAAGTATCTAGGAGTTGGAATCTTCGTTTTGATGAATAGATCAAAGAGTTTGATTTCATCAGGTGTGAAGAAGATCCTTGTGTATGCAAGAAGTTTAGTAGGAGTAAGGTGGCTCTCTTAGTCTTGTATGTGGATGACATACTACTTATTGGGAATGACATTCCGATGCTAGAGTTCGTTAACGAAACGCTGAAGAAATGTTTCTCAATGAAAGACTTGGGAGAAGCAGAATACATACTTGGAATAAAAATCTATAGGGATAGATCTAAGAGATTGCTTGGATTATGTCAAGGAACTTATATAGATAAGGTTCTTGACAGAATCAAATGCAATATTCCAAGAAGGGGTTTTTGCCCATACAACATGGCATAAATCTAAGCAAGAAGCAATGTCCTAGAACACCTGCTGAGCTTGATAAAATGAGTAAGATTCCTTATGCTTCTGCTATAGGATCTATCATGTATGCCATGGTATGTACACGTCCTGATGTTGCATTTACTTTGAGCATGTGTAGTAGATATCAATCAAATCCAGGAGAGGCACATTGGTGTGCAGCTAAGAACATCCTAAAGTACTTGAGAAGAACCAAGGATGATTTCTTAGTATATGGGGGTGATGACAATTTAGTTGTTAAAGAATATACTGATGCTAGCTTCTAGACTGACCGAGATGGCTTTGAGTCTCAATTGGGATATGTCTTCATCCTTAGTGGAGGAGTTGTGAGCTGGAAGAGCTCTAAGTAAGATACAATAGCTGATTCTACGTCTGAGGCCGAGTATATCGCTGCTAGTGAAGCTGCGAAAGAGGTTGTTTGGATAAGGAAGTTTCTAGACGAGCTTGGCATTGTTCCTAGTATTTCTGGGCCTATTGACATCTATTGTGATAACAATTGTGCCATAGCCCAAGCCAAGGAACCAAGTTCAAACTCCAAATCTAGACATGTTATGAGGAAGTATCATCTTATTCGACACATAGTTGTTGAAGGTAACATCAAGATGTGTAAGGTGCATACAAATGACAATATTGCAGATCCTTTGACTAAGCCTATGCCTAGGGTTAAGCATGATAGTCACACTAGGGCTAAGGGTCTCAAACACATTGGTGAATGGTTGTGAGATTGCTTTGTATTACATTATTTCTGCTTAGAGTGTTGGACTCTTGTTTATGTTTGACTTTATGATAATATATATGATATTTCATTATTATTTATACATTATATTAATTAATATTGAATAATATGTCCGAATAATTCATAGTTCGTAAATGGGCTCACCTTAAGTGTTTTGGTGAATGAAACCCCATTAAGTGTACTATAGTTATGAATTATTGCACGTCCATTATTTGAGTCATCAAATAGGACATAGATGATTTCATTTATAGCTATATTGTACATTGACTGATAGCTCAAGGTTTCATGTGCTATAGGGACATAGAGATATACAGTCAATTACATAAATATGTATGGATGATACATATCGGACAGACCAACCTTAAGACTCTCCAAAAGGGATTGTAGAGCTTTAAGGTGAACCATGTTTGGTGGATTCCTTAAACATGAGTATGTTATGTTTTCTAGTTGATGATTGGTATGTCTTTGATATTGTTAAACGCTCTCCGTAAAAAGGGGTTATAAAAGCAATTATTGGGATTGCCAAAATTTGAGTGGGAGCCATAGTCATACAAGATTGGAAAAGTCCTCCTTATTCATGCATACATTGATGCATGAAAAGGAATGGTGTCTAGGCCACTTGAAGAGCTAGAACTAGAAAATGCATGGCCATACTCGAATGGATTAATTGTAATCATTCGTTATTTGATAGTTCAAACTCAGGTATTCAAGAAACATATTTGACGAGAGATATGAATGTCACCATATCATCAAGTAAGACATTAAGAGACAAAGGTATCTTAAAATTGCACAATTGTTTTGAAGGACAAGTGGGAGATTGAAGGAATTGTGTCCTTTAATAAAAGTTGCAATTACCGAACATGGAATAGGACGATTGATAGAGAGATTCAATCCGTTTATTTTAGGAGTCGTAGTGTTTTGCTAGAAACCAACTACGATTAATGAGTTAAATAGTTTAATCCATAGCTATTATAAACGGGTCCTATGAGGTCACACACATCGAATTGACGGGCTGGATCAGCGGGCTGAAAGTCTTTGTCAGACATAGGGTTTTAGTCCAACAAGAAAAGAGTTAATTATCAATAAATATGTTGGATATTATTGAGAATTAAAAGGATATATTTATTTGGGAAAATAAATATATAAGGCCTTTAAAGGGAAGAAGAGAGCTAGGGTTTTCAGAAGTTTTTTACGTAAGAAAGAAAAGCTCTATTCTTCCATATTTTTTCTAGTCTTTGACACTTCGATCTAGCAATCGGAAGCGAAGGAGATCCCGATCACGTACTCGTGTGGACTGATTGGAGAAGTCACAATTGAGGCTTTTTCTCTCGAAGGAAGAACCCCAATTACGCATCAAGAGGTATTCTACTAACCCTAATTTTGTCTATAATCAAGAATGCTTTAGATCCATGTTTAGGTGCAAAAAATTATTTTTGAAATTCCACTTATACGCATCTAAAAACCCTTCAGATATTTGTGTATACAAGATATATAAACTGAACCTACACACGAGTTTTTTTTTGAACGTGCGTCTGAACCTACCCTAGTTAAGTACTTAATATATTTGTCCATAAAATATATATAAACTGATAACCTACACTAGTTAATTCCACTTACTTGTCTCAAATCAGGTCTCCAAATTACTAACTCGGGTGGTATTTGATGATGCGGAAGTCTATGTACATTTCGCCATTATATTCCACACACACACACACGTGCACTCGATCACTTCAATTTCCATTCATACTTCATATTCCATACTAATCTTCTATGAAATCACAAGTCCCCTAAACAACACTTCTCAAAAGAAAGCAACCGTGGTTCTAGCTCAAGAGGAACTTCAATTCCTAAACTTCTTGGGAATGTGTATTGAAGCAATCAAGATCATCTCCTCTTGTAAGAAAATCTTCCTCCAAATCACCCTAACCCTAATTCTTCCTCTCTCGATCATTTTCTTATCCCATAGCGGGATCTCAAGTCACTTATCACGAAAATCATCCTCGATCTAGATGAACTTAGTATATCACAGGAATCAACTTCATCCTATGATGAGATTTTAGATGTCTTGTCCACAGAGTACATGGAATATTGGGCCACTGAGAAAACCTACTCCACTTTTCTCGTCGTCTTTTCTCTTCTTTCCACCTCAACTGTTGTCTACACCGTTGCTTGCATCTACTCCTACAAGCGAGCCACTTATAAGAAAGTCATGTGTTTTGCCTTCAAGGATTGGAATAGGCTCATGTACATGTTTACCTTACTTTGCAACTATTCCATTTTAATTGCGTACAACATCCTCTCTATGTTAATCCTAGTCATAGTTGTAACTCAATTTCCAGAGATTTACATGAGAATCACAAGGCTTGTACTCTCAACAATCTATGCGTTATACTTTGGTGGTTTTATATACATTAGTGTGATATGGCAACTAGCAAGTGTGATCTCCGTGTTGGAAGATAGCTATGGGTTCCAAGCAATAACGAAAAGCATTGATCTAGGGGAAAAAAGGGAATCTCATGCGCGATATTTCTTGAGATCAATCTTTGTTTAGGTTGCATTCATCTAATGTTTGACAAGTTTGTAGTGTTTGAGGAATCATTTGGTGTGATTGGGAAGGTTGGAGTTGGATGCCTTTTCTTGGTGTTGCGCTCTCTACTCTTTCTATTTGGACTAGTGGTGCAAACCATTATCTATTTTGCATGTAAGTCGTCCTATATCAATAGTTCCTCCTTGTCTAAGTATCTTAGCATTTATCTTGGTTACTATGTTCATCCCGACTCCATAGTTATAGAAATCGAGCAATTTTAAGAACGTTGTAATAAGTTAAGCCATTGATAGTTATTCTTGCATTGAATCATGTATATGTATCAGTTGTGATTTTATTTGTTTGTCTGTTGCAATAATATTGAGTTGTCGATATAATATCGTTTATAATTTAGCAAAATGTTGTCAAGTATTCGTCAAGTGCTAATTAAGCTAAAAATCATTAAAATCTACGCATTGTTTCTTGTTTTTTTAAAGAAAATTAATGATTCTTCAATATTTATGAACAACAGTTCACTATAAATTTGATTGTTATATGTTTACACTTCAAAAAGAGGAAAACTATTTACTACAACCAAAAGTGTAAAAAGCACATTTGATAGGTGTGCTCGGAAAAAACAATATAAGACATATGTTTAGTAACATTATCACCTTATTGTATCATAGTAGCTAGACATTGTCAATACGACTTATATAATCAACATTGAAGGGTCATCCATAAATTCCTGAAAACCCCAATTTCCATTTGGGCCTTGCCTTGTGAAAACCATACTAGCAATACAATCTGACGGGCCATTTATTTTCTGTATGGTATTGGTGAATGCTAGCGGTGAGAAGTAAGGGTGTGTTTGCAATATGTCATATAAACTAGTCTAAAAGGTAGACATCAAAATCACCCATATCAACATCATCGCCCAGTATAGTCCCACCAACCGGATCTGGGGGTGAAGATGGTGGCACGCATAACCTGAACATGTCAGGATGTTGCACCCGATAGACCCAGGAAAACTGAAATTCAACTATGTGACAATAATAATTGAATTTAGTTAGAATGCATCACAATTGATATAGAGGCTAAATCCATCTCAAAGGCACGGTATAAAAGCCAATGAGTATGAGGAATTAGCTATGTGATAATTAATAATAGTTTAATTTAAATTTGAAATATGTTTTCATTGATAAATTGAAGTACTCCTGTTGATAGGGTTTATTTGACAATAAATAAATTTATAGTCAAGACCCCGCTGAGTATAGCAGAGTTAGGTTCGTCCGCAGGGAGAAAGTCAGTATCAAGTTTTGTAACTTTTCACGCAAGTAATCAATTAAAAGTAGGGTTTTTAAAAAGGAAAGAGAAAATCTAAGGCTTTGGGTATCCCCACAACAACAATTATGCATGCCAAACGCTAATGAAACATAAAGATCATGCATTTATCACATAAAGCTGCTAACTTTCGTTAACTTTAAACAAGTAAATCAATCAACCTTCTCTAAATCAATAACCTTACTATCTAATCTCTTCTACTTCAACTAGGATAGATTTGCTTTTGCTTCAAAACCCTAATTTGACTATTCTGATTCAAGGTATCTGCTTTCGCTTCAACTATGAATGAGAAATTCCCTTCAACTTTCGTTTCAAGGATTAAGAACAAGAGAATAGATTCATGCAATAAAAACAATCAAGACATGTTCACAAACAAGCATGCACAACCATTATTGGGTTCAACCCCAACCTTAGAGAAGAAGACTACTCACAAATCATGATAATTGAAAACATCTAAATTAAATTAAAAAGAAAGCTTACAACTTTAAATCCAAACAATAGTTCTTCTCCACAAAACTCCTCTCGTTACTCCCTCTCACACGTCTCCTCTCTCTCTATCTTCCTCCTCCTCTAACTTGAATGATAAGAAAACTAAAGAGGGGACAAGTGTATTTATAGAGAAACTATTCTATCTTAAATCTATCTCTAAGGAAATAAATCTTCTAATAAGATATATCCATTCTATCTATCTAATAACATAAAAGGAAACAAGATAGAAGCTTTTAATTGCCGACTCGGATCTCCGCTGTGCTAAGCGTCCTGAGGTTACTCCAAACGCGCATTTGGTCGGGTTCAGCTTCATACGGTAGCTATCCAGGATCCTGAAGGCCTCTTCCAAGTGTTGTACATGGTGCACAACCTGTTTGGACTTTACTAGAATATCATCAATGTAGACTTCCATTGTTCTGCAGATGTGCCTTTGAAACATACGGTTGACCAGCCGCTGGTAAGTGGCTCCCGCATTCTTGAGTCCGAAGGGCATTACCTTGTAGCAGTAGGTACCCTGGCTGGTGATGAACGAGGTTTTCTCCTGATCTTCTTGATGCATTCTAATCTGATTATAGCCGCTGAAGGCATCCATGAAGGTGAGCATCTCGTGGTCGGCCGTGGCGTCTACCATGGCATCGATGTGCGGCAGGGGGAACGAATCTTTCGGGCAAGCTTTGTTAAGATCTGTGAAGTCGATGCAAACCCTCCATTTGCCATTTTTCTTGCTCACTACCACGACGTTCGCCTGCCATTCCGGGTATTTCACTTCCCTGATCTTCCCTGTTCGGAGTAGGTTTTGTACTTCCTCGTCCACAATCAAGTTCCGCTCCGGTGCGAACTTTCGTCTCTTCTGTTTAACTGGGGGATGGAGAGGATCCACATTCAACCGGTGCGTGATGATGGTGGGGTCGATTCCGACCATATCCTCGTGCGACCATGCGAAACTGCTGCTGTGTTGCCTGAGGAAACTAACTAACTCGGCTTTCTTCTCTAGAGACAGGTCCTTCCCGATCCGTACGATTTGCTCGAGTTTATGCTCGTCGAGGATTACCTCTTCGATCTTATCGGCCTCGGGGTCCACTCTCAGCGCGGGCCCTTTGGCTCCCTGTAATTGCTATGCGGTGTGGGCGACGGTCGCCTTCAAGGCGGACTTGTAACATTCCCTCGCTAGCCTTTGGTCTCCTCTGATCTCCCTCACTCCCCAGGGCGTAGGGAACTTTATGGTCTGATGATAGGAGGAGGGGACCGCTTTCATGTCATGGATCCAAGGCCGCCCCATGATGATGTTGTAGCAGGATGGGCAATCAAGTATGGAGAACCTGACGAGTAGGTTGATTCCTTTAGCGTAAGTGGGGAGGGTTATCTCCCCCAAAGTGTGAGCAATATCTCCCCTGAATCCTACCAGGGCTACCAACTTTCTGAGGATGTCTTCCTCTTTTAGCCCCATCTCCTTGAGGGCGTCAAGTGTGATCATGTTGGTAGAGCTTCCGGTATCGATGAGGATCCTCCTCATCAATACGTTTCCCACCGACAAGGAAATGACCAGCCCGTCGTGATGAGGCCCCACCAAGCCGGCCGAATCTGAGTCGCTGAAAGTGATGGTATCTCCCGAGCGTCCATCGGATTGGCGGATGTTCGCTACCAATGGTCCCTCTAGGTGCCCTCGAGCGTGGCGCTTGGCTGCCGAGTAGGTAACACCACAGATATCATACCCGCCGCTGATAACATTTACTACTTTGGCATATTCCGGAGATGACGGGATATCCATGGGCTCTGTCAATTTCTGGCTGGCGGGAAGATTTGTGTTGGCGGAGATCTCTGAAAGCAGGCCTCTTGAATGTAAGTAAACTAACTCCTTCCCGAGGGCAAAGTACTCGTCCGTCTCGTGCCCATAGTCTTCGTGGAAGTCAAACCATTTAGTTTTGTCCTTCTTGGGATTCGGGTTTTCTACCTTCTTCGGCCATCTGATGCGATCTCCAAATTTCTCCAGGCCCTTCACGATCTCGGCGTTCCCCAAACCCAGGTTGTACTCATGAACCTTTGGCCGATTGGGTCTGTCTTTCTTCCCACTTGGCTGTTTGATTCCTGCCGTGTGTACCTCGGGTGCTTCGGGCCTGTTTTTTGAATATGGTTGCCCTCGGCGCTCCCTTCGCTGGTCGGAGGAGGCTTTCCTTTCGACCCTGTCGAAGACTGAAGCAGCTCGAACGGGAATTTCGTCGTCTTCGAGCCGGATGTGTGCCAGGGCTTTCACTTTGACATCTTCGAAGCTGTGGCACGGGTAATTAGTAAGTTCCCTATAGAGCTCGATGTCGGGCAGCAGGCCTCTCCGAAAATCTTCTATTGTTGTGGGAACGTCACAGAGCGGTATTGCTACTTTCTCCCGGTTGAACCTGTTCAAGAAGGCACGCAGAGATTCTCCCGGTCTTTGGGCTATGCGGTACAGGTCGTTAGACTGTTTCATGAGTTTCCGGCTACTGGCGAACTGCATCCGAAAGGTATCCACCAATCCCGCGAAGGATGAGATTCCCCCCTTGGGGAGGTTGATAAACCAGGTCAAGGCGGCACCGGAAAGCGTGGCGCCGAACCCTTTGCACATAATCGCCTCTCTGGATTCCCGCGGTATCGAGCTGGTCATCATTTTCTGCTTGAAGATGGCCCTGTGCTTGTCGGGATCCCCCGTCCCATCATAAGTGGGGACTGATGGGACCGTGAATCTCTTCGGGATGTCTACGTTGGCGATCGGGGTCGCAAAGGGGGATTCGTCGTAGCCATCCAAAGCTTCTTTTTCAAGGGGTGGCGGTACTCCGGGTATCTGAGCGATCTTGTCCTCCAGTCCCTTGAGCCGATCCTGCATATATTTGCTGAAGAGTACTTCTAGGAAGGGTTTAGTAGGGGGTACCTGTCTTCCGGATTCTTCGCCATATTGGGGGTGGAAGACTCCCGTCCCTGCGGCTCGGTTCCCGGTGTGGCCATATTCACTGTGGGGGACGGCCCTCCGATTTGCAAATTAAAGGCTTCCCCTAGGTTGAGGCGGGCAGTGGCTTCACGGACAGTTACGGCTGGACGGGATCCGTCGTGCGATACCGAGGCTGCTTGCAGTTGTTCGCGAAGGTTTGCGTTTTCCGTAGTGAGCTGCGTGATGTAGTCCATGTGTGTCTGGCTGCGATCCTTCTGGCTAACCATATCCTGATGCAGGGCGGATATCTTGGTTGCAAGCTCGCTTAGGACGCTGCGCAGGCCTTAGACCTCTTCGGGGGTGCCGTTGACGACATCCTTTCCGTGGCGGCCGCCGTGGCTTCCCCCTTCTCCTCCGTTTGTGGGAGAGGACGGCTATGAGTTCGTCATCTTCTTCGAGCGAGAATGTTCCTGCTTTGATCGAGAGAACGAGCGGAAACCGGCTAGGGCCCCACTGTGGGCGCCAAATTGTTTTGGTCAATTTCTGACCGGTGACAATCAAAGATGAACTCTTGAAGTTGTGGGGGAAATCCAACCGATAAACACAATTTCAACGAACAAAGCAATCGTATGTATTGGAGAGAAATCGAGAATTACAGTGAGTGGTTTACAATTACTCTGAATGAATGCTTGTTTATGGGCTAATCCCCTATCATGTATTTTATTTAAAAACTTACTCTTCCTTTTTCTTCTAAATTACCATATTAAGTTTATTTTTTGACATATAAAATAAATAGGAAATAAGTGATATAAACAAACATAACCGAGGAAAGCAAGATGACATGCACACTATGGGACCGAAGTCGATTGCTCTATTGCGTCATCAACTGGTAATTTCTGTTGGTGTTTTATAGCAATTTAGTATATTTTATCAATTGTAAGGAGTAGTTGTCTGATTCCACTTTTCAAACATTTAATATTTGAAAACAGCTAGCTTGCAGCTTGACTATACTTGCATCTTGACGTATACTTGCAGCTTGGCATTTATAGGTTTTCTGGTTTAGTATCAATCAACAACTTGACTATACTTGCAGCTTGGCATATAAGTCATTTATAGTTTGGCATTTATAGGTTCCGCTGAGTATTCTCCTTATTCTTTTTTATGTTCTTCTCTACAACAGTAACTTGAGAAAAAAAAGTTAAACTTTTCTGGTTTAGTATCAATTAAAAGATAAAGGCAACAAACTGGGCAGAAAATTGCCAAGAAGATGAAGATGAAGATGAATAGACATAATAAAAGACGAGTTGCTTTTAGGGAAATGCCCATGTGCAGTTTGTCCACAAAATTGATAGCTTCCCAAATGAACATTCAAATTACTTATGTGATTCTTCTTCCAAAGCTAAAAGAAAATTGCTACTTCTGTGATTCTTGCTTTTATTGAAGTGAATGTGATGAGATTATTGGTTTGGCATTTAAGTGATGACTACATGATTCAGTTTTGATTCAAGTTCATTGTTCTGATGCAAAATTGGTGCAATATCTGATTTAGTTCAGTCTTTTCTCTAACTCAGTTCACTCTTCTGATTCAATCTCAATGTTCTAATCTCACAATTTATGATTCTATAATATTGTTTGATATTTTTAGCAAGAAAAGGACCCAAACCAGAAGCCCCCATCACAAGCAGATGTGAATATTGAAACAAGAAAGAGAACTCCTGGACACACATACTTGACAACAAATGAGGACACTCAAAAAAATGTTGTAAGCCAAATTCTTCTCTCAATTTAATTTTATTCATATTTGTTGTAATTCAAATTAAAATATACTAACTTCTTACATTTTTAAATGTTTTTCTCATGTCTTAAACAGGAGCAAATGAAATCACTGAAATCCTTGAATGATGAAAGTAGCGAAAGAGATCTAAATTTTGATCCGTATTATGCAGTCATCACTAAGAAGGAGCATAGTGGGAGAGTGCGTTTGTATGGAGGAGGTGTTACAAAGTCTAAATTGTAGAAGAAGGATGCTAAGACCCCGTTTATAGTTCCCCCAGTATTCTTGGAGGCAATCGTTGAGAATATGCAAAAAACAATCACTGAACAAGTTCAACAAAATATTGCTAAGCAGATGGACCAACAAATTTCCTATCTTCTATCCAAATTTCGAGATGCTAATCCCGGAATTAATCTTGTTGTGCCTGACTTCTCAACCAACGAAGGAGATGATGCATCTAGCTCGGAGGAGAATGTTGATGGGTAAGCCATGAAGCTTTTAGTTCATTCTTTATTTGGAATTTTTTCGATTGACTTGTGTTTCATTTTAGGGACTATAATGAAGAAAATTGAAGCTGGCATGTGGATGTTCTTTTGCTGGATTGAAGCTGTTGTTGATGGTGCGGTTTGTTGACGATGCTATCTTGCTTTTTTGCTGTTGTTAGCTGATTTTGGTTGTTTGTTTTTGCTATGCCATGTTGCTGCTGTTAGAAAATTGAAGTTGTTGCTGCTGTTGGTTGTTTTTGCTGAGCCATTTTGCTGATATTAGCTGATTTTGCTGAGCCATTTTGTTGTTGTTGGTTGTGCCATGTTACTGTTGTTAGCTGATTTTGCTGTTGTTAGCTGATTTTGCTGTTATTGGCCATCTGCTTTAATTCATTTGCTATAGGAAACATGCATATGTTGGAAAGAAACCTACTGTCAAGCTAGTGTTGTTAAGGCATCTATACATGATTGTCTTCTTAATAGACAATCGAAGAAGACAATCATGTTTTTTTTGTAAAAAAATCTCACTCTCTTTAATATATTAATCAGTTTGCTTTTAATTTCCATTGTAATTTTTTTCATATTGATTTGCTTTCAATATAAGTTAATTTGCTAGTATGTACGTACCATTTTTTGGTATTATAAAACCGCAACATTATGTTGAATTTTTTTATTCAAAACCGTTGCATTATGTTATATAAAAGTTACATTAGGCCATAAAAACCGCTTCATTATCTAAATAAAACCGCATCATTAGGTGAGAACCGCTGCATTAGGTAACACAACCGCTTTATTAGGTACATGAAATTGCTAACATAAACAATAATAACCGCTTCATTATGTAATTGGAACCGTTGCATTAAGTACATAAACCGCTTCATTTGACCAATAGAACCGTTGCATTACATATTGACTAAATCGCTACATTAGATTTAAAAGGCAGCGGTTTATATGCCTAATGCTGCGGTTATTCCCCTTGATACAAAAACGCTACATTAGATAAGGAAAACCGCTACATTATACCTAATGCAACGCGACTAAATGAAGCGGACAAAAACCACTACTTTAGGTCTAATACAACGGTTATTTAGACATTATGCATCGATTTTCGATGGCTACATTAGGCACGTATTGTTGTAGTGAGACCTAGACGAAAGGAGTAGCTTCTAATTTAAAAAGTAACTTAAATTTGAAGATAATGAAGTAATTTCTATTTTTTTTATTGATTTGGAGATTTAAGAGTAATGATATTGAGCTACTTTGATTGTTGTCCATGGATCATTCTAAAACAATTGCGATTTAGGAAATATAGTCTTGGCTTTTCCATTAACCTCATAGAGAATATATACTAGTTTTTACAATATATGTGCATAAGATAAGGAAAGATATACAAGATAAAATCTATCCTTAATTATCTACATAAAATCACACTAATATGTCAATACCCCCTCAAGTTGGAGCATACGGATCAACAATGCCCAACTTGCCAAGAAAAACCCGAAATTGTTGCTTGCCCAACGCCTTAGTGAAGATGTCAGCTGGTTGTTGAGCAGTAGGAATATGAGAAGTAGCAATAGTCCCAACGAGGGTCAAATCACGAACATAGTGGTAGTCAACTTCAATATGCTTGGTTCGCTCATGAAATATAAGATTAGAAGCAATATGCAATGCCGCTTGACTATCTCAATAAAGGTGAACCAGTGACCTATCAAGCATGCCTAAGGAGAACAACAAAGAACGTAACTAAGTAATTTCACTACAAGCAGCTTCCATAGAAAGGTTTTCAACCTCAATTGAAGAACGAGAGACAATAGGCCGCTTCTTAGTCTTCCAAGAGACAAGAGACATGCGAAGCATGATAAAAATAACCAATAATAGAGCACCTAGTAAGAGGACAAGCAGCCTAGTCAAAGTCACAATAGGCAGTCAACTACAAAGAGCTAGACCGGGACAAGTGAAGACCTTGACCAAGATGTTATTTGAGGTAATGAACAACACGAAGGGTTGCATTCCCATGATCGACTTAAATTAGGATGTTGCAAAATTTGAGACAACGTATGAATGGAGTAAAAATGTTCTGAACGGGTAGTCAAATAAATAAGACAATCGATTAATCGACGATAATGTTCAGGATCAACCATGTCTGGTCTAGATGTCAAGGCCAAAGTGTGATGAATGGCCATTAGAAAATCTCATGCTTTGGAAATTATAAGGCTAGATTCAGCAATGATCTGAAAAGAACATTTCCATTGGCACACAAAAATGCCACTCGAATTCTAAGCAATTTCAAGGCAAAGAAATACTTTAAAGGACCGAAATCCCTCATGTGAAAACAATTGCTCAAGTAGGCTTTGAAATCAGCAATGTCACTAGAACTATTACCTTCAACTACCAGATCATTGACGTAAACCAGTGCACGCATAGTAACATGAGGACGACATAAGGAAAACATGGAGTAATCGGTGCGGCTCTGTATGAAACCGAATTTCTTAAGGGCGGCAACCAGTTAAGAGACCCAATTACGGGGAGTCGATCACATACCATAAAGTGATTTTTGAAGTTTACAAAACTTACCTACAGTCAAAGGGAGATAACGTGTAGCATGTGGACCTCTTCGTTCAAATCACCGTGAAGAAAGCCATTATGAACATACATCTGATGCAACTCCCAGCCTTGAATTACAGTAACTGAGAGAAAACGTGAACAATACCCATTATGACAATAGGTGCAAATGTCTTTGTAAAGTCAATACCTTCAATCTGCTTTTTCCAAGAACAACGATACTTGTTATTTTACATATTTTTAAAAGAGTCAATTAAGGACAATCATTGTCTCAAATAGGCTTGTATCTTCATAGGCCTGTATTCACCCACAAACAGCTTTATGTTACCTTATCTCAAGTTACAAGTGTGCATTGAGGGATTGAAAGTTATGATTTTAGATGAGAAAGGAAATGCAATTATCAATCACTGATATTGTGTACAAAGAAGTCATCTAAAATATTTGATGCCCATTTTCATATATGTAAGCTCAAATATTCAATACAAGTCTATGTATTTTCCATTGTTTCTATATTCTTTCACACTTACAATAAGTTTACTGACATTACAAGTTATTGACACATTAAATTGGAGTCAATGTTTTATTGGTGTTTCTGTATGAATTTAAACTATTTACTTTGTGTTTCTTGCCAATATCAATGACAGAGTTGCTTTTCTGATATTTATTCAAAATTTTCAATGTGTATTATATAAAATAGTCCAAATCATACAATCATTAACAATACATAATAACATTAAACTATCTTTACTTCAAGTCATGTCAACTTCAATGTACAAAACGGACGATCTTATGTAGTAAATTTTTTTTTTTGGTCGAAAAAAGTAACTTTTATATGTAGTAAATAATTACAGGTCTCTGAAATCCACGTAAAACCCAAGGGCTTAAGAGGCGATTTCGGCGATTGTTCTCCTGGCAGTTTCACCGACGTTTCTGTCTTCTCTCCGGCGACGGGTTGTGAGAGTTAGGGTTGTCCCGTCGATACGTGCGGGTTTCACCGTTATTGTGTGTGTATTGGATCGATCACTAAGCTTCGAGGAGTAATGGCAGAAGGAGGGAGGCGTGATTTCCATCTCATTGAGAATGAATGGCAAGAAGTCGAAGTCAACATCCAAACTGAAGAGGAGGATGTGGGAAAGAATTCGAGGATGTTAGTTGGCACATTGCTAACGCATCAGCCCTTTAACTCGTATGCCCTAAAAACGACAATGAGAAGTGCATGGCGCTTAAGCAAGGGTTTCGTATTCCGTGAACTACGACACAATCTGTTTGTGTTTACGTTCGCGAATGAACAGGATAAGCATAGAGTTGTGGCAGGAGGTCCCTGGGCGTTTGACAAAGCTTTGTTGGCGCTAAAGGAGCCCGGATCAGAGCAGCCATCGAAGATTGTGATAGAGAAGACCTCCTTTTGGATTAGGGTTTATGATGTGCCGTTAGGAGCAATGAATTTGGCAACGGCCGAGGCCATAGGGCACACTTTTGGCGGTGTGGAAGAGATTGATGAGGCAGATATGATCGGCTGTGCAAAGTTCTTACGTATAAGAGTTTCAGTGGACATTACTAAACCACTTAGAAGAGGGATGATGATGAAGTTAGGAGGAAAGAAGTTATGGCTGGAGTTTATGTATGAGAGACTGCCCAATTTTTGTTACACTTGTGGAAGATTGGGACATGTTGAGTTAGATTATGATGATGAGGATGCAAGAGAGCTGAAAGGAGAATATGGTGATTGGATGCGTGCGTCTCCGACTAAAGCATTGCAGGCTCGTGAATTAGCTGAAAGAGAGAAAGAACGAAGGATTATTGAATGGAGAAAAATGGAAGTTAACAGAAGCTGATGTTAATGCAAAGCCGGGTGGAGAGAAGGCTGGTGTCCGACGGTCTTTGCTTGATCTGCTTGATGCTGATGAGGGTAATTCAAGTAAGAATGGTGAGTGCGCTGACACATGTGAAGTGGTGGCTAGAGTGGGAGTCTTAACTATAACAGGGAAGTGAAGCATGATAATGAGAAGGTAATGGAAAAGAAGAGTTTGGAAGAAAAAGAAAAAGATGTAGCTTGTGTGATTAATGCAGGGGGAGGTGAAAAACAAGAGTTAACTGGTGAGAGGGTTCAAATTGAAAATGAGAATAAAAAAGAACCTACAAAAGAGAGGGGGAAAGAAGGGGAGAGCAAAAACGGGGAAGAAATAACAGAAAGTGGGGAGAAAACTAAGGGTAAGGGATCATGGAAGAGAAGGGCAAGGAAGAAGGGGGAGTAGACCAGGTTGTGGAGGATTTAGGAGGGAAAAGGAAGACAATGGAAGATCCAATGTAAGTTGATGTGATTGTGGAGAATGCAAGCAAAAATATTATTTTATCGGCGGGAGAGGCGGAGAGCCTCTCTTGCCGACATCAATGAGTGCCTTGAGCTACAATTGTCGGGGATTGGGGAGGGCCCGGGCAATTGCACGACTCACTAGCTTAGTGAGGAGGGTGGCCCCGAAGGTGGTTTTTCTTATGGAAACCAAAAGTGACCGTAAGAGAATGGAAGAATTCAAAACGAAGATTGGGTTTGAAGGATGCTTTACGGTTGATTGTGTGGGAAAGTCGAGCGGATTATGTTTATTATGGGAGAGTGAGGTGAAGGTTGAAATAACTTCATACACAAGACATCATATTGGTGCCAATATGGAGCTGAAAAATGAGAACAAGCAATGGTGTTTTACGGGTTTCTATGGATGGCCAAACAAAGATGAAAAACATCATTCTTGGTCTCTAATCAGAAGGTTAGCGGAGGATGTGCATGGTGCTTGGTTGTGTATGGGTGATTTTAACCAAATTTTACGTAGAGAAGAGAAGGCGGGTGGCAATGAACCGGATTGGGAAGGTATGATGAACTTTAGTAGTGCACTTGATGAATGTGGTCTTATTGAAATACCGTGGTCAGGGCATCTTTTCACATGGGATAATGGTAGAGCGGGAGACGATTTTATTCAGGAGCGCCTTGACCGGGGGGTAGCTAATGAGAGATGGTTTGATATTTTTCCGAATGGTAATGTAAGGCATTTAGAGCGTCATGGGTCCGATCATGTGCCTTTGTTGTTGGAGATTTTTCGCTGTGAGGATGGGAATGGGGAGTCGGAGAGGGGTCCGAGGCCTTTTAAGTTTGAGGCAATGTGGGTGAGGGAGGGGGGCTGTGAGGAGGTGATAAAAAACAGTTGGTGCGTTCCAAGCCAACAAAATTTGGGGGCTGGGGTTATGGAGAAGATAGGGAGATGTGCGGAGGAGTTAAAAGATTAGAATAAACATGTGTTTGGGAACATTTTTACTCAATTGGAGAAGGTGAGGGAGGAGATTAGGAAGATGAATAAAATGGGGATGAGAGGTCAGTGGGTACATAAACGAAGGGCTCTAGAGGAAAAAGAACGAGACTTGATGGAAAAGGAGGAATTGCTTTGGTATCAACGTGCAAAAGCAAATGAGATGAGATGGGGTGATAGAAACTCTGCCTTTTTCCATAAGAAGGCAAATGGAAGGAAAAAGCGGAACAAAATAAGACGCATGGTGGATGATGATGGTGGGGAATGGAGAAGTAGGGCAAATATGACAAAGGTGGATGTTAATTATTTCTTGGAGCTTTTTAAAACCGATCATAATGCACACACCTTAGCGGCTCCTCAAGGAATCTCGCCTTTATTATCGGACGAAGATAATTCGATGCTCTCGCGCCCTTTTACGGGAGAAGAGGTACGCCTTGCTTTGTTTTCAATGCATCCTACAAAATCTCCAGGTCCCGACGGTATGTCAGCTTTGTTTTATCAACAACACTGGCATATTGTTGGGCCCGAAATTATTTCTTTTGTTCTTGATCTTCTTGCTGGTTCACCTTTTCCTGATAATCTAAATCACACTTTCTTAGCCCTAATTCCAAAAGTGACTGATCCCTACAGAATGAAGGATTTACGACCTATTAGCTTGTGCAATGTGTTATATAAAATTATTTCCAAAGTGCTAGTAATTTCAGGTTCTCAAAGTGCTTTTGTGCCGGGAAGATTAATTACAGATAATGTGTTGTCAGCCTTTGAACTCTTCCATTATATGAAGAATAAGAGAACAGGAAAGAAGGGTTATTTTGCACTGAAGTTGGATATGGCGAAGGCATATGACAGGGTGGAGTGGGCTTTTCTGGAAAATAGTATGAGGATGTTAGGCTTCAATGAAGGATGGATTAGCATTATTATGAGATGTGTGAGTTCGGTTACCTTTTCAGTCTTGATGGAGGGAAGCCCATCTCGGGTTTTTGCACCATCCCGAGGTCTACGACAGGGAGATCCATTATCTCCCTATCTGTTTTTACTTGTGGCAGAGGGTTTTTCATCCTTGATTAGAGAGAATGAACAGCTCAACCGAATTTGGGGTATTCGAATTGCCAGGACAGCCCCTACGTTGTCGCATTTATTTTTTGCAGATGATAGCATTTTATTTGCTCAAGCTACTTGTCAACAAGCTACATAGATCGTAAATATCCTCCAACGTTATGGAGCAGCATCAGGTCAACAAGTTAATCTTGGGAAATCGGAGCTTTCGTTTAGCAAAAATGTGGATGAAGACCGTAGGGCTTCTATACAGGAGATCCTGAATGTCCAGGAGGTTGAAAATCATGAGCGCTATCTTGGTCTTCCAACTATGGTTGGGAGATCAAAGAAAATTATTTTTTCACAGGTTAAAGAGCGGATGTGGAAAAAGCTGAAAGGATGGAAGGCTAGTTCATTATCTCGAGCGGGAAAGGAAGTGCTCTTGAAGTCTATTATCCAGTCTATCCCAATGTATACGATGTCATGTTTTTGCTCCCTAGTGGCCTTTGTAAGGAAATGGAGCAACTCATGTGTCGATTCTTATGGGGTAGTTCAGACACAAATAAGACTATTCATTGGTTGAGCTGGAAACGTTTGTGTGAGCCAAAAGAACTTGGTGGTCTGGGTTTTCGTAATTTGGATTGATTTAACCTTGCTTTACTTGCTAGGCAAGGTTGGCGGATACTTCAGGATCCAACGTCTCTTGTGGCTCAGATTTATAAAGCTCGTTATTTTCCGAAAACTGATTTCCTAAATGCATCTATAGGCTATGTTCCAAGCTACTGTTGGAGAAGCCTTTGTAAGGCAAGGGATTTGATTACGTCTGGCTCTTTTTGGCAGATTGGGAATGGTAATGATGTGTATGTTTGGAAGGATAAATGGGTGCCTCGCCCTATGTCTTTCAAACTGTTTGGGAGTCGACCTGATGTCAATCTTGATCAGAGAGTGAGTGATTTGATCGGTTGGAATCATAACTGCTGGAAAGAGGATGAAATCAGAGCTCTTATGTCTTCAGATGATGCAGATATAGGCTCCGTTCGGCGCTTCAAGCCTGATATGAGTTGATGTTGATGTTGATGATGATTCGGTGATTGATGCTGATTTTACTAGTTGATTTTACGGGTTGAAATTATTAGCTTATTTTTATAAAAAAAATATACAGGTGTTCGGTAGATAGAGTTGATTGAGACTGATTTTATAAAAAGATGATGTAGGATTACCAAAAAGGGTATATTTATAAATATCCACATTTTAGAGATTTTTTTCTTAAATTGAATTTGGAGGGCATTAGAAGGAAAAAATCACAATCAGGCTGAATAAGGTCGAAGGGGGAGTTGATTTTTTAGCCAAGATTTCAACTCCCATCAGCTTGTATAAGCTCTTGTAAGCTCCCTCAACTCCCAACGCCGAACACCATCTTAGAACTTTTTTTTTTTATCATAAGCTTGAATAAAGCTGTATAAGCTCAAAATAAAGCCCGTCGAACGGACCCATAGTGCTTGATATTCACTTGGTGGATAGGCTTGCAAAAGATAGAATTATATGGTATTATACTGATGATGGGGAGCTGACAGTTAAATCGGCATACCATGTATGGGAATCCAGACGTCGGGAGCTGGCAAATTATGGAGGAATGTCTAACGAAGATCGATTAAAAACAGTGTGGAAGAAAGTATGGAAGATCAAAGTGCAGCCGAGAGTTCGCTCATTTGTGTGGAGAGCTGGACGTGATTTGCTTCCATGTAAAGACAATCTTATGAAGAGGCGTGTTGTGACAGATCCAATCTGTGACTTTTGTGGACAACATGAGACTGTTATGCATGCTTTAACTGAATGCAGCTTACCATGTGCTATATGGGAGGAATTCCCGAATCTGTTCGATGTCGAAGGCTCAAGAGGTAGTTTTCTGGATTGGTGTGAAGATGTATTGACAAAATCTGAGGTGGAACAAGGTCTGTGGGCATCTCTATGCTGGGGAATCTGGAAAGCTAGGAACAAGACCTTGTTTGAAAACCAATCAGTCTGCTATAAGAATATTATTGAAGAGTGTGTAGGTTTGCTTGAAGAATATGAGCGGTCACAGACTTTGCTGAAGGATATTCCAGCGCCTCATTTGAATGATGACCAGAAGTGGAAAAAAACAGTAACAGGTTTTATTAAGGTGAATGTCGATGCTGTTGTGATGGGCAGAGCATGTGGGATTGGCTTTGTTGGGAGAGACTCTGCAGGACAGGTTGTGTTTGCTGGTGCCCGCAAAATTCAAGGTGGAACTGCAGTAGACGTAGCTGAAGCTGAAGCCGCTTTGTGGGGCCTTCGATCCTGTGTGTCTTTGGGGCTTAATCGAGTGGTTATCGAGTCAGACTGTTTGAAGGTTGTTCGGGTTGCAAACGGGAGTGATATTCCTCGTACAATCTTTGGTGATGTCATGGTTCAAGCTCTGGAGCAAGGAGCAATGCTGGACTGCTGTAAATGGGTATACTGCAGGCGTAAGGCCAATCGAGCAGCCCATTTGTCGTGTCATCTTATGCGTCCTTTCTTTGTTTCTAGTGATTTTTACTTTCCTGTTAATCTTTCTGATGTAATTGAACAAGAGATGCAGTTGAGCTAATCCATTCTATTTGCCATCAAAAAAAAAATAATTACAGGTCAGATCAGCTCAAGTTTGAATTATTGGATTTTTGAATTCGTATAATCGATTAAGTCAAAAGTCAAATTAATTTTCGAATTTTTAACTGCCCACCTGCAAGATTGAGATGACTCGACTCGAGGGAGATGTATTTGAGTCCGAGCACGTCCAGTCTTATTAGAAGAAAAGATTACAATAATAATAATTATTATAATTATAAGATGAGGAGAAACCGGTGAAGTAGTTGCTCAAAAATCATTTAAAATTTTTGTTAAGGAAAGTCTCCTAAATTTGGAAATATGAATGATCATAACGATGTATAAAATAATATATAATCATAGATCCATCTTGGATATGCTGAATTGCTCTCCTATATAACCCCAGAAGGGGTGGTGCTAAATACCGGCCGTGAACTCAATTAAGAGGTACTGATCGATCTAAATTCAGATCGGTCAAATATATATATAGATCGGCGATGTCAGCTGTAGATATCGTGGTGATAACGGCGTTGGGTATAGGAGGGCTATACTCGGGAGCCAAGAAGAGAAGCCAGATGAAGAAGGAAGACGAAGAGATCAAGCAAGAGGCGTCGAGGGAAAGAAACATGGAATTGGAGAAGCCCAGCTTACCTGATAAGGAGCATCCTCTAAAGGACGGGACGTCGCCGGTGATACTGGTCCGAGGGGAGTTCGGGACGGACGACGGGTTGCCGGAGACGGTTGACACGTTTGCCCACCGGGGCCATGGCTCCGTCAAGAACCTTGATGGGAAACTCGACATATTTCATTGTAGCCATTGCAATAACATTGGCAAAGGGTTTAGGTATTAATTTTCTTAATTAAACATCATTTTCGGTAAAAAAAAAACTAATATATATTCTTAATAGTAATTGTTTGCATTTAATTTCCTTTTTACATTAGACATGTTTTGAAAAGTAGCTAGATGTTAGAATGTTCATTCCACATCTCAAAGTTGAGACTTAACTGGACTTATATATCTTTCTATCGTAAATTGGTTTTAGGATGGAACACCACTGGGCTAATAATATCTCGTATATATATTAGGTTAATAATATCTCGTATATATGTTAGGTATCGATGCGAATTCGAGGGTTGTGATCGCTTTGTCCATCCAATATGTGCAAAATCACCAACCCGGATCCACTCCTCCATGCACCCTGAGCACGAATTAGAACTTACCACACGCCCCTTCTTGCAACATGTGCAGTTTGTAACCGAGGTCGGAAGAGCAATATTAATAACAGGGTGTACGCCTGCAAAGATTGCAAGTTCTACGTCCACCCTACGTGTAGTTTGTGGCCACAATATCTCTTCAATGGGTTGCACTCCAAGCCCCATCATCCCCTACAACTCATTAATGTATCTTCTTCTTCGTCTTCAGCGTGCCATGCTTGCAAGAAGAAGTGCAACGGTTCGGTGTTGTATTGTTGTGAGAGTTGCCAAGAGAACTACCATCCTTTATGCTTATTGCGCTTCTCGCTCAACGAAAAGGCTGACGGGAAGCTGGATAATGCTTTCAAGAAGGAGGTGGCGGAGAAGTCGGGGTTTGATATTGAGTTTATCGGGATTGATCATCTTGGACTTATCGGATGATACAACAACAACATCAATTCAGTGTGTGCTGTCTCGGCAGTGTCTGGGAGGACAAGATGTACCCACACTTATTGCTTCCTCAAAAGAAAGGGGTTGATTTATCATTTGTATGTATGTATGTATATATGTTGCTATGTGCCTATATATGTGTGATTATGTGTGTTGATCGAGTATTAATGAGTGAGATGTTTATACATTCATATATGCATGATCGATGTGATGGTCTTGCTATGTATTATGGTCATATTTTAATTTCTTAATGCTTTCCTTCTTTGTAAATCAATGTTGTAATTGATGCGATCCCCTCTCTATATATGCTATGTATTATGTATATTTCTCGATCTCAATGCTATTATTGCCGTTTGCAAGTTCTTCGTTTTTTTCATGTCATTGATCATCTCAATAGTACTACTAGCTAATGCCCATATTCTACCAAAAAAAAAGCTAATGCCCATATTGTTCAAACTAACTAGATTCCAACTTGCTTCTCTCAAGAAAAGTGTAAACAATTTTTTATAACCCCTTTTAAATAAAGTGTATTAAATAGTATTATTCAAATGAAACGAACTCTTATCCTGAAACGAATACAATTTTCCTAGTTCATATTGCATGGTACATGCATTAAATTATTTACATTAAGTTTACTTATTAAAATTTTCGTTAATAATATCTTATTTACTCTCTCCATTCCAAAATGTTTGTCCAAAAGGATAATTTACACAAAAATCTATATCTATATCTATATTTATATCTATATCTATATCTACACTACTATAAACAAGTAGCGGCTTATTTGTGTGTGAGATGTTGATAGTGTTTGTAGAGTTATCAACGGTTGTGGTGGCCCCACTTTTCTTACGCTCCTACTGGTCTTCACTCTCTCTTTGTTCGTTCTTGCTTTTGCGTCTCCCTTCTTTCTTTGTTTCTCTGTGCGCATCCTCCACCTCCCTTTCTCCTCTCCAGATTCTCTGTTTGTTTCTCTGTTGTGTGGCTTGTTGCCTTATCGATTCCACGACTGGGCTTTTAGCTTTGGGGCTTCTACCATCATTGTTGTTTGTAGGGCTCGAGTTCGTATCGTCGTTTTTGGTACGTCTCTTGATTGTGTGTCGTCGTTCTCAGTGTGAGGTGTCGTACTTGGCGGTGTGAGATGGTGTTCTCGGTGGCTAACAATTGAGGTAATACTTTTGGGTCTCTTACCATTTCTTGCAGTTTTAGGGTTTGCTTTGTGCTATCTAGGGTTCCGAATCAGGGTTTGTCAATGTCAGGTGGTCGGCGAGTGCATAGTAGCTTTGGCGCTGGCTGTTTTTCTTTGCGTGTAGTTGTTAAAATTTCTTGCAATTTTAGGGTTTGCTTTTGGCTATCCAGGGTTCCGAATTAGGGTTTGTCAATGTCAGGTGGCCGGCGAGTGCATAGTAGCTTTGGCGTTGGCTGTTTTTTATTTGTGTGTAGTTGTAATTTACATTCCATCTTCGTCTCTCTGTTCGTTGCTTTGTTGTGTTGCTTGTGTTTATGTTTCTCTTTTGGGCTTGTGACTGTGATTTAGGTCTGCCATCAATGTCGGGTGTTGTGCCCCTGAGCTTTCAGCATAGGTTACTTGTTGAGTTCCTTGATGTTGCAATTGGTGCGACTCTTGCTACTGCTCGTTGCTTTCTTAAGGTACTTGCTTGGTTTGGGTTTTGTGTACTCACATTCTCCATGTGTCTTCCGTTTTTACTGCTACCAAAAGAGAAGGAAGAAAAAACAACTAATAGGGAGGGGGAGAGAGTTGTGACGATGATGGGTAAAGAAGGCGAAAAAGAAAAGAAGAAGGAAATGACTAAAAAGTTGATTTGGGTAGATTTTTTATTAGATAATGTGAGTAAAATGTGAGATTGAATGGATGTAATGTAATATTGTAAGAAACTGGACAAACATTTTGAGATGGAGGGTGTATAATTTTTCTAAAATATACTAAATCATAATCTTTCTTGGCACGACGGGGATGAGACTTCATAATTGTAAACACATATTCCTTAATGGAAAATTGCATTTAATTAACCACCCTTTAGTTTACACTTGTTGCAATTAACCACCCTTTATATTTTTTCGACACTTAACCACCCTTTAGTTGTAAATATGTGCATTTAACCACCCATTTTGATGAAAAAACGTTATTTTCTTCGTTAAGTAAAGTAAACTACATTTTGGCCCTTCTTTTTTAATTTTATTTACAATAAATAAATGAATTTAGGAATAACTTGAGCTTGGAATGTCATTATCATTGGATTTCGGCCTATATCTCAACCTTTTGAGTCTCGAGTCGTTGACCATCATCTTAGACACAATCGACTCCAAGGGACGTTCAAAGTCATTAGAATCAGATCCAAAATCCATGGTCTTTGCATCGGCGAAGTCGTGGTTCTTCTTCACCATTGGATGGAGGGAAGGAATTATTATGGAGGAAATTAGGTCAATGTTGCAAAAATCGGTGTATTGGAACTTGAAAGTGTCAATTATGGTTTTTCCTTTATTTATTAATTTATTTTAAATAAAATTTAAAAATAAAGGGAAAACGCAATTTACTTTTTTTGTCGAAAAAAAACGCAATTTACTTTACTTAACGGAGAAAATGACGTTTTTCTGTTCAAATGGGTAGTTAAATGCACATAATTACAAATAAGGGATGATTAAGTATAGAAAAAATATAAAGAGTGGTTAATTGCAACAATTGTGGGTGATTAAATATAATTTCCCCTTTCCTTAATTACTTATTTTTTTAAATTGCCACATCTTACTAATAAATTAAACTCATAAGATCATCCAATCCCATTAGGCCACATGCCTTAAACAATTCCAAATTCTCTCGGAATTTTAGCCACATGTAAGAACTTTTCTAATAGTTTTTCCCCTTTATCATCTAAAAATCGAGTCACTATCTTTCCTTTTCCTCCAAATTTCGTCACGATCTCTTGAACGGTTAAACTGCTCTTCCATAATTTCTCTCGTGAAAAATCAACCTAAACTGGTTATAGAGGATGTATATATATAGAAATCCATTTCTTCTTTCTTTCTCTAATGTTCATTCTATTTTTTCAATTGATCTACCCTTTTTTTTGAACCTAAATCGCTCTCATTTCACCACCTCCTTGCTCCAAGTCTCTTCTCCTTGTGCCAGGCCAACGCATTTTCTCCATCAAAAGGTAACTTCTTAAGAAACTTCATTATTTTTATGGCTTTTAAACCTAAACTTATTGTTTTAATGCATTGTTTGATTTGTTTCACTCAAAGTTTAGATTTTTTTTGTACCAAATTCGATTGTCTCTTCCCTTTATTCGATAGCTTTCATATTCTTCGGTTACCTCTTTCCTGTTTGAATTTTAATATTTGTGATAGTTCTTCATACTCGGTGAAGTTGTAGATGGGTTTTTATCAACCACTAATTATTAATAAATTATAATTCTTTAGATCTGAAAAAATATGGTCCAAACTTTATCAAAAGTATAGGGATATGAAGCCAAAATTAGAAATTTTTGGGTCTGAAAGGAATATAGTCCAAACCTTGTCAAAAGAATAAGGATCGGATATCAAACCAAAACTAGAAAATTTTGGGTCACCAACTAAAATAGCCCAAACTGCAAGGACAACAACCATAAATTTCAAAAAGAATATGACAAAAAGAATTTTGCACTCGTATATAGGGTGTGTTTGTACGGTCTTTTAAACTAATGGTTTAACTCAACGTTCTTTCAATTCGATTTTTATGTACTCTATGTTTGAAATTCTTCCTTCGGTTCGTTCCTTTGTCGTTTTAAGCTAAAGATGACTTCTCACGTACGGAAGGTACTTCGATTATGCAATAATAAAAGTTATATTCTACCAAAATAAAAAGTTATATCCGGATCTTGTCCGCTTTATGACAAACAACCAATTATTTAACTAGTTACTAATTTAACCAACAAGCATGGAGCGTGGTGGGAGGAGGGGCTACGCTTCCCTTCGCTGAAGTCGAGTGTTCGACTCTCAGTGGAGGAGAAATGAACTTGTTGGGAGAGCAGATCCCACCCAAAAAAATAAAGGGGCCCTCGCGAGACTCGAACTGCAGACGTAGGCGTTTGATGGAGCAAAACTTCTCCGCTGAACTGGGGTGGAATGACCAAAAAAAAACTAGTTACTAATTTAAAAGAATAAATAATAATATTTGGTAAGTCAAAATTAACTAGTTACAAGTTTTTTAATTAGTTTAAATAAAAATTTCAATAAAGAAGAGGTTGGTCTAGTTATAACTAGTTATGTATTTTCTTAAATAAAAGTTACAAAATAGTTCCAAATTTCAAATAAAGAAAATTAGAAGTAAATAATAATAAAGGAAATTAGGCTAAAATTATTATAACTACTAACTTGTAACTACATAAAAGCCTAAATGGAGTTTACTATTTTTTTCAACTTTAACTCATTCTTACTAGACCTGAACAAAGTCGGGCAAACCCGCCCAACCCGTACCGCCCACCCGGAAAAATGGGCGGACTTGGACAAGATTTCTAACCCAAAAGGGTAAATAAGCCCGGCCCGCCCGAATTCATGGGCAGGACACAGACAAGATTTTTGACCGAATATCCTGGATAACCCGCCCGAATACCCGAATATATTAAATATTTAAAATAAATGTTTATATTTATAAATAAAGATATGTTTGTAGAGAATATTTGGGGCCATTGATTGTAGAATTAGTACAAAAAAGAGTTAGATATTATAGTTCCTTCACCTTGTCACCTAAAAAGCTAGCATAAATACGATCTTAATTTCAAGTAATGTTAGACAGTATAATTATAATACTAGGATTTTCTAATTTTTTAATGGACATGAAAAAAAATTATTTATGAATTTATATCCGGGTCCCACGGGCTACCCGGGTCCGGATGTCCGGGCGGGCTTGGACATCCTTGTCGGCCCGAATCACCCGCTTGACCCGAACCCGCTCGGACAAATGGGCATAATTTTTGTTCAAAGCCCGGCCCAGATTCGGCCCGAACCCGACTTTGTACAGGTCTAATTCTTACCTAGGTATCCAACTTCAACTACAACTTATTAAATACCTTAGAGCATCCACAAAGATGAACAGTTATAGTATCATGTACCCTACTTTTTGTCATTTATTTCTTTGCCACATCATCCATGTACCCTATAATACAATTAACAATTTATTTCTACATCAATGCACCCCGTAGACCCTAATTTTTCCTATTCCCAACACATTTTTATCTCTATATATACAATTACACACATACCCCTGTCTCTAATAAAAATTACATATATACCCCTCCTTATAAATTATTTATAGGTTTGGATTTGTTTGGTGTGTTTTGAGTGGAGAAGTTGGAATGGTTTTGGTTATGAGAGATCCCGTTTTATGGTGGTGGTGGTGGGTTGGATGGAGATTGCCAATGCATAGGAGAAATCGGTGCTTTGCTTTTTCTACCACTTTTGGTTTGAGCAACAAGAGCGGTGGTTGGGGACCCATCGACCGAAGATGATCGCTTGAGTTCTATTTCTTTGATAATGAGGTTCTCATGGAGTTCCTCAAAGGATATTGGATGTTCATGCATATTTACTCCATCAATGACGGATTGATATGCGCCATCAAGTCCTTGAAGCACATAGTCAGTAAAATCTTCTTGACCGATTGGAGATTGAAGAGACGCCAAGAGATCGGAGGATTGTTTCATGGATTGCATATAGTCCGTAATGGACATCGTTCCCTTCTTGAGAGAACGGATTTTGTTTTTTATTTTTTGCTTATGACCACGTGAGGCAGTAGCATAAGTGGTTTGAAGAATGTCCCAAATGGCTTTGGAAGTTGTGGCTTGAGTAACGAGATTAGCCACCAAGATTCTGAGCGTGCCAATGAGAGCACCAAAAAGGAGTTGATCTTACCTTGTCCATGTAAGATAGGCAGGGTTTGGAATTGTGGCGTCCTCGACAACGGGAAGTGTGGCCGGTGGTTTTGGATTTGAGCAATCAAGAAAGTTGAATAAGCCATAGCCAAGGAGAGTGGCCTTGACTTTGGTTTTCCAAGCAGCATAGTTTGTGGGGCTTAGGTTGAGTATGTTCATGAAATGAACAATGATAAAGGGACTCCCCAAGACAAAGGTACTTGTCACAAGCATATGCAATAGTGTCATACGCCAACATGCATAGTGTAACAGTATATTTTTGTAAGGCCAATAAACCAAGTTTAGCGGTCGTATTTGGCCTCTATTGAAAATACTCTATATCGGTTGAGAGGATATCAACAATGCACATGAAATCTTGATTCTTCATTCGGAACCTACGTCAGAAGACATTAGCCAGATAAGTTGGATTATGCGAGAAATAATCGTTGTATGGCCGTTCATGCCTCACTTCCCTTCCTCTTTAAATGTAGGATTGAGTGTCTCATCTTCTTAATCTTCTTCTTCGTGCGGGTTCCCCATGGTTTAGGGCAGCTTGTTGGTGATACTCTTACACAACTCGCATTTGGTTCAAAGACTCCTCTTGCTCATTATCTATTGTTGGACTATTAGGAGATGAGCTTGAAGAGTGTGTTGAGCTTGAAGAGTTTTGGGAACTTTTAAAATAGGAAGATTCTATATTTGACTATAGGGATATGAAGAGTGATCTTTTCATCTTGGTAAACTATGGTTTATATAACAAATTTAAAATTTTTAAAATTTGAATCCTAGATATGGCACAACCACATAATCTCTTAATGTAGCAGAACCATACAATCTTTGAATGTGGAAAAACCACACAACATATAAATGTGGATTACATTAAACACGGATTACACTGTAATAAGCGAATTCGAAAGCAAACTAGAAAAAAACACTCAATGAAGAAACCTAGAACACCAAGTAAACTCGAACGTAAACAAAGAACAAAAATTTACAATAAGCAAACTCGATCCCTTCCTAGAACAAATGAAACCCTTCAATATTGTATGCCAAGATCATCCATCAATCGATTCTTCATCATTTGATTTAAAGGAGAGAGTGGTTCTGCCGATTCCATCTTGATAAGGTCCATCAATAACTCCCACATCTTTTGTTTATTCTTCTCTTCTTTCGCAAGATATTTAGCCTCAACCTCTTTCTCCACAATTTGCAACTCTTCTATCTTGATCAATTCCAATTGGCTTTGATGTTCATGAAAGTGTCCCTATCTTCAGAACACAATGCTTTGAAGTCCTCATATGGCTCAGCATATGAAATCTTCTTTTTCCATCTAACCTCCTTTCTAGGCTTTATCCTGATGGGACGCTGGATTGGGTCAGTGTTCCATGCATATACCGGGGTATCCGGATCCGGGTTACTTGAATCGTATTCAACGTTGACCCTCGATCTTTTAGAGCTGAGCCACTACTTCTCGAGCTTATGTTTTGTCGAATGTTCATAACTTTTTACTCGGATATCAAATCAGAGCCTATAATATATCAAATCGAAGCTCTCGATGAAAAGAAAACATATACTAAAAAATTTGGATCGGGGGGCACCGAAAACAACATCGGTCGGCGATTCGTTATCTGTTTGGCCTTATCGTGATCTGTTTTTTGGTATACAATGATTTATGTTTTTGAGATTATCGTGATTCATTTGGGCTTGTGGCCTATAATTTGAAAATTAAATAATTTAGTTAATAGGTAGTCAAATATATACAATTGGTTGAAAAAGGACAATTAAACAACCCAAAAAAATACCCTAAACAACCTAAAAATACGCAATTAAATTTAAATATAGTCAAATATATATAATATTGGTGTATATGAAAAGATAAAAAAATTTGTACCGTGCATTGGTGCCATGTGGATGCTCTTATATGCCCAAACACACGCATAAAAAATATGCTTTTTGGAATATAAGTTGTATCTTAACAACTTGTAAAATTATTATCAATGTTAAATAAATGTCATAGCTTAATACATTCACTTCAATTTTACTAATGATCCATATTACACACTATTACTAATGGGCACATTTTTAGATTTGGTTTTGGCTTAATAGGCCTCATGAAACAATATATTATCAAAAATGACAACCTTTTGTATTCTTGTATTAATGAACCACAATATACTATCCAAATTGACAACCTTGTGTATCCTTATATTAAAGAGATAATATTTACAACATTTTGTATTGATGTTTTTAAGAACATTAAATAAATTCCCAACCCTTCAAAGCAGCTTGGTGTTGGCACTAATGGACTACAATATACTACCGAAATTGACAATATTTTATATTCTTGTAATAATAGCATAATCCTTCGTTACACATTGCAACCCTTCAAATTGAAAGCCTATTATATTTTTGCATTAAAAGTATAATATAAATGCACAACCTATGAAAGTCATCTTCTATAACCCTTATTCAATTTACCCATTATAGGTATTCTCACCCTATAAATCACATGCACCAACTTCAAATCCCATTTCTACACCAAACACAAAAAGCACTAGATATAACATATTATCTCCTTCAATCTTGTTGGTAATCCTTTTGGTTTTTAGTAATTATGTTTGGTAACTATGTCCATTCCGATATACATGCTAACATGCATTATTTTCCTATTCGATCATTCCAAATGACATGTAAAAGTAGAACTTTTAAGATCACCTATTATATTTAGAAGTTAAATAAAATATCTCATATGAGGTAAAAAAGACCTACTTCTATTTAGTTTTACCTTTTTATAATTATTTTTCAACACTAATAAATCTATAATTATTTTGTCTTAACATATAAACTTTCTATAAATTATGGTTTCATGATTTTTTGTTGGTCGAATTATGGTTTCATGATTGATATGGCTTACGATTGCTTTTTGGTCAAATCATGCCTGCCCTTGATCATCTTAATTTATTGAATATTAACTACCAATAAATTATAATGGATTAGTTCCAAATGATGCATATCATGAGGTATTACAACAAGGCACGTTATCAAGTTACGTATATTTAATTAAGTCAAAGTCTACGTACATTTTGCATTTTATATTAATTCCACACAACCACTATTTGATTAGTCCTCTTTTATTTTCTAATCAATACATGATCTTCAAACACAGAAATCTTCATCCATCGATCATCTACTCGATCTAAAGAAACACACCCATGGATAGAGAACAAGAAGAGCTTCAATTCCTCGGCTTCTTCGGCATATGCTCGGAATCCATCAAAATCATCTCCACATGGTGGAAAATCTTCCTCAAAATCACCCTAACCTTAATCCTTCCTTTGTCATTCATCTTCTTACTCAACACCGGAATCTCCATACTCCTCGCCGGGAAGATCCTTTTCAATGAAGACACTCTTGATAGAACTCGTGAAGGAACCGTCGCCTACAACAAGCTCTCGAACGCCCTCTCTTCAGAATGGACCGAGTATTTACTCATCAAGGCGGCCTACTTCACCTTCCTCCTCGTTTTCTCCCTTCTCGCCACCTCAGCTGTTGTCTACACCATCGCTTGTCCATACTCGGGTAAGGAAATTACCTATAAGAAAGTCATGAGTGTGGTGCCCAAGGTTTGGAAGAGGCTCATGGTCACCTTCCTTTGCAACTTTGCCATTCTTGTCGTCTATAACATTTGCGCGTTTCTCATCCTATTCGTGATATTGCTCGCTCTTTGGAACGGAGAGGAAGATCCAAATGCCATAATGACAATCTTCTTCATATTCTACTTCATCGGTTTCGTCTACATCAGTGTGATATGGCAACTGGCAAGTGTGATTTCCGTGATGGAAGAGAGCTTCGGGTTCCAAGCAATGACCAAGAGCAAGGAGTTGATCAAGGGCAAAATGGCGACTTCGGTTGCAATGTTTGTTGTGTTCCACTTCATATTGGGTTGGATCCAAATCTTGTTTGAGAAGTATGTGGTGTTTGTGGAATCAATTGGAGTTATTGGCATGATTGGATTTGGAGGGCTAAGCTTGGTGTTGTTGTCCATGCTTTTTCTCTTTGGATTCGTAGCGCAGACGATCATCTACTTTGTGTGCAAGTCGTACCACCATGAGAACATCGACAAGTCTACTTTGTCGGATCATCTTGGGGGTTATCTTGGAGAGTATGTCCCTCTCACTACTAAGGACATACAATTGGAGCAAATATAGCTTCAAATTAAATCATGTATGCCGATATGTTCATGTATCAAATTGGCACTTGGTTGTTTACAATTTTGAGTATTGTTTTGGTTTTTTCTTTCATTGATGATTGATGGGATTTAGTTTGTAACTTGAAAATTTGTTGTCACATCTAAAGAAAGAAATTAATGACATAGGTACAACACCGTTTAATTTCCTATGAGAAAATTTGATTGGCTATTATTTGCCTCTCCTTGCTTTTTAATCTCAAGTATCGATCGGTTACTTTGATTTTAATATATGGAATACAAATTTAACGCTTTAACGGGTACATGCAAATTTAGCACAAAGTTACATATTTGAAGTCAATTTTGATATAATTGATTAAAAAAAAGTGCCGATATTGAAAAAAAAGGTAGTTAGGCGCATTTTTTTTTTGTCATTGTCACCCCAATTCAGCGGAGAGCTTTGCTCCATGAAACGCCTACGTCTGGAGTTTGAGTCTCGCGAGGGCCCCTTTATTTTTTGGGTGGAATATGCTCTCCCAACAAGTTCATTTCTCCTCCACTGAGGATCGAACCCTCGACCTCAGCGAAGGGAAGCGTAGTCCCTCCCACTACGCTACATGCTTGTTGGTGTTTCTCCTCCACTGAGGGTCGAACCCTCGACCTCAGCGAAGGGGAGCGTAGTCCCTCCCACTACGCTACATGCTTGTTGGTGTTAGGTGCATTTTTTTGTTGTCTTGTTTTACAAAGTCTTAATCATTTTTTCTTTCCGTCAAGTTCTCACGTTATATCCACCACCATGATCCCATGCCACTTTCCACCGTCTTTCTAAAAGACAATCAATTCACATTTGAAAATCCTGTCCTCCGATGTCAATGAAAGCTACGTTGAACAAGTATTACACAAATAAGCAACAAGAAACATTTAATTATTCAAAGCTAGCTAGAGAAACTAACACCCAATTATCCTTGTTGTAAAACATCATTGATTAAAGATTTCATACTCAAAAACGCAGAACCACCTTCTCCAAAAGCCTCTCTAGCCATACTTGCCAACTCTCTTGCCCTTTCCTTCCTCTTCCTCCCTTCTTCTCCATCCTCCATGATCGTCTCCACCGCCCTCGCAACGTCTTCTTTCTTCACCAACATAGACACCATCTTCTCTTCCTCAAACATGACAGAACCCTTCACTCCCACTCTCACACCAATCTTCCAAACTTGTGTAATCAACTTCTCGTTATAGAATTGGTCCGAAAACATGGGCCATGTCACCATTGGCAAACCCGCGCACACCCCTTCCAGAGTCGAGTTCCATCCACAATGCGTCAAGAATCCGCCTATCGAAGGGTGCGACAAGATCAACACTTGTGGTGCCCATCCCCAAATCACTAACCCTCTATCTCTAATCCTCTCTTCGAATCCGGTCTCCTCCATCCACTTCTCGAGCTCCTCCAACTCATCTCGTCTCCTTATGACCCACACGAAAGCCTTCTTCGATTCCTCCAAGCCTAGACCGAGCTCCATCATTTGTCGCGAGTTGAACGAGCAAAGGGTTCCATGACAAGCATAGATCACAGAGCCCGGTTCGTGACTCTCAAGCCATCTCAAACACAAGTTTCCATCAATTGAAGATTTGTTGCCTCTTTCGCCCTTGCTTGCATCATCTTTGTTGCTCAAGCAAACCGGGCCAACAAACCAAACCTTCGTTGGCGACTTTGCTTCTTTGTATCTCTTCATATACTCGACCTCCAATTCGTCGAAAGAGTTCACTACAATCCCAAACGAATCTTCTTCGGCTGCCCTAATACGACAACTCAGATCTCTTACGGCCGGAGAGCCTGACCTAAGGCTAGTAGGAAGCTGATCTTTGGTAAGAATAATCTCATCAGGCAAATCAGGCACAACAAATTCCTCCGTGTCGGATGTTATACTATCAAGAGCCTTAGACTTGATCAAATTGCGAGTGCAGAGCAAAGCAAAGCAACTAATACCATGGAACACAATTCTTGGAACGCCATACCTCTTAGCGATATCGATTGTCCAATGAAATATGATGTCGGATAAAATGCAAGTTGGTTTGGGCTTAAGCTCCGAGAAGAGCTTGTCAGCTTGATCATGAAGCAAGCTAGTGGAAAGGACGAATGATTCGATTTTGCCGTGGGATGGCAACATGTCGGCATTTTCGATTCCTTGGGGGATTCCGATTCCGGCTTCCTTGGAAGGGAATTGGATGTGGGCGACTCGAATGTCGGATCCTCGAGTTTGGACGTCGTGATCGAGGGTGGGTTTGAAACGGAGAGCGTTGAGAGGCGTGGTGACAATGGTGACGGTTGCGCCGTGACTTGCTATGAGCCTTGCGATGTCGACCATTGGGATCATGTGGCCTTGTTGCATCATTGGAAACACCACAAAATGGGCGTTTTTGGGTTCTAAAGCCATGCTTGAATTTGAGTCGATCTACTGTTTTTTTTTTTTTTTGAAATGGACAAATTTGTGAGGTGGGGACACTTGACACTTGAAACTGATATAACAAAACAGAACTAGTATACTACTATATATCCTTCAAGTTGGGGTTGAAAAAACACAACTTGTATGTTATATTATATATAATGAATACGCCTTCAAGTTGTACGTAAGCGCTTGCATCAGCAATGTGGACTTTATCCAGTGCCTTGACACCCAAGCAGAGGACTGATTAATGTGTGCTTTTGTAAGAATTAAAGTAATCAGGAACCCAAAACAAAACATTGTTCTACAGGATTATTGAAGAATAAGTTCGGTTATCTTTCAAAAGGAAAAACAAGGGAAGAAAATTTCAATTCAATCTATACCCTCCAGTCTTGAGTCATGATTTGCTAATTGTTAATGAAGTAGAGCCATGCATACTACAGAATAAAGAATAAAGAATAAAGAATGAATGGCGATAGTTTATGCATGATCATACATATGAATACAAAGTTTTTTTTCACTATCGTAGATTCGTAATGTAGAATAGATCTATCATTGTCTATGTTTACATATGAATGAAGGAGTTTACTAACACCTCTAATTCTTCTTTTTGGTAGATCAAATTAGGTTTATAACTTGACACTACAAATAACGTATCACCTTTTTTTCTTTTTGTCCTTTGATTCTGTGAATACTTCTTCATATAATATTTTTGTTAAGTTGTTTCTTCATATTAGAAAATTAACTAGTATGTATTCTCGTACCTTGTACGGATTTTTATTAAATAAAATATTAATAATAAAATATTTTCAAGTATATTTATTATCCGAGAAAAATAAACATATAAATGCTTAAATATAAAAAATTTTATGATCTGCGTAAAAAAATAAGGTAATTATTTTATAACTAATCAAGATCTTTTCATATATAATAACCAAATTGGCAAGGAGATTGTCAGTAATATACTGTTATAAAAATAACTATTCAATTAAGATATCTTACTTAAAAATGATTCTATCTAAAAATAAAATAAATATTTTAGAATTTATATGATAGCATAAAAAAATATTGTAATGATCTTCCTACCTATCATATTCAAAAATAAAAGATTGTTTAGTAATGAGATTTTATATCTTATATTCTAAAAACATGCATAAGAATTTATCATATCCAAAAATAAAAGATTATTTTTAAAATAAAGGATTGTGTGATCCAATCTAAAAGTGACATGTGTAGTTTAATAATTTTTTTAACCTTTGCTTTAGGTTATAATTATGAATTATGATACTTCCTGGACTCTGGAGCAAAAATGAAAATAAGTTTGGACTTGACCAACAAATGCAAGAAAGTTTGGCCCATTTCACCACTTTTCCTGTCAGAGTTTAGGGCTATTGAAAAATGGGCTTTTTGGCGTATTATAGTGTGTGGCTATTGGCTAACGTTACATTTTCAACCTGTTTTGAACTTAGCTCCTGACGTTGCATAAAATACGCTACATGCATCGAACAGATTCGAACTTACATGAGAATTGCTCTCAGTTGCATCCAAATTTGAACATGCTATTTTATCAAAGTTTGTTCTTTCTGTCTAACGAAATCCGAATCTACCCTAATACATTATAAAGCGGAACCCAAGTCTGTTGTAAAATTTGTACTGCGTGGCATTTTTGAATAAATTAATGTGAAATTATATTTTAATAAATTTTGTAACAACTTATAGTATTCTTGCTATATATACTAAGTAGATTACACGTTTATATAATTTTTTATGTATATAATTTTCTATCTATGGATTATGTATTAGTTTACTATAATAGATAACATATTTATATAATTTTTATATACATAAATTCCTATGAGATGATATTTTCCATATTAATTTAATATTTTTATCTCTTAACAAGATTTAGTGTCTTAATATTTTTTGTTATCTTTTAACAAGGCTTGCGCACCAAGTATAAAATTTATATCTATATAATTATATAATTTTAAGTAATAAATATTGTTATGTTGATATATTTTTATTTTGAGAAAAAGATATGATTTTATGTTGATGACTAAGATTATATGTAAATGTCAAAAAATAAATCAAAATTCAAATTTTAATTTAAATTAATGAAATTAGATTTTCTTTATTTTTTTTTGCATTTATATTAAAGATTTTTTCTTAAATCAAAGTTTGATAATAAAAAAATAGAAAAATTTACAGATCTTGATAAATACTTGCCTAAATTAAATTTTGATAAAAAAAATTACATTATATTTTTCTTAATTTCCTTTTTATTTTATTTATGTGAATAAAGAATATTTTTTTATCTACCCCCACCTTACATTTAAATTTTTTTATCTCTATGTTTTTTTTGTAATTAATATGGATGATAAGTTGATTAATACATTAAATTTTGTAAATTTTCATAACATTAATTTCTTTTATATTTTATTTCTTCACTATATAAATTACGTATGGAAAACAACTTTATAGATGGATTGAGTTTTGCAAAATAATGCATAGACAATTTTCTCTATATTTTATCTCTTAAATCAAGGACAATATTCTCTTCTATACTAAACTTTATATTGTACTTTTCATATTTACAAACATTCTTATTATTATAGAGTAAAAGATAAGAGCCCTAATATATAATTCTAATAAATTAACTTTAAGAAAATATTTTAATAAATTATATTATGCTTTGTAGATAACATATCCTAATTATTATTATCTTTATAAAAAATAAAGTATTTTATACATATTAGTGTCTAAAAAAATAAGAAAATATTGTTTAAAAATATTCAATAAAAAAGTGAAATCAATATTTTTATAATTTCAATCTAAATTTGAACAAGATGTCCACAAATAATGGAAAAATATTTAAAAATATATTCAATTAAAATATGGAGTATAAATAAAATCTAAAAAATAATTTTTCTATTACATAATTTATTATGATATTATATAAATATATTTAGTATTTTAAATTAATATCGTAGAATTGTATAGTTTTTTAGTAAAATTATCCTGTGAATATCACGAAACTTCAACTAATTTCTCTTTCAAATCACGTCTATATGCCCATAAAAATATAAATAATTCGTTCGAGATTACGTACTTTTATAAATGAATTTACTTCCCTTGATGGACTTTTCAAACTACAGGTGCAAAAGCATATAGTGATCAAGAAAACCTTATTATCCCTTTACGATTGGTGTTATGAGCTTCGAGTATATCAGTCTGCGCCCCATGTGTATAAGTGTATTGTATTGTAGAAAAGTGAATACCGCGTCTAATATAATTTTGGAGAATAGTCTTCATCTTTTTTGTATATAGTGTTGGAATTTATTTTATGCAATAAAATAAAGTTTATAAAATGTGAATAAGAAATGTCTGCCTCGTTAAAGTTACAGGACATTGAGTTGGGTTTAATCCATTTAATAGGCTGAAAAAAAATAGGTTAAGGATTTTTCTTGATTTTCTAATCAGTTGAAGAAAATAAACCACGTTCTTTAAGAAGCAGTTGGGTTTAACAGCAGATAAAATAAAACTGCAGGTTTCTCATTCAGACGAAAATGGGAAACATCCTCCTTCTGTTCTCTCTTCTTCAAAATATAGAGTCTGAGAGTACACATTGATCGTTGGTTCGTCAGGCTCCTGTTTTTGAGTTGTGCAAAGCAAGAGATCGTAGTAGTTGTATCACGGGATTCAGAACGCTAAAGAATCGTCACACTACGGGGCGTTTTCAGAATTAAGGAAAGAGATCAATCGTCTCGCCTCTACAAATCATTGGTATTTGATATTATATTTTACGTAATTTGCTGATCTGTATGATCTTAATTTCCTTAATTCATGTTTAATTAGGGTTTGGAATTTCGGTTCCTACAGTCTTAATTCTGAAAAAATCAGTATTTTATTATACTGATTTCCGTGTGGTTTTTGCTTATCCGTATTCTTTTAATCGGTTTCGGTGTTATCGTCGTAATCGTGCTGATTTGTTTAAACGCTTATGTAACAATTCAATTGCTATGATAGCATATTTGTTTGATTAATTATTTCGATCGTTTCTGCCCCGTTCGGTGTTGAATTTGTGCATTTAATTACTGCTTGTGCATGTGATCGAATTTAAGTGCACTGATTTTACTTTTCGATCGGTGTTTCTTTGTCTTGTATGGGCAATTGTTGTTAGTCCTGCATGCTATCTCGTTCATTGCTTAATTGCTTTTGGTTAATTGCCTTTGTTTTTACTTTGGTCAATTCATGCTGAGTTGTTAATTTTTCAATTCCTGTTCTGTTCGGTGGATCAGTGCGGTGCCTTTTGGTGTTTTTGTGCACTTGAATTCAGTTACTTCATATTAGTACTTGTTTTTTTTTACTTAGACATTGTTGTACTGATTCAATTGCTTTTCGTGAATTCAATCTTATTTGTTTGAATTCAGTGGCTTAATTTCAGTTTCTATATCTCTATTTATTTGCACTAACCCGTTTGACTAGTGTTTGTGTTTAGATCTGGAATTCGGTCATATATTGTAAACTGTTTGTACAACCCTGAACAGTAAAGGGGAATTTTTTTTTATCATATTCAGCTATTGAATATGATAAAAAAAATTTGGTATGACTAAGTCAACTGAGAAAGCTGATTCGGGTGCTCATACTGGAGCTATGGAGGGTAATGTTGAGTCGACGATCCAAATTCAATTTGAGAGTGGTCTGCCAGCAGTTACCTTGCCACCTACTAATGTAGGAACTGATGTTTATCAGACTAGTGTCATCGTTCAGATGCCCACTATCCCTGGCGCTGTAAACGCAGGGTTGATGCCAGAAAAGTTTGATGGAACTGGTTTCAAGACGTGGCAGCAGAAGATGTTCTTCTTTCTGACTACTTTGAAGTTGGAAAAGTATCTATCTGAGGATAAGCCTAAGCTTTCGTCTCAGAATACCGATGCTAGGACCCTAGGCAGTGTTGATGCCTGGACTCAGGGTGACTTTCTGTGCAAAGGTTGGGTTCAAAGCCGCTTGATTGATCCGTTGTACAATGTGTACAACAAGATCAAGACTTCCAAGGAACTCTGGTTGGCCTTGGAAAAGAAATACAAGTCTGAGGATGCAGGCTCTAAGAAATTCACTGTGGCGAAGTTTTTGGACTTTAAAATGATGGATTCTAAGCCCATCATGGAACAAGTTGAAGAGCTGCAATTGCTTACGCATGAAATCATTGCGGAAGGGATGTCTATTTGTGAGACGTTCCAGGTAACTGCTTTTATTGAGAAACTCCCACCAGGCTGGAGGGATTTCAAGAACTACCTTAAGCACAAGCGAAAGGCTATGACCCTTGAAGACTTGATTGTTAGGCTACAGATTGAGTCAACCAACCGTAAGGCTGATGGTGGTACATCAATTGAACAGAAGGCCAATTTGGTCGAGCACAAAGACAAGGGGAAGCGAAAGGCTCCACCCCAAAGCTCCAACAGCTTTAAGAAGCAACCCGCTAAGAAGTTCAATGGGAAATGCCACAAATGTGAAAAAATTGGTCACAAGGCAGATGAGTGTCGAAGCAAGGTTGACCAACGCAAAGAAAAAGGGAAGTCTCAAGCCAATTTGACTGAAGACCTCTCGGAGGCGGATCTATGTGTTGTAGTTTCTGAGGTCAACATGGTTGGGAGCAACCCGATGGAATGGTGGTATGATACATGTGCTACCAGACATATATGCTCTGACAGGGGATTGTTTTCTACCTATCAGAAGAGCAACAACGACGAGCATCTATTTATGGGGAACTCGTCTACTTCCAAGGTTGAAGGTCATGGAAAAGTGGTGTTGAAGATAACTTCAGAGAAGGAGTTAACTCTCAACAATGTCATGCATGTACCAGAAATAAGGAAGAATCTGATCTCTGGCACTTTGCTAAGCAAGAACGGGTTTGCTGTGAAGCTCGTTTCTGATAGACTAGTTCTCTCTAAGAATGGGATTTATTTGGGGCAAGGGATATGTAAAGGATGGACTGGTCAAAATGAATGTAATGACAGTCCTTCCAAAAACTGTTGTTTCTGATGTTTCAATGAATGAAAAGAATCATGTTGCTTATGTTGTTGAGTCTTTTATTATTTGGCATGAACGTTAGGGGCATGTGAATTATAAATCTATACGAAGAATGATGAACATGAACCTAATCCCGAAATGCAAATTGAGTAAAGACAAATGTGAAGTATGCGTACAGGCCAAACTCAGAAAAACGCCACCCCCATGTGTAGAGAGAACAACCGAACCTCTAGGCTTAATACACACAGATTTGTGTGATTTAAAATTTGTGCAAACTAGAGGCGGTAGAAAATATTTTGTGACTTTTATCGATGATTGCACAAGATATTGTTATGTATACTTGCTAAGAAGCAAGGACGAAGCCTTGGAAAAATTCAAAGAATATAAGTTGGAAGTTGAAAACCAACTTGGCAAAACCATAAAAACGGTCTGAAGTGATAGAGGAGGCGAGTATGATGAACCATTCAATGCGTTTTGTAGAGAACATGACATTATTCATCAAACAACTGCTCCCTACTAACCGGAATCTAATGGAGTTGCGGAACGAAAGAACCGAACTCTAAAAAAAATGATGAATGCAATGTTGCAAGAATCTGGGTTACCCCAGAACATGTGGGGGGAAGCGCTGCTAACCACCAATTATATTCTGAATAAAATACCACATAAAGTCACTGGCAAGACGCCATATGAACTTTGGAAAGGTAAAGTATCGTCGTACAAATACCTTAAAGTGTGGGGGTGCCTAGCAAAAGTGGCAGTGCCACCTCCTAAAAAGGTTACAATTGGACCTAAGACCGTTGATTGTATTTTCATCGGATATGCACACAACAGTAGTGCTTATCGGTCTTTGGTATATAAATCAGATATACCTGACATACATGCTAATACAATAATGGAATCAAGGAATGCGTCTTTCTTTGAACATGTGTTTCCCTGCAAGGATAAAGAATATTTGAAACGAACACGTGAACAAAGAGAAGCATGCACTTCTGCAAATGAAGAGGAAGAGGAAGAGGATCAACCTAGACGGAGCAAGAGAGCTCGTAAGGAAAAATTCTTTGGATCTGATTTTGTTACGGCCTTTCTTTTAGAGAATGAGCCAAGAACATACAAAGAAGCCATGTCTACACCAGACGCGCCTTCATGGAAGGAAGCGATCAATAGTGAGATCGACTCCATTATGCAAAATCATACATGGGAGTTAGTCGACTTGCCACAAGGGTGTAAAGCACTTGGGTGCAAATGGATTTTCAAAAGAAAATTGAAAATAGATGGCTCAACTGAGAAGTACAAGGCGAGGCTTGTGGTGCAAGGATTCCGACAAAAAGAAGGTGTGGTTTCTTTGACACCTATGCTCCAGTCACGAGAATAACTTCAATCAGAATGCTAATAGCAATAGCAGCATTAAGAAACCTCGAAATCTATCAAATGGATGTGAAAACCGCTTTCCTAAATGGGGAATTGGAAGAGGAGATATATATGAAACAACATGAGGGTTATGTTGTCTCTGGAAAAGAGAAAAAAGTGTGCAAACTCGTAAAGTCATTATATAGGCTTAAACAAGCACCAAAACGTTAGCATGAAAAATTTGACAACGTAATGATGTCAAATGGGTTCAGCATAAATGAAAGCGACAAATGCATCTACGTCAAGAATACTCCAAATGGATATATTTTGTTGTGTTTGTATGTAGATGACATGCTCATCATTGGGAGCAATAAAGACATGATCAAACAAACTAAGAACAAGCTTAGTGGGAAGTTTGACATGAAAGACTTGGGAATAGTAGATGTCATACTAGGGATAAAAATCACTAGACACTTTGAAGGGATCATCCTATCTCAAGCTCATTATGCTGAAAAAGTACTTGAGAGATTCAAGAAATACTCAAGTCGAACGGCAAAGACTCCCGTAGATCCTCATCTTCACCTGACCAAAAACTCGGGTGAGGGAGTGGCACAAGTGGAGTATGCACGAGTTATTGGAAGTCTGATGTACTTGACCAATTGCACAAGACCTGACTTGGCACATTCGGTAAATGTACTAAGTCGTTACACAAGCAATCCAGGGCATAAACATTGGAAAGGGATAACTAGAGTATTGAACTATTTGCGATATACTCAAAGTTATGGGCTGTACTACGGAAGAGATCCAGCAGTTCTGGAAGGCTATAGTGATGCCAATTGGATATCAGATTCAAGAAATTCAAAATCCACTAGTGGATATGTATTCACACTAGGTGGTGCTGCAGTATCATGGAAATCTTCCAAACAAACCTTATTGGCTAGATCCACAATGGAATCGGAGTTCATTGCTTTAGACAAAGCAGCAGAGGAAGCCGAATGGCTTCAAGGTTTTTTGGAAGATATTCCAATGTGGGACAAACCAGTGCCAACAATAAGTGTACACTGTGATAGTCTATCGGCCATAGCACGGGCACTGAACCGTTTGTATAATGGTAAATCACGTCATATAAGATGACGACATAAAACCATTAGACAACTACTCTTAATTGGCGTAATCTCAATAGATTATGTCAAATCGATTGACAACCTAGCGGATCCATTTACTAAAGGTTTGTCAAGAGAGAAAGTTGTAAAATCATCAAGAGGAATGGGTTTAAAGCCTATGACTAAGGAGGATGATTGATGGAAACCCTACCTATATGACTGGAGATCCCAAGATGTAGGTTCAAAGGGAAAACTAAATTAAGTTGAATCCAAAAATGAGCACTGAGAGACAAATTGTCTCTTCTTCCCGGTTCCTAGGATGATGAGCAGTGCTACCTTTTTGAGTTGAGGATAAGCTTGGCTTTTAATGATTCCATAGCTTTGAAATAAAAGTGGGGTATGACAGGATACTCTTTATGGTCAATCACCTAGTGAGTGTGAAATGGGGCCGTTTCTAGGAGAATGAAAAACGAGGCGACATTCTCCAAGTTCACTCATGAATAACCAGGGATGTCCAAGGCCAAAATGAACACAACAAGAGAACCTAGTTCTGTGAGAAAATGAAACTGTGTGATAGTTGTTGTCTCGGTTTATATCAAAGCCCGGGTGGTTCAAGACATCATGTTCACCTCCTGGACGAGTAGATCCGACAGCTACTCACTATGAGCGGTTCAAGGCTGAAAAAGCAACCATCTCAAAAGCAGTGATTTTTCGATTGTACTCTCAAAAGTCCGTTTATCGAGTCTTTTTGTGTTTAGAGTCATTTCTATTCATGTGGGGGATTGTTGGAACTTATTTTATGCAATAAAATAAAGTTCATAAAATGTGAATGAGAAATGTCTGGCCCGTTAGGGTTGCAGGACATTGAGTTGGGCTTGGCCCATTTAAAAGGCTAAAAATAATAGGTCAAGGATTTTCCTTGATTTTCTAATCAGTTGGAGAAAATAAACCACGTTCTTTGAGAAGCGGTTGGGTTTATCAGCAGATAAAATAAAACTGTAGGATTCTCATTCAGACAAAAATTGGAAACATCCTCCTTCTGTTCTCTCTTCTTCAAAATATAGAGTCTGAGAGTACACACTGATCGTTGGTTCGCCAGGCTCCTGTTCTTGAGTTGTGCAAAGCAGGGTATCGTAGTAGTTGTATCCTGGGATTCGAACGCTAAAGAACCGTCACACTACGGGGCATTTTCAGAATTAAGGAAAGAGATCAATCATCTCGCCTCTACAAATCATTGGTATTTGGTATTATATTTTACGTAATTTGCTAATCTATATGATCTTAATTTCCTTAATTCATGTTTAATTAGGGTTTGGAATTTCGGTTCCTACATATAGACCATTACATAATCTCAATTATACCAACCCAAAAACAAGACCATTAAGCAAGAAAGAATCCATGGATAAAGGTCGAGAGGAGCTCCAATTCATAGGGTTCTTTGGCATATGGAGAGAGTCTTTCAAGATCATCTCCACATGGAGGCAAATCTTCCACCAACTTGGCCTAGCCTTAATACTACCCCTCGCCTTCATCTACTTAGCCAATGTCAAAATGTATCACATCCAACATCAAAACATATCACTCACCCTAATCACGCTTGCAAGCAGTACTGTCAAAGACCCAACCTCGTATGAAATTGCTTTGAGGACCTTGTCAAGGGAGTTAGTATGGTATGCCATCATTCAAATTGATTACATCGTCTTTCTCCTTGTCTTTTCCCTTTTATCGACCTCAGTTGTTGTCTACACGGTTGCTTGTATCTACTCGGGCAAGAAAGTAACTTCTAAGGAAGTCATTTGCGGGGACGGAACCAGAAATGAAAATCCGGGTGGGCTGAATTTACCTTATATAATAAAATAACCAGAAATGAAAAAATTAGGATTAAAGCTTTGTACACTTATTCTATCTTTTTGATAGTTTTTAAACTATAATTTGTACAGATTTAATAAATGATAAAAATATCATTGATTTTTTTTTATTAAATAAGGGTAAAAAAAATTATAAGCAACAACATCACTAAATAAATCTAAAACAAATTAAAGAAGCTTCAAAAATATTAAAAATAAAATAAGCATAGAAACTTCATAAACTTAATAGTTCATAAGAAAAAGAAAAAAAAGTAATATTTCTTGTAATGTAAAGGAGAAAAAAAAATTGATAAGTAATTTGCTAGAATAAAAAAGAAAGAAGAAAAAAATAGGGAAAAAAGAACAAAAAATCCCAAAAAATGCATGAATAGCAGCTCATCGTTTAAGAAAATTTGAAAACAAATAAAAGGAATCAGCGGGGATCGAACTCAACGCACGCGGGTCTACCCAATAAATGCATACACTCCACTACCAATGAGATATATTAAGCATTAGGAAGCTATTCTACTAGAATTATATATATTCTTTGAAAATTTGGGGTGGGCTATAGCAAACCCTAGCCCACCCCTAAATCCGTGCCTGGTTATTTGTGTCATCCCTAGCGTTTGGAAAAGGCTCATGATTACTTTCCTCAACTTTATGGCTATTATGATTCTTTCCATCTTTGCATTTACTTTCATCTTTATCATCGCTTTCTTGGCTATCCCTTTCTATCCTATGAACATAATTAAGGAAACCTATCCTTCCTACGGCAATAGTTTGTATATTGTACTTGGCAGGTATTTTTCATATGGATGTAATCCGGCAATTAACAAACACAACTTCCGTCTTAGAAGAGAGTTGTGGATTCCAAGCCTTAACAAAGAGCAAAACCCTAATGAAGGGTAAAATGGGTATTTCAGTTGCGATCTTCGTGGTAAGCAACCTTTGTGTGGGTGGTGTTCTACAATTGTATAATAGGTATGTGGTGTTTGATGAGTCAAATGTAGGGGTGTTAAGTAGGCCGAGGGTTGGGTTTGGTGTAATTAGCTTGTTGCTTCTGTGCATTCTAATCCTACTTGGGCTCGTTGCACACGCGGTGTTCTACCTTATGTGCAAGTCCTACCACCATGAGCAAATTGAAAAATCCGTCCTTTCTGACCATCTTGAGCTTTATCATGGTGATGGTTATGTTCTTCTCAAACCCAAGGACATACAAACTATGGATCAAGTTTAAAGAAGATATGTACTATGTATACATACAAATAATAAAGGAAATAATAAAAGCAAGTTTGGAGAACTTGTAAGGATATGGTTCTAATATAGGTTGCACAAATCGATCTATAAATTTACAAGTTTTTCTTGCTTCGTATTTATCTATGTAATCGGATGTTGAACTCTAAACCTAGAAACACCGGATCCGATTGATCTCGAAACCACAAACGCAAACAAAAAGGAACAAACACAAGCAAAGAACTCGGTGAATTTGGTGACCCGGTTTGAGCACTAACACTCAACATCCGGGGGATCTCAGAGGAGGAGACCCGGCTCAAATATGCACTAAGATCAAAGCCCATGGCGTTCAAGTACAAGTGATGACACAAGTAAGCAAAGCAAAAGACCAGAACTAGGAAACAAGAAGATCGGAGAACAATAAGCAAGAACAGAAGGAAGGGGATAAGAAACGAAAGGGATTCGGCCCCCTTTCAAGGCTGCAAAGCTCGAGCAAGACTCTTCAAAGCTTCAAGTGTAAGGTTATTTTAATCTTATTTTGTGGGCTTACATATTATATACAATTATATTAAATGGCTAAACAATTAATGGGTTTAATTAAGTGATTCGATTTATGTAAAAGGACCCTTGGATTTCTTATTAATAGTATGGACCCAATGGGTGGATACCGGATTTGGTCCAATAGGCTTAATGAGATCCTTTTTGGCCAAATAAATAGAGACTAGGTTATAGTCCCCAATATGCCAATTGATTCAGTGCCTTTTTACGTAACTCTTCCCATCAGAGATAAGGCAAAAACCCTAGATTGGCTGAGGAAGACTACGTACTTGCGACTACCATTAGCCATCGTTTGAGATTTTGCAACAAGTTCGATCGCTACCATGGATTCAGGTATGTAACTAGAGTTCTTAATATCTTAGTATGATCAATCCCGACTTCTCAAGAGGATTAAAATCATAACACGTGGTATCAGAGCCCTGATCATATTAAGTTATTCGATCTGAATTTTTCATGTTTTTAGGGTTATTTACGCGATACCGATTGATTATGTATATAAATTACGGTCGACGACGTAATTCATGTATGTTCGCATATTTTGATTCATGTACTGTACACGTTGAAAAGTGTATTGCGGTTGTTTGATCGGTTGAATTGAAGATATGACTTTTCAATTTATCTTTTTCTTTTAATCTAATATATACATGTTGTGCATGCACAATTCATGCTTATATTAGCGCATCTTTGCAATTCATATGCTAGTATTGAATTGAAATTCATGATTTTTTGTAATATGCGAAATTCGGTGTTTATGTGACATCACTACTGGTTGTATACTTGTATACAGGACGTTAGTTTGTCTATTCAGTGCATACATGTATAAGTGATCACACATATATTAAGGGTTATATCATGTATAATATTATGATTGAATTTATACTTGGTACAATTTTGGATTTTAGATTAAATTGATTGAAACAACATGTTGCCAAAGTAGTCTTTGTTGTGTAGATTAATTTGATTTGAAATATAAAGTTTGGGTGTGTTCTTATTTATGCAAATATCAATCGGTCCAAAGGAAGGTTGATGTTTGGCCAGATAATGAATACACATATGATAATAAATATTGATAATTATAAAGTTATTATCTATGTGAATAATAGTCGGTCCAAAGAAAGACTATTGTTTGACCAAATTTGTTATCAATGTTTGATTATTGCGTTGAGATTACCACTTACAATTGATATTTTAGTGCAAACGCTAGATGTCAAGTTGTGCTAGGTATCTTGTATGAAATTTATTTTCTATGATTATTAATTGCATGTTTTTCTTATTCTCTGTGTATAGTTTCAGCAAATGCAAATAATGTTTCTGCTCAACTTAGTTGCATTCCTATGCTCAATGGGACAAACTTTAAGGTCTGGAAAGAGAATGTGGAAATTGTTCTCGGATGTATGGATTTAGATGTTGCGCTAAGGACTGAGCGACCCGCTTTGGCTGAGGATCATTCCAATGAAGCGAAATTGAAAGGTGGGATCACTCTAACCGTATGAGTCTAATGATTATGAAGCGCTCCATTCCTGAAGCGTCTCGGGGCTCTATTTCTGAGAGCACTAAAGCTAAGGAATCCCTTGAGGCAATTCAGCAATATTTTGCAAAGAATGAGAAAGTAGAAGCAAGCAATCATTTAGTTGCTCTAATTTCTATGAGGTACAAGGGAAAAGGAAACATAAGGGAGTACATCATGGAGATGTCAAATCTTGCTGGAAAACTAAAGGCACTAAAGTTAGAGATAAATGATGATTTACTCGTGCATTTAGTTATTCTATCTCTTCCTGCACAATTCAGTCAATTCAAAGTGAGTTATAATACTCAGAAGGAGAAATGGACTCTTAATGAGCTCATTTCACAATGTGTGCAAGAAGAGGACAGGATCCAGAGAGATAAGACAGAAAGTGCTCATTATGCATCAGGCTCTCAGAATAACAAGAAGAAGAAGGCTAAGGATACTGCAGTTGAGACACACTTGTAGAAAAAGATGAAAAAGCAAGGTGATGAACTCACTTGTTTCTTCTGCAAGAAAGGTGGACATATGAAGAAAGATTGTCCTAAGTATGCCACTTGGCGTGAAAACAAGGGTAAATGTCTCACTTTGGTTTGTTATGAAGCTAATTTATCCTCTGTGCCTATTGACACTTGGTGGGTAGATTTTGATGCTACTACTCACATTTGTATGTCAATGCAGGGTTGCTTGTGGAGTCGACCGCCAAATGCAATGCTGAAAGATTCATCTATGTGGGCAATGGCAATAAAGTTCATGTGGAAGTAATAGGGCATTTTAGAGTACGTCTAAAGACTAGTTGTTATTTGGATTTAATGGATACTTTTATAGCTACGTCTTTTAAGCGAAATTTGATTTCTATTTCTTCTTTGGACAAAGGTGGTTACTGTTTTGGTTTTGGAAATGGATTGTTTAGTATCTCTTTAAATTCAAATGTTATTGGTACTGGTATTTTGATGGATGGTCTTTATATGCTAGAAGTTGGTGCTTCCCATAATAAATTCTTGCATACTAATTCAAAAGGTACAAAGCGTAAATTAAATGAGAATTCTGCATCATTATGGCATAAGCGTTTATGTCACATCTCTAAAGAGAGAATAAAGAGGCTTGTGTCAGATGGGATTCTTGATTCCCTTGATTTAACAGACTTTGAGGTCTGTAGTGATTATGTTAAGGGAAAATTAACAAACACAAGGAAATTAAGTGCCAACAGAAGTACGGAGGTCTTAGAACTAATTCATACAGATATTTGTGGTCCATTCCCTACAGCTGCTTGGAATGGTCAACAATACTTCATTACGTTCATTGATGACTACTCCAGATATGGGTACTTATATTTGATAAGTGAGAAATCAAAAGCCTTGGACGTTTTTAAGTCTTATAAAGCTGAAGTTGAGCTTCAACTAGGTAAGAAAATTAAGGTTGTCAAATCTGACCGTGGTGGAGAATACTATGGTAGATATGATGGATCAAGAGAACAACGTCTAGGACCATTTGCTTTCTTCCTAAAGGAATGTGGAATCATCCCACAATACACTATGCCGGGCAAACCTAGCATGAATGGTGTTGCAGAGAGACGAAACAAAACGCTTTTGGACATGGTGAGAAGTATGATTAGTCAGTCTTCTTTACCTGAAACACTTTGGAGAGAAGCATTAAAGACTGCAATATATGTCCTTAACAAAGTACCTAGCAAAGCAGTAACTAAAACCCCATATGAAATGTGGACTGGGAAAAAGACTAGCATAAGGTACTTACACATTTGGGGATGTCCAGCTGAGGCTAGGCCATATAAGCCTAGTGAAAAGAAATTGGACTATAAGACAGTTAGTTGCTATTTTGTGGGGTATGTAGAACGCTCCCAAGGGTTTAAGTTTTATGATCCCACTACCCGATCCTTCTTTGAGACGGGAAATGCCAGATTTCTTGAGGATGTAGAATTTGGGGGGAAAGAATTGAGGAACGTCATTTTTGACGAAGTTGTCCCTATAGAAGAGGAATTTATTTCTCTGCCTAATGTGGTTATTGAAAATGATCAGGAAATAATGAAGTTCCTCACATAGAGCAAATTCAACAAACTCAAGAAGTGCCATTAAGGAGGTCTAATAGAGAGAGATGATATGCAATTCTGGATGACTACATTGTGTATCTTGTAGAACAAGAGGATCCTATGGGCGTGATTCCGGATGAATATTTCGCGTACCTTATAGAACAAGAAGATTCTGCAGGAATTGCAGAGGATGATCCAATCAATCTTCATGAGGCTCTTCAAAGTTCTAATTCTGTAAAATGGATCAATGTCATGAAAGATGAGATGAAATCCATGAAAGACAATGACATTTGGGATCTTGTCGAGTTGCCAAAAGGTGTGAAACCCATTGGTTGCAAATGGATATTTAAGACCAAAAGGGATTCTAAAGGCAACATCGAAAGATATAAGGCTCGTCTAGTCGCGAAAGGATTCACTCAAAAGGAAGGTATTGACTTTAAGGAGATCTTTTCTCCAGTCTCATCAAAGGATTCTTTTAGAACAATAATGACACTTGTAGCTCATTTTGATTTAGAGTTGCATTAGATGGATGTAAGGACAGGGTTTCTTAATGGAGACATTGAGGAAAAGATTTATATGGTGCAACCAGAAAATTTTGAGTCCAAAGATTCGATATCTATGGTTTGCAAGTTACAGAAATCCATCTATGGTCTTAAACAGCTTCAAGATAGTGGAATCATAAATTTCATCAAGTGATTACCTCATTTGGTTTTGAGGTAAATAAGGTTGAAGATTGTGTCTATCACAAATTCAGTGGGAGCAAATCCATTTTTCTGGTGTTATATGTCGATGACATACTTTTGGCTTGTAACAATATAGACTTATTGCATCAAATCAAGAGTTTTCTCACTAGAAATTTTGAGATGAAGGATCTTAAGGATGCCTCTTTTGTTTAAGGGTATAAAGATACTGCGAGATCGTTCTCAAGGTATCCTTGGGTAATCACAAAAGAGCTATATCGAAAAGGTACTAAGCAGATTCGGTATGAAAGGTTGTGCATCGACCGATACACCTATAACTAAGGGAGACCAGTTTAGTCTCAAGCAGTGCCCCAAAACTGACCTTGAAATAAAGGAGATGCAAAAGATTTCTTATTCCTCTGTGATAGGAAGTCTAATGTATGCTCAAGTTTGTACTCGTCCCGATATAGCGTTTCTGGTGGGACTTTTGGGCAGATACTTAAGTAACCCTGGACTGGATCAATGGAAGGCAGCAAAACGGGTGATGCGGTAATTGCAGAGAACGAAGGACTTCATGCTAATTTACAGGAAATCGGACAGTTTGGAGATCATTGGATATTCTAATTCCGATTTCGCAGGATGCCCTGACAGTAGACGATCCACTTCAGGCTATGTATATGTGTTAACTGGAGGAGCTATATCTTGGAAAAGTGTCAAATAGACGCTTGTAGCTACCTCAACCATGGCTGCAGAATTCATGGCTTGCTTTGAGGCATCCATTCATGGTGTATGGTTGCGTAATTTTATCACCGGGTTGCGTGCAGTCAATGGTATTGAAAGACCGTTGAAGTTATATTGTGACAATAAGTCAGCAGTTTTGTTCTCCAACAACAACAGAAGCTCTGTGAAGGAGAAACACATTAACATCAAGTTTTTGTCATTGAAGGAAAAAGTTCAGAATTGTCAAATTTCCATAGAACATATCAGGACGGACTCAATGCTAGCTGATCCGTTGACCAAGGGATTGCCTCCTAAGGTCTTTCATGAGCACACTGCTCATATGGGTGTTGGCATCTTTTGTAATACCTTGGTCTAGTGGGAGTTTCTATGGATTTTCTGAGTTAAGTTTATGCATAATATGGATGTTATGATTTTTATTCATAATGTATTTCTAAACTAGTTTATAAAGTTTTGGGTTGATCTCCAAATAAAGTAGGGCTAGTTGGAAATAGACATGTTTATGGAATCATATTGCATGTAATTTCCATGCCACTCATCCATACTTGATCTATGTCATTGAATATAGTAGTACGGTGAACACGGAAGGTTTAGTTATGATATTGGTTAACGAATGCCGTCGTGATCTCATATTATTATACGAGATGGACCAGATTGATATAAAGGAGAAGTCTGTAAGTTTAGCCAAGACGTGTACACATAAAGAACTTTGGGTAATATAATTGTTTTGGTCATATGTAGCCCAAGTGGGAGATTGTAAGATTATTTTAATCTTATTTTGTGGGCTTACATATTATATACAATTATATTAAATGGCTAAATAATTAATGGGTTTAGTTAAGTGATTCGATTTATGTAAAAGGCCTCTTGGATTTCTTATTAATGGTATGGGCCCAATGGGTGGATACCGGCTTTGGCCCAATAGGCTTAATAGGATCCTTTTTGGCCAAATAAATAGAGACTAGGTTATAGTCCCCAATATGCCAATTGATTCAGTGCCATTTTACGTAACTCTTCCCATCAGAGATAAGGCAAAAATCCTAGATTGGCTGAGGAAGACTACGTACATGCGGCTACCATTAGCCGTCGTTTGAGATTCCGCAACAAATTCGATCGTTGCCATGGATTCAGGTATGTCACTAGAGTTCTTAATATCTTAGTATGATTGATCCCGGCTTCTCAAGAGGATTAAAATCCTAACATCAAGGACCACCGGAGATGAGCGTCGCCGGCAAGAGCTCCTTCTTCTTCCTCTATTTCTTCTTCTTTCTCTCTTCTCTCTCTCTCTATTCTGGATCTAAGGTTTGCGCCGCACTAGAATGAGCTCCCCTCAAGAGAAGCTCACTATTTATAAGCTAGGTTATAGCTAAACGACGCGTTTCCATTTCAAGGCTTGCAAGAGAGGCTCGGGTTTCAGACTTGAGAATTGGGCCTAACCAACAAGACCAGCCCAAAACATTTCAACCGGACAAGGCCTAATTCTTCCAAGTCACCTAATCGAGCTACCTCCAATCGGGTTCACTCGGGCTGGATTGCTCGACTGGTTTACCTAGAAAAATAGGTCCTAAAAACCAGCTGAACCCGATTCCCAAATCCTAATCTAATGCTCTACCATTACATGTGTCTTTTACACTTTTGTACATTGAACTTACATCATATGAGGATTAACTACATTATAATAATCTATATAAATATAATTGATTTAAGACAATAATTGATCTTTGATTATTTTGGTTAATCTGAGTTTTATTTGTTTAAGTGATATAATAGCATAATGATAGATTGTTAATTGCCTACTTAGAATTTAACGGTTACATAGAAAAAGAAATTGGAGGTTATATAATTTACAAACACATACAAATTATGCCTTTAGGGAAAATCAAATAACATCCGGGGTTAATTTGGGTGGAACTTTTGCTAAACCCTAGATTTTGTGTGAAAACTATGTGTAAATTAAAACTTTATTGTGATTTGTGATAGCATATATTATTATTATTGTAAATATGATCTAACTTGCCTTACAAGATATTGCACTATATATTTAATGAATGAAGAGAGCAACCCTAAGGTATTTTGTGAAGTAACATGTACCCTAGTTGCGTCATTGATTTATTCTCTTTGTCGCCGCACTCCGATCCTCCTCCCACCAAGCGCGTATTGAATACGGTTGTTGCCCACACTTCTGATGTTCTCCCCTCGACATCATTTTCTCAACTAAATCAAACCCAAGCTATTATGATGAATCCCGACAATCAACTTGCAAAGGGACAAAGGATCCGCCAACATTCCTCTCCTCCCCAAGGAGTGCCTCATTGGGTTCGTTGAAACATCAATGCCATTCCGCTCTCGAAATCTCAAACATTTGTAATATCATTCATCTCATTCTTGAGGTTTTGAATACAGAGTTTCTTGGGGTGAGCTTTTTAAAGTCGCCACTCATGCACACATAGTGCAAACTTACGCCTTTTCTCGGTGGGATTCTCTGGTCGACATTGAGTGTATGTGTGATATCGTTGGGGCTAATTCCAACCATGTCTTCTTTTGACCAAGCAAAATAATCGTTATAGAACCATAAGAATCCAACTAACTATTATCGTAGCTCCAGCTCCAAATCTGCTCCAATTCGGATCTTTCTTGATGGGTCAAGTGGATGAAGAGCGACTTCCTTGAGCTCGGGCGTTTCAGGTTTCACGTAGTAAGTTGGAGTCTTGCAGTCCTTTAATTTCTATGCTAATAACTTCTTTTTTGCGTCGACTTGTTGAGCGTTGGAGGTTGTCGCCTTCATAGTTATCGAGTAACATTCTCTTGCTATCTTTTGTTCTCCCTTGATTTTTTGTATCCCCCATGGCGATGGGAACTTCACGCATTGATGATAAGTTGATGGGATAGCCTTCATTACATGGATCTAGGGCCTGCCCAAAATAACATTAAATGGAGATGGACAATTAAGTACTTGAAACTTCACCTGGTAGTTTACTCCACATACGATGGTAGGCAGCGAGATCTCTCTTAGGTCTTGTTTCACTTGTGGATATAAAGGGCTTTTTGAGTGAAAAATGATTTTTAGCTTCTTGAAAAACGTAAAAAGTAGAGAGTGAAAAAAGGCCTTAATGTGTTGCGCGATTCACCACTGAAGCCTACCAGTGTCGTGGATTTTTTAGCGATATTGTCCAACCCCAAACCTAAGTTGTACAAGGTATCCAACATAATAAATTTAGTAGAACTTGCATTATCAATCAAAACGCGTTTAACAAGGAAGTTTGCAATCGTTAATGAAATAATCAAACAATCATGATGAATTTCTTCTTCCTCGATGTCATCAAAGGTGATGGGTATCAACATATAGATAGATCAAGTTACTATAATATAAAAAATTGGATGTATAGAAAGAATAATACAAAGGGACATACTATGCATAGCCTCTTGGAAATACTCCCTCCATCCCATAAAGTTTGTCCAGTATTCTTCTTTGGGTGTCCCAAAAAATTTGTCCACCTTTTTAACTTTCCTTTTATATCAAACTTTTCTTACAATATTATAATATAAAAATTTGGATGTATAGAAAGAATAATACAAAGGGACATACTATGCAATGCTTCTTGGAATTACTCCCTCCGTCCCATAAAGTTTGTCCAGTATTCCTCTTTGGATGTCTCAAAAAATTTGTCCACCTTTTTAACTTTCCTTTTATATCAAACTTTTCTTACAATATTACCCCTATTCAATCTCACTTTTACCCCACAATATCCAATCAAAAATTTATCCCAATACCCTTTTTAGTCATTTCCTTTCTTTTTCTCTTTCTTCCCTTCTTTGTCCATCACTATCACAATCTCTCTCCTCTCCCAATTTGCTACTTTTTCTCCTCTTTCACTTTATTAATATGTGTGCTCTTTGTCCTTTTGGACAATCTTAATGGGACGGAGGGAATAATAAAAAAGCGCAGTTCATTTTAGATTTGCACACAAGTCCTTCCCCAAAAAATATGCTCTCTATCCTCCCTCCTCGTTACAAAACTAGAATTTATAAATTTGCCAATTTATTGCAAAATTGGATGAGTTAATTGAATTTGGGATTTGTTAAGTTTGATTTTTTTTCGTATTGATTTTGAGCAAAAATTAACTGAAAAATGAATTTGGGAATTCTAGTGTTTGTGGATTTAAATTGGGGGTGAAGGAGGGCAACAGTGGTTGATGGCGTGGAGGACGGTGGTGGTCGACGGTAGAGAGGACGGTGGTGGTCGTCGGTGGTGGTGGTGTTGTGAAAGAAAAAGTACGAGAAAAAGGGAGAGAAGGAATTGGGGGTAGAGGAGGATGATGGTGGTTGATGACTAGCAGAGAGGTCGTTGGTGGCTGACGGTGGGGATGACGATGGTGGTCGACATCAGGGTAGTCGGTGTTGGGGTGGACAAAGATGTCAAAAGGAGGAATTTGAGGAGGACTCATTTGCAAAGTATATAAATTTGATGTTCTATTATTATTTTTAGTGGTTGTACATAGTAGTTATGTAATACAAATTATTATTAAAAAGCTTGACATTATTTTACTCAAGTAATGCCACGTGGCGTAATTTTTTCAACATGCATAGTTTCTGCTTTATAATGTATTAGGTAGATTGCACTCAATTGCATCCAAATCGAAGATATCTCTTTTTATCAGTGTTTTGCTCTTTCACCAAAACAAATTGGCTCAGGTGATAATAAGCGGCCTGCTCCACATCTACGAGTTCTGAGTTCAACTCCAGTTGATTAAAAAAATTCTTTTTGAAAGACTCACCCGTCAAAATCAAATGCGTAACCTAGATCAAACATGATGTAGCCAACGCGAAACTCTAGTGAACCACTGAAAAAAAAAAGTGTTTTGCTCTTTCCGTTTATCGGAATTCGAATTTCCCATTCAAATTACATATGCCCAGAAAAATAAAATATTTCGTTCGAGAATACCTTTATATATGATATGAATGTTACTCACACTAATTTTACCCGTCGTACCATGTACGACTACGATTCAATATTTTATAGACATTATAAATAGGATATTAACAAATTAAAATATAATATAAACTTTAATATAAGTAAATTATTACTCGTAAAATGTATACTTTTTAATCAAATATTATATTTTTTATATTTTATTACTTTTCATGTACGTAAATTTAGTGATTATCAAATATTTTATATATCTATTAAATAATTTACGGAAATTTCGCGTGGTAACCTTGAGGTTTGACGTTATTCATGAGGTGTACCAAAATTTGACATAATTCACACGGTAACCTTAAGGTTAATATAAAATTTACATAATAACCTTCAGATTTCTACGAAATTCATCAAATGCACAAAAAGGTTAAAATTAATTTTAATCATTCATTTTTTTTATAAAACATTCATTTTTTTAACGATCTTAAAATATAATCTTATTCACTAACTTAATATCAACTAACTATTTTATTTAATTTCTTCCAATATTTATTAATATATTTTTATCTTATAAATTAATGAACTAAAATACTTTCATCTTTTCCCATTTATCAAAGTTAAGATGTTTTTAAAAAAATTATCAAATAATTTAATTCTTTATTATTTCATAAATAAAGATCAAATGTAATTTTTTAAAAAAATCTTAAAAATATAAATAATTCAAACTTCAAATGTTCACTAATTGTAGTCAATTTTTTCGTTAATAATTTTTTTACATAAATATTTTTAAATAAAAATATACGAATTTGTAAATAATATAAGTTTTAAGAATTTTTTAAAATAAAATACGTGAAGTATTTTTTATGTTTTTATAATTAATTAATATATAACATAAAAATAAAGATTAGATAAAATAAAATAAAATTATTCTAACTACAACAGTTCATATTACAATAATGAATAATATTAAATTTTACAAAAATCTTAATTTTTTTTTGCGTTTTTGAGTTTTTGCTGTTTTCAATTTTTAATTATTTTTTTTATCTTTTTAATGTTTATATTTGAACTCTATTTTTTTCGTTTTTTTTTTTTTTCGAAATTTTCATTTTTTTTAGTTTTTTTTCAATTTTATTTTTTTCAATTTTTCGATTTTTCAATTTTTCAATTTTTCAATTTTTCAATTTTTCAATTTTTCAATTTTTCAATTTTTCAATTTTTCAATTTTTCAATTTTTCAATTTTTCAATTTTTCAATTTTTCAATTTTTCAATTTTTCAATTTTTCAATTTTTCAATTTTTCAATTTTTCAATTTTTTAATTTTTTAATTTTTTAATTTTTTAATTTTTTAATTTTTTAATTTTTTAATTTTTTAATTTTCTTTAAAAAAATAGTTTTAAAAAAAAATAGTTTTAAATTAAAGAAAGTTAAAATCAATAATTAATGTTGATTTTAACTTTTTGGTTATGTGACAAATTTAGTTTGACCACAAGGTTATTTTGCGAATTTTAGTTATACCTCAAGGTTACCGCATAAATTATGTCAAACTTTAGTACACCTCATGAATAATGTCATATCTCAGGGTTACCGTGTAGAATTTCCGAATGTTTTATTATCTATTTTTATTAATTTTAAACATTATAAATATTTATCATTAATTTTTTTATAAAATAAAATCACTATATCTATAAATAAATTGGTCAAAAGATTTATGATAAGAGATTTATATTTATTTTGAAATATCTTATCTTTAATTTTAAATACTTGTATAAGGAAGCTTTCAAAAGATATTGCTATATTGAATAGAAATTTGTTTAATGTTAGTGATAAATTTAAATAATTAAAAAGAATTTAATAGAAAGAAGTTATAATAATAGAAATAAAATTAATTTTTTTAATTTGAGGTGTGGCCAGAATCGATCTGGTAACTCGAAAACGGACGACTTTAATATATAATTATAAATTAATCAATTGATTTTTCCTTGATGGACTTTTCAAACGACAGGTGCAAAAGCAAATCTCTATTCATAATAAAGAACAAGGAATAAATGACGATATTTTATACATGATCCATACATATTACACAACGTTTTTTTTTGTCACTATCGTAATAGAATATTGATCTATCTATCATTGTCTATGCACTGTTCTAAAAATCGCTTCTAGGCCCCGTCTAGGTCCCGCTTAAACGACGGAAGGTCCCAGCCCGCCTAGCCGTCCAGACCGCCTAAGCACCCGTCTAGGATTGCCTAGGCCACCGTTCAGGCCGTCTAGGCGCTAGGCAGTACCTCTCCGCCCAACGTCCGCGTAGCGTTTTTTAGAACATTGTGTCTATGTTTACCTATGAATGAAGGAGTTTACACACACCTACTAAATTCTTCTTTTTGGTAGATCAAATTAGGTTTTATAACTTGACACTAAAATAACGCATATTCTCTCTTATATATTTTCCATATTTTGAGAAAAGTTTATTGTGTTTTTCACTTATTTGAGTCGTTATAGCATAGAGATCCCATTTATTCCGTGAGAACAATAATCTCGTATTATTCCATCCTAAAACCAATTGACAATATAAGGAGTAATCCGCTGAGTTATATACTAGTCTAGTTAAGCCCAACTATCAGTTGTAGGATGGACATTTTAACAAGTCAAAAGCCAGAGTTTGGAGAACAATAATGGGTTTTTTGGCCCATTATGTGGCATCTATCAGTAGTGTGTGGCTAACTTTGCATTTTTAACCTGTTTTGAACTTGGCTCCTAACGTTGCATAAAATATGCTATATGCATCGAATAGCTAGATTCGAACTTACATGAGAATTGCTCTCAATTGCATCCAAATTCCAACATACTATTTTATCAAAGTTTTGTTCTCTCTTTCGATCGAAATTCGAATCTCTTTCAAATTACGTATGCCCGGAAAAATAAAAATAATTCGTTCAAGATTACCTTTATATATGAATTTTAGTTGCATTAATCACGTGCCTTTTGCTTGGACTTTTCAAACGACAGGTGCAAAAGCATATATCTCTAATAAGAAAAAATTATCCCTTGACGCTTGGTGTTATGAGCTTTGAATACGTCAAAGTCTACCTACGCCCCATGTGCATTGTATATATTCAAAGTTATAGAAAGTGAATACCGCGTCTAATATAATTTTGACCAAAAAAAAATTATGAAGAATAGTCTTCCTCTTTCTTGAACCTGTTTACCATTATATAATCTCAATTATACCAACCCCAAAACAAGGCCATTAAGCTAGCTAGAAAGAAGCCATGGATAAAGAGCAAGAGGAGCTCCAATTCATAGGGTTCTTTGGCATATGGAGAGAGTCTTTCAAGATCATCTCCACATGGAGGCAAATCTTCCTCCAACTCGGCCTAGCCCTAACTCTACCCCTCTCCTTCATCTACTTAGCCCATACCGAAATCACTCACCTCCTAGTTCAAAACATGTCGCTCACCCTAACCGCGCTTGCAATTAGTGCCGGTGACCCAACCTCCTATGAAGTTGCCTCGAGGACCTTGTCAAGGGAGTTAGCATGGTATTCCATCATTCAAGTCGCTTACATCGTCTTTCTCCTTGTCTTCTCCCTTTTATCGACCTCAGCTATTGTCTACACTGTTGCCTGTATCTTCTCGGGCAAGAAAGTGAGTTTTAAGGAAGTCATCCGTGTCGTCCCCAGGGTTTGGAAGAGGCTCATGGTTACTTTCCTTAGTGTTATGGCCATTATGATTCTTTACATCTTTGTATTCGTTGTCATCTTCACCATCATGTTCTTGGCTAACCCCATCGATCCCAAGAACATATGGAAATCTATCCTTCCGGCGGCAATAGTTTGTATATTGTACTTGGCAGGTGTGTTTTACATGGGTGTGGTTTGGCAATTAGCAAACACGATCTCCGTCTTAGAAGAGAGCTATGGGTTTCAAGCCTTAATAAAGAGCAAAAACCTGATGAAGGGTAAAATGGGTATTTCGGTTGGAGTCTTTGTGGTAAGCAACCTTTGTGTGGGTGGGGTTCTACAATTGTTCAATAGGTGTGTGGTGTTTGATCAGTCAAATGTAGGGGTGTTACGTAGGGTTGGGTTGGGTGTAATTAGCTTGTTGCTTCTTTGCATTCTACTCCTACTTGGGCTCGTTGTGCACACGGTGTTGTACCTTGTGTGCAAGTCCTACCACCATGAGCAAATTGACAAATCTGCCCTTTCTGGCCATCTTGAGGTTTATCATGGAGAGGGCTATATTCTTCTCAAACCCAAGGACATACAACTTATGGAGCAAGTTTAAAGAAGATATGTATTATGCATGTATGCGTACAAATGATAAAGCAAGTTTGGAGAGCTTGGAAGGATATGGTTTATATGCTTCTAATAATTACATATGAAATGTACAAGTTTGTCTTGCTTCGTATTGATCTATAGATATAAATATACTTGATTTAAGACAATAATTGATCTTTGATTATTTTGGTCAATATGAGTTTTATTGGTGCAAGTGATATAATGGCGTAATGATAATGAAATTGTTGATTTTATAAATGTGATCGGAATTTATCACAAAAAAATAAAAGAACAAGTGATTGTCCTACTTAGAATTTAGCAGCTACATAGAAAAAAGAATTTAATTAACAGCTGCATAGAAAAAGAACTATGAAAACTGTGTGAAAACACTGTTGTGATTTGCATAGCAATGACTCAAAAGTAACTATGCGACACACTCGATCGGAAGCTGATTGTTTGATACCTCATGGATTAGGTTGGGTGACATGTGAGATGGAGCCTGCAGAATTTGACTAAGTAAAGTTATGGCCACGGAATTCTTTGGATAGATCGCCGTCGCGCTTTTTTGGTGCATCGCGATTCCCAATTTGTTTAAGATGAAATTCTTTGATGTTTTTTCTACCTCCATTGTTGAATGAAAGGGGGGAAATTCAGTCACTATGACAAAGATGAATGAATGAAAGTGTAAACACATACAAACTTCAAAAGACAAAATTCAGTCATCAAAGATTAACAAGAACTCAAAACCGATTCCAATCTATCCCATATCTAGAAACCATCACCTGGTCAAGAAGACAGCCGTTGGGTTTCCAGGGGAAGGTGGGTTCTGATTCACAAGTGACACCAAATTGCCCGCTTTGGCCACCGCCTCCGGATCAGCTGCTGACAAGACTTCCACCTGTTCCAAACCGAGCTGCCTCTTAATCAACTCTGTGTTCTCAGCAAGAACCTCAAGCTCCCCAAATGGCAGCCTTGGGTCCAATGCCTGAGGCCCGAGCTTAAGTGTCTCATCCTTCTTAAACCTCAAGAACGGCATGCACTGCTTCTGAATTTGCTTAAAATTGGTCGCCTGTCCAAGACTGCTCTGCTGCAACGCCTGCATAATTTCCGAGTCAGAAGCAAAAGTACATGTGGCACGCTCAAATTTGCTCCTCAGTATACTCAAGCAAACTTCTTTCCAACCCTCATATTCTTCATTCACATAGATCAAGCCGCTGATTTTTTTATCCTCTGCAAGCTGAGAAACTGGTGGCGCTTTACCGCCTTTCTTTGAACCTGAAAACTGCTTCTGCAAGAGCTTCCTCATTGAAACTATGGTTTCTTGCAGGTAGGTGTTGGCTTTCTTGAGAGTCAGGTCAGGTTCATCGGCTGTGGGCCATCCTGCCTTGACCACGAACCCTTCTTTATGCAGAAGCTCTCTCCAGACAAACTCCCCGTAATGTGGGCAGATTGGGGTGATGAGCCTCGTTTGGACATCCATGAAACGAAGGACCAAGTCATGATTCATGCCTGCAGATCCACATGAGAACCTGTATTCGTCTCTAGCAGCTTGCAAGTCATAAAACCCGGATTTGAGAGCTTCACGGAACATGTAGTTGCTGTAGCTCTGCTCGGTCAGTTTTACCGCCAAGTTTATCTCATTAGCAAAGACTTTGTCGGCATACGTAGATGCAGGGCCAGCTCTCAATGAGGCTTTTGCAGCAAGAACTTCCTCCATCCATGAGATCTCCTTTGTGAGACGGAGAATTGCAGCATTCGAAGTATCAAATACAAAATTGGCATCATCAACACCATCACCTGCATTAGCAAGAGAGAATTAAGTTTATATTCTCAGGGAAGATTGTATATATACAAAATCCGCAACATCAGCGCAGAAACTTGTGTACATATAAATAAAAAAATTAGGCCAGATGCATGGGAATATATAGAATATTAATTTGTGAGTTTACCACTCCCATAATATTTGGGTAAGAACAAATTTGGCAGCTTGTAGCCATCGCTCATTTTTTTAAAGGAAATCATCCCTCATTATTTTATGGAACAGAGTGATGCATGTCTCGTAAACTACTGTAATTCACAAGGTTTATAGTAATTCCTCTGCTCCTTACAATTGCAACAATTATACGGATGAAGTATAAGCTTTTGTAGCTGCAACATTAGCACAGGAAGTAAACTAGTATAAAAAAATAATCAGCAACATACCTGCATCAGCAAGAGAAAATCGGGTGGCATCGGCTGAAAATTCCTCAATTGCTTCGCGCAATGTCCTGAAGTTTCCCGTGGACTTGGACATCTTCTCGGAGTTAAGCATGATATGTCCATTACACCTGAATCCACGAGGCCAATGGCGTTTCTCCATTATTGCAGTGTGGTTGTAGATTGAGAACGTTAAGTGGTTCTGAATAAGGTCTTTGCCAGAAACCCGAAGATCAAAAGGGTACCAATACTCAAATTCCTGCTTCATCTTTCCAAGCACATCATGTCCAATCTCACAGGACTGCGGAGAGGGCCCGCTACAGAAAAGAAAATCCCAAACCTCATCAGTCATCTGTTCAGGCCTTACAGTGTTGGTGCTGCCTCCGTTGATATCTCCATTATGCAACAGATGGGCAACGGTATAATAAGCCATGTATATGGTTGAATCAGACAAGGATTCAACAAGAAACTGCTCGTCCCATGGAATACGAGATCCCAGCCCAAAAGAGCGTGAGCACGCCCACTGGTTAAGCCAGCCCAATGTATGTTCAAATCCATGTTTTGTTTCATCGGAGAAGAGGTTCATGCTTGACAAGCACTCTTCAGTTATTTTCTTCCATTCAGGTTCCCCATATGTTATGTACCATTGATCTGTCAAAGCCACAACACATTCATCACCTGATCTGGACATAACCCGTTTCTCAGGCTCACTGTACATTATGGCCTGCCCTGTCTCAATTAGCATGTTTCTGATTATAGGCTTCACCTCTTGGACCTTCCTCCCTTCATAACCTGCAACAGTCATAGTTCCTTCTGTGAATCCCTTCAAGTAAGTCACTTTCTTAGCCTCAGTAAGCTTTTCTTTCTCATTCTGGCTCTTAATCTTCATGTCCACACACACTTTCTCAGCAGCCCTGTCACCAAGTCCAGGGATGTCAATGATTGGAATGATTTCATAAGGTAAAACCCATTCATCTTTGACACCATACTTAGCCCGAAAAGCTGGCTTTGCCTTTAGATCATGCAATGACATGTAATCATCAGGAGCATCACTAGGGACGCTAGTCACAATCCCAGTACCCTTATCCGTCAAGATGGTAAGCATTGGAAGAGCATATATCACATCATGACTAGTGAGGGGAGACTTCAAGGGAAGTCCAATTAAATCCTGACCTGTAAGTTCAACCAAGCAAGTTGGTTTCTCTGGAACCCTTGAGAATCTCTGATAAGCAAGGTTAAGAGCTGCTCTTTGTGTCATTATTAAAACATCTGTATCATTAATTTCAAATGCCCCGTATTTTCCATCAGGCAAAACCCATGCATTGGTCTGTCCGAACATGGTCTCAGGTCTGAGAGTTGCAGCAGCCAGAAAAACCTTTTTTCCTTCTAAAACGCTCAACTTTGAAGTGAAAGGAGAAACCACTTGCATTTTAATTAGAGTGTATTCTTGGGGCTGAACCCCTTCACCTGATGCCCTGTCATGATCAGCACACGGTTGTCCATCCATAGGCGAGTAGATTGTGTATCTCAGATCCTTGACAATCTTACCCGCTGCTTTAAGTTTCCTCATTTGCCATCTTACAAAAGAGTCAAAGAAGGGGTTCATATCTGTGGTGACAAAAGAGCGCCTCCAATCACAACCCAAGCCAAAAGCTTTCAAGTCCTCCACAGCTAGAGGTGGAAAGAAGGAAAGCCAATAGTAAGGATCCTGGAATTTGGCTATTTCTTCATCAGTAAGGCCATAGCTGCGCATGATTTCCCACTGGTACATCTGCCTACCGGCTTTTGCAGTAGCCTTAGACTTCTTTCCTTTAAACTTATTATCAGGTGCTGGTTGTGCATCTCCACTCTCCTCCTTTTCTTGACCTTGGCGACTAATTTCCTCCTCTTCTGCTGTGGGAAACACCGGTGGGTTCCCAAACTGCTGAATCTCTCTTGCAAGTTTATCAGCTGAAGCCTTGATCGGCATTCCAGTGCAGTGAAATCCAAAAGGGAATAGCACATTGGCACCTCTCAATCTATGATAAGCAGCAGCAAACTCAACCTTGGAAAGTGAAAAGGCATGGCCAAGATGCAAGTACCCATTCATATAAGGGAAAGGGAAGTTTCCAAAGAACTTTTCACCAGGTTGAGGAGCAGTTGGACAAGATTCGGACAGAAAAACGGAGTCCTTTTCCCACCATTCACGAACCTTGGTTTCAATCTCAAGGAGGCGGTCCCTTCTAGCAAAGCTTTTAGCTTCAGCCATAGTGGTAGATGATACTGCACAGAAACTGTTATTAAATAATGATGTAAGTAGCAGCAGTGACGGACGCAGAACAAATTTCAAGGAGGGGCACGATTTCTCCTATGAAGTTAATAATTCGGGAATTATCGACTAGTTTAGTTAGCTAATATTCTTAAATATGAAAATTTTATAATTATTTAATTATAAAAGGAGTAAAATATTAAATGTGAATGAAAAAAAAAATACAACTATAATTCGAGAATTGTTGACAAGTTTAGTTAGACAATATTATTAAATATGAAAAATTTATTCTTATTTAATAATAAAATTTCATTATTATTGAGGAAAGTATTAAAATGTGAATTGAATTTTAGTGGATTGCATATAAAGTTGAGTAATAAACCATTTTAACTTTAATTTTCATGTTTTTAATACAAATTATTTTAAATTTATCTGTATTCAAATGTAAAATTTACCTACATATTATTAACAAGTCCGACCGAAGGAGGGGCACGAGCCCGCCCATGCCCACCCCTAGGTCCGTCAATGAGTAGCAGCAAATATATTTAAAGAGCAATAGCATGGTGGATAGATTATTCTAAGGAAAGGAATAAGATAGCCAACAACTAACTATATATAAAAGAGATAGACAAACATCAAATGCATCAGTCGCTCCACATATAAACAACATCATAACAACCATAACAAAGTTAATAGGTATTTCATTAACATTACTCATCACTTTGGAGACTAAAGAATGAAGAGTGCAACCCATCCTAGCAAAGTTTACAACTTGCTAAATAAGAAGTATCGGTAGTTCTGAAACTTATCTGTTTTAATTTCATCTCTATGCAAACGGAAAAGGAAGATGAAGCCTTCACAGCAAAAGCCAAATTCAAAATCAACCACAGTCAAAAGTTCATAGTATCGGTAGTTCTGAAACTTATCTGTTTTAATTTCATCTCTATGAAAACGGAAAAGGAAGATAAAGCCTCCACATCAAAAGCCAAATCCAAAATCAACCACAATCAAAAGTTCATAAGTGTATGTCACACTGAATTAAAGCGCATAAATGTAACGTATACCACACTGAGATTAAATCCAAGATCTATATATGCAAAGGCAGGGAAAGTAGTGAAATTTTGCATAGAAGTTACCTCTGAGAAAATTGAGAACAAGCAAGCAAACTCCTTGAAAAACCTCGCAGATTCAGCCTGAAAGAGAAGAGAATCAAATGGGTAAGACGTGGTGTTTCTACATGAATAGATGGTAAACTAGACGAGTTGCTCACCAGGAGTGATACGAAAAGAAGTGTCTCATATGAAGAAGTGGGCGATTGGGAATTCCATAGCCGTTCCTGCTCACTTGTAAATGCGGTATTTGGACATGAGAATGGTGGACGGACACACATTAGGGTTTTTGTTTATGCGGACCGGGTTCAATTTTTCTTTTACATTTTTAGGATGCAAACGGACCGGGTTAAATAAGTTCTTTAGCTCTTCATATCGTAGGAATATGTTTGATTATAAGTTGAATAGTTGATTCTATTGATCTTTGACAAGATTGCATTTGGTTTCAGGTCGAATCCTATCGGATTCGTGTCATTTCGATTTGGGCCATGTTTCGGTCAAATAAAATTTCGGTTCGGTTTAATTTAGACATTGAGTTTGCATGAATTTCGGATTTATTTTGGTTTTAGTTAGTGACTTAGTGTGGGTCGGATTGTGTTCGGGTTTCAGTTGGCGTGGGTCAAGTGGTGTTCCATTTTTTATTAACGTTATGCTCGAGTTTTAATTTATTTATTTTTTTGGTCGAATATGCTCGAGTTTTAATTGTAGTAAGTTGGATTACATCACTTTTTTGTCAGCGGGGTGAACTTGTGTTCGGGATTCAATTAGCGTGAATCGAGAATTTAATAATATGTAACTATATATTTTCGAATTGTCATATTATATTTTATTGTCATAAGTTGGTTTTATGTGGTTAATGTTTGTAAGTAGTATTTGGTTGAAATTTTGTAAGTATGCTAATATTCATCTCTTTTCTTTTTTTTGAGAGTTTGAATAAGGTCTATGTTTCTCCTTTGTCTATCTTGAATCGATGGATAGTATTCCGGATGGTTGTAGACTTGTAGTATTTGGTTTGTTTTGTGGTTATGTAATAGTAATTAGATTTGGTTTTAATTATTTGTCTTTTCAAGTGCAATCTAATAGCTAGATTTTTTTTAGAAGAGCAATCTAATAGCTAGATTGATTTGGTTTCAATTAAATTTGAAATGTTTGAGTTTTTTATTTTATTTTATTTTGCTCTCGTGCCTGGTTCAGCCGTACGGGCTACGTCCAGACCGGGGTACTGAATGGGATTACGGCAGACCCCTCCCAACGACATTGCGGGGAATCGAACACACGGTTCGTCCTACCAAGCGTAGCCCCAACGCCACTACACCAATGTACCGTTGGTTTTGAGTTTTTTTTATTTGAAACTGTATTGTAGTAGCTAAATTTAGTTGAAAAAAATTCATATATTTTTTTGTATCTTACAAGATGTGAAATTTTTTTTATAACAAATTACGTCAAAAAAAATTGATAATTAACATAAGCATTGGACTAACAAAAGAGAGCACAGAACAAAACGAACAAAAAAAGAGCTTTTGACGCTATTTTGGACTCGGGCTGATTTGTTCAGTCATTTCGGGTTTGGATCGTTCCATGCTAGGGTCGTTTTAGGTTCGGGTCAATTCAGGTTCGGTTCGGTTTTTGAATGGAGCATTTCAATAACTTTTCGGTTTTGATTTGAGTTCGATTCGGGCAAGTCGGTCAGTTTGTACCACCTCTAATAGCAATACACATGCCTTGCTCTTGAAGGAGATAATCCTTTTTCTCTTTTTGAAAAGACATTCTCCTAATATGTTATCAACTACGTTATCATTCATTTGCAAGAACCCCTTTGTTTGAATCATTTATGCCAGCTAAAGATATGAAGCCATTGTAGATTCAAGAGCATTTGTCCAACAACATCAAGATTCCAGTATTCCACAAGAACTACATTTAGGCATTTTATTAAGCATAGATATATTCCACAAGAACTACATTTAGGCAAACTAATAAGCGCATAGATATATTCCACTAGAAGTAGATTGACTTTGTAAACTTGTTAATGCCTTGTAATGGCGAAACTGATTTAGACCACTATGGTTAAGAGCAACCTTCTACAAAGCGGATGATGAAGTTGCAAGGTACAACTCCGCAACAGCAGTGAACATTGCAGCGCCAATGGTGAGAGCATCCTCGTCAAGAACGAAATGAGGAGAGTGTGGGGAGTGAACAGAACCAACCTCCTCGTTTCTTATCCCGATACTGAACATGACTCCCGGGATCTTTTCTTGATAGAACGCGAAGTCTTCCCCAGCCATAACCTTGTTGGCCACTCCGACGCTTCCCGGACCAAGTAGGAGCTTCCCCACACTCCGAACATGTTGATGCAGTGTTTCATCATTGAATACAGCCGGGTAGGCTGGGAATTCTTCTTCTAAAAAGTCGACGTGTGCTTGACATCTATGTACCGCTGCCTGCCCCTCCGCCGCCTAAAAAAAAAGATTCAACTTAACAATGATGATTTAAGAGGTGTATAGTGAAGCATGTTTGTTACACCAAAAAATGCTGTGGTTTCACCTCCTTTAACCTTTGTTGTAGTTGGCGCAGGCCAGCAGTGGAAAGACTTCTGAGTGTGCCTCTCAACTCAACAGAAGAAGGAATAATGTTGAAAGCTGTCCCACCTTTGATACTTGTCACAGAAAGAACCTTCACAAGGACGTCGTGTTATTTATTAGCTAGAGAACATTTTAGGTGAGTTCAGTTTATACACAAAAGTTGGCAAAGGGGTGGGGTGGAATGAAATTAATTGTTCTAATTATCACTCATGGCTCTCTAAATAAAGGACGGAAAATGTTTCAATGAATTGCAAAAACACATACAGCAGAGGTTTCGATCATACGAGCATAAATCACTCAGGCAAAAAAAACTTACACTTGGACAATACACATCATATTTGCCTTACAAGCTCTACGGCTGTCATATTTGCCTTACAATCTCTACAGCTAGAGCCTGATCACCTACATTATCAGCTTAGAGTGTCACCCGCCCTAATTCTGGCCGTTCTAATTACCAACAGTCTCATACATTATACAATAAATATTTCTGTTTCAAACTTGTATGAGCTATTCCTAATCTTTTGGAATTTTACAAAACAAAAAACAAGAATAAAGAGGTCAGAAGGAAATTGATATATACCTGGCTGTCAAGAGGGTCTCTTCTCTGGAAATGAGATTCTGCAATACAAGAATTGTATACGATGCAGCTAGTATTGGATCGACACTAGTGTGAGGAAAAGCGGCATGCCCTCCTTTCCCTTGTATTGTCACTTGAAAGAAGCAGACAGCAGCAAGCAAGGGACCGGGACGAGATGATATGCTTCCTGTAGGCAACAAGTAATCGACATGCATACCGAAAATAGCATCAGAATCACCAAGACCACCTTCCTTTATCATATGAGATGCACCTGCCCCTCCCTCCTCAGCAGGTTGGAAAAGAAATCTTACTGTTCCCTGGAGCAGGGGCAAAAAATAGAAAAATGTGCAAACTGGAAATCCCAAATCATAGAAACAACTGTAAACGCAGAAAGTTGACAATGAATCGGCTACAACATCCGCAGACCAGACCATGGGTCAAGAGGAAAATGTCAAAGAAGACTCAGCCTATGAAAGTGTATAAAGTGGAAGAAGACTTATTATGTTGACAGCAAAGCTGTTCTGTCACACTAATTCATAACATACATACTGGATAAACATCTCATGACCTAATTTCACAAGATAAACTCTCTCTGATGGTAGTAAGTTTGCAGCTTGTACTACAAATTAAAAACACTATCCTACTAAACTAGCCAATGTTGTGAAAAGCTAGAACAATTCAGCTTAAAACTCTTTCTTGAGAGAATGGAGGTGTAATAGATATTTACATTGTCAAATTTGAGGAAAGCATTACCTAATATAAAGCCAGAGTTAGTTAGGCAGTTCATTAGAAAACTAAATTTGATAATAGTATACTACTATACTGGTAAATTAGCGGATCAAAACATTCCAACTCAAACAGCATATGCTATCACAATAGTTTTGCTGTCATTCTTGAGTTTGTGACAAACACAAATACTGACCTTCAATTTCTCTTTTCTTTGATTCAGCAGCTTGGCTGCACCCAGAAGCATTGTAGTATGAGCATCATGTCCGCAAGAATGCATCACACCCTCTTTTTTACTCTTGTGTGCCCATTCAACAAGCTCCTGCAAAAAACCCAATCATAAGAACAGATAACTTCATGGAAATTTCACAACTGAAATAGATATGCTTGTGTAGTTTACCTGCATAGGAAGGGCATCCATATCGGCCCGGAGAGCGACGACCGGGCCGGACCCGGACCCGATTTGGGCGACGATGCCTGTTTTGGCAATCGGGTAGGTATAGGGAATACCAAGGCTGTCAAGTTGAGACCGAATGAGAGCGCTGGTGTTGAATTCCTCGAAACGGAGCTCCGGATTCTCGTGGATTCGCCTCCTGATGGATACCAACCAGTCCTTGTGAGAATTGGCCGACTCTAACAGCTCTTTTCCGTAGGATTCGTCCAAATTCGAGTAGGAGGTTACCAAAGGAGTTGGGTTTTGGAGGTTGAGAGTCAGCAGGAGGAGAACGGAAGTGAGGATTATCGATGAACAAGGAGAAGGAGACATCTGAGTTTAGTCCGATTTCAAGAATCAAGCTTCAGATCGAGCTTGTTCTCAATCACTGAATCAGTGGGGATTTCAACGGCGATGGTGGCCACTCAACTGAAGTTGACCACTACTGAATGTTTTTTTACAAGTGGATCTATTCCTGGAAGTTCTATGTGGTGCAAAGATGAATTTCTATTAGTATAGTTATTAATTAGTACTCTATCTATCCGACAGAAAACACTTTTTGTTTTAAAGTTCAAACTTCAAATGCATTGGTATTTGGTAGACTTGATCGAAAGCTACTTTGAAACTCATATGGTTAAACACTTTTTTATTTTTTTGTTAGGATCTCTTTTTTCGTTAATACAGTAGTTTTTTTTTTTCTTGTTCCAATATTATATCGCAACTAAAGGATAATCTACCCTAATACAATATAAGAATTTAGTTTAAATGAAACAAACTCTTATTATGAAATTAAATCCCATCCCTAGTTTGTAGTGTACATTTCCTATTTCAGGGTACACTTTTTCGGATTTGCACTTTTCGTATTTTGCAATGCATTTTTCGTACTTTTTGTATGGTGTTTTTTCAGATTACACTTTTTGTATTAAAAGTGCACTACGAACTAGGAAAAGTGTATTTGTTTCACGTTTCATGATAAGAGTTTGTTTCATTTGAACTAAACTATACATTATAAACCAGAAATCATCCCTGTTATAAAACAGAAATCATCTCTGTTGAAAAAATTTGTGTCATGTGGTATATCTTTAATAAATTAACTTTAAAAAATAATTTTAAAAAATTATATTATACTTGCTAGAAACTCTAACCTTATTATCTTTAATTTATATTAATATTTTATTTTTTTTCTCTATCTTATCTTCTCTACCAATCTTTATATTTTCCAAATTTACAAATGTTATTTATTACGGAGTAAAAGATAAGACCCTAATACATAACCTCAATAAATTATCATTTAAAAGATATTTTAATAAATAATTTTAATTAATTATATTATATTTTTAGATAGTCTACCCTAATTATTTTTATATTTATAAAAATCAAGAATTGTATGTATATTAGTGTCTTAAAAAATAACTAAATAAAATATTTAAAAATATTCATTTCAAGTGAAATTAATACTTTAATATCAATCTAAATTTAAGACAATATCTCATCAAATCATAAAAAATAATGTTTAAATATATTCAATTGAAATATAGGGTACGATCTAATATAAAGGAAGAAGGTCGCTCAATCTCACAATTTTATCAACCACAACATTGGAACCTCTAGGCACATGTGTAATTCGAACCGAATGGAACCCTAAGAGGGTAACCAAAATATAAGCCATAATTATCTCAATTTCCCATAGACAGTTTTTCCCACCTTGGCTGCTTTTATCACTTTTAGGTTGTCCCCTTCAATTTCTTTGCATTTGTACTGTTTTTGCTTTGCTAATCTGATGTCGTCTCTGAGAGCAAGTGTTTCTGCTTTAAGGGCTTATATTTTTCCATATTTTTTTCCCATTAATTCCATAACCTCGCCCTTATGATTCCTTTGAATTGTTCCTAGGGTTGTGCAAACTAGAACCGGACCGGTGGACTGGACCGTAATTTTACAATCCGGTCCTCGATCCAAGAAATTTAAGATTTTCAATCCCGGTCCAAAGCTGGGATTGGAATGGGAATTCCCAGTCCAGTCCATAAGACCGTATAACTTATACTTTATAGAATTTTAGGCTTAAGGTAATTGGATTGGACATTTCTATTTGTAACTTGCTAATTACTACTATTTACTACTTGATAATGACTATCTTCTAGGAGATTCTTCATCTTGCCAATTACTATTTAATACTTCCTAGGTTGCGAAAGTTTAAAGTTTCATATTGAAAAATTTGTTGTTTATTACTAAATTGAAGTTTTGAGTTGTGCTCATTGGTGCTTAAACTCTATAATAGTAGAATTAATCTTGCTAATTACTACATCTCTATGGTATGGCCCTTGATTTTTGGCCAACACAATCAAATTAAAACACTAAGCGGTCAAATCGGTCCAACCCGGAACCGGACCGTAATTGGACCGGACCGGAATGGTCCGGTCCACGATCCATATTTTTTAAGAAATACGGTCCACCGGCGTGGACCGGGCCGTGTACATTCAGTCTGATCCAATTCGGTCCGAACCGATTGCACAACCCTAATTGTTCCTCCACTTGCTTGTCCATCCTGTAATCTAGATCTATCAAAATTGCATTTTATTATTCCTTGTTGGGGTTTTCTCCATAATCTGTTTTTTCCTTTTTCTCTTGTCTTTGATGTGTTTTTGTAGCTACATGTTCTTCGTCTTCATTCAACTGTTTTGCCTTTTTCCATTGTTCCAATTGTGTCCTAATGTATACTGGTAGATCATGGATAAAGTCATTCAGCATTTGTTGGAAAGTCAACATATTTCTCTAATGCAAAATACTCCACTAAGAAACTACCAATATAATGAATTATTTTTCTCCTAATTGATTAAACAGATCTGTTAAAACATTCTCTGGTGCTTTGTTCTGTGTATTATAATTTTGTAAGGATTGTTTAATATTTATGTTAATTTTCTTAATTGTATATAACGTATGTGGACATTCCATAACTAGATGTTGTAACACTCACCCATTTTACAGACTTATAATGGGATGTTACCGCCGACGGACTCGGACTTCCCTGTCCAAGGCCGTTGAGGCTAAGGTGACCAAAAATGAATAAAGACACGTTTTTAAAACATAATATGATAAAATAGATCGTCTTATATTCATAAACATGGTTACAAGAGTTTACAGCGGAATACATAAAACATGAATTGTTGTTTCTGGAATTACTTTAAAAATCCTGGAAACGCCTGTGTGGAGACACCACGTCTTCCAAAGCTTCATTCCTTTCTTCTTTCCTTCCTTTCCTTTCTATCCTTCTGTGGTCTTCAAGCTTGAACTTCTTCAGTCTTCTTCCTAAAACCTGATATTTCCATAGAAGACAAAAATACCAGCCGGACAAAACCGGGAAGAAGCAAAGGTGTTAGTCTTCGAAGAGACTAAGCAAATAGGAGAATGTGTTTTGGTTCACAAAGATAAGGCCAAGACGTTTTAATACCATAATTTAAACTTAAATGGGTAAAGGTATAATAGTCTCAAGGACTATAAAGAATAGGACGACAATATTCTGAATATGTGGTAACCGATTAATGGCTTGAAAGTTAGGAAACCACCAAAAGTAGTTCCTAAGAACGAAAATGTGTTTGGATATTTGTTGGGAATATTATTACACACATTTATTTTAAAAAGGTGCATCCATCGATTAATCAGATCCATAACCACCCTTATAGCATACGTGTTGTGCATCTCCAGAGTGGGAAATGAGAACTTTCATAGTGAGGAGCCAGAGTGGTGTTTCCAAGTTGTACTTTACCAACCTGCATATTATCATTACTATGCCTGAGGTACTAGTCTTTCATTAGTCATAAAACTTTGTATTATAGTTATAGATTTTTAAATGTCGATGCTTAACTAGTAAGACTTATACCGACAAGAGAAAGGAATAAAATTCCTTAAGCACTCAAAGTGCTTCACTTTATCACGAATTGTTGAGAAAGTAGGTCATAATCACCAGTGTCAGGCGCAAATACCAAAGTATACCTCCCAACACGTTGTTATAGCGAGACTCTCAAGGCATATGCTCGAGATCCCTAGTTCTAAAACCTATCCACAACAAAGAGATCTCAAAGGAGACTCTTGAAACACATAAGAGCACAATCAACGGCCCTAACAGTACTAGCAGTAAGATTAATATGGAATAATTGTCGATAAATCTAAGCAGTATATAAACCTAATTCAGTTAATTAGCAAGCAAGTATTCCCAACATAAAGATGATAATGGAACACATGTTCCTGATTATTGATTATTCCAAAAATAATGATAACTAAAACAGAGTTTAAAGATATCGAGTTTAGAAAATGGTGAACCTCCCACTTGCCTTGAAAAGTGAGCTTAAGTCCGATCAAGACGATAAAGTTGAATCCTTATAGCTTTACTAGTAAGAATGAATATAATAATATTCAGAAAGATATTTTATGAATATACTCCTTTAACTGTTTATTCAATTTTTAATATATTTTCAAAAACGGGCAGTGTAACGACTTATTTTCCTTATATATTTATAAAGTTATATATATAACGTTTATAACGTCATTACTTAGGCTGAGATTTTGACAGCATAACGTTCTGTTTTTGGCACTTTCTTATAAATGAAAAATGCTCATTTATATCAGACGTACGTGGTGTTAAATTCTCGGAATTTAATATGGACCATCGGAACGTATAAATGGGTCGAAAGTTCGTTACTAAACGTTGACGTTATGGAGATTCGAGACGTCAGTTTCAAGAACGAATTGATCCTATGGTATCATGGCAACGTAACGATCTTAAAGGCATCAACGGTGGGCAGTGTAACGGCTCTGAAAGCTTCAACGGAGACTCCGAAACAATATTATGGTGGCAACTGGGGTGGAGGCTTGCACGGTGTGCGGGATGCACACGAGCTCTTGGATGGCTGGCTGGTCAGTCCGACACGGTGAGGCGGCGTGACAGGCTGACCGCGGAGGCTCGTGACTAGGTGATTGATGATCGGGGAAGATGGTGGCCGGCGTCGGTGTCTCTCAAACCAGACGAGGCAAAAAAGAAGTGAACGAAGAAGAAGTTAAACAAGAAGGAGATGGGGTCAACTAGCTTTCTGACTCACTTTCACAATTTGAAAGTTTAAGCTCTTATGATTGGTTTGGCAAACAAATGAGAAGGCTTTCTCACTGAAATGATAGGAATTGTGAACGGAGGAGGAGTATATATATAAGAATACGTAGGAGAGGGCAAATTGGTATAGAAGATTGCATGTGGCAATACATGCAACAATATATATCCACATGTATGTATACTTAACATGTAAGTATAAATTTGGATACACATGTTTGACTTTGAAGTCGGTAAAAATATTCGTGTTAGATCGGAACTTGCATTCAGGCAGTATAATTATGTATCCTGAATTAAAATACTCCTTTTATAAAAACTATCCTAAAAATTATGTAGACATCTTGCTACTTTTAAATTTTAAGGCTTCCGTTTCAGAGTATAACCACGGGTATATAATTAATTAAGCGAATTTCACCCGATCGAAATACTTCTTTCATGTAAGTGATCCCAAAAATCATATAGGTTAATAAAATCAATTCCAAGGATTTTATTCTGTCACCTTGAATTTTCTAGGAACAATTTCCATTAATCCGATCGTACATGTAATATCTGCAATATTCCAAGGTTTTTAAAACAATTATAATATAATTTTATAATCATTTTCTCCATATGAAAGAGAATTCATAATATAATTTTTCAAAGTTAAAAATATAACTACACTTCACACATTTCAATATATAAAAGCATACTTTTTCTCTCTCCGATAAAAAAAATGTCGTTTTATCAAAAAACTCTACTCTTAAGAAATACTTAATGAACCGTCAAACTCATTTATCTCTACGTATTTCAAGGTAAAATATTCATTAATTGGCCAATGGACATTTGCATGATAATTATGTACGTACATCCCCAAGCGTGCAAGAGGGGGAGATTTTCTAGGAGAGCAATTTATTGGCAGATAAATAACCAATGAAAGAAAAGAATTGAAAATACCTATGCAAAAAAATTCGTATGGAAAAGTGAATGACATTTAAATAGGATCAAATATTGAAAGCTTAAACGTCATTTTTTTTGAATCGGAGAGAGTATTAAGCAACTATAGCAAGCCCAATCATTTATATTTTTATAATTAAATTTATCAAAACAAAATTTTATTATTTAATTTAACTATTATTTTGACAAGTACTAAAAATGTTTGCACCAAGCCCAGCCCAAAGCAACCCGACATGGTTAACTTTGGACGCGAACCAATTTTTGACCCAAATTCGGACTCGATCCATTTGTTGGTCTACTAATCACTACGCATTGCTTCATCCATAACCATTTACTTAAATTAGTCAAGTTTTCATTTTTCAAGGTTAGGTTCTTAAATTTTCAACTCGTTTATGGTATCATTTTTTCACTTTCGTACTTGAATACATTCACTGAAAAAAAAAGTACTTGAATACATACATAAATTAATCATTGATATTTTTTTCTCAATTTAAATTATACTATTGACTTATTCTAGCTAGCTAGCCACATGCATCGAACAAGATGTTCGGCCAACTTATTATAAAATATGGCTGAGAAGAACTCTATGCCCCCTTCGTATCTTTAAAAAATTCAAAGAGAACATGTCATACCTTGATTTGATTTGATTGTATAGAATTATTCATCTTCTCTTCTTCTATATATCATCTACACCATTATGGAGTCTCAATAGAACCAATCCAAAAATAGAGTAACCTAAGAAAACGACAATGAATGCGGAACAAGATCAACTTCTATCCCTAGGTTTCATTGGCATATGGAGAGAAACTGCTAAGATCATCGCCAAAGAGCGAAATATCTTCCTTCAAATTGGCCTAACGCTAATCCTTCCTCTTTCGTTCATCTATTTGGCCCATATCGAACTCTCTTCTGTACTTTTCCAAAACATTTCATCCCTCGAATACACACTTGAAAACGACGTCTTTGCCCCCTACGAAAAAACCTCAATGGCCTCGTCAAGGGTGTGGAAAAAGTTTGCTCTTTTCCAAGTTGCATACCTCTTCTTTCTCTTTGCCTTCTCCCTTTTATCGGCCTCGGCTGTCTTCCACACAGTTGCTTGTGTCTTTTCAGACAACAGAGTGACCTTCAAAGAGATCATCCGCGTCATTCCCAAACTATGGAAGAAAGTTATGGTGACATCGCTAAGCATTGTTGTCATATTATTTGTGTATGTCTTTGCCTTCTATTTGCTTGCAAAAATTGTTATTGCCATACCACTTCCCTTAAATCCTAATGACATTGCTAGGTATCTTCTCTTAGGATCACCACTTCTAGTATTGCATTTCTTTGGTCGTCGTTACATTAGCCCAATTTGTGAACTAGCAAATGTGGTTTCGGTTTTGGAAGAGAGTTGTGGGCTTCAAGCTCTAAGGAGGAGCAAAGTCCTAACGGAGGGCAAAATGGGAATTCCACGTTCTGTTTACTTGGTTGTTGCTCTTGGTTTGATTGGGACTCTGTACTTGTATACAAGTTTTGTTGTCTTTGACCAGTCAAATGTTGGAGTGTTCAAGAGAATTGGATTTGGTGTCATTTGCTTGTTTCTTCTCACCATTTTTATACTAGTTGGGCTTGTTCTACAACCCATTATTTACATGGTATGCAAGTCCTCCCACCACGAGCAAATTGACAAATCTGTCCTTGCTCGCCATCTTGAGGGTTATTATGGTGAGGGTGGTCATGTTCTTGTCAAGTCTAAGGACATAAAGCTTAAAAAGCAAATTTAAGGCAAGTCTTTGTACATACATATATGGGATCTTACAATCTTATTGTTATTTTTATGAGCATTAAATCTGTCCTTATTATTTTTATGTAATCAACCATTGTATGGAGCGAATGAGCGATTATATATATATATGTGCTTATTATGTAATTTATAATTTGTATACATCAAACTATGCTCTTATATTTTAAGATTATTAATTTATTTTAGTAGGGTTCAGATATTTTTAATATAGAATTTAGAATTTTAGATCGTGTCCAAAGTTTTTTAGGATTTCTTAATTAAGAAATCCTAGGAAAGTTTTTTTTTTAGGATTCATTAATTAATTAATTAGAAAATCCGAAGGAGTAGAACTAAATATATGGTGGGTTAAGTTTGGGTAAAAAACACTGACAGAATATCATCAGAGGAGTTTTAACTTCCGAGTTCCGAGCCCCTGGATGAATTACAAATCAAGATTAAAGCTTTTGTTTTCAGAGAAATTCAAAACCGCACAAGCGGAGCACAGAATTTTGGGCTTTTTAATATAGGCCGCAGGCCCAGCCCATTTTCACTTGAGGACAAGAATAGTTCAACCCTAGTAGTATCTTACTCGTAGTATAAAATGAAAGCTATCCCTGCTGAAGCACATCATCCTCTTTACGCTATCTCCACTACTTCATTCATTGACTCTATTTTCCAGTTTTTAAGAGCATTGAGAGCTTTTCCGATTCCATCAACGTTTGTACAAACTCATAGCTTCTATGTGTATGTGGTGCCAATCAATCAAAGTAGAAGCTATGGGTTTTTACAACGTTGATTTAATTGGAACTTAACGTGAGGTGATCTGATCTTTTTTACTCTAGTATGTATCCTTTTGAGTTTTTCGCTTTGATTATTTCACTTTGTTCTATCTTTTTAATCTTTTCTCTTTAAATTGGAGACTTGATCCAACTACTGTGCTGTCTGTGCAAGACGAGCAGCCACGGCAGAGTTCATAACACCATCGTAATACTGTATGAAACTGGAAAAAATACTTCCGTATCTCGTTTTCTTCGTTTTTGCAGAATCGGTTATATCCGTTAGACTAGGATCAGAGGGCAGATTCAGATTCACAACTTGAACTGTTGGGTTACATGTTTTCCCATGATAAACGTTAGTATGTCCAACTTTGATAAAATTATCATCTAGTTCATTCTACGGAGTATCTTGTTTAGCACAATACATCGGTAACCGCCAACCATATCCTAATCACCTTCTAACAAACCATACTTGATTACCTTGTATTTTGCAAAATCGTCAGCTATATAACCCTTGCACTAAAGTCATCCCTGTACACTTGCAAAAAACGATAGATAATTTGATAAAATTTTGGTGTGTTCCCGTGAGGACTATGGTAATTTCGTGTATAATGTAATGGCTAAACTACCATATTGGTATTTAAAAGTGGGAGTATTTGACACTTGGGTATTATAAAAAATAAAATGGACATTTGAGTATTAAAAAACGCCGTATAAGTATATATTATAACGATTCACCCATATCTAAATTAAAATCGGAGGTTTTTAATTTCTAGACCGGTTCTTATTTTTCCAACCCAACTAATTAACCATCCTCATCGATTAAAAATTTGCCAAGTGTTTGTGTTTATTTTATTTAGTATTAATTTATTTCTTTTTGAAATTTATAACTAAATAAATTTGTATTTGGGATATTTATATTAGTATCCTTCTTCTCTTTCAATGTGAAATTGATTCTCAGACCCCCAATGCAAGCTTAATCTAATCACTTTTCTACCTTCCCATGGCAAACCCATTAGACTTCTATTAAAATATTTTTACGTACAAAGCTTGTTGTACCCTTTCATGTCCAACCTCAAACCCCAATTCTAGTCTTTTTTCTTTAGCTTTCAGATCTGGTTATCTCCGACGCCCTCTTCCCTTCATTCTCCTCCTCCTCTCTCCATTCGGAAACTGATTCCTCTGGCCCTAAACTCCTCCACGACCCACAAGCGTCGCTACTCCTTCATTCCGCCATCGGTAATGTCGGCGTTGGCTTCGCCACCACACTAACCTTCCTCCTCTGAAGAACAGGCACGCTTATGGTCAAATTCTCCCAGATCAATCCCGACCGGAATTCTAATGGCGCAATTTTTCATGGATTTGATTTGATTATGTTCATCGGTGATTGAGAGGGTGCAGGTAAGGTGAGCTTTAAAGCAAAAAAAAAAATAGAGAGAGGAAAGTTGAATTTGGAAGAGGAAGACGAATGGTTAGAGGGAAAAGAAAGGTTAAAAGTTAGGGTAGTATTGTAAACAACTTTAAGTGGGACCCACTACTTTTAATTGTTTGAGAAAGTTACGCCAAATGACAGAAAATGTAAAATTTGTATTTTACACCGAATGTGATTGTATCATCCTCCCATCGATCCCATGCAAATAAGAGTTGAACGGGTAGACATGTGTTACCATTGCCATTCCACTACTGCGAATTCTAGGCATTTCTTGTCTATCATCGTTAGGGGCTCATTTTCCTGCTTTTCCAACATCAATAGTCAATTTTCATTCTCAAGTATTGCTCAGGGCTGAGAACTCAATCCATTGGGGTTTTCCTTATCCCCTTGTTCACAAAAATTATCACCCCCAAAATCATCCACTTGTTCAATAATTGTTTCGGTCAATTTTCGACCGGCGACAATCACAAACCTATGCTTAAAAATACGAGAGACTAAACTAACCGGTGAACACGAAATTGAACAGAGCGAAGCCACTACACTTAGATTTTTGATGTATTTTAACTGCCTAGGATTATAACAGGGTGTTCTCCTGTATCCTTTTACATCCAATTTTTCATTTCTTTATACTACAACTAAGATTAACCTCCGTCACTTTGCAACCACGATCGTCATCCACGCCTCCTACGTTCGGGTATCCACCATGAAGCAGTTGTCCCTCGGCGCAACCGGCAATCTCCATCTTCTGAGGATTTCTGGGATAAATGGACTTCGAGGTCTTGCCTTGAGCTAGTGGGCTTAACCAAAGAATGGGTTGACGGATTCTGGGTCAACAATAATCGTGCTCTCTAGCTTCCGGAGTTCAAAACAAACATTCATTATTGGTAAATGGTTTATATGCAAAATTCTTCCATCTAGTACACTTTTAACCCCTCCAATTCCATACTTTTATCATCTAAATATATATTCAATTTTGTCAACTCTAAGTTGCAGGTTGCCCAAGAGGTCGAATGATTTACATTTGACAAAATAGAGGATATGGGTGAAGCCTGAAGGAGAGGTAATAGTTAATAAAACCGGTTTGAAAACAAAAAATGAAAGGATTTAGCTCAATACGGGTCATGCATAGGTGAATCGCTGAAAAATATACTTATATGACCGGTTATGTATTTTATAATACCCAAATATCCACATTTTTTTTTTTAATACCCAAGTGTCAAATTGTCCCATTTTTAAATACCAATATGGTATTTCGCCATAATGTAATGCCTACTGAAGTTTGATCATCTGTTTAGTAAAGTACCGAATGACAAATCCCGAAATTCAATAAACAAATTTCTTACCCAATATAAATCGATTTACCATGTGATCTAAGCTTACTCCTAGACCTTTCAATAGTGCAATCAAATCAAAACCCAATACAACCCTACTTCCCAATCCTGCTCAACTATCATTCAAACTAGAACATAAATCGATTCTATCCACTCTCACGATTAGCAAACTATCAAATCAAACCTCCACTCAGTTCCCCAAAATCCAACCGTGAACAAGCAGTTTCAGCACATCTGTTACTGGTTCCTATGCTCTTCTTTTGAGTGGTTCCTATGCTCTTCTTTCTCATTTGGCAAAAAAAAATCTTCTTCAGATCATCATTCAATAGTTACACATTCTGATCACGAGATGAACCATTTTAAGCATGATACAAGTTCTGGTTTCCACTTTCCATTACCTGCAGCATTCATTTGGTCAGCTTCATTCATGGATTCAACACATTCTGATGTCTTTGCTCCTCCTCATGTCGCCAGTGATCCCTCTCATTCTCCGAATCATACCCCTTCTCGCTCTGTTCGTCCCCAGAGCTATCCTGCATCATCACCCCAGGATCTTGATCAGGATCCTGATCATCCGCCTGGACTGTGGCCCCCACATACTGCTGCACAACCAACAGCGAGATAGTCGCTGCAAAATCAGACGACGCCAGCAAGTCCCCGATGGGACCCAGCTCAGGGCACTCGCTCCAGGCTGTCAATCCAGCTGTCAACGGAGAGATTATCCCCTGCCCTCGCCCTACTATGTACAGATCATGGGCGGTGTCTATGGATCGTATAGCAGCCACCGTTTCCTCCCCGTTGTTCACCACCACTTCCTTCAGGGTAACCGATTCATCGTCCGCTGTCTTCGTTCTGAGCTCGTTGATAAGCTCTTCGTCCAGCTGGACGTCTTTTTCTATGTCGGGGATGGCTACCAAACCCTGCGAATCACCCGGGTCACCTCTGGGCTCCACCATTCTTGACCCGGGTGTCTCGTCTCCAGCAATGAACCTCATCACTGTAATGGTGATCAGTGGGTGGCTAGACATTCTCCATGCATATGATAGCGCTTCCCTGTCAATAACAATAGTACATTGTCTTAGGATACCATGTCAAATGGTTGTCTGAGATGCCTCTTATTAACAATCTTGTTAATATATGTGCTTAACTCTAAAATGACAGACAACAATGAAAGGGAAGTAGTATAGATTACCTGTCGTCGGGGCCACCAAAGAACAGCACTGCAATTTGGTGGGTTATTTCATCAGCAGCAGCAGCCATTCGGGACACCCCGCTCACACCACGATCCACAAGGATCCCAACCGAGCACGGGGCGTTGCCAAGTACATTCTGGTTCACAGCCTGAAAGGCGGGGTTTGTAGCCTCCATTCCGCCGTCCACGGTTTGTTGCTTGTGGAAAGGGAGGATCATGAAGGCGATGCGCTTGTCCTCTGCAAGATTGCATATATCATCATGCATTGTGGAGTACGGGGAGATGGCCGTAAGGGGTTGGATGGAGACGAACCCAGCAGACTCCTCGTAGTTTTCAAAGGCATTGAAGATGTGATCGGACTGAGCTTGGGTTCGGTTGGGTGCTGCTGCCTGGTCAGAGCTTCTGCTGTTGTGGACAATGAGCATGGCAGAGGCGTGACCCGTGAGCTCTACAAGGTGGAGCACGTAGACGCTTATAGGGGAGGGTTTGGTCGGGTGGCTCGCGTCGAGGAGGTTAATGATGGTCGGGACGTTCCTTGGGGTGTGGATGCACACGAGTACACGTAGCTCTGTGTTCCGCTTGGCTCTTTGAATCGTCCTTTGCTTGTATCGCACCCGCTTTCTCAATGGCCGGTACACTAATTGTACGATGGGAGTGATGATTCCCGTCATTATTATAGCGGTCACAACCATAGCTGCAAATGCTCTGTCATCCAGGACCTGCATTTAAATTTCCAGCAATTTTTGACTCAATGAGAGCTAGCTTATTGTTAAGAATATTATGAGATATTGTTTAAAACTTATTGACAAGTAGTACTCAATTATGCAAAGAGTAGTTGTACTAAGATAATAACCTTTTGGTCCCTGCCAACGTTGAGGATGATAATTTCTATAAGCCCTTTTGTGTTCATGAGCAAGCCGAGGGTGATTCCATCTCTAATGGACATCTTGTAAAAGTAAGCAACAGCGGCTGTACCTCCAACTTTGCCAATACATCCAAGAGCGATGAGACACACGAGACGTAACCAAGTGAATACTCCGGTGATTGTGGTAAGGTTCGTTTTGAGCCCGCTAATAGCAAAGAAAAGTGGGAGTAGAAGCCCCGAAACGAAATCCTCGAGCTTTTCAGCGAGCGTCACCCCGAGCGACCCATTCGGGATGATCAAACCGAAAACAAACGCCCCGAAAACCGAATGAGTTCCAATTGCGTCGGTTATGAACGCGGAGACCATGACCCCTGTGAGGATGAGACAAATGTTGAAATCACTAAAGCTCTCGCCTTCAGGCGTTCTTTGGATCATCCACACAATAATGCGTCGAACACCGAAGATGCAGATTAACACGAACGCCACGCTACAGAGAATGACCCAGAGAGAAGTCAAGTAATCGGTGGTGCTTGATCCAGCTGAAGCAATGATGAGTGCGAGGAGGATCCAAGCAAGGATGTCGTTGACAAGAGCCGTTGACATGGCAATCTTTCCTATCTCCGTGTTGATGAGTTTTAGCTCTGTAAGGATACGAGCTAGAACCGGGAAAGCTGTGACGGCTAAGGAAATCCCGAGGAAGAGAGTCAAGGTTCCTTGGCTCATGGCTCGGTCTTTGTGGAGGATCAAGGAGTAGGAGCATCCGATTACGAAGGGTATGATCATGCCTCCAAGTGCAAAGCTTATGGATTTTCTTCCCATTCTTTTGATTGATGCAAGGTCCATTTCTACTCCCACAAGGAAGAGGAAATACAGCAGGCCGAGGTTGGCCATTGTCTCGAGAATCATTACGCTTCGTAGGGGAAATATCATTGTGACGAATTTCTTGTTTCTTCCCAGCACAGAAGGACCAAGAATCACACCACCCTGAAATTGTATCACCATCAAAAACAATATTACATAAGTAATGTAACTTGAAAAACAAACAAACATAGTTCAGAAGGATGGAAGAAGATTGCTTACCAGAATCTCAGCTACCACACGAGGCTGGCGAATAGGCTTGAAGATGAAGACGAGAATACGAGTGGTCATGACAACCAATGTAAGTTGCAGAATGAAGAGTGGCAAGGAAAAGTCTAACGGGTTATCTCCTTGCCACACCCCATTTGTGGTTATCATAGTAGGTACATAACATACTATTGCATTTGCAGTTTTATTATGCATATCCTGGACAGACATTTTGCCCTTATATTATTACAAAGGCAGGGACGCAGAAAAAGAGCTAGAATTTCTTGGGTGATAAATAATTCCAGTTCCTTCGATTTCCCTACTGCTTCCGACCCCAGCATCACCCCTTGAAACAATCTGAGCTAATAATTTTCCTTTGCAGCAATGTTAGAGTTTAGTTTTTTGGAGTTTAGGGTTAAGAAAAGGAGATGGAAAAGCTGTTGGATTGCCAAGAAAACCAGACAGAACAGGGATTTTCTTCTTTTGATTGAAGGCTAATCTCCTTTGGGTTAATTTGCAACCCCAGTTTCTTTGGGAGAACTAGCTAAATCTTCTCTATAGCCTATGGTTCTGCATTATGCGTCCTATTTTAAGTAAAATTAAAAAAAAAAGGCAAGGGGAGGATATTGGAATAGCTCAATTCTCTCATGGCTAAAAATATTGTTAAATGGGAAAAAAAAATCATTAAATGCAGCAGAAAAATATTGCTAATATGGGACTTTTTAAAAATAAACTCGATAAATGAAAAGCTGATTGCTCAAAATATTAAGTTTCTAATCTATTATTAATTAAGAAATTCAGAGAACTATTACAAAAAACAAAATCCCAAAGAAGGCAGGAGAGCACAGGAAAGAAAATTTCTCGGATAGAAAACCTCTTATCAACTGCTAAAGCAACAATTAAGCGGCAGGGAATTGCTCTACACAGGTACGTTTGTTGGATAATCTCCTGGGTGTTTTTGTATGTCCCTTCTTAGTGATTTCTCCTGCTCAATGAGGTTCAATGGTGGAACATCATACACATCAGTGAAAAGCTCCAAGAGAGGTGGTTTCTCAAGTTTCTCTGCAGCTTGGATTGCATGTAAAACCTGCAACAAGCAAGCAAGCAAAAATTTGTGATAGGAAACGTAAATAGTGAACTTAGACTTCCTACTCCAACATACAATTCTAAGGTACCTGGGTATCTTAAGAAAAAGACAATTACTACTGTGAACTAAACCAAACAGAAATTTTCAATGAATCTATCTTGGGTTTTACCTGCATCCTAACGTTGCTTCTTAGTTCAGAATCCTTGCCTTCATTCCACCAGTCTTTCCCTTCTATCCATTTCCTGAATCTTGTAACTGGGTCTCTAGCCTTTCTCCATCTTTCAATCTCCTCAGTTGGACGATACCTTGTCGAGTCATCTGAAGTAGAGTGATGGCCCACTCGGTACGTTAGAGCCTGGCATGAAAAGAAAAACAAAATAATATTTACAACAGTGAATAGTCAATTACAAAGCATAAGCTTTCAGTTAAGAACCCGTTTTGGAAACTATTACCCTATTTTGGAGAATCTAAACCCTATACAAAAAAATTTTAAAACCCAAAAACAATAAAATGTAATAGAATATTTTCAAAACTGAAAAAAAAAATTTTATAAGCTCAAAATTTGATTATCCCTCTATTGGAAATGGAGAGCAGCCATAATCTAGATTGTAATTTCATGATAAAGATCACATTATACTGACAGGATCACTTCACATTTTGACTACCTCAATTAAAATAGGTCTTTGTTCATTGATGGCCATTTTACGCGCTGCAGAAATGACATCATATAAAGCGAGGGCATCATTTCCATCTACACGGATGCTTCGCACTCCATAAGCTTGCCCTTTAGCAACAATTCCATCACCTGAAAGATGTTTGATATATCACCCCACCACAATTTATTTTGGAGTGTTCTAAACTACAGGTTGAGAAGGGAATTGAGGTTTATACTCCTTAGCTGATCTGCTACAGGTGTACTGATAGCCCAGCCATTATTTCTGCAGATAAATAAGACTGGGGCTTCGAAAACTGCTGCAAAATTCAAGGCAGCATGGAAATCTCCCTGATAAAAGAGAGAATAAATTCATAAATTTTATGAAATTTGTTGTATACTAATACAAGCATAAGGAAAATGTTCAATACCGTGCTTGTGCCTCCATCGCCAAAGAAAGTGACAGCACAGGCATTTTTCTTATCCATTTTTAAAGAATATGCAGAGCCAACAGCATGGGGAATTTGAGTTCTAGAATGTAGATACAGAACAACAAGTATCAAATTCGTGAATCATAAAACAATACTATATAGCCAAAGTCAATAATAAGTGGATTACCCAACGGTTGCAGCCACAGTGACATAGTTGAGCTTTCTAGACCCATAATGAACGGCCATCTGCCGGCCTTTTGTATTATCACCTTTGTTGCTGAAACATTGATCTGCAAATTCTTGCAAGGTGAAACCACGCCACAACAGAACTCCTGGCTCCCTGTACTGTTGCATTATGGCTTTTTTATTTGAGCAGTTTATAGCCTCTAATATGTAGATTCAAAAACATCAAGGGCTATCAACATGTGCACATACTTTTTTCGGTAATATTTTCTTTTCTACCAAAAAAAAATGAGCAAGATGGCAGCAAATTTATAGAAAAGAATCTTCACATGCAAATTTGAAGAAATGCTAATACAGAACACGTGATAACACAGATCAAAGAGTTGTTATATTGATGCTAAACATATATGATTTTCATTCTGTTTGTAATGGCTTCATATTCACCAACAAAAAAAACAATATATTGAAACATGAAACAGTGATAAATGAATGGATGTTCAATTTTCACCTGCGGAAAGACAATATCATCTATGCTTAGTGCCGCCGCTGATGCAATATTAATGGCTTCTTCTCCAGTGGTCGTAGCATAGAATGGAATTCTTCCTTGTCGCTGTGCTTCATAGAATAAAGTATCCATAACCTGTAGTGTGATCATATTGGTATATATCTTCAAGGCAAGCTCCTTCCCAACCTCCAAATGTCAAAAGGAATATGTTTCAGAGTTATTAAAGCTTGACAGATATTCGCGCTTTAGTTCAGTTAGAAAAACAAAATGCCACCTCAGTTTTACCTCAGGGAAATTTCTATCAAGTTTCCCATCCTCATTTAGAAGTCTGTAACAATCAACCACATTACCGGATTCGGGTACAAAGATCATCTTAGAGGTCATTTTAACCTTCCCAATAGGTGAATCTGAGACCTGTTAATGACAAATAAGCTCTTAAACAGAATGCAAATTCATAAATGTAAGGGCGTATATGATGATAAACCAGATAAGTACATAATTGATAATTCATAAGGCATCTCACAATTAGTAATCCAAGCAATTAAAAAGCAAGAAATAAGATAGAACAAATCGCTCAGACGCATCTCTTTTCATCTTTAACAATATTTTATTTCCCTTTCCGAATAAGCAAATGATTCCATATCAAAATAGTAACTGAATATGATCAAGTGACTTAAACAGCATTCACTTTGTTTTGATGAACCACTATCGACTACATTTCTCACTGAAAGCGAATTCTTTCAAACTCAAATTCTTCAAAACAAGTCCCATTCACATTCCAGATTGTCACAATACATCAATAACTCATCAAATTATTCAGAATTTTTTAAAAAGCATGACGAGCTGGCTATCATTCACGAGGGCATTTGAAAACTCCTGAAAATACGAAATGTGATGAAAACAAACCTGGCCCTCCTCGTAATCACCATAATCACTAGTAGCATTTTCTGAGCATTGAGCTTTAGTGGATTCAACTCGCCGGCCAAATAAAGCGGTTTCTGATTTTCCGAAACTACAGATAGGGTTCGTACGGGGTAAATTAAACAATTTGCCATGAAAGCTTATGAGCTTTGAAGCCAAATTTGATTTGGAGCTTTGAAGGAAGGTTCTTGCTTTGGTCAAGGTTGCCATTGCAATCGCAAATTTAGGTCGGAAAAAAGAAGGCGATAGCGCCAATAGGTGTAGTTCTACCAACGACAAACCTCACTATCAGTCTATCACTATGATTGTACAGCACCGAGAGAGTGAGAGTGGAAAATTTCAGAGACTTTTCAATTTTTCATGGAGTAATAAATTGAAAATACGGTAAAGAATGAGAAATCAAAATTACAATCCAAATATTAAAAAAAAAAAAAAAACAGATTTGAATATTTTTTTTTTGGGTGATTTTAGCAATTAGCCTTAAAATGAGAGTATAATAACATACTAGTTGGCCCCTAACTTTCTAGGGATGCACAAGAAATCCGTGGAGACGGGGATCCGCAGAGACCCGTCCTTAATGGGGCGGGGATTCTTCGACTTGGTGGGGAAACGAGCAGAGACGAAGATCAATTTCGTATCCCCGACTTAAAACGGGGCAGTGATTGCCACCATTTGGTGAACATTAGCGACCACGTGGTCGCTAATTTCGACCAAAATTTAGAGACCACATGGATGTTAATCCGTGCCCACATGGTCGATAAATCTGGACCCAGATTTAGCTTCCACGTGAACGCTAATATTTCAGTAGTCGCTAATACTCTTTGCGACCAAACATTTAGCGACCAGATTCATAAATTTAGCCACCATTAAATTTTCGAGATCCAATGACTAAGAGACGTTCTCAATTCTTTCATGATTGAGACTCTTTTTTGATTGGATAGATAGTTCAATGCCAATTATTTTTTGATTGGATAGACTTAGTTCAATGCCAATTATTTCATAGTGGAATATGGAAGGGGAGTAGATGTTAGGATTCCAAATTTTAAAGCTTAATACTAGTGCTACTTTCATTCGAAAATATTTGTCATTTTAGAAATTAACAAAAATATTCAAAAATTATTTTAATTAACTTAAATATCCTTTCATAATTAGTTTACTTGATTTTGCTTTTTGAGAAGATAAAATTTTGTGCCTTTTTAAATACCTTTAGGTCCTTTAAGGATAAAATTGATAAAAACTTTACAAAACATGTACAATGACTCAATGAGTCAATAACAAATATTGTTAAATAAAAAATATTCAAAAATGACAAATTTTTCCAAATGGAAGGAGCGGTTAATTACACACGATTAGTAGGTTCACTTCACATACTGATACAAAGTCTACACAGTTGTCTCACTTCTTGTTTTTTCGAGTGTTCCGTGAGAAATGTACAAAACTATATATCTGCAACATTTTATATTCACAGGCATTGCCTCTAGTAAATGGTAAGTTTTATATCACTTCTGGATCTTACAACAATGCATTTGGATTTAAAGTAAGAACTATAATCTATACAAAAAGGATTGCTCCTTTTCACTCACAAAGAATGTATGTGCTTTGCTCTTTGAATGGCTTGTTTAACTCTGGTTGATGGCTCCTCATACAAAAAGGCAGGATTGTCAAACTCCGACGCTAGGCTACGCTCCCCGAGAAACGCTCTGAACGAGTCTGCAACCGAATAAGACAATGAATCAAGGTTGTATCCTCCTTCCAAAAAGAAAACGCATCGCCCTCCACACAGATCTTTGGCCAATTGTTTTATGCTTTCTGAAAGCATATAGTATGTGGCCGTTGTGAACTGAAGGCTTGCTAGTGGATCCAACACATGCCCATCATACCTATATGAATACACCAATTTAATACATAACAGTGTAGCATAATGCATCATCCTAGGTAATGCAAATGCACCCTCAGCAAGGTGGGTTGTTATAAAGTTTTGAATCCTTTATTCAAAAAAAACATTCTCTTTGTTTTCCAAATGTAATTTATGAAAATTCCTAGGGAAACTCATGTTTCAATGCAAGGTGTAGCGTTTGACAACTTACCCGGCAGAGACGAGAATGATATCTGGCTTGAATCTTTGAGCACTTGGAACTATTATCTCATCAAATACAGTTCTCATGGCAATATCACCAGATCCTCCGGGTAGTGGTAAATTTAGTGTAGTTCCCTCACCTTGGCCGACCCCTACCTCGTTTATCTTTCCTGTTCCCGGGTAGCTTCCATCCTACATAAATGCAAATTCAGTAACAAAACCGAGTGCTAGTTAGCTTAAGTTTCATGTTCTCTCAGAAAAAAATGAAGCAATTCCAAGTTGAACTTATCTAATCTAGATTTGATGAATTTTTTTGACATCGGGGTAATTACCTGATGAGTTGAGAGGAAAAAAATATCCGGGTCTTCATAAAATGCATCACTTGTTCCATTGCCATGGTGAACATCAAAGTCGATGATGAATACACGTTTTAAGCCATGAGCTCGCTGAACATAACGGGCAGCAATAGCGATATTTCCAAATACACAAAATCCCATAGGCCCCTTTGGAACTGCATGATGTCCTGGAGGTCTTATCAATGCAAATCCAACTGGTGGATCTGAAGAGCTCTTTGATGCAGCTATCTGGAAGATAAAGGTGGAGTTTAGATGATAACTAGAAATTTTACTATTTCAGAAAGAAAAAAAAATAGGAAAACAATCTGTTAAAAACACACAAGAGGCAAGAATTAGCTAAGCATTGGAAAAATTTGATGATTATAAACAAGATTGAAACATCACCACTGAATCAACCACAGCTAGCCCTGCTCCAGCTGCAAGCAGTGAATCTTGAAATGTCTGCAGCAATAAATGTAACCAAATTAAAAACAAATACCTTTTCTTTTAACAGTAAGATAATATAAAAACAAAGTGACTTCTTGAGCATTATAATTAATGGAGCTGGTGCGAGACAAATAGAGCTTCTAGTCTTTCATGTCATTCATGAAGTGCTACAACATAGCTGACTGTTGTGAATGTCAACTTGTATAGAAATTAAGAAGAAAGATAAAGCAGCTGAAGTTGCTCTTACAGAGGGAGTAGCATAAGTAGGTCCAGACCCCTCAATCAATATGAGACCTCCTTCAGATGCTTGATCCATAGCCTACAAAAGTTTTTAACATAATAGACTGTCATATTAAACAAAGTAATGGAATTTACAAAACAAGTAAATATCTTTAATAGGGTTATAAGATTTACCTTGTGACTATGGTTGATTGATGATATTTAATATTTTAACCATCCTTCAGCACATTCTTGTGCTCATAGATAGTGATTTAAAGATCTCATAACTTGCAGTCCAGACTGATCTGATCTTATAGACTTATAGTATAGATATAACAGAAAACCAAGAAATAAGAATGGTGTGCTACCTTCTCGAGACCAGATACATAAGCTTGTGAATGAACACTTGTTATATCCTCCGCTGCAGCAGGTTGGAAATCTTTTATTTCAATGATATCAGCTCCATAGTACTGAAATAAGCATTAAACAAATATTAAAGGAATTTGACAAGAAATACCCCTTACCTCAAAATGCAGTTATTTCACAATAAAATTATAAGACCAGGGTAAACTAACAATTAGCATCAGTTTTAACGAGATACAAAGTACCTTGTGCAAAATCATGATTCTATTCTAAACTGCTTACAAGAATGGTGTGTATAATTTTTAATAAGGCATTGCTCCAAATTGAAAATCATAAAGCCACTGTTTTAGTGAACATTACTGCTTCAACTTTCTGTAAGAGGTAATATAGAACAAAAAAATGGGAAAGAAATAATGAAAACAAAAACAAGATTTGGAACCAGGATAAATTTATATCAAAACATACAGTTCAGCACACGAGGTATGAAGTCTGAAACTGTTAGTTGTGGTAGCAAACTTGTACCTCTGGAGTAATCTTCATTCTTTGCAAAGCACTTACAATTGCAGGAACTCTGAGGTTTGATTCAGGATGAGCCTCCTGCAAGGAATCGAAAAAGTTATTGTCAAGTATCGAGAAACTAAAAATGGATGGAACTTGTAAGAGTAAAGCCAATGGCTGGCCAGATACTGGGTATAAGAAGAGACAGTAAAAAAAATTATAAAGGGAGACAGAAACTGAATTTTGAGAGGGAGTAGTTGTTTGGTCGTCACAATGATCACATCTCTTCTTTGGGCATTAGTTGACACACTGACATGTGTCATGAGAGAGGAGAGAAAGATTTTTTTTTTTTTAAAAAGGAAATTTTGAGATGGAAGAGAGAGATATAATTATTATAATTTGATGCCCAAATATTTTGGACAACCATTCTATATGGTCTAAAGTGTTTGAAGATCATCCTCAATCCTGGACAATTTTTGAAAGAAGTAAATTCTTATATTATGGAAAATAAAACAAGACATTATGCTTTACACCATTGTTCTTTAGTATTTGTACTATAAAAGTTGCTCTCATTCTCTGCAGCCCAAGAATATATAGAACTGCATGTGCTTCTGAAACAAAACAATGATACATGCTTCATGAGGCCATCAAATGAGAGTATGGGACACAAACAGAGATTGCTAACATGATACAAAACAAAAGGTCATAAGAGACAATTGAAGTAAAGCTATTAGTCAACCAACACCTCAGTCCATGGAATGCCTAAGAGAAGTTGGGAAATTGAAAATGTATAGATTGCTAAGTTCAACAAACAGACATTATTAGGAGAGATCTAAAAAAAACAAAGCCCTTGTTCCACCAATCCAAATGAACCAATAAAGTGCAAGAACATTTCCTTACGGAAAAGGAAATTAACAAGTTAATGAGTCTTAAAGAAGAATAAACAGTGCTAATGCAAATGCGGATACAAACCTTGTTATGACCAGAGGCAGGAGCTACACTGTAAACCACTCTTGCATTGCTCAAAGGCAGCTCACTCTTTTCGCTTTGCAGACAGGAGATAACAAAGTCTCTAGTTGCCCTTACATGTCCATTCCAGGAGGTATTCAATTTAGACGGTCTGAGATGGAAGTTTAACTTGACAAAGAGCTTCTCAGTGCACAAAAGATGCTGGACCAAGTACCCCATATTTCTCACTATAAGTAAAAGATAGTTCATCATCAGCAAAGTCATATCAAGGCTCAGCAGTGGCGGACCCGCCCCCACTGGCGGTCGGGAGTTCTCAGCCAGGCGCCAGCGGCACAAAACAAGTGAAAATTTGGATTTTTTTCAATTGAGAAATAAGAACCACTGTTAACATACAGACATAAACAAAATTCAATTGAGAACGACAATTTCAAACCGATCAATTTTGGAGGCGAATTTGTAGACTTTGACGAGGCAGGGAAGATATGCCGGCGGTGAAGAATTCGTTCTCCCGAGTCCGTCGTTCCGTCCTGGTTCTTGTTCTTCGGTTCCTATTGTTTTATCACTTAGAATTACTTGGGCCTGTTCCTGTCTTCGCTAGACCAAAAATAAAAAGAACAAACGAAAAAGAAAAGGATAGGACAGGCCCGTGAAGGATCGAACCTAAGAGTTTTGGGTACTATATTTAGAAACTTAACCAATTAATTAGATGTCTGAAAGATTAGTTGGACAATGTTTCGGTCTGACATCCATTGCATTCTTGCCCGTTTTCAGTCGTTCTTTTTTTTTTCTTCAGTTTTTCTTCCCCGTTTTCAGTCTTTTGAAATATAATTATGTGGTTATATTCATTGGCGATCTGAGGGAGGGCATGGGTGGGTCAATGCCCTCCCTTCACTCATGAATGTTTTTTATATGGGTATTAGTAGATTGAAGATAGTTGTAAAATACAATTTAATTCTTGGTAAATTTCAGTCTGTTCAGGTTCTTCTTACAACCTGATTACTTTGAATTTGTAATTCAATTTGATATTTTAGAGTTTTGTGACTTTTGTTGGTAATTTGGTATATTTTGTGCTCTTAATTTAAATTTTCTATGTTAATTAGTTGAATTTAACTATTAATTTGATATGATAGCATAATTTTAGGATTAATTAAAACTTTGTTGTTGTCCATGAATTCACGATCAAGAGTTCAATACCACTGTTGTCCACTAGCTTGATTTTGGGATTGATTAAAACTATCAAGATTCAAGTGGGATGTGGGTTGATTTTGAATGGTAAATTGTTAATTATGCCCCTCCTTCAATTTCGTTCTGCGTCCGTCACTGGTTATTATGTTGGGTCGTTTTATTGTATCTCCTCTGTCATGCTTATAATTGATTTGGGTTTTAGTAGCCACTTTCGTAAAAATGTCCTAAAGAAATTTCTTATTTGTTAAACGCCCCCTAATTTCTTTCCTCCTAAGAAGTTAGGTGTACAATGTAACAATGACTTCAATTAATGTTTAATGTTTTCAAAGCCATAATCGGTGAAGCAATACATATGAATTATTTTCCCGGTGTATAGGGTTTGGCTCGCATCATTAAGTGAGTCGCTTCATAATGCGAGCTATCAATGGATACCCGAGCGGATTTTTGATAGAAGTAGAAACATACCACAAAAACGACTCTCTTCACGATGCAATTCGCATTATGGTGCGAGTCCCTTACCCAATCCAAGTTTTTTCATATAAAGGTTCCCCACGTCAATAATGTTGTAATAAATAAAAATTATATCGCTAATTTTAAAAAATCATAATTTTCGGTTTAAGTCATTGTAGGTTTGTTAAGAATTTCATATACTGTATTATTCTTAATTAAGCATGTATTGATATATAAAATTAAACCAAATAAACATCATAATTAGATAGATAATGCCATTCAAAGCTTGCAACAATTACATCTCAACGTAAGAAAACACACAATAAATAACATACGAGATAATTAAATTAAACAACACACAATAATTAAATATGTCAATCCGATTCGTACTCATGCCTAAATGTTGACCAAATGTGCTCTACCACGTCTGCCTTCAACCGATTATGTGTATCCCTATCGCGAAGTTGAAGATTGTTCTGGATGTAATTGGTCATATCAACTGGTCTATCGGTTGAGAACATTCTATTGGAGCTAGATCCTTCACCTTCTAGATCATCATATGGAGGAATCACATATCCATTAGCCTCATATTCGGGTCTTTCCTCATATGGAGAAATCCGTTTGGCATCACACATCTTGTTGCATGCTAGTAGATCACGAGTATATTTTCTCTTGGAGAGAACAATGTGATCACGCCCATGAGAGACTTCAAGTCAGTGAAAGTAATGAAAGTAATGAATTGAACCCAAATCACATAAAGCAAAAGTATCATTAAGGAGCTTAATAAACCGATCAATGGAAACAGGATTTGAACCTATAATCAGAATGTCATCAATATAGACCATAATATAGAGAACACTTTTTTCTTGCCACCGAAAAACAGAGAAGTGTTAGAACGACATGACCGAAAGTCGTGCCCAACTAAAAAATGTTGAAGTTTGGTGAGCACTTGTATTGATTGAATTTCATTCGTTCTCCTCGTTCTTTTTTCATGCGGAAAATAAAATTTGAGTTTTTGTTTTTACGCTATTAGTCAGATAAGAGCATCTTTGTAACTTTATTAGTATCTAACGAGAGATGTAATGGAATTATGGACTGGCGGGTATCTCGTTTTTCAGATCCAAGTAAGAAAACATTCACAAATCATAAATTTAGAATATGGGGTTTAGGGTTTGGTGTTTGAATAGTAGAAATTGGTATTTTAGTAGTGAAAATAATGAAATTCCATATTTCTAACGGAAAATATAACGGAATTATTGACTTGAGTGGTCTTTTGCAAACGAAAATTTTTTATGGGTGTTTTTTTGCAAACGCAATATTTTTATGGGTGGTTTGCTGAAATTTCAATTTTTACGGGTGGTTTTTTGAAAACGAAATATTTTTACGGGTGATTTCCTGAAATTTCAATTTTTATGGGTGGTTTTGTGCACAAACATATTTCGAGGGTGGTTTTGTAAAATTCACCCTAATAGTAAAGAATATATAGCAAAATAACATAATGCATTGATCCAATAAGGTATATAAAAGAAAATCATAGACTTACCATGAATAATACTATATGCTATGAACAATGTCATATAAGTTAATATTATGGCCTTGTGAAAATAACAATCTTATCAAATGAAAAATTATGCTACGATGTATGAATAATATTAAGCAACCATGTTTCAAAAGAACATAATGCAATGATCCACTGAATATTACATATATGGTTATCAAGATTGACCTAAACGTTGGCCAAATTACACACTATAATTATCTCCACACCATTAGCCTTGTACAAAATTTGGAGACATAAGGTTCTTAATAAGTTTAGGCCAACACAATTGTCATTACATTTAACATGAAAACAAACTTATATAACACGAGATCGCTTAATCCGACCACTCCTCCTAACACTTACCACTGGTTTTGATGCAACCATTTTATTATGAGATGCAACACCTACATTCGAATGACCCATATTATGTCCTTGCATTGGCAATACAGCTCCATCGCCTTCTTGCGCACCGGGTTCAACCACAACTTTCAGATCATGCACAACCTGTGCAACTATATGACTAGGAGATTGCACATGCGATTATATTACATATTAGGGAGTTTATGGTATTCGTAAATTAGAATTGTTATGTTAAATATTCATTCATTTTGTAATATCCACTAAATTCTAATAAAATAAAATGAGTAATTATCCCAATAATTTTTTTCTCTAAAGTAGAGAATTTAATAATATTTATAATCTCATATTATATTATAAAATATTATAAAAGTTCACTACAATGAAAATTAAGAATCTAATTAAAAAACTTAAGCAAATCGGGTATTCATTTAAATAATCATTTTCTCTTCAAAAAGAGAGTTTAAATAATTTAAATAAATAAAAATCAAGAATATGTTATCAAGGATTATTAAGGTATAAAGGTTATTCAAATAAAATAGGATTAAAATAATTTTTAAATTGATTAATAGTCTAGTCTTACAAAGCTAAAAATAGTACAATGCAAATTATTTAAAGGAGGCAAGAGGCGGGACTCGAACAAGAGACCTCTTGCATCTCTCTCTCACACACACACTCCTCAAACCGCTAGGCTATTGTAACTCATCAATTTATAAACCCACTCTTTTAATAATAAACTACCCTTTTCTTCTTCTTCTTTAAGAGAGTAAAAGAAGTCTGATTGAAGTGACGCTTCTCCATTGCATGTAAATAGAGTTTCCATTCTTCTCCACTCTTGCTTGCAAGACCACCTAATTTGCATTATCAAGCATCATCACCAACTAGCACACACTCCCCCTATCACCATTCATCCTCCCCTTCTCCATTGGTCAAAAGCCATAGTCATGGATCACCAAGAGCTTCCCCTTTTCCTATTTAAAGGCTGATTTTCCTCACTTAGAAGACACACAAAATCCTCTCTCTTCTCTTCCTAGCATTTTGCTATTCAAATTTATCAATTTTTCCGCCCAAACACAATTGTTCTACTAGTTGTTGCCTTGCTAGACCACCATTAAAACACCTCCGAGCCACCATCGAGTCGCCATCGGACCCCGCCTGGACGACTGTCGGCCCCACCCGAACGCCGCCCCTGCTTGGCCGTGTCGCCCCGAGCCGTCGTCGGTCCTCCCTGTGTCGCGGCCCCTCCCCTTGGTGCCCTTCTTCAGTGTTTTGTTTTATAGACTTGCATTCTGTAAAAGAAAGGTCTACAATCCTATCTAAAAATCTTATTAAATTGTTTTAATATTTTTAATATGAATCTAATAGACTTACAATAATATTAATAGATTTATAAAATCAACCTAATATAAATTTCTATCTAGAGATCTTGTTAGTTAGACAAGATAAGAATAAATAATAAAAAGGGCAATTATAAGTAAGGTAATAATAATACATTACTCTTAATATAAGATTTTTATCTTTTATCATAAATTAGGTCATAAATAAAATATGGGGTTTTGTCAATATTATATACATATGTTAATGAGTTATATTCTAGGGCACTAGATAAATATCTTATGATAAAAAAAAATATATGTTGTTGGAAGAAAATATAATAAAGTAATTATCTTTGCATATTAGTAAATTATATCTTGTGTCATGAATTTGATATCTATAAAATAAGTCTTTATTGTCAATATTATATACATATATTAATAAGTTTTATGATAAGAACACTAGTTAAAGATATTATGATATAAAAGACACTTGTTATTGGAAAAAGATATATTAAGAACATATTCTATAATAATAAGAAAATATTATTAAAATAATACTAGATGGGAAATAATATTACTAAAGTTATTTTAGTGCATGCTTCTATTTTTATAAACTAATAACCTAAGAGAGTTGGAAAAATTATTTAAATAAATAGATAATAATATTATATTATTATCTCTCATACATGGAAAGAATGCTATATTAAGTAATTGGAATTTTTCCACATAAGGAAATTACTAGAAAAAGGGCATAATATAATATCAATATCTTTAAAAAAATATTACATGTCTTCTTATAATAAGCATGATAAGAGGGTAAAATAATAAAGATAAATTCTAGCATTTAAAAAGATATTATATGTTTAAATTGGGTAAAAAGATAATAATAAGGAAAAATAAAAGATATTTTCATGATAAGGGCATTTTAGACTTTTCACATCCTAAGAAGAGTTCTATAAGCAATAATTCATATAAATATGGAAACTATATCTTAAATGAATTTTCATAAAGACATTCCCTTGCTTAGTTATAATAAAGGAATAATAAGTTAAGAAAAAAGGAATATTCTAATAATTTAAATAATTTTATGACTTGGTCTTCAAAAAAAAATTGAATTAAAATAAAGACTTTATAAAGAATACAAGGATATTACAAATATGAAATAATAATAAGGAATATTATTAGTTTATTCACCTCCACCTAAATTATTATTATAATAATTTAGAAATTATTTCTCAAATAATAAGGATATAAGAGACTTCCAAAACTTTAAGAGAATTTAATGAAATTCTTATTAAAGCTCGTTCGTATATCTCGTGTCGATAGGTCGAGCTCCCGTTCCATCTAAAGACAACATTTCCGTTCACTCGTTACTACAAAATCGTATAGCTAAGGCAAGTGGAATTTCTCCTTGTAGCCTAAATAATTCATTTTGTGAAATTTTTCGATGTTGGGAACAACTTGTTTGCTAATAATAAACGAATCTAGGAATATCAATTGTTAGAAATAATGACCCCACTGTTATCGTCATTTCGTTATTTAAATATTTGATAGGACTATTATGCTAGTCTTGTTTGTGACCTTGATTGTTTACCATCTCGTTTAGAGATCGGTTTGGATGAAATAGTGAGGGGTGTGGGATTAACCCGACACCTCTATATAACCTATTAAGTCGTATGCCTCCGTGCTTAAAGTACGACTTTCAAGATCATGATCTATGTCCGCTCCCACGCAACGGAGGGATGAGTGCACCGTAGCTAAGTGCCGAAACTTGGTTCCCTTCAGTGGTCCGAGCCCATGCATTCCCCCCACATTCTTTTAAAAATCATTAACGCAAGTGAAAGTTTTCATCACGATATAAGATAAGTGCAATTAAAAGAAACCAAAATCGGGTCGGAATAGTACAACATGGAAGACCAACCGGCTCCCAGTTCTTGAAAAGATCGTCTTTCCAATCTTAATGCTTATTCGGGCTTGTCTAAGGTGGGCGGGTACTTAAGCGCCTTCGGGCCACTTCCCCTATCTGGATCATTGAATAATATGAGGTTGCTTGAGGTCCGACAAAGGCGCGGGAGGTTTTCAAAACTTGTGTGAATTAATAACCGTTTCCAACATACTTTCCATTCTTAGAAGTCTACAATCTCGTAGTTCTTCTCTCGATTAACGAGTTATCTCCTCTTGAGATACACTCTTCTCCGTTCTGATAAGCCCCACATAAAGTCCTATACCTCGAAACACATCCCGATAATATCTTTCGAATATTATAAAATTACCATAATACCCTTGAGAATTTCCATTCTCGCTTGCTTAGTCTCCTTAGACTAATTCCGCTTTTCCGCATGTTTGCCTGACATTTTTCTCCCTTCGCGACTTATGCCAGACTCTAGGAAGTTCCCACCAAAGTTTGAAGGCAAAGGCTAGAAGATTCGAGAAGCATTATACAAGGATAGAAGGTCAAGGCAAGACGACGTTGAAGCAAGGAAGAAATTTTCAAAGAGCAAAGCATTCAGATGCTAGTGCACCAAATCTTCTATTTTAACCAAGAAAGTCATCATACATGTATTTTTAAATACGTCTTTTCAACCCTTTTTAAATGGGCTTTACTTTCCGTTGCTACCTCATTTGTAAAGCGACTCTCAATGTAATGAACGAAAGTTCTTACCAATGAATAAAATTCCGCTTTTAGTCACTTCTTCTTTAATCGCGTTTAATTAAATCATTTAAAGCCTTGGGTGACTTTGGACGGTAAAGTCTGAGGTCACTGGCGGTAACACCCAGTGTTACAAAAATAGGGGTGTTACACATTTGGTATTCAAACTCATATGAAATAAAAACACAATTAATATATTAAAATTCAACTCACATCATCTCTACAAGTGGTATCAACATTGTTTTGAACACCACTGGTGTTTTGAACGACCGCACATCCTTCTCCTTTATCAATATCCTGAAAACCATATACATCCAATAAGACACATTGAACATTTTTTCTCATATGAAATTAGAAGTGTTATGTTAAATATTCATTCATTTGGTATTCAAACTCATATGAAATAAAAACACAACTAATATATTAAAATTCAACTCACTTCATCTCTACAAGTGGTATCAACATTGTTCTAAACCCACCACTGATTTTTTGAATGACTGCACATCCTTTAAACTTGAAATATTACTAGGATGTGATAAGAAAATAATAACCAACCTGGATGGTTTCATTGTTCTCCACATTTAATTTGAAATATCATTGGTATTCTTGGACATTTTGGTACAAACCTCCGATTGAACAACATCCTAATATCCATTTATACACAACATTTAAATCAACTGTGTATGGTGTATCTGTGATTAAATGTATTATTTGATTAGTTGAATACCCGATTAAAGTGTAGAGACATCCCACCATCAACTTGATATACTGTACCTGATTAAAGTCTAGAGACATCCCAGCTAAACCACCAAACCTACCAAACTCACCTCCTATATCATCTAGAATCAGATCTTGTGCAAATTCTGTATCGAAAGCATTCCGACCAGAAGCAATTATGTCATTCTTTATACACATAGCAGCTTCAAACCTCTCCATAACTTTGACCAGTTCTTCATTAGTCCATATGGTAACTTGAGATTGTGAGACACATCTACCGACATCATTGCCAATGTCGTTGACATAGTTGTTGATGCTGTCGTTCAGTGACCCAAGCAAACACTTAGCCGTCTGCACAAAAGCTTTATAAACACCATCATCCTTGCACTCCTCTAGGACATGTTTGGTGTTGTCAGCAATCTTGATGATCATGTTAGCCAAATCCCTTAAGTCATTACCCGGTGTGGCGGTGTAGTCCTTTCAAAACCAAAGTGAAACATATGCATACACATTAGTTACTGGTTTTGTTGTTAATATGCAAAACCAAACATAGATAGTTGAATATATACTAATATATACATCAACAATAAAGAATGATACATTGCATATATCATTTACATATTCTTATTTGAATAACTATACATTGAATTGTGAACACCTATACTAAATAATGTGTATGTTTGTTTTATGCTAAATCACCAACTGTTTTATTAACATGAAAAATCAAACATAAACATATGAATATATACTATTATCATCATGAACAATAGATCATGAAATGTTGCATATCACAAGTATAACTTATGGGAAAAAAGTTAAGTAATAAATTGAATAATTTTCCTGTATACTATGAATAATTGAATTGATGCGTCTGAAAATATGTTTCACACTATATGGCTATCAATCATATTATAATGAAAAAACAAACATAGTCATCTGAATATTAACTTGACAACTTATAACTTGGTATTTACCTAACTTTTTGGCGTATGTTGTTTCCCTCACATGTTCTTATCTTGTTTAATTTCCTCCACCACGTACTGGAAACACCTCAACTACTTCAGTTCTAGGATCAACCCTCCCCTTCCCAAAACCCCCTTTTTCAATCTCAAATGCCTCTCTAGCTAGAATCCCTTCAAATGACCATCCAATGAACACAAGAATAGTTGATGTCAGCTTTTTAGGTAGGTTTTTAGTGTCTAGATAGGTTAGATTTAGTTGGTTTTCGTGCTTGAGTTTTATGCTTTTGAGTCTTTTTGCTTTAGTTTTCGTATTTCCTTGAGATTCGGAAGCTACGCACCTTTTGTGTCATTTTGTAGGAGTTTTGGAGCTTAGAAGAAGAGTTTGGAGCATTACAAGAGAAGATGGAGATGAAGCGCTCAAGTAAAGTCATTGAAGATCAAGTTTGAGCTTGGAAAGAGATAGAGAAATTCGTTACAAGAACATAGGAAAAATAATCGAGTCAAACGGAGTTGTAACGAATCTTCTATGCAAGTTTTACTCAAGGTTGTTCGAACAAGCCCTCAGGAACGACCCTATTAGGGTCGTGCTAGACCCACCCAAAATTGTAAGCCTCAGGACGGACTCTAGGGGGGTCGAGAACGACCCTATGTGGGTTGATCGGGGCACCGACTCTCCCTTATTCCGAGATCTTTATGGATATATTCTATCTTTTATTTTAGGAAGTAGTTTTATCTTGTTTCCTAGTGTAATTAGGGCTCCTTTTTCTCTATAAAAGGGGGCTAGACCTTCTAGTTGAAGGAGATCTTTTGCTAGCTTTGTTTGGAGGTTATTTGGAGATTAAGAGGAAGACTTGGAGGACAAGTTGGAGAAATTTGTAAGACCTTTTTATTTTTATGATCATGTCTTCTTCTTTCTTTTCAATGTGTGAGTAGTCTTCTTAGATTCTAGGGTTGGGTGAAAACCCAACACAATCATGCATGTCTAAACTTGAATTCATGACTTGAATGCTTGAAGATCATATCTATCTATCTTGTGCTTAAATCCTTTGCGAAAGTTGAGGCATGTCTTGCAATTAACCTAAAAGCGAAAGTGTAAAGTTGATTGCTTTGACTAATTCTAATAAGATTATTTGCGAAAGTTGATATTCCTAGGTTGAAGGATAGATAGAAATTTGTTTAATTTGCGACATTTGATTGAATAACTTGAATTGTTTGCGAAAGTTGACTTTTCTATGATCATAATTGCATGATAGTTGTGAATTCTTGTTGAAAGCATGAATGGTTGTTGTTGTGGTAGCCCTAGCCCTAGGATTGCCTTTTTATATATTTGATTTAAAACTTGTCATTTTGCTTCGATCTCGACCCCCAAAGTCGTGCTCGAACCCTTGCTGAACCCTTGCTTTGTTTGTGTTTTCTTGCTTTTCTTAGTTTATCAACTAATCTTTGGCCCTAATCTCATTCCCGTGAACGAACCTGACTCCGCTATACTCAGCGGGGTCTTGAATATAAATTTATTTGTTCAAGAAACCCTTCAATAAATTGGTGCCGTTGCCGGGGAGTGAGCAATAGTGCCTAGTTTAGTTGATATTTGGGGTTTGGGACTAGCCCTTACCCCTTTGTTTTTATTTAATTTGTTTTCTTTGTTTTTGTTCGCAGTATATGTCATCTCGTTCTTCCCGGAGAACTCTTGAGATTGACTACTACAGCGAAACCTGAGAGGTCCTTCCATAGACGTTTGAGAGAACAACGAGCAATGGGCGACGCTGAGACTCTTGCTCAACAAATGGAGGAACTCCGTGCTGAGATGCAGCGCATACGAATGGACCGAGATGCTCAGGCTGCAAATGCGCGGCGGGCTCAGGCACAACTGGACGCTATCCCGACGAATGCCAAGCAATATATGCACCCAGAGCTGAGGGTGCCCGAATCGGCGATAGTACTCTCGGAGATTAACCGCACTTTTGAGATTAAATCTCACTTTATATCCTTAATAAAGCGTTCTCAATTTGAGGGGAAAACCACTGAATGCCCAATGGAGCATATTAAGAACTTTATTGATTTGTGCGACACCATTGCTGCTGACAATGTCGCACTTGAATATGTTCTCTTGAAGGCTTTTAAGTGGTCTCTTGTAGGAAAAGCTTTGAGTTGGTTGGAGAGTTTGCCACCAAGGTCAATTACAACGTGGAAGGCTTTGCATGATTTATTCATGACCAAGTTCTTTCCACCAACAAAAACAACGGAGCTTAGGAAGCGCATCACCTCCTACCATCAACTTCCAAACGAGACGCTTGTGGAGACATGGGAACGATTCCAAGAGCTTCTACGTCAATGCCCTACTCATGGGCAACCTCCTTATGTTCTCCAAGAGATCTTCTTTCAAGGCATTAATGCGGCTACCAAAGATCGCATTAACCTTCACACTGATTGTGGGTTCATCGACATGACTCCAGAAGAAGCATGGGCATTATTGAACAAGCTAACCAATTATGATGCCATGTACGGAACCCAACAAGCTAAGCCAACGGAGAGGAAGCTGTATGAGCCACAATCTGATGTGGTAGATCGGGATGTGAAGTTCCAATTCATGCAAGATGAGATCAACCGTCTGAAAAAGCAAGTAAGTTACTATCAATCTTCTCAATCTTGTCAAGAATACGGGTCTTCCGCCCATACTACTTCCAATTGCACTAACTTGCAGCAAGTGCGAGCCGCTAAGGCTTATGAGGAGGCGAATTACATGAGAGGTTCCTATAGGAACCAAAACAATTATGCAGGGAGGAACAATGCTCAATCATCTTGGGGAAATTCCAATTATGACCAATACAAGCAACCCCAACAAGAGCAACGTCCCCCTCCCTACCGTCCTCCGGGCTATCAAGAGCCACCCTCATGGGTTCAAGGGCTGCAAGAAGGAATCAATGGCGTCCGAACTGAGATCAACGGAGTTCATAACAAGATCAATGATGTCCAAGTCGATCTTACCACTCAAATGAAAGGTGTTCATGCGAGGTTTGGAGAATTTGACTCATGGAGAAAGAACATCGATTCCCAACTTGGACAACTGGCTACTCAGATCCAGAGACCTCATGGACAACTCCCGGGCCGTCCCGAAGAGAATCCTAGAGGCCAAGCAAGCAATGGTGAAGTCCGAGCCATGAATTTAAGGAGTGGCAAAGCTTTGCCCGAGCCAACCAAGCAAAAAGAGAAGGAGCAAGCCTCAGGACCGACCCCCTTAGGGTCGTGCAAGACCCCCTTAGGGTCGTGCACGACCCTCTCAAGGGTCATTCCTGAGGAGGCTAATAATGAAGAAGAAGAGGCGATCGACCCTCCAAGGGTCGAGCTCGACCACCCTTCGCCAGGTAAGTCTTCTAACCCTTCTCTTTCCATTCCATCTTCATCTAAGGTACTTCCTTTCCCTTCTAAGACACCCAAAGACTCCACGGAAGGTAAGTTCAAGCGCTTTGTTAAGTTGCTTCATGGTTTAAACCTTTCCATTCCTTTCGTTGATGCTTTGAATGAAATGCCTGCTTATACTAAATTCTTGAAGGAGATTTTATCTAGGAAGCGATCAATCTCAGAGCTGCATAATGAGGTCCATTCCATAAAGCTCCCTGAAAAGCTAGGCGATCCCGGTAAGTTTGCTATTACTATTGGTATTGGAGCTTACCGTTTCAAAGCTTTGTGTGATCTAGGTGCTAGTGCAAGCTTGCTTCCACTTTCAATTTGGTCCAACTTCCAACTTTCTTGTTGTCTCATGAACTTCTTGCTGATCTTGGCTTCTAGAATCATCAGACATCTCAACCGATATAGAGTCATCATTATTTTCTGATCCGAGATCAAACACATCTTCATCAGCAGCAGCAGTGGGCCTGATGTGACGCATGTCGAATACCATCTTGGTCTTTTTTTTGGCTCTTTTCCAACAGCTTGATCCTTAACAACTGCATAATATCCATATTACATAACAAGACAACTATGTCATTCGATTTCCAATTGAAGCTAAACATCACATCATACCAATGCATACAAACTATCAAAATGACACTTACAATAACAAATTGAATAATGTATAAACTTAGTATGAATATCAACCATAAACATTTTGAACAAATACCAAAATTTTATACCCTCATTAGAGATGAACAAATGTACATGCATATATGAATATTATAACCATGTCAACTCATATACATTAGGTCCATTATTTAACGTTGATAATTGTAGTCAAATACATGAATAATCATATAACATCATGAACTAGACTAAATATGGTTGAATAATTGTTCGAATATACATGAGTAACCATAACATCATGAACAAATCGGCTATTAATCACTAACCTTTGTCCAATTGACGCTTACTGCGTTTTGAGTTAGGAGATCTTGCAATCTGCTTCCTCCTTAAAAACAACCAAACGCAACCCAATTAGTACATGAACTTGCATCAGTTCTCCGCCCACTCTATCCATTCTTCACAAATTATGATGACCTTTCACATTAAAAAGGGTTTAATACCATACATGCAACCTCTTTGAACTCGAAATCAAACGCAAACATCATAAAACATCAAACACTAACAATTTGCGCTTTAAACCGTATCAATTTGGGACAAAATCACAACCCTAATTTCTGACACTGATGAACAACACTTAAGGAACTAGATTTTATTCCGAATAGCGAAATGAGACTACAAAATCAAGAACATCAAGAGATTCGGACTTACTTCTTGAAATTTCAATCAGACTTGCACTTCAATTTGTGGGTCGATTCCTTCGATTGCTTGAATGGCTTCGAACGAGAGAGAGGGAGATAGAGAGAGTTGAATGATAGAAGTAACGGTTCGGAAAAACTGTTGGAGAGAGAGAAAAGATTTCACCAAATCCTCTTGTATGGGTAAACAGAAAGAATTTTGAAAGATATAGGAGGTTATGATTGGTGATCAGGTACATTTCCCCATATCCTTTATTATGCTCCCATTTTTTTTTTAAATCTAGACCATTCCTTCTTTTTTTTGACATCTAACGACTCAAATTTAACCCCTCCTTTCTCCTCATTTCCTTGTTTCTCTAGAGTGTAAATCATATCCTAATAGTGATAACTTTAGGTTCAACTTTCTCCTCTTTTTACACGTACATAACATTGGTACATTTAACCGGTAAATCTCAATTCAAATTTCCCACAGATTCAAATCAAAGCATCCAAATCCAAATTATTGTTTCTTCCATGATACAATAAAGTGTTCAATTTGACAACAATCTTATGACACAAACGTATGACGCATACAAGCCCAACTTAACAAAGAGAGGAGGACGCACACCAATCTAGTTAATCAGTGCTCAAAACAATGCCACTTTCAAACTTCTTTGGGAGCACCTACACCTCAAAACAACATAAGAAACAAACCTATACATCACAATGAAGCACACCGTGAACCCCACATTCCTCCACCTACTATCCTCGCCAAGCCCTTCCTCCCGGAGCACGTCTTTCCCGCTCACCCCGCACACCCCGAACAACCGCTCCAAGCACCGATCCTCCCCCGAGAACTCGTTTATCAAGAACCCTTCGTACGGGTACTTGAACAACGACAAGTAATGCATTCCGATCCAATAGCTCGGGATCTCGTTCTTCGAGATGAAGTAGCCCGAAAACAAGAAGAACGACCCCATCACCCCCGAGATCACCGAGTTCCCCACAATGAAGTTCGGCACAAGGGCACTAAAGCAGACGACAACCGAGTTCGCCGTGTATAGGATCAACCAAATGAGTAGCAAAAAGTGTGAAAACGCCCCCAGACTCCTCTTTAGCCCCACGAGCCAATAAACGGGGATGGAGAATAGCGCCGCGAGGATAAGCAAAAAGGGCAAGTAGACGACCGAATTCGCGATCATGTACGAGGAAACGCGGTAGCTTCCACTCGACGTTTCTTTCATGAGGATTTCCCGTTCTTGTAGGAAAATCGGGAGAGCCTCGGTGGTGCACGATAGCAAGAATGTCAGTATGAACGCGAATAGACCGACTCGCTCCATGGCCCCCTCGAGGTCGTCGTGGAGGTCGTAAAAGATCGAACCGAGCACGAATCCGGACACTAGCATTTGGAACGTCCGGCATGCGAAAAGCTCCTTGGTCCGAAACACGATTTTAGCGAACCTCTCGCTCAAGATCAGCGTTTCGTTCCACCTCGAGTTTGCGAACTCGAACTCGAGACTTCTGGTTAAGGTGTTAGGGTCTGGGGTGGTCAACTCGGTTGACTCCTCGTTGACCACCTTTGACTGCTGGAAAAGCTGCTGGAGAGTCCGCCGCTTGGGGAGAAACTCTTGCGGCGGCGGAGGAGTTGTTTGAGGTTTTGATTGTGATTTGTGGATGGTTTCGAGCGAGTCGATGGCGAACTCGATGATGTTCATGCGGGGAGGGGGGTCGAGGCCGGCAGCGGCCAGCGACGCCGCGATCTCCTCCACGGTGCCGCGTTGCACGACGGCGCCGCCGGCGAGGACGAGGACGGAGCTGAAGAGCTTGACGATGCGGAATCCGGGCTGGTGGATGGTGAGGATGATGGTCCGGCCTTTGGTGAGGGCCATCGTGTGGAGCATGTCGATGATTTGGAGCGCCGACGAGCTGTCGAGGCCGGAGGTGGGCTCGTCGAGGAGGAGGATCTTGGGCTCGTGGACGACGTCGACGCCGATGGAGACGCGGCGGCGCTCGCCGCCGGAGATGCCGCGGGGGCCGCCGGAGAATGAGTCGGAGCCGACGCGGGCGTGGGCGACGTGGGAGAGGCGGAGCTCGTCGAGGACGGAGGCGACGTGGCGGCGGAGCTCGCCGGCGGGGAGGCGGAGGCGGAGGCGGGCGGAGAAGAGGAGGGTCTCCTCGACGGTGAGGAGGGGGAAGAGGGTCTCCTTCTGGGTGACGTAGCCGGAGATTTTCCGGTAGTGGGCGGGGTTGGATTGGTCGCCGTTGACGTAGACGGCGCCGGAGTCGGGGGTGATTTTTCCGGCGAGGATTTCGAGGAGGGAGGACTTCCCGGCGCCGCTTGGACCCACGATGGCCAGTACCTCCCAGGGCTTTGCGTGGCAGTTGACGTCGGAGAGGACTCGCCTCCGGCGGCCGGAGTTCGCCGGAGGTTGGTTGGCGTTGGGGTTTAAGAGGCTGAAGAAACTGGGTTTTTCGACGGGAGTTGGGATTGTGTAGTTGATTCCGATGGCTTCGATCTCACAGTCTTGATTGTTTCTCTTCATTTGAGAAGGAGGTAGGACTTGAGGAAGAAGAAGAAGGCAAGCTCTGTAGTTTTATTTCTTTTCTGTTGCAGAATTGCTTGTTTTTGCATGTTATGGACCCTGTGAATTTGTACCACTACTACTAAAAAGTCTTTAATAATTCGTATTCACAGTGTTGTTTTTTTGTTTTGTTGTGTAAAATTGGAGAGGTGAAAGACAGGGAAATGAGATTGTAAAAATGAGAGGCTGAGGATGATCACTTTAACAGTGTGTTTAAAAATGAAAAAATTTCGATCATACAATTGAAGTCAAACTGAGGTGTCTCTTCTTGATGCTGCCAGATTCTATAGAAAATTAAACTTTATAAAAATAAAATAAAAAATTAACCGATAGGCTAAAGGGTAAAACAAATCTAATTTGATAAGGTGTGTTTTTAATTTATGTTTTTGCATTTTGTATTTGATTAACTTCTGAAGAGGAGACGGTAGGTTCACGTGCAACTGATAGTAGCTGCTACTTACTAGTGGATCAAAGTGACAACAAATTTTGATAAGAAGTGTTCACGTGATGATTTTAGGTGCGTAAATAATAGTTTTCAATTTCTGGGTATTGTCCCATTTGATTTATTTTATGTGCATTATTGATTTGCGGTTCGATTGGAGATTGGTATTGGTAGTTTGGTACGGTACAGTTTCCGTAGGAGGTATAGGGGGATGTAGAGATTGAAGGCAAAGTGTTTGTGAAAAGTCCAAAGAGAAATGGCCACAAAGTGCAACCAAGAAAACGGAATTGTGTGGGGATCAAGAGAGTGAAAGGAGAGAACTGATGAGGGATCTAAACTAGTCTCGTTATCAGACATGAAAGCCATGTGATGTGTCCTTTGAAATATCTCCCATATATGATATATATATATATATATGTTTTCACAATAATGTGATTTGCAAGTTACGTTATGCGGAAATTCTAATTGGACAACATTTTCTGTTTTTGTTTCGAATTGAAAACTCAGTTTACCGTGTAACATTATAGATGTAATATGTTTTCCCGTGTTTGTGTCATTTCCGTATAACAAATGCAGGCTAAGCAGAAGAATTCTCGAAGAGCACAACAATGTAAGCAATAAATTCATGGGAGATTATGTTTCTTAAATTCATATAGATAATGATCTCAGAGGCCGGGTCTATTGGGCGTACCTCCTTTCCCTTAGGCAGGGGTACCCTCATCTTGACCTCCCAGATTCCGCTGTAGCGGCCTCACTAGGTCAATGATGATGACGATGATGATAATGATCTTAGAGGCAGCTTCTAGCTAGGAAGTGGTAGCTAATCATTGATTATATACTGATGATGTTGATAACAAGAAATTTGCTGTCAATGTTGCATATGAAACTGACAAGAGTTTAGCTATAAGCTGGTTATGTTTTGGTAGTTGAATAGGAGTAGCATGGAAAAAATTGATGCATGGATTGTACATTGTAAAACCCGTGACAAATCTATGTGACAAATGGCAAGCAAATAGCGGTTGTCATGTAATCCAAAAGATGTGAAATCAAAAGCTATTGAAATCATGCACTTCTTCAAAATTGCTGTCAAAATCAGTCCTTGACAAGTAAATATCAGCCACAATTTCATTGCAAACTTTCAAGTATGGGGACCTTGGTGATTAAAATAACAAAAAGGAGCTGAAAAGAGGTAAAACTTGAATTGGACTCTTACAGCCTAAAGATGGTAAAAAGAAGCACATTACTTTAATCTTTGCTCTCAATTGCAACTCTTCATATGAATCTGAAATTGGTACATTTTGTGCCAAAAGGATTACTGTTTCTAAGGGATAAGAAAAACCCAGATAACAGAATCATGGGCCAACTTATAAGCTGATGGCAAAACAGTGGTTTAGACAGCAGTGTTTGTCACTTAGCCATTTCTTGTGTGTAATTCTTTCCCGTGATCAAGTAAAGACGGATTAATGAAGTGGCAAAACTGCAAAAGGAATACTTTATAAACAAATGGACAAAATTAAGATCAATAATAGATCAGATCACTTATCTTCAGATTGTTGTATGTCCTCCGAATCGCAGGCGATAGATTGCTCCTTATTATCAGCCCGGCCTCGTGTTTAACATCAGCAATTGGGCATTGAGTAACAAGATTTGAGAATCCAGACAGTTATGAAAACTACAGGATCTAAAAATACAGCACATGGGAGATTTCCATCTTCTGAATGCCAAAAACTTCATTTAACAGCTTAGCAATTCTAACGAAAACGATCAAAGATTGCAACAAACGAAAACCGATCAAAGATTGCAACATTTATTCATAGAGAATAAATCCTGGCCTATAGCTTGTTAATCTTACAATACACCGCGAAAGAATTTGATGCAACAGATGATAGACTAGTTGTTATGTAGTGTCAGATATTAATGTAATGTTAGATTATTATTGATGTTACTTTTTTTTTTTTTTGAGCTTTATATAAGCAGGTTAGTATCTGCTTTATTTTGTCAAATCAATAGAAATGGGAGCTTCTCGTCTATGTCTTTTAGTTAACAACAAATTCCCTATTTCATTGAACAAAAAAACTGGTAATCGGATAATTCTAATATAAAACTAATTTGGCGATCAATCATTAATATTATTAGTCTTTTTTTTTAAGAAAAATTAATATTACTAGTCACTGCACATGCATATATCATCATATGTGTAAGTTATGAATCAATATGATTTAATTTTAGAATTTAGGGTTAATGGAAAAAGGGTTTATGATCAATAAAAGCCTATTACAAGCATCACTGATTTTATAACTAACTTTCACTTTTTATATGCCAAAAATCAACAAACACTCCAAAATGATAATTCTTGTCCAAACAAAAAATACCAAGTATTCAAAAAAAACACAAAAAAAAATACGATTCTGTTCACTATACAACATTCCAATGCTTGTCACCAGCTGAAACTACATAACATAATGTTATAAACATTCTACAATGGATATACAACTTAATTACCGATCATAGAGACGATGGAAGCCTTGGTCTTAGTTCATTAGCACCTTGGCCCCCATATTTCGGATCCGACCAAGGACAGAACACAATTGGAACAAACGAATGCTTTTGATCATCTGTGGGTGCTCCTCTAATGATACTTGCCATATTCACACTTGTTACATAACCTCTCCCAAGATTAACAGAAGAGGCAACACTACCCATTGCGTATAGGTAACAAAACGCGTCGCTTTTCAAAGGATCAAGAGCGACCAACTTCATGCATTTGTTATACCTCGATCTATCGATCCAACAACGTTGCTCCGGCCACCACTCTCCCTTGTCGTAGTCCACCAAACGCCACACGAACATGCTACCTTGAACGGTGTCAATCTCGCAATACTTCACCAAGTCTTCGTGACCAAAGTGGACTAGATTCGTTCCCTCTGAACCCGACCCTCCTCCATTGGGCAACCGAATTTGGCCAAATCTATCGGGCTTGTCGAATGGATCATAAGTTACTATAATCTTATTCTCACTGTCCAACCAATGTAAGATGCCCTTGTAACAAAAACATTCCGCCTTGTTGAAACTTTGGAATACCGCTTGTGGGCAATCGATGATAACTTGCGAAGCACTCCACCTTCCATTATCCGATGAGAAAATCTCCACCTTCGCGATTGCATGGCCAACAATCTTTTGTACGGGTTGAATAACAACAACTTTGTACGTAATGTAGGATCCTTCGATTCGACTAGCTCGTGTGGCAAACCCGAAAACCAATCGATTATGCCGAATCTTTATCGAAGGTAGCTTGACACAATGCCTAGTGAGCGGATTCGAGACACAGAGTTCAATCTTGGAATTCCGTAGGGGAGTTCCCTTGGGAGAACGATAATGGTAGAATCGCGAAAAGAGAGAGAGCACGAGTCCATTGCTAGAGGCGAGGATCATGTGCTTTCTTTCGCTCCATGTGTACCTAGAAAAACTAGAGGTTAGGTAGAAAATGTCCATATCATGGGCGGTGTATTTCATGGAGAGGTGGCGTTTTGGGCGCGGGCAGTCGACGAATGGATACAGCATTCCCCAGAGGTGTGGCAAAGACGACGACGAATGATTGGGAAAAGATCGGGCTTGTTGAAGATAGGTTTGAGCGAATCTTGGATCAGAGGTGATTGAGTTCCATAGTTTCGAAACACACTTGAACTTGAAGAGAGGTTTGATTGGCAATCTTAGAAGGATGTCGGATATGATCTCTTTTGGAAGAAAAATGGATGTCTTTCTTCTTGTTGAATATGCCATACTGATTCCTGCAGGAGTAGCGGAACTATACTGAAAAGGAAGCAAGTTTATCAAATTTTGAAAGATTATTGAAATTAATTAAGAATCGTATATTATGAGGAAAAGAATCAATCAACTAACATGATCAAAGATATAATTAGTACCCAAGTTCGATGATTCACCTTGAAACATAATCTCAAAGGCTACAAAGAAAACCCTAAACTCGAATATATATATAAAAAAATGCCCTAATTGTAAAGATAGAATACCCTAAATAACTAAAATAATCTAAACAACTAAATAAAAACTCACCTTCTATACTATGAGGCGGCGGAGGGAAGGCGGTGACGGGCAAAATTATGAAAATCGGAAGGTAAAAGCGACTAGATCAAAATCGTTCCTGGCATTAGATGATATTATAAAGAGAATCCGTACGTTTTTTTAAAAAAGTCACTTCATTAAAGATAAAAAGGTAGGAATATGATTTTTTACTTTATTTTTTTTTATATTTTTTTTATAAGGAAAGAAGTTAGGGTGCACGCACACTTACAAGCTAATGGTCGTCTTAGGGCATCCTGACGGACGAGGGTGAGAAAATTCCAGTCATAGGGCTGTCAATTACCCATGGGTGACCGACTCACCCATTTAACTCACCCGAAATAAACGGGTGAAAACCCAATAAAAGCGGGTGACGGGCGGTTCGAGTGACGGGTGAAACGGGTTATGGGTCGGGTAAGGGTGAGATTTTATCACCCAATCACCCGACCCAATCACCCGACCCATCAACCAACCCATCACCCGTTTCACCCAAACTACCCATGTAACCCGTTTCGGCCCATAATTTTTAATATGTATGGGCCTTTGAAGTCACCCATATAACACATAACACATTTCGAGCCTTTGATAAATAAGTCCATTTGTAATCCATCTTTGACTCCATTTTGATATTTATTGTTTATGGAATTTGTTTTAATTTATGTATGGATTATAGATATTTGTTTTAGTTTATATATGACAATTTATTTATAGACATAAAATATAGAGGTTATACAACGGTTATACGGGTAAACGGGTCACCCATATAACCAACGGGTGACGGGTGGTTTAGGTGACGAGTAGAACATTGCATGGGTGACGGGTGGGTCGGGTGGGACGTTTTAACTTGCGGGTCGGGTGGTGGAAGTGCTCCACCCACCCATAACCCAACCCATTGACAGCCCTACCCGGTCAACTGCAAGTGGGAAGGAGGAGACACGTCTGAAGGTTCCAACGATGAAGTGCGTCACAGAATTGCACTCTCGACCGACATAATCTTTTTGTTGAAGCGTTCAAACACAGCCCACAAAGAAAACCCTAAATTATTAAAAAAAAAGAAAAAAACCCTAAATTCGAATATATAAAAAATGTCGCCCTAATCAATATATATATCTTCTAAACCTGAAGTACTTTTGGACAGATTCGTCATTTAGAATTTATATTACAGTCACCCTATTTTTAATAATAATTTTTTTAATTAATTATATACTATGTAATTCAATCACCTTATAGAATTTCCAATTTTATCCACTCAGTTTATTTAATAATTTTTTTAATTTATTATGAGAATGGATAAATTTTTATCTAAATTATATACATGTAATTTAATCACCCTATTTATAATAATAAATTTTTAATATTATACTACTACTCTATCTATATATATATATACTACTTTACATACAAGCTAATTTTCTATCCATATAATTTTTCTCTATCCATATATAATGTACATATAATTTATACACACACTATATTATTTAGCCACGTAACCTTTTTTGAAAATTTGCTTTAACGTAATTTTGAGTTCGTATGATAGTTAATAGTTATGGACCATATTTTATTTATGAACTTTTAAGATTATTTTTATTCTTTATATTAATTGTTTATATAAATATTAAAATGTTTCTTTTTATGCGGTACTAAATTTTTACATTTGTTTTAAAAAAAATTATATTAACTTTATATCCTTATATGACAACTTTTTTTGCAATATAATTTTCTATCCATAAGAATGATTTTGTTATATTATTTTTCTATACATAAATATGATAACTTCTTAATTATATGGACCATATTTTCAAATAAAAATTTTTATATTATTTTTTATATTATTTTATATTAACTTTCTATCCATAAGTGTGATATTTAATTATGGTTTGATTAATATAGGCCATAAATATTATAATATTTTTTTAGGGCTAGAATTTTTTTTTTGTTGAACCGGGCTTTATATATTATAAATCGATTTTTTTAATCAAATGGAAAAAATACCTTATTGTCTATTAGATGCGTTTTAAATACCTTAAAGTCTCTAGAGCATTTTTAAATACCAAAGTGTCTTAGGGGGTCTATTAAAAATACCCATATGTCTTTTCGGCCATTCTTTATATTACGAATTTCGAAATAAATAAATTGAAAATAATGATCCCTTAATGTTAATCAGGTTGGTTCGGTCATTTCGGTTAGGATCAAGTATGGTTCATATCATTAAAATTTACGGGTTGAAGCACTTTTGGGCAGATTCGTCATTTAGAATTTATATTATAGTCACCCTATTTTTAATAATAATTTTTTTAATTAATTATATACTATGTAATTGGATCACCTTATGGAATTTCCAATTTTATCCACTTAGTTTATTTAATAATTTTTTAATTTATTATGAGAATGGATAAATTTTTATCTAAATTATATACATGTAATTTAGTCACCCTATTTATAATAATAAATTTTTAATATTATACTACTACTCTATCTATATATATATCATAACTATATACTAAAGCGGAGGTTAAAAAAATTATTAAACGACACATGTCTCTTCTAGATTGGACCACACCACCTTTTTTAAAAAAAATAATCTTTTATTTTTGAATATGATGAATTCTTATGCATGTTTTTAGAATATATGATAGAAAATCTCATTATTAAACAATCTTTTATTTTTGGATATAACTAGAAAGATTTTATTCCATCTACAAATTATAGAATATTTTATTTTATTTTTAGATTGATATCAATTAATCAAAAATTAACAAATACAAATAAATAATAAAATAATTTTATAAAAACCCGTGCAAGACACGAGAACTAAGACTAGTACTACTCTACATACAAGTTAATTTTCTATCCATATAATTTTTCTCTATCCATATATAATGTACATATAATTTATATACACACTATATTATTTAGCCACGTAACCTTTTTTGAAAATTTTCTTTAACGTAATTTTGAGTTCGTATGATAGTTAATAGTTATGGACCATATTTTATTTATGAACTTTTAAGATTATTTTTATTCTTTATATTAATTGTTTATATAAATATTAAAATGTTTCTTTTTATGCGGTACTAAAGTTTTACATTTGTTTTAAAAAAACTAGCTATACCCGTCGTGCCATGCACGACTACATGAATTAAATACTTAATTTATTTAATGAATATGATTTTAATTTAATACAAAAAAATTATTTATTAGAAAAAAATTATACAAAATTTTACAATTCGTGTCATGTGAAAAAGGGACCAAAATTATCAAGGTGAGCCCACTATATATAATTTTGATGGCTTAGTGATAATTTATTTATGCAAAAATATAAATAAAAGTTATTTGAATTAGAATCATTTATTTTAAAAATCTTTTACAAAAAGGGTAAAAATAATCTAAATACTTGTAATTTTTTAATCAAATTCAATTCTTTAAAAAAATTTGAATAAAAATTAAAAATATACTTAATAAGAAAGGATAAAAAACAATTTTAATAAATAACTAATTTTTAATGATAAAAAAATGATTTATATTACATAAATAATTTAAAAATAAAATTAAGGAAAATATAATCTAATTTTTTTTTTTTATCAAAAGTCAATTTAGACAAGTAATTATTTAGATTGAAAATTCTCTTGTTTATCAAAATTTTATTTAAGATAAATATTTTACATAAATAGATAAAAAAATAAAGATAAAATAATTTTCTATAATTTTAAATAAATTTCGAATTTAATTTTTTTTCATATAAATAGATAGAAATTTAATTGAAAAAACTAAATTAATGTATCTATCTTAATATATAATATCTAATGTTTTATAATTTATTTTAATTTTAGATAAAATCTTTTCGATCTATCCTAACATATAATGGATAACAACTTTATTTTAGATATAATCTTTCTTAGATTAATTTATCATATTTCCAAATTATCCTAAAAAATATCAACATATATAAATTCCCAAAATAAAAAAATCCTATGTGGCGAAATCCTATGTGGCTTAACGTGGGAATGACACGTAGGAAAATCCTAGGTGGCGCAATGTGGTGGCTTTATTCCTTGCGTCTTTTATATATATACATAGATTTATATTAACTTTATATCCTTATATGACAACTTTTTTTGCAATATAATTTCCTATCCATAAGAATGATTTTGTTATATTATTTTTCTATACATAAATATGACAACTTCTTAATTATATGGACCATATTTTCAAATAAAAAATTTTAGATTATTTTTTAGATTATTTTATATTAACTTTCTATCCGTAAGTGTGATATTTAATTATGGTTTGATTAATATAGGCCATAAATATTATAATATTTTTGTTAGGGTTAGAATTTTTTTTTGTTGAACCGGGCTTTATATATTATAAACCGGTTTTTTTAATCAAATGGAAAAAATACCTTATTGTCTATTAGATGCGTTTTTAAATACCTTAAAGTCTCTAGAGCATTTTTAAATACCAAAGTGTCTTAGGGGGTCTATTAAAAATACCCATATGTCTTTTCGGCCATTCTTTATATTACGAATTTCGAAATAAATAAATTGAAAATAATGATCCCTTAATGTTAATCAGGTTGGTTCGGTCATTTTGGTTAGGATCAAGTATGGTTCATATCATTAAAATTTACGGGTTGAAGCACTTTTGGGCAGATTCGTCATTTAGAATTTATATTACAATCACCCTATTTTTAATAATAATTTTTTTAATTAATTATATACTATGTAATTCAATCACCTTATGGAATTTCCAATTTTATCCACTCAGTTTATTTAATAATTTTTTTAATTTATTATGAGAATGGATAAATTTTTATCTAAATTATATACATATAATTTAGTCACCCTATTTATAATAATAAATTTTTAATATTATACTACTACTCTATCTATATATATATACTACTCTACATACAAGTTAATTTTCTATCCATATAATTTTTCTCTATCCATATATAATGTGCATATAATTTATATACACACTATATTATTTAGCCACGTAACCTTTTTTGAAAATTTGCTTTAACGTAATTTTGAGTTCGTATGATAGTTAATAGTTATGGACCATATTTTATTTATGAACTTTTAAGATTATTTTTATTCTTTATATTAATTGTTTATATAAATATTAAAATGTTTCTTTTTATGCGGTACTAAATTTTTACATTTGTTTTAAAAAAAATTATATTAACTTTATATCCTTATATGACAACTTTTTTTGCAATATAATTCTTTATCCATAAGAATGATTTTGTTATATTATTTTTCTATACATAAATATGACAACTTCTTAATTATATGGACCATATTTTCAAATAAAAAATTTTATATTATTTTTTAGATTATTTTATATAAACTTTCTATCCGTAAGTGTGATATTTAATTATGGTTTGATTAATATAGGCCATAAATATTATAATATTTTTTTAGGGTTAGAATTTTTTTTTGTTGAACCGGGCTTTATATATTATAAACCGGTTTTTTTAATCAAATGGAAAAAATACCTTATTGTCTATTAGATGCGTTTTTAAATACCTTAAAGTCTCTAGAGCATTTTTAAATACTAAAGTGTCTTAGGGGGTCTATTAAAAATACCCATATGTCTTTTCGGCCATTCTTTATATTACGAATTTCGAAATAAATAAATTGAAAATAATGATCCCTTAATGTTAATCAGGTTGGTTCGGTCATTTCGGTTAGGATCAAGTATGGTTCATATCATTAAAATTTACGGGTTGAACTGATCAATTTTTTGCGGTTTTCTTGCGGGTTTTGGTTGACCAAACGGGTCAAGATCACTGACTTACAATATTTATGTTTATGGAAATGATATTACAAGTAAATATTATTTTTTCATGATAAAATATAATTTTCATATATTTTAATAATTACATATATTATAATAATTAAAATAAATTTGTATATATGCAATTATTAGTTTTATTAATATTTTTTACTAATTAAATTATAATACATATATTATATATAAATTAACATATTAAAATTTTTATTTGAAAAAGTCCCCGGGCAAGGCCCGGGTCATAACTAGTTCCAATACTAACCTTGAAGTAAATATAAAAACAAGACATAAGAGGTGCTTATCGAAAATCATCCGTCACGGCGTCACATAGTTAAAACCTGTATAAGCAATTACTGACAATTCCTTGAGAACCCATCCCTGGATGCCCTTAACCACATAAAAGTCAGGGTGAAATTCAAGATAAATGTTGTTGTCTTTGGTTAGAAATGTTGATTAAGTTCTTTGACATGGAAGGGACAATCAAAATTTAAGATGAATCAATAGGACGATTATAAGTAGGAAGGAAGCATGGCCATAATGAAAAATAGGGAGGGTAAATACCATTGCTAATATCAAGTTCTGCACCACCATTGTAGTCAGATTCAATTAAAACCTTGTTCAAGTCACCAATCACAAGATGAGTGGTTCTTGAGCCGAAATAACATGCTACGTCTTGAATGGAAGATGGGGGAGACAACATAGGCAACATGATTTGATGGGGGAGCCTGATTGAGATGCTTTGGAGGATGTCGGGAAGGGAAAGGTTGGACATTCAATTTAGCCCATTGAGAGGCATAGGACGGATCAAGACCATGAAGAATTTGTTGGAGTAGAAGATTAAAAAAAGAACGCTCACATCAGTAAAACAGGAAAAATATGGTTGCTTTTATCGCCCAAGTCGGGGCATGAACATATATTTGTTTCAAAAATTCCACAGCATTATTGATTTGGCAGAACTAGATTTTTCATATGAGCATAATTTACCTCTCAAATCAAAATTGGAGACATTACGAGTTCGAGCTACCAAAAACAAGTTACACAATCTAAGATTCATCGCTGAAGGAGAGAGACTATAAATGAATAGAACCAGAAAACAAAACCCAAAACAAACTACATAGTATGAATCTACTCAGCTGCTTCCTTTTGTTTCCTCCTCTTATCCCTCTTCTCTACCCGGAGACCTGCAAAGTATAGGGAGAAACCAAACTGAATACATAGTACAAAAGACTCAGTAACATGTATACCGGTAAAATAAAGGTTAGTTGATTACGCTTCTTCTTCTCCTTTCGTTTTCTCTTTAGATTGTCCATGTTCCTTTGCTTTTCTGCAAGTTGCTTCATGTCCACACGGTCCTAAAGAAGTTCACATGGCGGAAATGGAGTTCAGAAGCGAGAGAGAGAGACAGAATATCTTGTTTGTTTGGTTAACAAATTGTGGCTGAATTAATGCTATATAGATATATAAGTGATAGGTTTTTGCACAATTACCTCGGGTCCAGCCTTTCTCAGAGCCTGAAGTGGTTCAACACAATCCTGGCCAATAACCGTTGAATTTCCTTTTCTGCCTTCTATTTGATCTTTCTTACTCAATTGGGGCTGCCGAGCCATCTCTTCCAATTGGCATTGCAGTTGTGGTGAAATACCAGCCTAGTTGTCAAACAAAGTGTGTATAACAATCAGAAATTGGGGTTATTATGATCATAAATAGATATAAATGAAGATGCAAAATACATTACAGAGTATTAATTACACAAACGCCGTATAATAAGCTTGTCATGACCGGTTTAAGTATCAATAAATATATAAGGCAATTGATGTTGCTTACCCCAGCCAAGTAGCGATGTGAAAATGTTTTTGGTTGCAGTGGACGGGAGAGCAGTGCATTCAGATCCTGCAAATTTTCAATCGTTAAAAGATGTCTACCAGAATATGGATCAAATATAAAGGTGGTTCTTCCTCATACAGAAAAGAAAATACTAAAAGAAAACATATAAGGCATACTCAATAATTAGCTATCATATTACCTGCTGAAACTTCTTAAGATTTAGGGAGCTTGCTTTCTTTTGCTTGTGAGTGTTCGCTCTTTCATCTTCACTGTCATCATCCTCCAAATTTAGCTCAAGAGACTCAGCATTTCGCTTTATCCAGGTTTCATTCGCTTTTTCCTGAAGCAAGAATTTACAATGTCTTAGAAAGAAGCCAGCCTTAAGAGTTTCTGAATCGAACCAACTGATCTGCACTAGACTAATTTTTATCTTGCATGAACTTACAATTGAACGGTCTTGCAAAGATGCTGAAGAAAAATTCATAAAATAGATTGCACACATCCACAATTCCAAGATCAAGTATCAAGTAATTACCTGGGATTCTTTCCGCGAAATTTTATCAATTTGGCGTGCAAGAGATAAACGTTTCATGACCTCTGGCATATATGAACTTTCAATAGGAAAACGCTGAAGAGTCTCCTGCAATTAGAGGGAAGGAAAGAAAATGTCACCAACAGCATTCTGTAGCAAGTCTGCCTTAAAACATTTCAAATTTTGTCATTTATGTTGTACTCCTGGGTCAAAATGCTCTTCAGAACTCTATTCATTTTTCATTCTATAAGATACATTAAAAATCATCATCAAATCAGCTGTGTTGAGAGTTTTAAAATGTTAAAAACATTTATTCACAATACATACTACTCAGGTACTAGTATCTTTTTGATAATCAATTAACTCCTAGTATAGATAGTTGCAACAGAGCATGCATTTAAACATATAACCATATAATCTTTTGGTACCTTGGAGAAAGACTTGCACAAAGAGGCAAATTTCGATCTATCGTTTGGTGAAATTAATGCCACACTGCATCCATCACTAGAAGCTCTAGCTGTTCTACCACTTCTATGGACATAGACCTAGAGCAAAGAAGAGCCACATTGAAAGAAATATGTATAAAAACAATTATCTTTGAAATTTAAACTTGAAATTCGCTGATACTCACTTCTGCTGAATGTGGAAGTTGATAATGAACAACAGTTCGAACCCCAGGAATATCAAGACCTCTAGCTGCAACATCAGTAGCAACAAGTATTCCGTTCCCATTCCCACGAAACCGATCCATTGCCTACATATGAAGCAAAGAAAAAAAAATTCAAAACCACATTAACAAAACGGAGGAAAATATAAGTTAAAGAGTGAAGAAGAGACATTCAAAATCACCATATAAATATACCCGCACTATGATTTACTAAGCAGATATTACAATTCAAAGCTGATAATTTTGCAACCGATAAAAGTATACCTTCAAACGAGCCCTCTGTTGCATTTGAGCATGAAGAGTGTAAACATTGATACCAAGAATGCGCAGAATAGAAGAAATGTGACGTAGCCCAGCAACTGATGTGCAGAAAACTATAGTGCGGCCTTGTCTATGAACAGACAATATATAATACAAGTAAGCATCTTTATCTTCTTCCCGACATCTGCAGCAATCATCACAATCATCAACATTTGCAAATGAACTTATTAAACAACAGTTATTGCTTGATTGATGGTAACAAAGTGTAGGGTGTGTGATCAAGAGACAGAATAATAGGAAAACAGATTATGAGTAGTAGAAATGGGACATGATCCATACTCAAGAAATGACTCCATAAGCTTATCTGCAACTATAGATGCACTGGTTAAATCAACAATAGCAGCATCTGCTCTCATTCCTGCTCTTTCAGATAGGTTCTCTATAGATGTCAAATCACCATCAGTTGACTGCTTTGGTCTAGATGATCCACGCTTTAACTTCTTACGGAAGTCAGAGGAGAGTGCAATTGTTGCAGAGAAAACAAAGGTCTGTCTTTTCTTTCTTTGGTAGCTAGATACTGTTACACAGTTCTGTGATCCCTGAAGCTGCTCCCCTGTCGGGGCACCAATCGCGGGAAGCAAGTCAATTATTGACTGCAATTCACGAAAATGTCCGCTTTCTATCATCCGATCAGCTTCATCCAGAACAAAGAAAGACATAGAATGTAACTGCAAATTCCAAAATTACCATACATCAGTTGCATATTTAGTGAAATATGAAACATTCATTTGGCACTAAAATACGTACAAGAAGAGGTCATGCAATCCAGGACCTTTATAGAAACAAAGAAGCACAGAAGAAAGGGCAAAAAAAAGAAGAGGGAAAATAAAAGATGGATTTGGATTGAATTTCGTAAACTGCTAAAAATTCAAGATGTAGAAAACATTTACAGATCCAGATAATTCATGTTACGTCCAAGAGAATTCCTTACCCAAGTCACATCTCACTATCTATCAAGAACCACTAAGCCAAAAAAGAAAATAAAAACAATAAAGTTTTCAAGACATCAGATTTTACCCTTCTTATAATAGAAGTTTAATGAAATAAGTAGACAATATTAAGGTTGTTTTTGGTAGGTTGCAGAGCAGCTGCCGGCTTACTGCAGTACTTTTGTGTCAAGCTTCAGCTGCTACTAATGTCTTCTTCATTTCCTTACCTATTCAGCTATTTGTGAAAGAGCTATAGATATTGGAGCCTAGCATTATAGAGAAAATCTAACAGAAGCCAAAAGATAAACTTGCCTCAACTAGATGTTCTTCACCTTGTGACATAAGTTCCCACAACCTTCCAGGAGTCCCAACAATGATTTCAGGCCTAGCTTTTAAAAGTCTCTCCTGCTTTTGTGTAGACAACCCTCCAACAATAGCAACTGCTCTAATATTCGTGCATTTCGCTGCAGCTTTGATATGATCAGTCACCTGCAGATATAATGCATATAAATAGCCTATATATAAGCAAAAAACAATTTCATAGAAGTTTATTCAAAAATATATGAACTACATAATCAGACATTATTTCAACCAAGCACAAACTAACTGTATCCAGTTACCATCCTGCATGTCCCACGCTTGGGACTAGACGCATTCAAGGAAAATTGTGCAGAATTATGCAACAAGAGAACAAGGTTACAAAACCCAATCCAGTGATTCAATTTTATCTTTTCTTTTCCTTTTCTCAAATCTCAAGTAGCAGTAATAGTGCTACACCCTGTGTTCGGTACAAGATGTAGTATTCAGTATTCACAGCAGATTGTTAAAACTAATATCAAAACCCAAGCAATAAAACTGAAATCTATAAATTTCATAGGTAGACAATTTTCAGAAGGATGCACAAGGGGGATAAAGAAGCTGGGCTTTTCAAACATGTACACTGCATATGCTACATAAGCAATTCTTGAAACTCAACAGAGCAAGATTAGAGGGTGTGGAGCTGATCTCAAAATTCTCAGTAATCAGGGATAGTTCGTTCAACTTCAACTTGGTAGACTTACTAACATGTCTAAGGACCAGGCTGCTTGGCTTGAGATTATTCATGCTTTTCAGTTAATTATGGAAGGCAATATTATATAGTTCAGCAATTAATTCACATACGCCCCATGATGTTTCATTCATTATTTGGAAGGGGCAAATCTATGATTTAGTGATTACTCACAGACTCACAGCATATACAAATAAACTACATAAGGAAATTTATGATTAAGTGATTACTTATAAACTCACAGCATATATAAATAAATTACACAGATCAAAATTACCTGAAGGGCAAGTTCTCTGGTAGGGTCTATTATCAAAGCACGTAACAAGCCTCGTGGTGCAATTCTTTGAATGGTTTCTGCATCGTCAGATAGCATGTTTGCAGCCTTTTCTTGCTCATCGAGAAGACGTTGCAAGATTGGCAAGCCAAAAGCAAGGGTTTTCCCAGATCCAGTCTCTGCAGCACCAATCACATCCTATAGCAAAAACAATCAGAGTATAAAGTCAAACTGGTCTAGAGTTTTAAATCAAAACCCAGAAAGCCACACAAACCTTTCCCTGATGAGCAGCAGCAGGAATACATGCTTTTTGTATAGGTGTTGGCTCCTTGAAGCCAAGACTGTAAATTGATTTCATTAGCATGGGGTGGAGCCTTAACTCATTCCATGCATAAAATTCAGAATCATCCACTGATTCCTCCTCATTATCCTCTTCCATTGTGCTATCTAATATCAAAAACATATTAACCATTGTTACAACTCTGCAGAGGAACACAATTTACCATACATGTAACTCATAAAACTTTGCAAAGAAGCCATCTTGCTTACCATGTTTACTTGTAAATTAATGAACCGAGCAAGCAACTACAGTTGTAATTTTTAAAAATTGACAAAATTTGTAATCATGGTTTGAAGAGTTTGTCTTATTGATAATCTCTTAAGCAAATATACCAAATCTCCTTGTTTTATGTTCTAGCCTATTTGGCAAAGTGGAACAGGCTGGAGATCTTTTATCGCTGTACAATTTGGCTATGGCATCATCAATATCCTGTAATTTAAATAGCTAGGTGCCTAGGAGACATTGGTCAATGCCCAGTCCCAAGTGATCTATTAAGAATGGAACAGACATCCTCAATTACAGGAGATTCAAGGTATTATTAGCACACCTAAAATTGGAATTCGTCAAGGAAAACACGATGCCATAAAAATGTGTAGAGCACTAACCATCAGCAATTTCATCGTGTTCTTCAATTGTCTCCTTCACCTCCTCCTCTGCATCCTTTTTTTTCTTCTTCTCCTCCTTTTTCTTCTTGTCCTGCTTTTTCTTCCTCTCATTTTTCTTCTTCTTCTTCTTCTTTACATCACCATCCTTCACGAGCACGTCTTCAGAAGGAGCTTCCCCGCCTTCACCATCACCTCCACCTTCACTGGCATCCAACCTTTTCCGCTTCTTCGGCCCTAAAACTTTCTTTTTGCCCTCACTCTCTTGCTTAGGAATTTCAAAACGGTACTCAGATTCATCTATCTCTTCCAGACCAAAGAAACCTATACTCATCCAAACACAAAAAAAGAGCCACGCATGAATTTCAACTATCAGAAACCCTAACCTCGCAAGAAAAAAACCTAACTAGAAAAGGAAAGGGAAAGCCTATATCAATGCAATTCATCATTAACAGACCTCCATCAAGGTCGTTGGAGCCAGTAAACAAGGAGAGAGCTTCGTCCTCCGGAACAGAAGATTTCCATGAGAGGGAATCGATTCGTTGCAGCTCGGCGGTAGCGGCGGAGCTTTGTCTCCTGGACTTTCCCATGTCGGCTAGACCCTCCAACGGTCGAAACGCGAAACGCAATGCCGTAATCGGAGGAGAAACAAACCTAAAGAAACTGTTTGGGTTTTCGGGCGGCGACTGGCAAGTGGCGCAAAATCTCAACTTCGTAATATTAGTTTCAAGACTTTTGTATTTAATTCATTAAATAAATTATAAATCGCATAAAACGATAATAGTGAGGTAATTAAATAACATTAATAAGTATCATAATAGTAGTAAACTAGTTGTACCCGTCATACCATGTGATATTTTATAGATATTATAATTAGAATATTAATAAATAAAAATATAATATAAACTTCAATATAAGCAATTTTATTGCATGTAGAATGAATAATTTTTTTAATCAGTATAAATGGTTAAATTTAATGTTGAGAATGAAGACATATTTTAATTTTAAATGCTTGTTTAAAGAAGCTTTCAAAAGATATTGTTATACTAAATAGATATATATTTGATGTTAGAGATAAATTTAAATAGTTTAAAAAGAATTTAATAGAAAGATGTTATAAAAATAAAAATTAAATTAAAATTTTAAATATGAGGTGGAACCAAAATCGTTCTGGTTGCTTGAAAAGGGACAACTTTAATATATAGTTATAGATTATAATGTCGTAATAGAATTATGCTATGATAAGTGAGATTGATGTATAAAATTTAAATTTTAAAATAAAATTTCATATGGAAAATATTTTTCAAAGATAATTCTATTTACCAAAAGTTATAACTATATGAAATTAAGAGTTTGGTTCAAATGAGACAAGCTCTTCACATGAAACTTGAAACGAATGCACTTTTCATAATTCGTAGTGCACTTTTCGTACAAAAATGCATTACAAAATAAAAATATGCAATCCGAAAATGTACTACAAAAAGTGCACTGGAAAGTACGAAAAGTGCAAATCCGAAAAAGTAGTTTTAAGTATTGACATAGCTTGATGATGAGATAAATGGAGAATAGACGTATTGCGTACACTATCGTAAAGTCCGAGGCTTTAGAAGCGCTATCCCATGCCAACCTGAGGACTTCCCAGGAGGTCTCACCCATCTTGGTATTACTCTCGCCCCTGCACGCTTAACTTCTGAGTTCTTTGTCCTCACTCGAACCCAGAAAAGGAAGAGCTCTTGTTGACATGGGTAGCACCTCAATTCCTTATAAATCATCGGGGTGTTACAATTTAGTCGTTAAGATTGTACATAAATTAATAATGGATAATTTTAGTTGGGGTTATTCTATCGAAAATGTTGTAAGAATAGTTGATTTTTTACTGATTCATTTTTAAAATTTATCATAAAGCAAATAAACTATACTTTTAAGTCAAAATAATTGGATTGTAAAACATTACATTGTCCTTAAAAGTTTGACAAAATTGTCATCCTACAATTGCCACACAAGTTGAAAAGAGAGTTTTAGTCTGTGAGTGCATAGTCTGTAATGTGTACTTGCATACATGGAGAGGTTACATTATTGTTTGTCAAATGCCCTCTTAATATTTAAATGATTTCACCAATAAGCATGCATTCAAGAAGATTGTATCCCGTCTGAAGTATCATCAAGCGAAGAAACTAAAGACCCAACTCATAACTCTGAAACTAAAGGTGAATCTGGCATTACAATCTCCTCTGAGGTGGTAAACACTAATAATAAGGCTTTGGTGATCATGTCTAAGCCCACCAAACATCCACAAGTGTTGTCGTCTAGTAAGTTGAACCCTCTTACTTTCTCTTTTTATATTTTATTTTACACTAACTTTCTCTTCTATCGTTTGAAAATTGCACACTCTTCTGAACTAAGCTCTGTGTTATTTGCTACAACCTTGATTTAGCGCAAAACTCACTCTGGTGACGGCAACTTATGTTGATTACCAAGCCCAAAATTGAAGCTTTGACTAAGACTACCCCATCGAAATATTGAATCTTCGGCGGAAGAGGTTATTAAGGAAGCCGAAGCTATGGCTTCGAAAGTAACCCCTTTTTATTTGTTTTAACTTCTACGTTTCTCAGATTTATTTAGGCGTCTTCTTTGCTCTTCCACCCTTGACGGGTTTGACTTTTTTAGGTGTTTCAAGGATCACTATCTACCCTAGACAACATGAGGAAGGAACAAGCAGCGCGACAAGCTAAAAGAAGCTCGTGTCTGACAATTTAGAGAATGTAACACCCCGACTTACCGTCGGGACATTACTAGGTAGTTGACCCTAACGGGTTCTACCTGAACTGGTTGACAACTGGAATACCTGGACCTTGCAACTCGGGCACAACAAGAAAACTATTTTAAAACATCCAACTGTCATTCAAACAAACCACATTTTTATAATGTCATGCATGAATCCCAATGTCTAACCAATTCATATTCAACACCAGAAATTTGCTAAAGTCAACAACATAGTGAAATATCAAAAACAGCTAACAAGCCTAAACCGAACTCCAAACCCACTCAGTGGCCTATGACACGCGTCAACGATCCGCTGCAGCATTTGTCCTAGGCTCCAACACGGGACCTGTATGAGTACCTGGAACTGAAAAATAAAGTCCCCGAGGGGTCAGCTACTACCCTAGGCAAGCTAGATAACACGCGGCAATAGTAAGACGTTTGAAAAAAAAAACAATTATTCAATCAACATAATTTTTTTTACAAGTGAATTGAACTTAACAGAATAGGTCAACACACATTTCGCAACCTAGAGAATATGTGAAAGGAAAGGCAATGAGACATACCATAATCAAACTAACAAGCACAAAAGTAAAGCATTTATAATAATAACCAACACTTCGACATTCAACAATTAAAGGAAGATAAAACGAATACACAATTCATTAAGCGTGGCAAGAATTCACAAGGTCGGAAAACCAACTAAGTAATCACACACACGCACACAACAAAACCAAAATCCTATTGGGAAATGCCATTCTTCCTTCCACCACCGCATTCCCATCTACGGCGCTAACTCACCTGCGCCCGAGTGCAGAGGCGGGACCTCCCACTTTCCATATACGTCATCCTTCCAACCCCTGGTCAAGCCTCCACTGAAGCACTTGCCAAAAACAAACAATCAATTTTTATTTTTAAAAGGGCCCGACCGACACACGGCCATGGCTAGACGCCTCTTCGCCACCGACAATCGTCGCACATGATCGTGCCGGTTACACTGCCAGCACAAAGAAAGCGATAGTAATTCTTTTACGAGAAAACGTTTAAAATGGAAAGCACGTCACATCATACAATAAAACAATTCGCAAGAAAAACATACATTCGGGACTAGTTCCCAAAACCAATCTCACAATCACGGCATGAAATCTAACAAGACTAGAATAGAGCCGAGCAAGTCGAGAACGACTTACCTCGAAGGCGATCCTCGAATGAAGTAAGAAACGTGACGATACTAGTGACCTACGAATCATAACATTCACGGTTAACCATCTAACCGTGAGGAGTAACTTTCGAGTCTAGATAAGCATAGCTATAGTAACCACTTCAAGTGAATCCATCATATCCAAATGAATGCGATCGAATTGACTCTAATATTTTTAACCAAAATTAATCGCAACAAACTTTAGAATCATCACCGACTTTCCTACATACTAAAATTTCCAATCCTTAAATGCCTTAACGAGTGATAGCCCAAGGTGTCTAAAAGAATCTGTTACAACTCACACGACATACATTCGACCAGGGCAACATATAATATTGTAAAACCTAATTGATAACCAAACAACCGAGTAATCACATACAACTACATAATTGTAAGCTTTATCTACTATCCGCGTTCTAAGAGGAAACAACCAAACGAGATCAAAATCCCAACAAGTTTAGTTCACTCAAGCAAACCATCCAAGATCATTCAAGAATAATTTATTCTCACACCCATTCATGTACGGACATTACAATACCATTGGGAAGGAATTGAATTACACTTCCACACCATGCTAAAACAGAATTTCTAAATCATAACTTCACTAAGCTACTTTCACCAAGCAATTCAAATAAATACTTTGACTACACCAGTGCAATTTCCCATTTGGAAAACTAAACAACGAGGTGCCAAAAGTCACATGTACGAGCATTCAAACCCATATCAACAAGATTATAGAACAACAATTCAAAATTTTCCACAACAATTCGTAACTTCCAAACCAACATACAAAATACTAGCACAAGCAAATTACAAGGCCAAATAAGGATCCAATAAAACTAATCAACGCAATATATCTCACAAGGTTCGATCCACACTTAACAGCAAGAATTAGTATCCGACCTTTCAAAACCAGGATCGACAACCTTTCGGCTGAGATGGGGCTCCTCGATTCGGGCTTAATTCCGATGACGCTCATCGAATTGATCCCGTCGACCTTGATCTTCTAGAGGCGATGTCGGCACGTTGTATCTCCTCTAGTCAGCGGCGAGTCGCAGCTTCATGTGATCCGAACTCAAGGATTGAGCCTTGATGCGGCCTAAAGCATGAGTCGAGGTCCCTAATTCATAGTCAGACCGGTGGCGAACAGAGGAGGTGCGACGAGATGTAGGGAAGCGGCGGTGATGTCGAGGAGTCGACGGTGGCAGACGGTCTCGAATGGCCAAGCTTCTTGCTGTTGCAAGTCCACCAGGGCACAGAGAATGGCGACGAAGACGAGGATGAGGCGACAACGACGACGAAGAACAACTGTGAATGGCGCTTTCGAAAGACCTCTCTTTCTCCACCTCTCTCTTTGATTTCTGTGGTGTTAAACAGAGGTCTTTGATTTCTATGGAGTTGCGTTCGATAGGTTCTACAATGGAATTCTGGAGTGGAGCGGCGTTCTAAAGAAAATTAGGGTAGGAGAAAGATAGAAAGGGAAAGTTGGCCAAGAGGGGGAAAAGAGAGGGGGAAAGAAACGGAAATGGGTTCGGGTCTCTCACGAGAGAAGAAATATTGGGCTTTTTGGCCCAAACAACAAAGAAAGGTAGCTTTTGAGTGTAGTCGCGTTATCTAATTCGTAACCAAAATTCGGGCCTTACATACTACCCCTGTTAAGAAAAGTTTCGTCCCGAAACTTCCATAGCTAAAGTGGAAACCTACAAACGTTTCCGAGGTTTCACAACCTCTCCCCCTTGAAGAGGTTCGTCCTCGAACCCAAGTTGTTGACAATAACTTAAGCATAACACGTGATAAGCAAAATGCATACCAACTACTATAACCATGAATAAAGACAACAAATCCATGCACACGTCACAACATAATCAAGTAAACAACAACCATGTTTAGTATCTTAAGTCATAATAACGTAAAACCTACTTCCGAGAAATTCTTAAACCCTACTCGCAAAGGCCTCTATCAAACCCGAGTACATGTCGGGTAGTTCTCTCTCATCCTATCTTTGGTCTCTTAAGTGGCCTCCTCAACTCCTCGTCTAGCCCACCGGGTCAACACCAACTGAATCTCCTTGATCCATAACTTTTTCATTCGTTTTTCTAGTATCGCTATCGGTTGCGCTATGAAGTGTGGTTGGCTCAACCTCCAACTCTTCCTAATTGAACTTATGACTGGGATTTGGTACATACTGTCTTAGATGCGATATGGGAAAATAGGGTAAACTCCATCTAAGGCTGGTGGTAGTGCCAGTCCATAGGCTAATCTCGCCCACTGTCTCTAATATCTCAAACGGCCAAAGTAGTGGGGCTCAACGCCCCCTTCACTCCAAATCTGCTTACCTCGTGAATAGGCGACACCCTTAATCAGAGATGTGCCCCTATCTCGAACTCCAGTGGTCGACATCGCTTGTTTGCGTAGGATTTCTGGAGGCTCTGTACAGATTGCATATGCTCTTGGATCAAGGCCACCATCCCAATTGCTTCCTCGATCATCTTTGGCCTTTCTTCTACAACATCTGATGGGTTGTTCCATCACAACGGTATCCTGCACCTCCTATTATACAAAGCCTCATATGGGGCCATCTGAATCGAGTAAGATGTGGCGTGAGCCTCTTGCAAAAACTTCAGTCTCAACTCTGCATCTTGAGACAAACAAATTCCGCTGCGCACTCCGAGGTATCGTCTGCTCTCTCTACAAATATCAGGTGCCTCTTCACGGCTCAACTTCTGCTTTAGATCTTGAATCAATGGAAATATCTCCTTTTTTAGTCTCACTTCTTCAAGCAAAGTCGATCGATACTTCCAAGATACTCACTCTACCCTGTTAACTTTGAATATGTACCTCGATTCCGTACTTCACCAGCTCTCTCTACAACTCTGGCTGAGCAATCAAAAGTGTCAACTTACGTTCTTGAGAGGTCTTCCTACTAAGGTATCGACGACTACATTTGTCTTCCTTGGGTGATAAAGGATCTCCAAGTCATAGTTCTTCAACAACTCAATCCATCCCCGATGTCCCATGTTCAGTTCTCTCTAAGTGAAGATGTACTTGAGACTTTTATGAGTTGTCAATACTTTGCATGTACTCCCCTACATGTATTGACGCCAAATCTTCAAGGCATGCACCAATACTGCCAACTCCAAAACATGAGTGGGGTAATTCTGCTCATACAGCTTCAATTGTCTCAAGGCGTAAGCAATCACATTGTCCTTCTACATTAACACATGTCCCAGGCCTAATTGAAAAAATATGCTCTCTTCGAAGTGATTCAGGACGAATAATGTCCATTACATTTGTCATTTGATTTCAAAGATTCTATGCTTGTGAATGGTTTGATGTAATGAATGAAAATGCAACTTTATTGATGTATGTAATGCTTCTTAATTATGTCCTATCGGGGTGCCAAGTGACTTGAACAACTATTGTCTTAATATGAACACGCTTATCAAGAATTGAAAGTTGATGCTAAGAAAGAACAAAAAAATAACGAAGGGAAACTTAAGAATAATACTTTTAAGGTGTGTCACATTCTTGTTTCTAGGTATTGCTTTTCCGTCTTTAGTCTGATAAGCTCTTTGCCCTATGATCTTCACAATATTGTAGGGGCCTTCCTAGACCTGTCAAAACTTGACCCGACCCGAAAAACCGACCCGAACCGTCCGAAGTTTTCTGGGTTTAAACCCGACCTGAAAATCAATGGGTCAAGACTAACCCGAACCCGATCGACCCGGAAAAAACTGGGTTGGGTCACCAACCCGTTGGGTTGACCCGGCCAACCCGCTAAAGTATTATTTCAATTAAAAAATCAATATTTTATTATAAATTTTGTATAAAATTATTATTGTATTATTATTAAATAATATTTTATATTATATAATATTAATTATTTTAATAAATATAAAGATAAAGATTAATAAAATGTACGATCATGACCCGTTGGGTCAACCCGAATCCGTACCAAACCCGTAACAACCCGATCCATATGAACCCGAAAATTTTATGACCCGATGACCCGTGACCCGTTCTGACCCGAACCCGACCCGCCCGACCCATTTGACAGGTCTAGGCCTTCCCATTCGGTGTAACGCCTCTATTTTTATCCTAAGGGACATTATCACCAGTGATCCCAGATTAACCTACCAAGAACCACCTAAGACTTTAAAGTACATAATTGAACATGATAAAAGGAAAGTGAACTAAAAGTGGAATTTTTTCATTAAAAGGAACAATAGTTCATTGCAATAGTATTTGCTTTACATAAGATGTAGCCGCAGGAAAATAAAGCTCATATTATAAAAGGATTGTTCAATACACATATTGAAAATACAAGTATAATTCCTAAGACAACTTATGTGTTGATGAATTGCTTAGTTTGATGGAAGAGCTCGTGCACCACCTTTTGGATGCTTTGCTCTAGGAAAAATTCTTTCCTTCCTTCAACTCCATCTTGTCTTGATCTTCTATCCTTGAATAACACTTCTCAACCCTTCTAGCCACAGTCTTCAACCTATGGAAAAACCCCTCTAGTGTTTGATATTTTCGCAAAGAGTGAGAAATACCAGGCAAAAGTGCAGAAAGAAAATAAACAAATTAGTCGAAGGAAACTAAGCAAGTGAGAATGGATAATTTTCAAGGGTAAGAGTTGGTAATAATTTTAATAGATGAGATATTTTGAGAGTAACAACATTTATGCGAAGCTTAAGAAGAACGAAAATAATTCATCTTGAAAAGAGAAATAATATTTTGTGAGGAGAAGGATACTACAAAAATTGTAGTTCCTTTATGAATATGAATATGGTTAGGAACTTTCAAGTTTAAAAAAGCCTTTGTCGACTTTATTGGATCTCAACAACCTCATTATATTCGGAGCTCTAGATGGGGAGGTGGATGCGAAGGTGCTTAAGTACCAAGCTCACCTTGACAAGCCCGAATAAGCATTCAGATTGGAAGGCAATAGTTTAAAGCCGGGAGCAAGAATGGACTTTCCAAGTTGTACTCAATCATGGCACTTATCTTTATTAAGTCATAAAACGTTGCATTTAGTTGACGATTTTTAGGTGTGGTAGCTACGAAGGTCTGGCCCACGAATGGAAACGGAGTTCCAACACCTAGCTAGGGTGCAACATCCCTCCTCAAGGAGGAGCGGATACGAGATCATGATCTAAATATCGAGGTAAGAGAGGGTAGTTAGTCCTACCTCTCAATAGGTTATAAAAATATGTTGGAACAACTCACATCCATAGTTCTATACTAATCCATAACAAATCTCGAAAAGATATTGAAACAAGCAAGGCCACAAACAATCAAACCTAAAGTTCAGTATTAGTGCAGTACGAATAATAATAACAATATGTCGTTAATTTTAAGCAAATAAATAAAACTATCTTCATTTATTTAGCAAACGAGTTGTTCCCAATATAGAAGAATATTCTTAACGGAATCGCAATATTAAAAAGGTTACAAGAAAGAATACCCACTTACCTTATACTTTGTTTTGCCTTAACAACGGCGTGGAGTCATAAACGGATAGGTTCTCGGGGATATGACCTAATAATCCGAGGATGGGTGATATAATAAAATGAAATATATTATAATCCTTTATTTATTTCTTAGTTTTAAATCCATATAATTCCACTTTATATGAATAAGGAATAATCGAGATTATTATTTTGATAATTTAGTTTAGAATACCCATACATCAAGTAAAACGACTATTAATGTGATATTGTGCCTAGTTTGTATTCATGATTTTGAGTTCCATACATGATTTTGTATGACTACGTTCATATTTTTAAGTTGCATATTCATTCTTTCCATATTACATTGTATCATATATGTATGTCATATATATAACTCTATTTTCAACTCAACAAACTCTTTCAAATCAAATAACTTACAATGTGAAAGATTTTAAGATCAAAATTTCATAGAATACTATGTAACAACCATTGTGTATCCAATCCATATAAATAACAAACATAAAACAAAAATAGTCTCTTGTCCAACAGACGAGTCACAAATCTTAATCTTAACAACTATAAAACTTCTCCCTCTATGTGTAATAAATGCTACATTCTTTTATAATAATTTCTTAATATTAAATTGAAAGAAATATATAAAAGTTTGTTTTGAAGAAAATTAAATCAATAATTACAATTGCCTATTCATTTTTTAAGGGCTTCAAATTTGCGTATTTTAAAATAAAATAACATAATGGATAATACTTATGTTTTAGAAAGTAAATGAAACATACAATACTATTATCAATTATTCACAATTTTATATTAGCGAGAATCACATTAATCTAAATTAAAAAATACTTAAAACCCCTAAAATTGGCTATAGTTTAAGTATAAAAAGTGAAATTAATGATTGGACTATCAAATTATGACGTAAATGAAATTCATGTATATTAAATTAGTATACACCAATTAAAGGATCAGATAGTTTATATATATATATGTTATATGTATTTCCTTTTAATATTTTGTTTTTTATACAATCAATTATAATATTTCATAATGAAATTAATTAATATGTTTAATCACATGCTAATGTTATGATATCTAAGAACTTGAATCTTTAAGAAAATAGCAAACTCGTGATATAAATTTCGTCTCGTCCAACGGACGGGTTAGCACTCTAGTCACTATTTAAGATTGCGTTTTTTTTTTACAAACCACCTTTTAAAATTTCTTTTTTATATAATAGAATTTATTGAGTTGTGCTGCCAATAGTCATTTTTCAATGAATTGATGTGCATATTGGCCAAAATACCCTTTCTTCAACAATTAGTTTATTCAAAAGTTACATTTTAAATAAGAAATATGATACAACCAAATTCGAGGTGATTTAACTACAATAAAAATTAAGTTAAAAATTAATAAATCGACATTAATAAAAAAAGTTAACTAAGAGTATTCTAATCAAAGAGTTTGGTTCAAATGAAACAAACTCTTATCCTAAAACGTGAAACGAATCCACTTTTCCTAGTTAGTAGTGCACTTTTAATATAAAAGTGCATTGAAAAATACAAAAAGTGCACTACGAAAAAGTGCACTACAAAAAGTATAAAAAGTGCACTAAAAGTACGAAAAGTGCAAATGCGAAAAAGTGCACTCTCAAGTAGGAAAAGTGCACTACTAACTACAAAAAGTGCATTCGTTTCAGGATAAGAGTTCGTTTTAGGTTAAGAGTTTATTTCATTTGAACCAAACTCTCTAATCAAATACTATACATTTTTCTAAGAAAATGTGAAATGGTGGCACAACTTAGCAGATTCTATTATAAAAGGTGTCTAATTAAAGCATATTTAAAATATGATTTGTTAAAAATCACAATTTAAAAAGTGCTTTGTGACAAATATCCCTTTATTTTATTTAATATATTGTCTTATTAAGCATGATGGCAATAATATCATTTTATATAGAAAAATTCTAGGATACGAAAAATTCAAATTAATTACCTAAAATCATTCTGTTTTATAAAATGTTAGGAAAAACTTTAGCATATATTAGAATGTGCAACAAACACATTTCAAGAAATTATACGTTTTGAAAACAACAGTTTTTTTTAAAATGATATCTTAATATATTTTCAATAAGTTTTGTCTTGAAATAATTTTATATGTTATTTCCAATCTTATAAAAGGAAAATTCTTTTGGTACCTCTCGATTTTTTTCCTTTTTCTGTTGACGTCTCTCCAAAAAAAAACTTATTCCTCTTGGTACCTATGAGTATTGGCTTTTCTTGTTGATGTCCCTCTTTGATTCAAAAATGATAATTCAAGCTCACCATTGTGTTCCTTACCTTTTAATTAGTTGGAATTGACTAACAAAACACTCATGATGATAACTAAACCAAATCAATATGAAAATTAAAACAACTCTTTATTTCAAGGAGTTCTTTAGAAGATTATTTATAAATTCAAATTGAGATGGTTCGATTGTGAATTTGGGTCCTTTAAGAGTTGGATCCGACTAATTTAAGGGTGATAAGTACAATGATTAACATAATTTTAACTAGTTTGAACCAAAGAGGGGCATCACCAGGAAAAGCTAAAATCTCACGAGTACCAAAATGAATAAGTTTGTTTTTGGACACCAATAGAAAAAAGAAAAAAAATATAAGGGTACCAAAAGAAATTGCCTATTATTTATAAGTACTTAATATAACATAAAATAATATTTCATGACAAAATTTAATGAAAAAAATCTGATTCTTTCCTAAATGGCTAAGAATGCATAAAAATTTCTTTGAAATAATTATAAAGGATTTCAATTAATCAAGTCAATTACTTTATGAACTCTTTGTAACATTCATTTCACTAGTTATACATATCAGTTCTTGATGAACTCTTTGTAACAATTCATTTCACCTACTATTAACATACTAAGGTTACTTTCTTATTCTTATAATAATAAATGTTCGTGTGCATGTCCCCAACTTGAATTCATTGTCATTCAAATTTCAATCCAAATCCAACTATTATTATATAATCAAATCTTACCATAATAGTAGAGTATTCATCTTCTATGTTTTAATGCTTTTAATTTAGTCCTTGAGAATAAGAAGAAAAAAAGTTAAAATATGTGATTTTTACTTTGTACATACAAATGCATACATATTCCACGAATCAAAGATACGTTCAACCTTTATCTTTATCAAATTGGTTGAAGTCAAATGCATAGTACCCCATATATAAATATAGTCCCATCAAGTTCCAAACACTCATAAGCTTGTGGAAAAACACATTGCAAATACAAATTTTCAACTTAGCTTGTAGAGAAAAAAGAATTGTGGGAAAATTGGATATCCCCATTTCCTACCATCTTGTAAGTTCTCAATTTCATGCATTCAAAATATTTAATGTTCTTGAATTTTAATATAACATTTTTCACTTTTTACTCGTGTAATTTTTTATTTATAATAATTTTTTGTCTTGATTTTCTTATAGGTTAGCAAATTATAAAGTTTGATTTGATATGGTTGAGTACGAAACTTCGGTTCTTATAGTTGGGGCAGGACCATCTGGGCTTGCAATTGCAGCATGCTTGTCTCATCTCTCAGTTCCATACATCATTCTCGAACGAGAAGATTGTCATTCTTCCTTATGGAGGAAAAGAACATATGATCGACTCCACCTCCACCTAGCAAAGGAATTTTGTGGGTTGCCCTTCAAACCACATGATCCTAATGCACCAACCTACATCCCCAAAAATGACTTTATCAAGTATCTCGATGACTATGTAGCAGAATTCAACATAAATCCCCATTACAATAGAGTTGTCGAGTCAGTCTCATACGATAAGGTTGAAAGAAAATGGAGAGCAGAAGCACAAAACTTGATCTCAAATAAGTTTGAAGTTTACCTCTCTGAATTCATAGTTATTGCTTCAGGAGATAATGATGGAGGCTATATACCAAGAATTTCAGGGCTCGAGAAATTCAATGGTGAGATTGTTCACTCTAATGCCTACAAGTCTGGTTCAAGATATCGTGGCCAAGATGTGCTGGTTGTTGGATGTGGAAACTCAGGAATGGAAATTGCTTATGATCTCTCCAACTACGGTGCAAATACTTCAATTGTCATTAGAAATCCGGTGAGAATTCCAAGTTTTTTCTTTGATATTTATTTTGTTCATTTAAGTTTTTGGTGGTCATTCACCATTTCAAAGTAGAATGCACTACTCACCACCTTAATTTTTAGAATCATTTGGTACAATGTGTCCATATTTATGAGTTTTGTCAAGATTTGAAAAGCTTGTTTTAAACTGCACAATTTATGCTTCTAGTAATTTTAATATTACATGAACAATGGCTACCTCTTACAAAAAAATGAACAATTGCTTAACCAATTTTTAATGTTGAAGGTTCACGTGACTACAAGAAGCATCATTCGTCTTGGGATGACACTTTTACAATACATACCCGTTTCAGTAGTGGATCCTATAGTGCAATTTTCTTCAAGAATTTGGTATGGTGATTTGTCCAAGTATGGTATTCGTACACCAAAATTAGGGCCCTTTTATAGCAAAGTGGCATCTGGGAGAAGCCCAGTTATTGATGTTGGAACTATTGAAAGAATCCAAGCTGGGATTATCAAGGTGAGAGAATCCTATTCACACAAATTAAGCTAGCTATTAATGAATTTTACTGTTATTAATTTTTTTTTCAATTCAAGTTTTATTTTTATTTTTAAGAACCGATACCAAAGTAGAGTTGTATCATAATTTTATTAGGTTGTTCCGGGTATATCAGAGATCAAAAGTAGCAAAGTCATCTTTGATAATGGCACGGAGCAAAAGTTTGATGCTATAGTATTTGCAACTGGATATAAAGTAATGACTCGCCAATGGTTTAAGGTACAACTACAACTTAGCCTTCATCAACCAAAATTTTCTTTCATAAATGATATTTTATACATTTCTCATTATCCTTATATATAATGAGAAAAATAAATCATGGATTCTTGATCAATTCATTCATTATAGGATAATGAGGTCATCTTTAACGAGGATGGAACTCCAAAGAACTTGTTTGCCAAGCATTGGAAGGGAGATAACGGCTCGTACTGTGCCGGGTTTTCAAAAATGGGATTGTTCGGGATAGCCAAGGATGCAAAAGATATTGCTGAGGATATTGCAAGGATGATAGACATTAAGAAGAGTGATTTCACATTGAATTAGCTGCGTGATTTTCGTTTTTATATGTATGCGCACAAGAAGGCCAAAATAGTTATGGCATAATTAAATTGAATAAATGGCGCATATGCAAAAATTAAATAAGTTACACATACACAAATCTTTATTTTCAGGGATCTATTGCCCTTATAGTTATGTTACAAGTGGTCTATGGTTAATTGAAGGTGATGAGTGATAATTTTTTTTAAAAACTTTTGTTTTAATAAAACAACACACATTTTTTTCTCCATATTTCTACGTGCATTGATTAGATTGATTTTGGATCATGTACACTTCTAAACATATACACAAACTTATTAAAAATCATATCAAATCATATCGTCTAACCGAATAAAATATTATCAATTTCAATACAATAATCTTATCATCTAAAAAGACATGCAAAATAGAATAAATTATGAAAAATTACATATTAAAGAATGCATCTATTACACGATCATCCATTTGTCGAAAATATACGTTCAAACATGAATGCATAATAAAACACATATTATACACCATTACACCCTCCAATCCAATTCCTTCAAATTTGAAATTCAGCAAAAAATACTTTCCAATCAATCGAAGAAAAATGAGTAAATGCAATAAAAATTTCTAGTTGAAACATAGTATATCATGAGTATGACAATCCACTTTTTTGGCTAAATATGACACTATACTATGCACAATGGGTATATAATTCACAGAAAAAGCCACTTCGAAATCCTCTATTTTCTACCTTTTTCTCGTTTCTTCATCTAATCTACTACAATATTCAACTTTAGTACGGAGAAAAACGTAACCACAATTGTGATTTTTGGTTTATTTTCTAAGAAATCAAACAAAGTTTAAAATACTAAAAAGAGAGGAAGAAGTGGGTCTTAAAAACAAATTAGTGGAATTTGAACGCAATAAAATGTAGTTTGCACTATAATATATGATTAACAATCTTTCTCGCATATACTTAAATACAATCTAAATTCTACATCTTTATAGATGATATGGATAATAACTTGACAACTCTACTAGTCAAGTTGCTCTGATTAAGATGAAGTGCACAACCAAACAACATAATACAAAAATTTACTTATAAACTTAATTAATTGCAAGGTTGTAAAATTGAACCAAATTAAAAATTTATGTCTAGTCAATGATTCCCAATTTTTGGGTTTACGGATTACGATTATGTTTGGTTCATGACCTTAAATTTAAGTTTTGAGTCGTATTGGACCTAACATGTGTTTTTTAAAATTATACAAAAATGAATTTAACAATTATGTTTGACAATCTCAATTTTTATGGTCCAAAACCAGACCAAACTGCATTTATACTATTTAAACATAGACTTATTAATATTTTAAAATAAAAATTATGCAAACCTGTCTTTATGATCCAAAATCGATTCAGACCATATTAGTCTGATTCGGTTCGATTCAAATTCAAATGTTTCAAGATTTATGATACACTAGTCTAGATCGTTTAAACACCCCTAATAATGAGATTAAAATGCAATCTATGCACTAAAGTTTGTCCAACTTGGAATATGATCGACCTTAATAAAAGGGTGAATTAGTCTCTTGATGGCTAAAATGATCCTAGTCTCCTAGTCGTTTACTGACCTCTACAATCTCAATAGGTACTCCCAATTAGTGGCAGATTTGGAGAAGGGCATGGAGGGGCGGCTGCATTCAGATTAGAGCATGTGCGATGGAGGAGATTCTCAACCCTACCTCAAATTTCTCTCTTCTCTTCTCCTTTTGACACATCATATTCTCTCTCATCCACATTATTTTTCACTTTTTCTTTCCTCCTTCTCTTCCTCTTTCTCTAATTTCCTCCACAACAAAGAGGATCATCTTTCAATTCCTCTCCCCTACTTTAACATATATATGTAATACATATTTTAAATAAGGATGAATTAATTAAATAGCAAAAAAAAGAGCCTAATTAGGTGGATGTTAAGGAGTGTGTGAAAATTAGCAAAATAGCAAAATCCCCCATCACCTACCCCCACCCCCACCCCACTCCCACCGAGTTGACTCGGTCATTGACCGGGTTGACTCACCTGTTGACCGAGTTGACTCGGTCGTTGACCACCCGTTGACCGACCGTTGACCGGCATTGACCGGTTGACCATCATCTCTATCATCACTATCATCGCTGTCATCAACTGTCATCACTACTTGATGACTATCATCACTATCCTCTCTATCATCACTGTCATCAACCATTATCAAATGTCATCAAGTGTCATCAATTGTTATCACGATTTGATTGTCATCAACTATCATCACAAGTTGTCATCACAATTCTTTTTCACTGTTGATGACAAAAAGTGTAATAAAAGGTAAAAAGTGTCATCAAAATGTCTTAGTAACACTTTTTAATGACAAAAAGTATCATCAATGGCATTCAACCACATAAAAACAACCATCATCACAATTTTTTTCCAACGTCATCACAATTTTTTGTTGACAAAATGTGTAATAAAAGGCAAAAATTGTCATCAAAATGTCTTGATGACAACTTTTTTATAACAAAAAAATATCATCAAAGGCATTCAACCATATAAAAACAACCGTCATCACACGGTTCGAACCGTCATCAACTGTCATCACTTGTCATCGTTACTTGATGACGGTTTGATTGTCATCAACTATCATCTCTACTTGATGACGGTTCGATTAATTTGTTATCAAAAGGGCCTTGATGACAAACAAGTGTCATCAAACTGTCATCACTACTTGATGACGGTTTGATCGTCATCAACTGTTTGATGACGATTCGATTGTCATCAATTATTATCACTACTTGATGGTTTGATTAAATTGTCAATCAAAAGGGCCTTGATGACAATGGTCTTGAAGACAAACAACCGTCATCAAGTGTCATCACTCAAAGTTTTTTCGTTTCTATCATCATCACAAAAAATAGTTGTCATCAAATCTCATCACAACATAAAAATAGTTGTCATCACCGCATAAAAAAAAAAGTTGTCATTAAACATCTATCATCACTTGTCATCACTACTTGATCACGGTTCGATTGTCAATTTGTCATCAAAAGGGTCTTGATGACAAACAACTCTCATAAAAAAAATTGTCATCAAGTGTCATCACATGTTTTTAAACGGCCTTGATGACATTCAAGCACATAAAAACAACTATAATAAACACATAAAAACAAAGTTGTCATAAAAAAAAACATTAATAAGTCTATGTGGGATTTGAACCCACATCATTATTTTTTAAGAAAAATGCTCTACCATTTGAGCTAATAGTCTAAACACATACTAAAAAAGAGATAAATCAATAAGGAGTAAAAACTTCATTGGAAAAATAACAATAGAAGTTAAATTTAAAAGATGGACTTACTGTTTTTGATGTAGATCCATTCAACTGCCTGATCTCAAAATGAGCAGCCATTAACCAAATTTTTGCAAAGAAAAATTTGTCATGTGAAGCCTGCACTCATAAACATGAATTGGACATATGTAAACAAGTAACCTTGTACGTGGACATTTGTCCCTAAATAACCAGTATTATTCTTCATGATCATGGCTAATTCACTAAAAAGACATCTATTTGTGTTATCATTTTCTAGTGAAATAAAATAAATCTAGTGCAAGAATTAACTAGAAATTGTAAGGAATTCCCAATTTGATCACGAGAAAACCAATTAAGTCAATCTCCCAGCAACTGAACTCACATGATACCCAGATAACTAGTGCAAGAATTAACTAGAAATATAAGAGAGCATTGAGTTGACTGTATAAAAAAAAGAGCTAGATAACTAGCTCAATCCCTAAATCTTGTCACAACTTTTCCATGTTCTCATGTCCTGGAAAACTTGCCTCTCCTCCACTCCAGTGGAAACTCATCCAAAATCATTGTTCAAATCCCTAACCCCACGATTTCCGATACAACGGAATTTCCTGCATTTAGTAGAGAGTTCAAAGAGGAGGTTGATTCCTCTTGGTTGCAGATGCTCTTATAGTTTTATTAGAAGGACTTGACAAATAAATTATGTAGCGTAACTGCCCAGAGAGCACCCATGTGGTGGAGAACCTCGAGTTTGAACTATCGTGGCCGCTTGCGACCCTCCATTTATTTTTCACTTTTTCCCGTTACTAATTTCTTATACCATTAGGGAATCATCACTAGTCCCTCGATCACAACTTTAGTTTTGAAATATAATTTAGTAATCCATACTTCTTTTCTAACTCCCAACCCTTTCTAATTCTTATTCCGTCACTAGCCACTGATCACAACTTTTTAAATTGATTACATAAATTTATTTTGTACTTTTCTTTCTTTTTTACTAATGAGAAAAAAAGTCATCCAAGTATCTTAGATTACTTATATAGTTATATTATAGAATAAACCTAATTTTTTAAAGTTTAAATACCTTTTGTTGATTAAAAAAATATCATAACTAAAAAGGTTTAATTGATCACATTTACTATGTAAAACAATATTTGTTTTCCTAAAAAAACATATTATATTACCTGAATTATTTTATAAGCTTTTAAATAACATGTTATTTTCTTCTACTTTTTCTTATTTACTATGTATCCATTAACTTGAATTAGGTGTATAATAAGGTAAAACAATAAGTTATTATTAGATTTGTCAAAAGCTGACCCGACCCGAAAAACCGACCCGAACCGGCGGAAAAATTTAGGGTCAAGACCCGGAAATTTGAACCCGAAACCCAAAATGAATCGAACCCGATAGACCCGAAACCCATTGGGTTCAAACCCGAAAAAACCGTTGGGTTGACCCAATTTGTTAGATTTTAAGAATATATAATATATTTTGAAAATTATAATATATTTTATTATTAAAATATATAAAAATAATAGATTTATTATTAAATATCATTTTTAAATAAGAAATATTTTAATAATTGTAAAAAATCAATTTTCTTGACCTGTTAGGTCGACCCGATCCGCCCGACAACCCGCAATGACCCGACCCGATTTGACCGGTGACCCGTTACGACCCGAACCCGACTCAACCCGAACCCGACCTGACCGACCCGTTTGACACCTCTAGTTATTGTTATCAATTTTTATTATATTTGAAATTTTGTATATCAATTAAGTGTTGAATTAAATAGAACAAAAAATAATTAAATCTTGGTATGCAATATGTTTAGTATTTAATGATACATTATTTTTTTTCTTTATTACTATGTATCCATTTCTTTCATCCTTTTCCAACCCTTATATTTCTTAAATATGACTCTAAATGATTAGGACAACTCTTTTTTTTCAAAGATAAGCTAAGATTTTTATCTTATTAGACCCCCTTGATTCTTGTGCAAATAAGTTCCATCTTTAAGAAAACCCCCTCGAAGAGATCCTGAATCCACCACTGCCTTCCTTCAATTTTGGTAAACTTATACATATTCATAGTGAACCAAATTATGTAATGCTTGTCCTTCCTATAGAGATATCTTTATTGTTGTTTGATGATGTAAGAAGTCGAGTTATCTCCCATTTGACGACTACTTAGTTGTTTTTCTTTTGTTAATAAATCTCCCTCGAGGAGCTGGAGAGTTTCAGCACTCCTTCTACCAAACGAAAGTGGACCATATAAAACTTGATGTACTATTGTCAGAGTTGTTTAACATGTTTAATTCATATATATATATATATATATATATATATAGAGAGAGAGAGAGAGAGAGAGAGAGAGAGAGGGCCTGGCCTTGTTTCACTTATATGTAGAAAGTGGTTTTTGGGTGAAAAGTGATTTTTAGTGTCTTGGAAAACGTAAAAAGTAGAGAGAGTTGTACAGATTTCAAGGGTATTAAAAGTAGTTTTTGGGTAAAAAAGGTTTTTGATTAGAAAGTGAAACAAGGCCCTAATGACCTTTTAGTGGAGAAACATGTGACATAATTTTGGCTTTTGGATGAGAAATAATGGACAACAAGATTTGATAAAATTAGTGGATTTAGGGTGAAAAAGTAGTAGATTATACCTAGAGAGATAATTTAGGGAAATATTTCTCTCTCCAGTCATTTACATGGCTATTTTTTAAATTATAACAACGGTTTTTCTATCCTATGCCCTAAGGGCATAAGTTAAGGATACTAATTGTGGGAACTAAAACCCTAATAGAAAATTAACAAACCCTTAGGATATAGGACATAGGTTAGAAAAAACGTTATAACAAAATTAAACCTAATAAACTCATTATATCACTCCATAATTATTTCCAAATATGTGACGCTCTGATGCTCTTGTCGAACCTCTTCATCTTCAGTAACTAAACGATATGATAGTCGTTGGTGCCGATCATAGTCATTGACCGCAATTTCGCCTTTCGAGACCACACAATGAAATTAAATGTCGACCACCATCGGTTCATTTCTGGAGTTTACCTCCATTGATTCAGAGTCCGTGCCGTTTTGATCATCCTTTGTTTATGGTCGATCCATTCCGACTCAGTATCTCCTCGGTATATTGTGTTGGCATAAATTCCATATATAAAAGCAAAGTAGGGGGGAAAAACCAGTGTCCCACATCGGGAGTTTGTGGGCATTTGGTGCCATTTATAAGGAGCATATACACTTGAGCTCCTAAAGGCTTGAGAGGAGAAGGAGTCCCCACGCGCGCGCCGCCGCCACCGTCCGGCCAGCTCGGCTCGGCTCGTGACACAAGCACGGGGTGGTGGGGCCATCTTTTTACGGATTTTCTGAAACGTGAGACTTATCCCATATTTATTTTTCCAAAATTGAAAACACATTTTCTGTTTGAACGACTTTTCTGATTCGTGGAGTAGTGGAGAGATTTGAGGGAGCGGAGCTAAACAGACTCCAGTTTTTCTCTATTAAAGGATCTCTTCTCTGCTCTTCTGAAATCATCCAAAAAACGCCATCTTCTTCCTTTCTTCAAATTCCGCAAACCCGCTCTCTCTTATGTTATGAGTTTCGAGGATCCCATCTCCTCTTTTCTGAAGTGCACAAAATCGAGGAGAGCTGTGCTAACCTTAGGGGACAAACGCCGCTTTCTGATCTGCACCGTGTCAGGGCGATTTGTTTCTAAGGCAGCGGTTCTTTCCCATGACACAACAATTCACTACGCTCACATCAATTTACCCTTTCGGCCCACATACAATTTCTTGTTCTTTTCTACTGCCCTACAATGATTCTTACTTACAAATTAGAAACAAATTATATCACTGCAACCTTTTTCCCTTTGCTATGGATAACCAGATCATCAAGTTGCTTGATCTTAGCAAACTCGAGCCCCTTGATGGCACCAACTTCAAACTTTGGTCACAAAAACTACTCATAGTCTTTGAACAACTGAAAATTGATTACGTCCTTCTCAAGGTCGCGCCTTCAGCAACCACTCATGTCAATGTTGTTGCTCTGCCCCTTGCTGTTGCTGATGATGATGATCCTGTGCAGACGACTCCCGACGATGCTACCAAGAAAGATGAGGTCTCTGCACAAGCCCTTACTGAAATCGAAAAATACAACAAAGACAATAAGGTTGTAAGGAGTACACTTCTCAATCATATGTCAAATTCTCTGTTCGATTTGTTTCTTACTAACAAATCTACTAAGTCTATTTGGGAGACCCTTGAGAAGAAATATGATTCCGATGATGCTGGGAAGAAGAAGTATGTGACAGGACAATTCATGAGGTTCCAGATCGTTGATGATAAGCCCATCATGGATCAAGTCCATGAGTACGAGAACCTTGTTGCTGACATTCTTGCTGAGGGGATGAAAATGTGCGAGTATCTGCAGGCGAACTTCCTCATCAAAAAGCTACCAGATTCATGGGCAAGCTACCGAAACCATCTGAAACACAAAAAGAAGGATATGACTTTAGAAGAGCTCGTGGGCCACATGAAAATTGAGAAAGCCAATCGCCTCAAAGATAAGCCTCCTAAACAATCTGATTCTTCGGTTAAAGCTAACATCGTTGAAAGTTCTGGTCCCAAGAATGACAGGTTTAAAAAGGGAGTGGGCAATCAATCTGGGAAGAACCATAAATCCCTTCAAAACAAGAAAACACAACACTTCAAGAAGGGAGGAAAGTATGACAAGGCTAAGGCAGGATGCTTCGTCTGTGGGAAGCCAGGGCATCGTGCTGCGCATTGCAACCACATGATCGAGGGTCTAAGGAATGATCACGCTTGGTTTCAGTAGAATGGGCCGCCCAAAAACAACCAGAAAAGAAGGAAGTGAACCTAACTGAAGATGACTTGGTGGCGGTCATATCTAAGGTTAACCTGGTCGATTTAACTAAATGGGTGGTCGACACTGGAGCCACGAGGCACTTTTGTGCTAACAAGGAGCTGTTGTCCAACTTTGAGCCTGCTGATAAGGGCGAACAAGTCTACATGGACAACTCCAGTGTTTCTGAAGTGCTCGGTAAAGGGACAATCCTTCTCAAATTAAATTCTAGCAAAAAGTTATGTTTGATTAATGTGTGGTATGTTCCTTCACTGCGTAAGAACTTAATTTCTGGGGGGGGGGGGTTGATAGTCAAAGCTGGTTTTAGGCTACTTCTGGATGGAGGAAAACTAGTCATAAGCAAGAATGGTGAATTCGTGGGGAAGGGTTTTATGAATGCTTCTGGCCTTATCATGCTTGAATCTGCTGTTGTTGAAATTGAGAATAAAGCTAATAATTCTGCATATATTGCTGAGTCCATTAATATTTGGCATGGTAGACTAGGACATGTGAATGTCAACTCCATAGACCGTTTGCATAAATCTGGTTTGATTCCTAGTCTAAATAAAAGTGGACTGAACAAATGTGATGTGTGTGCTGAAGCCAAATTTATTATAAAACCGTTTAAGCTGGTAATTGAAAGAAAATTAGAATTGCTTGAATTAATACATACTGATTTGGCTGACTTTAAAAGTACCGAAAGCAAAGGAGGAAAACGTCATTACATCACCTTTGTAGATGCCTATTCCAGATATACCAAAGTGTACCTTCTTAGGACAAAAGATGAAGCTGAAAACATGTTCTTGGTATATAAAGCTGAAGTAGAAAACCAACTAGATCGGAAAATCAAAAGGATTAGATCAGATAGAGGTGGAGAATATGGGACTGATTTCTTGAAGAGGTTTTGTGAAGAAAACAGAATTATACATGAATTTACAACCCCTTATACACCTCAACAAAACGGAATAGCTGAAAGGAAAAATCGAACTTTAAAAGAAATGATGAATGTTATGCTTCTAAGTTCGGGTCTACCTGATAACATGTGGGGGGAAGTTGTTCTATCTGCATGCAAACCATGTATTAAATAGAGTACCTCATAAAAAGTTAGAACATACTCCATATGAATTGTGGAGAGGCTTTGCACCCAACTTAAGTTACCTTAAAGTGTGGGGGTGCCTAGCTAAAGTTGCTATTCCAACTTTTAAATGTGAAATTGTAGGTCCTTGAACCTTTGATTGTGTGTTCATTGGTTATGCTCGTAGTAGTTCGGCTTACAAGTTCTTGCGTTTAAATGACCGATATATATGTGAATATCGAGATGCTGAATTTTTTTAGCATGTGCTTCCTTTGGAATTTCATGATATGTCCAATTCTATTGCATCTACTTCTAAAGTGACGTTCTTTACCACAAATTGTTAATGTTCCTGTTGAACCTAGGAAGGGTAAAAGACGTAGAAGTGAAACTAGTTTTGGTCCTGATTTCGTGACTAGTTTCTTAATAGAACTAAACGACTTAGACAAGATAAATGAATCTCTTTTATGCCTTCATATGATTGAGGATGACCCTAAAACTTATGAAGAGGCAATGAGTTCTATTGATGCTAGCTTTTGAAAAGATGTTGTTAACAGTGAATTGGAATCTATAATGTCTAACAACACTTGGGAAATTGTAGACCTACCTAGAGGTAGTAAGACTATCAGTTCCAAATGGATATTTAAAAAGAAATTAAAGACTGATGGAACCATAGGCAGGTTTAAGGCTAGACTTGTGATAAAAGGGTTCACGCAGAAATATGGAATTGATTATTTTGACACTTACTCACCTGTGACTAAAATTGCCACTATCCGTGCTTTACTTGCTTTAGCATCTGCTCATGATTTGCTTGTACATCAGATGGATGTAAAGATAGCATTTTTAAATGGAGATTTAGATGAAGAAATATATATGCAACAACCTCCAGGATTTGTGATTCCTAGAAAGGAGCACAAGGTGTGTAAGCTCAAAAAGTCTTTATATGGATTGAGACAAGCTCCAAAGCAATGGTATGATAAATTTCACAAAACTATTATCAGCTTTGGTTTTATTGTGAATGGTTCTGATGCATGTGTGTATTCCAAGATGTTTCATGAAAAATGTGTGATAATATGTCTTTATGTGGATGACATGATTATTATTGGAACACACTTAGATGTAATTACAGAAACCAAAGACTTCTTGTCTTCAAAATTTGAAATGAAGGACTTAGGAGAAGTTGATATAATTTTGGGTGTCAAAGTGACTAAAACAAAAAATGGCTTTACCTTGTCTCAATCACACTATGTAGAGAAAATTTTGAGAAAATTTAACTCGTATGATATGACGCCTATTAGAACACCATATGACTCAAGCATACATTTAAGGAAAAACAAGGGAAATAGTGTTTCTCAAACCGAGTACGCTAAGATTATTGGTAGTCTGATCTTCTTAATGAATTATACTCGACCTGATATTACCTATGCTATGAGTAGACTTAGTAGATATACACATAACCCATGTCAAGATCACTGGAATGCTCTTAAAAGGTTACTAAAATATTTAAGAGGCACGATGGATTGGGGCTTACATTACTTGAGTTTTCCAAATGTGTTAGAGGGCTATTGTGATGCTAATTGGGTCTCTGATAATGATGAACTGAACTATACTAATGGTTATGTGTTTACTTTATGTGGTGCAGCTATATCATGGTGATAGCTTGCATATAGGTGTAGTTTAGATGCATGTTTTATATTGGTTTTGCATAAGTTTACTTAGTTTTAGGTTAGTTTCTAGGATCTAGTGTTTTCGGGTAGTTTCGCTTGTTTTGTTCGGTTTTGCAGATCTTTAGGTAAACAAGCATGGACAAGATGGATCTTAGATGGATCTTAGATGATTATGGAAGATGAATATGAAACTTAAAGTGGTGAAAATGAAGATTGGAAGAGCTAAGGCCCAAGAGCTTGAGGGATAAAAACGCTTAAACCCGGGCCATGCATTGGAGTCTTATTTTGACACCTCTATCTTGCAATGCTTGGTTTGGGAGATATATCAATCGGATGGATTTAAATTTGTTATCAATGGAAATATAATTCAAAGAGCTACAATTCATTTTTTTACTCCGAGTCCAAATTCCAACTCAAAGTGGGTCAAAACAGTCTCTGAAGTCTCACCTGAATGCTGAACCGAGGTAATTGCGCGGGTTAGCATGTAAAAGCGCGGCCGCGCTTTTGGAGATCAAGCCGCATAATTGGCTTTCTACGCGGAGATGTCTTGGGCCGGGAATTGGGCTTAGTTTTGGGCTTGACTTTATGATTCTGACGTGTTGTCTTGTATGGCTTGTGAGGATTTGTTTCTTTGGATATCTTAGGGGTAGTTAAACCTTGTTTTTAGTTTCTCTTTAATAACTTGGATCATAATTTTGGAGGCTAGGGTTTTTTATATTTCAAGGAAGCACCTTTGAACCTTTGTAAGTTTTTCTTAATTTTAATTATGCATTGCTAAATTCATTGTGTTTGACTAGATATTGAAATCATAGATTGCATAATATTGTGAGATTTGATTGATTCTCAACAACTTGAATAGGTTTTATTCCCTGTGTTGAATTGAATCAGAGTTATTTTAGGGTTTTGTTAGATTAGCTACCTATTAATATTTCTGGGATAAATTACAACTAATCTGATTAAGTCCCATTCGAGATTGATTAGATAAAGTAGTAACTATAATTGTTTAGACCCGTTCAGGCTATTCAGTTGTAGAAGGGAATAAACCACATATAACTTGATTAGTTGTTTGCGTTGATTATTTGTTTCTATCGATACTTTGAACTTAAAGCTGTCGTTTAATTGAATCTAGACGTTGTTCTAGATTGTTAGATGATTAGGTTGTTCAGACTATTAACTCTTTCACCTAAATATAAAGTTTTGTATAATAATCCACGATAGATTATTCAATTGAATTGAGAATAAAGAGAACCAATGATCAATAAGCATATCTAATGATAGATTTAACTAGTTGAACACACTTTTCTCATACTTGTTTATCACAATCATATTTGCATTCATAGTTAGTTTTTAGTTTGCATATTAGATTAGATTTTCAATCATAAAACCCCCCTTATTTGGTTACTTGGCACCTAAGTAATAACACAATTACACGAGTCCATGTGGGATCGACCCTTGCTTACCATTCTACTCAGTTTGGTTAAGTTAGGATTCTTTGATAGGTAAACGACTGAAAAATACTTCATCACATGGAAGTCTGCAAAGCAGGCCGTGATAGCCAGATCTACTATGGAGTCAGAGTTTATAGCTCTTGACTTGGCAGGGTAAGAGGCTGAATGGTTGAGAAACCTAATGGCTGATGTTCCATTGTGGGGGAGGCCGACGCCTCCCGTTTCTCTATATTGTGATTCACAGGCAGCTATGGGTGTTGCCAAAAGCAGTGCCTATAATGGAAAGAAAAGGCACATTCTTATAAGGTATGAGGCCGTGAGACATTTAATATTGAATTGTGTGCTCACCATGGAGTACATTAGGTCGGAAAGGAATCTTGCAGATCCTTTGGCAAAAGGACTAAACAGGAAAATGGTCCTGGAATCGTCGAGGGGAATGGGTCTAAAACCCATATGAAAGTTTGAGCTTTCTTAATCCTATGGCGAGAAGAATGAGAGGTTCAACAAATTGTTCTTAATGACTTCATAGCCCTATTAAGGGTGGTTTGGATGAGACAGACTTGATGAAGTCACCTACTTGAGTGCTACTAGGTTTTGATCTTAAATTAAGAACTTGAGAAGTTCTTTAGAGAGTACTCATGAGCATCCCAAGATTGATTGTAGCACCCCGCCTTAACGTCGGGATGTTACTCGGTAGTTAGCCCTCTCAGACACTACCTGAGAAAGTTGGACAACTAAAACACCTGGACCTTACAACTTGGGCATGACGAGAAAACGAACTTAAACCATCCAACTATCATTTAATTAAAAACATATTTGTAACAATGTCATGCATGAGGTTCCCACAACTAAGATAAAATACAAACAAACTGACAACCCACATAAGTCAACAAAGGAGAAAACTTCTAAAGCAGAAGCTAAATACTCAGAACATCCCAACCAATTCCAACACCTAATGAGTAATGACACATGCGTATCAATCCGCTGCAAGATCTGGTCTAGACTCCACCACGATTCCTGAGCGAGTACCTGGAACTGAAAAATAAAATTCTCCGAGGGGTCAGCTACTACCCTAGGCAAGCTAGATAACAAGCGACAATAGTAAGACGTTTGAAAACCATATTCACCAACAACTTAATTTTTAACAAGTTATTTAAACAAAATAGAATAGGTCAACACACATCTCAACAATCAAACTAACAAGCACAAAAGTAAAGCATTTGTAATAATAACCAACACTTAAACATTCAACAAATAAAGGGAAATACAATGAAACAAGCAATTCATCAAGCGTAACAAAAATTCACAAGGTCGAAAGCCAACTAAGTAATCACACACACTTACACACACAATAAAACCATTCACTATCCTATTGGGAAATGCAATTCTCCCTTCCTCCACCGCATTCCCATCTACGACGCTAACTCCCTGCGCCCGAGTGCAGAGGCAGGCCCTCTCACTTTTCATACACGTCATCCTTCCAACCCCTGGTCAATCCTCCACTGGAGCACTTGCCAAAAACAAGCAATCAATTTTTATTTTTTAAAGGGGCCCGACCGACACACGACCATGGCTAGACGCCTCTTCGCCACCGACAATCGTCGCACATGATCGTTCTGGTTACGCTGCCAGCACAGAGAAAGCGATACTATTTCTTTTACAAGAAAACGTTTGAAATGGAAAGAGCATCACATCATGCATGAAAACATTTCACATGGAAAAACATACATTCAGGACTAATTCCCAAAACCAATCTCACAATCACGGCATGAAATCTAACAAGACTAGAATAAAGCCGAGCAAGTCGAGAACGACTTACCTGGGAGGCGATCCTCGAATGAAGTAAGAAACGTTACGATACTAGGACCTACAATTCATAACATTAACGGTTAACTGACTAACCGCAAGAAGCAACTTTCGAGTCTAGATAAGCATAACTATAGTAGCCTCTTCAATTGTGAACCACCATAATTCCATGGTATCCTAAACGAGTGCGAAATGAATTGATTCTAATATTTTTAACCGAAATTAATCGCAACAAACTTAAGAACAAACATCGACGACTTTTCTACACACTAAGATTTCCAATCCTTTAATGCCTTGAAGAGTACTAGCCCAAGGCATCCAATTTCGAAGTAGTTGTTCAACATTATAACACTTGGTTCCAAAACATACACTCAAAGCAAAACCTCTGGAAACAAAGGAGGGCAAACCAAAACCCAACGACTACTACCATGTAACAAAAGGTTGTGACTAACGTACAAGTATACAACTTATTCGAAACCCCTAGCTACTACTCGTATCCTAGATATGATCAAACCAACCGAGATCAAAATTCCCATCAACTTTACATCATACACACAAGCTTCCAAAACTCTATCAAAACACCTTAATCTTAAACCCGGTTCAAGTTACAACCATAAATCACACTAGAAAGGAATCATATTATAATCATACACCAACAATTAGAAATGTTAATTCAACTATTTGATGGAACACTTACACATCAGCACAAATGCACATTTCAATAACGATTCATTCAAGTTGGTTTAAATAACTAAGCAAGCTAACAAATATATATAGTTCGCAGATCACTCAAACAAAACACCATTATTGTTCACAAGTAAAAATTGAATGTCAAGGTCGAACCTACAAGTCGGTTCCCTTAAACGATGGCCTAAAACAACATTCACACACATGTAAATAGATACCAAGGTAGGTTCCCACCTCACAACTGGACTGAACACCCCGAAACGGAGGTAGCGCAGGGTCGACATCGTCACTGGTGGCAAGCTTTCTTCTTCTATTTGCGGCGGCAGATTGGTGACATCGAGACCAGAGCCTAGCGTACCCGGATCGCTGCACTCAAGGAGGTCGGGACGACCCGGCAGTGCGATGGGTCCACGAGGCAGCCACTACGGACCCGCGACATAGGTCATGGCGATCGAACCCTAGAACAGAGGTGAGGTTTTAAAAGAGGAAGAAGACGGAATGGTGGAGAAGGCGAGAAGGGTCAAGCATCCTTACCCGTGGCATGGCGGTTGACTAGGCAAGAACGGAACAACGAAATCATACGATTGGATGACCGGAATTCAACGTCGGTGTGCAACAGTGGCCGGTTGTCTTCGATCGGTCTCGAACCTGACCACGACGAACGTGACCAGTGATGAGAACAACCCGCGACGAGTGAGATCGGCGGCGCGATGAGGTCTCGTGAGGAAAAGAAGGCAATGACTCGCAGCGAGGTTCCCGACGATGGCGGTGGCGTGAGTGGAAGGGGCGATTGAACGTGACTCACGATTTCCTCCTCTGAGACGTGTTTGAGGATCGAGCGGCATAAAAGAATCAGGAGGAAGGTAGAAAGGGGGAGATTGAAGGAGAGGCTTCATCGGCGGCGTTTTCTTACGGTAAAGGAACGAAGCTCAAAAATTAGGGTAGGAGAGTGTGGGTAGGGAGAAGATTAAGAGGTGAGAACTGGGTCAGGCTTTTAGCCTTTTTCAAAAACAAATGGGCTTTCAGCCCAACGGAAAGAAGAATAAGAAAGTGGATTTGGAAAGAAGGTAGGATTTTAAACAAGGCTAAGTTAACAGTTTTGCGAACGGATAACTCGGGTCTTACATTGATGAGTATAACTCATATGCGGGATCACTTGGACTTAAGATAAAGTGCGTGTTCGTGGGTTACGTTCTCAAAGTGTCAAAGAGTTCAAGACTCAAGTCACTTTTTTGACATGGGAATATTCTCATGTTCACTAAGGTGTTAGTTCAAATCGAAAGATATCAATACTTAAGCACTGAGTATACAAAACTCAGAGCAGACTAGCACTTTGCTTTTGTGGGATAATGTTGGAATAAATTTCATATATAAAAGCAAAGTGGGAGAATAAAACCAGTGTCCCACATCGGGAGTTTGTGGGAATTTGGTGCCATTTATAAGGAACACATACACTTGAGCTCCTAAACGCTTGAGAGGAGAAGGAGTCCTCACGCGTGCGCCGTCGTCGGCCGGATCGGCTCGGCTCGGCACACGTGCGTGGTGTGGTGGGGCCATCCTTTTACGGGTTTGCTAAACTTTTTGCGGATAAAAGGCCCAACTGAGTTGCGGGTTATTCGATTCAATGATTCTTCCGCAACTTCAGAATTTGACCTTTTCTTTTCAACTGATGGCGAGATTTTCTGAAACGTGAGACTTATCCCAGATTTATTTTTCCAAAATTGAAAACACGTTTTCTGTTTGAACGACTTTTCTTATTAGTGGAGTAGTGGAGAGATTTGAGGGAGCGGAGCTAAACAGACTCCAGTTTTCATCTATTTAAGGATCTCTTCTCTTCTCTTCTGAAATCATCCAAAAAACGCCATCTTATTCCTTTCTTCAAGTTCTGCAAACCCGCCCTCTCTTCTGTTCTGAGTTATGAGGATCCCATCTCCTCTTTGCTGAAGTGCAAAAAATCGAGGAGAGTTGTGCTAACCTTGGGGGACAAACGCCGCTTTCTAATCTGCACCGTGTCAGGGCAATTTGTTTCTAAAACAGCGATTCTTTCCAGCGACACATCAATTCACTACGCTCACATCAATTTACCCTTTCGGTCCTCGTACAATTTCTTGTTCTTTTCTACTGTCATTCTTACTTACATATTGCTTGATCGATCAGTAAATTAAACTTTTATTTCTTTAGAACTTTTTATGTAATTGGCTCCACACACCCATTTAATTCATATTTGAACCATGTTTTTTTTTCATAGTCGTGCATAAAATCCATCAAATCTAATCAACCCAACCAATGCCGGTAAGCTTTCCACAAAATTTCTTCATAAAATAGTTGTAATAATTTTTTTTAGGTTGAAGAAATCTATTATATTTATAAAAGCAATAAGGTTTTGAAACCACCACATTGCTCCACCTCATTATTTTCTACATGTCATTCCCAGAATGTTCCACCTTGTATTTTGTCACGTGTCACCTTTTTATTAAACCATGTCATATCATTTTTTACACGTCATATGCCACTTCATAGTATTTAGGGTAATTACTATTGACTTTTTAGAAAGAAAAATCTTTTCCTTATTTATAGCTAATAAACATAATTATCCTAACTTTCACTTAATATATCCTACCAAATTGTTTCCAAGATCTTTTTTTTGTGTATTGTAATAATATTAAATTCAGCAATTTATTAATAATCTTATTTTGTTAATGGTCTAATCTTATAAAATATTACCAGATTACTTTATAACCAAATTGTATACAAATCAAACATATAATATATATTATTAATTTCATCGTATCACTTGACCAACATTGTGTCATTTCTTTATATTTAGTATTTTATTATTACATCGATGTTATTATGTTCATCAATAAAATATAATAAAAATATTATTAAAATCTTTTTTTATAGTATATCTAAAAATATCGATTTATAGTCATGCATGATACGACGAGGACAACTAGTAGTTGTAATATTTAAAAGTGCAGGTTTAAACTAGTTCTAAGATATATATAGTATGTAGGAATTAATGTTGATAGATCCTATTAAGCAAGTTGTTGTTGTTGTTGTTGTTGTTGTTGATCATAAGATATATCTTAAAAAATTCTAAAAAAGAAAGATATACTCCGTACGTATCTTACAAAAAATTGTTTGGGGAAAGGGAAAAAAAGAAAACTTAATTTTGGAAATTAATTAAAGCGGCCGACTCTTATACGGTGTATAATATACATGGCGGTGTACGTACGTACAAGTCTACAAATAAGGGCCGACATTGATGGAATAGTTGATGGAATCTTGCGGAAACCTTAGTTACGTTGATAGAAAATTATATATTTGGGTAAATTAATTACGTACGTAATCATCGATCAAGATCATGATTGTTTGTGAATCTGGTTGTGAGCCTAGCCCGTTCGTTGGGTTATTGATTTTCCTGATGTTTGGCATAATCATGTTAGTACTAAGTCTGATTGTGAAATGCTGCTTCGATCTATGGAAACTCCCCCACACCGTCCGGCGAAGCGCATCTCCCACCGCCCTCAAATCCACTTCCTACACCGCCTCCGCCCATCGACGTTGAAGTTGAAGCACCGCCTCCGCCACCGGTCGATGTCGAAACCCTGTCAGTGTCACCACCGCCCTCAAGTAACCAACTTCAGCCTCATCAGCTCTCCATCATCATCGACCACGACTCTCAAGTTTCGTCATCAATTCAACAATCCCCTCAACAACTTTCCATCAGTGTCGACGAGACTTGAGTTTCACTCTAACTAGTTTGGGTTTTGCCCTAGTTTCAACTCATACGTATAGTAGTAATTGCTAATTGCATACTAGCTAGTTTCATTCTTTAATTTCGCATTATGTAGTTTTTTTTTGGTCGAAATTAATTTCACATTATGTTATGTAGTTAATTTGGGATGTACAAGATTGTATTTGATATATTGTGGCATATGCAGTTGGATTCCATAATTTCAAATTTTTATCACAATTTAAGGTTTATGTTATATCAGTCACGGAGGAATTTAATAAAATCATGTAACAGCCTTTTCAAACACAAAACCTAGCTATGCGCTTAATACACAAAATCTAAAACAAATTTATCCCACGTGATTTAATTTTTAACCTACTAGATTTAGGCCGCAAACAAAACAAAAAATGCAAGTGATTCTAACAAAGCAACATTAGCTTAGCAATTAATGTAAAGAATTCTACCTTTAAAAAGACTCCATCATGTGACCATAGTTAGTATGTAGTAGTAAGGTCATACAAATTCACAAAAAAAAAAAAAAAAAAAAAAAACCAAAATTCACCATAGTGTTACTCCACCATACAAAATTCACCTTGTGTCCTATGGCTTTTAGTGGCGGTAAAACACAAAAAATAAACCAAAATTCACCATATGTTAAATTTATTAGATGAAGAACTAGAGAAGAAGAAGAGTGTACTAGAATTATTGTGTGTTTTAATTATTAGGTCACCCATAGGGGTCTTAATATAGAGAATACAAACTAGGGTTTACAATTATATATCTAAATATAATAATATTGTAACACTTGCCCTTAGATGTACATTACTAACTGTCTCATTAAAAATCTTGCTTGGAAAAATCGAGTGGGATAAAAACTAAGCTAAGGGAAAAAAAGTGTGTACTACTCCCCCTCATTTCAACATATATCTCTCAAGCGTTGCATCCTTAAAAGATAAATGAGTTGTTTGAAGAATCTGGTACATCAGCTAAGTTTTTGCTTGATTTAATCTGTTGAACATCAATATCACTTTTGACTTGAAGCTCGTGAGTAGAGAAAATTTTCGGCGATATATGCTTGACTCGATCACTCTTTATGTAAACTTCCTTTATTTGGGCGATACAAACTACATTGCCTTCCAATATTACTCTTGATGTATAGTAGTTAGATTTCTAAAAATTTTCAATAAAGTATCGCAAGTGGTAACATTTTAATAAGTAAGAAGGGTAGGAACAAGAGTGTTGGAAAACTATTGTTACCTTGGAAATGATGATACTGTTACTATGGGAATGGTACTAGTTGTTTCCTTGAGTTTTCATAATTATAAATACCATAAAGCTTGATGGTTTGTATGTTCCCATAGTATTTCAGGTTTATATGCATAAGCAAGAAAAATGGAGGCAAAGAAACTAGGCATTAGAACAACGCTGATGTAAGAGAACGACAATTAGTGTATATATGTGCTTGGACATATTCTAAACAAGGGAATTAAGAGTGTGCATTGAACTTTGAAAGATTTGATTCTCGAGTATTTGACAACTAGAATAGTTGGCTATTAGAAGATTATCTATGAAGATAATTTCTGATTCATATCTCACCAAATTGGGATTAGCTTGTGACACGAGAAGAAGTTTTCTAGGTATAATTTATTGATATATCTTAGCATAATATATTTCCTTATACTTTATTATTCTATCTTTTATATTTAGATAGTATTTTGTATTAGGGTTTCTTGCTATGCAATGTACTTGTATAAATACTCTCTTCTATTCATTAATAAGATTAAGTCTCTCTTTACACAAAACATAATCTCTATATGGTATCATCCGCCTAGTTCGATCCTTGGATCTCATTCCTTTCACGTCCATCACGCAGCCCTAACCTCACCATGGATCATGATTTTGCTACTTCTCTTGCCAATCCTCATGAGCATACCAAAACTTTCACCATTGTTCACTTAACAAACATCATAAAGCTTACCCTTACCAATTATCTCTCATAGAAAACTCAAATTCAAGCAACCCTAAAGGGTTATGACCTCTTCAAAATTTTGGATGGTTCCCATCCGATCCCTAAGGATAAAATTGTTGCTCAAGAAAACGCTACTATTACGAATCCTGCATACTTAACATGGAAGCGCCAAGATCGTCTTCTTTATGGAGCACTTCTCGATACGCTATCCACGCTGGTGTCCATGTTGGTCACTCAGGCCAAAACGTGCCAATCTGTTTGGGACACTCTCAAATGGACCTATGGCGCGACATCTCGGGGTCACAAAAAGCAAGTCAATGACAAGCTTTGTTCAATAAAAAAGGGCTCATCTTCCATATCCGACTATATGCAGGCCATGAAGTCGGCCTCGGATCTCTTAACCTCATTGGAGTTTCCGCTCTCTCAAGAAGGCTTCATTGACTACATCTTGAAGGGATTGAATTCCACTTTCTAGTCCCTGATAGATGCAGTTAACATGAGGGATAACTATATCACCTTTGAGGAGCTACATGAGAAACTTATATTGAAAGAACTTGAAATCAAGGCTGAGACGTCGGACACCACCCCGGTGACCACACTCAATGTGCAAAAGCAAAACAAAAATCAGTCCAAGGGTACCAACTCCTCCTTACCCTGGCAGCCTTCGGCACCGCCCCCTCTACCCCCCCTATATCCTCAGATTCCCTACCCATCAAACCCTAATCCGCTTACCTCTTTTCGCCCCTCTTGACCTAACACCAACTCGCCCAACTACAACAATTCCAACCATTCAAATTCAAACAATAACCCACCAAACTTGTCCAAGCCTTTTCTCGGTAGATGCCAATTTTGTAAAGAAGTTGGTCATGTAATTTCTCAATGCCCTAAATTCCGCCAACAATACCTCCAAGTTCAATTCCCGCCTTCCAACCGTTTTCCAACCTCTCAATCGTCTCCTCAGGCCAACACTGCCTCCACGTTTTCGGGCTCTTCTACTTGGATCGTTGACATTGGCGCCAATAATCACCTTACCAATGACCTCCCCAATTTAGCCCTCCACCAACCCTATATTGGTCCTGGTGAAGTCTATGTCAGTAATGGTCAAGGTTTTAAAATTACGCACTCTGGTTCTTTCAATCTTTCTTCTCCTTCCAAACAATTTCATCTTTCCAACCTTTGTGTGTTCCATCTATTTCTAAAAATCTTCTGTCAGCCTCTAAATTCACTACTGAAACTCGTTATGCTATGGTTTTCTCACACAATTATTTTCTTGTGAAGGATATCCAAACGGGTTCTACCATTCTTAGTGGTCCTTGCATTGATGGTGTTTATGTCTGGCCTACGTCCCCACCAGTTTCCTTTTTAGCACGTCGTCAACTTTTGGCCGCCTCTTGGCATCATAAATTAGGGCATCCGTCTTCTGCTATTTTTCAGTTTCTCCACAAAAAGTTTAATTTAGACAGTTCTTTATTTTCTCAATCTGATTGTACTTCATGTCATATTATAAAAAGTCATAAGCTTCCTTTTGCTACTTCCACAATTCGTTCTACTTATCCTCTTGAATTCATTTATTCTGATGTTTGGACTTCTCCGGTCTTATCGTATGATGGCTTCAAGTATTATGTTATATTTGTGGATCATTTCACCAAGTATATTTGGCTTTATCCTCTCAAACGAAAATCCGAGACAATGTCTCTCTTTATCAAATTTCGACCCCTTGTTGAAAATTTCTTTAATCATAAAATCAAGGTTCTTTACTCCGATAATGGAGGTGAATATCTCGCCCTTCGTGATCTTAAGTTCGAGTGGCATCACTCATCTCACCCCCCTCCTCATACTACTAAACACAATGGTTTGTTTGAGAGACGTCATCGTCATATAGTTGAAACTGGCCTCTCTTTACCTATGTTTTCAAGCATTCCGCTTGATCATTGGCCTCATGCCTTGCTTATCGTTGTCTATCTTATTAATCAACTTCCTACACCTACACTTAACTTCCTTTCTCCCTTTCAAAAACTCACTGGTTCTACTCCAAACTATAGTAAGCTAAAATGCTTCGGATGCCTTTGTTTTCCGTGGCTTCGGCCCTATGTGTCACATAAGCTCGAGCCTAGGTCCATTCCGTGTGTTTTCATTGGCTATTCATCTTCTTAGAGTGCGTATCAATGCCTTCTCGTCATGTCCGATTTATTGAGACTGAATTTCCCTATACAAAACTACCTCCTCATGAAAACCCTAATGCCACGTCTTTTGGTTATGATTGGGCCGAATTTTTTGTCCTATTACCACCTCAGCCGCCACCTATGCCTCCGTCAAACCCTAGTGTCCAATCTCTCTCCAATTCTAATTTTGGTGAGCAAGATTCTATTTCCTCAAATTCCACCACACAATCTTTTAATCCTCTCTCACAATCTTCACCAAATCTTTCAAGCAATCTTTCCAATCCTACTTCCCCAAATACCAATTGACGGATAACCTTGGGCCCACCCTCCTCCCAGCCGTTGCCAACCACGCCTACCTCGCGCCGTCACGTGCCCTCACGTGCACACACACCCTCGGCAAACCCTAACCCTAATTTTGGCACCCCTCTCCCAGCCGCTGATCTTAACCCGGGCGCACCTCTCCCCGCCGCAACTCAAAACCCTTCCCCGAGCGCACCTTCACAAACCGAAAACCCTGACCCTAATATTGCAGCCCCACATGCGCCAAACCCCATTCCCAATCCCAACCCTCCAAACCCTAATGCTATTCCTGATCGTGGAGTTGTGACTCGGTCCCAAAATAACATTTTTAAACCTATTCAAAAAACTCAATCTTAATGCTCAAAGTTCCAATCCAACCGAACCCAAAATCATTACCCAAGCCCTAAAAGATCCTTTGTGGAGGGCTACTATGCAAGCGGAGTTTGATGCTCTTCGAGCCAACAACACATGGTCTCTTGTTTCTCCTTCCCCAAATCAAAACTTGGTTGGATGTTAATGGGTATTTCGAATCAAGTACAAACTGGATGGTTCAATTGACAAGTACAAAGCCCGTCTTGTTGCTAAGGGTTTCCATCAACGTCCTCGATGGGACTACACTGAGACATTCAGTCCAGTTGTCAAACTGGTCACGGTTCGGCTTGTTCTCACAATAGTCGTCTCTCGTGGTTGGTCCCTTCACCAGCTCGATGTCAACAATGTGTTCTTACAAGGTAAGCTCTATGAAGATGTTTTTATGTCTCAACCGCCTGGCTTCATTGATAATGCGGTTCCTACACATGTGTGCAAGGTTCACAAGGAAATTTAGGGTCTCAAACAAGCCCCTCGGGCTTGGTACAATGAGTTAAAGGCCTTTCTTCTTCGAATTGGCTTTCGTGCGTCTCTTGTTGATGCCTCTTTGTTCATATATTGTCATAATGGTCACATGGTTTATTTGTTTGTGTATGTCGATGATATTATTGTCACTGGAAATGATCTCTCTTTTGTTAATCGGCTCCTTGTCGTGCTCTCTAAGCAATTTTCTCTTAAGGATCTTGGTGACCTTTCATATTTCCTAGGCGTTGAAGTCACTCTCACTTCGGCCGGTCTCTTTTTGTCTCAACGCAAATATGTTCATGATCTCTTGATTAAGGCTGGCATGGAGTCGGCTAAACCAGCCTCTACACCGCTTGATGGGAATGGCTCCCATTCTCGGTTTTCTAGGTTGTTGCTGCCATCCCCATCTGCATACCGAATGTTCGTTGGTTGTTTACAGTACTTGGGTCTTACACGTCCTGATGTGGCTTTCGTTGTGAACAAGCAGTCTCAATTCATGCAAGCTCCTACTACGACTCATTGGGAAGCTTTAAAGAGACTCTTACGATATCTTAGTGGAACTCCTTCTGTTGGTGTGCGTATTTCGGCTCAACCTTCTTTGCAGTTACATGGCTTCTCAGATGCTTATTGGGCTGGTGAGAAAGATGATTATGTATCTACTACAAGTTATCTTGGTGTCACACGTCTTTACCAAAGATCAACTTGCTGATATTCTTACTAAGCCCCTCAGAAGACCGCAGTCCACTTCTTTACTCTCCAAGCTTGGCCTCTCTGATCAGATGTCCAACTTGCAGGGGGATATTGATATATCTTAGCATAATATATTTCCTTATACTTTATTATTTTATCTTTTATATTTGGATAGTATTTTGTATTAGGGTTTCTTGCTATGCAATGTACTTGTATAAATACTCTCTTTTATTCATTAATACGATTAAGTCTCTCTTTACACAAAACATAATCTCTATATAATTTAAGGAAAGATTTCATGGAATATTATATTGTGTAATCAGTTTGTAGAAGATATTTTTGAGTGAAAAAATATTATTTTGTGGCAAACAATTAGTTTTATATTAGACTCAAGTCTCTTATATAAATAAGAGTACGTAGACTTTAGGTTTTTTATTGATCGGTCTCGATCAATCTCCATTGCCATCAAGTAAGTAGAGAAATCAAGTGACATTGAAGCTTTTTAAAGGTGTTAAGTTGTTATTGGGGTTTTCGGTCTTCTTAGGTTATTATCTTTACATGCTTAGGTTGAGAAGTTAGGGTTTGATAGTTCTAGGGTCTAGAGATTAGAATAGAATATCTTGGAGTCTTTGCTTGCTAATGTAGCTCGTGACAGAATTAATAATATTAGACGGTTGAAATCCTCTAAGGAGGTAAGTAGTGGTTTTACTCCCTTAACTAGTTGGTTGATCGGGCTTTCCATTCTAAGAGATCGTGTCAAATTGTTATCTTCATAATTCTCTTATTACGCTACCTAGTTCACTATTCACATGGAAATAATGTTTATATTTCCATTCTAAGAGATCGTGTAGATTTCCGAGAAGGGTCGCGCTATTTATGCTAGAAAGTCTAAAAAAGCTTTATTTGTAGAAGAGAAGAAAGAATAAAAAGAATAAAAGAATAAAAAAGCTTTATTTGTAAGAGGGAAGAAAAAATAGAAGAATAAGAGAGGGAAGAAAAAATAAATGGAGATTCTTTTAGTGCTCTCCTATTTTTGACTTTTCCTCTTGATGTCTAAGAAAATACCTTATTCCCTTTGGTGTCCTTTAATTTTACCTAAAGTTTATGAAAATACATTTTTGATCCAATTTATCCTAATTTCCTTTAAAAAATTAAAATAAAAGTCCAACATTTTCATATCCATTCTTTGCTAACAAGATCTATTACTCGCAATGTCAACTCTTAAATATATATGAGGACCAAAGAAGAAGAAAATTAACATCAAATACAAATTTGCAATTTGATATCAGGATTATTTTGAGCACTTGGGTCTAGAATTAGGAATGCGAGTGATTTAAGCACGGAATCAAAATGCGATTCATCAATAGATCACTCATAAGAATGAAATTAACATGACATATCCAATTATGCACACAGATTTCACAACTCAACATACCAAAACATCATCTTCTTCCCACCAGAAATTTGGAAGGGGGGTTGTCACAAAAAGAATAATATTCCACAAGCGAAAAATCACATAAAGCATAATCCAACGAAGTGAAGATCGTTTTGCATCACATGAATCAAACACCAAGGAATTAGATCCAGAAGCGAAGGAACTAAAAACAAGCTTGGGAAGTCGAAAGAGAAAAGTCACAATATACCTGAATTCGGGGTAAATTTTAGAGAGAGCAAATGCAAATCTTGAACCTACTCAATAAAACTTGAACCTACTCAAAAAACAACTCCTAAAACCTTGTTTAACGTCCATTATAAATTTTCAAAAGAACTGAACAGGTGCTTCCTTGAAGCTTTCAACACTTGGGTTTTATTCACTAGCTCATCAGTCATCACAAAATCACAGCAGGATTCCATCAGGCATGTCGTTCTCACATCTGTGCTTAGTTCACACAAAATATTATCAGTGCCAAATTCAACAAATAATCCTTAAGAGGGTATCTATTTTTACAAATTGACATCAAACTGAAATTGCTGCTTAGCTCTACGCGAGCAATCTTCAAACATGCCCATGTTTAAGATGTTCCTTGTAATATAACAAACAAGGCATAGGTTTCTGACAAGGGAGCTTATACTCCTTTTCATGAAGCTCCTTGGCTCTGCGTCATTTCTTTCTGCAACTCCTCCTACCCATGTTTCTCCATCCCCACTATCATCTTAGAACGGCTCAGATTCTGTCCAGCGCAGTGTTTGCTGGTTGAGGCAGTGTGTATGAAGACCCTTATGGTCTTTGTGTTTTCTACGCCATATCCAAGAATGGAAATTCACATAAACGCTCAAACAACTAAAACTTTCGCCTTCCATTCCTGACTGAAGGTGCAGATTTTGCAAGAATCTAATCAATTACAATTTCCAAGCCTCAGAAAAAAGAAAAAGACAAAGAAGACAAAAGAAAACAACATGCATTGAACCATAAACTATCTATACCAAATGACTAAGCCATACAAAAATGAGATATTGAAGATAGGGTGACATTTGATAAGAGCAAATTTCACAGTCGACACCATACAAGTAGGAGCATTTCAGGGCAATCAGAAAATGCCTAGTCTCAGTCAAAAAGTATACATCCCAACCATAGCTTTCTCAGAATTGAAACACAATGCACCACTCACACACCACACATCATATCATAATAGCAAGTGTACATGGGTGGAAAGCTATAAATAAGTAGCTGAACATGAACATCCAAATGTAGACGCCCTCCTCTTGAGATGTCATCTAACAAGCCTAACAGCCAAGTGACCTTTAGAGACTCCCACATAACAAAAATACCAAGTCTAGTTACTGAATTACCTTTGCACCCAACAACCCCTCTTTCTGTTTTGCTTCCTAGTGTAAACAATTAAGGGCTTGGCCTTCGTCATCCTATCATCCATCTCCTCGTGCTGCATCTGCTTGATAAATAATGTAATTTGTTTACAAGGGCTGTAAGGTTTGATTAATTGAATTAAAATGTGCAAGAAAATTTAAATTGATAAATATAGGTTTGTAAAGAATTAAAAAACTGCATACCTCTCAAAATTTTACCCTATAAAGAGTATTTAATTAGTTATACCACAGCGCCATCGAGCCATCTCAGTGCACACAAAAGCTTGCACAAGAAAAGTCTGAAATCATCATCTACCACAGCATTGCCCAAAACGTCAAGTTGGGTCAAGTTCAAGTCCTTGAAAACAGCAAAAGCTTCCCAGTAATTCGGTTTACTTATTCCAAAGGCAGAGAATCGCTCAAAATTCCAGCCACTTCCTTTTGTGTGAGACAAGGGCGAGCAGCACAGATACCTCGTGGAGTCAACAGAGTGCTTGCCAATCTCATTGTGTGAGATGTCCAAAACTCTCAATGCCTTGAGTTGTCTTAGGGGATCAAGAACAGTAAAGCTCTTCAGCTTATTGTGACTCAAATTCAGGCAAGATAAGAGTTGCATGGCTTCAAGCCCTATAAAAGACACAATAAAAAGAAATAAAGAGTCGAATTCTGTAAAGGAAAATATATTCTATCTTCTTACATGGATGCCAGAGCGTACCTTCAATTGTTCTAAGCTCATTTTGACTTAGATCTAACATCTTAACCCATAGAAGGCGGCCAAACGAGCCAATTTTGGTCAGTGATAGGTTGTTCAGCCGCAAGCAGAAAAAGTGGCCACTATAAGTCATTGGCCTATAGTGCCAACAGTGACTTGACAATGTCTGCTTGTTTGAAGCAACCTAACAGAATCAAGAGAACACTAAGTTAACCAAATAATATATCCTTTATCAATGAGGAAACAGTGTGTTTCTTCATTCATGGTGTAGAAACATAAAATATACTATGTGCCTTAAATTATAAGGCTACACGGCCCTAGGCGTGATCTCATTTTGAGAATCTCAGAGAGGAATATGTATATAGCATTTAGATAAAATGAGATATAAGACTGAGAGTAAACCCACCTTTCTTAGCAAAGCTAAGCTGTACTCGTCTTTATAATGCTCCAAATGTGGAAGGTCAGACTTCATCAAACTTTTGTGTAGTTCTATAACCTCGTCACAATTGGCCATTTGGTTCGAATTTGATGCAGTGTCAACAGAGATAATTGTATCCAGAGCCGTCAACAGTCTAGCAAGTGTCAGCGCTCTAAATTTACTACAAATCAATGAACCAAAAATGAGCAACTTTCCTGTAAGAAAATTATCTTGCTTGCAAGCACAAAAATGTTTCAAGAGAAGGCATACCATTCCATTAGTTCACGAAAGAGGGTTATCTGATTTTCTAACAGATCCAATTTCCACTTAGAAGCAACACCCTCTTGCTCCTTGCCAATCCATGATTGATTAAATGAAGGGATTAAATTGCATTCCTGAAAATCTGATTCAAAATTTTCAAAGTTGGACTCTTCCCACGAAATCATCTGCATTTCCTGTCCATTCACATCTTCTGGAACTATTTGAAGCTGCACCACAAATTTAGACTGAAAAGAATGAGCAATCTCGGCACCACTTGAAGAGACGATGCTATGGGAATCTCCAAGGCTAACTTCCACAGGAATTGATTTTGAAGAATTTATTTTCACGTCAGAGAACTTAAGTTCTGCTACCCAAGCCTGGGAGTGCTGGCATTTGTTAGCTGAGACAGGTCTCCAAACCAGATTGATGCTTTCAGAAAAAGCAGATTGAACCATAACTGTGGCTGAGTCGACACCTGTGACTGGCTGATCAAAATAAAGAACAAGAGGTATTGTCCAACTGTCAGGGCGATAGCCAGTAGATGGTGAAACTAGATGCCCAGCAGTGTCCCTGGATACTGTTAAAACCACCTCAGATCCAGAAGCAGGCCAAGATGAGAGCAGGACAGGAGCATCAAGCTTGACTGTTTGCTCAAGAAGCCAAAGATGATAGAACCAGCCACCCTGGTCATCAGGGTCTGTATAAATTGCTTGAGAAACAAATTCATACTCCTCGTTCAGAATCTTGGCCTTGGGGTAAAACCCTTCAGCTCTTTTTTTGAGCAAGTTGGAAAGAATAACACTGCATTGGGAAATTCATCAAAAGAGTGATAAATTAGAAATTACTCTCTATCATACTAGTTGTGTGTTTCAATTCATCCTCATCAGGGATGTTCTTCAATGCTACAACAAATCTGGAAGGTTGACACAAATTAGAAACATTATCAAAAGCAATATTCTTCTTACAAGCTTGATTATGTAAGCAAAGCCATGTGTTTCACCTGCGATAGTCCCAGGCATGAAAATTCCGAGAATCAGCTTTCTGAAACTGATCAAGAAGTTTTAGTTCATGATCGGCAGAAGATTGACCCTTGCTCAGCACCCACTTCCTATGATGCCATGCTCCATATGACTTGTAATTTTTTCTCAATGCACTCTCTACCTAAGATCATAAACAAATGAATTACCCAACTAGTTTAAGCAATATAAAGAAACAGCATTACCATTACTAGAACACTGGTATGTTGCTTCACATACCTATTCAAGACTGATAATTTCAAAATTCATTATAAAAAACAATAGGCATAACAAGATTCAAAATTCATGAAGGGTCCCCAATGACATTCACCAAAGCACTCCAAATTCTTCCCATATCAAAGTGAGATTTTGAAACTTACAACTCTGAGCTCCTCATTTAAAACCGCTTGAACCGAGTCAGAATTGTAGTTTGGTTGGCTTAAGAGGTAGCCAACTGCGAGCTTCCTATAGTTCCAAGCTGTGTAAAACTCCGGGTTCATCTCCAAAAGCTTCGCGCTCACTTCTAATGCCTCTTTCTCATATCTATCACAATTCCACACCCAAATATTCTTCAAACAACAAAACCCTAATCCAAAGAAAGATAGGAAAAATGAAATCAAGAGAGAAATTACATCTTATTCTGATGGTTGTACAGAAACTGAGATTGAAGAGCGCACAACTTAGCACCCTTGGCAGCTGAAGCTGCTTCGTCCACCGGTTCGGACGCTATCCGTGGCACTCCGTGCATTCTTTTTCCACGATCGATGAATCAGAGAGATCGAAATTGTTTCTAGGCAAGGGTCAAAGACTCAAACTCTAAGACAAGCAACAAGATTTGATCCAAGAATGTGGCGGATTTAGCAATGGACGGGCTCTCCTGGCTGCGGAAATGGCCTATAAACGGAGATCGGGATTTTAAAAATTATGAGAGGAATAGGAAAAGAGAATTCAGAAATTGAGCAGAGAGAAGAGAGATAGATTGGGAAATTGGTGCAAGTCAGAGAGCACTTCAATACTTGACAATTTGATATATGCCAACTCCTTTACCCGTCAGCTTTCTACGGAGTATTATTTTAACTCTCAATCAAATCATTTTCAAATTTAATTTCAATAATATTAATTTCTTCATTATATTTGTTTACGCACCTTTTCAAATTTAATTTCAATAATATTAATTTCTTCATTATATTTATTTATGCATCTTATCGTAAAAGTGATAAAAATGTATTTTGGTCGTCTTTATCTATGATTGTGTCCGTTCTTAATGGCGCTTTTATTATTACTAGTAAACAGCCGCGTGCGACACGCACACAGAATGATATTAGATATTTGAGGTTTTTTCAGACTCTAGCAAGAATTTTACAAAGTAAATCAACATTATTCATATGCAAAATAATACACACATTAGGTATTTGCATGCGGGACACACAAATTACAGTAGAGAGACCGATAAATATGAAATCAAGCGGCCATGACCTCCAACTTGTAAGGATACAAAGAGGCAATCCCTTTACAAAATGACAAACACCATCAACAAAGAAGCTTTCTGTAAGACGTAATAAAGTGTGCAAAGATATACAAACTGAAATAAAATCATGACACGATGAACCCATAATAATAATTTGCCATAAACTCTAGTTACATCTTTAAAAAAATATTCACAAAAAAACACTAAAATCTAGGCAACACACAACAGTCATCTCTAAAAACTGAATGCTTGTATAATTTTTTTGTCAACTTTATAATAGAGTCCCTATTTCAAAAAAACCTCAAATGAATAGCTTATAGAAATTGCGTCTTGACTTGGGTGGGCTTCACAATGGAGATCATGACTCCTAGGCTCTAAAGACGACTCACAAAATTTCCAATTAAACAAAAAAATATTTAAACGCAATGTAACCAACAAAATATGATCAGACAAGCAATATTTCAATTTAAGCACAAAAGCGGGCAATTAATAGAGAGAATCCAATCATGTTAGGGGGGCTGACCCAACAAAAATACCTTTAGGGCCCATTCAATACAAGCAAAAGGCGGAAATTTGAAGGTAACAATCCAATCAGATTAGGGGAGGCAACCAAGGACAACTGAAATACCTCTAGGGGCGACAGTCAAGGAGGAGTTGTTGTTCCAAACAGGGGTGCTGGAGTTTGCAGTCCATTATGGCGAAGCATGCGCGCCTGAAGGGCGAGACTGAATAAATCAAGAAACAATGACAAGATGACCAAATAACAAGTAAAGAAGATGAAATTAGGAGATGGATGAGGAATGGACATCTGAATAACAGATTACTTATCCACTTTATACAATCATATACGGTGAAGGCTGATATCATGCCTAATTTTCCCAACAAGAAGAAATTAACTCTTAACAAATAGAGCACATTCAATCCATGGATAGTATATTTGTTCAAAGCTTTCAGCAGCGAGTGTTGTTTCGTGTGTTGCTTCGATAAGGTTTAGTCTTCGTTTTTTGCTTTCAGTTTGAGGTATTTCTATCTAGTAGTTAAATTACCACCCATATATATTCTTTATAAACCTGTTCTTCCTCTTGCGTATTCATTAAATGGGTCAACCACAACAAACTAATATTATAGAAACTCAAAATACAGCTCACAAAAAGGAATTCCTCATTATTTTTGTTTGTTAGGAAATGAAAAGGAATTCAAGTTCAAACATGTAAGTACATAACTACACCATGTTGGATTTTGCTGCTTCAAGTGGATAGAATTGAATTTAGTCCAACCGTTTGGTTGATTTGCTTGTTTCTTAAATTTCACATGCAATCCCATAAATGTTATTTGGGCAATTTATAAAGTATGGTAGGTGGAAAAATGCGAATACTTCTCACAGGTTCTCTATATTGGATTTTCCAAGAAATCAGATCAACATAAGATGGTAAAAATGCTACCTTGAAATACCTGGGTTTTTCCTCCAGTACTATTTTTATATTCTAAAACAGTTTGAATTTTTTTTATTGGAGTTCTGCTTTATCTGGATGTCATTTAGTTGGTAACAAAAGCTCCATCAAAGGCGAACCCAGAAAAGCACAACTCAACACTGTATTTTTACACAACAGTAAGCCATCTATTATAACCCAAATCTTCATCCAAGAAATTAAGCAGATTTTATACAGAACTAAAGTTGATCCTTCATTCAATAGGTTTAATTTGTTTTCCAGACCTCGTCCAAATCAATCAACCTATTCAAAATTAAGATGTTATGGAATGTTTTGAAGGTTAAGCACAGACAGCCCAGGCTATAAGTATAAAGGAACATGCTTATTTAATTTGTAAAAATGAACAACCAATAGTATACAGACATGAATGGAAATAATTACCCACTCCTTACTTGTATTGATCTTGATCAAAAGCTTATGACTTGATCATCACCTTTAAAGTTGTATCTTTGCCAAATTCAATAACCCTATTTTTGGTTCAAAATCACAATTGCATTACTTTTAACCTATATAACTTTTCATGTCTCACACAATTATTCCACACATTTTTGTTTGATTTAATAAACTTTGCATTGATGTTATTTGATACCTATCCAAACAATTTGGGAATATAAACCAACCCAAGGAACTATCAAACTCGTACGAAATCCATCAAGTCCACCTTTTTGTTGTAACTACTAAACTTGAATTAACTTTAATTTAAATGTGATTTGGATAGGTTGTGGGTGAAGCTACAACATGACCACATGAAACCTAGCATCCAATTTCAGCACATCACCAACAAGTTGAAGTCAAAACACGACCACGAAGAGGAAGGAACCCCCAAACCCGAGCTCACAAAGCCCTAACCTAGAATCAGTCGAAATTACGTGCACCAATTTCGGAACCCTACAAATGGAATTGGCAATGCAAAATAGAGGATTTACCTATTTGGGGTTGAATTCAGGGTTGCGGGACGGGATTACGGTGCAGGGCCGCGCCAATGTAACTGGAGGCGGGAGGCGCCGACGTTCTTGCGGAAGGTGGCGGTCGAGCGGAAAGCGGCCGAGCGGAAAGATCTATCACTTTGTCGGAGAAGAAGAGGGCAGAGAAAGAGGAGTTCACCCGAATGCGGAATGAAGAAGGCAGGTTCCGATTTTAGGCAGGCAAATTTTGGTTACTGTTCATAAGAGAAAAAGTGGTTTGTTTATAGGTTACTAGGGGAGGACCGCGCGCGACACGCGCGCGGGAGATTTTTGTTTTTATAGTCTTAGCAAGATAGAAGAACCAACATAACCAACAATTGACGTTTGCTACAGAACAATGTCACACATGAAACATTATATCTGAATCAAATATTCATAGTACCCTTTTAAAAAATGAAGCTCAAAATTATGTTTCAAACAAATTAATGAAGTCCCTTGAACAAGTGCTCTGGACAACAACCTCTATTAAAGAGGAAACCATGATTCGCTTGTCAGCCGAGGAAACCATATTCTCCATTGCATACTAATTTACCAAATAACTGGAAAAAAACTGTGATCGGATTAGGAAACACAAATACAAAGATCTAAAATGAACAACACAATAACACAAGAAGGACAATGTCAAAGCACCAAGCAAATTATCTAAACACCATCAACTTGTAACCCAAAATTTGAAGCATTCACCATCCATGTTTGGAGGCTCAGAAATACTTCGCTATGTACGAAGCTAAGAACCTAACCCTTAAGCTGAAGTTGCGACTGAACTTAGGCTAATTCCATAGCCTTATATTTTAATATACAAACAACCACTTGTAAACTAATTATAATTCATGGATGCAAATCACTACATACACGACATCGAGATTTGTGGCAGGCAACCAGAACATGACTGAGTACACATCCTTTACTAATCTATAGAGGTGGTAGCTTTAAGCACACATGGTTGGTTGACTGCTTTAGAGAACTCTATAATTATTTTATAGAGCATGTTTTAAAAAAATAAACACCACTTGCTAATGCTAATCTAAATTGAACTACTAATACATGTATGGAAAACATGAGCATAACAACCATTTTCATTGAGAGAAAAACCCAAACCACTCTATAGATAAACATAAGAATACGACTAATATAAGAAGAAATGGCAGAGAACCTCGAGATAAGATAGTCTATCTGATATAGTAATTCAAGTTCCTGTTTCCTATTGCATTAGAATCCATAGATATAGATTTTCCTGGTCAATCAAAAGGGTAAGTGAGCAAGAGATAATATCAAACACAATAAGGCATTTATATCTCTCATAAAGATAAATATACTATATGAGTCATCAAACAAGAGTTTATAAGTATATAGTTGCACCGATGGCAAAAGTGACCCATGCCCTAGAATTTTGGAACCTTATACTTAATTATCAAGTTATGAGCCCAAGTCTTCCATGAATTGGAAACACACAGAACTACCAAAGAAAGTTGTTCAGTTATCTTCATCAACAATTGCAATGGATTTTCCACAGAGAAATACATGCTGAATTTAGATTAGAGTCGTTCAATAGAAATCGTCATTGGGTAATCAACAACAGACAAACGTACAATCAAATGAAGGCTCATATTCTCAATGCATCAATTTCATATATTTTATAGAGCTCATTAGTATTTTCCCCACCAAGGCGCAACCTACTACAGATAACAGATTGGGGAATCATTTCTCACCTTGACAAGACTCAAAAGCTCAAATACTTGATTCAGAGGCTTGATTGAAGCAACCCATCACTGATTTCTTCCCTAGCCACGAGTCAATTACCACAGAATTAGCTATCATCTAACCAAAACAAAGAAAATGAAAGTAATGCACATCATAATCAAAACAAGACATGAGCTTTAAGATGCGCCTAAGGCCTGAATGTTTACATTTAGGCAGTTTGCTCAGCTGTAAGAGATAAATGGGGTGCACAGGATAATTCAAACTCTAGGTATGCTACTTATCCTCAATTGTTTTGTGATCATCTAAGTATACTATTTTATTATTAATGGCTTCCAAGTAGCAGATCATTTTATATATAAACAAATAAAAAGTCATCTCAAATGGAGAGTAGAGTTTCACTAAGACTAAGGGTATAGCTACATGTTCTTTTGTACTCTGGGCTGTCCAACTCCAAAATCCTCTTTGACCAAGTTTCTTTTTTTATCTATCTATACATCTGCTAATTCGTGCATAAGGCTGAATCGAAATTAAGAATTCAGTAACCCAATGAAAGCTGAATCCCAAAATCAGTAACCCAATCAAGAACCTGAATCCCAAAATCAGTAACCCAAGCCTAGAGTAAGGCTTTAAAAACCCAATTCTTAAACATCAAATGCCTTAATTGAACGACCATGGATGATAGTAAACCCTAAGTTAAGAAAACAACAAGCATCAACACATGTGGAAGAGGAATTGGTGAATAGACCATTAGCACATGAACTGAATATCAATGACAGAATAAAATCAATCAAAGCCCTAACGGAATTACCTGTGTGGCGTTGAGGGTTTGGGTCACTACCCCTCTTCACTTTCTGAACGAATTCAACGGATCAACGGTGGCGGGATAAGTTGAAGACGGTGTTCGGCGACAAGAGAGAGCAGAGAGACGGCGGTGAGGGAGGAAGAGAAGAACGACAGAGAAAGAGACGGGATAGAGAAGAAAGACGAGAGAGAGCAAAGAGACGACAGTGAGGGAGGAGTAAAACGACAGGACAGAGAAGAAAGACGGGATACAGAAGAAAAAGGAGTGCAATTTTATTTTATTTAACTTTAGAAAAATAGGAAAATACTGTGTTGGAGGAAATATGCTACTGTTCATAACGAAAAAGTGGCGCATTTATAGGTTTTTTTGATTATATTTTATTTATTTTGATTTTTTGATTTGATTGGAGACTTAAAAAAAATCTTTTTTTTCGATAAAATTGGTGGTCGTTCGCCCTTTAGTTCTCGATTCTACCGTTTGCATGATTTCCTAAATAGTTTTGGGGGTGTTAAATGCAAACCCTTCGAGTGTTCTCCCTTTACTTGGTGTAACTCTATATTTAATTTAGAAATTATTGAAAAATTAAACAGAGTTTTGATCCATCAAGATTTGACACATATTTCTCCAATTTATCAGTCCATCATCACCCGTTCACAATGTTGGATCATTGCCTTATTTTGTTTTTCATTGTTTCGACTGATCATTTTCTTAAATTTCCATTCCGCTTTGAAAAAGGTTGGTGTGCAAACTCTTCATACTCAAATCGGGTTAAAAAAGTATGGAAATATAAATTATCTGAATCTTGCATGTTCCGATTACAACAAAAATTACATTTATTAAAACAATATTTAAAAAAATGGGCAAAGCATAATACGAATAATAATTTTGAACAATTAAAAAAATCTAATATTGGTGTAGAAGCTCATCCTATCTATAATTTTATTTTATTTTTTGATAAGGAAAGTAATTAGGGTGACCACTAACATTCTAGCCGTCCCCCACTTGCCAAATGAGCCCCTTAATGAACTAGTCTCGTAGGCCAACTAACTTGGACCACTGCCATGATGTGTTCTGTTTTTTTCTTATAGTTAAGGATACTTTCTGTTTTGAGGTATTTTTCAGTCACTATTTTGACCCAGAGATTATTTGGTTCTGCTAGGATTTTCCAAAGTAGTTTCATTTGGAGTGCTTAGTTCATTTCAGCCGCCTTGGCGATTCCCAACCCTCCGTGGGGGGGGGGGGGTAGATGGAATTCCAGCTTATGAGTGGTTTGTAGTTGTTTTCCTTGTTCCAGAAGAAGTTTTTATTAATATCGTCTAGTTCTTTCAAGGTTGATTGCGGGTAACAAAAAAGATTGCATTATATATAGTTTGGTTGTGCTGAAAGATTTGCTTTGATTAAGGTTTTACGTCCCTCCTGGGATAAGGCGTTAGCTTTTCATTTTGTTAATTGGGATCTGGTGTGTAGTACTAGGGGTTTAAAGGTGTTTTGTGTTACTCTCTCGTTAATTATCGGACATCCTAAATATTTATCCAAGGCAATTGTGTTTGCAATTTGGAGGATTTGTTTTATCTGCTCTTTTGTGTTGTTTGTGTTTTTGGTAACTTGGAACGCGGATTTATGGAAGTTGAATTTCTGGCCAGATATTTGACAATAGTCATCAATAATTTCTTTAATGTTTTTGCATGCATTGCTATTGGCTTTTGCAAAGATGTTGATATCGTCCGCAAAGGCCAGGAAAGGAATTTTTGTTCCATTTCTCGAGATTTGGATCCCGATGCCACTTTTTGGGTTGGTACTCAAAAGGTGGAGCTGCCTTGCCAGAATCTCAGCGTCAATAATGAATAAATATGGCGATAAGTGGTCCCCCTGCCTGAGGCCCCTTTGGAGGTAGAATTGTTCTATTGGTCCATTGTTGACTAGTACAGAAAAGGAAACTGTTTCTACACATTTCCGGATCCAATCCACGAATTTATCGTGAAAACCAAATTTGTGGAGATTACTTTGTAGATGGTATTGCATAGGCTAATTGGCATGTAATGGTTAGTTGAATTAGGGTTTTCACATTTGGGTAACAGGGTTATAAATGTGTGATTGATTTGTTTCAAAATCTTTCCAGTGTGGAAGAAGCTTTTAACTGCTTTTGTCACGTCCGATCCAACGATATGCCAATATTTTTGGTAGAAGCTCGTCGGCATTCCATCCGGGCCAGGGGATTTGTCATCCCCAATGTCGAACATTGCCTTCTTAATTTCACTATTTGAAACTGGTTTTGTAAGCTCTGTGCTGTCTGCGTCTGTTATTTCTCCTTTGATGGTTTGGGTCATGTCTTGGAGCTTGTTGCGGTTTATTTCCAAAATCCTGAAACGATTTTGGAAATCTCGTTTAATTTCTGTTTTGATGTTTTCTAGTCCAGATATTTGTGTGCCCTCTGTTGTATGTATTTCTGTAATACTGGTTCTGTTCCTTCTACCGCTAGCAATCCGGTGGAAATATTTAGTATTTTTGTCATTCAATTTAATGTGCGAGTTTTTAGCCCTTTGTTTCCAATAAGAGTTGTGGAAATTAATGAGACATGATCGTTTCTTCACCAATCTCTCCTGTTTTTGAATTAGTTGCGTGTTTTGGTGTTCAATGATATCTTTCTGGATCTGAAGTAGGTTCTCATCTAGTTTTTTTATTTGTTCAAAAATATTTCCAAAGGTATGTTTATTCCATGCTTTCGCTTTGGTTTTAAGTAGTTGTGTTTTTTTGTGAGGTTAAACACGTGTGATCCACCTGCGTTGTAGCGTCAGGCTTGCTTGATGACGTTTTGAAAATCTTTTCTAGAGGTTTACATTATCTCAAATTTGAATGGTTGTGCTTTGAAAGGTACTCATGTTGGGAGTTCACATGAGATAGGGCAGTGACCGGATGATGAGAAGGCATGGTTTTTTGTTGCTATAGACGGGTACCATTGTATTATCTAGTTGCTTACTAAAGTACGGTCTAATTTCTCAAAAATAGTATTTTCGAGGTTTTTGGATCTTCTCCAAGTGAATTTGTTACCAGACGTTGGAATATCACAGACGTCACAATCGTTTTTAAAGTTGATAAGACGTTCAAACCTGGAATGGTTAGGATTAGCACCCCCTTGCTTTTCGTTTGGATGTTGGATTTCGTTGAGGTCTCTCATAATGATACATGGAAGATTACAATTCTGGACAAACAGTTTAAGTTTCGTCCAGAACTGGTCCTTGTCTTGTGCCCTTGGCGGAGCGTAGGCAAATATTATGATCAATTCATTATTGGTTTCCAGATTTGTGTAGTGAAAACCGATGAAACGGTTATCTTTGTGGATTGTTTGGATTCTTTCATTCGAGAGGTGTGACCCCTTCCAGAGAACACAGATCCCTCCGGAGAATCCATTTGCTGGAATGAACTCAATAGAGTCAAAGCTAGATTTTTGCCATACTTTACTTTTTTGGCGGGTCTTGGGCTTTTGTTTCAACTAAGGATATTAGGTGAATATTTTGAAGGCGGCATAGCGCGTTGACTTTGGTCCAAAAGGACCTACGCTTAATGCCCCTGCAATTCCACATGAAAATCTTAATAAGAAACCAGTAATGGTGTGGTTTTTGGCTAGGAGTGGACAGGAAAACATCCAAAATTCCAAATTTGTCGTATTGTGTTGTAGTATTGTTATTTTAAACTTGTTTGTAGTAGGTTTGTTAAGCAAGATATTGATAGACTCGAAACTTTTAGACTTCGAGATCTCAAAGTTGTACTCTGGGGAGGTCATCCCATAAATAACAGTTTGGTCATGGGTTTTTAAAATAAGAGATATTTTAATATAGGTACTTATATCATTTATGGCACAAAAAATGTCCATATATGAATGCCACCTAGGGGTATCGTTTGTATGTATCAAGTTGTTAAGCATTTTCGTTATATTCCGAGAATTTTGTTTCTTCATATGATAGAACTCCAGCTTAGTAGAGTAATTATACTTTTTTTTTGATACGTGTATTTGCAATCGGCAAGTCATGTTGTACTTTTTGGGTTGGTGTCGATAAATTAGCACGTTGTTTCTACCCAAATCATGTGGGCCACTATTTATGATGATGTGCCCTGGTTTATGGCAATTTTTTATCGTTTGGGCTTTTTTGAAGTTGCCCAAAGCCAAGGTGAGTATATTAGCCCGATTCACACATGTTCTTATGCACCATTTAGGCAATGGGCCCCCGTACAAAGACAAGTCAAGCCCAATAACAACACGCACGACACTTGATTTTCGGTTTCACGATCGATCTATTTAGGAACAATGTACACGCCAAGATATAAATGGTTTGTAGTGGCATCACCACCCGCTAGATCCATAATATTGTTGATATTGGTTTTGCTTTTTGTTAGATTTTGGATTGGTTTTTCCGATTACTCCCAGAGATTTGGGAAGGACCGGTTGCCACTGATTTGCATTTGCAATGCGTAAGGCGGATTTACCGCGTTTCCACTCGTTTTTAGTTTTCGGGAGTTGGCAAACCACTAAACGGTGCCATGCCCAGGAGAATTTGTTGGGGATTAGAACCCTAAGTGAGTATTGAATTGATCTAAAGAGCAACAAAAATTGCCTAAAACAAACACGATCAACGGTTTTTTCGTTCGAGTTGGGGTAAGCACTAATAAGTGCTATTCCAAATATGAGAGAGTTTGTTTGGGGTTTGATCCTTAACTGAGCATTGAATTCTTGTTTTACACATGCTTTTTTGAAAGCCTTAAACTTCCACCAACACAGCAGATTAATATGAGGTTGATGACTAGCACCATAAGCGGTAAACACAGATGGGTTAGAATCCACCAAAACAACGTTAACCAACAAGGCCTTAAGCTTCCACACAGTGTTTTGGACACACACGAAAAACATAGCTAGTCTAGTGGTACAAGAGCTAAAATTAAGCCTGGTGGGAACACCATAAGGCATCATACGTGTACATCTGCTTGCACAGTAGGCCATTTTGTAGCCCAAAAAGAGTAAAAGATGCTTCACAAAAACGCCACAGAAGCAACCAACAAAGAGGGTAGGCTCTCCACCCAAAATAAGGTTGTTAAGCATTTTAGTTTGTATATCAAAGTGACAGCTTGCAAAATGGTTAAACAAAACAAATTTGTCCAAAGGATACATGAAAGGGTTACACGGTTTCAAGGTTGTAAAAAGGGTGTAGCTAGGATGACAGTGACAGTAATGACAGACAAGTCACACAAACTTGTAAGCCAAAACGCCACCACAGTTACAAAAACAACAAAAAAAGTTACAGGATACCAACAGAAGCTCCGGTGCTCGGATTACAGTGCTAGGATTGCTAACGAGAATTTTAGGATTCGGAAAGATTCTAGCTCTAGGCAAGCCAACAGTTTTCAAGGTTCTAGTTTTAATGGTAATCGAATGCAAGGTTAACGAAGGTAACAAGGGAGCACAAAAATCAAGGGTTTTCACAAAACAGAAAGTGAGAGAAAACACCTGGAGACGGCGCATCAGGCTTCCAGGCATTAGCGCAGCCAAGGGAGACATCAGGAAGCGTATAAGCCTCCCTACAAGGGTTGGAGTGGTGTAAGCCACAGTAACCACTGTCGCCAGAGGTTGTTGTCGGCACCCAAGGGACGCTACACAGCCCGGGGAAAAAAATCGCATTAACGCCGCTGGACACGGGGACATGAACCGTCGCGCATGAGACCCTCCCCCAATAAGAGAGCCTGGGACAACCACACCGCCACCCCCACGGAAAGCGCTCCAGATCTGGTGAAAGATCCCGTGCGAGCCTCGGGAATTTGTACTATGGATTGTACGCGTCATCTTCAACTGGTGGAAAGCTAGAGGTTTGCTTATTTTCCTCGACTTCTTTTGATTTTCAGATCCACAATGGTGAGAGGCAGTGCCACCATTAGAATGTTTTTGGAACTTAACCAGATGTGGCGATTTTGCAGAGATTTTTCTCAGATTTTTCCAATTGGATCCAGAACTTGGATGAGGGCTTGTGCATCTTGTTAGATTTGGTAATGGTTGGATCTTGGAGCGAATATTCTGGGACAGCGGTTCGGTTGCCGGTAGGGTTTCAACGAGGAGGAAGGGGAAAATTAGGGCGCGCGCTGACGCGTTGTTTTTGGGCATTTTTTATGATGTTTGTTTAGTCATCACATCCTATCAATAATTGATATCCAATATCTTTGATATAATATTAAATGGGTTTTGATATATCAATCTACTATATATATAAAAACAATAAGGTTTGGAGCCTTCTCATTACGCCACCTAGGATTTCGCCACATGTCGATCCTATATTAAGCCACCTCATATTTTTACACGTGTCATTTTCTTATAATTTAGACGTTTTTATAAATATTCCATGTCATAGTCCACATGTAAAATTTTTTCCATATCACTCATATATTATGTACATATCATACTGCCACATAATCAATAAATATTAATCAATTTTTTAATTTTTTTATATTGGGTTACAATGTTTTTTTGGAAATTTATTTACATATTAAAATATTTTTTACCATATATTTATGATCCTAATAACTCTCCAATATAATCTACCAAAAAAACTCATATAAATATAAACCGAGATCTTATCCTATAATATAAATATGTAGCGAGATCTTATCATATAATATATACCGAGATCTTATCCTATAATATGTCAAGTCAATTTTATTTGCCAATCCATATTAAATGTCCCATTATTTTCATTTTTGTTATCAAAATCTTTAATTTAGAGTCATGCTTTTTTTTTTACAATTTATATAAATCACCAATTCACAATTATTATTTATATTATATTATTATTTATTAATATCTTTTTTATAGTATATCTAAAAAAATATCGATTCATAGTCGTGCAGGGCACAACAGGAACAACTAGTTTTTTTAAATATATCAAAATAACACTTGATATCACTCCGATATCAACCAATTAATATACTCAGTTACTCCCATACCAAATAATAAATATTTCAATTTGATATCGATTTCGAAATATGTCAGATATGAGTTTCACTAATTATATCCATACTTGATATTCAGTTATAAATATTAAACGGGCCCTAAAAAGGATTGGGTGGGGGTAGTGAGATCGGTCTAAGAGAAAAAATCTTTTACACTTGTGTTCAAACTGTTGCTGGTGTGGGTGTGACTTTGTTAGCAAATTGGTTTTTTAAGGGTGGTTTTGTGTAATATTGCAATATAGGGGTGGTTTATTGAAAAAGGGTATTTTTAGGGGTGGTTTCTGTTAATTAGCGTGAATGGCTTGAATAGAATCACAGTGCCGCCATTCTGGTTTCGTAGCATCCAATTTCTTTCTTGCGAAGATCCTAATTCACCCATGGCGTCTGCAACAGACTGAAGCCGGTGCATTGCCCCTGAAATGGCCGTCCAAAATGATTCCGTTCTTCTCCAAAACCACCTCTCATGGCTCCCGCAATTCGAAACCCTACCTCCCCCTTTCCCGCTTCGTACACTCATCGCCATCTCCGGAACCACCACTAGACTCCGCCGCCTTAGCCACCACCGTCCTAGCCGCTCCCGACGCCAAAACCCTAGCCAAATCTCTCCTCGGAGAAGATCCCTCTATCAATTGGTCCTCTGATTTAGTCGACCGGACCCTCAAACGCCTATGGAACCATGGCCCCAAAGCTCTTCAATTCTTCAAAATCCTCGAGCGGCACCCTCGCTACGCTCACGCCGCTTCGTCCTTCGACCTCGCCATTGACGTCGCCGCTCGCCTGCGCGACTTCCGAACCCTCTGGAACCTCGTGGAACGGATGAGATCTCGCCGACTAGGGCCTAACCCTAGGACATTTGCGATCATCACCGAGAGGTACGTTTCCTTCGGCAAGCCTGATAAAGCTGTTCAGATTTTCCTGTCTATGCACAAACAAGGCGTTAGGCAAGACTTGAATAGTTTCAATACTATGCTTGATATACTGTGCAAGTCGAAACGTGTGGAAAAGGCTGATGAATTGTTCAGGATGTTTAGGGCTCGATTTGGGGCTGATGTTGTGAGTTATAATATAATGGCGAATGGTTGGTGTTTGATTAAGCGGACTCCAAAGGCATTGGATGTGTTGAAGGAGATGGTGGAGAGAGGACTGGATCCGACCATGACAACTTATAATATAATGCTGAAGGGCTATTTTAGGGCTGTGCAGATTCAAGAAGCATGGAGTTTTTTCTTAGAGATGAAGAAGAGGAAATGCGAGATTGATGTGGTTACTTATACCACTTTGGTTCATGGGTTTGGAGTTGCAGGGGAAGTTAAGAGGGCGAGGCGAGTGTTTGATGAAATGGTGAAGGAAGGTGTTCTTCCCTCTGTTGTAACTTATAATGCACTGATTCAGGTTATGTGCAAGAAAGACAGTGTGGTGAATGCTCTTGTAGTGTTTGAGGAAATGCTGAGGAAAGGTTATACACCAAATTCAACCACGTATAACGTCTTAATCAGAGGGCTATGCCATGCTGGTCAAATGGATAAGGCGATTGAGCTATTGGGTAAAATGAAAGAAGACGAGTGTGAACCGAATGTCCAAACGTTTAATCTTGTGATTCGGTATTACTGTGAAGAAGGGGAGATTGAGAAGGGTCTGGATGTATTTGAGGAGATGAGTCGTGGAGAGTGCTTGCCTAATCTTGATACATACAATGTTATGATAAGGGCAATGTTTGTTAGGAAAAAACCCGAAGATTTGTTGGTTGCTGGGAGGCTGTTAATTGATATGATTGAGAGAGGCTTTTTACCTAGAAAGTTTACCTTTAACCGGGTCTTGAACGGTCTGTTGGTGACGGGCAATCAGGCTTTTGCTAAAGAGATAATGAGATTGCAAAGCAAACATAGGCCCCTCCCTCGTCAGTTCAAATTGTGATGAAACAATGATTCTATGTTGTAATTCTAATTGTATGCTACTTGTTAGAATACAGGATTTTCCCTTTGTGCAGCCTTTTTGCAGTTCAGGAAACAGTATTACGGGTGACATAATTGACTTGTATTATTTTAGCTGTTCAGCCTCTCTGTATATGTGCACTGAAATGGATAATTCAAGATCAAGTTGTCTGTTAAAATCTACTGAACCAGAGACTCGTTCTTCCCCTTCACTGTCAAATTTTGCTTTCGAAATCAATACTGTATCATCAGTTTCTTTCAAGTTTTCATCATTTCAGCTTGTTCTAGCTTGTTCTTTCATGTGGCAGAGATTCAGAGAACTTCAGCTTGTTCTTTCACTTAAGTAGTAGACAAGCCGACCATTGAAAACTCAGAATTGCCATTCACATTCTGAACTCTTTCTCGTTTTGAATTCTTCTACTCCTTTCCTTAAAAATCTAGTGACAAGTGGACTGCATATCTGACGTGGTTCATTTTCCACCTATGGCAAGTTTGTATTGGGTAGTTCAGATATGTTTTTAGGGACCACCCTAGCGAATGGCCCATTTAGGATATACAATGTCAAAAACCCACCAAAATGCTTGTCAACCATAGAAAAAACTCTTGACCAAAAATAATAGAAAACTAACCCACCATGCCAACACACACTTTCTTCACCCCTGAAATTTATCTCCAAATTTAGCTAAACTAGACCAAGAGATGACCTTTCAATCTCTCGACACAAAAGTGAAAAATTCAAACGAAATTTCAAGTTGAGACATGCTATATCTCATTTTGGTCGATTATCTTCAGGAATCAAAGAGAGTTGAGATATCGAAAACAGGCGATAGAGTGGGAGAGAAAACAGTGGTTCCTGAAAACAGAGCACTAGAGCTCGGACTCGGCAAAAAGTAGCTCCCGTACACCGACGGGCTCATCAAATTGTCTTGAAAGCCGAATTGGGTCTGCGATTCGACCACCGGACTGAACATCCCCGCCGTCACCTCCGGCAAATTCGCCGGCGCCGCCGATAAAATCCCCGGAATTTGACCCAAGTCAAACTCCCCTGTTTCCATCAAACCCATAAGCTCCGATTCAGCTGCTCTCTCCCTCCTCCTACCGGTCGGACTCGCCCTCTCCACAGCCGCCATCCTCGCGGCCGGTGAAACGGGTCCATCGGAGCTGGTATCTGAAGGCGCTGCCGATGAAGAACAGAGCCCGGTCAAACGCTGCACCACCGACATGAATTCAGTGGGCTCGGTGTGAATGACTTTCGGGGAGATGTCGTAGATAATCACCGGCTCACGATTCCCTGGTGGCGGCGCTCTTTGTGGCTGATTCGGCGGAAGCGGGGGCTTTCCAATCTTGCGAGACTCTTTGTTAATACTCAGCGGGGAGGGACGTGGGCCCTGGAGCTGAACGACTCTCCTCCCCGGCAGCCTATCTCCGCCGCCGCTTTCACCGCCAGGGTGGGATTTTTCTCCCCAATTCATCTCTAATGGTTTAATGTAAGTAAGTAAGAATCTTTGAAAAATGGATGCTCTATCTTTTAGGCGGGCTTTTGCCTTTTTGTGCTGGCTGCTGTTTTATAATGGTGTGCATTTCTGAGGTTCCACTTTTGACTTGGCAGATGAGACAGACAGTTGAAGTTTTCGTCATGCTGATTGTTGAGAGAGAGTCAAGAGTTTTATAGTTGAAAAATCAATGTTGCTTGGTCTCACTCGTATAAGAACAAGTCCAAACCTTTTTCCTCATTGTCATTTTCTTGTAAGGGTTGGTGAACTGGATCTGAAATGTTATTGGGCCAAAACTATTTGGGCTAATTGACCCCAAAGAATTGGGCTGTTATAGTTAATGGGCCTGACTTAACAGAAAGAGCTCCTTCTATAGTAAAAATGTACCATAATGTTCCATAATTCATTACAAATACAAAAACAATCCACCCTTGAACTCGCACACTTTTATCAACCACCTTTCCATGATTTGAGATTTTCAAACAAACAATTATACTATTTTTTGTCTTTTAAACACAAATTGCTTATCTGTCAAAACACGTGTATCTTAATCTCGTAATTGCGCGTAAAATGACATAACCACTCTTATAAATGTTGATGTGGAATACTAAAAAGAATTAATATCTATTTTAAATGAAGATGACCTTCATTCTTCTCCATCGTTTCTTAGTCATCGTTCTCCATTTCGATTACTCTCCTTCCTCATCTGCTTCTTCTCCATCGTTTCTCTATCTCCATTCGTTCTCCTTCTCCATTTTTGATTTCTCTCCTTCCTTATGTCTACATCTAGCAGGCTCTCTTGGATCGATGACGAGCAATTCGACTTTCCGGCATGTATGTGTGGAGTTGCAACAACTTTGAAGCATTCGTGGATTGTAACGAACTCAGGAAGGAGGTTTTTGGCTTGCCCAAACTACGGGGTAAGATAATTCTCTTGGATTTTTTGCAATTTTCCCCAAATTCTAGGGTTTTAGGTTACATTGCAATTTCATGCTATTTGGGGTGTTGCTGGAGAGGAGGGGGTTTGCAGATTTTTTCAATGGCTTGATCCGCCATTGACAAACCATATGAAGCATGTCATTCCGGGGTTACTAAGACGAGTGAAGGAGCGGGAGGCAGAGCGGGACAAGGCTAGGCGTAAGGCAAATGTTTTGGTCATCGTGTTGGTGTTGATTCTATTAACTCATTACTTGAAACTCATAATGTAATCTAGTTGGCAAGCTTTAAGAACTTTTGGATTATGGCAATATTAGCTTGTATGTGTAACTGCTTGAATGTTTGGAATGGAAATATAATCTTGGCAATGTGCTATTTGGTGAAACTAGAGCATAGCTTCTCTTGTTGTTTGAATGCTTGGTAAAAAACCATCCTCAATGTGCTATTTGGACAACATATTGACAATATTTGAAATGAAAATATGAGCTTGGACAATATTTTGTTTACATAAGCTTCTTAGCAATATTTTAACGACAGATTGACAATAATGTTCGGACAATATTCTATTTATATAAGCTTGACAATGATAGAAAATTTTACATGAGCACAATTAACCATCTTGTTGGTTACACAAGCTTGGCAATATATAGCAAAACACAAGCTTGGAACAATTAACCTAAATGTTGTTTACACAAGCTTGCCAATAGAGTTGCAAAAACACAAGATTCGCACAATTAACCTAACTGCATAAGCTTGGCATAATTAACCTAACTGCTTAAAAATGTTTCAACCAGGTTACTTTAGTGGTTGTTTGAAATGGTTTGGCTACTAAATGGTTGCTCACTTGGGTTGACTCTTGAACAAGCACTTCTTTGTAGTTGCCTTGTTGTGATTGCATGACTCCTTTGCCATTTTAGACCCTTTTTTTGAGTACCAATATCAATAGACTGACTTGCATCCTTCACGGATTTTGGAACTCATATAACCTTGCTAGCTTGATGCCCATGCTGTTTCACGAGAATCAATCTTAAAATTAGATGCATGTATATAGCAAAAAATAAAGGAAAATTAAAGAAGCTTACTAACATTTAAAATTGTCAAACCAATAGTAGGATTGATGTAGGTTCCCAACCCCATCATCCTTCCCCTCTTCCGACCAACATTTGGAGCAATATTAGATGTGTTACCTGAAGCTTGGCTACCTTTTCTCCTTGGAGACTAATAAAGGAAAATTTTATTATTAAGACTGTAGATTGTATATAGTAAAAAAAAAGTGTAACAAGAATGTACTAGTTGAAGGCAAACGTGGGGTGTTGGAGCCATTGATTTAGCCAATCTCTAAAGCCCTCTCTGAGGCACATGTGATATACTAGTTGAAGCTTGACTGCCACTATTTCTTGGAGACTGATAATGGCAAGGAACCATAGATTATATAACAAGAATATAATCTAACAAGAATGTAATATAAGAAGAATTTAATCTATAATAAGATTGATATAGGTGGAGCCATTGAATGTAAACCTTACGTGTTAGAGCCATTGGTGGAACCATTGAATGTCTTTCTCCTCTAGAATTTCTCTCACTAGTACACCCTCTTTTGTTGTGGCCTTCAGACTTACAAATACTACAAGTCATTTCAGTGCCTCTTCTTGACATTTTGCTAGCTTTCTTTGGCTCACCTCTTGCCTTTCTTCTACTAATCTTTCTCCTTCCTCTATTTTTTCAAATATGAGATGGCTCAATAGGTGGATGCTCTGATGGCGGCCATAATTTCATGTCTAAAACAGGTGAATATGGTGAGCATAAGCGTTGAGATATGTGTCCTTAATCCAGTGAACAACATGATCATCTAGGTTGATTTACATATTAACCATTGCATAGATTGCATATTCACATGAGATTCCTTTCAAATACCAAGCCTTACAACTGCATATCATTTGCCTTAGATCAACTATGTGTCCATAGTCACCATCTTCAATCTCAAAGAACTTGTCACCACTCCAAATCATATTACACTACATAGACTCATCTTTTTTTTTCTCCAACATGTACAAGGCCATGGATGCAATATCACAGATCCAAATTCTAGCAAAAGCATTCATTTTGTTTATCCTAGACAACACTTGTTTCCTTATTTCTTCAAGCATGGAAATAATTGGCTTATGCCTAGCTTCTAGAATCCAATTATTATAGGTCCCACACATATTATTTTCACAAGCATCACATTGGACATTAGTCTTGAAAAAAACCTTACAAAATTTTTCTTTTTCATATGCAAGAAAGCATCAGCAAGACCATCACCTAACCTAGCTAGGGCATCAATGTTGTCTTTGAATTGCACTTCAAATGTAGACCAATAACATTGCCAAAATTTCTTTCTCCTATCACTACCTCTCCATACTTGTGCCCAATTTGCATATATATATATACTCACTTATATTGATGGTAGTATAACATAGACAAAACGTACACAATGGTTTGTAAGGAAATTATAGCAAAATAATTTACCGCTAATCAAACAATATATGATAATATATATTGCATTTCTAAAAACACATGAAATATAATTATACCAAGAGACGACTTTTCAACTAGCGTGGCATGGCACGAGATTGCCACATGAGAAATCAAGGAAGAGACTTCTTCCCTTGATCAATCTTAATAGTGAAAGTAGTAGTAGTAGCAACAACAACAACAACGACATCTTTTATTATTGGAGGAATTGGAGGGAGTGATGTAAACTAATGTTGATTTGGTTGCATTGAAATAGTGGGATGATATGATAACACCTGCTAATGAAGACGATAATCAAGTAGGGTGGGTTCTGCACTAATGAGTTGGCTGCTAGAGACATAATTGGAATCTACATGCCTCCCCATGTCCCTACTTGTTGCATCGCTTGCACTTGTTGATACTAGTCGCAATAGTACATATGATCCCGACCACAAATTATATTAATATGATGTAGCCGTGCAATCAAGTACAAACATATTTAATTGACATATGTGTTGGGAATAATCCTATTAGGTCACAACATACCACCAAGCTCAACACGTATGTTTATAACAAAGCTACTTATACATCAAGCACTCTGGAGTCCATCTCAACTTGGTGCAACCGACTTCGATACCATTTAATCTGTTGGGTAGAGATTTCAATGGACCATAACAAATGAGTCCAATAGATACCAGTGATTCAACTATAAAACTAATTTGTAATAGAAAAAGTAGCCATATGTTCATGTGTTAGACTAAGTGGATGTGAGATTCAAATATAACACACAACAAATTGCATGATCGATTATGAATCACAATATGCATTTATGGGAGATTCATGATTACTATACTTAATAATCTGAAAAATGATCAAAGCCATTTAATTTGATTTCTTACGTACGTACTTGGACTTATAATTTTATTAATGTGATGTACTTAACGGCCTCATCCAGCACTGACTCCATATTTGTCCGTCATTCCAATACATACATGTCAAAATATATAATCAAAATTATTTACTCACTAGCTAGCTAGCTAGCTAAATAATTGTGTAGGCTAGTAGTATATATATTGATGAAAATGATATAAAAAAGCAGATCGATAGAATAAGGAACTTGTAAACCTTATTGCATTTAGGAATAAGATTCCTTAACGTCTCTTTTATGTATTTAGTAGTATACATATCTGTTCGCCTCTTTTATGCATTATTTAATGTTAGAATGGAAAAAAAAGACAACCAATTTAATTATGGTATAAGAGAATAGGACGTGCATATCAATTTGAATAATCTCTCCATATAATACATACCCTCTAAGATACGTTGTGTATTTCACATGAAGTTTTTGGTGATGGTTGATAATGATGATGATCATAATCTTGATTATAATCCTTTGAGCTCGTATCTTGAGTCGAGATGCACGATGTGAGTACATGTGTATTCTATATATAGAATAAGAGTCACGTAAACACATTCTCAAGAAAATAAAAATCTACAAACTCAGACTATCAATTAAATACATAAATAAACCATAATATACATGGTCTTTAGTGTATATATGTGTTGGGATAAAACCTCCTATACTATTTAATGTCCAAAAATATTGTTAGGATCCTTTAAGAAATCTCAAAGATAATTATAGAGATACTTACTCAATATATTAAAAATCTTAATCCTAATGGGCTAGCTTGGAGGGAAAGAAGATTTGAAATATATAAATAAGGTAAAATTTTATTTTGATTTGAGCGATGAAGGTGGATTCGAGGTATGAATGCCTGTTTTCCATTAATTGCATGCATGTATTTCAAAAGAAGATTTAAGGCAAGTTGAAGAGGGCTCGAGATTTTCCCTAATCGAAATTTACACCAATAGAGTTAGATAAAAATCGGTTGCATAAAATTAAATATATTACATGAAAATCGGTTAGGATTCCAATTAGAGCTACATGAAAATTAATTACATGTAACAAAATTAACCTAAACAAATTTAAGTAACAAACTTTACCTGCACAAAATATGTGTAACATAGTGCTACATTTCAATTAGAGCTACATGAAAATTAATTACATATTTTCAATTACATGAAAATATGGCTCATCTTCCTCCACCGACCACATGAACTGGTTGCTTTGATTAAGCGTTGTCACTAGCTCTTTTGGTGACGGTTTGCAAAGCAGTTTAGGTAATTCTTGAATGTTTGTTGCTTGTCTTTCTTTCTTTATTTTCACTAAAAATATGCAAACTGATGATGAGCAAGAGTAGTACTACGAACCAAGTACTTTCCCTAACAAGTAGATTACTTTTGCTTCTTGTAGCAACACTCTGTTAGTTTGTTTTTGTACTTGTAACCATATGGCATTAACCTTTATTATTATTATTGCGTATTTGGACCTTACCCGTTCTTTATCTACCATAAATATGTTGTTTTGGCTCGAGAAATCGAACAAAGACTATTCTATTGGTGGGAAGGAAATTTTCAACATACAACATTTTTCTGAATGACACTCGTATTTTTTGAAAATGCTTTGACCTGAAAACATTATAAACAAGCCTTAGCATCAATTTTGTTTAGCCTCTTTGCTTTTCATCTACTTAGATATGTTGTAAAGAGAAGCAAATAGAAATTATCTAGGGTCCTTCTAAGCAACCAGCTGACATTTGATCAGAGGCCCGACTTTTAATTTTGTTATTTACAGCTCTTTTCCTTTTATTTATAGTATTTATATTTCATTTCCTCGTGTTTGGTTTGATGGATTGCTCTGAGTCTCCGACCTTTTAGCTTTGGTGACGGCTTCAATTTTCAAGCTTCAGTGATCTCTGATTCTTTCGGTTTGGGGCTTTGTTGATTCCGTCGATCGCCTTCCGTTCTTTAGACTTTTCAAGCTTCGGTGATCTTTGATTCTTTCGGTTTGGGGCTCGAGATTTGCCCTAATCAAAATTTACACTAATAGGGTTAGACAAAAATAGGTTGCATAAAAATATATTACATGAAAATCAGCTAGGAATTAGGTTAGATAAAAATCAATTACATGAAAATTGGCTATATAAAAATTGGTTACATGAAAATTAGTTACATTAAAATCGGTTAGGATTTCAATTAGAGTTACATGAAAATTAGTTACATGTAACAAAATTTACCTAAACAAATTTAAGTAATAAACTTTACCTACACAAAATATGTGTAAACATAGTTTGGATAGGTTGTAGGGGAAAAATATGTCTGAATTTATACAAAGAGTTATTATTCGCCAAATCATAATAGGAGGGTATATTGTTGGAATGAATTAGTGAAATTAGGTTAATTTTGGGTCAAGGAGCTAGATAATATGCGGTCATCATGTCGCATGCCACAAAGCCATGCAACGTAGGATATATATATATATATATATACATGTCAAGAAATTTTACGTATCTCTTGTATGGGAAAAAATGTCATGTTGGCAAGATGGAAAAAAGAGACTCGAGAGTCGAGGAAATGATGAGTAAGGATAAGACTTCTTATAAAAAGTTGAAAGTTTTGTCAAAATGTGAATATGCCTAGACTATAATTTATAATTAGTTTCTACTTATATGAATGAATTACCCCTTCATTCAATTTTTTTTACATATTGTGCATGCCTTGAATTTTATGCCCATGCAACCTGATTTTAGCTTGTCCTAATAAAGAATTTGCACATGCATTTATATTTAATTGGTCTTGAAATCAGAACGTGCTCTGATATAAAGTCTCGTTAAAACCTTCTTCTTTCATAATTATGGTTTTTCCATTTATTATATCGCGCATCTAACATTCATATCAATATAATTAGGTGAGTTAGCTAGCATAAATTCAAAAGAACTCAATACAGACAAAGTAAAATCTTATTGTAATTGTGGGTGATCTTTCTTTATGACCGAGAGATCAAATTCACCACCCTAGCGCATCATATATATATATAGTATTAGGATCTAGAGAAACGACGTTTTGTAGAGAAACGACTACTGTGGAGAAACGGTCATTTATATTCCTGTAGCGGCTACTTATATTCAATTTAACGTATGTGGATATTCGAATTATTTAATATTCAAACTAACGGGTAGCTATATTCATGTATTGTTTAGTTGTATAATGTTATTTATATATTCAATACCATAAACCTTCATATTCACTATTCAGTACCAAACATTTTAGCAATTGTACAATGTTATTTGTATATTCACAACTCTATGTATTCATATTCACTATTCAATACGAAGCATTCAAATATTGGGTTATTGATGTTCATTTTATTGCATATTGGATATCATACACATTGAATTGAATATATGTAGACATTTAAATCCTTGGTCACTTATGTTCAAACTAATTGATAACTATATTCAAATATTTTTATAATTTTACAGTGTTATTTGTATATTCAAAACTTTGTGCCTTTATATTCAGTGTTCAATAATTCGAATATAAGCACACTTCAAATTGAATATACATAGCAACAGGATGAATATAAACAATGACCCACAACCGTTTCTCCATAACAATTGTTTCTCCACAATAGTCGTTTCTCTTGATCCTATATATATATATATATATATATTTAAGTTTAAGTAAAACCACTATTATTGTGAGATTGTATGCCTATTTTAAGTAAAACCACTATTATTGTGAGATTGTATGCCTAGTTTACATATATATATATATATATATATATATATATATATATAGTGTAGAGGGACGCTCAAGTACAATAGTAATTAGAGTGCAATTTGTGGTTGAAGGTGGGACTTTGGATTTTATTCAATCCAAGGGCGGAAAAATAGAAAATATAATAATAACAATATGGAAGGGGGGAGGGGATCAATACACGATCAGTTCAAAATGGAAATAGCTGAAATTATAGGGGATTAAATTTAAAAAAAGAGAAAAATAATAATCAAAATATGAGAAAATCTTTTATACAACTATTGAAAAATATCTGCATTGATTTGACAAAGGAAGTTGCTGATTTTCAGGAAAATGGATGAGTAAAATCGGAAATAAGAGAATAAAATTAATTAATTGAAAAGGAAGTTGTTGATTTTAGGAGAATATGAAATATACGATATTTGAATAATCACGCAATATTGGAAGTGTCTAATGCACAACTGTTATTGTTTGTTGATTAAGTAATTTTATGATTTTGAATAACTACGCAATATTGAAATTGACTACTGCACAACTGCTATTGTTTGTTGAAAAAGTATTTTTACGATTTTTAATAACTATGTAATATTGGAAGTGTGTATTGCACAACTGCTATTGTTTGTTGAATAAGTATTTTTATGATTTTGAATAACTACGCAATATTGGGAGTGACGGATGCACAATTGCTATTGTTTGTTGAATAATTATTTTTATGATTATGAATAACTACACAATATTGAAAGTGACGGCTTCACACTTGCTATTTTTGGTTGAATAAGTATTTTTCTATTTTTGAAAAAGTAAGCTAGCTTATTGCATGAATAATATAATCAACCATGAAAAGTTTAAGAATTTTGTGAATAATCTCTTGTATTTATTTAAATAAGTTGGGTTAATACATTGAAATATTAAATGAGACAAATTAAGGAGTGTTATATCTCGAATACATACTCCAATAAAGAATACATCTATTATTTGTACTAGAGTGTTAAACCCGTCTGTTGGACGGGGCAAATGTTATATTTCATTTAAGTTATTATTTCAATTGTCTAGGTTTTTTGAAATATAACGTATGATCAATATATATCTTCTAAATCTAACGTGTTTTTGGGCAGATTCGTCATTAAGATTTTATAATCCAATCACCCTATTTTTAATAATGAATTATATATTACGTAATTCACTCACCTTATTTTTAATAATATTTTTTTTATCAATTTATCAAAAAAAATCAAATTCAAATAATGTGGTTTTCGACCTTGTACATGTGAATAACCAACAATATATGATATGTGTCTTTTTTTAAGAAAAATGGTATTATGTGTTCATATGCTTTTATATCATACACATTCTATATTTTTTTTAAAGATGAATTTCAAGGTTTTTAAAGGATATAAATAGATATTTTGTAAATATGTGCATAATGTCTTTCAAAAAAACTTTAAATATTTATTTTATTTTAATTTTGATAAAAATTAATACATAAATATGAAGCATTTATTTGACTTAAGAGGGACAACTTTTATACTTGTATAGAAGATGTACACAATAAATTGTTGTCTTTATCTTCAAATATCAACCATAACTTCTTCATCGTTATTGAATAACTCCATAGCATAATACGCATTTGTGGAATCCAATTCTCGCATAACAAGATACAACATTCTTGAATAATTACATAACAAAACACACATCTATGAATAACAATTCACATAGATATGAATAATAAAATACTCATATATAAATAACAAAATATGCATATATGAATAACAAATCATGTGTCTATGAATAACAATGCGCACATGTATGAATAACAAAACACGCATATATGAATAACAAAACACACATGTATGAATAATCTTATTGAATAATACTATTACATCACTTGAATACGTTGAATTCACTTGAAATAACAAGTATACTTATAAATAAGTTATAACTATTGAATTGAATAGCTATGAATATTGTAAAATCATTATACCTCTAGTTGAATAACAATTGTATTATACAATAATAACCATTAGTACTTATTCATCCTCTGTATAGAATTGAATTGTTAACCAAACGATGTTGAATAATATGTACATGTTCGTTGAATAATCATTCATTTAAAGTTGAATAACTTTTCAATCTACACTATATGTAATTGACAATTCTAGTTTTCAGATTCATATGTTTAAAATTTCGCATACATTCTAATAAAAATAATATAAAATCCTTAGATATACAATTGAATATTCAGTATGTTGGTTGAATAACAACATTTATGAACTTGAATAATAATAATCCAAAAAAATTTGACTGATACATACCTTTGTCGTGCTTCCTTTTGTTTTTGCTCTTAAACTTTGGAGACTTTGCCATGTAATTAACATGAGACACGTACGCATTACTGCAAAGCTGCAACATCATGTCTTATATAAAATCAATCTTGAAAAATCGTAAATGACCATAAAATTCGATAGAATTTTGAACTCGTTTTCCCCAAACTCAACAACATGCAACATACACTCCTCAAATGCGTCTCATCTATAATCCAAGTCAAATACTATGCCCTAACTCATTACTAAGTAAACCCTAAATTTTTCTGACTTGTAAAAAAATTAGGGTTAATTTATATCAAATACTTGAAGAATGATCCCTAAAATTAAGAAAAATCCTTCAAATCGCATCCATTGAACTGTAAAATTATACAGTACGAAGTAATTGAATATTTATGTGTAAAAGCCGGTGATTTTACTGAATAATGTGCACAATCATAAAAATTTTGCATAATCAATAAGCTTGCTTACCGAATCTTGAAGATGGACCTTGGAATTGAAGAAGACGACTTGAAATCGCCGCCAATTGCGTTGAATATAGAGAGAAGATGAATGGTTTCGAATATGGAGAGAAATAATGAAGCCTAATATTATGGAGAGCAATTTTATGATTTGGGTAGATAATGCCCAAAATAGCGTGCTTGGACTAGATAGAGTGTTTCTCCCCTATTTCTTTACAATGCACCTTTTTTTTAAATCTGAACCGTTCAATGTATCTAATCTAATGATTGGGTTTTAACCACATGCTTTACTATAAGGAGGTATTTCACTTGAGCATTATTCTATATATATATGCCTCACTTACAACCTGTGTTTTGCCTCTAGTAACTCATTGTTTACAACTGTTCTTATAACATGTTTCACAAAAAAAAACAAATGTGATTGTTATTCTTGTTCCATTCCCAAGATCCAAATGTATAAACAAGTTTGAGAAAGGAATTACCAAATGTATATCAAAAAATTTTGTTAGCCCTTCTCCATTCCGAAGCTCCAAATCTGCCTTCAATGACTTAATAAACTTGGTCCATTTGATTATTGATTCAGCTGATGTCACATCCCATGCAGTTGGCCACATTTACCTTTTTCCATCCTTCCCTACAGCCATAAAAAGCTACCCTCAAAAACTCGTTTCAAGAAGCATCTATCAATTCCAATTATTTTCATGCACCCTTCCTTCCATCCTAACTTCAAAGAGCTGAAACAAGTGTACAATCTCTTGAAAACCTCCTTTCCTAGCTCAGTTTCCTTGTCAACAACTACAGAATATGTAATCCCTGAGTTTGATATGTTTATCTCATCAACATAAGCATCTAATTTGACATATTCTGCAGCGTAGTGAGCCATATTCTTACCCAGAGCCATAACTTTTGCTCTCCTACATGTAGATACTCCCACATACAACTCTAGCTCCTTCCTACAAAGCTATTGAATCTCCAATGATTTTATTGATGGTTGTGAGATGATTCTAGCCTCAAGGTATTTTGCTAGGAATTTGAAACTACATAACTTGTTAGAAATGTACCTACGACACTCATGTTTGGACGTATATGTCTTGATCATGAAATTTTGGCTTCCTCTATCTATGATAGCACGGATTCTCCATTTGCATCCTTAATGGGGACACTTGGCTATAACTCTTGTCTTTTCAATAAGATTTAGCACTAGCTTCACACCCCTACGCACTACATACTTCGCCAATGCCTCCTTAAACTCTTCTACATTCTGAAAAACTATGGATACCTCCCATATTAGATGCTGGCACTCAAGGTTGAAGACAACGTGTTTGCTTCTCATTCTTCTCACCTCTCTCTGTCCATCTTCCTCACCTTCACTCTCCATGCTATAATTTCAGTCACTTGTATAATATGGCTCATCTCCCACAACCTTTCCCTTATACTTATGTCCATCCTCAGTTTATTTTTCAAACCCTTCATCAACCACGGCTTTATCTAAGATGACATCCACATATATAGGGTTCTCCTTATGAGCCTTCTTTTTAGCACTAAGTTCTCGTACAACTTGTCTCACGTCTCTTAAATCATCATCAACATCACTGTCATCGCTAATATCCAATGTCACACTATCAGTTGAGTATGTTTCTTCTAAGCTATTGTAAGATACACTATCACTTCAACTTATTTCTTCAACACTTGAGTCTGGATCTTCTTTAACACTTGATTTTGGAAACTCAACAAATGGATCATTTGGCGTATAAGGACAAGTTGTAATTCTGTCACATCTGTCACATCTACCACATGTATTCCTGGAATTTCATTAACAACATGGTCAACGTAGAAATGGACCACCTCCCCATCAACAAATTTCTTGGCTAGTTCAAACCTTTGTATAACACCTCTAACTGCTTGATAGCCTAACTGTCTCACATGCCAACTTAACTCACAAAGACTAAGATAATCAATGAACGCCATTGTTATATATATTCAACAAAGTCATTAATGTATGTAGGGCCATACACAAAGGTGCCACCGTGGTGCCAAACAATGTTGATTCTCTTGTTTTCCATTCCTAGCAACAATACAAGCCTAAACAAAGAATCAACACATCATTCCCAACCTCAATTTTAGCAAAATTAAAAAAACCCAACTTCGAAGTCACCTAATTCGAAGCATGAAAACCCTACAATATAAAATCGAATAGTGATAAGAGAGTCACCCATTGTCACCCAAGTTCTTAGTTTTTTACCCTAGTTTTCAATTTTTACTAATAATCGAACCATGTAAAACCTAGATTCTAAAATCCCTAATTTCGCACAACATCAGCCCTAAATTCTTGAAACTGAACTCACCTTACATCCTTAGATTTCGATCGCATCTCCAACCTTTGAATGTCTTGCAATGGCGTCTTCAACCTTTGTGCAAATGGCGAGTGAAGTTCCTCTGACTAGGGCTCGATCACCCAACCCCACATTCTCCTTCGATCTCTCTAATTTAATATGTTCTTTGGTTTTCTCTTGCATTTCCCATATTTTTTGACTTATTAATTTATTTATAAAATATTTTAAATAATCCTATGTGTCATATGTAAGGTTATTGGTGACTTATGTGGCACAAAGTTAGCTTATGTGGCAAAACATGTTTACTAATCAGCGCGAGTGAAAAAGACACTATGGAAGCTCATATCATTTGTGTTTAAAAGACAAAAAATAGTATAGTTCTTCAAGTATTTGTTTGAAAATCTCAAAGTACGGGGATGTGGTTGACAAAAGTGTAAAAGTTCAAAAGATTGTTGATATATTCCGCCAAAAATAATATGTAATTCAGGTTTAGAAGATACTTGAAAACTACAACCTAGTCGACGGAGAGCCTTGACAACTCAAATGGAAAAACCTACATGTTTTTGTTAATTAACAATTTCGACAAATTAGTGCTACCCAACTCAAATGCTGCAATTGGGTTATATTGCCACAGACACAATGTGGAATTCAACAAGTTTTAACTTCAAAAGTGGTTACATTGCGAAAAGGCTTTTATATAAGAAAATGATTTGGAATCCATAAAATTTATAGAACAAATTTGGTGAAAAGGCAAAAAATACTATCATAATTGGCCGCATGTACCCAAAGTCACATATTTTTACCCCTTGTCAAGTACAAAAGCCTTATTTATTTTTTCCTCGCTCCACCTTTTTCTCTTTACCAACCTTTATCGTTCCTTTCTTTCTCCTCCTTTAACTCTTTTCTCTCATGGGACAAAAATAATCGCGAAGCCTCCTCTCCGTCGTTGTTAGTCTTCGTCATCATTCTCCTTCTTGTCCTCCCAAACTCCATCTTCTTGCTCCTTGTCATTCGTCTTCAACGGAGATGTTTAGTTCTTAATCTGGATTCAAAAGCGTCGACAATGGACTCCATGTTAGAACTATTGACCGCTAATGATAAGAATGCCCTGATTTTTATCTCACGGGGGATCGTTCCTGTTCTCGTTCGGATGCTGGATCATACGAGCTCGCTCGAGATAAAGGAGTTAACCATCACAACCATTTCTAGGGTTCCTAGTTGAGGGCCTTCTGCTCATCAACCACCTCCTTCGAGTTCTTGAATTGGGGATCGGATGCTGGACGATTCTTCCCTGAATTCGTGTCGCCACCCAAATCCCTACCCATTTAGGAAAAATGTTAACCCCCAATTTGATTCGATGAATTATATTTCATGGGTTTTTGTGCACAATCATTTTTCTACTGAGAAACTTTTGAAACAATCCCCCTAATTTTGTTGTTCATTGGTGTACAAATTGGTTTAGGTAAAAGTTCCGTTCCCTTTCGTTGTTCAAAAGTGTTGAAAACTTCATTGCAATCATTGTTCTACTGTATCACTGTTTCTTTTCTATAATCTTGTTTGGATAAGAATTTGCAGTGTGTATTGGCTCAATCATTTTGTGTATAAACTTAAGTTATTTCATATCTCCAATATTCTTATAACTGCAAGATTGCATAATCTCTATGCTTATAAAATAGAAAACTAATGATTTTTTTAACTATTGTAGTGTGCAACATGAGTTAGTTGATAATGCAGAAAGATATCGATTTTTGATTAACTATGTAGATTATGCTTTTGATGATTTTGGTGGTAGACAACCACTAGTATACCCTGGTCTTTCCACTATTTGGGGCAGCCTGGCTCGCAGTAAGGTATAACTTAAAACGACTGATGTACTCTTGATTTAATTGCTTATCTAGATATTTATGCATTGTTCTATCTGCATTTGATTTAAAGATAAAATATAAAAGTATTATTAACTACAAGGAGAAGGTACACAATTGTTGATCAAAAGGGAAATTCTGAACTTTCCCACGCATAATATTAGATATTAACTTGCAGTTGTATTTTGATAAAATATCATATTTAGCTTTGGCGCTTTATTTCGCAGGTTTTAAATTTGGGAAATTTGTGATGTTCTTATGGCATCTACAATCTACATACATATACTGACCCTTTATGATAATGATACTATTGGTGTTTTTTATAACAACTTGTTTTTTAAGTGAGGATAATTGTTTTTTATGTCATCGATGATAGTGTGATGACACTTGATGATAGTTGTTTGTCCTCAAGGTACTTTGATAACAAAAAAAATGAATGTCATTAAGATCTTTTGATGATATTTGTTTGTCATCAAGACCCTTTTGATGACAAATCAATCAATCAAATTGTCATCAAGTAGTGATGACAATTGATGACAATCGAACTGTTATCAAGTAGCGATGATAATTGATGACAATTGAACCATCATCAAATAGCGACGAGGATTGATGACAATCGAATCGTAATCAAGTAGAGATGACATTTGTGATGATAGTTGATGACAATCAAGTAGCGATGAAAATTTATGAAAAAATCGTACGTGGGTACACATATTTGACGACACATTGAATGATGATACTAAAATATTATATGTGATGACACTACAAAATTAAATGTGATGACACTAGAAAAAATTATAATTTATGATGACACGTTTTTATTAATGACACTAAAAACTATAATTTGTGATGACATGTATTTGATGATGATACATATTTGGTCTACGTTTGAAATTATACGTGATTATACATATTTGAAAATACTAAAAAATTAAACGTGATGATAGATATTAATGATGAAAACTTTGTTTTTTATGTGTGATGATGGTTGTTTTTATGTGGTTGAATGCCTTTGATGATACTTTTTGTCATCAAAAAGTTGTCATTAAGACATTTAGATGATACTTTTTGACCTTTGATTACACTTTTTGTCATCAAAAAATTATCATCAAGACATTTGATGACTATTTATGAAAAATTGATGATAATGATGACAAATTTTTATGCTGACACATATTTTGTATGCGTTTGATGATAACTTTTTGATGACAACTATAATTGATGACACTAAAAAAAATAAATGAGATGATACATATTTGATGAGAATGTTGTTTCTATGTGTGATGATAGTTGTTTTTATGTGGTTGAATGCCTTTGATTATACTTTTTGCCATCAAAAAATTATCATCAAGACATTTTGATGACACATTTACCTTTGGTTACACTTTTTGTCATCAAAAATTATGGTGATGATGAAAAAAGTTATGACGACAATGATGATGATTATGAAAGTGATGATAGAGATGCGGTTAACGTCGTGATGATACATATTTGATCACACTAAGAAATTAAACGTAATGATAGATATTTGATGACAACTTTATTTTTTATGTGTGATGATGATTGTTTTTATGTGGTTGAATGCCTTTGATGATACTTTTTGTCATCAAAAAGTTGTCATTAAGACATTTTGATAATACTTTTTGACCTTTTATTACACTTTTTGTCATCAAAAAATTATCACCAAGACATTTGATGACTATTTATGACAAATTGATGATAATGATGACAAATTTTTAGGATGACACCTATTTTGTATGCGTTTGATGATAACTTTTTGATGACAACTATAGTTGATGACACTAAAATAAATAAATGTGATGATACATATTTGATGAAAATGTTATTTCTATGTGTGATGACACTTGTTTTTATGTGGTTGAATGCCTTTGATTATACTTTTTGCCATCAAAAAATTATCATCAAGACATTTTGATGACACATTTACCTTTGGTTACACTTTTTGTCATCAAAAAATTGTGATGATGATGAAAAAAATTATGACGACAATGATGATGATTATGAAAGTGATGATAGAGATGCGGTTAACGTCGTGATGATACATATTTGATCACACTAAGAAATTAAACGTGATGATAGATATTTGATGACAACTTTATTTTTTACGTGTGATGATGGTTGTTTTTATGTGGTTGAATGCCTTTGATGATACTTTTTGTCATCAAAAAGTTGTCGTTAAGATATTTTGATGATACTTTTTTGACCTTTGATTACACTTCTTGTCATCAAAAAATTATCATCAAGATATTTGATGACTATTTATGACAAATTGATGATAGTGATGACAAATTTTTATGACGACACATATTTTTTATGCGTTTGATGATAACTTTTTGATGACAACTATAATTAATGACACTAAAATAAATAAATGTGATGATACATATTTGATGAGAATGTTGTTTCTATGTGTGATGATAGTTGTTTTTATGTGGTTGAATGCCTTTGATTATACTTTTTGCCATCAAAAAATTATCATCAAGACATTTTGATGACACATTTACCTTTGGTTACACTTTTTGTCATAAAAAAATTGTGATGATGATGAAAAAAATTGTGGCGACAATGATGATGATTATGAAAGTGATGATAGAGATGCGTTTAACGTCGTGATGATACATATTTGATCACACTAAGAAATTAAACGTAATGATAGATATTTGATGACAACTTTATTTTTTATGTGTGATGATGATTGTTTTATGTGGTTGAATGCGTTTGATGATATTTTTTGTCATCAAAAAGTTGTCATTAAGACATTTTGATGACACTTTTTGACCATTTATTACACTTTTTGTCATCAAAAAATTATCACCAAGACATTTGATGACTATTTATGACAAATTGATGATAATGATGACAAATTTTTAGGATGACACCTATTTTGTATGCGTTTGATGATAACTTTTTGATGACAACTATAGTTGATGACACTAAAATAAATAAATGTGATGATACATATTTGATGAGAATGTTATTTCTATGTGTGATGACACTTGTTTTTATGTGGTTGAATGCCTTTGATTATACTTTTTGCCATCAAAAAATTATCATCAAGACATTTTGATGACACATTTACCTTTGGTTACACTTTTTGTCATCAAAAAATTGTGATGATGATGAAAAAAATTATGACGACAATGATGATGATTATGAAAGTGATTATAGAGATGCGGTTAACGTCGTGATGATACATATTTGATCACACTAAGAAATTAAACGTGATGATAGATATTTGATGACAACTTTATTTTTTACGTGTGATGATGGTTGTTTTTATGTGGTTGAATGCCTTTGATGATACTTTTTGTCATCAAAAAGTTGTCATTAAGATATTTTGATGATACTTTTTTGACCTTTGATTACACTTCTTGTCATCAAAAAATTATCATCAAGATATTTGATGACTATTTATGACAAATCGATGATAGTGATGACAAATTTTTATGACGACACATATTTTGTATGCGTTTGATGATAACTTTTTGATGACAACTATAATTAATGACACTAAAATAAATAAATGTGATGATACATATTTGATGAGAATGTTGTTTCTATGTGTGATGACAGTTATTTTTATGTGGTTGAATGTCTTTGATTATACTTTTTGCCATCAAAAAATTATCATCAAAATATTTTGATGACACATTTTACCTTTGGTTACACTTTTTGTCATAAAAAAATTGTGATGATGATGAAAAAAAAAGTGGCAACAATGATGATGATTATGAAAGTGATGATAGAGATGCGTTTAACGTCGTGATGATATATATTTGATCACACTAAGAAATTAAACGTGATGATAGATATTTGATGACAACTTTATTTTTTATGTGTGATGATGATTTTTTTATGTGGTTGAATGCGTTTGATGATACTTTTTGTCATCAAAAAGTTGTCATTAAGACATTTTGATGACACTTTTTTTTTTACCTTTGATTACACATTTTATCATCAAATAATTATCTTCAAGACATTTGTTGACAATTTATGACAAATTGATTATAGTGATGACAAATTTTTATTATATTTTTTTATGATGACACATATGTTGTATGCGTTTGATGACAATTTTTTGATGATAACTATAATTAATGACACTAAAAAAAAAATTAAATGTGATGATACATATTTGATGAGAATGTTGTTTCTATGTGTGATGACAGTTGTTTTTATGTGGTTGAATGCCTTTGATGATACTTTTTATCATAAAAAAATTATCATCAAGACATTTTGATGACGCATTTTACCTTTGATTACACTTTTGTCATCAAAAAATTATGATGTTGATGAAAAATTATAACGACAGTGATGACGATTATGAAAGTGATGATAGTGACGACGGTCAACGTCGTGATGATACATATTTGATGACACTTAGAAATTAAACGTGATGATAGATATTTGATGACAACTTTAAGTTTATGTGTGATGATGATTGTTTTTATGTGGTTGAATGCCTTTGATGATACTTTTTGTCATCAATAAGTAATCATTAAAACATTTTGATGACACTTTTTAACTTTGAATATACTTTTTGTCATCAAAAAATTATCATCAAGACATTTGATGACAATTTATGACAAAGTGATGATAGTGATGACAAATTTTTCTGATATTTTTTATGATTACACATATTTTGTATGTGTTTGATGACAATTTTTTGATTACAAGTATAATTAATGACACTAAAAAATTAAACGTGATGATACATATTTGATGACAACAATTTTTTTATGTATGATAAAAATTATTTTTATGTGGTTGAATGCCTTTGATGATACTTTTTGTCATCAAAAAATTATCATTAAGACATTTTGATGACATATTTTACCTTTGATTACACTTTTTGTCATAAAAGGTTGTGATGATGGTGAAAACAATTGTGACTACAATGATGACGGTTATGAAATTGATGACGGTCAGCGGTCGATCAATGCCCGGTCAACTCGTCAATTTGGGATCCAATTCCGGCACCCGCCAAATTTATATTGAGGGAGAAAAAAATTATAGTTATTGAAATATATTGTGCTGCTTATTAATTAAATCTTTAGAGTGAACTAAGATCACCCATGTCTTTAAAGAAATGAACTAAGTGACTGACAGAATCGAAAAGCTTAGCTACTTACTCTTACATACTACTAACTTCTTAAATGATCTAGAAATTTGGGTTCTCAACAATTTACTTAAAGGTTCTAGATCGACATTTTAACAGAGTTTTATATTAGAGATAATTCATAGATATTATTCCATATATTATGTTTATTATGTTTAAAAGTTATCTTTACTATTATTTTCTATCCTTAAGAATAAGATCATGGCTTGTAGTACAAGTACCATATCTTTCTATGTATTATATAATGGAGTTCTATCCTTCATTAATAAATTATCAGTTCTCCTAAATCTCTACATGGTATCAGTGCTTGATCCTCTCTTTTTTTCGATCGTTCTCCATGGCGTCGAACAATCATACCATACCCAACGATGTTGAACCATCTAAACCTTTCATCGTTGTTCAATTTCACAATGATATCGAGCTCTCTTCATCCAATTATGCGACTTGGAAAACTCAAATCTAGTCTATTCTTATCGGTTATGATATTTACAAATTTCTTGAGGTCACATCCCGCCCCTTCTAAAACCCTCCCAAACTTTATTGATCCAAATACAACTACCCCAAAACCCGCATATTCAACCTGGTTATGCCAGGAAAAACTCTTGTTTGGAGCCCTGGTGGGTACATTGTCTCCAACGGTGGCTCCGCTAGTCACTCGCGCGGCTACTTCTCAGGCGACATGGCAACTTCTCGCTAAAATGTATGACAAGCCATCAAGGGGGCATATCCATCAATTAAAAGAGAAGCTCCATAATATGAAAAAGGGCTCGCAATTGGTAACGAAGTTCATGCAATAGATCGAGACTTGCGCCGATCTTTTGGCGTCTCTCGGAAAGGAACAAGAACCAAAAGATGTAATTGACAATATTCTTAGAGGTCTTGATGACACCTTCCAATCTGTCGTGGATGGTGTTCATGAAAAGTTGCATGAAAAGTTGATCAACAAGGAACTTCAACTCAAGATTGATGTTGGTAAGTCTTCGTCCTCGGCATTGACAATTGCTATGTCCATGCAATCCAAGCCTCGTTCAAAATCTCGCTCCGCTGCATCACTGTCGTTGTTCTCGACGCCTTCCCAATACTATAATCCACGCCCTCCACAAAACCCTAATCCAAATCTGCCGAACCCTAACCCTAATTCCGCCTACACTCAATCCAACCAAATCCCTAATCAACCAACTCTTGGCCCACAACCGTTCCTAGGCAAGTGCCAATGGTGTGGTGAGCGTGGCCATGTCATGTTTCATTGCGCTGGGTTCCGCCAAGCCGCTCCCAACCTTCGTCCACCATCTTACCCTTGCCCACAATCTTCCTTTCCAAATCAATCCAATAACCCAAGAGCACCTCAAGCCAACTTTGTTGCTAATACAAGCCAATTGTGGTTGATGGACACCGGGGCCTCCCATTCTGCCACAAATGATCTTCAAAATTTGAGCCTTTACTATCCTTATGAGGGTCCTGACTCTCTTCATATTGGTGACGGTAAAGGTTTATCTATCTCTCATATTGGTCAATTTTCCCTTCATACAAACAACCGTTCTCTTAACTTTGATAATATCCTTCATGTTCCTCAAATCTCCAAGAATATTATCTCTGTGACTCAATTTACTTCTCAAAATAATCTATCTGTAGAATTCTTACCCTCTTCTTTTCTTGTGAAGGATCTTCTTACAAGAACAATTCTTTTTAGTGGTCCGTGTGTTGATGGAGTCTACTCTTGGCCTTTGTCGGTGTCTCCTCAAGTTCTCATTGCTCAACAGTCCGTCGAGTCTTCTCACCAATTGGGACACCCGTCTCATTCTATCCTTAAGTTTATGTTAGCAAATTTCAATTTAGGTCATTCTTTAGTCAAGTCCGAATCTTGTAATTCTTGCTCCATTAATAAAAGTCACCAGTTATTGTTTCATCAATCTTCTATTGCTTCTACTTCTCCCTTAGAAGTTATTTTCTCGGATGTTTGGACTTTGCATGTTGTATCCGCTGATGGTTTTCGATATTACATCATTTTCGTTGATCATTACACCAAATACATATGGCTATATCCACTCAAACGAAAATCTGAAACAAAAGAAGTTTTTATCAAATTCAAATCTTTGGTAGAAAAATACTTTCAATCCAAAATCAAAATTCTCTGTTCCGACAATGGTGGAGAATATGTTGCCCTAGCCTCTTTTCTGGACACCCATGGCGTCACCCATCTAACTACCCCTCCTCACACTCCCCAACAATATGGCTACTCTGAGCGTCGACATCGTCATATCATTAAGACCGGTCTCACCTTGATGACATTTTCCAGCCTTCCAACCAATCTTTGGCCTTTTGCCTTCAAAACTACGGTTTATCTCATTAACCGCATGCCCACACCCACCCTCCATAATATTTCTCCCTATTTCAAACTCTTTCAAACCCTACCAAATTATCTTAAGTTAAAATGTTTTGGTTGCTTGTCTTTTCCATGGTTAAGGCCATATACTTAGCATAAACTCGATCCTAAGTCCCTTCCACGCGTCTTTGTTGGGTACTCTCTAACCATCTCCCCCGCCCTATGTACCGCCACCTCAGCCTACCCTGTCTCTTACTAGTCCACCGACCACACCGCCCCATGCAAACCCTAATAATGTGTTGCTTTCAGCACAAGCCTCAAACCCTAATTCTTTTTCCTCGTCTAACCCCTCCTTGCAACACACACCCTCGACTGCCTCCTCCTCGAGCCCAGCCTCCTCACCAAATTCCAGCCTTAGTCCTTCCCTTTCCCCAGAACCCGTACCTCTCCCTCCCAACCATGGTATGGTCACTCGGTCCCAACAACATCTTCAAACCCATTCAGAAACTCAACCTCACCGCCCAAACGAAACCTCACCGTGAACCAACCAACATTACCCAAGCCCTTAAAGATCCCGATTGGCGTTGGGCCATGACTGCGGAATTCAATGCCTTGTGCGAGAACGAGATTTGGGAACTTGTACAACCTGATTCATCAATGAATGCTGTTGGGTGCAAATGGGTTATTTTTCATGTCAAACACAATCCTGATGGCTCTCTAGACAAGTATAAAGCAATGCTTGTTGCCAAAGGGTTTCATCAACGCCCGGGTTGTGATTTCACGGAAACATTCATCCCGGTTATCAAACCGGTAACTATTCGAACAATGCTCACTATTACTATCTCTTTTGGTTGCTCCATCCGTCAAATTGATGTGAACAACGCATTTTTGTGAGGCTCTTTGACTAAAGACGTTTTTATGGAGCAACCCCCGAGTTTTGTTGATAAAGCATAACCGGACCATGTCTGCAAACTAAAGAAGGCAATTTATGGGCTCAAACAAGCCTCTCGGGCGTGGTACACGGAGTTGAGATGCCTCCTTCTTCATGTTGGTTTTGTCAACTCGATTGTTGACTCTTCCTTATATATCTTTTGGCATGGGTCGACTGTCCTTTAATTTCTTGTTTATGTCGATGATATTATCATAACGGGAAGTACTGCTGATTTGCTTGAGAATGTGATTCGTCGTCCTGCTGATCGTTTCCCCTTGAAGGATCATGGATCGCTTCACTATTTTTTGGGTGTCGAAGTTCATGCTCACCCCCAAGGGTTTGTTTTTGAACCAGCACAAGTATATTACCGACCTCTTGCACAAGGTTAATATGGATGATGCTAAGCCAATGACGACGCCTATGTGATCGACAACGTCTTTGCAGAAAACGTTTGGTTATTTGCTTGATTCTCCAACTGATTATAGAATGGTGGTCGGCAGCTTGCAATATTTGTCCCTCACTCGACCGGATATTAGTTTTGCAGTCAACAAGTTGTCTCAATTCATGCATTCTCCGTCCACTACTCATTGGAGTGCTTTGAAACGCTTGTTGCGTTACTTACGAGGCACGTCTATGCTTGGTATTGTCATTCACCCCCATCTTTCGTTCTCTCTTCATGATTTTACAGATGCTGATTGGGCTGGCAATAAAGATGACTACACTTCAACCACAAGTTATCTTTTGTATTTCTGTTCCACTCCTATCTCATGGAGTTCTCGTAAACAGAAAACTGTAGTTCACTCCTCTACTGAAGATGAGTATCGTGCTTTAGCCGAATCTTGTGCTGAGCTTGTTTGGGTTACGTCACTTCTCCCCGAGCTTGGTGTTCGTCTCTCTCATCAACCTGTTGTTTACTGTGATAATATGGGGACTAAAAGCTTAAGTGCCAATCATGTGTTTCATTCAAGAATGAAGCATATTGCTTTGGTGTTTCACTTTGTTCGCGAGCTTGTCCAAATTGGTTATTTACGAGTGTCCTATGTCTCTACAGATGATCAGCTGGCTGACACATTAACCAAATCGCTTTCGCGCTCTAAGTTTCAACTTTTGGCTTCCAAGCTTGCCCTTTCTGTACCACCATCCAGCTTGAGGGAGTATTATTTTCTATCCTTAAGAATAAGATCATGGCTTGTAGTACAAGTACCATATCTTTCTATATATTATATAATGGAGTCTCTCCTTCATTAATGAATTATCAGTTCTCTGAAATCTCTATTTCTTATACCCACTAATTCTAATCTCATCAATAGAAAGGAGTACTTAAAAAACTATACCTAACTCTACCATCAAACTTTTCAAAGCAAAAACAAAACCCATCAGTGTTCAAATATAGTGATTCTAGATTATTACTTTAAAAGACCATAGAGTGCTGAATTTTATGTATGAGAATTGAGAACTAAGTTGGCTAGAGACAAATACGTCCATGGTATTGTAAACCTTCTAGATATTGTAATTGAATACCTTGGTAGAAATTGCAACATAAATGAATACTAGTATACAACTAGTCCATTGGAGATTTCGTAAGATAAACGAGCCGCAATTTCTTTTAGTTCAATTGCCGACACTCTTACTACGAACAAAAATGACCCAATTCAATTTTATACAAAAAATTAAATCAAAACTTGAAAACCGCATGAGACAAACCAAGTTGCTAGCTCAAGTCAGTAAAACTATACAAATCTTCGTGCTTAAACTTGTTTGATGACATCCTCGTCCTAGTTATGTACATTTTAGCATTACAATAAGATAAAACAGAGACTTCCAGCCAAATTGTAAAAATAGTAACTAGCCAAAACTACGGATATCCCTCTCATTATTCCTGCCATTAATCTTTTTCTTTTTAAAAAATCCTAGGTTTATTCTTAAAATGTCCTCATCTGTCCACATTGAGCTGTAATTTCCTCACAAACAAAGCCTCCTTTTCCAACGTTGACACTCCCCTATAAAAATAAATACCCTCCATTCTTCTTAACATCATCAACTCATAAAATCAAAATCTCTAGAAATAAATAGTATTAGAAATTCAAATGGGAAGCTTGGAAGAGGAAAGGCTATGGCAAATGGTTCATGATTTCATTGAATCAGAGCCAGCAACACCAAGTCACTACCACCACTTCTCTATTCCAAATCAGAGCACTTCTAGATGTTTCACCTTGCAAGTAAGCTTACAAATTACCAATCTTTTTAGCCTTTTTTTAATGTGGGTTTTATTTAAAAATCTCAATTAACATGTGGGTAATTTTGTTTCTTATAACACAGGAGATTCTTGGAGAAGAGACAGAATCAGAAGCCCAAATCATGCACAGAATTGGGATTCACATGAGAAAGAAGATGGAAATGGAGAAGACCACTAAGCTCAAGAGATGGGTTGCCACGTGTCTCAAAAGAGATGGCTTTGATGCTTCTCTTTGCCACACCTCTTGGCTCTCCACTCCTGGTTGTCCATGTGGTACTTCATCTTCATCCATAACTTAATTTGTTGAGTATTATAAAAATCACCCTTACCCACATAAAAATACAAGAGGATTATAATAATTTCGAATTTATATAACTTTAATTGTTGAATATTATGAAAATCACTCTTACGTACCCACATAAGAATCCAAGAAGATTAATTTCGAATTTATATTACTATATACATCTACTCTAGTTTCTCGGGATAAGGGTCTCTCTAACTCTTTTAAAACAGGATTACACAAGATTGATAAGTAAGTATATTTTATAACGATTTTTCTAATTTATATTTTTTAAGCATACTTATTTAATGGAACTAAAATCTTTTAACAAAACTAATAATTTTTTTTAAAAAACTATTAGTTCTAAATAAATACAAATAATAAAATATTATTATTTTAAGAAGCTTATACTGTATCTTTATATACTGATCTAGGTGTCTTAATTTTTATGTATGTAGGTAACTATGAATACATAGACATAGTAGAAGGAAGAGAAGGCAAAAGGGTGATAATAGACATTGATTTCAAGTCCCAATTCGAGGTGGCAAGGCCAACAAAGTCTTATATAGAGCTATCAAGCAATCTTCCACCCATCTTTGTAGGAGGAGAAGAGAAGCTAAGAAAAGTGGTGAGGGTTATGTGCATAGCAGCAGAAGAATCCATGAAGGAGAGAGGCCTTCACATTCCACCATGGAGGAAATCAGCCTACATCAACTCCAAATGGCTTTCTTCCAATTGCAAGAGAGAGGAGGAGAGCAACAACAATCATCAAGCCAAATTAGAAGATGATGAGGTGGCAAGCAAGAGGGACCCACCAATCCAAATGAAGCCCACGAGGAGAGAGATGGTGATGGGTGGGACCCGCGGGGGCCTTACTCATGGCTCTGACTTATCTAATCATTTTGCGAGCATGGGTATTATTTATTGATTGATGATTGATTAAGATAAGGAGGCGTTTGGTTTGGCGGATTGTTTTTTTGTAGGAAAATGTCAAATTATGCATGTTTGCGTGTTGTGGTTCAGTCTGGTGTGTTGTAACGTTTTTCCAGTTGATAAGATTTTGACCGTTTTGTAAGAAGGGATGGGAAAAGACAAAAAAAAAGGGTAACAAATGCAGTTCATATGGAGCAAGCAAGCTAAGCAGCCTTCTTCTGATGAGTTGGGCAAGATGAATGCATGACTTGGACAGTAGGAGTTTGTCCATTTCTGTTTTTGATAACTTCGTTTATGTTTTTAATGTAGGATGTTCTTTTCTTGTCATCTTTTTGGAATGTTGTGTTAGTAAGTAATTGTATGATAAATGGAATTTAGAAATGTTATAGAGAAGCTTAGTTGCAAAATGCACTTCTTAAAAGTGTGGGTATCCTTCTCTCTCTTTTTTTTCACTTTAAACTTCCTGATTAAGGGTCCGTTAAAAGTTTAATATAACTTAATATATTAAATTTGACGATTTAAACAAACCCTAAAACTTCTCAATAATATTGATATAACGTAATACATTCAATTTCGTGATCTAAATGAGCTCCAGGCTTCTGAACCAAATTTCGGAGTACCATGCTTGCGCAGCTTGTGAAAGGGACATTCCTCTTATAAAAAACAAACTGTATATTGTGGATGAATCAACAATTCAGCACTCAAATGAGAAGTTTGATTGGCATATGCTGCCAAGTCATACGTACGTAGCATTCAATATTTATTGGATTCAAGATATGCACTTGTCCAATTAAATAAAATAGCAGGATAAGAAATTATACACTTGAGCCTTTTTTTTAATACTTAAATATATAGCTGATCACGAGTCATATAGAACGCGTATGATAAATACTAGCTAGTATAACAGCTAGATACATTATCTCTACATGCATGTATACATCCTTCCAGTATAGTCCTACACTTGGACAAAAAAAATGTTTGCAACATATGAAATTATCAAGCATGCTACATAAAATTTCTGTCATTGTCTAATTAATTTAACTGGCATCTAGCTCCTAATCAAGTTTATAGGAAGAAATAACATGAATGACATCAAACAAATCAAGTCAAAAGAAACAAATATACCCACGTTAGTTTTGAAAGGATTGGTTTTGGTTTCTTCTGATGATTTGATTGTCAAAATTAAAAGGGAATATATTTTGTTACTCATAACACTTTTCTATAAAATTAATCTGTGTGCGGGGTCATCATGTTGTCGTACATGGACTCAAATAAACCATATAAAATATAAATGTGAGATAATGTTTTAGCTCTTTCCTCATCGATCATCAATAGGATTTGGCCAGTGGTGATCTAAAATATAACATTTTTCTCCTAGAAGAGTACACGTTAACATTCTGGTTTTTCTGTTGAGTGATCTCCACCAAGGAAAAATTGTAATAAATAAGGAGTGGGGACTGAGAAAAATAATAGTTAACATTAGAATCTAATAAAACGTCAGTGTCCACCAAATTCATAGTATATGTTAGGTGGTCTCACTTTGTGTTAATCTCAAACCCTATGATTGTATACCTTCAAAAAAGTTAATAATAATAATAATAATAAAAGATATTTTTTCTTTTTCTTTTTCTATTTTCTCAGAGATAAGTGGGAAACTAGTGGCTCTTGACAAAACAATTGGCAATAAACAAGGGGCACGTGGAAGATGGTAACAAGTAAGAGAAGAGAGGGGACCTTGTTGTCTACTTCATAAGGCGCCACAGATCATTATTCTCCTCCTAATTCTTTGTAGACTTTCGTTTTTATTTGTTTGCTATGTTTTGAAATCCACAAAAATGTTAGCAAGTGTCAAGAGTTGATTGCTAAACTCGAGTAGGGCTCAACTTTTGTCTGTTGTAAACAGAAATTCTATCACTTAGGTTAGGTCCGATCCTTATCCAAATACTAGAGTGGTTTAAAGATGACTCAACCCAAAAACTAATAATGATATTAATTATCTTAGGAAATAAAATTAATTTGTTATGTATCTTTAGGAAAGATATGATTTAGTTGTTTTATCTATTTCCTAGTTTAAATCTAGGTGATATCTTATTTATTGATATCAGTACGTGGTGCCTTGTGTATAAATACCAATCACCTTGATTAATAAAACTACATAAGTTTATTTTCACAACTTATCTTCTACACAACTCTATTAAAAAACTGATCGGATCAATTCACATTTAAGTCCGATCGATCGAATTGAAACATAATTTGGACCCAAACTCGATTTTATTTGAAAATATACGATCCGAAGTATGTTGACCCGTGACCTAACCCTAGTATCTTTTAAATGTGTTTTTTTATTAAGGTATTAAAAGAGTTAACTTTTAAAAGAATTTTATTTATTTATAGATATTTGTATTATTATTTAATAATTTTTAAAAAAATTAATAATGAAAATAATATTTCAAAAATGATGATATTGATCCATTTGTCAACCCGAACACATTCGATAACCTACCATAATCTGATTCGATTTGACCTATAATCCGGTTGACCCGAACCCTCACTCAACCAGAACTCGAAATGACCGAACTCGGCCCGATTAACATGTCTACCACCAGAGATTTTTAAGTAACTAGTCTTGAAGACTTAACTGATTGACTAAACGTCCGAATTAAGGTATATATGTTGTGCTATTGTTTTTAAATTTTGAATTATTGTGAGTTCCAAGTCAAATCCCTGGTCAGACTCGAAATCACTTGGATTAATTTGGTAAGGTAAGGGGTTAATTAAATAGAATATGTTTGTAGTATTTTATTTTGCATAAAAATCTCTTTGTTTCATTTTATCGTTAGTTAGGTTAGTTCATCACATGGTTGCAGAGTATCTCTTAGAATTATTATATAATTGTAATTTTTATAAACTTAGGTATCATGTCAAATAAGATATATTACGCTCTAACCTCCTCTTGATGGACGCCTTCTCCAACTTTGCATTAGACCCTGCCTCAATAGTATCAAAGCCACCCAATTAATCCATGTCGTCCTCTCTTTCGGCCCTTCGAAGGGCGATGTTAGTGTTATAGGGACTTAGGGCCAACCGTTAGATATTGTCCTATTTTCCTCCAAGTATCCCTTAACCTTCTTCACCCATCATGCAATGTACATTAGAATCGTTCTCCGTTCTCGTAGAATCTCGACTATTCCTCACCACACCATCGCAAGGCCATCATCAAACTATCGACCAACCGACCAAACCCTGGTTGGTTGACGTAAAGTAATGCCTCTGAATCCGATGATGTCACCAATGACCTAAAAAATCTAAAGCTTTATTACTCTTACAAGGACCTCAATGAACATATTGTTCAAAGTAATAATGGTTTACACATCTCTAAAGTTGGAAAACTCCATTTTTAACCAAAAATCAAACTTTTAGTATTGATATTGCTCCTTACACTCCAAAAATATTAATTTTTTTTATCCGAAAGAGGCGACTAGGCGCTATATTATTAGAACGGGGCTAATTTAAAATTATCCGGGGACTAGTGAAATCCCTAACATCATCAACAATTAAAGGCGAAATAGACAAAGGAGAAACGTCGAAAACATGGAATCCAACAAGAAATGAAAAGGCTAAAGCAACAAGGCCATCAGCAACCTGATTAGCCTCACGATAAACATGACGAAATTGGACCACTCAGTCTCTAGTAAGGAAGCCATGGCATTGACGAAACCGGATCATCCGAAAATATTAATTATGTTTCCGAATTTACTATCCAAAACCAAATTTCTATGAAATTCTTACTCACTTATTTTCTTATAAGGAATCTACACACGAGAATGGTTCTTCTTAAAGGACATTTTGTCAAAGTTATCTAATCACAGTCATTTTTTGTCTCTCCTCAAGCCCTCCTCATGCCCTCACTATGTACATATAAATAAATATTGCATCTTTTCGGCATCATAAGTCGGACCATCCTTTTACTTATTCAAATTCAATTTTAATTAAGCGATTTAATTTCCAAGTGTGTTTTGCTTTTATGGGTCTTTTTATGGTGTTTTGGAGATTTAATAAAGAAGAAGAGATCAAGAGGATAATGGTGGGGTTTATGGAGTTAAGAAGAGAGGTTTAGAAGTCCCAAGGAAGGTCACAAGCCATGAAACAAGCTAAGGATTGAAGAAAACAAGCCGGGGGAGGAGGTGCTTTCATGACCGTGATGAGTGTTTTTGAGGATCCACGAGCAATATTCACAACCATGAAAGACTTTCACGACCAAAGGAAGGTTTGAGTCTTAGTGTTGGACTCACTAGCAGGATTCAGGACTGTGAAAATCATCACATCAATCGTGAATTAGCTACGTAGTGGCTTTCACGGTCGTGAATATGGATTTCACGGTCATGAGTCTATTGTTGTATTCCAGGCTCGTGATTGTTTTATTTTTGGATATCCTTAGTTTATATCTTATTTCTACTCCTTGGAAGACAAGTCAGACAACTATTATGCCTTACTATTCTATTTTCTAGTTTAGAAAGAGGGGATATTTTCTAGGGTTTTGATTCTAGTTGCTTTCAAGTTGGAGAATTATTGCACTTTGGATCTACTTTGTTCTTTCAATTCAAGTTCTAATAAGTTTTATCTTTTAATATCGTTCTTATTTCTACTTTCATGCTTTACTTTATTGATTTGACCATGAATTCCATCATGCAAGGCTAAATTCTATAGTTCTAGGGTTGAGGTGATCCTAACGGTGTGAGGTGGTTTAAATTCAATACCTTTTGCTTGAATTAAGTTGAAAGCTAATTTTATTTGATTATAGGGGCTTAATATAATAGCTTTAAACGTGTTAGAGTCTATCTTTGGTTGCGCCCACCGAGAGGTCATGGTTTGAGTAAGTTATCAAAATAGAGAGAACACATCGAGAGATGGATGTTTCTATTTGGAAAAACTAGAATTGAACTTATCAATTTCTCATGTGGTTAATTGTCATAGAACTTCTAGGTGTTTGAGTTATATTTGATGCATCACGAGATTGGGGCAAGTTTGGTTTACCATCTAGATTTCTAAGTGATTAAAGTGTTTCTATTGGTTTTGTTTCATGACGAGAGTGAGTTCTTAATTGGTAGAAGTACACTAAGTTAGGCTTTGAAAGAAGTTTATTTATTACATTAGAAAATAAGCTTCATAAAAAAATATCCAACTCAGTTTAGGTAGAAGTGAGATTCAAATTCCGTGGAACATTGTTGTGAAGATTCTTAGCATTGGAACTTTGCATTGTCATATATTGTTACATCATTATCCTTCTCGTTTGATTTGTCTTTATTCATTAAAATTAGATCTATCTACACCATATTTTGGCTTAGGAATTGCTTCATAGAAATGGCTATAACAGAAATCCTCGTGATTTGATCCTAATCATATACTATAATTGATCTCGTATTCTTGCAAGTGTGTCGGAAACCATCACAATAAGTTTTGGCGCCATTGTCGGGGATTATTGATAGTTTTTTAGTTGGTTCTAACATACTAGTTCATCTAAGTCCCCTTTTGTTTTTTGATTTATTTCATTCTGTCTTTTATTTTAGGTGATTCCTTTAGTGTATGCACAAAGGGATAAGTTCTAGCACCCACTACTCAATTCCGATCCCGAGCCTGGACGATCTCTTCACACTAGATTAAGGGAAACCGATCAACTCAAAGAAACGAGATGGTGGAACATGACGAAACTATGGAAGCTTTACCGTAGACGAGTGCTAAAATGACTGTTAGTTTGTGAAGCCTTACTCAATGTGAGGTTGAGCGAATGGAAACGAATCAACAAGCTGCAACTGAAAGGGCTCGACTTCCACAACAACCCACCACTCTTGGCGAGTACATGATGTCCATCAATCACGACCCAATATTTGGGGTCGTGTTTCCACATGTCGTAGCTCATCACTTTAAGTTGAAATCTAACCTGATCAACATGATTCAAGCGAATCAATTTGGGGGTCTGCATTTTGAAAATCCCTACCGACATACTGAAACTTTTCTAAAGTTGATGAACACAATGCATATTCATAATGTGCCTAAGGAAGCTATCCGTCTACTTGCCTTTCACTCCTCTTTAACGAGCAAGGCAAAGACATGGTATCGGTCTCTTTTGGAGACTATCACCACCTAGGATGAGCTCTATGAGGCTTTTATGACCAAATTCTTTCCTCCCAAGAAGACAATTGAGATGAGAGTTCAAATAAGCTCCTTTTCCATGGTTCATGGTGAACTGAAGCACGGGAGAGGTTCAAGGACCTTCTTATTCAATGTGCTCATCGTGGTTTCTCTAAGCTATAGTTCCATTGAGGATGCTACAAGATTCCATATTGACACATCTTCATTGGGCAATTTTATGGAGATGGCAATTGATGATGCTTGAGCTCTAATTGAGAAGACCACCCTCCATGCTCAACGGTTTTCTAATTCTCGCTCTTCTTCTTCCTTTACTGCTAAAAAGAGTACGGGACTATATGATATTGATTCAAGTGTTCACAAGAAGGCCCAAAATAATACTCTAATCCATGAGAATGCACCAATTGAGAAAGAAAGTGGGTCAGATGAACATGTCAAGACAAACCCGGTTGAAGTGTCACCTCCATAGGTTGTTTGTCAAATGTGTTGTGTTCCCAACCACACCGCTCTTGTAAAATCTATATGGCTCAACCTATGGAGGTCCTCTTTGAAGAAGCTAGTTATGTCAAAGATGGCTATGGGCTCACAATCCAAACCCAAGGAATGATCCATATTCTCCTACTTATAATCCACGGTGGAGAAACCATCCAATTCTTAGGTATGTAAATGATTCTTCTTCAACATCTCAGCCTCAATATCCAAATTTATCTCCAAACCAAGCTCCATATGGAGCTAGAGATGGTCCTCCTTTTTGCTATTAAGGAAACTTTTCGGGTCATTAAGCTAGGCCTCCTCTTGCTCCACCTTTGGCTCCTAAGAAATCTCTCAAATTAATTGTTGTGGAGAATATGATGGATGAGATGAGAGAAATTTCTAATAAGGTGTAAGCTCTTTAACAAGCAAAAAAGATGATAAAAACTCAAGTGGCTCCAAACCCAACCAATGCTCCTAGGCCCTTGGGTACTCTATCAGGCCGCCCCGATGAGAATCAAACTGGCCAAATCTCAGCGGTGACTTTGAGGAATGGCAAGAAACTACATGAAAATGAAAAGGAGCCCATGAAAGCCAAGGAGAGAACAAGACCAGATGGCCCGATTAAAGAAGACGAGACGCCTTCTAATCCCGCCAAGGAGAAGGTGGTTTCATATGTGCCACCACCACTTTATGTTCCTCTACTCCCATTTCTACAAAGGAAGAATCAAGCTTTGCTAGAGAAGAAGTGTGGGAATTTCCTTGAAGTATTGAAGAAGTTGTACATCAACGTCCCATTCACCGATTCTTTAAAGGAGATGTCCTCTTATATGAAATTCTTAAAGGAGATCCTCTTAATAAGAGGAAGCTTGATGAGTGCCACATGGTGTCCATGAATAGGAGTGTAGTGCCTTGATCCAAAACAAGCTCTCACAAAAGCTTCAAGATCCAGGTAGTTTCTGTATATCTATTATTGTGAGTGCTTATTCTTATAATGTGTTATGTGATTTAGGAGTTAGTGCCAATTTGATTCCATTATCTATTTATGAGATATTTGTGGTGGTCGTTATACCGATCAAAGAACCTAACTTAACCAAACTTAGTAGGATGGTAAGTAAAGGTCGATCCCACATAGACTCGTGTATTTATGTTAGTACTTGGGTGCAAAGTAACTAGAAAGGGGGGATTTTGGAATGAATATCTAATCTAATATGCAAAATTGAAAAGTAAATATGAATGCAATGGTTGATTATAAATATATGAGAGACAAGTGTTCAACTAGTTAAATCCATCATAGATATGTTTATTGATCATTGATTCTCAATTCTCTTAAATAATCTATCGTGGATTATTATCCAAAACTTTATATTTAGTTGAAAGAACTAACAGTTTGAACAACCCTAATCATCTAACAGCCTAGAAGAATGTCTAGATTCAATTAAACGACAACTTTAAGTTCAAAGTATCGATAGAAACAAATACTTGACGCAAATAGCTAATCAAGGTATATGTGGTTTATTCCATTCTACAACTGAATAGCCCGAACGGGTCCAAACAATTATAGTTGCTACTTTATCTAATCAATCCCGAATGGGACTTAATTAGATTAGTTGTAAATTAACCTAGAAATTCTATTAGGTGGCCAATCTAACAAAATCCTAGATAAACTTTGATTCAATTTGCACAGGGAACAAAACGTATTCAAGTTGTTGACAATCAATCAAACCTCACAATAATATGCAATCTATGATTTCAATAACTAGTCAAACACAATGAATTTAGCAACGCATAACTAAATTAAAGAAAAAATTACAAAAGGTTCAAAGGTTGCTCTTTTGAGAAATCTCTCTCCAAAACAAACCCTAACCTCCAAAAGTACGATCTATGTTACGATAAAGATAGACTAACAAGAGTTTAAATATGTCTTCAAACAACGCTCAAAAACCCTACTAACAAGCACATATTCGGACAAATAAACAACCAAGCCCAATAACAAAGCCCAAATGTCGTCGACCCATGTCTCCGCGTAAAATACCCATTGCGCTGGTTAACCTTCATATCGCGCAGCTGTGTCATTTCATTCTAACCCGCGAATCAGCTTCAGTCAAGATTACTCAGGTTGCATCACTTGGTTGCAACCGGCGCAATTCCTTTACTTGTTAATCTTCACTTCAACTTCTTCAAGCTCCTTTGTACCACCTCCTAGCTTCCTTCAACTCTTCAACCTCCGTCATGATCAACTAAAACTCGTCCCGCTTTTGCTCATAAACCTAAAAACCTGCAAAACAAAGCAAACAAGCGTAATCTACCCGACAACACCAAATCCTAGAAACTAAACAAAAACCAACCTAAAACTAGCTAAAACTTATATAAAACATGCATCTAAACTACTCCTATATGCAAGCTATCATATATTTGTGAGAAAATTGGCATGAATGACCTTAGGCCTGTGAAAATGCAACTTTAAATGGCAGATACATCTATTGCTCACTTCGCATGTATACTTAAGGATATTCCAATTCATGTTGGAAAATTTTATGTGCTTGTAGATTTTGTTGTGTTATATATTAAGGATGACTCTCATATTCCCTTTATTCTTGGCAGATCATTCTTAGTAACTATAGGTATAATGATTAATGTGAAAGAAGGAATCCTATCTTTCACAATTAGTGAAGAGAAGATTGAATTTAACTTTGCTAAATATGTGAAATCTCCTTCTTTTGATGATTGTTTTGTAATAATATTGATGTTGTGGATAGTGAAACTCAAGAGCATTTAATGTCCATTATTTCTAATGATCCATTAGAGGTTTGTCTAACCAGAACCTGCCAAGGTAGAAATCTAGTCGAAGCACTTGAGCTTGGAAGAGTTGCTCCTGAAATTCCATTGGGTGAGCTTGACATCCCAAAGATTGAGTTGAAGCCACGTCACCCATGTATGAGTTTATATAAAATAATTCTACATATACTGTGATTGTGAATTCTAAGTTGAATGATGATGAAGTTGAAAACAAATTTTGTTTTTATTAGGAATCAAAAAAGGCCGTGCGATATTCTATTGATGATTTGAAAGGAATCTCTCCATCTTTATGCATGAACATAATTTTTATGGAAGATAATCATAAACTCACCATAGAAAACCAAAGAAGGCTTATTCCTAACATGAAAGAAGTTGTGAAAAAAAAAGAAAATTTAAAATTACTTGATGTTGGAATTATTTTTCCTAATTTTGGTAGTAAATGGGTGAGCCCGGTCCATGTTGTGCCTAAGAAGGGTGGGTTAACAGTTGTTAAAAATAAAAACAATGAATTGATTTCTACTAGAACTGCCATGGGTTGGAGAATGTGCATTTATAGGAAGTTGAACAGTGTCACAAGAAAAGATCATTTTCCTTTTCCTTTTATTGATCAAGTTTTTGAAAGATTAGCCAAGCATGCTTAATTTTGTTAGTTAGATGGGTACAGTGGGTTTTGTCATATTCCCATTTATCCCAAGGATGAAGAAAAGACTATTTTCACATGCCCCTATGACACTTTTGGTTATAGGAAAATGCCTTTTGATCTTTATATTGCTCCTGCTACTTTTTTAAAGGTGTATGATGGCTATATTTTTTTGATATGATTGAGGAAATGACAGAGGTTTTTATGGATGTTTTTTTGTTTATGGCTAAGGTGTTGAAAAGATGTGAAGAATCTAACCTTGTGCTGAATTGGGAACAGTACCATTATGTGGTTAATGAAGTATTTATCTTAGGACATCTAGTTTCTAATATGTGAATAGAAGTAGTACATGCTAAAATTGAACTAATTGAAAAGATGCGAATTATAACTTTTTTAGGACATGATGGCTTTTATAGGAGATTTATTAAGGTTTCTCAAAAATTGCTAAGCCTTTGATTAACCTATTATTGAAGGATGTAGCCTTCCATTTTTCTCGTGAGTGTCTTGAGTCATTTAACATGTTGAAAACGAAGTTGGTGCTTGCCCCTATCATGCAATATGTAGACTGAGATCTCCCATTTGAGGTCATGTGTGATGTTAGTGATTATGTTATTTGTGTTGTCCTTCGTCAAAGGAAAGACAAGAAGTTTCATGCCATCTATTATGCTAAAAAGACAATTGATGAGGCTCAAATGAATTACACCACTACTGAAAAAGAGTTGCTTGTTGTGGTGTTTGCTTTTGAGAAATTTTGGTCTTATTTAATGGGCTCTAAGGTCATTTTCTATACCGATCATGCAATTGTGCGCTATCTGATGCAGAAAAAGGATGCTAAGCCTCGTCTTATTCGGTGGATTTTTTTGCTCCAAGGATTTGATTTGGAAATTAGAGACAAAAAAGGTGTTGAAAATGTGGTGGCTGACCACTTATCTAGGCTCCCTTTGGAGCAATTTGAGGAGAAGAAGGATGAAATGCGTATTGATGATTATTTCCCTAATGATCATTTGTTTGCCATCATTATGGCTCATGAGATGGAAGAAGTGAGATGTCTTTTTGAAGAAGATACGCGCTGGTATGCTTATTTTGTGAATTATCTTGTTTGTAGAGAGCTTCCACCTGGCTTTACATATCATCAAAAGAAAGAAATTCCTGCATAATGTGTGCCAATATTATTAGGATGAGCCTTTCCTCTTTAAACAAAGTAATGATTTAATATTTAGAAGATGCATCCCTTATGAAGAAGTTGAGGGTGTGATCCGACATTATCATTATATGCCTACTAGGATCATACTAAAGCTTTCTAGACCACTGCAAAGATTCTTGAATCCGGTTTCTATTGGCCTACTATGTTTAAGGATGTGTAAAGATTTGTTGTGTCTTGTGATGAGTGCCAAGCAGGGAATATCTCTTGGAAGAATGATATACCACTTAATGGTATTTTGGAGGTTGAACTCTTTGATGTTTGTGGAATTGACTTCATCAGTCCATTTCCTAATTCTGGACCTTACAAATACATTATTATGGTGGTAGACTATGTCTCCAAGTGGGTGGAAGCCATTTCCACTCCTGCTAATGATTCTAAGGTTGTAGCCAAGTTTATGAAGTCCACCATCTTGCCCAGATTTAGAGTACATCGTGTTCTTATTAGTGATAGAGGATCACTTTTTATTAGGAAGATTTTTGAAGCACTTTAGAGGAAGCATGGGGAAAATCACCAAATTGCTACTCCATACCTTCCTCAAACAAGTGGTCAAGTTGAGGTCTCTAACCGGCAAACTAAGAGCATCTTGGAGAAAATTGTGTCCCAATCAAGGAAGGATTGGGCAATGAAGCTATTATGGGAATATAGAATTACATTCAAGACCCCTCTTGGTATAACCCCCATATCAGCTTGTTTATGGAAAGTCTTGTCACTTACCGGTTGAGCTTGAGCATAAGGCGTTTTGTGCAATTAATACGCTCAACTTTCAATTAGAAGTAGCCAATGAAAAGAGAATTGCAACTCCAAGAACTTGAGGAGTTAAGGGTTGAAGCTTATGAGAATGCTCGTTTCAGCTTCAGTCAATGTGGCGTCGTTTTGCTCTAACAGGAAATCACACAGATCCAAGAGTTGTTGTGTTAAAGGCAGGATCCCAGGATTGCGCCCTTCGTTGTAGAGATGTGCATTATACGCATCTGCCAAACGTCATGATGGAATTGCTTACGGTCTTTGTATATCATTTTCTGGTTTTGTCCCGGATCGTGGAGAGATCCATCGGTTGCTCTATTATGTCAAGGTAGTACGGTGCCTCTTTCTTGGATACGGGCTTTAAGAATAAGTAAGATACTTCACGTCTTGCCTTGAGGGATTCAACTATGCCTTCTAAGATGTTAGCTAGAGCTAATTGCATTACAGATTCAACTCCAAGATCAATTTTTTATTCATTTCATAAATACCTGAAATGTAAACCTTTGTTTGGATGTATAAAGCATGTGAAATATAAAAGATATGGAAAATGGGTGTTTGGAGATGTCCCAAAATGAAGCATCTTGACTTGTACATAATATGATAATAATACATCTTAAGCTTAATGCTACATTTTTCAGTTTTGATGCCCAGTAATGCATAAATACTTGATACAACGAGGCAACCAAACAAAGCCTACATGGCATTATAAGAGGATTATTATCTTGCAAAATTTAAGTATTGGGTGCTTTGGAAGTTGATGTTGTGACTTGTTTGGTAGAGCTAGAACTTGAATTAGTTGCTTCACATTCATATTGATTGAAATTGATTAAGCTTCTTGCAACAATTCTAGTTTGAGTTGTCTAAATCTTGTGTTTTGTCTAAGTTTGATACTTGCCTATATTGGATTGATTTCTTACTACTACTTGAAGCTAACAACTACTACCCTTTGCTTGATTTTGTGTTATTATTTCTAGGTAGTACTCTCTTGTTGTTGCTTTTTGGTTGAAATTTTCTCTAAGTATAATGTCAAAACTCCTCAAGAAAAGAAAGGGCTCTTCAAGTTCTTCTATGGATGACGTCCAATAGAATAAAGAGCGAAAGTTGTTGCTTGATAAGCTTAAGGAAAGGTCTCATTCAGGCACTCGATATTACCATGAGGTGGATACGATAAGCTAGGAGTACACATTGAGAATGCTCGCCTCTTCACTCAAGTAGGAGCACATGGATTTCTACAACTTCCTCCCATGGATTCCTACCCGACACTCGCATCGAAGTTTCTTGCCACTTTTAGAGAGGAGAGATTTTCTAGAGTTTTTATTCTAGTTGCTTTCAATTTGGAGAATTATTGCACTTTGGATCTAATTTGTTCTTTCAATTCAAGTTCTAATAAGTTTTCTTTTTCAATATTGTTCTTGTTTCTACTTTCATGCTTTGTTTTATTGATTTGATCATGAATTCCATCATGATAAGGTAAACTCTATATTTCTAGGGTTGGGGTAATCCCAATGATGTGAAGCTAATTAAATTCAATACCTTTTGGTTGAATTGAGTTAGAAACTAATATGATTTGATTCTAGGAGTTAATATAATAGGTTTAAACTCATTAGAGTCTTGCTTAGGTTGTACACTGAGAGGTGGTGGTTTGAATAAGTAATCAAAATAGAGAGAACATATCGAGAGATAGTTTTTTCTATTTGGAAAAACTAGAATTGAACTTATCAATTTCTCATGTTGTTAATTTCCATAAACTTCTAGGCATTGAGTTAAATTTTATGCATCATGAGAATGGGGTAAGTTTGGTTTACCATCTAGATTTTTAAGTGCATAAAGGGTTTCTATTGGTTTTGTTTCGTCATAAGAGTGAGTTCTTAATTGGTAGAAGTACATAAAGTTAGGCTTTGAGAGAAATTAATTTATAACCTTAGACAATAACCTTCATAACAAAATATCCAACTCAAGTTAGGTAGAAGTGAGATTCAAACTCCATGGATCAAATTTGTGGGGATTCATAGCCTTGAAACTTTGCATTGTCATATATTATTACATCACTATCCTACTTGTTTTATTTGCTTTAATTTGTTAGAGATAGATCTATCTACACTATATTTTAGCTTAGTAATTAGTTCATAGAATTGATTATAACAGACATAATCCTTGTTATTCTTTCATAATCATATACTAAAGTTGATCTCATATTCTTGCGAGTGTGTGGAAAACCATCACAACACCCTTATTGCCTAAATATAAAAACCTACACATAAACACATCAAGACTTGATGTTAGTTTTGTAAAACATGTTTATCCTTTCCAAACACACAATCGAGCCTCACCCCTAAATCTAAATGGACCACTCTATGGATCCAATTGAGAATTTTGCCAATCAGGGGTGTTTGGTATTCGGGTATGGGGAATGAGGTATGTGGTTAGTGAATGGAACCCCATACATGTTGTTTGTTATACCAATTTCAAGGTTTGAAACCGATACTTAAAACCTAATAGGTTTTGGGATCTCATACCTCTCCTATTACTAGGGTATGATATTTCATTTCATGTGAGAATGAAGTGTTGTTGTTCTTGTAGCTTCTTGACTTGTTTTCTTCATGTTTTCCAACTTCAAACCTCCTCATTACAATTTTTAGGCTTTAATTTTGGATTGTCGTGTTTGGAAATTACTTCTAATAGTCATAATCATTATTCATCTGAACTATTGTTTGTCAATTCCTGCTTGAGTGCCAAATTGCAAAAAAAAAATCAAAGAGAAAGAAGGAGGTTTTGTGGAAGTGTAAAATTGTAAATAGAAGAAGTCGAAAGAAGAGAAAGACGAGAGAGAGGTTGCAAATTGGAAAGTTTCAAATTGAAGATCTTGCAGGTGGAAGAAGTTTCAGATAAAAGAAGACATGTGAAGTTTGGAGAAGAAGAAGAATGCTAAAGCCCAAATAGGTGATTAAAAATACCTAAATTTTGTACCAAACACTTAATATTAAGTATGAGTTTCTAAGTCCACACCTTTCTAATCCGATACCTTATTCCATTATTATATCCAAAATTAGACCAAACACCCCTTCAAAGATCTCCTAAATCTCCAACAACTAAACAACCAAATTTCTAACAATAGAACAAACAAATTTCAAATACTATCTCTCTCAAAACCATACAAACCCGCATGTTCAAAACCCAAACCCTAATTCTCAATTTTTTTTCTAATAAAGGCATACCTATTGAGAGTAAGGCCCACCATCCCACATAAATCCTAATACCTTTGGAAATGCCTCCAATTCCATCTTCACCCCATCCCAAACACTACCAAGCCGACAACTAGAATCCATAACTTCTTCTGATTAGACAACACCCCCTCTCCTTCACATATACTAGTATGTGATATCTTAATTCATAATCCAATTAAAAAACTTTACTTAATGTCAAACTCCAACCTCTAAAAGAGCATCTAATCCCTCAAAGATGTACATGGATTTCCATCAAGCAATTGAATGGTAATTTATTGCTCTCTACTCAAACAACACTTATAAATAGTTCCTTCTTAGCAGCCATAGAATATAGTTGAGTGCAAGTGGGATCTCTATGTAAAAAAAAACAATCATGGTAAATCACTGGACAAGTACAAAGCTCAATTTGTCACCAAAGGGTTTTTATCAAAGTATAGGGTGTGACTTAAAGCAAGTGATTGTTCATACAATCCCCACCATTCTACTCATGCCTAGCAAGTCATTATGACAACATGGTGTCAATAATGCCTTTTTTAAGGTAATTGAATGAGGATGTTTACATAGACTAGCATCTTAATTTTATAAACAAGATCCAAGGGCTAGTATAGTCATGGGTTCGGTTCCACTTGAATCGTGGAACCGAACTAGAATTGGGCTGAGATGGCAGCAAGGGAATCGTGGAAATGGTTGTGGTTTATGTGCCTTTAAGATAGCATAAGTGTCATTTTAGAGCACTCTAGTGATCTGTTGAGAGATGGCAGCAAGGGAATCGTGCAAATGGTTGTGGTTTATGTGCCTTTAAGATATAAGTGTCATTTTAGAGCACTCTAGTGCTCTATTGAGAGACAAAGTGTGTATTTCAACATTTTGTTTAATTTTGTAAGCGGGCCTGATAGCTTGCATTTAGGTATAGTTTAGGATGAATATTTATGTTTATATTGCATGGTTTTAGCTTAGTTTAGTCTAGTTCTTAGGTTTTTAGGTTTTCTAGGAAATTCGGATTTTTGCACTTGTTTTGTTCGGTTTTGCAGAACTGTAGGTAAACAAGCATGGACGGGATGGATCTTAGATGATTGTGGTGAATTTTGATGAAGCTTATAGTGATAAAAGTGAAGACTAGAAGAGGTAAGGCCCATGAGTTTGTGTGAAAAGAACGCTTAAACCCAGGCTATGCATTGGAGTTCTTGTTTTGACACATCTATCTTGCAATACTTGGTTTGGGAGTTATAGTGATCGGATGAAGCTGAATTTGGTATCACTGAAACGATAATTCAAAGAGCTACAATTCATGTTTTTACTCCGAGTACAAATTCCAACTCTAAGTAGGTCAAAACAGCCTATGAAGTGTCATCTAAATGCTGAATCGAGGGTAAAAGCCCGGGTTGCATGCTAAATGCGCGACCGCACAATTTTGGACCTAACCCGAGCAATTCCAACTGAATGTACATTACTCTGGTTGCACATTGCTCGGCCGAGCAATTGGCAAACCGCGCAATCTGGTTTTGCACGCGGACAACATGGGCCGACTATTGGGCTTGACTTTTGGGCCTAGGATTATATCTTGTCCGAGATTGTAGCTTAATTGTAGGGTTTTGAAGGATTATTTTGGGATACATATATAAGCCTTTGTTAGTTTATTTCTTTCATAACTTTGATCATTATTTTGGAGGCTAGGGTTTTCTCTCTTCTAAGGAGCAACCTTTGAATCTTTGTAAGTTTTCTTAATTTTAATTATGCATTGCTTAATTCCTTTATGTTTGGCTAGTTATTGAAATCATTATTTGCATACTGTTGTGAGGTTTGAATGATTCTCAACAAACATGAATAGAGTTTATTCTATGTGCTTAATTGAATCTAAACTAGGGTTTTATTAGATTAGCTACCTAATTGAATTTCTAGTTATAACGGAATCTTAGTAATTACCGGTCGATGTTAATTTGATCAAGAGTATACTTTAATCAATTTAGTACCGGTTGGACTAGTTGGTTAAAGAAGGGAATAAATTCACAAGTCACTTAGATGTCCGATTGCTCTAAGTGCTTGTTTCTATTGATAACTTGAATCGTTATGTTGTTGTCTAATTGAATCTAAAAGGTCTTTTAGGTTGTTAGATAATTAGGGTTGTTAGACTGGTAGTTCTATCAACTAAATCTGAAGTTCGGGTCTTAATCCTTAGTAGGGTCATAATTCGCAATAGATTATTCAAGTGAGAAGGAAATCAAGAGAATCGATGATCAACAAAGCAATATTATGATGGATTTAACTAGTTGAACGCGCTTGTCTCTCATATTTTAAATCATCTTTGCATTCATATTTACTTTTACTTTGCATCTTAGATTAGACTTTCCATCATAAAACCCCCATATTTCGGTTACTTGGCATTCAAGTAATAACACAAATACACAAGTTCTTGTGGGATCGACCCTTACTTACCATTCTACTCGGTTTGGTTAAGTTAGGATTCTTTGATAGGTATTAACGACCACTGAAAATACCTCATCAAATTTGGCGCTGCTGTCGAGGACTCGTCGTTATTTGTGTTTTTACTTTTGGGTTATTCTTGGTGTTGTGAACCTATCTTACGGTTTGTAACACCCGTGCTACTAATCTATGGCTTTGTTCGATTGTAAACAGCTGCAGGATGAACACTTCCATGACTATTTTTCAAGATTTCAAGACCATGTGTTTGAACTTGGTGCTTGGGGATTACGATACAATGATAGAGAGGTGAACATGGGAGTTATCAATGGTATGAATTTTGAGACAAGAGGGTTGGCCGACTACATGAGCAATGAGAGGCTTTTATTTATGAGACCTGAGGAACGTTGGGATTTCTTTTGTTTCATGAGCCATTCAAGTTTTTTGGTCGATTCATCTTCCCAACCACCCCAGCCGGTTGATAAGTCTCTTGAGGATATAATCCGATCTCTCCAAAGGGGTGGATGCTATAATCTAGGAGCACTGTGAGTCATGTTCTTCATATTGTCATTCCACAATCTCATGCCCTTTTAAGTTGTGTGAAAGGAGTGGTGGAATCACATTGGAGTCAAACGATCAGGAGTCAGACACTCATATTCAAGTTGAGGAGAAATCTACTACACTTGATGTGAGTTATGAAGATGCATTTGATGTCCAACATGAATTCACACATATAAGTCATGCTAAGCAGATTATCATAGAGCCAGAGGAAGTCTGTGCTGACATAGAGATTCTTACATAGCCTAAGGAGCCTGAGTCATTTTCACCCATGTGGAGTAAATTGATTGAGGGTTTTGTGGTTTTGGAAGAAGACTCGTTTGTTGACAATGATGACTTCTTTGCTGATGAAGTAGACAACCATGAGGGAGAAAAACAACATGATACATCTATTAAAGCTCCCACTGTCATGGTGCACCCTATGTTAAGCCTTGACATCCCTTGCTTTAGTTTCCCTATCTTCTTACACCTAGAGCTTATGGAGTTCCAAGATGAGGAACCAAGTCAACAACACAAGGTGGAAGATAAAGAATATATGGAGTTCATCTTGGATAAAAGTGGTATTACTGACAAGTGCTTGGATTCATACTGTAAGTATTTTCTGAAGCCACCACTTTTGTTGACTTTATTTGAACAAATGCCACCTCATGAAAATTAGGCACACATGTTTGATAAATTAAAACGGTCTTTGCAAGCTATATCATGCATATTTAATTTATCAATGTGTTACTTAAGTTTTTCTGAGTTGTGTGCACAAGGCTTTGACAGGTTATTAAGGGAATTGACAATGTCTAATCTTGTCAATTCATGTTCAGGGTCAAGCTAATGGTTAAATAAGCGCTTATTGGGAGGCAACCCAAGGTTTAGAGTAGTTTTGTTTTTCAGTTAATATCTTTTGGTTTTAGGTAGTTTTTGTGTGTGTTTAGATATCCCAAGTCTGAAGCTTAATTACCCGAAGAAGCCTTCACCACCATCATTGGATTTCCGGCCGCATTACCTGGATCACTAGAGTTTTATGGGTATTTATCTTCTCTTTTCTTTTTACTATACTTTAGGGACAAAGTATGTTTTAAGCATGGGGGAAGGGAATTACTTGTTTGCATTGCATATAGTTGCATTAGTTTAGGTCATATTTAAAAAATTTGCATGCATTGATTAAAATCCCGAAAAGTAAAAAAAAAATTAGAAAATTAGAAAAAATATAAAAATATTGCATTTAGGTTCTTATTTCCTCATTGTTTGATTACTCTTGTTTTTCTATGCTAAGTATAAGTCCTAATCCATCATTTGCATGATATTTTGAAGTTGATATGATATGAGCATGATCATTGATTGATTACCTTGATTATAGGACTGAGCATGTATTTAGCTTGAGTATTTGATTCATTTTGAAGTTCTAGACAAAAATTTGCCTTGTGAGATATTTTTGGCATTTCATGATATAATTGTTCTCTACATTCTTGAGTGCGTCACCATGATTATCTAGATCTAGAACTTGCGTTATGACTCTTTTTCAAGGCTGCTTTAAATGATTGAATGCATGACATTAAAATGATTGAGACAATATTTTTTTATAGCCTATTATTTCCCTTCCTACCTTACAAGATTCATGTTCTTGATACCCCATTTCTTTTGAGCTTTAAGCCTATTTTTGATAACTCCACAAAAATTTTCTAGCCTAATAAGCTTGACCCATCTGGGATTTAGGACTTTAGGTTGTGTTTTTGCTTTGTGTGAGTTTTGTATAAGTATGAGAGAGTTGGAAGAAAAGGAGGAAAAGAGAAATAAAACTCTAAGTGTGTAAAGTGAAAAAAAATGAAGATGAAAAGTATGTTGCAAATCAAAGAAAAAGTTGAGTACAATTGTTAGTAATCTTCATAATTGAAAGTGAAAAGAGTTGAAGAAGAGGCAAGAAAAAATGAAGAAAGAAACAAAGTGTATAAAATCATTTATGGAGTTGAAAAAGACAGTTTGGGAGAAGTAAGAAAACAAAGTGTGTTGAATTTTAGGTTAGGATTAGTTCTTTATCCCGGATTTAGCACCACAAGCCAAAAATTTATCCCTTCCAAATTTCTCTTTACCTTGGCCCCATTACGACCCTGAAAAAGACCTCTTGATTTTTGTTATGTGTTTAATCCCCAACGGTGGAGATTTAGAACTCGGATGCAAGCTTATGGTAGTCTAGTTTTCATGGTTGATTTTGAGTGAAACGCATACCCTTAAACACTTGAGAGTTTGAGTACAAACACATTTACCTTGGTGAGGCCTATAATGAATGGATGGTCTTTGCTTTTTGCTTGTTCTAACGCATGCTAGGAAGTCTTGGTCGGGTTTGATTATATGTGAAATGCTTGTTTGATTTGAGATGGATGTATGATTGCATTTCTGTGGTGTGTTTTGGATTTATGACTTGCTTGAGGACAAGCAAGGGTTAAGCATGGGGGAATTTGATAGCTTGCATTTAGGTATAGTTTAGGATGCGTATTTATGTTTATATTGCACGGTTTTAGCTTGGTTTAGTCTAGTTCTTAGGTTTTAGGTTTTCTAGGAAATTCGGGTTTTTGCGCTTGTTTTGTTCGGTTTTGCAGATCTGTAGGTAAACAAGCATGGATGGGATGGACCTTATATGATTGTGGTGAGTTTTGATGAATCTTAGAGTGATACAAGTGAAGATTGGAATAGCTAAGGCCCAAGAGTTTGTGTGAAAAGAACGCGTAAACCCGGGCTATGCATTGGAGTTCTTGTTTTGACACCTCTATCTTGCGGTGCTTGGTTTGGGCGCTATAGTAGTCGGATGAAGCTGAAATTGGTATCACTGGAAAGCTAATTCAAAGAGCTACAATTCATGTTTGTACTCCGAGTCCAACTTTCAAATCTAAGTAGGTCAAAATAGCCTATGAAGTGTCACTTAAATGCTGAACCGAGGGTAAAAGCCCGGGTTGAATCCTAAATGCGCGACCGCGCAATTTTGGACCTAACCCAAGCAATTCCAACTGAATGTACATTACGCTGGTTGCACATGTAACACCCCTATTTTACAACATTGGGTATTACCGCCAGTGACCTCAGACTTTACCGTCCAAAGTCACCCAAGGCTTTTAGAATGATATAGAACAATTAAAATGCGGAATAAAACATAATACATAAGTCGGAAGACATGCTCCCGAAGGAGACTTAGTTCATTACAAAATATCTTACATTGTCTTTAGCTTTAGGATTAATTGAAAACAAACACCAAATCCATCATGTCTCGAGGATAGAGAAACATTAAAACTAAAACGGAAATAAAAGTACATATTGAGTGGTCTTGACTTCCTTCACCTTCCTTCACTTCGCCTTGCTATGGTTTCCTGAATCTGACATAATTCGCGAGGGGCGATAGAATGCCAGGCAAACATGCGGAAAGAAGAATTAGTCTAGGAGACTAAGCGAGCGGGATTAGAACTTCCCGAGGGTACTTTGGTAATTTCAACTTATCGGTGTAAATGAGAGGGTAAAGGGTTATGTTTACGATGGCTTGACTATGTGGAGCTAAGATACGAGAATTTACGGTAGCATATCCCGAAAGGGATAGCTTGAAGAGCAAGAGAAGTACTACTAGATTGTAGTCTTCTTTAGAGTAGAAGGTATGTTGAGAACTTTCATTTATTCAATCAAATCAAATACCACTCGCGCCCGTAATGGACCGAGAGCCGGATCGGTCGTTAGAGACCGGTCCGATCTAGTCATTTTAGTTGTGCTTTAGCACTTATCTTATTTAGTGGTAAAGACATTCGCTTTCCATTTATGATTTAAAGAGTATGTGGTGGGACACGGATAATCCGAGCCACCCGAGGGAAAACTCCGTTTCCCGGCACTTAGCTAGAGTGTGCTCATCCCTCCTTGCAATCAGAGCGGATGGGATCATGATCCCAAAAGTCGTACTTCAAACGCGTAGGCACTTACGACTTAGTGGGGTTATGTAGAGGCATTGGCTATCGCACGCCCCTCACTAGTTCGACATCGATCTCGAAACGAGATCGTAACAATCAAGATAATAACCACACTAGCATAAATAATCCTAACAAGGAATATATAAAGCAATCTATGCTAACAATAGTCGTTATTTCTAGCAATCGATATTTCCTAGTTTCATTTTTATTTAAGCATACAAGTCGTTCCCAACATCGAGAAATAGTATAAAGACGGATTAAAAGGGCACAAGGGGAAATTCCACCTGCCTTAGCGTAATCGAGTTTAGCACGAGCTTTCAACGAAAATTAGGCGAGTTCCTACTATGAGCGAGGATTCCGACCTAATGATATAGAATTTACGAAAAAGCTCAAAACACGATTTTTACTTTTAGAGTTCGAAATACCTCTTATACTATTTATAAGAGGGTTTACGTTTCTAAATTATTATAATAACAATTTAGAAAATGATTTTCCTAAAATAATAATATTCCGTTATTATTATTTTAGTTTTTTTGGTAATATCCTTATTATTCCGAAAATATCTTTATTAAAATACTTATCAATTTAATTCCTTTAAAAAGATTGTACTTACTTTCAAAATTCTTATTATCTAAAAATTCTTACTTAGAAGTTTCCTAAAATAGGATTTCCTAAGTTGCTTGATTAGGTAACTTACTATTATTACTATATGTTACACTATCTTGATTTATAACATTTCTAGAATCCTTTTTATATTATAAAGTCTATAAAAATATTCTCATGTCTTGTATAAAATATATTCCTCCCTTATTGAACTCTCACCTTATGATCATAACTAATATTTTAATATTTTTGATTTATAAAACTAATATTTACCTTATATAAAAGGTTTTCTTTTTAAATAATTCACTTAATCTATAATTATCTTAGGATATTTGTAACCTCCTACCCTCATATTTAATCCATACTTTGTCTTGTGACTAAACTTTATACTAGGACCTAAGTCACCAACATATATGGTACTAAAATTTATATATGTACATATTACTAGAAGTCCTTAGTTTGTAGTAGTTCCTACACTTAATAGTATACCTATTTCATATTTTTATTTAGTAAAGGATTTAATTCCTAAGTATATTTATTAGGACAAAAATTATAACATGACATATTCTAAAGTTTAATACATGCATTAATTTCTAAATTCTTATAAGATCAAGGTGTTAATATATATTATAATTTTGTATGTTATGATTATTTATACAACCTATTTATAATATGATTGTGCATGCAATAACTTTTATCTATTAGAGACTTTTTGATTTATTTTATGAAGATCTATCTATTTCATAAAACATACTATCCATATATTAATGCAATATATTTATATGTCCTAATTATTTCATAAGGTTATTTATTTTAAGAAAGAGCATGCAATATATTTATATGTTCTAATTATAAGGTTATTTATTTTAAGAAAGAGCATGCAATATATTTATATGTTCTAATTATTTCATAAGGTTATTTATTTTAAAAAAGAGCATGCTACAAATAACTTAATTCCATTTATTTAATTGATCTACTTTAGCTTAAGTTACTATGGTAACTTTAATTTGTTTCTAGTCTTATAACTAACAAGATCTTCCCCTAATATTTTTATTCTAAATTTTTATTTATCTACTTTCCAAATATCATAAAAAGGCTTTAGTAAAAATATAACATAATTTAAATAAGTAGAAAAATATAAGTTGAGATTTTATACTTTCTGTATTCTGTTTTACAGAACACTGGAGTGGAAGAACAGGGGAGGTGATCGGCGGCAGGGGCGGCGCAACCAGGCCCTCCGACGGCTCGGCAAGCGGCGGCGGTCCGGCAGGTGTGGCGCGGCGGCGGTCCGGCGTCCAGCAGTGGCGGCCCGGTGGCTCCAAAGGGAAGAAAAGAGGAATTTTGTGGTGTTTTTATAGTGTTTGAATGGATGAATAACTTAGAGAGAGTGGCTGATTTTTGAATGCTTCTAGTGTGTTGGCTAGAGGAGGAAGAAGAGCTTGAATGTGTGGGAAGAATGGGTGAATAGGAGGCCTTTTATAGGCAAAGTAGATGAGGTGATGAATCCATGCCATGGTGTATGCACCAATGGAGGAAGGGGAGGTGTCTAACCATTGGTCAAGTTTGTGTTAGTTGAGGGTGATGGAAGGGTGAGGTAAGAAGGGTGGTCTTGCAAGGAAGAGGGAGGTGGAAGAAGCTTCCATAGACATGCATTGGAAGGTAGTCCAATCTACGTAAATCACATCAGACATAGTCTGATGTCTATTTTTTTGTAAGAGAAGAAGATTAAATTGGTTTAAGTTGATTAGAATGGTGTGGTGTAGTAAGAAAGTGCAATTGGTCTAGTGGTTGAGAGTGTGTGGCGTGTGAGGGTAGGATGCAAGAGATCTCGGGTTCAAATCCCGGCTCTTGCATTCTTTTTGCAAGACTTTGTAATGTGATTTTTAAGCCCTTATGTATTTTATTTTATGAATAAAATTCACTTCTAAATTATTATTTTTAGTTGATGTTCTCTTAAATAAAATCCTCACTTTATTCAATTATATCCCTCGAGTTATTTTATTCGAGTTTTCGACTATGATCTTTTTATTGTTAAACTTTTTTCCAAAAGTATAGTAGACTTTAATTCGATTAAAATCCTCCTTTTAATTTAAAGAAACTACTTGATAATAAACTTTATATTATAAAAGCTTGGAATATCGCGGATATTACAGCACATTGCTCGGCCGAGCAATTGGAAAACCGTGCAATCTGGTTTTGCACGCGGACAACATATGCCGACTATTGGGCTTGAGTTTTAGGCCTAGGATTATATCTTCTCCGAGATTGTAGCTGAATTGTAGGGTTTTGAAGGATTATTTTGAGAGACATATATAAGCCTTTGTTAGTTTATTTCTTTCATAACTTTGATCATAATTTTGGAGGCTAGGGTTTTCTCTCTTCTAAGGAGCAACCTTTGAACCTTTGTAAGTTTTCTTAATTTTAATTATGCATTGCTAAATTCCTTTGTGTTTGGCTAGTTATTGAAATCATGATTTGCATATTGTTGTGAGGTTTATATGATTCTCAACAAACTTGAATAGAGTTTATTCTATGTGCTTAATTGAATCTAAACTAGGGTTTTATTAGATTAGCTACCTAATTGAATTTCAAGTTATAACCGAATCTTATTAATTTTCGGTCGGAGTTAATTTGATCAAGAGTATACTTTAATCAATTTAGTACCGGTTGGAATAGTTGGTTAAAGAAGGGAATAACTTCACAAGTCACTTAGATGTTCGGTTGCTCTAAGTGCTTGTTTCTATTGATAACTTGAATCGTTATGTTATTGTCTAATTGAATCTAAAAGGTCTTTTAGGTTGTTAGATAATTAGGGTTGTTAGACTGGTAATTCTATCAACTAAATCTGAAGTTCGGGTCTTAATCCTTAGTGGGTTCATAATCCACAATAGATTATTTAAGTGATAAGAGAATCAAGAGAATCGATGATCAACAAAGCAATATTATGATGGATTTAACTAGATGAACACGCTTGTCTCTCATATTTTAAATCATCTTTGCATTCATATTTACTTTTACTTTGCATCTTAGATTAGACTTTCAATCATAAAACCCCCATATTTCGGTTACTTGGCATTCAAGTAATAACACAAATACACGAGTCATTGTGGGATCGACCCTTATTAACGACCACTGAAAATACCTCATCAGGGTCTGGTAGAACCGTCGGTTTGAGTCCTACTTGCACCATATGTGTACACATTATAATATACATAGATATCTATGAGCATTAAATTTTAGGTATGGATCAATGCAAATCCAAGATAAAAAAAAAAAAAAGTATATGTGTGTACCTAAAGAAATGTCATGTGTACTAGTAAAGACTGAGATAGTGGTTTTAATTAGGCTGAGATATGTAGCCATTTTTTATTAAGCTAGGCAATATTGATCACAAAACACCTTAAATGGACCGAAGTTAGGCCATATTTACATGAAATAGTGGTTTCGAACTTATAAACCCTAATCCATGCACCAATGTCGATAAAACCCTAAACCCTAAACTCACGTACCTGATGACTCTTGACGATGAAAATGGAGCTGATGAGTTCGGAAATGGCAAAAAAAAATGGAGCTTTTGTGTTGTGTTCGAACAATGGAGCTTTTGTCAATGGAGCGTGTCGAAGAAGATGGCAGATGCTAAAGTAGTAGCCATCCAGATGTGTTAATGGGAAAACCTGGTAAATCTTGTAGTTAAAAAGACGAGGGGTAAAAGGGTAAAATCACAATTTTTAATGAGAAACCTGATGGAGTAGATGACTGGGTGGTTCTCCGCAACAAAATTACATTTAATCGGTGTGTCAAAATTAATAGTGGTTTAACGAACGATATCTTATAATGTCAACCATTTAGTGGGTGATAGTACGCAAAAACCTCTATAATTAACTAACCCTAAAATACTCTTCAATTTATATTAGCTTATATATATATATATATATGTATGTATGTTATAATTAATTGATCTTAGCTCAAAACAATGATTTATGCGCTCAAACTATATATTTATTACATATTCAAGAAGCATTTGAATCAAAATTTAACTAAATGTATATAATTATTTATATAGACTTTGGTCATGGGTTGAAAAGATATGTCATTCATTACAATTTATCTTAAAATTCAAGATTGCTTACATGAATTTTCATCATTCTAAATTCGAGTCACACCTGACAGACACCACAATCAATACACAAATTCATTGGAATCTACAAATCAAATTAATTCAAAACAAATACAATCCTTTGAAGACAATCATATTAATTCTATTACCCATATCATAACATGACCTATATATATATATATATATATCTACTCTTACGCTTTTTATAAAAAAAATTATAATAAATTCATATTACCCTCAATTAACCATGCTTAGTCATATTATTATTAATGTATTTTGAATTTTAATTTAAATAATTTCATTCTTATAAATTTATGTACACTTATAAATTTAACACACGTAAAAATATGACCTCGTCCAATGGACGGGTACAACCTTCTAGTATAAATTAAGAATTGTGGTGGTTGTAGATCTTCTCTCTTTAATGTCGCGCACCTTGTTGTGTGGCATGAGGCCATGAGTATATCAAAACTATTATTGCAAATCCTTAAGCATTTCATAATGTTGGACATTCATATTTCCAAATTCTGAAGAACAATGGGCTCAAATTTGGGCCAAAATAGACAGGAAATGAGCTTCAATGTTCAGATTAAGAAAAAGGCTAAAAGTGGGCTACAAGTTTACAAAAGTCGCATGTAAGTTGCAAGGGAAGTCTCCAGATTTTGTTGGGTACTAGAATTATATGAAAGCAAGTGCTAGAAGTGGGCCAAGCAATCATGTAAAGTAAAATATAGCCTTACAAACATAAAACCACCTCTTATTTTCACTTGCACAAATCCAACCCTCATAAATTAAAATCACACAAAACATCACTTATTGTAGACCCGACTCCTGAGCAAGTCCGGCCTGCATAGCCACTGCTCTAAAAATCTCACTTAGACGTTAAAAGGTGTCAGCCTGCTTTTCCGTCTAATCCGTCTTGATACTCGTGTAGCTCGTTTAGGCCATGCTTCCTAGGCGCTAGGTAGTCCTTCTCCGCGAAAAAACCACTTATCATTATCTAAAATATTGTGTCTAGTCTGAATTAGTGACTAGCCAACAAAGACTACAAACCAGGTAAACTGATTTGCGCCAACCAACTCGACCCAGTAGAAGAAAAAATTGTAAGACTTAATTTTTACGCAAGTAAATAGGTAGAAAAAAATGAAATATAAAACCTTTCAGTATCCACCACGTCTCCCATCCCTATAAACACCTCACATAAAGTGGTTGCACAAAATTTACTTTAATTCAAAGAATTTGAGAATAGACAGAAAATAGCTACACATAACATCTGGTGCCAAATTTTATGCAGAAAGCAATGAAGTGGCTCTCTTTAATCCATGTTGACGGTGCTGAAGAAATTTCACACGTCCATATGATATTGTCTTAACATTTTTTCCTAATATGGATAGATGAATTTGAATACTACCATGTACAGTCAGATTGAAAAGGATTGAATTGGTGGGTCAACAGGATTTGGTAAGGTACAAAACAGCAAACAATATTACAAGTAAGGTTTAATGTCAGATTAGGTCAGACTTTTTAATCCCTCCCCTTCTACTTAACCACTAATGACAATTGCATTCATTTAACTTACATGTTCAACATCAAATTATATGCAATGCACTTATGCAAGTGCTTCATTAAACACGTACAGTCTCGAGTATCAAGCAAGATTTGGTACGTACAGTCAAAAAGAAATAATAAATATTTTTATTTCATTTAGTGCATGCAATTTAGGCTCCAACATTGCACCATATGAAAACTATTTTGTTGTGTGACTTTCGGTTACTTTGCTTTGCTTTGAATACAACATACGATACTGTATCTTATATATCTTTGTTGCATTTTCATATACGTATTTCTTACCTTATCAACAAATAAAATGTTTGTTAATAATTTACCAGCATTTTCCCCAAATTTTTAATCAGATATCTTGTTTTTTTTTAATCAGATATATTTTATTGTAAGAGCAAAAATAACCCTTTCCTCAAATTTTTTTTCTAGAAACCTTTCCTTGATTTATACATAATACCGTAATTGTCTTATATAGATATACAAAATTTTGGAATAAAAAAAAGACATCTCGTAAAATTGTGGAGAAGACACGTCTCGATCGGTGCCAGATTGCGAAAAAAAAGGACTTGCCTCTTGAGTTCTTGCCATATTGATAAGAATTGGAGTTGACACGCGTGCGTGACTTTGTAATTGATAGCTCTCTTGTACCCTATAATATTGTTACTTTTAGAACATTGAGATTATTAATTTTATGATGGACCAATTAAAAGAGGTTTTGGGGGTTAATAATCCGTGATTATTTTGGTTAAAATTGTGTGTTTAGTTCAGTCATCTATCTCTTTCCAATCTAAGTCTCATTGAGTTCTGATGAGTTTGAGTGACATGAAACCAACATTGTTATTTGTCTAGCCAGGAAAATGTACGTGTAATATCCATACAATTTGAGTTTTTGGTTTTGACTATCCCTAATTCCAAATAAAACTTTTAGAAAATTTTCTATTCATTGACTGACCTTCTTTTATAAAATAGTTGAATACTCGACTAAACTCTTAAGTACATCTCATTTCAGTATTCTGGTCTAATATTCTATCCGACCAAAAAAAGGTCTAATATTCAATTTTTATGATGTGTTTAAATGTATCGGATCAATTCAATATAAATATACTGAACATTTTTTTTAATATCCAATTGTAAAACGATCAAATAAAATTAAAAAAATTCTATATGTTGTTGGTCTTTTTTTATTTTTTGATCTTGTGTTGTCAACTTACCAAATGAAAAACTAATATAGAAGACATATTTCTGTAAGAATATTGAAAATAGAAGAAATTCCATGCAATTATGAAATTCATGACAACAATTTTATGTTCAATATTAGGCGAAAAAAGGTATGTTGAAAAATGGCCATTTCAATGTGATTCTTCCCCTTTTTGGAACCAAAAAATTAATGGATGTTCCTTTTAAAACTGAAAGGATATAGAATGAAGACAATGAAAGCCGAATTAGCTCTTAATTTAGTAGGATTAATGCAGCTAAATCCTTGCTTGCACAGCATACAATATGCAACTTCAAGCAATGGAAAGCTGATAGTACCTAAAAACTGAAGTGGGGAATGCCAAATGGGCCAGATCGATTGGATTAAAAGCAAGGAAATTTGTTTTGAACTCCTCAGTTTGCATTTAATTGTTTAAACTAGCGTAGTTCCCGCGCCATGCGCGGATTTTTTTAATGTTTTACTTAAATTTCATATCTAAAATGTATCATATTGTATATTGATTTAACGCATGTTCATGTCATAGATTGAATACACAAATTAAATTTACTTCTACGTATATTGTACTAATTTTGAATATAAAAATAAATTAAGTATGACCTACTTATTTAAAAAAATGACAAATTAACTTTAACATAATTGGATGAAAGAATTGAAACTAATCCAATTTTATATAGTTAAAATAATTATTTTTCATCTACTTTATAATTTATGTGAGGTCCAATAATATAAATGGGGAGTTTAAGGAAGAGTGAGATGTGAAAAATATGACGTGTCTTAATGTTGCGACCTCTTATTTTTTTAGTTGCATGTGGCAAAAAAAAAGAGGTGGATTAATGTAGAAAGTACATGTAGCAAAAATAGGTAATTTAATGTGATGAACTTATTTCTTTCAGGTGACATGTAAGAAATATAAGCAAATGTGTTTCTAAATTTTCCAAAATTGAAATTCAAGAGCACTCATTGGAAAAAAAATTCTCAATCCCTCTAATCGGGTGGTCGTCGGTCGATCTTTCAACCAAATCCCCAACAAATCAAATAAACATCCGTAAGATCGGATAAGGCTGGGAGGGGTAGCTCAAAGTTTGGGTAAAATTTGAACTCCGATCAAGTTTCGTAAGCTACAATAAGCTTCATCAACTCTTTGTGTCGAATAAAAGGGACCGAGTTAATTTTTTAACTTAAGTTTGGATAAGCTCAAAATAAACACCACCATTGCTCATAGATGTCATTGGGGCTGAGCACAGTTCGGTTCAAACCGAAATTTTAAGCCGAACCGACCGAACCGACCGAACCGTACCGAACCGTAACCGATATAATTCGGTTCGGTTTAGAAATTTTCCAAATTTCGATCTCGGTTCGGTTTTTGGTTAAATTTCGGTTCGGTTCGAATTTTCCAAAGAATAACTTCTATTTATCTAAAACCAACAAAAACCCAAACCGAACCAAACCAATTTGGTTCGATTTTCGGTTCACATAAAATGAAATTTCGGTTTTCGGTTTGGTTTTTGTCGGTTCGGTTCGGTTTTGAACCGATGCTCAGCCCTAGATGTCATCACAACCAACTATATTTTTAGAAATACTAAGCAATTCTAAGCGAAGAGGATCGCGTACATAGACGGTTCAGACGAACTATTATGCAAATTAAAAGACTAAAATAAGTTAGGAGCTTCAAATACTTATGTAGGATTTTTAGAACTAAACTATTAAGACCTAACTATGTGAAAATAATTTACATCACATCATGGAATCAAAAAAAAAACATATTTTTCAACTTGTATATTTTTATTTTAAATTTTCAATAATAAGACCCACAATATATTTTAATTTTTAAATAAAAAAGAAAATAGGTACATATAATTATAAATATGGTTAGAATTTCTTACCTAAAATAAAATAGATTTTGCTTAATTTATAAAATCGTACTTACCATGTTCAGAAATTGTGAGTAGATGTTTTCATTAATTTGTCTATAACAAACTTATCACCAAATCTTCTGAAATTTTAAATTATTAACTTGCTTTACCATTTAAAAAAATCATGTATTTAAATGTTCTATATTTTATCCCTTTTTATTGTATTTCAAAGATTCATCTATTTTTAGAAGACTTAGATTTTATTTGTTTATTTTGGAAAAAATATCTTCTTCCATATACATAATTATATTAGTTTGTACAATTTAGTCGTTTTGTGGACTAACAATAAGTTGTAAAATATTCACATGGTTAAATAAAAAACCTAAAATCCTAAAATATAACTAATAAATCCTAGAAAAAAAATCAAGTATATTTTAAATAAAAGATGCACCAAATCTTTTCAAAATTTGATTTCTATATATAAAAATTCATTATAATTTAACCATAATAAAGTGATTTATTATGTAAGAATGAAATTTAACCAAAATAAAATAAAGTGAGGTGTAACTAATACTTATGAGTTACTATTATTTAAAAAATCTTGACCAAAAAAAACTATTATTTAAAATAAAAAAAAAAGCTATGAGTTTCGACCAAAAAAAAGGCTATGAGTAGATAAAAAATGAGTAATTTCTTGATTTTTTATAAATGTATGTAGAAAATCTTTAATAAATTTATAAATAAGTTTTTTTAAAATGAAATAATATATGGAAGATATGAGATTTTGTAAAATAAGTTAGTTTGATTTGAAAAATCTTACGTATTCAAATTTAAACTATAGTCATCCAAAATTTTGTTCGATATAAATTTACAATCAGTTATTCTAAACATTGACAAAATTTACCTTTCTAAACATAAATATATTAGTGATAAATGATAATTATTCAAATTTTTTTAAATAAAAATAAAAATAAAAATCTAAACTACCAATGTAAAAAAATCTAAATCTAAACTACCATTTGCAATGTAATATTTATAAAAAAATTTTTGCAAATCATAACAATAAGTGCGGATATATGTGAATTCTAATGCAATTAATTAAATAGCACCTTCTCGTTTGTGAAATTGAAGATTTTAATTACAAAATTGATCAATTTTGCTAATCTTTCTTTTGGTAGTGTAAAATATCATGAGTTTTTTAGAATGTTAAATTGCATATAAAGTATAATAATATAAATATTCTTAAATAATAAAAAATAAATTTAGTTTTGTATGACAGTATAAAAATATTTTTTATGATGTGTAAATGACGTGGCAAATTAATTAATACAATAAGTTTATGTGGTATTTTTAGAAAAAAGAAAAATTATGTTCTTTAATATGGTAACGATATGTGGCAAAAGCTGAGATGGAGTAATTTAGGAATGACATGTGGTAAAAGATGAGGTGGCGCATTGTAATAGCTCCAAACCTTATTACTTTTATATATATGGTAGATTTTATAAATAAATCAGTCTGATTTTTTTATTCTTTCTTCCTTATATAACTTATCAGTTAAATTCAAGAAGAAAAGGAGGCCACCTATCTTTGGAATAAGTTAATGGAAGTGTTATGAAAGAGTTACTTAAAAAACAGCATGATTAAAATGGATGACAAATCAAATCAGCCAACACCAAGACCGGCCAATGCCAAAATTTTATTAAAAACAAAGGTAATACTCCGAATATATCATTTTCAACACCACCTAAAAATCATATTTCATTTTAATTATTAATATTGTTTCCATATTATGTACCTAGCAAATGTAGACAACAGAAGATAATTATCGTTCAACTCAAATTGTGCAATGGATAGTTTCAACGTTTTCTTTGATTTTCTAGCATGACTAATTAGTATATAAAAATTATTTTCTACCAAAAAGTATATAAGAATTATTATACTTAGTCATAACACATTTTCTCTCCTTTTCTCCATTCATTTTTTTCCTTTCAAATCGAGTTGAACAATTAATTTTATAATATCGGTTTATCTTATTTAAAAAATTAAATCCTAAAATAATAAATTATCTTAGAAAAAATATTATAATTTTTATAAAATCTTTTTAAAATGGACTTTTTATAATATTTACATCATAGAAAAGCCTTAAAGTATATTGACAAGTCAAATCCTACCCATCCAGCAAGTGTATGAGATCGGTCTCAATAACAAAGTGTTGAACTCCAGGACTAAGTAGTATTAATTGTAATTTATAAGTAAACTAACCTGTAAAAACTAAGAAAATTTTGAAGATTCTCAAACAGATGACTCACGAGATCTAAATGAAACGAAAGCAATTGAGACTGATCACTCAAGCATGAACACAAGAAAGACAACAGAAACGAGAGAGAAAACGCTCTCCATTATGAAAAAATGATTAGTACAGAGAACCTACTAGATACAGAGTATTTAACAGAAAGTTTGTTACTAAAACTACAGCTGTCTCCAACTACCTACTAAGCTAGAGCTAAACTGAATTAAATAATTCACGTGCTCCGCTTGCCACGTGGACAACATCAAGCTCCTATATTCTCATATCCCCCCCTCAAGTTGGACGCATGGAAGACACAAGTCCAAGCTTGCTGGAAAGAAAATGATGTCGGTGTGCTCCCAAAGCCTTGGTGAACAAATCTGCAAGTTGAAGTGAAGACTTAATGTGAACTATTGCCAATAGCCCTTCTTGAACCATATCTCGTACAAAATGGCAATCAATCCGAAGATGCTTTGTCCTCTCATGAAAAACCGGGTTGGCAGCTAGATGTTGTGCCGCTTTGTTATCACAATAGAGAGGAATAGGCAGGGGAACATCCACATACAAATCAGTAAGAAGACCTTGTAACCAGACAATCTCACTAGCTGTATGGGACATTGCGCGATACTCACTCTCTGCAGATGACTTAGAAACAGTCTTTTGTTTCTTAGTCTTCCAGGAGACTAATGAATCTCCAACAAAAACACAATAACCAGTGAGAGAACGACATGTATAAGCACACGAGCCCCAATCTGCATCTGTGTATGCTGTAATTTTCAACTCAGTATTGGCTGGATAAAACAAGGAGAAATCAACAGTGCCTTTTGAATACCTCAACAAATACATGGCAGCATTCATGTGTGGCTCTCGAGGACATGATAAGACCTGACTAAGTTGTTGAACTGTATAGGCAATATCTGGTCGACTCAAGGTTAAGTATAGAAGTCGACCAACCAGTCTTCTATATGTCTCAGTAGACTCTATCTCTTTACCTTCTTCTGGATTCAACTTCAAACCTCTTTGCATAGGAAAATCAGTAGGCTTACACTCCATCATGTTAGTATCAGACAAGATATCTAACACAAACTTTCTTTGATTTAAAAGTAGGCCATCAGAATTTCTAGAGATTTCCATACCCAAGAAAAATCTAGCTAATCTCAAGTCCTTAATAGTAAAAGCCTGATCAAGAGCTTTCTTAACCATGGTAATTTCGGTAGAATCATCACCTGTAAGGAGCATATCATCAACATAAACAAGCGCCACAGTCATCAAGGAGCCCTTCTGTTTGATAAACAAAGAATAATCCTGGCGAGATTGAACAAAACCAAGCTTCAAAAGTAACTTAGTAAGCTCAATATTCCACTGTCTACTAGCTTGTTTGAGACCATAAAGTGATCTTTTTAAATGACAAACCTGTCCAGGAAGAGCCTTAGAATAACCCTCAGGTGGTGTCATATAAACTTCTTCATCCAAAAAGCCATGCAAAAATGCATTATTTATGTCAAGTTGGTGCAACAACCAATTCTTAGATGAAGCAAGTGCCAAAACAACTCTGACTGTTGTAAACTTAGCAACAGGTGAGAATGTGTGTTTATAATCCTTGTCTTTGACATGATTATACCCTTTAGCAACCAACCGAGCCTTCAACCTCTTAACTGAACCATCTTGTCTCAGTTTGACTTTATAGACCCACTTGGAGCCTATTGCTTTCTTGCCTTGTGGAAGAGGAACAAGATCCCATGTATGGTTCCTTTCCAAAGCTTCAATCTCCTTATTCATAGCCTCCACCCAATCTGAATTATGTTTAGCCTGACCATAATGAGATGGTTCAAACACAGTCAAAGCATTACATAAAGACTAAACATATTCAGGAGACAAATGAGCTAAATTTTCCATCTTTATCACATGAAAAATCTGTGACATGCTATCTGCAGCATCTCTAGAATCCATAGTTGGACAAATAAAGTCCTGAAATTTAGCTGGCCGTTTAATCACTCTTGAAGGTCTAGACACTAGAGCTGGTGTCTCTACTATAAGATCCTGAGCTTGTGCAACATCACCAACCCCTTCCAGATTCTGATCAGGACTAGATGCAGCTTCATAAGAACCAGTATCAACTGGCTCAGAAATAACAGTATCCCGAGGCAAAATTTGTATAGAAGATGGCCTAGGATCAGACTTAGAAGAAATAAACTCATCATCACCTCCCAAGCTGATCAAAGGTAGATTTGGTGTATCATTAGAATTTTGTAGCATGGATTGCTGTTTAAAAGGAAATATAGTTTCCTTGAAAACCACATGCCTACTAATATAAATCTTCTTGGATTTTAAGTCATAAACCTTATAGGCCTTTTGACTTAATGGATATCCAAGAAACACACATTCTCGGGCTGTCTCTTGGAACTTATCTCTTTGTGTCTTTGGTATCCAAGCAAAACATAAGCAACCAACAGTTCGTAACCCTTCTATATCAGACTTCTTACCATGTAAAACTTCAAAAGGAATCTTGCCCTTAAGAACTAAGGAAGGCAGTTTATTAATAATGTGTGTTGCTGCTAACACACATTCACCCTAGAAATAAGCAGGTAACCCAGCTTGTATCTTTAGAGCCATAGCAATCTCCACTAGATGCCTATGTTTTCTTTCTACTCGTGCATTCTGTTCAGGAACATAAGGAGCTGATTTTTGATGTATAATACCCTTGTTAAGCAATAATTCCTGTAACCTCTATTGAACAAACTCTGTCCCATTATCTGACCTCAGTATCTTAACTGAACATGCAAATTGATTCTCCACATAAGCAAAAAACCCAGCTAACACCCCATAAACCTGATCTTTACTCCGAATTAGATGTGTCCAAGTACATCTACTATGATCATCAAGAATGGTGACAAAATATCTGGCTCCACAAACAGAATCTGTTTTGTAAGGTCCCCACAAGTCAACATGAACCAACTCAAAAAGTTTTGAAGCAAGAGAATCACTTCTTTCAAAAGGTAGTTGTTTTGAACGTACACAAACATCACAATCCAAAGTACTCAAATCTTGAGTCTTACAATCAAACAATTGTTTCATCTTTGACATAGAAGCATGTCCTAGTCTAGAATGAAGCAACATAAGCTCATCTAGTTTATTACACGCCTTATGAGGCTTTTTATTTGCATCTTCAACCACAGCTTGTATCCTGACTTTGACATCTTCAATAGGCAGCATGTTCAAATCTCCACACCTTACTGCTGTTCCCAGAACTTGTTTACTGATAAGGTCCAAAATCACACAAGCCTTTGTATGAAAAAATACACCAATTCTCTCAATATCTAACAGCTTTGGCACAGATAATAAATGATGTTTAAAATCAGGCACATAGAGCACATCCATCAAAAGCAAACCTTTTGTTAACAACACTTTTCCTAAGTGTGTAACAAGTTTAGTCGTACCATCAGGCAATCCTATCACAATAGGCTGTCTCAACTCATTCAATTCAGAAAACATGTTACTATCATAAGAAATGTGATCTGTTGCTCCTGAATCAATTATCCATGATTGATTAACTTCATTCATAGATACTGAATTCAATAAATGCAAATTACCTGCAAAATTGACTGAACCATGCTGCTCATCAGAATTCATGATCTGCTTCCCTTTCATCATCTTGCAAACCTCCTGGAAGATAGCATTAGCCAACACATTAGAAACCTGAACTGAATCGTCCTGATCAAGTGGTGTATCCTGCTGACTTCTGTTCTGTATATTTGCCACAGTTTTGCCACTTCTGTTGCTAGAACTTCCTGAACCTCCAGAGCTTGACCCTGATTCAACACCTTTCCCGTTTGGCCCTTTGTACCACTCAGGATATCCTACTATCTTAAAACAATTCTGCTTAATATGCCCCTTCTCATTGCAATGAAAACAGATTCTCTCCTCTTTCTTATATTCCTTCTTCCCTCCACCTTCCTGTTTACCAGTTTTTCCGACTGCCATAATCTCATGAGATGAACCTCCAGAGCTTGAACTTCCTGTAATCTCCTTGTGCTTTTCAACACTAGACACCATGTGATAAGCTCGACCTGCTGATGGTAAAGGATCTTGAGACAGAATATGAGTTCTAATTTGCTCATAAGTATCTGTTAATCCAATTAGAAACTGCATGAGTTTCGGCTTCTCATCCCTTTCAACTATTTTCTTGAACACTTGACAAGTACACCTTCCACAACTACAAGTCGGTAAGCCTTCTATGACCTGTAATTCATCCCAGATTCGCTTCATCTTGTTGTAATATGCAGCAACACTCAAATTCTCTTGTTTCATGTTGCAAATTTCCCTTTGTAACTGATACACCAGAGGAGTGCTTGATTCAGCATATCTTTCAAGCAAATCATCCCAAAGAACTTTCGCAGATCTAGCATATGTAAAATTCACAGAGATTTCTTTGGACATGGAATTGATTAACCAGCATCGGATCATGAAGTCGCACCTGATCCACCTAGCCAGATTTTCTCCATCATCTGGTCTTTCACATGATCCATCAACAAAACCTAGCTTTTGTTTGGATCCTAAAGCCATAATCACACTCCTACTCCAGGTAATGAAATTTGTTCCATCAAAAGGCACAGACACGATTTGATTACCTGGATTGTCTGAATTGGACAGAAATAAAGGATCTGTGTAGCCATTTCCTCCATTAAACGAATTTCCTGAACTTGCTTCTTCGTCACTCCTTGGCGCCATTTGATCACAAAAGCTTCGCCAACACAATTATCCTCTTACAATCGACGCACGATCGTAATCTTCGTCACCAACGAAATCAGAATCGACAAATCAACTTGTCGAATTCGGATCGCCAAAGAGAAACTCAAGAAAAACACCTCACAGAAACAAAAGAGAACTCTTCATCGCTCTGATACCATTTGAAGATTCTCAAACAGATGAATCACGAGATCTAAATGAAACGAAAGCAATTAAGACTGATCACTCAAGCATGAACACAAGAAAGACAACAGAAACTAGAGAGAAAACGCTCTCCATTATGAAAAAATGATCAGTACAGAGAACCTACTAGATACAGAGTATTTAACAGAAAGTTTGTTACTAGAACTACAGCTGTCTCCAACTACCTACTAAGCTAGAGCTAAACTGAATTAAATAATTCACGTGCTCCGCTTGCCACGTGGACAACATCAAGCTCCTATATTCTCATAAAAATATTAAGAGATGATTGCTACTATAAACTAATACAACCAAGCAAACAATTAATGAATGAAAAATATCAATTGGAGAAAAGCTTCTAATATTACGGATCCCAAAATAATGCGACCGTGCCTAGACTCAATTATTGAGAGATGACTTTGTTTGAAGACAATTGTCTAATATATTTACTAAATCCTTTCAAATGTTAGCAAACGTGCCTAGACTCAATTAAACATCCACTTTCGTGACTAACAAATTAAAATCTAGAGCTTTGAGCACTTAGAATTTAAGATCAACTTGACTTTCACGACTTGCAAAACCAACCCAATCTTCTTATATGACAATTGTTGTTCCAAAAAGAAATCAAGACACTTTCGTAATAAAGAAAACTCAGGTTCAAGTCATAAGGTTTCAATAAAAAAAAGTAACTCTTAGTCTATATTTTCTATCTGACTACTTATCAAAGTCATTACCTTTTGGTCTTAAACTTTAATAAGTTTCAATTCACACAAGTTACTATGGTAATTAGCATCTAAGATTAAATCAAACAAAAGCTTAAACATCAAATTGTGCAATTTAATAGATTTGTCTACCTACACATTGTTGGGTTCACCCCATTAATCTTAGAATTGAGAATTTAGCTAGGCATAGAGAAGCAATAAATCAAATTAATAAAGAGAATAAATATACCGGATTGCATAAAAGAATAAGGTTGAATAAAATCCAAACTCCAAATTCAAAAGAGTCTTCAATCTCCAACTAGAAAACTTCAAACTTGTCTCTTAAGTAATAATAAAAACTAGAACTCCTAATCTAGAAGATAATATAGAAGAAGTATGTATACTAAGGGTAAGCTTGGAAGAGGTGGCCCAAGTACTGACATAAGAGGGCGCACGATCACCGGAGAGGAGCACGACCCTTAACGTGCATGACCTATGAAGGATGCACAACCCTCATCATGCAGGACCCTAGACTTGAGGATGATCCTTGCCTTTTAATGATGAAAAACGCATGATCGTGCGCTATGAGACGCACAACCTTGGCCGTATTTTAGGCTTTGTTTCACGATCCGAACTTCTGCATACTCGATCATGCACCTAAGTGCACGACCTTGGCCTGCATCGTGTGGTTTTTTCACTTTGGATCTTTAATAGTTTGTTTCTGGTCCCCTCGCCTTCTAGACTGAGATCTTAATTTCGTAATGTCGAAATACGTCCAAATAAAGCTTGAACTTATCCAAAGTACCTATAAAATATATAGATACGCATGCATGTAGACATCTAAAACAGAAACAAAACGAAAAATATTAGAAAAATGAGACAAATTCATAAAACATAATAAATTAAAGTCCTAAATGGATGCCTTAATCAGATATAAATTACATTGTATCATCTATGACAAAACTTCTAATTCTTATCATATAAACATATCATGAATTATGTGTATAGACTATAGTATACGAGAAAGATCGTGATAAGGAACACTCTTTCTATGACAAATATGATAGTAGATGGAGTTTCTTTCCATGGTAACATTGATATAATATATATCTTCACAATTATAAAAATTGTATACGAGTTAGGAGTTACTCGCACATAAAAGTGTAAAGTGTACGTTATAAAAGCGATGCAATATTTTCCGTGGACACGTACATAATAATATCGTACGACCCCTCATTTGATCGTAGCCCTCCGTTATACATTCAATTTCATCTTCCGCCACAACCTTAACCATCACCATATTCTTCTACAAATATTTGGTAAGTTTTGAATACTACGGATCCAATCCAGCTACTAGTACAAGAGTTGATCGATAATGTATATCTACCCTTGAAAATGAGAGGATGCGAAAAGCCAAATTAACCTCAAAATTTGTAGAACCATGTATGAGATAAACATATCAGTCTGTTAAATAATTGTATAAGTTAATTCACTAATATATACTCCGTACAAAAAAAATTGTTGGGCAAAAAAGACTGATAAAAGTAAAATCTCAAGAGAAATTGGGAAATTTCAATTAGACGTTACTCTACGTACTTATATGGCGATCGCTCTTCCTCTTGCTTTTCACCACCCAACCAACTCCTTCAAGTAGAATACTACATAAAGAAACAAGCTCCATACCCACCAACTAAACTCAACTTACAATGCTATAATTTCAAATTTCCTCAAACTTTTTTGCATTTTTGATTTCTGGGTATTCTGTTTCATTAGCTTCTGGTTTGTGGGTATTCTTTCATTTTTAGCATTTGTGACAGAAGACACACATGAACATGGCTCATTCTCTCTGCTGAATGCTTGCTTCTGAGGTAATATATTGTTCAATTTTCATCTTGAATTCTCTACACACACAAATTTTCAGTGTTTTGCTGGTATAAATGGATTTTCCTGTCTTTGTTGTTTCGTTAATGTTTGAAATCAGACATTCTTTTTGAAGAATTCATATCAGATTGATTGGAAGAACAAGTCTTAGAGAATCATGGGTGTGTTTTTTAACCAAAATGAGGCGCGACAGAGATCTTATGTGTCGATGTAAGTTCTTAATTTCCACTATTCTGTCTTCTTTCTCTGATTTTTGCTTCAACAAAAAAAAATTGTATCTGGTAGTATTAAGCAAAAAAGAAGAGTCATATTTAGCTGTTCTCTTGATATAAATGGATTTCAACTGTTCTTTTGATAGAGAAAATGAAGCATTTGTATTGCCATTCCCATTTAGGTCTTTTAATTACCAATTCAGGCATTCATTTAAACACTCTTACAGAGACAAATTATATATCTTAATTAAGATCTTTTGACCTAAATATTATCCTACATCATAATGCTAGTATGCTACATATATAGGGAAAAGGTATTATCTTTATAATCCTGTTTTGATTTGTTGGTATTAATCATGTCTTTCTTCCAATGGGATCATGCAACTCTGTCCAAAAGTTTCTACTTTTTGCATCCGAGAGAAAATCAAATGTACAGCATTCCATGGCTCTTTATTATGTAGCCTTTTTTACCTCATCATTTCTAGCCATTTGAAAGCATCATATGAGAGAAGCTTAAAAAGGACAGATTTTACCTAGTGGTCAAATTTTTGTTTCAGTTCTTCTACAATCCTAAGCTTGAAACAAATTAAAAGGACTCAATGATTAAGAAAGGTTGTGCCCTGTGAGTTATGATAAGAAGCATACAACGGATGTAGTTAGAAGTACAAAGTAAGCAAAGAGGATTCATGATTGAGACAAGTAGTAAAAATAAAGCAACAGTATACAAAGACTCCATCTTCCTAAAATGTCTCTTATGATTCTGTTGGACAGATTTTCTTCCTTCTTTTCCCTCTTGCATGTGTTCTATTGTTAAAAATTTGTCTCAAGACACTTAATTGGATTGACTTCAAGCCTAAGGATAACACTAAATCCATAGAGAAGTTTATACTTCATTCTATAGATATTTAACACTCATCTAAATGAGAATTTAGGCCTCACTTTAGTAATTTACTTTGTTTTCATTGTCAAATGTCAATCTATAGTGAGGATACATACAAAAAGAAGTCGCAGAGAAGCAAAATCAAAGATGGTCTATCTAGTCAAGAAAAGGCCGGTAGATGCAGTTTGTCACCATTGAAATTCATCATGGTAGCTATTGTATGTGCAACCGTTATTACCTTGCTTCATGCGCCACCAATTTGCAACACCGAGCACTTCTTCTCACACTCCATATCTCGGTATCACTCATTTCATCTTATATACATCTTAAACTCATTTCACTTTCTCTATACTCTCCAAAATGTAAACAACATAGTTTTCGATTTCCTAAAATCCATGCAGGCCAAACTTAGTAAAAAGGTTGATATGGGGAAGCGACACAGATCCTAGATATGAGTCTCATTTGGACATAAATTGGAATGACATAACAAAGTCACTCGCCAAACTAAAAGAGAACGAATACCATTCAGTCGGCCTATTAAACTTCAACCCTGAAGAGATTACGCATTGGAAGGAGAAGTTTCCTGAAGGAGAGCACACTGAACTACACATAGACTACGCAGATGAAGATGTGACTTGGGATTCATTATATCCCGAGTGGATTGATGAGGAGGAAGAAGAGGACGTCCCCATTTGTCCATCATTGCCAAAGCTTGAATCACCAAGAAAACGCATTGACCTTGTAGTTGTAAAGCTGCCTTGTCATAAAGACATGGCTAATTGGTCAAGAGACGTTGCTCGGTTACACCTCCAGCTGGCTGCAGCTGGACTTGCATCCTCAGCCAAGGGTAATTACCGGGTTCATTTGCTTTTCCTCACCGAATGCTTTCCGATTCCCAACTTGTTCACTTGCAAGGAGCTTGTCACACGCGAAGGGAATTCATGGCTTTACAAGCCTAGCATGAATGTCTTGAGAGAGAAGCTTAGCCTCCCTGTTGGATCTTGCGAGCTTGCGCTCCCACTCAAAGAAGCCACCTACAAAGGTTTGTTCAAAACCAATTACCAATCTTTAGATTCTAACTTCTCATAGCTAAGTGTCTGCTTGGATGCATAATGCTTGCAATATACACCATGTTTTATGCATCATAAAGCTAAAAAAATCCATATTTGGTAAGCCAAAATATAATGCTTTTATGATAGACTGATATAAATGCATTTTGGTTCATAAAACTTAATGCATGTAAAATCAAATTCAGCATTCTGAATTTAAACGTCTGATGATGCCAAGTTCTTTATATGACATTATGTGAAACTTATGAAGCCTTTGCCATTGTACTTTGATCACCTAAGAACTGCACTATGTATGCAAACAGAGCAAATTTACAGGGGAAACCCTCAAAGGGAAGCCTATGCAACCATCCTCCACTCGGCCCATGTCTACGTATGTGGAGCCATAGCTGCAGCCCAGAGCATTCGAATGGCGGGCTCCACACGTGACCTTGTCATCCTAGTCGACGAGACTATAAGTGAATACCACAGGAGTGGTCTGGAGGCGGCTGGATGGAAGATTCGAACAATCCAAAGAATACGAAATCCCAAGGCAGAGAAGGATGCATACAACGAATGGAATTATAGCAAGTTTCGGTTATGGCAGTTAACCGACTATGACAAGATCATCTTCATTGATGCAGACCTTCTGATTCTAAGAAACATTGACTTCCTCTTCTCCATGCCTGAGATTTCAGCCACAGGAAACAATGCCACACTCTTCAACTCCGGTGTGATGGTGATTGAGCCTTCAAATTGTACATTCAACCTCTTAATGGAACACATTAACAAAATCGAATCCTACAATGGAGGCGATCAAGGCTACTTGAATGAGATCTTCACATGGTGGCATAGGATTCCTAGACACATGAATTTCTTAAAGCATTTTTGGGTAGGCGACGAGGAGGATGTGAAGCAGAAGAAAACTCGGCTCTTTGGAGCCGAGCCACCCGTACTCTATGTCTTACATTACCTAGGAATGAAGCCTTGGCTTTGTTTTAGAGACTACGACTGTAATTGGAACTCGGAGATCTTTCAAGAGTTTGCTAGTGACGTGGCACATGCCAGGTGGTGGAGGGTCCACGACACGATGCCAGATCAGCTGCAGGAGCTGTGTTTGTTGAGGTCACAGCAGAAGGCGCAGCTTGAGTGGGATCGGAGAGAAGCTGAGAAGGCGAATTTCTCAGACGGGCATTGGAAGATCAAGATTCAGGATAAGAGGATAAAGAAGTGTATTGATAAGGTGTGTTCTTGGAAGAGTATGTTGAGGCATTGGGGTGAGACTAACTGGACAAATGATGATGCACTCTATCCGTCGCCACCTGCAATCCGTCTAGCGCCTCTTAAACCGTCCTTGTGAGTAGCAGATTGTACTCCTTGTAATCTGCAGGTTATATGAGTTTGTGTTATTTGTAAATGGTACTTTGTTGAACAGATTTTGTTCAACTTTTTTTTGATTCATTTTGTTTGGTTATCTAATGAAAATTCTATGTTTTGGTCCTCATTTGGCCTGTTTTTTTCCATCAGTTAGAAATTTGATTGCTGAATGCTGATTCATCTCTGCAACAGCAATGCTTCAGTACAAAAAACAAAAGCTTTTATATCTGTTAATGTTTCTTTGTTTGACACTCCAAAAACAAGCTTTATCAAGTTTTCAAGGATACACAATCATACAAGTTTAAGCCAATAAAAACTTCTGATAATGAGCTAATCAGATAGTTAACACCTAAACATAGAGTTTTTTTTTTTTTAAAGACTAGACAGTATTATAAAGACATGTCATTTATCCAAACAATCTTCCTAGTAAAGACAGACAAATGGGTATGGGCCAGAACACCTAAAATGATGACAAGCTAGTGTCAAAGAGAAAAAATATACTTTTTTACTGCTGAAAGAGAAAAAATGATGACAAGTTAAATGTTTCTGTTCAAGTTCTCATGGATGCACTATCAGTCTATCATTGAAATTAAGCAATTTAAAATTTCTGATATGAGCTAATTAGACAGTGGACACCAAAACATAGATTCATGGAAAAAAAATACTGGACAATGTTTATAATGATATATCATGCCATCCAAACAATCCTCCTAGTAAAGTCAGACAAATAAGCAACTTTGAATTGCAAAGCTGATAAATTACTACTCTTTAGACTAACTTTTTCATTATAAAAAATTATTGAGACTCTGAATCTACAGCAATAATGATCTGAATATATTTTCTTATAATATTTACACCATGATAAAAACAAAAAAAACAACACTACAAAACCTAAAGCTGAACTCTTTTAACCATAACTTTCTACTCTCCCAGGAGAAAGCTTTTAGGAGCATAAGCACCAACATGCTCAGCAGGAATCAAGCTACTCCAAGAAACTCTCCTGGACAAATTTGCCCCTGGCCCTTTATTCCCAAACTCCCCAAAATACAAAGTGTTAAGCCCAAACTCCCCATCCCATTCCAACCACCCAACCGGATTAATCAAATCCCCCAACTCACACTCAACAAACACAATCCTAGAAAACTCCTTCCAAGGCCTACCCAAGTAGTTATTATGCACACCCGGATTCTTATAATACAATCTCATGTACTCATCTGTACCGTTGACCGAACACCCGTAGAAGACGAACCCGGTTGACTGAGCCGGGTCCGTTCGTCCATGGGCCGCCACGCAGTTGGTCTCGGCGCTTTCGGGGCTCTCTTGGCGTGGCCGGATCAGGAGGGTGCAATTTTCGAAGACGGCGGCTGCGTTTCCAAAGACGAAGTCGACGTTGCCGTGGATGGTGCAGGATGTGTAGAGCTGGCGGAGGGAGTGGACGTAGAGAGTGTCTTGGTTGCCTATGAACTCGCAGGATTCGATCAAGGAGAGATCGCTGTCCGATCTGAAGGCCACTGCTTGGTGGGCGTTCGCGCCTGCTGTGTTCTGGATTGTTAGTCCCTTTGCCATGAATCCGTCTCCAAGAACACCTGCGGATTAAACCATGGGAGTTTTCAATTGGACATGTTATGTTGAATCACCTAAAAGTTAGCCGTTTGATTAGCTTAAGTTGGACATCTTTATCGTACACTCAACTGATTAGTATAGTTAAGGACTTGCTATGTGATTTGTCAACTAGTCTAATGCGATTTTTGTATATATAGTATGTAGATATCACCTATGTTGTTTGATTAATTATTTACTAAAATGACAATGAAAATGTGAAAGATAAGAGTATTAATCATAAAAAGCGCCTTGGGCACTTGTCTAGAATCCGCTTGGGCTATAGGCGACTCTAATCCATCTATAGCTTTTTAAACATTTAATTAGGCACCTAAGTGCTAGATGGCCTATCTCCACCTAAGTATCGGACCATTTAACGTGTTGTAAACCATTGATAATAATTGACTTTTGTTTACCATCATTAAATGTATCCACGGAAATGGTTGTTGAAATCAAATACTATGCAAGTACAAACTCGATCTATTCCATCTTCTTATTATACGACAACACATGCAAATCCTAATCAAATCACATGCACTCTCACCTATCTACGGATCTCTACAATTCGACAACCCTTGTGGAAGGGTTGTGGATTGGAGGGGACATAACGTGATGGACATTTATAAATTATAACAACAGAAATTATGGACTTTGATTTGAAAAAAAAAAAAAAAAACTTACCGACAGTAGCGGTTCTGAAAGTAGTAATTCCTTGCAAACCGGTACTGATCGAACCGGTTATAACGCTTCTCCCAATCCCATCTCCCAAAAACACCAAATTCCTCTTCTCAAATCCAACTCTCACAATCTCCTCATACACCCCTTCCTTTATATGTATCACAAACCTCCTCCCGCCCTCCAAATTCCCCGGCGCCGCCTCCACCGCCTCCTGCACCGTCTTATAATCACACCCTGCCGCCTTGCAAACCGTCGCATTCGCCCTCAAACCGGACCCAAACACGCCAAAGCCCGTGCCCAGGACCGAACCGGTTCTTTTCTCCCAGAACCCGGCCCGCTCGGTCCTGGGCGGGGCCCAAGAACCGGGGTCGGCGCCGATTACGTCGAGGGCCACCACCATGCTGAGCGCATTGCTGGTGGAGATGATCAGCGTGTCGCTCATAAACGACATCGTTTGGCGGATCTCGGCGGTGTCGTTTACGTACTTGAGGCCGCCCAAGCAGTCGTATTGGTAGGCCAAGGCGGCCGTGAACCACGCGCGTGCGTCCTTGAGCCTGGCGCGTGAGAGGGCGAGGGTGGCGGCGGTGGTTCGGTTGCCGGAGTATCCCAGCACCTCGAGGCACGTCTGCGCCGCCTGGGTGCGGTTGCGGTTGCCGGAGGAGCCGGCCAGGATGGTCCGGAGCATGGATTTGGTCGAGTCGAGGTTTTGGGCCGAGACGGAGATTGCGGAGTGGATGACTTTGAGTGGGCTGGGCCTGGATTTGTAATGGGCCGATTGGGATAATTGGGCCTTGCATTGTTCCGGGAAGCGGGTGGCTTTGCAGGCTTGCTGGATCACATCTGCGGTTGGGATTCCGCCGTGCTGGCCCGGTTTTGGATTAGTGGCGGGTCGGTGGCGGCGGCGGTGGTGGGCGGCGGAGGAGGACGGGGAGACATAATAAGAGAAGAGGAGGAGAGAGAGGAGAAAGAGGGCTTTCATTGCAAAAGAGAAACGAAGAGGTTTCTTCTTCTTTTTCCTTGAGATAGGTGGAGATGAGATGAATATCTATTTATGGATAGGTTATAGTTGGATTTACTATGGCCGGATTTAACAGTGCAAAATGAGATGTTTGGATGGGTAAAAAGAGTAAAAATAGGTCATTGTTTGTTGTTTAAGACTTGTACAAAATCTAGGTTAGGTTAGGACCACATACACTTTGTGGTAAGTTTTTGTTCGTTGCAATTGTACGGCGATGGAATCGAGTTATAAGGTTATTTACGTTGGTTCAGGTGAGGTGTTGGTGGGATAGGTTTTGGCATTAAATGTGGGTAGGAAATGCATGTTGAATTTTGTGTGGCAAGATGATTAAATGACAAGATTTTCATGGGAACATTTTATATGTGTGTTTGTCACATGGGTGGATATTTCAAGGATAATGTTACTTTTCCATAATTTACAAAAAAATATTCCCTCCGTTAAAGAAATATATGTAGAGTTCTTTCAACCAATATATCATGAATGTTAAAGGAATATGTTTACGCATATAAGATGCTACGAGAGCGCAGCGGCGGACCCAGGATTTTTTGAAAGGGGGGCTAGCGTTCACTTAAGAAATTTGATCGCTTGCTTACGTTGTAAACAACAACTCATCAATGGATCAGGCATACATCATAAATGCACTAATTAACCATATAAAAAGTTAAATAATATGGATTGGTATAATCTCTCTTTTTTATACCAAGTCCAGATAAAAATTAAAAAAAAATGATTTGGTGAAAAAACTAAAATATAATTAAAACAATAGATTTGAGATCTAATGAGAACAATTCTTATTGTGTAAAATGAGAACAAATATGGGCCCTTGGATTAGAGAAATCAAGGGTGTAGATAAAACACACTCCCTTAAGGGTTTTTTAAATGAGAAGGGTAAAATCGTCATTTTTCCCATAAAAATAGAATTTCGCCTTCTTTCTTCCTTCTTGCTCCTCCCTCCTTCCACCGTCTCCTCCCTCCCCCATTTTCAATTTGATTTTCTTCTTTCTCCTCTCCATTTGCATGTCTTAATTGTTTGTAGTGATAATTTTCGACCACATTCGAATTATTTTCTTCATGAATCTATATATTTTTTGTGTTTCATAGAGTTTGAATGTCCAATTTGGGAGTTTTTTGAATAGGTGATTTTTAATTTAGGTTTTTTTATTTGGGGCTTGTTTTACCATAAATTGTATAGATTAGATAATTTTCTTGTGTTATTTAATTGATTATCTTGTCATTCCACTAATTTTGTTTGTGATTTCACCATTGTTAGAATCCAAGTCAAGTTTGATTATACAGGTTTCGTATGAACCGCCACTTGTATTTTCATGAACTGCAAATTAAGATACAATTTTAGTTTTCTTTTTTGGATTTTGTTACTTTGAGTTATATGAATTTGTGCATATTTTTGTGTTTTTATATATGTTTTCATTTATTTAAAACTTCAATATTTTGTGATATGATGCAAGAAAGGAAAACCTTCTTGTTCTTACTTATTTAGGTCTTTTTGGTTGATTTTATGAGTACACGCCAAGTGTTTGATAAATTGTTAGTTTCAATAAAAGCTATTATAGAATTAGCTTTGTAGATTTTACTCTAACCTATGAAGGTTATGTATGTTTTGCATTACGATTTGAAGGATTTGATTAGAAATAGAGGTTGATTTTGTATGCTTGCTTAATTGCCCACCAAGTGTTTGATAAAATGCCTAAACCTTTTTTTCACCTAAATATCCAAAATCTTGCTTGATTACTTGAATGTTGGATGAAATTATGGCTATTAGTTTTTTGTTGCACATTCATGGGCTGAATTTGGTTGATAAACCGTAAACCCTTTAGTGAATTCTCTTTTTTTTAATGAACCGCATTGTGATTTTTAATAAACCTTATAGTGTATTATTATGAACCATAATGACAAGATTTGTGAACAAATAAAAACCGTTTTTCACATCTTTATTGCCCATTATGTGTTCCATATTGCTTATAAATAGCTTAATTTTTTCTTTTTTTAATTGTAGGTTGTTCATCAGGTTTCGGTCATCCTAACGTGTCTCATTCGGATAATGATGCTAGTATTGATGGATTTTCATTAAAGGGTCTTGATAATGATTAGAATGTTGACGGAGTTCCATTGGATGATCATGATGAAGCTAGTGATGCCTACATTTTTCACTTATCATAAGATTGTTCTTATTTCATCCCCAAGATTAAACATTGAAGATCCAGTCCTCTATTTGTCTTTTTAGTAGTTGTTTTGTATTTTGGGGATTAAGTTGTCGGTTTTTTATGTTACTTTGTGTTTGACAAAACACTTTGCTACATTGTAATTGCTTTTAAGGTTGTTTTAGACTTCACGTCGAACCCGGTGAGCTAAATGCCTTCTTTACAAATTTTATGCATTTTCTGTTAAATGAACTGATTATTTAAAATTCATGCACCTTCATGTTGAACACTATGAACTTTCATGTTTAACACTATAAACTTTCATGTTGAACATGATGCACCGCGTAATTAATACTCGTAAAACAGATTTCAAAGTCTAAAATACACAATTTAAGTTAACGTGATAGATTATGCCATTTATATCACCGAAAGATCAACATCGAGCAAAAACCATTAGATATTCATTTTATTTGTCAATGAGATGAGATAATGAAATGTTGGCACATGTAATGTCATTGAAAAAACGTTTAATCCACTGTGCAAAATGAGCCTATGTTTTTCAACAAAATGCACCATATGCAACAAGCAATCAATGATCAATCGTTTACATTGTTTTCTCAAAATGGACCATTTCCATTGTGTAGCACCTGTAGTGATTTCCACTACTTCCAATTAACTATTGTAATAACAATGTAATTTAAAATCATAGTTAGTTTTCAATTAACCTATAAGTATAAATCGAAATAATAAGTACGATTAAAAATGCATGAACAAAACTTTAATGTACTATAAACCAAAAGAACAAATGTCATGAACCAAAATTGCAACTAGTATGATTTAAAAAACATGAACTGTAAGATGAACTATTATGAACCAAACTATAATGTACTATGAACCAAAAGAACAAATGTCATGAACAAAAATTACAACTAGTATGACTTAAAAGACATGAATTGTAAGATGAACTATTATGAACCAAACTTTAATGTATTATGAACCAAAAGAACAAATGTCATGAACCAAAATTATAACTAGTATGACTTAAAAGACAAGAACAGCAAGATGAACTATTATGAACCCGAGCTTACAAAATCATGAACCGAAATAAGTGTTATAATGAACCAAAATATATAAAGCGTTTATTGAATTAGCCTGTGTGAGATTTGAACCCACATCTATGTGCACATGCACATTGCTCTACCATTTGAGCTAATAGGCTTTTAAAGAGATAAATAATTTTACACACAGGCTAATTCTACATCAGCAAACAATCCTTCCATAGTTCCATTCATATGATTATCACAACATTTCAAATTTGCTAATCTTCAATTATATATATTCAGAGAAAACCACACCTACACAGAAATGAGCCAAAAACTAGATTCAATTAGCAAGTAGCAGGAAAAAAAAGCTATAAATTTCATTTAGTCAAGATCTAATTTATCCTGAAATGGCTAGCAGAAGAGAGTATAAGCTCATATTCCAGCTATTAACGCCAAACTGGGTAACAGATTTATCGTCGGCTCATACAAAACGCCGAATTTCAGAAGCAATGCCTGTAATATTATGAATAAAATTACATCCACTAAAATCATATTCAACCTGTAAAATCAAGACATATGCACACAATGATTAATAGATTGAAAGTAGTAGATCTAATAGTTGAGCGACATAAAATCAATCTCTCAGACCACTCTCAATTCCTCCACTTTCTTAATTGACAAATAAGAACAAGGGCTAAGGCCACAAAACAAGTGAAAAATTGGATGTTTCTCAATTGAAAAATAAGAACCACGGTTGGCATAAATGCATAGAAAAAAATTCAATTGAGAGTGAAAAGAGCCCAAGGCCACAAAACAAGTGAAAAATTGGATCTTTCTCAATAGAAAAATAAGAACCACGGTTAGCATAATTAATACATATATAACAAAATTCAATTGAGAATGAAAGGAGCCCAAGGCCACAAAACAAGTGAAAAATTGGATACTTGTCAATTGAAAAATAAGAACCATGGTTGGCATTAATGCATAGAAAATAAAATTTAATTGGGAGCAAAAAGTTCATACCTATTAATTTTGGAGATGAATTTGTAGACTTTCAGGAGCAGAGAAGATATGAGGTGGTGAAGAATTCTCTATCTTAAAATCCATCATTTCGTCTTACGTGAAAGGGAGATTGGGGGAAGGGTTTGGGAGATAAGAAAGGGTATTTTTGGTATACTTTGATATTTTTTTCTAAATTACACTTCGTGCCATTCATTAATGAATCAGCCTTTTATTTTTATTTTTGCTAGATCTAATCTCATCCGTCCATGCTCCTCATCCAACGCTCACAATTTGTTCTTAGTTTTCACCCTAAGGAATTTGTACACCGGAACCCTACTCTAAAACAATGTTTGTGTGATTTCTTTCAAATTTGATCATTTTTACATAATAGAAAATATAATAAAGCGAGTGTATTTTATGTTCTTTTTAATAAACTAAATAAAAAGTAATAAAATTAGCAATAGCAATATACTAGTAACTTTTTCTTTTTTTTTGAGAGGAGTACTGGTAACTTGTCTTCACGTTAGTATAAAAAAGAGATCAAATTGGATCAAAAACTAAAAAGTAAAAAAAAGAGATTAAAATGAGAGAGAGTGGGCTAACACTGATTTTGTTTAACAAGCCCAATAGAGATAAAAATGACAAGAACTTTTCAGGCCCAAAAAGAAAAAATAAATAGTGATATTGTTGGTCAGGAGAATTGAACACGTATCTAAAAAAAATTGAGGGGGGGGGGGGGGGGGCTTTACCACTAGGCTATTTCATTTTTATCTAAAATCCAGTCCTTTCCTTAGTTTTATACGGACTTAAGGGGGGGCGGCCGCCCCCACAAGCCCCCTAGATCTGCCACTGCGAGAGCGTGTTTCAGATTGGAGTCGTTTTCGGGTAAATTGGCTTACCCGACCTTACCCGCGAGGTAGTTTCACTTGTGGATAGAAATAGATTTTTAGGTGAAAAGTGATTTTTAGTGTCTTCAAAAATGTAAAAAATAGAGAGAGTTGTACAGATTTCAAGAGTATTAAAAGTAAATTTGAGTAGAGAGGGATTTTATGGTGAAACCACAAATTCTTCGCAGTTCATGAGTATGTAAGTTAGGATCAAATGAAATTCATCCTATTTGAGCACACGACCACTTACTCTACTCAAAGTCCGACCAGTTGATGTGAAAATAGACAAATTGTCCGCATCGACTTCAACTGGAAGTGTGCAACTTACGTTGCGAGCAACATCCATTTGATTACACGCGACATGCGAATTAAAATAATACGAGCACAAGGTGGGCATCTCCTGAACGAGGTAGGCATTGTAAATTGATCCCTCGACACGAACTTTATGACCAACGTGCATGAGGTCCCTGAAGAATGCACTTAGTTGGTTGAGCAATGGGCTCTCAAACTTTGTCATCAAGAAATGCTCGAAAAGCAACATGCATCAACCTTTGCATGAACACGTGACAATCATGGCTCTTCATCCCAAAAAGTCTAAGCTTGTGCAAGTCAATGCAGCAGCTCCAGTTGAAAACATAGCCATACGGGAATTTTACGGATCTCAACCACTCAAGAAGCACTTGCTTTTTATGATGATCTAGAGCATAGCAAGCCTTTGGGTACCTATCTCCTCCTCGTCGGGCACTGTTCTAAAAATCCCTTCTAGGCACCGCCTAGGCGCTAGAAGATCCTAGCCCGCCTAGCCGTCCAGACAGTCTAGTACCGCATAGACCACCATTCAGGCCGTCTAGACGCTAGGTGGTCCCTCTCCGCCTAGCGTCCGCCTAGCGTTTTTCAAAACATTGTCATTGAATTCTAAGTTCGATCCTTTCTTGCCGACCACTTGTCTTTCGACTTCTCGGGACATTGAGAATGGTGAAAAGTACATTATCGAAGACATTCTTTTCAATCTGCATTACATCCAGATTATGTATTACCCGCAGACTTGCTCAGTAAGGTAGGTCCTACAAAATGTTTTTCTTCTTCCAACCCGAACCTCTACTTATTGTGACATTGTGCTCCTAAGCTCCCACTTCAGTTAACTTTTATAATATATCGATTAAAATTCATCCATTTTAATATCAAAATTATCATAAAAATAATTTATTATTATACACTCACGAGCACACATTAGCCCGACCATATTTTTTAGCTAAAACGTGAACTACGAGAATATATAGTTAAAGCAAACATAAGGAACGTATAGAAGATGTAACACTAATTTATCATAAATATTATGTATGAAATCTTTTCTTGTCTAGTGTGTTATACCCTCGTTCAGATCATATACAAACTTGTTAGAAGATGAAACACTAATTAATTTGTCTTTTACTGTAAGTTAGAAGTTAGAATTCTAAAAGTGTTGGGTTTTTTTGGTAGATAACTTCATATGAAAATTCACAAATGGAGGAGACAAAGCATGTGCAACTAACTAGTTCAGTTTCAAACTTGCACAAAATACACAGTAGTGTACTACAGGCCACCAAGCAGATTTGCATATCATAACTCATAATTGCCAACAATCTGTGTATAATTGAAACTTTTTTGTTATTCTTATCTGTACACATATTAGTGGGTTTTAGCTTTTCTGTTGATATAACTATAAGAAAAAGAGTCGCGTGAAATGGACGTTTAGGTGCGAAATAAGAATAAATCTCGATCGTCCATTTCAAAAAATCAACGTCCCTGATTAAACATTCATTTAAAAAAATAAAAAACGGCACGGGCGAATTTTATCCGTATTATTCGCGTATTTTTCAATAAAATACGACACGGACGAATTTTTCCCTAATTATTCACGAATTTTTCGAAAAATACGTTTTTATGAGACGCGTCCAGTTTGTTCATCAGAAATAGCGATTTGTTCATAAGAAACTAGCATTTGTTCATCAGAAACTAGCATTTGTTCATCACAAAATAGCATTTTGTGCATAAGAAACTAACATTTGTTCATCAGAAACTAGCATTTGTGCATAAGAAACTAGCATTTGTTCATCACAAAATAGCATTTGTTCATCAGAAACTAGCATTTGTTCATCACAAAATAACATTTGTGCATAAGAAACTAGCATTTGTTCATCAGAAACTAGCATTTGTTCATCAGAAACTAGCATTTGTTCATCACAAAATAGCATTTTGTGCATAAGAAACTAACATTTGTTCATCAGAAACTAGCATTTTGTGCATAAGAAACTAACATTTGTTCATCAGAAACTAGCATTTGTGCATAAGAAACCAATGAACAAATATGAATATAACAATGAACAAATCCACAATGTTGATGAACAAATCCACAATGTTGATGAACAAATCCACATTGTTGATGAACAAATCCACAATACTGATGAACAATCCACATTGTTGATGAACAAATCCACAATACTGATGAACAAATCCACAATATTGATGAACAAATATGCAAAAACCAATGAACAAATATGTATATATCAATGAACAAATCCACAATGTTGATGAACAAATCCACATTGTTTATGAACAAATTGATGTTACTAATAAACAAATATGCACAAACCGATGAACAAATATGTCAAAACTAATGAACAAATATGAATATAACAATGAACAAATATGCATATATCAATGACATATATGCATAAATTAATGAACAAATTGATGTTACAAATGAACAAATATGCACAAACCGATGATCAAAAATGCCAAAACCAATGAACAAATCCACAGTGTTGATGAACAAATCCACATTATTGATGAACAAATCCACAATACTGATGAACAAATCCACAGTGTTGATGAACAAATCTGGGCTGTTTTTTTTTCAAAAATACGCGAATAATTCGCCCGTGCCATTTTTTCCCTTTTTAAGTGAAATGATCAGCCTTTAATTTTTCTTGATCCAACGGCTCCTGTTCTTTCTTATTTCGCACCTGGGCGCCCATTCTCACCTGAACCGGACTCTAACTATAATGTTAACTTTAAATTATCGGTCTAGTATAGTATTACATAATATAATTATTAAGATTGATTAATTAAGTTAATATTTATTGTGTTCATATTAGCTAGGTGAGTGGGACCCTAAAAAACTCCCAAGTGGCACTTCTTTCGCACCACCTAAAGGCTAAAGAAGATGAAGGCGTGGCAATGTTCTTTATGCGGATGGGACAGTGGGCCGGGCCCATTTGAATTAGATAGCCCATTAAGATCCCAAATCAGTGGGTTTTGCTGGTGGAAAGGGGAGGGGAATCAATTCAAATTCACAATTCTTCTCCCAAACAAACAAGGGTTTGGCAAGTTGTAACATGTAACCACTAACTAACCCCCACCAACCTAATGGGACCCTCCTTAATCAATATCCCTTTCTCTTTATCTCTTGCTCGATTTTATTAGCTAGAACCGCTTTACGTTCGAACTGGATACTACAGAAATCCCATAATCGAGCACTTTTTCCATAGTTATCGGTAGGAGAATTCGAACTCATTCCCTAAAGGAAATTTAACATCTCACTAGACTAAACTAATGCTTTGTCCTCAAACAATAGCACTAATTATCATGTCATATCACATCACCTACCTATTTTGAACATAATACATGCATATTAACTTATTAAAATAGATTGTAAACTTTCATTTTCATCTCTAACACATTTTTGTAAGATCATTTTACACGAAGAGTACAACTTTAAGAAGATTCTGATATTATTTATTAGTATTCCCGAAATATATTAGTGATATAAAAATGTGTGTTTTTGTCTTGACGTACGTCATCAATAACCAGTTGGTCTAGTGGGATGAGGTGTTAGACTTTTTAAGCGTTTGTCCAAGGAGAAGCTAGATCGCTCCCAACAATGAACCTTTGTAGTACTCAAACAGGATTTAGTCTTTAATCCGTATGGATTTGGGGATACCTTGAATCTCCTCGATCACGGACCTAAACAAAGCGAGAGTTATAGCAATTTTAATAGTCAAAATTTTTATTTCATTAAAAAGTTCAAAAACTTCAAATCCCTAAGGAAATTAGGTTCTAACATCTATTCTAATGAGAAATACTCTCTTTGATCTAAAATAAGTTGGATTTTGATCAACTTTATATTTTGTTTTAAAAAAATTTAGACAATCAATTAAAAATGAGTTACCAAAGTTGTTATTAAAAGATATTTATGGACAATTTTTTTAGATAAAAAATAATATGTTTCATTCTTTAAGGCTTGTTGTCCCTGTTAATTATAAAGACATTACATAACTTATTATCACTTGGGAAAAGATCAAATTTAGAGGATAAGCTCATAAGCATAAACGTACAACAATGTATAGTAAAAAGTGCTATAAAGATAAAAGTGTTATCCATCAACATTTTCCTCACTATAAATCTTCCCAACTCCACTGACCTAGCTAGCTCCCCATCAAGCAAACCCCACCTCAACATTATCGAAAAAGAAACCACACACCATGTTTCCCTCTCCTTCCTCCACTTCACAAGACCTTAATCTACAAACCATCATCTACAACCGAAGGCTACTCCTCCACTCATCACTCTACTACCACCCGCCGCCGCCTCCACCGGCCGCCACGCTGAACACCAACACAACCGCCAGCGGCTTCGACGCCAACGTAATCATGGTCCTCTCCGTACTCCTCTGCGCCCTCTTCTGCTCCCTCGGCCTAAACTCCATAATCCGCTGCGCCCTAAGCTTCTCCACCTTCGTAAACCGAAACTCAAGCCACGAAAATACCGACGCCCAAAACCGTCGCAATAGCTCCGTTGCATTAGCCAACCCGGGAGGGGTCACGAAGAAGGCTTTGAAGAGTTTTCCCACGGTTAGCTTCTCGGCCGACCTAAAGCTGCCCGGGCTCGACACGGAGTGCGTGATTTGCTTGTCGGAGTTCGTGGCCACGGAACGGGTCAGGTTGCTTCCGAAGTGTAACCACGGTTTCCATGTGAAGTGCATCGACAGGTGGCTCGACTCGCACACGTCGTGTCCCACGTGTAGGTGTTGCTTGGTGGAGACTTGCCAAAAGATTGTTGGCCGTTGCAACCAGGCTAGCTCATCGGAGGCGCGGGCGCAGGAAACCGTTGTTAATGTAACGCCCTTAGAGCGTGAAGATATGATACATTTAAGTAGTAGTACTACTTAGTTAGGTACGTAGTGTGAACAACTGTAATATCTCAACCCAACAACATATTTAAGTTTTGCTTGCACCTATACAGATCATGAATTGGTTGAAATTATATAGGGCTGGAAAAACACACATCAATAATGGAGTTTTGGCCAACGATCGAGTTTTGTAAACGGATTAAGTTTCATTTGAACAATTTAAGTTAAAAGCAATGCTTGGAAAGTATGAAATATCATTTTTTGTTCGATTTGATTTTAGTGTATATATGACTATATCATTGCATTTCTTTTATCTTTCCATTTCCTCTATTTTATTCAAGTTTTTAGATAAAATTATGATTTAACCTCTACAACAATACTCTATTTTTTTACAAGATTTTGTGTAATTTAAACGTAAGTAGAAAATTGGGGGACAAAAGGACATACGGATAAGTGGCTTTTAATTAAAAAAAGGGACCCGTAGCAACAGAGTGGGAGTGGGATCAATTAATGTGCAATTTGTATAATCATCAATAATGAAGCATCCCACAACAGTTTCTTTGTGACCCATTTATAAAGTCACGCTCATGGGGAGCAAGCAATATCAAATCTCATTAATTGATTCGGATTCTAGATTTTTTTTTAATAAGGTAAGGATTAGGACAGCTACAAATATATTATTTAAATTTGTCTAGAGTATTCTATAGATGAAGTGAGGAATTAGCAAATCTTTATTTGTTGAATTCGAAACGATGACTTCAAAGTACTACTCAACTTCTTAACCATCAAACCAAATGCTCAAAGGCTAATTCAGATTCTAGATGTACCAATACTTATCCGGAAGAGCTTTAACCTAGCTTAGAGGAATCACATAAATTACAAAACTATTTGTGTGAAATGGAGGATTCAGATCTAGTTAATTAGTCGATTCCAGATGGGAATACGTACGTACACGAAAGTTACTTTATTATAATGGAAATAATGGTTTCCACTTGCCACACTAGCTAGGGTCAACAGCTCAGCTAGTAATAGGTCTTTCGGATGTACATTTTTTTAGGGTGAGTTGCACAAAACAATCCCGAAATTATAAGTTCGTGCATAAAACTATCTTTAAAAACTGAAATTTTGTTAAACCATTCTTTAAAAAAATTGTTAACACATAACCACCCAAAGCATTAACATATTATATTTGCCGTTAAATGCTAAATTAAATTACAAAAATACGCTTAATAATTTTACATATTCACAATTTTACCCTAAATCCCCAATTAACCCTAAGTGCTCGTTTGATTAACAAGGGAAGTGTATTTTCTCAGAAATTAAACCATGTGAAGTTAAATTCTGGAAATTAAACTTTATGAAAATTCCGTAAAAATGTAGTTAAAAATAATTTGTATGAATTTAATTTCTACATTTTGTTTGGTTGGATTTGAAAATTCATGGGAATTTTCATAAAGTTACTATCATAACCTTCATTTATGAAATGTGATTGGTTGATTAATGGATAAAACCGAGATTTTATAATTAATTAAATTTATATGAAAAATAAGTTTTAATTCACTTTTAATTAAAATTAAAATTCAATTCAAAATCTTGTTTAACAAATTAAAATTTTAAATTCACTTTTAATTATGCAAATGGATGGTTGTTTAAAAATAAAAAATAAATGAAAAAATAAAAGAGTAATACCCTAATACGAATTGTTCATATTTTGAGATAATATTACAATCACTATAAATAAAGAAAATAAACTATATAAGATGATAAAGTTTTTTTTTAAATATATACATAACCTTTTTATTGAAGTATATGAATTATCTATGTCTTCCCAATATAGTCAATATAGAGATATGAATCAATTAGTATTTGCACCTAAATTTGTAAATGATGAAAGATGGCAATGTAGTTATAATGGTAAGTAGGACTAGTACCAATTTTTACATGTATTACTCAATTGTGCCCAACTCTGATATGGTCTGATTTAGGGATGTTTAGCGGGTTGACCGATGGCCCACAAAATTTTCACTATGATCCGTGATCCAACCCGTGGGTCGTGGATTTTGCGGGTCAAGTCGCGGGCTGACCCATGACCCGCAAAATTGGGGAACACCGAAACTTCTATAAACAATAAGTGAAAAATTAGGGAACACTGAACACATTAACACAAGCCCCTGGAATTCGAAAGGGACAGACCAACTCAAAACCTAATCATGAAACTCATGCCAATCAAATTGGTGAACACAAGCCCTTGAAATTCCAATAAACAACAAGTGAGCAAGAAGAGCAACCCAGCCAACAATCCAAAGAATCAAATCAATTGAAACAATAGGGTTGGCTAGCTGTGCGAGTCGAGCGGAGGCGGCACCGCGTGATCGAGGCTGCAACGGACTCCTCGTGAGAACTTTCTCCCTAGGGTTTTTGAGCAGTGGTGGGTTTACAGAATACGCAAATCTGAAATCTCAATACATATATGAGATATGTCGATATGAGGCCCAAATCAAATAATGAAATTAATATATATTTTTTTAAAAGGTGCGGGTCTGCAAGTCGACCCGTAATCCAGCGGGTTTAGCCCAACCCGACCCACGACTCGAATGTTTACAAATCTCGACCTGCAGCCCGACCCGTAACCCACAAATTACGGGTCGAGTTAGTGCGAGTTGCGGGCTACCCGCACTCATGAGCACCCCTAGTCTGATTCCTGTTCTCGGTTAGGTGGAACCGGTACAAGAACTGGTCAAGGTACGATTCCCCGGATCTGGTTTTAACATGTTCCGGATTGTTTTTTACAGGTTCCTTGGCCGGTTTCAATTCCGTCCATTTATATAACAAAGTTCAAAAAAGGAGAATAAAAAAATTAAAAAAATGCATGATTCATTTAATTAATTGGAACGAGGCTTTTCGAATACAATAACTTTGAATTCGATGTCAAAAGCTTAAATAAAATCCTTAAATAACGAAATTACAATTTACAATCATTACAAAGTCTTAACGATCTATAAATCATATATATCATAGCGATAATAATGGTTCTTAATAACCCATAAGTCTTAATGTTCAAAGCTCATTCAGAGTATTTTGTTTTGCCAAATTATATTTTTACTTCTAGAAATTTTATTATATTATACACTACCTTTTTTCAAAATAATTATCATCTTAGCCTTATAAAAAAAGATATAATAAGGTGTTTGTTGATAATCTTCTTTACTAAATCTAAAGTTATCCTCATTGTCAAAATAAATCCCTAACATTATGCATTCATAATAATAATCAAGGTTATCAAGATCGAGATTCTAGGATGGACCGTTGGGGGTCTTTTGGATCGGATCGCTAAATCATAAGATCCTACATTATAACTAAAAGTATGCAAGAATAACCTAATAGATTGTATATTTTATTATATATGAAGTAAGAAAATGATAAATCTTATTAATTTGATTATTAAAAATGTTGTAGGATGGACTAGTCAACTATTTTAATGGAAATGATACTTTAATCAAAATTATTAATAATATATAGTTAAATTTGTTATTTTATAGGATCATTAGAATCGTTTGTAGGATCGTTAGAATCATTTATAGGATCGTTAAAATCGTATGTAAAATCGGGATCGGATCGTGATAGTATTCTAAATCATTTAAGATTCTACTTGGGATCGTGGATCGTTTCGTGTGTTATGGATCGCAGGATCGCTAGAATCGTAGAATTGGATCGGGATAATAATAATAATAATAATAATAATAATAATAATAATAATAATAATAATAATAATAATAATAATAATAATAATAATAATAATAATAATAATAATAATTATAGTAATAATAATAATAATAATAATAGTAATAATAATAATAATAATAATAATAATAATAATAATAACACCTTATGTGCTCAACACCTTATGAATTGCTTGAATGGTGTTGCTGTGGCTGTTTCAGAAGAGTTAGTTGGCTCTATTTCTGGGGTGGTTAATCTCTTTTTAGCTGGAAAATGTTTGGGAGAGTATATTGCTAGTGCTCCTCTCACACCTCTTCTCAAGCCCGGTGGGGGTATTCGTCCTATAGTTGTGGGTACTATCTGGAGGCGTTTGGCTTCAAAGGTCGGTGCTGTTATGGTTGGCTAATCTTTGGGAAGTTATTTTGATGGTCTTCAATTTGGTGTTGGGGTTCCTGCAGGTGTTGAGGCAATTCTCCATGCGGTGAATCGGTTGGTTGAAGATCGTGATACTGATGTTGGTCTTTCTATGTTGTTGGTGGATTTTCAAAATGCCTTCAATTTAGCTGATCGTGCAATCATGTTATGTGAAGTTCGTCTTCGTTGTTTGACCATTTCACGTTGGGTGCTACTCTAATCTAGCTAGGTTGTACTATGGGGAACACACCTTATGGTCATCTCAAGGAGTGCAACAGGGTGACACCCTTGGCCCTCTGCCTTTTGCTTTGGTTTTACAACCCCTGATTTGTAAAATCAGAGACGCTTTTGATGTATGTCTTCAAGCGTGGTATTTGGATGACGACACTATTATTAGTGACACCTTGGTGGTGGGGAAGGTTCTGCAGTTGATTATGGAGGAAGGGCCTCGTTTAGGGTTACATCTCAACGTGGAAAAAACTGAAGGTTTTTGGCCTATAGAAGACCCTCGAAGCATGCTTGTGGGTGTCTTTCCCACTAATATTGCTCGACCTTTGCATGGTGTTAAGTTGCTTGGTGGTCCAGCTAGTTCCGATTCTGTTTTTAGTGGTGAGCTTGTGATGCAGAGGGTGACCAAGACCATTATGCTTATGGATAAAGTAGTTAAGCTTAATGATCCTCAGTGTGAATTGTTGCTACTTAGGGCATGTACCGGAGTTTCTAAACTCTACTTTGCTTTGCGTACTTGTCCTCCTGATATTTTTGAGGTGGCTCAACACACTTTTGATGGGGGCTCTTGTTGGTTTTCGTGGTTGTCTAACCAAATAGGGTTTGCATGCAATCGTTTTAATATGTTTGCTTTATCTTGTTGAAGGAAAGTCGACCCTTGTAGATCCATTGGATAATCAAGGCATGACGAGTAGACCCATTGAAGGGTAGTCTCGTGGGTGTAGGCCACGAAGGCAATCACCATCGACTCCTTATACATGTTAAGTAATTCGACTTGGATATAACACTACGAGTCACGGGATGAGATCCCGCTTTCCTTCAACGTATATTGCCCCTATTCCATGCCAAGGGTTGTGCAATACCGTTGTGAGATAAAACGTAATAAATGAACCAATGGAGTGTTGGCAAGACACAACCATTGAAGACAAGCGTACCTTGTTCGAGTCCATCTTTTCCTCTTCGCTCTTGACTTGAACGAAGTCGTCTTCCATGGACGTTTGGGGTTCGTCCTTCACTTGAACGTACTGCCCTTCCCATCCATCTTGAGGTTCCTTCATTGAAGTTGAACTTCGATCCATGCCACCACACATGCACTTGAGTACACTCTTGTGTTTTCACTCAAATTCGACAAGAAGCCCTAGATTCTTGTTCGATTTTCTCTACCGATTTCTTTGGGACCAATTCTGGTTTTTCCTCACGTGTTTCATGTCCCAAAATGCAGACATTTTGCCCCTTAAATAGGCGTGAGAAGATGCCCCATAACCGACCAAAGAGGCGGTTACAACCGGTGTACACATGTGCGGCCGAGAGTGAATTAAGGGAATTGGTTACAACTTCCCTTTCCTCTCTCCTTGTCATCAAATGGGGCGTCCAAATGCATCCCCCATTGGACTCCAAATCATCTTTAAATCCAACCTATAAAGGCCCAATATGAAGCCCAAAAATCCAATCCAAAACAGCCATGCACACGGCCCAATGGCAAGGCAACAGCCCATGCCATGCGCGTGCATGCGCGGCCTACCAGCCCACCAGGCGCGCCCCTTGGGCCGGCCCACCAGCCCCACCACCTAGCTAGCATAGCTAGGTGCCAAGCTAGGTCACCTAGGAGTGTCACTACCCCTTAGATCCATGAGCTAGCTTATAGTGAGTTGAGTTGGCGTGAGCTAGGTTGAGCTGAATTTGTAGCTAGTTGAGCTAACTTGAGCTAGTGTGAGCTACTTTGAACTTCCATGAGCTACTTCCAAGCTACATGAGCTTCTTATAAGGCATGTACAATGAGTCTTGAACTTGTCGAAGCTCCTAGAGTTCTCTCTAAGCTAGTATGAAGCTTGCAAACTTCTTTCTAGCATATTTAACTATGTGTCAAGCTTAACTCAAGCTTTGGTTCTTGCTCAAAGCATCTACCAAGCTTAGAGAAGCTTCCTAATTCATAATAGAACATGCACAAAGTTATAAGACTCAATGTATAAGCTCAAAACCATACCTTAGCCTTACAATTCATGCTCGAAGCCTCGGACACGTGCCATAGGCGCGCCGAGAGCTCCACCGCAGCCTCGCAACCGCGTCCCTAGCCCCACCGTGCCATCGCACCACCTAGGCGCGCCCTTGCAGCCTTGAGATGAACCTCAAATTCACTCATAGGTGCGCCCCACACAATGCCGAGCCTTGAACCTAAACATCGAGGTCCAAACCGAGCCCCGCGCTTGCACCGCGCCGTTGCACCGAGCGACGCCTACGCCAAGGCGCGCCTTTGCCATGCAACGGTGCACACGAGGTTCCTCGTCTCGGATGTGGTGTGCGATTTCTCTCTTGGATCTTATGATAACAATTGATCATGGAAAGTCATATATGTCAACACACCATGTCGACATTCCCAATATGACTCTAAACCTTAACATGCTCTACTAGGGATTTGATGACTTGACACAAATCACCAACAGCTCTTCGATCTTCTTTGGAGCGTATTGTTACTGCTTCGGTACCTGGGTTTGGCGATTGGCAATGGCGACTTGCCACCTTACCTTTTCTATTTGGAGGGCTCGATGTTTATTCTGCAGGTGATGTTGGCCATTATGCTTTTCTTGCTTCTCGGTTACAATCTGCCGGTTTGCAAACAAAGCTTCTTCAGAATGCTGGCATTGTTGGACTTGGTCATGCCTTTGATGATGCGTTGAGTCTTTTTAATAGAAATGTGGATTCTGACTTTTTGAGTAATCCTAGTGAGGTCGCTGCCCCTAAACTCATGAAGAAATTGGCAGATATATATTTCACAAAGGTTACTACTTCTGGAGAATCCACCTTTTCTTTATCTACTCGGAAATTGGCATTGTGCGCAACAGGGAGATCACACCTCTGTTAGGCTTCGGGCGGTCCCCATCTCGGGTTTGGGACAAACAATGAATGCTAAGACTTACTGTTGTGTGTTGTGTTATCGGTTGGGTGTTCCTTTGTTCTCTATTTCGACAACTTGCTCTGCTTGCTCCAGGGTTTTTGATGGGGATATCTTTGGTGATCATGCAGTGTCGTGTGCTGGTATTATAGGTATTAAGCACCGAAATAATGTTGTTCGGGATACCCTTGTTGATATTTGTTATCGATCTAGGATTTCAGCAAGGAAAGAGGTTGATATTGGACTGTCTAGCGGGACCGACGGAGCTCTCCGACCTGCAGATGTGTTACTCTATTCTTGGGATCGAGGTCGTGATGTCTGTGTTGACTTGATAGGATCTTCTACTTTGACACATTCCGGTTTGTCTAACTTTGTTCCGGGACGAGTTGTAGTTGATGCAGCTAATCGAAAGAGGGTCAAGTATGAAGATAGTTGTCGGGCTTTTGGTTATGGTTTTCTTCCTTTCTCCTTTTCTTCTCTAGGGGAATTGGATAAAGATGATGTAGTGTTGCTTAAGCGGGTTCAACAATTTTCTAAGACTCAAGATATTGGGACTCGTGCTGCTGCTCATATCTTCACCAGAATAGGCTTTGCTATAGCTAGAGGAGTGGGGGCCCAGATTGTATTTCGGCTTCCCACTAATTTTATGAAATTTGTTTGATTCAAAATTATTATTACATACAATATCAAAACTAACAATTTTATTAAATAATAATAATAATAATAATAATAATAATAATAATAATAATAATAATAATAATAATAATAATAATAATAATAATAATAATAATACCTCTTTGATCACCCATCTTCGTGATCGTCATTGTAAGCTTGATGCTCAAGTAGTTACACGACATTCTTTAACCTCGGTCTTGGCTATTTTTACTGAGGCTGAGTTGACCTTCCGCCGCATGGGGATTTGGATTTGTGGGGTTTGTTTTAAGACAGATTCTCTACGTGCTAAATGTCGCCATGGTCAAGGTTCTGATTTTGAGGCCCCACCTGATGTTGGAGATGGTGTAGTTCGATTTGTGCTCTATGGTATTCCTAAACCGCAACTCAATTCTGATGTACCCAATCATGTGGATACTGTTGTGCAAGAACATGTTAGTGGTTTTACCGTCACTCTCCTTGACAGATTGCTTTCTAAACGACTTCGAACAGTGAAATCCATCCCTCCTAAATGTTGTTTGGGTTTCTCCCGGGTTTTGAAAGGCGCGCTTGATAAGGTGCTTTGCAAGCCTGAAGATATCTCTTGTTGGGTTAATCTTCTTGTGTTGCCTCTTTGTATTCTTAAAACCTTTAGTCCAAGGAGTAATCGAGAGTGCACATCTGCCGTTAGACGGAAACGGCAAGAAGAGACCATAGCTAATGCTATTCGTACTTGGAGTGAGCCAGGTGGTAATTTGTTGCTTTTACATGAAACTTTGAGCGTTGGATACCCTCCTATGATGGATGCTGATGAGGAACTTGATTTGGAAGAGCGTAATATCAAGCAGTATCGTAGGAAGATTTGTGATGGCCATTATACCGCCACAGTCCGGGTTCTTTCTTCATCTGGTGTTGCTCCTTATAATGAGGCCACTTTTGCAGATTTAGAGTCAAAACATCCTTGTTTTCCAGCTCCCTCCTTGCCTGATATATCTGTTGATCACCATCATCTCATTGCTACTGCTATTGTTGTTTTGGACCGTATTAAGAGTTTTTCATGTGGCACATCTTGTGGTAGGGACGGTTTACGTGCTCAACACCTTATGGATTGCTTGAGTGGTGCTATTGTGGCTGTTTCAGATGAGTTAGTTTGCTCTATTTCTGGGGTGGTTAATCTCTTTATAGATGGAAAATGTCCTATGGTTTTGGGAGAGTATATTGCTAGTGCTCCTCTCACACCTCTTGTCAAGCCCGATGGGGGTATTCGACCTATATTTGTGGGTACTGTCTGGCGGCGTCTGGTTTCAAAGGTCGGAGCTATTTTGGTTGGCCAGTCTTTGGGAAGTTATTTTAATGGTCTTCAATTTGGTGTTGGGGTTTCTGCAGGTGGTGAGGAAATTCTCCATGATGTTAACCAGTTGATTGAAGATCGTGGTACTGATGTTGGTCTTTCAATGTTGTTGGTGGATTTTCAAAATGCCTTCAATTTAGTTGATCGTGCGGTCATGTTACGTGAAGTTCGCCTTCGTTGTCCGACCCTTTCGTGTTGGGTTGAATTCTGTTACTCTAATCCAGCTAGATTGTATTATGGGGAACACATCTTATGGTCGTCTCAAGGGGTGCAGCAGGGAGATCCCCTTGGTCCTCTGCTTTTTTCTTTGGTCTTACAACCCTTGGCTTGTAAAATCATTGACGCTTTTGATGTATGTCTTCAGGCGTGGTATTTGGATGATGGCACGATTATTGGTGACACCTTGGTGGTGGGCAAGGTTTTGCAGTTGATTATGGAGGAAGGGCCTCGTTTAGGGCTACATCTTAAGTCGAAAAAACTGAAGTTTTTTTGCCTATAGAATTTAGACCCTCGAAGCAGGCTTGTGGGTGTCTTTCCCCTGGATATTGCTCGACCTTTGCATGGTATTAAGTTGCTTGGTGGTCCTGCCAGTTCCAATTCGGTTTTTAGTGTTGAGCTTGTAATACAGAGGGTGACTAAGACCATTTTGCTTATGGATAAGGTTGGTAAGCTTAATGATCCTCAGTGTGAGTTGTCGTTACTTAGGGCATGTATTGTAGGCATTAAACATCGACATAATGTTGTTCATGATACCCTTCTTGATATTTGTTATTGGTCTTGGATTTCCGCAAGGAAAGAGGTTAATATTGGACTGTCTGATAGGAACGATGGAGCTCTTCGACCTGCAAATGTGCTACTCTATTCTTGGGATCGAGGACGTGATGTTTGTGTTGACTTGACATCAGTGTTCTAAAAAACGCTAGGCGGGAGCTAGGCGGTGGACTGGGGCCTAGCGCCTAGACGGCTAGGCGGGGGCCTAGGCGGAATCTGGGCGGATTAGGCGGATTGGTATGATTTTTTTATATAAGATTATTATTTGTGATTGGTAAGAATATATAAATAAAGAATAATCCTATTATAATGTCTATGTATAAATTCAAGCCTACCAAGCTACCAAGAAAGCCGCCTAGTCCGCCTAGAAGGCCGCCCAACCCGCCTATAAGACCGCCCAACCCGCCTGACCCGCCCAACCCGCCTAGGTCGCACAATTTGCCTAGCCCGCCCAACCCGCCTAGGTGCCCGCTTAGGCGCCCGCCCAGCCCGCCTAGGCGCCCGCCCAACCTGCCCAGCCCACCGCCCAGGGCAAAATCGGGACGGTGGACCACCGCCTAGCGCCTAGGCGGCCGCCCAGGCCATTTTTTAGAACAGTGCTTGACATGATCTTCTCCTTTGACACAATCCAGTTTGTCTGACTTTGTTCCGGCACGGGTTATGGTTGATGCGGCTAATCGAAAGAAGGTCAAGTATGAAGATAGTTGTCGGGCTTTTGGTTATGGTTTTCTTCCTTTCTCCTTTTCTTCTTTAGAAGAATTTGATAAGGATGTTGTAGCGTTGCTGAAGCGGGTTCAACAATTTTATAAGACCCTAGACATTGGGGCTCGTGATGTTGCTCATATCTTCACCAGAATAGGCTTTGCTATAACTAGAGGAGTGGGGGCCCAGATTGTATCTTGGCTTCCTACCAATTTTATGTAATTTGTTTGACTTTGTAAGTTCTAATAATAATAATAATAATAATAATAATAATAATAATAGTAATAATAATAATAATAATAATAATAATAATAATAATAATAATTCTTAATCTTAATCTTAATCTATTGTAACGTTTTCTTAATCTTTTATAAAATTAGAATGTTTTGCTCAATATTGGTCTATTTTAATTTTGCAACTATTGGTGTTAGTGTGTTACACACAAAATATGACATCCTCAACATATTGGTATTATACACAGAGCATAACATCAACATTTGACATTACAACATTAATTTAGTAACCATTGATACTAAATACAAAGATAACATCAAACTCTTGGTATTACATGAGTAATTTAAAATCATTTGAGGCTACAAATAAAAGTAAAAAAATAACATAATGGGTTCCTCTATAAGTATATTGTTCTTAAGAAGGTAACTTGTGTTGATTGAACCGGTCTCTTAGGTTATAGGATTGTTAGTATTCTAGGAACTCAAGTAGGTTTGTAGAATAGAGAAGTTCTAGTTTTTCCATTGTAACTAAGGAACTATCAATAATGCAAGTAGACCTTGTAAAAGCCTTCTAAGGAAGGTAGATGTTTACCCATTCAACTAGTTGGTTGACGTGGGGACAATGGGATTCCTCTATAAGTATATTGTTCTTTTTATTCAATTTTACTATTTTTGCTGCCCCAAGCAACTATCTTTACACAGTTCCTTGATTGATACTAACACACGTAAATCCGACACAACACTTTTAGTTATTGTTAATATCTTGTTCTCCTTGATGATTATACCCATTCTTTTGGGTTCCATTATATATAAATATTAAATGTTTTCTATTTTTTTATAATTCTCACTAATTTATCAAAGTTCAATTCAATTGTGTCATAAAATTCTTTCAATGTGCTATGTGTTAGGAGTTTTACAATCACTTCCTTGATTCAAACACGTAACATCTCCTTTCATTTTTCATATTCGCAGTCCTCTCAATTGAAAAAGTTAAACGTGTCCTACACACCATTAATAATATGGTTCACACCATTCTTCTCCATGCATCTATATCACTGATGTTCGCATTTTTAGTATAGTTTTTGATAAGTTTTCTTTGTTTGTTAGGTTTAGTTTTGTTTAAATTTAGATTTAGTTTTGAGTATTTTTAGTTAGTTTTGCATAAATCTATGAAAAGAGTGGAATCTACGCTATTTTGTGTATTTTGCAGGTTTTAGCGAGAAAAGGAGTTAAATGGAGCTAAATTTGGAGCATCACAGTAAAGGACGGGAGAGTGCAAGATTTAAGAAGTCAAAGCTTAAGAGTACAAGAGGAGGTGTTGAAGAAAACAAATCCCAGGATCGTTAATGAGGCTGTGAAAGGTCGTTAACGAGGCCACGAAGAGAAAGATTTCGAGTATTATTTTTATTATTCACCAATCCTGAGCGGGAATTTATTTCCGTATCGGTTGAGTATCTTTTTAGAATCTTTATGGGTTATTAGAATATGTATTTTAGGGTTTAATATCTTTCTAGATTTTATTTCTATCTTTTAGAGATTGTTTCTATCTTTTTAGGAAAGTTTTTATCTTTTAGCCTTTTTAGTTTTTTAGGATTTTCTAGTATAAATACCCTTCTATCTAGCATAGAAAGGAGAAGGAGGAGAGCGAGAGGCTGGATTTGGAGGCTGAATTTAGAGCTGGTTTTTGGAGAAGATTTGGAGGAAGGCCGAAAGAGAGAGAACCGGATCGGAAGTCGGTGACGAGGTTCGGTAGACGACGGTTTCCGAGGTTCGTTGATCGAGTTTGTGGTTCGGTGAATGTTTTGTTTAGTTTTCTTCTGAATCTCTGTAAGACGATATTTTTGTTATTAATTTAAGTTTGAGTTTTGTTTCAATGTTTGTTTTTATTGAAGTTTTTAGTTTCTTAATCATGAGTAGTGAGTAGTCTATTTTTCTAGGGTCGGGGTTAAGCCCGGCATAGTTGAGCATGTTTGATGAGTAAGATTGTGTGTTGAATGCCTTTTATCTTTTATTAAGATTGTTTGTTGTGCTTAATACCGAAACGGAAGTTGAGGTAATTTGAGTTTTAACTTGATTGAAAGAGAAAGTTAGTGACTTGAAGGTTGATATTGTTTGAAAACGAAAGTTTCAAGCTTTAGATCCAAAACAAGCAATTGAGTGAGTTAGTTTATGAAAGCAGATTAATTTACTTGTTAAGTCAATGAAAATTGATGACTCTATCTATTTAAAGGCATGATCTTATCTTCTTACGAATTCTTATGCTTGGCTATGTTGTGGTGTCCCTTATCCTAGATTTTTGTTTTTAATTGAATTATTTCTGGTAAATCTTCGTTGCTGAGTACTTGCCTCGGTACCGAGTATTAATTGGAATTTAATTAGGTCGTTATTTGATATTTTTGTGTACGGTGGTTCAGTAACGATCCTGACAAGGTCGTTAACGAGGCATCTCGTGAGTGTTGTGTTTTATTTTGTTTGATTTTTATTAGATTGATAGACAAACAACCTTGCTTCCTGTGGAACGATCCTGACTCCACTGTACTCAGCGGGGTCTTGACTTACAAATTTATTTGTTGGCCGAGAATACCCTTTCAACAAATTGGCGCCGTTGCCGGGGAAGCAACGAGTTGCTAGTTTATCTTTGGGATCGGGAATAGCCCGACCCCGTTTTTGTTTTTAATTTTTGTTTTCTTTGTTTGTTTTCTTAGTGTATGCCGGTAGGACGAAGAAGGCTTCAGTTTGATAGCTCCAGTTATTACTCAGAACCCGAACGTTCCCTGCACCGACAACTCCGAGAAAACCGAGCCATGGCCACAACTGAAGAGATGGCTCGAGAGTTAGAGATCCTCCGGACCCAGATGGAGGCACTGAAAGCCGAGAAGGACGGCGCAGACGCAGACAAGGCTCGACTACAAGAAGAGCTAAATGCCTATCCAAGGAATGCCAAGCAATACATGCATCCGGAACTGAGGGTGCCAGAATCTCCTATTGTGCTTCCTGCGATAGAGAAACCTTTTGAGATCAAGTCTCAATTTATATCCTTAATCAAATGGGCTCAGTTTGAAGGGAAACCTGTTGAGTGCCCTATGGAGCATATTAGAAATTTTCTTGATTTATGTGACACCATAGCTGCTGAAGGTGTCTCGCTAGAATATGTTCTGTTAAAAGCTTTTCGATGGTCACTTACTGGAAAGGCCCTGAACTGGTTAGAGAGCCTACCTTCTAAGTCTATCAGGACTTGGAAAGCTTTGTATGATCAATTTCTTACAAAGTTTTTCCCTCCTGCTAAGACAATGGAGTTAAGGAAACGCATCACCTCTTATCACCAGTTGCCTAATGAAACATTTGTTGAAACATGGGAAAGATTTAAAGAGATGCTTAGACAATGCCCTACTCATGGGCAACCTTTATATGTATTGCAAGAAATCTTTATCTAGGGTATCAACGCGGAGACCAAGAACCGCATCAACACGCATACTGAGTGCGGTTTTATAGAGATGAACCCGACAGAGGCATGGGAACTGTTGGACAAGCTGGCGAATTACGATGCTATGTACGGAACCGAGCAGGCTCCACAAACTCAAAAACGTCTCTATGTGCCCAACCGTGATGAAGTTGACCCCGATGTTAAAAATCAATTCTTACAAGATGAGGTCAACCGTTTGAGGAAACAGGTAAGTTTTCTGAAATCCTCTCAATCATGTCAAGAATGTGGTTCTTCTGCGCATAGTACTTCTGCTTGCACTAACATTGAGCAGGTTAGAACCGCTGAGACAATAACTGAGATGAATTACATGAGAGGACCCTACAGGAACCAGCCTAATTATAATGACAGGTCAAACAACTATCAACCATGGGGCAATCAGAATACAAATCACAATTACGCAGGGCCCCCACAAGATAGACGACCTGCACCATATCGACCTCCAGGCCATCAGGAGACGCCATCATGGGTTCAGGAGATTAAAGAGATCATCAACGGAGTGAACAACAAGGTTGATGACGTCCAAGCAAAGCTGAACCGACATGATAAAAGATGGGGAGAGTTCGATATTTGGAAGAGGAGCGTTGATTCCCAACTAGGAGACCTTGCTGCACGGATTCCAAGACCACAAGGGCAACTCCCGGGCCGTCCCGAGGAGAACCCTAGAGGCCAAATAGCAGCGGTACACCTTAGAAGCGGGAAGACACTACCGGAAAGAGTTCAAGCTGAAGAGAAGGAGGAACAGGACCTCGCAAGACAGCTCGTTAACGAGCCATCGAGAGCTAGTACCGAGCCTACAAGCCAGGATGACGAGACTCCGAGGGTATCTAACGACCCTAACCCAGGTAAGTCTAATAATCCGAGCCTTCCTCTCAATCCCAGGGTCGGTAACGACCCGCCGAGGATATCCGTCGACCCCAATGTCGACCCGGTACTCTCACCTCTCGAGCCTAACTTGGTTCCGAGAATGGTGAAAACTCTTCCATTTCCAACTAAGAAATCTATGGACTCTACTGAGAGTAAGTTCAAGCGTTTCGTTAAAATTCTTCAGGGCATTAATATTTCCATCCCATTCGCTGAGGCCCTAAGCGAAATGTCGGCTTACACAAAATTCTTGAAAGATATTCTTAGCAGGAAAAGATCTATTATAGAGCTGCAGGATGAGGTCAGATCCATAGCTCTTCCAGAAAAGCTTGGAGATCCCGGGAGGTTTGCAATCACAATCGGCATAGGCAACCACAAGTTCAAAGCTTTATGCGATCTTGGTGCCAGTGCTAGTCTTGTTCCGCTCTCAATATGGTCTAAAGCCAATATGGGACAACTAGAACTAGTAGACATGAATTTGTACATGGCAGATGGGTCAAGTGTCAAGGCCACAGGAGTAGTGGACGATTACCCTATTCAAGTCGGGAAATTCTTTATACCGAATGATTTTATTGTCCTTGATATGCCTGAAGACCCTCATGTCCCCATAATTCTCGGGCGACCATTCTTAGCCACAGCAGGAGCAAGAGTTGATGTGCGAAAGGGACTCCTCACTTTTGATATAGGAGAGGAACGGGTGGAATTCAATTTAGATCAAAAAGCCAACAACCCAATTGGAGTGGCACAACTAGAGTTGACTCAACCCGAACTCGACACCACAGTCCCTACCGAGCCACATCTGCCGATCACTGATTCTCACGTGCACAAGTTCAACCAAGGCCCTACTACAGAGGTTACAGAAAAGTCCAAACCACCTTGGCTTTCGGACTACACCAATAACCCAGGGATATCGAGCTTGCTGATAGAAGAAAAAGGCCCTAATTTAGCAATTCAAGCACACAGAGGCAGTAAGGCTACAAGCAGGGTATCTCAAGACCCCAACACAGCCATACATGAACCACCATGAGACTAGCAAGAGAGCTCGTCGGGCTAACGACGTTAAACATAGCGCTTACGGGAGGCAACCCGCTTTTTAGAATAGGTTTAGTTTATTTTATTTTCTTTTTCTTTTCTTTTTCTTTTTAGATTATTTCTTAGCTCTCTTTTATTTTTCTTTTTAGTTTTAATTAGGATAGAAATAAGATCATTTGAGCTAACAAAGACTTCAGGAGAAAGGGGTCGAAAAATCACTCATAAAGGCCACGGCGGCTCGTTAACGACCCACCCAGGGTCGTTAATGACCCGGTTCGGACGACCCGATTCGTCACAATACGGGGCAGGTAAGTAATTCTAACCTAGTTAACTTCTTTAACCCTAGTTGCCACCCCTTCTACCCTTACCCTTCCTATATAAACCCTTCTACCCCTACCAAAATTCTATCACAATCCCTTCAAAATTCACTCTCAAACCCAAAACTCTCTCAATCCCTTTCCCTTCTCTCCCACCGAGTCGGAATTCCCACGCTAACGACCACCGGAGACGCCATCGTTACCGGAGTTCGAAAGCCACACACCGTCGACGCCGAGCTCGTTAACTACCCCGATTCCGACCCTTGTTCATTAAATTCTCGGTTCTCCGGATCCATGGCTAGTTCAAGCAGACCCGCTACCCGAGCCCAGAAGAAGAGGAGGAACCACAGGTCTCCATCTCCACTCTGGGTGGACGATGTGATTTTGAGCAGTCAAAGCCAAGTACGGCGCTACCGGGATTTTTTGGAGAAAGACCATTACACCCGATGGTTCTCGAAGTCTAGCGCCGTCTCTACGGGTATCTACATGGATGTCAAGGACGCCTTCATCATCCTTGGGGCCGCACACTTATTGAAGCAAGAGAGCTTGCCACACTATCCGGCCCTCACATCCGAGTTCTTGGCCACCTTGGAGACCAATTTCTCGTCGAAGATCTCAGCGGGATGCATTCGGTTCCGGCTCGGTAACGAGGACCGTGACTTCACCATGGCGGAGTTCAATGCAATTTTGGAGCTACCAAACCCGACAAGGGATTATAGCTTGAAGGACTACCGAGTGACCCGCACTTGGAGCTACATCACCGGAGAGGTTCAATCCTCTACCGCGGCGCTATCCGAGGCAAACATCGTCAACCCCACCTTCCGGATTATCTTGAGAGTCCTCGCCGCAACATTTTGGCCAAAGAAAGAGTTGAACCGGCCTACAAGAACGGAAGTCGCTTGCTTCCGCACCATCCTCTTCGAGGAGCCCGACCCCTTGAATTTGGGGTACGAATGGCTCTACTATGTCGAGAAGTCCACCAAGTCCAAGGAGGTGTGGTGTGGCAATTTGGTTAGCCTCTTGGATAAGAATCTTGGAGTAGATCTCACCCGCTACACACCGGCCCACGCCCAACTCCTCAACAAGAATTATTGGTATAGTTCCGGGATTTTCGCGCAAGCCGAGGGAGGCTACAAGGTGAAGGTTCGAGATCAACCAGTCATACCTTCCCTCGACATGTACAAGCTACTCTATGTACCGAATTGGTACGAGGTGTGGACGGGCCATCCTTACCCATTGGAGCCAAAACCGGAGGATGAGCTCTCGCTTAGACCTTGTCACACCCGGTTTGAGCGAGACGACGTGGATGAATATGAAGAAGAAGATGAGCAAGAGGATACCGAGGTAGTAGGCAACGACATCGAGGAAGCCGACACCGAGGGCGGCACTGAGGAGCTCAACTTTGAAGAAGAAGACATGGATACGGAGGGATTAGGAGGCCACATCTTCGTCGACGATCCAACCAGGGTCGTTAACGACCATTTCCAGCCACCACCCAACACTGTTAACGAGGCAACCAGCTTCGTTAACGAGGTGCCGCAAGCCACTGTCGACCCTCCACCAGCTCCTGTCGACCCTCATGCATATGGTCTCATGCCTTACAACCCGGTGATGTATCAAGACCATTTCCAGCCTCACTACCCACCACCTCCTCAGCCCGAGTATGCAGGATCGAGTATACCACCACCATGGGCCGAGGATCTTTCTGCACGGATGCAGCAGCTTCACCTCCAGACGGATCACATTCATCGGAGGATGGATAGATGGGAAACCGTTTATTCCGCTCGCATGTCGAGGGAAGATGAGAGGCAGCGTCAGAGAGAGGCGGAGGATGCTGAGCGTTGGAGGACGATGTACGACTTCATGGGAAACTTTGAGCACTATTTTCCTCCACCGAACCGTTGATCAAGATCAAGATGAAGTTTCCTTTCCTTGTTTCCACTTTTGTAAGTTTTATGTTTTTCTTTTTCTTTTTAATTTTTTGTTTTCTTTTCTATTTCTTTTCCCTGTTCTTCTTATTTTCCTTACAGTGGGGACACTGTAATTTTAAGTATGGGGTGGGGAGAAAGTAGAAAAATTAAGTCCTAGGTGTTTTCTATGTAGTTGTTATTTCTTTTAAAAATCGGAAAAAAACAAAAAAAATTGAAAATTTTAAAAAACCAAAAAGAGTTTAGAATTGATAGATATCCCTTCTTAAAGTTCTATGATAGCAATCACTAGCTTAATCATATAATTCCTTGCAAATATGTCTTTGAAAGTATAGCCGGATTCTTAAAATTGAAATTATTGTTTTTAGAAGAGAATAGCATTAGATGAAATTGAGCACATATACTTTATAGCATAAATGATGCAATCCAACAAAATCTACCTTGTGAGAAATTTTGGCCTTATAGGGAGAACATTTATAAATCCCTCTTCTTTTTTGTGTGATTTACTCTCTTTGTGCATATTATCTCTTGGAATTGCGATGGTTATCTATTTCTTGAGACCCTTATAAGATTTTTAGTTCATTACTTGTGAAAATCATATGATGGAGAACTTATTTTTATGAGCCCTATTATTCCCTATCTACCTTTACATTATTCCTCCTTTTGATAACCAATTCTGGCCTGAAACCTTTTCTTATTAGCTCCACAAAAATTATTCCCTAGCCGAGATAAGCTTAACCCTATCCGGGAATTAGGACTTAGATTGGAGAGGTAAAGTTTTGTGTTTTGTTAAAAAGAAAAGAGTTTATATTTGCTTGAATTGAAGGGTATTTGGGAAGGGTAGATTGGAAGTCTCTTGTTATTACATGTAAAAATGGTCTCTTGATAAAAAGATGCACAAAATAAAGTTCTAAAAAAAGAGAAATGTATACGGTGGATCGTTAACGACCCAGATGTGGGTTCGTTAACGAGGCAGCGAGAAAAAAAAAGAATAAAAAAAGAGAAAGAAAGAGAGGAAAAGTTGAAGTACATTTGAGTTTAAAGATAATATCAAGAGATTCTTTTATTTTTATGAGACTTTCTAGGATGATAAAGGGTGAGTGAAAATGAGTGTGCATAAAGAAGAGTGAGTTTGGTTATCTTATATGAAATGTTTTGGTGAGATGTGAGTTTTTAGGAGTCTTTGATTCCCGGATATTATTAGCACCACATAACCAAAATATTTTCCACGCCTTATTGTTATTACCAAGCCCCATTACAACCCGGCCGAATGGAAGCTTCTATGAAGTTTTTCATTGAGCCTAAGTTCTCTTGATGATTCTTTGCTTGTTTTGACAAATCTTGGGTGGAGAGTATTGGTGATATAAGTTCCAATTTCTATGAGTTTTTGTATATAAGATGAGTTGAGAGATTGAAATTATAAGCCCAAACACTTGAGAGTTGAGTGAAACACATTATATCCCTTGAGAGGTTGGATTGTATTATTTTATGTCTATTTGAGTGCATATATGTGTAAGGATGTTAATAGTCTTTTGCTATAATTTTCTTATGTGTAGATGTTGCTTTTTAGAAGATGGCTATGTCTTAATGAGAATGATTTGTTTTGGTTTTGGTTAGTATCTTGTTTATTGCTTGAGGACAAGCAAGTCTAAGTATGGGGTATTTTGATGTTCGCATTTTTAGTATAGTTTTTGATAGGTTTTTTTTGTTTATTAGGTTTAATTTTGTTTAAATTTAGATTTAGTTTTGAGTATTTTTAGTTAGTTTTGCATAAATCTATGAAAAGAGTGGAATCTACGCTATTTTGTGTATTTTGCAGGTTTTAGCGAGAAAAGGAGCTAAATGGAGCTAAATTTGGAGCACCACAGTAAAGGACGGGAGAGTGCAAGATTTAAGAAGTCAAAGCTTAAGAGTACAAGAGGAGGTGTTGAAGAAAACAAATCCCAGGATCATTAACGAGGTTGTGAAAGGTCGTTAACGAGGCCACGAAGAGAAAGATTTCGAGTATTATTTTTATTATTCACCGATCCTGAGCGGGAATTTATTTCCGTATCGGTTGAGTATCTTTTTAGAATCTTTATGGGTTATTAGAATATGTATTTTAGGGTTTAATATCTTTCTAGATTTTATTTCTATCTTTTAGAGATTGTTTCTATCTTTTTAGGAAAGTTTTTATCTTTTAGCCTTTTTAGTTTTTTAGGATTTTCTAGTATAAATACCCTTCTATCTAGCATAGAAAGGAGAAGGAGGAGAGCGAGAGGCTGGATTTGGAGGCTGAATTTAGAGCTGGTTTTTGGAGAAGATTTGGAGGAAGGCCGAAAGAGAGAGAACCGGATCGGAAGTCGGTGACGAGGTTCGGTAGACGACGGTTTCCGAGGTTCGTTGATCGAGTTTGTGGTTCGGTGAATGTTTTGTTTAGTTTTCTTCTGAATCTCTGTAAGACGATATTTTTGTTATTAATTTAAGTTTGAGTTTTGTTTCAATGTTTGTTTTTATTGAAGTTTTTAGTTTCTTAATCATGAGTAGTGAGTAGTCTATTTTTCTAGGGTCGGGGTTAAGCCCGGCATAGTTGAGCATGTTTGATGAGTAAGATTGTGTGTTGAATGCCTTTTATCTTTTATTAAGATTGTTTGTTGTGCTTAATACCGAAACGGAAGTTGAGGTAATTTGAGTTTTAACTTGATTGAAAGAGAAAGTTAGTGACTTGAAGGTTGATATTGTTTGAAAACGAAAGTTTCAAGCTTTAGATCCAAAACAAGCAATTGAGTGAGTTAGTTTATGAAAGCAAATTAATTTACTTGTTAAGTCAATGAAAATTGATGACTCTATCTATTTAAAGGCATGATCTTATCTTCTTACGAATTCTTATGCTTGGCTATGTTGTGGTGTCCCTTATCCTAGATTTTTGTTTTTAATTGAATTATTTATGGTAAATCTTCGTTGCTGAGTACTTGCCTCGGTACCGAGTATTAATTGGAATTTAATTAGGTCGTTATTTGATATTTTTGTGTACGGTGGTTCGGTAACGATCCTGACAAGGTCGTTAACGAGGCATCTCGTGAGTGTTGTGTTTTATTTTGTTTGATTTTTATTAGATTGATAGACAAACAACCTTGCTTCCTGTGGAACGATCCTGACTCCACTGTACTCAGCGGGGTCTTGACTTACAAATTTATTTGTTGGCCGAGAATACCCTTTCAACAATCACCTTGTTTCTAGCCATACACTTTAAAATTTCCATCTCACCTTTTTAACATTCTACTCCCACTAATCTTAAAAACTGAAGTCCCACTCAAGTTCTATATATAAAACACCTTTTAAACCTATTCCCATCTTTGAGTCTTTAGTTGCTTGTGTTAAGCTAAATTTTTTTGTATTTTCCTTTCACAAAATTCAACCTTGATTGAGTCCTTGTGTGTTCTTAGGGTACCATCCTAACCATGGGGCGATTTTTATCTCGATCTCTCCAAAAACAAATTCATCATCTTATGACATTCAAGTTGAGAAGCTGATCGCTCACGAATGCGAGGGTCTAGAGATACAATTTATAACCCGACCCCGTTGTAGCACGTGGTGGGTGTCGAACACTCGGGAAATCTACTCGATTGAGGTGCCTAAACACTAGAAAGCTGGAAAGGAGAACTTAAAACAAAGGAAAACAAAGAGAACAGTCAGGACCGACACAAGTGTCACGTCGGGCCCGATGTTGGCAACAAAGAGGGAAGTCGGGACCGACGTAGAGCAAGTCAGGCCCGATGTAGCTGGTTTTGTCGAACTCAAAGATTGAAAGTAGATCTTGGGCTTTTGGGTTCCTTCTCTAGTATATTAAGGCTTTTCCACCCCAATTCAAGCAATAAGTGATGATCGGAATAGGATCGAGTACTTTCACCCTCGTTCCAACCACTTCTACACATCGATCATTGGGGAAATCCCCTTCGAAGCAAGGTCTTGAGATGGACAAATGTTCACTTTCGTTACTTTGCCAATCACAAGCCTTGATTCCTTACTTTCATAAGGAATTGTAGCTCTATGTAGAGTGGGTTCCTAGATCAAGCACTCAAGGCTTATGGAATTGGGGTTTCTAGCCCAACCTAGCTAGAGTTTCCCCCCATAACCCAAGATCAAGGAGATCTACTCCATATGGCAAACAAAGAAAGCAACCAAATCACAAAGCAAAGCAATCAACATCATCAATCTCAAACCAAAGCCAAATTTCATTCACAAATCAAAAGCAATCCACAAAATCAAAACAAGGTTTCCAAATCCACAAAATCAAGACAAGGCAAAGCTAATCTATCAACCAAACCTATCAAATCTCCTAGAAATCTCCTCTCCTAGGCCGATTCCCTCTCTTCTCCTTCTCCTCTCCTTCCTCCTTGCTCTCCAAGTATCCTCTTGAGAGTTTTTGAGAGTTGGTTCCTTGCTAAGTGTGTGGGAACCTCCTCCAATTAGAAGATAAGAGAGCCTTTATAGATGAGGGGCAAAAGTGGTAGTTTACAATTTTGTGCCTTGGAGCCCAATCCAGCCAGCGACCGACTCGGACCGACACGGAGCACCTCGGGCCCGACTTACTGGGCAAGTCGGTCCGAGGTCGAAAAATCATCTCGGGTCCGGCGTTGGTTCCAACTCGATCCGTACCTCGTTCCACCTTCTTCTTGTTGGCTTTTCTCTTGTTCTTCTTCATGGCTTTCTCCTCTCTTTCCCTCTTAAGCTCGGGCCTTGCTCCATGTTCCGATTCTCCTTAAAAACGATCCTTGATCCATGCCAAAACACCTACAAAACACATAAAACGCGCATAGTCTCCGAATCTCATAGAAATACGGGAACTAAGCTAAAAAGGAACAAAACACACAAGAAAAGGGGAAAAAGAAACATATTTACAAAGGTAATCATATATAAAACACCACCAAATAAAGAGACATCAGAAGCATGTTTTTTCTTTTGCCTAACTCTCTACAATGCCTTTTACTGGGTGCAATTTTCTATAAGATGATGACTTCTTCGTTCCTGCTCCATCAATTTTGTAACTCTTCAATAGTCATAACCCTCCATTATCAATCGTGGCCACCCCATCGAGTCTTCCATCCCTCCCACTCGCCTTGCCCCCATCCTGACCACCAACAACCCCTCTCTCAAGTCACCCTACGACTACCCAAAGTCAAGCAAACATAATCTAGCCAAAAAGAATCTTTGACCTCAATGCTACCACTAAACCTTCCTCTTCCATCTCTTATATTCCTACGTCTCACAACACAACCCTCCTTGATCCCAATTGTTTTGATGCCATGATTGTTGAATACCGGGCTCTTATTAATAGTGTTGCTTGAGTTTTGGTTTCACGTCCTACTAGGGTGAATGTGGTTGTTCATGCATTAATTTTGTTCTGGCACATCCTTAAAGAGATATAAGGACATACCCAATGGTGAGCCCCATGATCTCCATAAGCCCATCAAATACTATTATTTTATTATATTTTCATCTTCTACATCATTTATAATCTTTCATCTCTTTTTTCACAATCAACCTTTCCCAATGGTGAGCCTCGTGAGACTCTCTTTTCACTTTTCTCATTTCCCAACAATTATCTATTATTTCATGCATAATTACAAATATATCCCTATTCTCTATTATATATATTATTATTTACCTAAAAATAAATATATTTGTTTACTATTTTTATTAAATGACATATTTAATTAATTTGTTAAAATTTCTAGTATTATAATAAATTATATTTAAATTATATTTATTGTAGTTAATTAATTGAATATTAATTAAGAGCGTATTTGAATAAGAGACTATTAGTAAAAGGAAACAAGGCAAATCGAATTCATTACTTGAACTGAAATACACACCAAGAGAAAACGACACACATGAAATAAAGCACATTAACAAAGACTAATGAAATACATAAAGACATTTATACAAAAATACAAGAAATAAATTATCGAAAAACAAAAGACATATCACACGTCATCATATTCATGCCTCTTCATACGCTAAACATGCTCCACCAAGTCCTCCTTAAATCTTCGGTTTGTAACCCAGTTCTGAAGTTCAGTGTAGTTTCTAATATAGCCGCTCATTTCAGACGACCTTTCTCTTGAGAACTTTTGATCCACTTCGTCTTGTCCGAAATCGACAGGAACGACATATCCATTTGTCTCAAACTTCTTTCATCTTCTACAACAATGTTGTGCAAAATTATGTTGGTCTTCATTATCTTTCCAAGAAGCTCATGTTGTAACGCCAATGCTGGGTTTCTCACTATTGCGAACGTCGCTCGTAACGCTCCAAATGTTCGTTCAACATCTTTGCGATATCTCTCTTGTAGTCGGGCAAACAATTTTGCCTTTCAGCTTCGAGGGAGAGAAATCGACTTAACAAATGTCGCCCAATCAGATATATCCCATCAGTGAGATAATATCACATACGAAACTCATGCCCATTGACCATAAAATTTATGGGCAGAGCTACACCTTGGAGAACGTCATCAAAAACAGGAGATCGATGAAGAACGTTAATCCGAAGGAAGATATGGATTTGGTGATGATTGGGTGCTCCCAGAGTTTGGGATGCTTGCACCACATTAGCATATGGATTGCCAAGAGAATGTTGGAGGAGTTGTTGGTGGTATGCAAGATCAACATATGAATATTGTGGTTGAGGATTCATTGGATGAACAAAGGAGTTTTGTGTTGGAGCATTTGGATAATTATAGGAGTAGTGTGGTGGTGGATGATTTGGATCATTCGGATTCATTTTGGAGAAAGAACTTCGTGGAAGAGATGTGTGAATTGTGAGAATGTGTTATGCCCATATAAATAGCAAAAAACTAGGGTTTGTTCAATTTGAAACCATCCCAAAAAAACGGGTAGACCAAAACCGGGTAGATATAAAACAATGGGTAAATAAAAACCACGAGTAACCAAAATCATGGGTAAACATAAAAAATCAATGAATAAATTCATATTTTATTTATCAATGAATAAAAATATACAAAATTAGCATATATGGATAAATAAAAAAAATCATGAGTTTTGGTGTAATTTTTTAAAGCTAAAACAATGATAATGTCAATATATATGTGTATTTTCTTATCCTCTAACAACCCAAAATATAAATTAATTTTAAAATGTTTCAAATATATACAAAATTAGTCTCTATATATAGATTAAAAAAATTATGAATTTTGGTATAATTATTTTTTTAATGATTAAACTAGTTAAAAACAGATTATTAATTTATTTATAATCAATAACCAAGAATAAATCCTGACCATTGATTATATGCCATGTGGCACAACAAGAGTGCACAAAATATGCCATGAGCCCCATAATCTCATATTGAATTTCGATCTCCTTTTGCATTGATCCAAGCACTTCTTCAATATTTTATTATTATTTTTCTTGAGCCCCCATGAGCCCCAAAAAAATCTACGGATGGGCATGCCCTAATGCCTAACTTGTTGCTTATGTATGCTCATAAAAGGTTGGTGTTGATTGTGATTAGACTTTCAACATTGTGGTAAAACCTTCCACTATTTATATTGTTCCTCATCTTGTTGTTTTTTTGCTCATAGTCTATTCACAAACTTGATACAAAGAATGTCGTTCTATATGTGAACTCTTAAAGAGAATATGTATATGCTTCAACCATCTGTGGTTTGTTTACTTTGCCAGACTAAAGTATGTCCGTCTCTTGAAGAAATCATTATACAGGCCGAAACAAGCATCTAGGGCCAAGTACCAACGTCTTGCCTCATATTGTATCACATTGGCTTTGTCATTAGCATGTGTGATTCATTACTATATTTTGCATTATGCTATTTCCATGGGATATCTTTCTCTCTATGTGAATGACATCATTCAACAACATGTTTTAACACTTTGCATTCTAACATCATTGTCCAAGTCAACTCGGATTCATGATGACTAACTTGGGTTGTATATTGTTTTTTTAGGTATCTTTGTTCACCATACTGTTTTAGGTGTCTTTTTGAAACAAGATAATCATGCTCGTGAGATTGTTGATAGGCTTCCATGTCAAACTGCCACGAACCCACTTGTCTTCGATTTTACTCTATATTAGAGTCTTGTTGATGGCCTACAATATCTTACCTTCATGTTTACCAAAAAAGTACATACTATCTTCATATGCACACTAACATCTCCTATTTTATGCAACATGCATGTCTTTACATGCATGATACAAGAGAGTGTCACGGGAAAGGTCGTGGATCTTGGATTTGAGAAATCTAGAAGGATAAGTCATGGGGATATGGTAGGTTGGTGCTTAGGGGATTGAGGGAGTCAACATTAGAGAGGATATGAAGATGAGTAGCCATGGATCTTGAATGAGGGGGAGGTTGAAGATGAAGGGCGATTTTTGGGTAGAATTTTAGGGAAAATAGAGGGGTAAAATAGTAAGTTTGATAGGAAATTTTAGATTTTTAATTTTTTTTTCTTTTTCTATTCGATCTGCTCTTTTTAATTATATTTTTTTATCTTTTTTATTGTATCTTGGCGCGTGTGATATACACAATAAAAAAAGAAAGTGAAAATGGTCGATCATGGGTTTAATAGGTCCCAAAGTGCAACTATAGGGGTTCAATCGAATAGGGCCAAAATGAGGCTAAGTGACTAATGGATACAAGTTCACGGGGCCGTTTATGTATTTTGCCCTTTTTTATTACTAAAATACATCATTTGGTATGTTCATGGGGCTACCAACTTGGACATCATGATCTCTCCTTCTCTTGCGCTTGCTTTTTCCAAAAGAGTCATGCACCTAGTGTGGGTATGTTTTCAAAAAAAAAAATCATTGAAATGGAGTGTAATTCGGAGATTTGATTTAATAAAGATCAAACCACTTGACTCATTCAACTTAACACAAACTATGTGAAAGACTTAAATAATAAGTCTCTTTTGTTATCGAGGTAGTGTATGAAAAGAGTGATAATTGACACTAAAATAATTTTCTTCCCAAACTAACTTCCGCTTTCAACTCAAAATAGCTTTCTTCCCAATACTGCATTTTAAAACTATTGTAATCCACGCAATCCCTTTATTTTTTGTACATTTTTCAGAACAAATAAAATGAAGGTAAAACCTTGCTAAAATTAGAACATGCAAGGGAGAGTTTGAGATCACCATGAAGGTAAATTAGAACATGCAAGTGAGAGTTTGAGATCACCATGAAGGTAAAACCTTGCTAAAATCAAGATCGAATATCAATCACATAGACAAGAAAAAAGTTCAAACAATCAACAAACATATCAAATTAGATATCATATCAAATTAGATATCAGAATTTGTAATAGTTGCAACATGGTATAAAGAGAAAGAATAAATAAGACAAATAATATAATATAGTTTGATGTACCAAAGAAATCAGAATAAATTAACAACTAAACAAATTAGTAAAACTGAACAAACTCATAAAACTCCAAACAAACAAATAGTATAATATAAGAAAGTGTTATATTCCTATTGATTCGTGAATCAAAATTTTAATCTAGCATTTCAAAAAAATCATTAGACTTTCAAATGAAAAAAAAATCACCAGAAAAATATTCACATATGTTAACTCTTTTTTTAGTTTTATTTAAGAAACCCAAATATTCTCTAATTTGAATGCCATCAAAACAATTTTTTTAAATAGGTGAAAATTAGGCTGACTAGGCTGACTAAGTCAGTCTACGACATCTTTTCGGATGAGGGTTAGGCCCCTCCATGAATGTCAATCTAATTGATGCTACAATTGTAGTGTAGTTTTGCAATCAAATCTGTCACATAATTACAATCTCAAGGCACATGTTTGGTAATAACCACCTCGAAAGATGGTAGAGTAACCACGATGTCTGCAATTAACATGTCAATTGTCTGAGGGCTCGACCTACTCCCTTTTAGCGCATTAATCACTATGAGACTATCACCTTCAATTTCTAAATTCGGAAGTTTCCTCCAATGGGCGTCATGTATAGCTTCGAGTAATCCCATGGCTTCTGCTTGTTCGACATTCCAATAATCATTTTTCTTTAAGTTCATGCTTATAATATTTCCAAATTGATCTCTTATGATATATGCAGAAGTTGATTTTCCATTATTTCTTTTAGACCCATCAAAGGTTATCTTGACAAAACCATTTTGGGGTTTTCCCACGTTCGTTTAGTTTTCCTTTGTCTTGGTCGTTGTTCTTTCTGAGAACCATTTTCCCCTTCATCCATAATTTTAGTTTTGCTCCACCACAAATTTGATTACGAATGAATTCCTCAATGGTCATACAAGGTCCATTAATATCATGATTAAAAACAACTTGATTTCGCCAGAACCAAATTCCCCACCAGGTAGTAAACAGATGAAATCAAATCCTTTGTGGTAGCTTTGCTTGTAAATATTGGATTATTTGAGGAATAGAAATGCAGTTTTCTAGTGCTTCTATTAAACTATCCTTAAATTAGGGGTCAATGCATTGTAGCTTTTGTATAGTGAAAGGGCAACCAAGAAGAAGGTGTCCATTCGTTTCTACCTAATGATTGCATAGAGGACATTCAACGATGACAGATTTATGTCGTTGAATAAGGAGATCTTTAGTAGGAAGCCCATTAATGCAAATTTTCTATAAGAACATTTTTATATTTGGTCTGAAAAAGAAAAATCATGATTGTATGTTGTTAACTCTGGGTAGTATTGTAAAATTTGTTGAGATACCAAAATTCTGTCCAATTTTTCGTAAGTGTTATCAATATCTACTTTTCATTTTCTCCAAGTGAACTCGTTTCCACATGAACCAACATCAATTAGATCAAAATCATTAATAAAGCTTCGCATTTTATGAAATCTTTGTCTATTTGGTTCCTGTCCTCCCAATTTTTCGGTGCTAAGCAAAATGTCATTAAAATCACCCATGATAATAAATGGTATATCCAATTTTCTTAAGTAGAAATAAAGTTCCTCCCAAAAAACATGTTTTTCATTCTTTCTTGCACTACAAAAAAAAGCGAATTTAGCGACCATATTTATGGTCGCTAAATGCAAAATATGCGACCATATTATGGTCGCTAAAAATGGTTGCTAAAAGGTCGGTCGCTAACCACATGGCGACCATATGGTCGCTGCTATTTGACCATGGTCGCCGGTGGTCGCCCCCAATGCGGCGACCAGTTTGGCGACCACAGCGACCACCTGGTCGCTGTGGGTGGCGACCACGTGGTCGCTGCTTTTAGCGACCACGTGGTCGCTGCATTTAGCGACCATATGGTCGCTAAAAGCACCCAAAAAACACACGGGGAGGCCTTTCTCTGGTTCAAAGGCGCACGATCGTGCACAAATGTGCACGATCATGTTGTAAATTAGCGACCATTTGGTCGCTATTTTTTTTTAATTTAAAAAAAATAATTACGAAATATTATAAATAATTACGAATTAATATAAATAGTTAATATTTAATGATTCATTAATTACTAGAAATTCATTAATTTCCATAAATTTCAATAATTTACATACATAAATTCATTAATTTACATAAATTCAAATAATTTACAATAACATAATAAAACTACGCTAATCTATACGGCTACGCCGGAGCCATCGTCATCGCCGTCGTCGTCGGGACCGGACGGGCGGGAGGTGCCCTCCTCGCATTTGTGCAGGCGCATCCACTCCTCGAACTTCGAGAACTTACTCTTGAGCTCATCCACATCTTGCCTAAGGCTGACGTTTTCCTGCGATAATTCCGCCACCCTAGGAGGTGGACGACGCGGCGCCGTCAATCAATCGCCGTAAAACTCATGTGCGGCGTTGCCAAGGCCGAAGACGGCACCTCCCGGGCCAACAACAACAACAACAACAACAACAACAACAACAACAACAACAACAACAACAACAACAGCAACAACAGCAACAGCAACAACAACAGCAACAGCAACAGCAGCAACAGCAACAGCAACAGCAACAACAACAACAGCAACAGCAACAACAACAGCAACAACAGCAACAGCAACAGCAACAACAACAGCAACAACAACAACAACAACAACAACAACAACCACAACAACAACAACCACAACAACAACAACAACAACAACAACAACAACAACAACAACAACAACAACAACAACAACAACAACAACAACAACAACAACAACAACAACCACCACCACCACCACAACAACAACAACAACAACAACAACAACAACAACAACAACAACAACAACAACAACAACAACAACAACAACAACAACAACAACAACAACAACAACAACAACAACAACAACAACAACAACAACAACAACAACAACAACAACAACAACAACCACAACAACAACAACCACCACAACAACCACAACAACCACAACAACAACAACCACAACAACAACAACCACAACAACAACAACAACCACAACAACAACAACAACAACAACAACAACAACAACAACAACAACAACAACAACAACAACAACAACAACAACAACAACAACAACAACAACAACAACAACAACAACAACAACAACAACAACAACAACAACAACAACAACAACAACAACAACAACAACAACAACAACAACAACAACAACAACAACAACAACAACAACAACAACAACAACAACAACAACAACAACAACAACAACAACAACAACAACAACAACAACAACAACAACAACAACAACAACAACAACAACAACAACAACAACAACAACAACAACAACAACAACAACAACAACAACAACAACAACAACAACAACAACAACAACAACAACAACAACAACAACAACAACAACAACAACAACAACAACAACAACAACAACAACAACAACAACAACAACAACAACAACAACAACAACAACAACAACAACAACAACAACAACAACAACAACAACAACAACAACAACAACAACAACAACAACAACAACAACAACAACAACAACAACAACAACAACAACAACAACAACAACAACAACAACAACAACAACAACAACAACAACAACAACAACAACAACAACAACAACAACAACAACAACAACAACAACAACAACAACAACAACAACAACAACAACAACAACAACAACAACAACAACAACAACAACAACAACAACAACAACAACAACAACAACAACAACAACAACAACAACAACAACAACAACAACAACAACAACAACAACAACAACAACAACAACAACAACAACAACAACAACAACAACAACAACAACAACAACAACAACAACAACAACAACAACAACAACAACAACAACAACAACAACAACAACAACAACAACAACAACAACAACAACAACAACAACAACAACAACAACAACAACAACAACAACAACAACAACAACAACAACAACAACAACAACAACAACAACAACAACAACAACAACAACAACAACAACAACAACAACAACAACAACAACAACAACAACAACAACAACAACAACAACAACAACAACAACAACAACAACAAAACTCCTTTTAAAATTGAGGAAAAATTATTAAAACTTACATCGATTAAGGACGACCGCTCGTCTATAAAATGTCGATCGGCGCCCTGCGTGTGCGTCTCGATGAGAAGCTCGAGAGGCGTGCAGGGGCGTTGCAGGTGTTGCTCCTACGAAATTCATTAAGGGTGTTACGAACTATGAAAAAAATTAACTTAATTTAAATTTAATCAAATTAAGATAAAATACTTACCAAGCGACGCATGGTGTCGAGGTGGGACCTCGAATCACTACTGTGGTTCGCCGGATTGGCATCCGGATTGCCTTCTGGCGGGCACACTTGGCTTTGAACGCCGTTGTGGCCCAATCCGTCGTCTGCCACTTCTCCCAAGTGGCGGCTTCGATGAATTCCGGCCTCTTCCCATCCCAGCGGTGCTTCCCGATCAAGTCATCGTATCTCTTCTTCGCTCTCTTCTCCCACAGCAACCGGACGGACTCCACGTCCATACCCGTCTGGGAGTCATCCCACCTAAAGTGCGTCTGATAAAATCCAACAAACAATTAATTAAAAATAGTAATTAATTAATGCGGAAATTGTAAAAAGAAGTAAAAAAATTGAAATTTACCTTCCAAGCATCAAACCAACGTTGCTTCGACGCAGCAGAGGCAAAGTCGAACTGCGACGCCTTATCGTCGGGTTGACTTTGTAGGATAGTTGTCGACCACCGTGATACCGCTCCCGACGGCTGCAAGCTGCGAGATTTCAAAACACATATTATAACATTTTTAAAAGTAAGAAAAGACTTAAAATAAAAATTTTGTCTTAGAAGAAATTGTACGTACCACCCGCCGACAATATAAAGATCATAAACGCGATTGGGATCGAACCTTCGACACGATCCCGATGAGGACGGGAACGTAGTGGCTCGGGTCGCCTCCACTTGGGTGCCCGTGTGGGCCCCGTCGTCATCGGACAAATGTGGTGTGTCCGTGTGGGTGGCCTCGGACTCATCCTCATTCGGTATCCGAGATGAGTTCGGCTCGTCCGGACGAGGACCTCGTCCACGTCGGCGTGATCCTCCGGCTCCGGCCATAATAACACAACTAAAAAACAAACAATTCAATACAAATTCATGTTTCCCAACATTTGCACAACAACATTCAATTTCATTCAAACTTGACAAATCAACAATCAACTTGTTTTAATTCATTCAAACTCTATCAATTTCATATCTCTCTATCTCAATCAATTTTTCTCAACATTTCAACAACAACAATCAATTTAGTCTAATATTTTTCCAAATCAAACTCTATCAACAACAACAATTAATTTAATCCAACTTTTTTTCTAAATCAAACTCTATCTCAATCAATCAAATTTTGCTCAATCAATTTCTAAAACAACAACAACAACTAATCAATTTCTCAAAATTTCTCAACAACAACTAACCATTAACAACAACAAGCTACAACAACAACTTCTCAATCAAATTTTCTCAAATTCATCAACAACAACCCTAAACCATAACCCCTAAACAACAACAACAACTACTCAATTTCTCAAAATTTCTCAAATTCAACAACAACACCAACTAAACCCTAACCCCTAAACAACAACAACTAATCAATTTCTCAAATTCAACAACAACAACAACTAAACCCTAACCCCTAAACAACAACAACTATATAATTTCTCATTCAATTTATCAAAATTTCTCAAACAACAACAACTACACAATATCAATTTCCTCAATCACTCAAATTCAACAATTAATTTCCCAAATAACACCACAAATCAACAAAAATTACAAAAATCAACAATTAACAAACCACTTACATGCAAATCCGGGGAGGAGGTGAAGGGTAGAGGCGGGGTCGGGGCGACGGCGGGGTCGGGGCGTGGAGGAGGCGGCGCTACTTCGGGTAGGAGGCGGAGGGCAGAGGCGGGAGGGCAGAGAGGCGTCGGAGAGGCGGGCTGAGAGAGGCGGGTGGAGGGCTGAGAGAGGCGGCGGAGAGGCGGGATGAGAGGGGGTCGGAGGCGGCGCCGTGCTCGGGAACCCAAAGAGAGAGGCGGAAATGACAAAGGGTTCGAAGGCGGAAATGACGAAGGAGAATCCTTCGTTCTCCTTCTTATTTAGATTTAGCGACCATATGGTCGCTAATTTAGCGACCATATGGTCGCCAAATGTAACTTAAATTAATGGTGGGCCATGCCGGCAAATTGGCGACCATATGGTCGCAAATCGAAATGTTTTGCGAAAAAACGAAATTTCAGATCTTCCCTCCAGTTGCGCCATAATTTTCGTTCTTGGCGACCATATGGTCGCTATTGACGAAATTAAATCAAACTACGCGCTAAAAAATCAAATTTCGAGCTAAAATTTTAGATATAGCGACCATATGGTCGCTAATTGTGGCCAAAAGCTTGCGACAATTGGCGACCATATGGTCGCTAAAATCACCAAAAAACGCACGGGGGACGCCTTTCTCTGGTTCAAAGGCGCACGATCGTGCACAAAGGTGCACGATCATGTTGTAAATTAGCGACCATATGGTCGCTATATCTACCAACAATATTTGGCACATCCAACTACAATCCGTCTTAGTAAATCGGAATATATGGTAAATGATAATAATTTCATTGATTCCAAACGAAACCAAGTTACAAACAACTTCATTGGTTCCAAACGAAACCAAGTTACAAACAACTTCATTGGTTCCAAACGAAACCAAGTTACAAACACTAGCTTGCGACCTAAGTACATTAAACGAAGTGACAAACAACTAAATCAAACAACACAAAGTGAAGGGAAACATAAACAAACTACTACAATTAACGGACTCTCATGTTGTACGTGGAATATAAACCGCCTGGATCTCAGCACCTTGGATCACGCGAAGCTGCACAACCGTTTCCCTAGCTGCAATACGATCAGTGATGTCGTCGCCGTTCAAGAAAAAACGGCTATAACCTGGTGGTGCTCCCCCGGGAGATACTGTCCAATCATCAATGACTAGTCTTAATTGTAGATTTGGTGAAGCGCTCCATTGGGTTCTTGTCTCCCTATCCCCACGCACACGCACAATGGAGAAATTAATGAATTCAGGAGCTAAGGCGGTCGTTCGCCTGGTACACACTCTCCTGCTCTGAGCCATTTGAGGAAGGAAGTTTTAGGTCGGATTTGAGGTGAGGATGAGCTTCAGGTGAAGATGGGGAGTTTTCACTTGGAAGGTATTTCAGCATTGGAGATGGTTATCTCCTTTTATGGTTGGAAAGGATGGCAAAACAATAGTATTATCAGAAAAGTGAATGGCAAAACAATAGTGTTATCAGAAAAGTGAATGGCAAAACAATAGTGTTATCAGAAAAGTGAATGACAAAACAATAGCGTTATCAGAAAAGTGAATGACAAATTAAAACAATAGTAGTATTCTGATTACATGTCTTCCTCATCTGTGTCCATCTCACTCTCAAACTCACCCTCAGACGTTTCAATAGACGTCTCTTCTTGATCCTCAACGACATGATCCTCTTCGTTTGGGTCGTTTAACGGACCAAGTGGATAATTATCTTGTGTACTGTCATCGATAACTCGTGGAAGGGAAGAATCATCTTGAAATGCCTCCTCAACGGCAACTCCCTTGGACCCACTCTCATGAGGGTCTACGCACGTACCTTCATCGGGCCACACTCGTGACTTCACTTTACATATCGCTCTCCATTCAGCATCTGCACGCCTCACCTTTGGGTAATCGAGGAAATAAACTTGAGTGGCTTGATGTGCTAATATGTAACGATCTTTTGTTCTCAACATTTTATGTCGATGAACATCGACAAGCTTTAGGTGAGGGTGAATGCGTGTTCCTCCACGACTTCTAGTGTCAAACCACGAACAATTAAAGACAATAGGATGCTTTACGGTTGGAGATAGGTAATGCAGCTCAATGATTTCATCTAGCACACCATAGAAGTCCTCCTCGTTGGTGCTGAAGCTTTGTCCTAGAACACAAACTCCACTACTGTCAGTGGCTCTGGTTGATGCGTGTGCCCTCTTGTGGAATCGGTAACCATTGACAAAGTAACCAGGATATGACCTAACTTTTTTAGAGGGTCCATGAGCAAGTGTTGCAATGTTAGGATCTGTAACTGCCGGACTGTCGGCCTGCATGCAAGTTTGCAATGTTAGGATCCTTACATGGGAGTAAAACCAGAGGTGAAAGTGTCTTTCCAAAATGTTTTGCTCTTCAGCAGCGGTTATTGTTGGATTTGACGACCGCACGAATTTTGTCAAATAGTACCTACGACAGAGTAATTGAATGAAATACATACTTTATATATATCGAACCAACTTTAGTTGAGATTATAGAAACGTACTCAATATAGGGTTCCACTTCGACGCAGTTCATGAGAATGTAAGTTTGGATCACATGGAATTCATCATCTGTGAGGAAACGACCAGTTGATCTGCTACCCAGGGTTCGACCAGTTGTTGTGAAAATAGACAAATCGCCCGGATCAACCCCAACTGGAAGTGTGCAACTGACGATGCGGGCGTTATCCATATGAGTACTCGCCACATGTGAGCTAAAATAATACGAGCAGAATGTGGACGTCTCCTTAACGAGAAAGGCACTACAAATTGACCCCTCAACATGGGCTTTGTTGCCAACTGAGGCCTTCAGTCTTTTTAAGAGCCTACATGATATACATTGAAAACCATTAATATTTATTATACAAGTTAATTATATGAATCCAGAACTGAACAACTGCATACAAATATATGTACCTTTCTTCTGCATACATCCATCTATAATTGACAGGGCCACAAAGTGAAGCTTCCCGTGGCAGATGAATAGGCAAGTGCTCCATTCAATCAAATAACGCAGGGGGAAAGATGCGCTCTAGCTTGCACAAAATTATTGGTATTTCCTTGTGCAATTGCATAACCACCTCAGGCTTCAGCTCGTAACACGTCAAGTCTCTAAAGAACACACTTAGCTGAGCTATGGGCTCCCATACTTTGTCATCAAGAAATGGATGAAAAGCAACAGGCATCAACCTTTGCATGAACACATGACAATCATGGCTCTTCATCCCAAAGAGCCTAAGCTTGTGCAAGTCAATGCAGCGGCTCAAGTTGGAGACGTAGCCATCCGGGAATTTTACAGATCTCAACCAATCTAGAAGCAGTTGTTTTTCATGACGATCTAGTGCATAGCAAGCCTTTGGGTACCTATTGTCCTCCTCATCAGGTTCCAACTCCGGACGCTTGCACAATTCCTTTATATCCTTTCTAGCCGACCACTTGTCTTTCGACTTCCCCGGAACATCGAGAATGGTGAAGAAAAATATTATCGAAGACATTTTTCTCAATGTGAATCACATCTAAATTATGTCTTACCAGCAGACTAGGCCAGTAAGGTAGGTCCCAGAAAATGCTTTTCTTCTTCCAACCCGAACCTCTACTGACCGCGGCATTGTGCTCCTCAGCTCCCACTTCAGTTATCTTCATCAAGCCCATATTGTTTATCTAGTCTAATATCTCGTATCCATCACGAAGTACCGGGGGAACACGACGCTCCCATCGACCTTTCTTGAAATCAGTCTTGTTGTTTCGGAAGCGATGATCAGGTTCTGTAAACCTCCTGTGACAATCGAACCAGCACATTTTGTGCCCATGTGTTAGATAAAATGCATCGATGTCCTCCATGCAATAAGGACACGCGTATTTCCCAGAAGTGCTCCAGCCTACAAAAACATATATTTTGTATCACACATTAATTAAAGTTTACAAATCATATATATGCATTATTATTATATATAATAGTTTCAAATTGATTAGCATATGTAAAATTAACAACATACCAGACAACATCGAATATGCGGGGAAGTCACTAATAGTCCATATTACAGCTGCACGCAACACAAAATTCTGCTTCCTCCAAGAATCGTATGTGCACACCCCATTAAGCCACAGATCCTTCAGCTCGGCTACCAACGGCTGGAAGTAGACATCCAATTTCTGCTTCGGGCTCTTCGGTCCAGGTACAATAACTGTCAAACACATGACCTCCTCTCGCATACACATCGACGGCGGAAGGTTGTAGGGTGTCAGAATCACAGGCCAACATGAGTACTGGCGCCCGGACGCCCTAAACGGATTGAAACCGTCTGTGCACAAGCCTAGTCTTACATTTCGTGCTTCTGATGCAAAATCTGGCCACACAGCATTGAAGTGCCTCCATGCCTCTGCATCTGAAGGATGTCTCATCACCCCATCTTGTGCGTGCTCTGCATGCCATCTCATGTGTTCGGCAGTCACCACAGATGCGTACAACCTCTGCAACCGTGGAAATATTGGCAAGTAAAACATACGAGAATAGGGAATGAACTTTGTCTTGCCTTGCTTCCATCTAGGATAGTCACATATCTTGCATGCCGCATATTCTTCATCTGCACCCCTATATATCATGCAAGAGTTTGGACAACAATCAATCATCTCGTAAGGAAGACCGATACCCTCAACCAATTTTTTCGTGTCGTAAAACGTGGTTGGTAATGTCGTCTCCGGGTAAGAAACGCGTCCTCAAAAATCCGAGATCATGTCATATCCGCGCTCCGTCATCCTCATCTTAGACTTTATGCTCAGTAGCTCAGTCGCAGCCTCCAACTGCATCATATCACATCCAGGCCACAAAGGCCTATTTGCGGTCGACAACATGTCGTACATACGTTGTGCATTGGGATTGGGCGCTTCATTATAATATTGCTCTCTTTGCTCATGCCTTATATTCGCATTCTGCACGGGATCCTCAGCAGTGTAATCACTTCGGCCATAATTAAAACCATCATACACCATCTGTTCCATTCGATTATCATTGCCAACATTTAATGGTGGTGTTGGATCCGAACTGCTACATCCTTCATGTTGTCTAGACTCGGCCAACAATGCAGCGAACCTTTCATCTATCTCCCCGTGCGAAACCCAATGGTAATAGTTCGGAACAAAATCATTCCTTAACAAGGTGATAATGCACATCATCCGCAGATTTCATTTTCTTATTCTTGCACCTCCGACACGGACACCTTAATTCGGATGGGTTATAGGACGGCATAGATCTGCAGAATTCCAGAAATTGCTCTACGCCAGCTAAAAACTCATTGTTCAAAAAACCATTTATATTACGCACATACATCCACTCACGCATTTTTTCCTTCCTGCATTTCAAAATAAGAGTACAATTAAATTAATTCAACTGTATTTAGCGACCATATGGATGCTAATTAGCGACCATATGGTCGCTGATACGCTTTTAGCGACCATATGGACGCTAATTAGCGTTCATATGGTCGCCAGCTTCAGAACAGTAGAACAGACATTTACAACATAACCAATTGCTATTTGCGGTAAAATTCTATAACACAATCTCTTATAAATATATAAACGAAAGCTTTCTACCGTCAATATTTATCTAAAACAATATAATGACTGAATTAAAAATTAGGAATAAGATTTAAATACATACCTTTAGTGAGGATGTCGGTAAAATTTGACGGAATTTCTTCCTACAATCAATTCACAGTTGTGGTTGATTTTTTTTTCTCTTTTGTGAATATTTTGGAAGAGAGCGGAATGAGAGTGAAGTTGTGTTGAAGCGGAACGAGAGTGCATTTTTTAGCGGAATGAGAATGCAATATATGCTGAAATGGCGGGATTTTACTAATTAGTGTTTTTAGCGACCATATGGTCACTAAAAACGCGGGATATTACCCGGCATAATAGATGTGGCGCGCCAAAACATCCGACCAAGTCAGCGACCACTTGGTCGCAAACGGTAGCGACCAAGTGGTCGCTAGAGTGTTGACAACCATATGGTCGCTGAAGTTTGCGACCATATGGTCGCAGATATGTCTTCTTCTTGTTGCGACCATATGGTCGCAAACTTCAGCGACCATATGGTCGCTACATGCTGGCGGGAAATTTCCCCGTGCACCTGTTGCGACTATAAAGGCCTAGCGACCACGTGGTCGCCCAAATTAGCGACCACATGGTCGCTAATTTGGTTTTTTTCCCCGTTTTGACGTCCAGATTTGCGACCATTGGCGTCCATATGGTCGCTAATTAGCGACCATATTTCGTGGTCGCTAAAATATGGTCGCTAAATCTGCAGAATGGTGTAGTGTTGGAAGGGCGTAAACGAAAATAATTATGAACGCATAATTTTGTATTTGATCGCAAAGATAAAAAGTAATGAACTAGTCATCATGATGTCTAATTTCAAAAGTTATATTGCATAATTCAAACTCTTTCCACACTACACAAATTCCCCTGGATCTCCCTTTTGCTGGTCACATTATGAAATAATCGAACCCAACTTTTCTCCAGCTTGTCTCTGTCGGAGTACTCTTTGTCTTTGTCTCCATAAACGCCATTATGTTAATTTGGTTAATTTTACAAAAAGTTTCTAAGTTGGGTTCATAAATTTTTCCGACCCATACTCCATATGCTCCATGTAGCTACTTTCATATTATACAACAGATTAAGTTTGACGCATTAGCTTGAGATGTAATACCATGTAGTTTTTGTTGGAACAATGGTTGTTCCATGATTTCTCTTAGTTTTGATGATAACAAACTTAATTGGTATAACTTGCTTCTACATGTAAGTGTGAGGAAAACAGGTACATAGTCACGAGTAATGGAACATTTTGAGGAACGATGTAGGGAACGAGTGACAAATTTAAGAAGCACGTCTCGAAAGGAACGCGTCTTTCTATTAATGGCAAGTTACCAGATCTTCTGCGAGCGATCTTCTGCGAAGATAAGACAGTTGTAGGCGGTTTCTTGAGAAGATTAAAGGAAGGATAAGATCAAAGTTTATACGATCTTATCTAGGATATTTGAGATCATTCGGTTTTGGCAAGAATCGGCATGGTTGAGGATTCAAATCACAAACAATACTTTCTCCTATTAGTGTGGGATTTGTTAAGTGGAAAATTTGTGTAATTAGGCAAGAATTACGTATGAAATCAGACTTGACATTTCTTATAAATAGCTAGGTCATAGCTAGGGTTTAAGTGTGGTTGTAGAAGGCGAACTTGGAGAGAGAGCTTTTCAAGTATACGAGTGTGTGGCTTTTTCCGGTGAAGAATCCACAAGTAAGTCAGTAGTTTACTTTCTCTTAGGTTTACGTTTAGGGTTGTAGAAGTCTAGTTGGTTGAACTTTGGTTGGTGCGTTAGTTACTAGGGAACTTGACTTGCCTTGTAACCGTTGAAACTTAATAAAAGTATTCTATTGAAAATCCTCTGAGAAGGAGTCTCAGGGATAGAGGTTTTTCTTTCTACGACTTATTGGTCAAACAAAAAGTTTTCCGCTCTAAATTCTGTGTTCTTATTGTTTATTTCCGCTGCCCAAGGAACATTGCTAGTTCCCTGACTTGTTACTAACGTTCTAAATTTTGTGTTCCTATTGGACTTAAACCAGAACTCCCACAACAGGGCAAAGAGCACCAGCTTACAACAACATTATAATGCTGTTCTGGATACCACCATAAACCAAATCCAATCATATATAATTGAAAGTCTGTTTAGCAACCAAATCTCTAAAATTACTTGACATTTTGTTAAGCATTTATTGTAAGCATTGTCTTTATTAGCAATTAATTCTATGATATGGCTTATATGAGTCAGATGAAAGACCCTTCGCCTAAGGCTCCGTTCGGCTGGCACTAGCTGGAGTTTTTTTTTCCATTCATCTAGGGGAAATTGAAGAAGCTTGTGAGGAGGAGGTTCTTCAATTCGCCCATTTTTCCGCTCCATCTAGCTGAAAACGTTCCCAATTCAGCTAGTGCCGAACGGAGCCTAAAAAAAATTTCCGTTTCCACTAGGCATATGATCATCCACCAAAGAGAAATCATATCTTTATGATTAGAAGAATTTTCCTTAACCACAACTCATGGATATATCCAGTTAGATTCTCATCCCTAAAATTTCTCTGTGCTTCAGATCAAACCTGCAAGGCATATCAAAGTGTGAATTAAAATAACCATTCAATTTTCTATTTTTCTGTATTACTACAAGAGACACTTCTGGTAAGCACACAACCTGTTGCCAAAACCATAAGGAAAATTCAATTGAAGACAAGCACAAAATGAGAGTGATTAGAATAATTGAGTCTTGTTCACGTGTGAAATATTCATACAGTAAGAAATGAGAACATATTAGGATCGTTAGATCCAAGGACTGGACGGTGAGGATTAAACAAAATTGGTTCGCTGGAATATAAGAAGAAAAATACTCGGGTCCATTTTTAGTGGCAATATGGGTAAATAAATTCATTTTTTTGTTCACAAACAAAAATATCCTTCAAAAAAATTTATCCCCAAACTCATCAATCCTCTCTATTGGAACGTCGCACCTCTCCAAATCCCTCTTCATTTACTCTATCTCTCTCATAAACACATTCGATCGTCCATCCTCTCTTGTCTTCTCACCTTCAACCCTTGTTTGCTACACCCAAGCCCTCTGCCTCCTCAGATTCACGCTCTCTCCCACCACCAGAGAAGAAGTCAATGACTTCGTGATTCGCCGCCTCTTCCCCAATTTCGTTCTTCCTGATCTTCTTCACTGCCACCCCACTTTTCCCTTTTCGAGCCAAATCCGCAAGGTACAACTCTTATCTAAAGCCCTTTTGCTCTTTAAACTTCTCTTTGAGTTACTTATGGTTGTGATGATATCTAATTTCGCATAGATCCACTATGTTTTTGAAATAAATTACATCCACCTATATATTACATTCCTTAGATGAAATGTTTGTATGATGACCACTCTTCTGGAAAGTTTTAATATTTTTTAGTTGAATGGAAAGTTTGATCTTATAAGAGAATGTTAGAAGGTTGCTTGACCAACATTTTGATCTAGTATTTTCTGTTGGATCTTAACCTCTATAGGCATGCCTTCTCTAACATATGGTGTTTACCATTGCAACTCCTTAACAACTGTTATTATATTTATAATTGGGCTTCTATTCTGGTCTGAAATTGTGGGAAGCTTCACTTGATTTGGTTAAAAACCTTAAGTTTGAGATCCAAACTCGGACATTTATCATTTGAAGGAAAGAAAGTTTTGGAGGTGAGTGCTTTTTAGTAATTATTGATAACGTTAATGGTAGCTTATCTACAAATATGCAGTGTTCAACCACACTATTTTGAGGAGATGCAGAGCTTCAGTTGGTGTACTCATGTTCAATCACATTGTTTTTGAATTGATTGGTTTATACAGGAGGGGGAATTGGGGGGTCAATGAGAGTTCTCATTGGAGTTATTTCGACAGTTTGTCATACTCCATTTCGTTATTGCATTCACTAAATATAGTACCTTTTCACTTAATTGGTTGTATAATTATGGTTGATCATGCAATCTATGCAATTTATTATGTGCTTGTCTTATAACTTCAAAACAAATGTATATCTTATGCTTATATGATCGTTTATGATTGTATAGATCTCTCAAGTTATTTTAAAAGCCTATTAGCTCAAATGGTAGAGCAATGTATAAGCATGTGCACATATATGTGGGTTCAAATCCCACATAGGCTAATTCTATAGCGCTTTATATATTTTGGTTCATTATAACTCTTCTTTCGGTTCATGATTTTTTAAACTCAGGTTCATAATAGTTCATCTTACAGTTCATGTCTTTGTGGTTCATGACATTTGTTCTTTTGGTTCATAGTACATTAAAGTTTGGTTCATAATAGTTCATCTTACAGTTCATGTCTCTCAAGTCATACGTACTAGTTGTAATTTCGGTTCATGACATTTGTTCTTTTGGTTCATAGTACATTGAAGTTTAGTTCATGCATTCTTAAGTGTACTTGTTATTTGAATTTATACTTGTAGGTTGATTATAATAACTATGATTTTAAATTATATTGTTATTACAATAGTTTACTAGAAGCAGTGAAAATCACTACAGGTGCTACATAATGGAAAGGATCCATTTTGAGAAAAAAAATGTAGAAGTTTGAACATTGATTGCTATATGGTGCATTTTGTTGAATGCATAGGCTCATTTTGCTCAATGGATTAAAAGTTTTGTCAATGACATTACATGTGCCAATGTTTTATTATCTCATCTCACTAACAAATAATAAAATGAATATCTAATGGTTTTTGCTCGATGTTGATCTTTCGGTATATAAATGACATAATTTGTCATGTTAACTTAAAATGTGTATTTTACACAAATGGGTAAAAATATTTTAGACTTTGAAATCTGTTTTACGAGTATTAATTACACAGTTCATAGTATTCAATATGAAGGTTCATAGTCTTCAACATGAAGGTTCATAATCTTCAACATGAAGGTTCATAATCTTCAACAAGAAGGTACATGAATTTAAAATAAATAGTTCATTTAACAGAAAATGCATAAATTTTGTAAAGAAGGCATTCAGCTCATTGGATTCGATTTGAAGTCAAAAACAACCTTAAAAGCAATTACAATGTAGCAAAGTGATTTGTCAAACGTAAAATAACATAAAAATAGACAACTTAATCCCCAAAACACATAACAACTACTAAAAAGACAAATAGAGAATTGGAACTTCAATGTTCAATCTTGGGAATGAAATAAGAACAATCTTGTGATAAGTGAAGAATGTAGGTGTCACTAGCTTCATCATGATCATCCAATCAACATTCTCATCATTATCAAGACCTTTCAATAAAACTCCGTCGATACTAGCATCATTATCCGAATGAGACAAATTAGGATGACCGGAGCTTGATGAACAACCTACAATAAAAAAAGGACAAAATTACTAATTTATAAGCAACATGGAACACATAACGGGCTAAAAATGTGGGAAAAAAACGTTTTTCTTTTGGTTCACAAATATTGTCATTATGGTTCATAATATTACAATATAAGGTTCATTGAAAATCACAATGCGGTTCATGTAAATAACAAAAAGGGAATTCACTAAAAGGTTTACGGTTTATCAACAAAATCCAGCCCATGAATGTGCAACAAACAACTAATAGCCATAAGTTCATCCAACAATCAAGCAATCAAGCAAAATTTTGGGTTTGAAGAGGAAAAAAATATTTAGGCATTTTATCAAACACTTGGTGGGCAATCAAACAAGTATACAAAATCAACCTCTATTTCTAATCAAATCCAGTCATATTCAAATGTCTTTGGAGCAAGCAAAAAACAAAATAGAAGTAGGTGAAATCAAATTGTTTCAACTGGAAATTGAAACGCGCAAAAAGTAAAAAACCCTCACAAAAGATACAAATACCACAATCATACAAGAGATTAGAGAAATTAGGCTTGCTCAAACCAAACTTAAACCGCCATTAATGGTGTAACCTATACCTAATCCAAGAAGTGAGAACGGAAAGTGGTGTCGAAATCAACATAAAAATCAAGTCAAATTAGAAAGAAGAAGCAACAACAATGATAGAAAAGGAGTGAAAGAAGAATGCTCGCTCGAAGTACGCTCGTTCAACAAACGATAAAGCTACTGTCCAATATTTCTTATTTTATGCATGTAAAGTCAAAAATACCCCTGGCTTTAAAAAAATAAGAGAACACACGCGCTTTATTAGAGCTGTTGATTTCTCAGATCTAACGTTCCATATTTGTTCTCATTTAACATGATAAGAATAATTCTCATTTGATTCCCTATCTATCTGCATATGCTGTCTAAAATTCTCACATAACAGCCAGACAATTAACCAAAGACTGATACATAGAAGAGACAGAGAGCAACTGAAAGAAAACCAGTAGATAAACAAACCAGCATAAAACCATGTAACCAGAGCAGAGCATAAACAACTTCAAAGCATAGTGAACCTTTATCAAATCAAATTGTTTTCAATTTCATCCGAGGTCGAAAGCCAACAAAATGGAGAATTTTTAATTTCGAAGAAAAAGCATAGAATTTTGCCCCCTTCTCTGATTCAAAATCGGACGGCTGAGATGTGCTGGAATCTCCGTGCGGCTTCTGCTTTCCAGATCAGCCCTTCACGTCAAGCGACTTTACAGCCGGCCAAACCGACGCCTCCCCATGCTGACGTGTCTATGCCAAAACCAGTCAGACAAGGATCTTATCGGACGGTGCAGATTCAATCATCTCCCTTCAAAGGTTGAAATTTTAAATTTTAAATTCAAACAAAATAAATCAAATTTCTTACTATATTGAAAAAAATGCTGTGACAGACAGACAGGTCACCCTATCTTTTCTCGTGGTGGAAATGATTTTATCATTCCCACACCGCCTAACATTCCTCTTTCATTTTCAAATTCTTTATTTGTACATAAATTACACAAAACTTCCCTTATTGTAACAGAATTCATAATATCCCCTTTTTAAAAAAAAGAATAGTACAATAGTTTGTTGATAGAAATCATATAAACAGTTCATTTCAACTTACAATTTCAGTTACAAATTACCAACCAACCAAACAAAGAGAACAAAAAAATTATTTAAAATGTGTGATAATAGTGATATTTCTAGATTTTAGCATTTTATTTTAGATGAATTAAGTAACATAGGGGTTGATTCGTAAACAATTTCCTAAAAGAGAATACTTTTGGGCAATTTGAAAAGTTGCACTTTTTTTGTGGGTCTACTTTTCCTAATGGGTAGGTTTATTAAAACACTTATTTTATGGTAGCTTTGTGTAATTCGCCCAAATTTACCTGCCATTATTTTATTTCCACTAAAACCCTTTCTAGGCCATTTCTCTTGTATATAAACATCTTCTTGCCGTGTCTTCTGTTTTCCAGAGAACGAGTACACACAATCGAAACTCTGACACACAAAAGAGGAGAAAGCTCGTAAGCTTGCGTCTTTGCGAGTGAATTTCTGATTTTCGCATTCTAGTCTTCCCGATTTAGAGAAGGTACGGTTTTTGCACTTGCTTTGGTTGATCTGCTTACTTCCTGGATCTGCTATCGTGCTTGATTTTGCTGTTGCTTGTTTGAATTTTGATTTCTTATGTGAAAGATGTAATTTATTAAAGATGAAGTCGAGATCTGTAACTCACGGTCACACTGCTTTGATTGCTTTCGTTGGAATTGTTCAAAACCTTGGGTTTAGGTTACATCGACTTTCCTATGTCTAGCGTTTCCGATCTGGTGTTTTATGGGCTTTTTGCTATGTTATCTACTTCGTTGTTGCTTCTCTGATGAGATTTGATGCTTACCTGTCTTGATTTTGTGTTTTCTGTTGCGAATGGCGCTTCAATTATTCGAAGGGTAGCCTCTTTCATTACCTGATGATTGGATCTGCTGAAATTGTATGGGGTTTCATTGTCTTCTAGTGAAAATGTTGCGGATTTGATCTTTTTGACTAAGGTCATGCATGAATCTGTTAGTGGTCTGGATTCAATTAGATTCTGGATGTGAGGCATTTGAGAGTAATATTTGGTGATATATAGTGATTATTGCGTGTGTATTTGTAGTCATTGACTCATTGAGTGGCTTTAAATGCTTAAAAATAGTCTTATAGTAGCATAAGTCATTGTTTGCCAAGAATTTATGCTTAATTTCCCTTCATCTTAAATATCTTTTGATTTATTCATTTCAGGTTAAGTAATGGCTGACGAGGAGATTCAACCTCTTGTTTGTGACAATGGTACCGGTATGGTAAAGGTATGTTCTATGCTCAATATTGAGCTAATAGCCTAATACACTTGGGATAGGATATGAATTAACACCTGTGGTAATAACTCCATAAGTTTATTTCGTTGCTCTGCAGGCTGGATTTGCTGGCGATGATGCTCCTAGGGCAGTGTTCCCCAGTATTGTGGGTAGACCTAGACACACTGGTGTTATGGTTGGAATGGGGCAGAAGGATGCTTACGTTGGTGATGAGGCTCAATCCAAAAGAGGTATTCTTACCTTAAAATACCCAATTGAACATGGTATTGTCAGCAATTGGGATGACATGGAGAAGATCTGGCATCACACCTTCTACAATGAACTCCGTGTTGCACCTGAGGAACATCCAGTGCTTCTTACTGAGGCTCCCCTCAACCCTAAGGCTAACAGGGAGAAGATGACCCAAATCATGTTTGAGACATTTAATGTCCCAGCCATGTATGTTGCCATTCAGGCTGTCCTATCCCTCTACGCCAGTGGTCGTACAACTGGTTAGTATTGTTTCTTCTATTGATTCAATATTCTTTGCCATCTCTCATTTCCCACACATACTTACATTTCACCATTCTTTCTTAACAGGTATTGTTCTTGACTCTGGTGATGGTGTAAGTCACACTGTTCCCATTTACGAGGGTTATGCTCTTCCTCATGCTATCCTTCGTCTGGACCTTGCCGGACGTGACCTCACTGATTCCTTAATGAAGATCCTTACTGAAAGAGGGTACATGTTCACTACCACTGCCGAACGGGAAATTGTTCGGGACATCAAGGAAAAGCTTGCATACGTTGCTCTTGACTATGAGCAAGAGTTGGAAACTGCAAAGAGCAGCTCTGCCATTGAAAAGAACTACGAGCTTCCTGATGGTCAGGTGATTACAATCGGTGCTGAGAGGTTCAGATGCCCTGAGGTCCTCTTCCAGCCTTCCTTGATCGGGATGGAAGCTGCTGGAATTCACGAGACTACCTACAACTCCATCATGAAGTGTGATGTCGATATTAGGAAGGACTTGTACGGTAACATTGTGCTGAGTGGTGGTTCAACCATGTTCCCCGGGATTGCTGACAGGATGAGCAAGGAAATTACAGCTCTTGCTCCTAGCAGCATGAAGATCAAAGTTGTGGCTCCTCCTGAGAGGAAATACAGTGTCTGGATTGGAGGATCCATCCTTGCATCTCTAAGCACCTTCCAGCAGGTATCTTATTCATCCTGCTTCATCTTTTCAAATAACGGTTCTTTAATTTTCTATGTATTTTACATCTTATATTGTATATGGGTTTTTTCTTGCTTAGATGTGGATATCCAAGGGAGAGTATGATGAATCTGGCCCGGCCATCGTCCACAGGAAGTGCTTCTAAGCTATAATATGAACGCTATTTGGTTTGTCTGTGTCAAAGTTTCATGCTGAATCTGTTGGATAGATATGGAGAAGGCGATAAAGAGGGTCATCGAAGGATACTATCTTCGTGTTGAGTATCAAGGGTTTTTTCTTATTTGATATGGACAAACTTCAAACTTGTGATGGCCCTATTGAAAAAGGGGAATGGTGACTATAAGTCATTCTTTCCCCACTGCGTTTTCCAGGGTTTCAACAAGTCTAGTAGTTGGATGAGTCTTGAGATTGAAATGGTTTTTGTTTCCTTACTTTGCTTATAATCTTCTTTCCCTGCTCACATTTGTTGGTTTTGTTTTTTCCTTTCACCCCAGACATTATGTTAATATTTAAGATTGTATTGAGGATTGAGAAATTTTATATTAGCGTCAGTGTGAAGTCTTCGTTTTTCTATCCAACAAAAAAGTGTGTGAAGTCTTCGTTCTTTAGTACTACGATATTATTGTCATTTACCGTTTCATTGTACTCCAACTTTATGATTGGAGATGTGCACATCCTGATTTAATTACTATTCGTTGAATCTAAGGGAAACCCAACTAAGCGCTTCCTAAATGGAACCCTCTCATCATCATCATCGACCCAGTGAAGCTCCGCTACAACGGAATCTGGGGGTCAAGATGGGGTACCTTATCCAAGGAAAAGGGGGTACGTCCGAATAGACCTAAGAAAAACTGAAATTCGGTTATGTGACAATAATAAATGAATTTAGTTAGAATGGACTAAAATTGATATAGGGACTACATCTTAAATGGAACCCTAATTTATGAATTGAAAATCCTAAAATACGTTGGGCGTTTTAAAATCTAATAAATTAAATTTGGACCAATCAAACTCCTTAGTTAATTCAAATTTGTGTTTTGCCAAGTTTCAAGTGGCAGAAAGAGAAGGGGCAAATGAATCTGGGTGAAACCTATAAGTTTTACAATCAAGTCATTGGCTTTACTTCTAAGGAAATTGGAATTCCCCTTAGGGTAAACCCAATGTCAAAGTAATAATATAACATATTAACATTATAATAAATTGTTTTCCGTTGGTCAATTAGTGGATAGTGGATACTAAAGGGAAGTCCATTGCCACAAACCTGACAGCTGAAGCCAGCTATGTCTAATTACTTTACTTTAAAGCCCAATTATTTTGTTAACGATGGCAATGGGTCCTTACTGAACCTTAAAGCCTAAGGCGCCAATCATTTTGCAAATCATGATTGATGATGATCTGTTATGCCGTTTTTCTTTAGAGTGAAGATCATCTTATAATCATTTCGTTTTAAGTGGGCGTTTTTCTTTTCGTGTCTTCAGTTGGGCAGGGGAAAAATAAACTCACGAAACTAAAATTTGCATAGACAAAATGCCCAGAAGCTACATAAATGAAAAACCCAAGTTACAACATAAACTATATAGATTCATGTTCTTGAGCTAAAGATTTAGAGTTTCCAAATTATTTGAAATCTCCCCTTATCAACACAAAGTCCCCACCCGAGTAGCATCACACAAGGATTTAAATTCATGCGACAGAAAATGACACTTAATTGGCTTGGATAGTATATAGGTAAAGACATTGTTACAGGTATTCAGATTTTCCCATGCTGATTATTCTCGCCTGAACTTTAGATAAGTCGTCAAGTGTGTCCACAGATTATCAGCTGCTCACATACAATGGATACTCTAAGATAGTAGTATCGACAAAGTTCAACCCACCACCAAACATTTCTATTATCATCCTTGGCTCTTGACGCGCTTCATCAGCTCCACAAATTCTCTGAACACTGTAAGCCACATAAATCAAAAGTCATATGCTAGCTAGAACTGGCTTAACTAAGCAAATTTCGCTAGTGTATGAACAATTGAACACACTTCAATATCAATACTGTTTTTGATGAATGACGCATCTTTGAATACTGTTGCAATGTAGCTTATCAAAATGTGTACATTATGTAATTTCATATCATTTTGCTTTAGCATCTCGGAATCGTGTTGGAGCTTTGTACCTTGTTGCTATATTAGGAGTACTCCAGCAGTTTATTAGAAAGCCAAAACGCATTAAATTCATGATTTATCATGAAGCTACCAAATTATCTTTTAATACATTTTCACTCCCCAATTTAAAATCTTGAATGAGTGACTTGAAGTGTTCCTTCGTTTGAGCTGTGTTCTGTTATCCATTTTGTAATTTGATTAATGACAACGTCTCTGTATGGATCGCAGAACTTAATGCATTAAGTTGCATTAAATTCATGATTTAATGAATTAAATCGGCGATCCAAACAGGGGCAATACATGCTAGCCATTACAGAGAGAGGAGGTTTGAATACCTGGGTCAGAATCATGGGGTCCGGGAGATGCTTCCGGGTGATACTGAAGGGACATGATGTTCTTGGCAGGAAAATCAAGCCCAGCACAGCTTCCATCATTCAGGTTGATGTGAGTCACTTCAACGCCATTCGGGAGCGACTCAGGGTCAACCACATAGTTATGATTCTAAAACGGAATAAATCACCAACAATGAGAGCACATCAATGTACTAGCTAACAAATTTAAGCCACTTGAAACTCTACGCACTTTACCTAGGCTTATATTTTATTAATATATTATTAGGACAAATTATTTCATTAGTCTAAAAACTTTTGTAAAGAATATATACCTGGGAACTAATTTCAACACGTCCATTTCGCAGATTACGAACCGGGTGATTTCCTCCGTGATGACCAAACTTCATTTTGAAAGTTTTACCGCCTAATGCTTGGCCCAACAATTGATGGCCCATGCAAATACCGAAAACAGGAACCTTTCCTATTAAATCTTTCACAGTTTCAACTGCATATGGAACTGCAGAAGGATCACCTGGGCCATTGCTGAAGAGAATGCCGTCAGGTTTCATCTTCAATGTTTCTGATGCTGGCCATGTTGAAGGAACAACTGTGATTTTACATCCATATGATGCCAACCGCCTCAGAATATTACTCTTGATTCCAAAATCATAGGCAACAACCTTCATTTATGCACAAAATGAAAAAAGATTTAGCAAGTGTGATATTCTAAATGAATTTGCTACAATTGCACAAATTATAACAGGAAATATAAACACTGACATGAAATTCCTCTCCATATCTTCCCTCATTATTGAATTCCCAATCTTCGCCTGTTTTATCCACCCACTGGAAGGGGGATTGACAAGAAACTCCACTGATTAAATCAACTCCTGCAAATTTGAGTGTTATAAGACATAAGTTCTTCATCCAACTTTGTTCTATTAGCCATACACCAATTTTGAGTGTGTAAGAGCAACAAAGCTTACCAACAATGTCCCATGAACGAGACATCTGCAAGAGTTCATCGTCAGATTTGGTTTCTTCTGTGCTTAATACACCAATAAGGCTTCCATCCTCCCTCAGTCTACGAGTGATTGCACGTGTGTCAACATCATCTATTTCATCATCAAAGAAGTAACCATGAGTCTTTGAAAAGCATGATATAAACATTCTATTGTCTGATTTTGCAGTAACTTGGATATTCAGGGGAAACTTACATATTCCCATGATATTCCTCTTCGCTAAATAATCTCCAAGTGTTTCAGCACACCTCCAGTTCGAAGTGCTACAAGTACACGCATCAATGTAGGTGTCAACATCAACAGAATTGTCAACAACAAACTATCATCCAGAGATAGATGAAACATGTAACTTAAACCAGTCCTACCTAATGCTCAAGCTTCTAATTACCAGACCACCAAGAAAGCATTGCCTTGATTCTTCATCATCTGGGATTTTTTTTCCAAAATATAATAAACTGTCATTGAGTTTCACATGGCTTAAGGTACAGAAATTTACAAAATATGAACTAAAACTATCAAAGTTTCACCCACCAAAATTTACCCCGGTATTTCCAATGTGAGGATTTGTCATCAGGACAAACTGGCCGGCATAGCTTGGGTCAGTAAGAATTTCCTGGTACCTGGAACACAAATCACATGGCAATTTACTCCTAAGTTCATGCAATATCCAAATTAGCAGCTTCTGATCAAACTAAAATAATTTGTCTTTTACCCTGTCAAAGAAGTGTTGAACACAACTTCACCAACTTGAGTTCCCGTAGCACCAAATGACTTGGCCTTCCACACAGACCCATCTTCAAGCACAAGCCTAGCATCTGATGTTTTCCAAGGCCTATCTCCCAAGGTCACAGCTGAAATATTAATAAGAACTTATAAGCCAATTGCCATTGCAAAAGATAATTTGGGGGCAATTGCTTCTGCATGTGAACAATACCACAGTATTTCCAAATTTCTATAAATCAGCAATATGAATTAGTTGTTTCAAAAGTTCAAAACTCTCCACCCCAGCAAATTGCAATTAGACTGTTGGCCAATTTGTTAGTAACTCCTACATTGAGGGAAACCCTAATTTCTTGGTAACCAACTCGGATGCCAACTAAACATCGAATTGAACGAACAGCGATGGGAAGAAGCATACCGGATGTGGTGCGAGTATCATAGGGGTTAGAAACAGAGCACTTGACTCTAAAGAAGGTAGCTTTAGGCTTCTCCGCCGCAAGGCAAAACCCGCTTCCTGAATAGATTCTCAATGCCATCTCCATACTTGGAAGATGTCTGCTTCGCTTTCTGTGGGTAAGCGGAGGAGCGCTCGAGTGGGTGTGATTTAAAGAAGGTGAAGATGGTGGAGTGTTGCGGTGTTGAAAGGAATACGAGTATAATTAGGGTTTAGGGGTTTGGCCCACCGCCCACTTTCATACACAAAAATCTCTATTAGACCACAAGTAGAAGTACACTCAAAATTTGGAGAAGTGTCCTTAGAGCATTTTTTGTTGAGGTTATTGTCAAACCCTCCATAAGAAGTGTCCCTAGAGTTTTTTATTTTTTATTTTAAAGGGCTTAGAAATGTATCCATATAAGTTTTTTAAACTACTCTACCGAAGCAGGACCGACTTAAGATAGATCATATTGAGAATAAACACCTGACTAATAACTAATTACCACAAACTACTATAACTATTCCGTTAAAATTCGACTACCCCTGGTCCATCTCCCGTAAAAAACTCGTTAAGCGCGTGTGGGTTGAGTTTTTTTATGATTTTTCTTTTCTTTTCTCTACTAAAACTCGAGACTTGACCGATCGAGTAAAAAACCCACCCTCTCATACCTACTCAAATTGAAGGCAAAAGAGAGAGTTCCGAGTGCGATCGAGTTAGCTTAGAGCAAACCAAGGTTGACCATCGAATTAGGTGGGGCATCAAACATGGGCAATCATCAAATGATTTGAGCCTGGAGCGGAGCGACGAACTAGGACTAAATTCTACTACAAAATCGATCAACCAATTGGTCCTAATTGAAGGAAGTGTTGGTTTCCTCTGGGTTATTGGAAGGTAAGTAATTGAGTTAGAAATGAGTTTAAAGCTTTATAAATCAAAGGCTTCGCTTTATGTGTTTCAATAAATGGGATTGGATTGCATTTTACAAGTCATGCGTTATTAATCAAAAGTTTTGTCTTGGCATGCATGAATATTAAAATCATTTATATATGAATATTGTTGAAAGACAACTCATGGTAGGACTTGGGACAATGACAACTCATTTATACTATTTATTACTCTTACTTTGTAGATAAGTATAACATTCAGATTTTTAATTTGAGGGTAAATTTTATGGTCGAATACATATACAAACACATGTACTTGTGCAGAAAAGTCACTTAGACACCTCACTTTTAGTTTTGTTCTATTGGAAACCTGAACTTAGCCTTTTCTGTTCTATTGGACACCTGGTCACGAAGGATCCTTCGTTTGTCATACACGCGCGCTGACATGTCAAAGACAATTACCACGTTTTACAAAGAAAGGCGCCACGTTATACAAAGAAGGCGCCACGTTATAAAAATGCCAAATCAGATTTAGGGTGCAAATAAAGGAAAAACAAAATAAAAAATTCATTAAACCGATTTACCCCTTTCCAGATTCCATTTACGATTGTCGAAGGAACAAATTGGAGCCCTAACCACGATCTGCGATTGTCGAAGAACACTGCTCAAACAACTTCGTCTCTCCTTGTGATGCCATTTGTGAAGATCTTGAAGACATTCTAAGGTAAGTATACTCTAGCAAACTCAATTCTCTACTCTATCATTATCGGGATTTTAGGGTTTTTGATGTTTGGGGATTTTAGGGTTTTTGATGTTTTGGTTTCAAATCAGAGGAATAAATGGTCTCTGTGGCTTGTCTATTGCTAGGGATTGCGATGGGTTTGGTGCAAATTGTGTAGCACCATGGAGGTAAGATCCTTGAATCCCTAGAGCTTGCTTACATTGATGAGTCTCCACCGAAGTTTAGTGATGTGGATACTGATTTCTGTAGTCTATTCGAGTTATATTGGTATGTGAAAGATTTAGGATACCTGGAATTTGATGGGGTGTACTACAAGGACATAAATGGGGGTGCATTTAGGAAAATGAGTGATAGCTCACTCGTTGAACTTGCTAGTACATTAAATGATGGGGATGAGGTACATTTTTATGTTAAGCATGGGGATGACACTGAAGTTGAAGTTGAAGATGGTAATACCCTACAAATGGTAGTATATGTGCCTCCAGTGGTTGAGCGTGAAATTGTTGATTTAGAGGAAGATGGAGATGAAAGTGAGGGTTCTTTTGATTATAGTAATGAGGAAAGTGAGGAGAGTGAGAGCCTAACATGGGAGATCAGTGATGATAGTGAAGTGGATTAGGAACTTAGAGAAATAAGAGAGGCAGCTAGATTGGAAAGGACTAAGAAAAAAGTGCACATGGAGAAGAATGTAAATGTGGAGGTACCTTTAGGTGAGGTGGGGGCTGATGAAGGGTATGAAAACTGGGGGGAGGATGCACATGACTATAATGGAAAGTTGGGTGGTGATGAACCTTATTTTGCTAGTGATTCAGATTACAGTATTGAAAGTGAGCAATATGGAGTATCCATTTGTAGGAGAGCTAAGGTTAGGGTGTTGACTCAGCACATGGGTGACTATAAAGAGGAATATGCTAAGCTACACAACTATGTTGATGAGATCAACAAGTCTAATCCAGGATCCACTTGCTTTGTAGTCACTAACAAGAACAAAGAGCCTGGGAAAGAGTATAAGAGATTTTATGTGTGTTTCAAGGCATTGAGTCAAGGATGGAAGCAAGACTGTAGAAGAATATTTGGGATTGATGGCTATTTTTTAAAGGGGGCTATGGAGGGGCAACTATTTGTAGCAGTAGGAAAGGATGGCAATGGACAAATGTTTCCAATTGCTTGGGAAGTCACCTCTGCTGAATCAACTGTCACTTGGACCAAATTCATCAAGACATTGAAGGCAGATTTGAATCTGGGCAATGGAGAAGGCTTAACTGTAATGTCTGACATACAATTGGTGAGCTTAAATGTACTACTTTCCTTTATTCAAAGCTTTCATATGACAATTATTTAAACTTAATTTCTATGTATTGTAGGGATTAAGAGTTGTTGTGAAGGCTGAGTTGCCAGAAGCTGAGCATAGGTTCTGTGCTAGGCATGTCTACTCTAACTAGGCAAAGCAATGGAGAGGCATTGATAGAAGGAAAAAGTTTTGGAACGGTTGTTGGTCTACATTTGAAGTGGAATTGAAGGACAACCTCAACTAGGTAAGTTGGGTTCTGGCCTTGTTGAGGATTTCTTAGATTATGGAAAAGAGAATTTCTGCAAGCCTTACTTTAGGATTGATGTGAAGTGTGATGCATGTGAGAATAACATGTGTGAAACTTTCAATAGTTGGATACTCACTGCTAGGCATAAATCTATCATCTCTATGCTTGAGGACATTAGGAAGTAGGTCATGGCTAGGATTACAAAAATGAATGCTTTTGCAAGGACCTGGATTTGTGATATCTCACCAATGGCATTGCATAGATTGGAGAGGAACAAGGACAAAGCAATGCAGTGCAACCTCTTATGGAATGGGGATAGAGGTTTTGAGATTGAAGATGGTGAATATGGGGATACTGTAGATTTAAGGAAGAATGAGTGTACTTGCAGAAGCTGGAAACTAAAGGGAATTCCATGTGCCCATGCCATTTGTGCAATGAACCACTTAATGATCAACCCTGATGACCATGTACTTCATTGGCATAAGAAAGAAACCTACCTCAGGGCTTATGCATTTCCTATTGAACCTGTGTTGGGCATGAAAATGTGGCCAGAATCTGATAATCCAAGAATTGAGGCCCCTCAGATGAGAAAGAAAAGGGGAAGGCCAAAGGTAAGTAGAAGGAAGCCAAGAGATGAGCCAAAAAAGTATGGGAGGTACTCAAGAAAAGGTATTATGATTACTTGTTCAATTTGTAAGGCCAAGGGGCACAACAAAAAGGGTTGCCCTAACAAGTACCAAAACCAAACAAGTCAACCAGCTCCAAGTGCACCACCTCAACCAGCTCAAAGTGCACCACCTCAACCTGCCTCAACTAAAAGAAGAAAAGTTGACAAGGTATGCTAGTTACATTTGATGTTTTTACTTGTTACTCATACAAATTTTGAATCATAAAACCTTTTTTGAATAGTAGAATGGCAAAAGAAGCCAAGATGAAAGTGGTCCATGTACCAGAGCTAGGAAACAGGGCAAAATGGTGGGAATGGGTACCTACATCAACCCTACTAATGGTTTGACCATTTTAAATATGAATGAAATGTGTCATAAATTGTCTTTATTAAGCATAATTATCTTTGCACCTATTGTCTTTAACTTGGTGTCATAAACTGTGATTACAGCCAGGGCAGAACTCAAGTAGGGTGTTGAGATGTCCACAAGCCACTAAACATGCAACTCAAGGTGTTGATATTGGAGCTCAAACCAGAGGTTTACAATGGCAAGGACAACCAACTATCATGAGGAGGCAATTACCAAGGAGGAGTTCTTCTGCAAGCCAACCAACTGGAGTCCCATTTAGCAGTCAAACCAGCTCAAACAGACCATAGACCATCATGCTCTTTCTGATCAACCAATTGGATTGTGAACTTATTAACTTAGTTAAAGTGAAGCTATCTTCTTTTTGCATATATTGTAAGAACCACTATTAAGTTAGGTTATGGATTGTGGTAGTAGTCATTTTAAGTGAAGCTGTCTTAATTTTGCATATAATGTAAGAACAGCTAATGGTTTAGGTTATGGATTGTGGTAGTAGTCATTTTCAGTGAAGCTGTCTTAATTTTGCATATAATGTAAGAACATCTAATGGTTTAGGTTATGGATTGTGGTAGTAAGTACATTTGGTACAAAGCTGTCTTCATTTTCAATATAATGTAAGCACAGCTGGGCTATTGCAGTAATTTTCCAAAAATGTCTTCATATTTACATTTGGTTTCCAATTTGACAGAAATATGTGTAATTAGTGTCTTCATATTTACATCTGGTTTCCACTTTGACAGAACTCTGTCTAATTAGTGTCTATTGAAGCATTTGGTTCCATCAAATGTTCAGCCTAATACAACATTTAGCAACAAATCTGTTGGTTTCTATTTGGTTATATTTGCTACAAATCTGTAGGTCACATAATACAACATTTAGCAACAACACATCAACACAACTTGAAAACAGAAATATGTTCAACAGCACATCAGCATTTAGAAACAACACATCAAGCAACAACAAATTACATGCTCAAATTTGCTAAATTAGCTTGCATTCAAGTTCAACCAACTGGATTCTTACATAGCTTGCATTACATGAACAATAGCTTCCTTAAACCCCCTATTACATAGATGTCTCACAACTAACAGTGAAATAAAGCAATGCAGTTCATCTCACATTTGACATTATGAACTTTGCACAATGAATCTCTATAATCACCACTAAAACCAACGCTAGTACATTAGCTCGACGCTTGGCCCTGTCCTTTTCTGCTTCTTTCTCCTTTACATTTCTCAGCAAACCATTAATCACACGCTTTTCATGGTCTGTCATTGCTGGATCCAACCATTTAAAGAACCTGCATGCCCCCGTCCTCTGTAACAAATTCAATACTCAATTAAGCATTCAATCAACAAAAGCCCTAATTGGAATTTCTAGGGTTCATAATTAGCAAAAATTGGAATTTCTAGGGTTCAAAATTAGGAAAATTGGACTTACTCCAAAGTTGGGACAACCAAAAAAGCGCCTCCCTGGATTGTGAACCATCCATGAGAGTCTCATGCGAGCTTCGACTCCACAGTAACACGCCGGAAAAATGAATCGGGATTCGCCGTCCGATTGAGACCAGGTGTTCAAGGAAGAAGACATCGTCGACGCAAGTGAATTGGTTGGGCAAGAGGAAGGAAATGGCAAGAAGAAGAGACTAGCTTGATCTGTTGGTCAATGAAGAGAATAACAACAATGGCAAGAAGAGCGAAGGTTGAAGAAGAAGCGAATGAAGAAGAAGAGAATGTGAAATATGAACGATGCTCGGGTTTTTAAGCCATTTACATGCCTTTTTTAAAATTAATTCCACCTCAGATTAAAATTTAGAAATAATGAAGCTTCACTCTCGCATTAGAGAGTGTATTACACGTTAATTGCCACATCAGCAACCAGGTGTCCAATAGAACAAAAAAGGCTAAGTTCAGGTGTCCAATAGAACAAAACTAAAGGTGAGGTGTTTAAGTGACTTTTTTTCACAAGTAAAGGTGTTTGTATATGTATTCGACCTAAATTTTATATGTCCAAGTTAAATGAGCTTTGCTACAGAAAAGGTAAAGTTTATTTATACAAAGATGTTGATCTAGACATGATATCCAAAGTTATGATGGAAACGTTATTAGGGGAAGAAGTAAGTATGATAAGTTTGAAAGAGTTTTGGTTCTCACAACTAGGATGAAAATTCCACAATGGTTTGAAGCTGATTAAGGAAGACACTAATGTCATGGAAATGGTCCAGTGTGTTGGATAGATGGACTTGTCCACTTGTATGTGGTCCAAGAAAATGAGACTAGTCCAATTACTTTGAAATGCCAAGGCCCAATAGCCCAACCTGTTTCTCTTTGTAGTGGTAAGAATGTTGTGGCTAGAAACACAAGCAAAAACCTAAGCCAAAATTGTAGCCAATCCTTACTCAATACTCAAGCTAGAATTCTAGATCTACCAGAGGCACAACTAGAAGAAGAGTTAAATGATTTAGATGATTTAGGTGATGAAGATGTGTTAGGGTCTGAAACTTCTGAATCAGACAATGATTTCGAATTCATAGAGAGTGAATGTGAAGATGATGACCTATTTATAGAAAATGTTGATAAGAGTGTAGGGTTGTTCATAGCTAATGGTGTTATTCAAGAAATAACTGATGGAGAAGCACATTACATTGATGATGAGAAGCTATTGGGTGATTCTAATGATTCTAATGATTTGTAAGTGAGCAGCAACGAGACCTATTAAAACATGATCCGGCCCGAAAAATTAAACAAAACTTGTCCAATTTTTTTTTGTTCGAACCCGGCCCAAATACTAACGGGTCAAGAGCTACTCAAATCTGATCGAATCGAAAAAACTGAGTTGGGCCACCAACTCGATGGGATGATGTGACTAACCTGTAAAATATTATTTACAGTAAAATTGAATATTTTATTATTAAACAAATATGACAGTAAAAACTGAAGAAAAAAAACCTTTATATAGTATAGTAAAAAAAAAAACCTTCCAGTGTATAAATTTCTTCCCTTAATTCATAACTGTACACATAATATCCAGACAGAAAATTGCAGATTTCTTATTCTTATTTTTAATTTTCCCCGAAATCTCTCTTTTCCTTCTCCTCAAAATCTCACTTCCATGTCTTACCTCACTCCACAAGAAATAAACAATTAAACACAATTGTTAGTTTTATATATAGCAAGACTTTTAATGATAATTAGAGATAACAGCAAAACTTAAGCTAAAAAAGAGATAACAAAAACACCAAATATATGATATTGATCATTGATCAAGCATTAATTAGTTGTAAGCGGATACATGGTTCTCATGATCATAAAAACACACTCTTACACGGTTTTTTTTTATACTACAACACACAAGCTAGTCTTATTGATAAATAAAGCCACACACGCAACTCCACTCCACATACAGAGCATTACACCGCAACAACATACTAGTAGCTAGCTAGCTTGATATATATAACTCGATCGCCCACACAAATCTAAGGCGGAGGTGGGTGGTGGTGGTGAGGAGGACCGTGAGGCCCTGGTGGCGGAGCGGGTCCGGGACCCGGTGGACCGGGAGGCCCTGGTGGAGGAGGGTGGTGAGCTGGTCCATGATGCGGAGGGCCGCCGGGGCCTGGTGGGTGTGGGCCGCCTGGGCCTGGTGGAGGAGGATTCATTTTGGTGTATTGGAGGTTGAAGAATTGGCCGGATGGTTTGAAGAGGAGTAAGAGATCATTATCAAGTTTGGGGTTTTATAGGGGGATGAAAGGGTAGGGTAAATAAGATAATTGACTGGTAGCTCATCTCTATAGAATGGTAGTTGTTACTTATGCTAGTTTATCAAACCGACGTACACATAATAACTAATTTTCCTAGACACTATGGTAGTTAGTTGCCAATGTGCTGGTATATATTTAATTTGATCCTCTAATGCCACACTGATCGATGCATCCGGAGGATCACACGTACGCTGAGTTTGGTGGAGTTTGTTCCACCAAACGGTGGCTACTCGTGTACGTATCCTACTAATTAATTATTAACCCTTTAATTATCAAAACGCTAGGCGAATTTTGGGTGGAGAAGGACCGCTTAGCGCCTAGACGACCTAAACGGTTGCTAGGCCGGCCTAGATGCTAGATAAGCGTCTAGACAGATTAAAATCTTCTAGCGTCTAGACGAAGCTTAGATGGGACCTAAACGGAATTTTTAGAGCAATGCCCAATTTAGCTAGATATGGTCAATCAATTAAGGAGCTTTTCGGATATTTCGGATGCATCTGAAAGCATTTAGGCTCATGTGGACTCATCTAGAAGACTTAAAAGATTCTAGAAGTATTTGGAGCATTGTGGATTCTAGAAGACTTCGAACCTAAGAGGAAGTTTCTAGGTTAGTCTAAATTGTTGGAGAATTTTCTAGACTAATGTAGACCATTGTAGATATTTTAGATAAATGTGAAATATTTTGGAAGAGTATAGCTGAGCTTGTCGGTTTGTCGATTGCTATTTACTCGGTCTATCGATTTTAATGGCCTTTCTGGTACACCAAATTCTTACTTACTCAATTAAATATATGTGATTGGGCCAGATCAAATGGATCACTTCAACTTTAATCGGGTCTAAGTGCGAGAGAAGAGAAGAGGAGAGGAGATTATAATAGTATATGCACAAATTCTTATAATCTGCTTAATTATCATATTATGATTATGTAAGTGATATGAGGCTATATTTGATCCCATTGACAGTGCTTTTGGAAAAGGTGGATGAGCTTATTGGTACGGATAGGTCGGTTTATAAAGGTGGGTTCGCTACCACAACAAGGATTACTCTTGACTCCAACAAGGGAGATTGATGGGCGATTTTGTTCACAATATTGATCAATGTTTGGTGCATCATGCAAAATTATGGAGTATTTTGAATGGTCTCAAGTTGGCATGGAAGAGTTCACCAATGTCGTCTTCGAAACAAATTCAAAGTTGGTGGCAGACTTAATTGGTAGGCATGTTTTGCCTTGCCACACTCTTTTCAGTCCGATATCTCAATGTTAAGGCTATATTAAATTTCGCCTTTCATTTTCCTAGTAGATGTCATTTTTTATTGACACCTCTAAAGATATATCTTTCCATTTCTTTCTACTGATGATGTTGATAGGCTATTTTCCTACACCGCAAGTATACGGTTCGGTTGTAGTATCAAGGTGTCTGATACGATACCTTATAGATCTTGTATCGAATTCAATGAATAAAGTAAACGGATGAAGGGAAGAGAAGGGCCAAAGCCGGGATAAAGAGTGACTTAGATGAGATAGGGAGAAGACAGAAAGAAGTGTAGAATGAGAAGGAGGAGGTTAGAGTTTGGGGATAATTATTTCTTCATTGCTTGATTGATTCCATAATATAATATATGAGTGTATATAATAAAATTCTAACCCTAACCCTAATCCTAACGGTTAAACAAATGCGTCCCGGGAAAGAACCGTAAAGAAAACCCGAAAAGAGAGATAAACTCTAATTTATAAATATTCATTAATAAAAATATATAATTAAAGTATCAATCACTCCCCGGTGAGAATCGACTCGTCCTCGAGGCGGAAATCAGAAGGAGGCTGCGGAAGCGTCAATCAGGTCCTCCAGGGTCGAACACAAATGAGTCGATTGATACAAAGTAGCCGCGAAAATCACAAATCAAAACAGCAAAAATACGCTCAGTCTTAGGCGTATTGCATCTCCACTCAAAACTGAATACACAACCAGGGCCACAACCCTAATTTTGGGAAGGGTGTCTTGGCGAGGCGGTGCAACGATGGTCGCGATGGAAAGAGTCGCGGGCGTGGATACGTTTGCTGTGGGTGCCGGGAGGCTGGTCGCAGGCGCCGGGACGCTGGCCGCGGGCGCGGGGGAATCGACCGCGGGTGCCGGAGGGCTGGCCGCGGGTGCTGGATAATTTCCCGCGGGTGCGAGGTAACTGGCCGCGGGCGCGGGGCTGGTGTCTCGTGAAGGCCCGTTCGCATCTTTGAGAGGATTTGTCATCTCGTCTAGTACGATGCTGATCCGTTTATCAGGGAACAATTCCATACGACAACATCCCTCATAGATGCATCTTCCTCTATAAGATTTGAAAGCATCTATGGCGGATTCTACGTTCTTGAAACGAAGTCGAAACCCTGAGTCCGACCGTATTCTCTCAAGATCCTCTATTATTCTGAAGACGAAAAACACTTGTTGTAAGTCGAAACTGGATAGATTTCCTCATGAATTGTAACATACAGAGTGCATTGTAATAACTCCAGTAGGGACTGCTTATCTCCATCGTTAGACATGGTTCAAGGAATGAAAGCACCAATTGATACGATACCTTATAGATCTCGTATCGAATTGAATGAATAAAGTAACCGGGTGAAGGGAAGAAGGGCCAAAGCCAGAGAGTGACTTAGGGAGAAGACAGAAAGAAGCGTAGAATGAGAAGGAGGAGATTAGGGTTTGGGGATAATTATTTCTTCATTGATTGATTGATTCCATAATACAATACATGAGTATATATAATAAAATCTTAACCCTAACTCTAACCCTAACGGTTCAACAAACGCGTCCCAGGAAAGTACCGTAAAAAAACCCGAAAAATGAGATAAACTCTAATTTATAAAAATACATTAATATAAATATATAATTAACTTATCAGTGTCGAACTCAGGGAGCTTTGCAGTATCGATTATAGCTCAATTCAGTAGACTAAGCCAAAAGTAGGAGAAAAAGAGTTTCAATTGTATTTAGGAACAACTAATATTGAAAATAACAAGTGACTGATGATGGAGAAAAACATTCCAAGGCCAGGATTCCCACAATGACTATTCGGTGGATTACTGGTGATACTTATTTGGATTTCAATTCAAATGTTGTTTGAAGGACTAACTATCTCAAACGTCAACATTAACTCTTCACAGACGATTAATGCATGTGCATTAAAACCAACCTGCAAGCGAATGAGGTCAATTATAGTACCTCAAATGTCGATCCCGCAAGATGAACAAACAAATACGACAGTTAAGAAATCAAGAGAAATTAAGTCGCTCTCACGCATATAATTCTCAAGTCCAATCCTAGGGATCTAACATGAACAAACAATATATTCAATCTCCTATTATTGTTATCTCCTCTCGGTCTCAAATCCTAATAGGAATCCTATATGCATAAAACAATTAGGGCATAAAGCAACCTAAGATCGAATCAAATACATTTAAATTCAGGCAAATAATATAACTTTAATTAAATACACGTTGAATGGATTACCAAAACCTTAAAACTAGGAATTTAGCCAAACATGATTGAAACATAATCAAAATGTATAAACTAGCCAAGAATTATTCAATACACTAAAAGAATAAGAAAACTTAATCTCAATTACGTAGATAATTCAAAATAAGGGCTATAAGCCTAGAAACTTGAAAATCAATTTTTTTTTTGATCCATGTAAGATTTAGAATAGTCCAAGTACAACTTCGACTAGCTTAGAGCACCCTTAAACGGGTGAGAACTGATACAGATCTAGAAAAATTAATGTTTTAGGTTTCGTCACCGGCGGGTGTCGAACCGGCGACCTCTACTTGAAAAGCAAATTGATCTTCACATCCAATGCAAAGCCGAAAACTCCACTTTAGATCACTTTAAATTCTTGTCTCCGTACGTGAATATTCGGCCGAACAACTAAAATAAAAACTAACCTAAGCCTATTCTAATCTTATATCTCCTCTAATAAATTCTAATCTTTCCTTATATAATACCGTGGCCACCAAACTTAACGAGCTCCTCCCGCTTAGCAATTGAAGGCCCATAAATCACGACATGCAAAAGCAACGGCCCACACTTTCAAATGTCAGCTTCCTTCAAGTAAATTGTGCGCGTCCAATTCCGACTTCACACAGGTCTTGCTTGTGGATACTATTGGGCTAAATCAACCAACATCTAAATTGGGCCCAATTTTTCATTATTTTCACACGAAATTCTTCTTAAATTATCCCCCAAAATCACCATAAAAATACCTGAAATATATATAAACATGAGTATATATTCTGAATACAAAATAAAACCAAATAAATATAAAATATGTAAAATATACATGAATGCAACCTAAATTAATATGCAAACTAGACCCTTAAAATATGACTAAATTCGGCATTATCAGGTGTTAGAAGTCATGTTATTCCTACTTATTGTTTATGTACTTATGCTAAATGTACACTTTTAATACTTTGTTTTACAATTTTAGTTCTTGAATTAAATAATTAAGTACATAACATAATGTGAACGGGGGACAAAAAATCACTTCATTTTTTTATTATAAAAAAATAATCATAACTCTTTATTTTTCTAATTTTCTTAATCTAACTATCACATTCGCCCTCCACAGGCCTCCACCATTCACTTTAAGGAATATATACACTTGAATCCTATTATAAAACATACTTTAATAGATTACTTGGGACCTTGGGTTAATTAAGCGGAACACCTTTAAGTAAAAAACAACAACAAGATAACAGAACACCTCTTATTTGCTTACACCGACAATATTATGAGACGAAAATAACGTACACCCCCACCCATCCCACATTACATCGTATGCTCATCTTATCAAATCATGTTGTTAACTCTAGTCATTATAGTTACGTAAATACCCAACCTTTCAACTGAAATATTCTTACACGAAAAACCCAGAAATAATAAGAAGATAACAAAAGACATTGCATTCAACAATTCTCACCCTCCAAAAGCTTTTTGAAACTGGAAAACAGAAAACACGGCAAATTTAATGTTTTAGGAATGGGTTGCACATTATAATACAGATTTTTGCATTATAATATAATAGGATGCATTTTTACGAGAGGGCTTATAAACCAATGTGACAGTAAAAACTGCAATAAACTATAGTGTACAAAAAAACTTGCGCGGAAACTTTATACACACGGGTTTTTTGTTTTCGCACAGTACTCGTTCCGAAAGAGCGCTCCTTCGAAAAGAGCGCTCGTCCGGAAAGAGCGCTCGTCTTAAAAGAGCGCTATTTCAGAAAGAACGCAAGTCTTATAAACCCAAGCCCAAAAAATTGGCCCATTTTCGACCTTAACGGGCCGCTCGTCTGAGACGAGCGCTCCTTTAGGTTAAAAATATCGAGCGCTCCTCCGCTTCTTCATGTTCAATTGTTAAACGCTCAAACGAAAATCGTCGGCTTCCTTCGACTTCTAGATCTGCAAAATTTGGCCTCCTTCCTCCCCGATTTTTGTCAAGATCTAACCCAAATCTGATCTACATTCCAAATTCGGCCCCAATGGAAGCAGAAAAGGACCCAGCAGATCCGAAGCCATTGAAGACCTCGGCGGCGCCAGGGACATCAGGGACGGTGACGACGGCGCACTCTCCCTGGCGAAGTGCATTATTTGTATATTAGGAATAGAAACACGTGTTGATCATCCACCATTGAATACTCTTCCCATTAACTTCGATTGTACGTATTGCCTATTGCCCTATTGGCCTATTTGAGTTGTAAAAAGATCGAAAAATAAAGTTTTCCCACTATAATTATTTTCCATTACTTATAAGAATCAAGCTTTCCCATTTAATTTAATATATAGGCTATAATTATTACATTTGCATCTTTGTATGTTATTATGTGTGCAAATCTATACTCCCTCCGTTCGCATAAATTTGTCGTTTTAGAATTTGTCTTTAAAATTAAGAAATTATTGGATTTGACAAAAATACCCTCAATCTTTTGTTAAGATATTTGACCATTTATTGTAATTTAAGTAAATATTGTTAATTAGTATGGATATTATTGGAAAAAAGGGCTAAAATATCTCAAAAGACAGATTTTGTTGAACAAGAAAATCAAGTTAAAACGACAAGTTTTTATAAACGGATGGAATATTTCATTAGATGTTATGTAACAAAGCCTATACTTGCGTGTTGGGTAATAAGACCAATGTATACGTACCATCAAATAAAGAAATATAATTTAATATTTAGTGTTAGAACAAGTCAATCTTGCCTACGAGTTAGATTGAAAAAACATAACCATAAGACAAAAAGGTGGCTTGTCACCTTAGGATTGGAAAATCTTTGATATGCCTAGGCATGCCTAGGACACGTGTACTCTTCCCTTTTTTTCACCAATTACTAATGAATGAATTACCGTTCATTCAAAAAAAGTCAATCTCTATTTTGTGTTAACTAGTATTTAAACAAATTATTTTATACAGTATATGATAAAATCAATGTAATAATAAAATAGATAATATATTTATATAATCTATTCTTTTGGCCCAATTAAGTAATTTTTTGTTTATATATTGATATAGATAAAAAATATCATAATGATTTTTTTATAAGAATGACCAATTGCTTGATGTTGATTTTCAAAGAATTTAATAATTTTTCATAAGAGTCGTCGATTCTAAATGAATATAAGGATTTCTTGTAAAAAAGAACGATTCTAGATGAAAATAACGATTTCTTATAAGAATGAACGATTCAAAATGAATATATCAATTTCTTATAAGAATGAATGATTCTACAAGAATATAACGAGTTCTTATAAGAATGAACGACTCTGAAGGAATATAATGATTCTTAAGAGAATGAAGGATTCTAAACACTTCAAACAATTTCTTATAAGAATGAACGATTCTAAAGGAATGCAACGATTTCTTATGAGAATGAACAATTCAAAAGAAATATAATGTTTTCTTATTAGAATGAACGATTCTAAATGAATATAACGAGTTCTTATAAGAGCAGGGGCGGAGCTATGTTGGGGCGGGTGGGGTCCATGGCCCCCAATCCAAAATTGTCCGTATATATGTTCCTCATGTCAATAGCTTCGATTTGATATATTATAAGCTCAATTCTGACATTTGAGCAAAAAGTTATGAATGTTTGAAGATTGGACGTAAACAAACCACTTTTAACAAGTCATTTACTTAGTTAGAATACTTTTATCTTTTGTTAAACATCCTACTTTCATAATGTGATTGAACCTTAAACGAATATAACGAGTTCTTATAAGAATGAACGATTCTAAAGGAATATAACGACTTCTTATAAGAATGAACAATTCGAAAGAAAAATAACAATTTCTTATACAAATGAACAATTCTAAACGATTTTAATGATTCCTTACATGAATGAGCGAATCTAAAGGATTATAACGATTTCAAATAAAAATGAACGATTCTAAATGAATATAACGATTTCCTATAAGAATGAACGATTCTAAACAAATATAACGAGTTCTTAGAAGAATGAGCAATTTGAAAAGGAATATAACGACTTCTTATAAGAATGAACAATTCTAAAAGAATATAACGACTTCTTATAAGAGTAAACAATTCAAAAGGAATATAATGATTTCTAATACAAATAAACCATTCTAAACGATTATAATGATTTCTTACATGAATGAGCGATTCTAAACAATTATAACGATTTCAAATAAAAAGGAACGATTATAAATGAATATAATGATTGCTTTTAAGAATGAACGGTTCTAAGAGATTATAGTGATTTCTTATAAGAGTGAACGGTTGTAAAAGAATATAATGATTCTTATAAGAATGAACGATTCTAAAGTATTATACTGAGTCCCTGTAACAATGAATGATATCAAAGGAATGTAATGACCATTACATTTTTTTCATAGTTTCAACTCCAATAATTAATTAGGGAAATGAAATGATCATAAAAAAATTCAAGTATATATTATGGGTTGGATACTTGAATTAATCATCACATATGATTAATTTCCTATCACCTTTTTCATTATATATTGGTTAGACTAATGTACTCGTATGCTTAGATAAGTTGTCTTGATTCTTTATAAACCGTAATTTATAGTGTGTTTTTTATTCGTCTCTATTTTATGAGTTGGAATTGAAATTCTTATTTGTATATTATTGTTGTTTTGATTTTTTATTCAGTGACAAGTATAATATCCCGTATTTCGAAAGAACTAACATTATGAGTTTGATCAACATCCATTATGGGTTGGATTAGACATCTCATATGATTTCATACCCCGTTTTCGTTATTATTTGGTTAGATTGGCTTTCTCATATAGTTAGATGAGTTAGATTAGCTATCTCTATAATTATATTAAATTGTAATTTATACTTCATAGTGTTTATTTGTTTTGCTCTTCACTATTTTATGAGTCGAAATGAGAATTCATATTTGTATATTTTTATTGTTTTGGCTCTGTGTTCAATAATAAGTACTCCCTCCATCTAGGTCTATTTGACCTTTTAAACTCAAATATTTATTTAATTCTATTTGGCCTTTTAGCTATTTTTGTCCAAAACTTTCCTGATTTACCCTCAACTAAATGAATTGGAAAATGCAAAGTGTATTATATGCAATAATTAGATTGGAAGTTGTAAGAAAAGAGAGTTAATAAATAAGGGTATTTTGGTAAGAATATTATTTGTCTTAATATGTGTGTATATTGCTCAAAAGCCAATTAGACTTAGACGGAGAGAGTATAATTTACGCACTTAAATGAATTACCGTTGAAAATAATGTTTGGAATGCCAAAGTTAGATTAGAGGAATACCTAATTCATTTCAATAATATCAAAAGATTATTTTCATCATAAAATGAACAAAAATATACGTTGTTAGATTTAATTATAACAAAGCTATCTTATTCATATCAGAGTAATAATTCTACTTAAATATTACAACTAGTTAGTATGGGTAATTATTTTATAATTCGGAATACTTTATGTAATTCACAAAGAAAAATCTTAACAAAACTATATTTTAAATTAGAACAATAAATTTTCCAATAACATTTGTGAAAAAGATAAGAGTAAATAATTTTATTCAAGTTAAAACATGTGATTCATGTATTTTTTTTATCAAAATTAATTTAAAAATATATTAATGTATAAAATATATTAATGTACTAATACATATCATATATTCTAAAAATATTTATTAAATTAATATTTTTAGTCCATAATATATATTATAAAATCTATGATAATATTTTTATCTATATTATAAAATCTATTTAGTAAATATTTAAGGGTTTGTAAATGTGGAAAATATTAATATAAAAATTGGATCTATAGAAAGAATAATATAAGTTATGATAATATTTATTAAATAAATTAATATTAATTTATTCAAATAATATTATGTTGCATTGACGCTCAAATAGAACGAGCGCTTATCCAGAAGGAGCGCTCATTCTGGTGAAGTGCTTCTTTTGGATGAACGCTCCACCATGATAAGCGCTTGTCTGAATGAGTGCTGTGCATATACAAAAAAATCCGTGTGCATATTTCATCCCTTCACTCAGAGCGCCTCCGCCAGAAAAAATCCAGCTAATAACTTCAAAATTGCATTAATTTCCACCCCTTCACTCAGAACTGTACACATAAGATCCAGACAGAAAAATGCGGGGCCCGCAATCATCTTCTCCTTCTCCCCTTCCCTCGAGAACCCACTTTCTGACCGTTGGATATTTTTTCATTTTCATTTTTAAAATTTCCCCCAAATCTCACTTCCTCTTCTTCCTCCTCCTCCAAATCTCACTTCCATTTCTTTCCTCAATCCACAAGAAACTAACAAAAATGGCGGATTACGACACTCAGTCGTTAATCCCAAAGGAAACCGCTCTGCAAGCGCTGAACACAATCATCCAGCTCCACTTCGAGAAAACCCTAGAAAAGAAGCGAGCGGTCGATTTGCAGAAGAAGGAGCTCTGGAAGCTCTTCCAGCTCTTCTTCCTGTTCCTCGCCGTCGTGTTCGCCGCCCAATCGATGTCGCCGCGCCTCCAATGCCGCCACTGCTGGGTCCCAATCGCGATCCTCTCCCTCGCGCATCTCATCTTCTACGTCTCCGTCGCCCAAACCCTAAGATGCATCAACGGCTTCAAGTACCAGCGCAGGTGCCACAAGCTCACCCTAGGCCTCGCCACCGAGCGCCTCCGCCAGCTCAAGATCCGCCTCTCCGGCGACGGCGGCGGCGGGGAAGGGTTCATTGGGGAAGAGTTCGAGATACACTACCAGGAGCCCCCGGAGAGTTACTTTGGTAAGTTTAAGAGGAATTGGGCTTTGCATTTTGGGTTCTTGATTTTGATTTATGGAGTCATGATTTCCTCCTCTGTTGTTCTCTTGTGCTTCTGATTTTTTTTGTTTGGATGTGAGTCCTCTAGGATGGGAAATGTAAAGACAGTTTGTGTATCAATGGACTCTTTTTTGCCTGTATTCATTATGAAGCATCTCTTAGAAGCTGATTATCCAAATTATGAATTCTAAATCAGTTCATCATTGGATTTCAGCATCCAAGTTACTAATCAAGTGAGTTTGGTGTGTAATGAAAGAATGCGTAACAAACCGAAAAATGATTTCCTAATTGTGATAATTAGATGAGATTACACTTTTGAGGCATGATCATTTCTTGCAATTGAATACAAATTGGCATAGGAAAGGAGTGAGTGCACTTAAAGCTCATGTATGTAGAACTAACTAACAAAGATTGCTGGATCGTCATATGGAAGCTTCTAGATGCGCCATGATTCATAAAAATGTCCAAAGTTGAAAGCAATTACTAAACTTCATTAGGCATATTAAATCCCATACAGAATTGATTGCGAATACAACAGCAGCAGGTGAATAAAGGGATGGAAAACGATAAGACTCTGAATCTTGTGCATATTTTCATATCTTCATTTTCAAAGTGCCATAACTCCTAAGGTGCATTTCACTATTAGAATGCAAGCAAATGCCTGCTATTCTTCCAGAGAGTCTTGGGCCTCAAATGGGCTTCGTTGAATGATTTTAAAGGTCTAAGCCCAGCCCAACTGTTGGCCCTTCAAATTTTGTGCTTGATAAATTCTTGTATAAGAAATTTGCACCAACATATATAAAATGGAGGGCTTACTGTGTATGAAGTGGAAAATTACTCTCTATTAGTTATCGAGATGCTCCTTGGCTTAACCTTATACTTGTTAGCCACTTAGCCAAGTAATTGGATATGTTCAATCCCCTCATCGACTTGATTTTGCAACTTTCATAACTTTGTCAATGTCTTTGACCGAGGTCTTTTTTCACTCAAAAGTTTACCCGCCGAATAAGGTAACCTATTGATCATTAATTGAAATCATTCAGAGAATTTCTTTATGTTTGAGGCTCTCTTGTTCAAGATCTTGACCGCCTAGTCCAAGAGAATTCTACACATCGAAAAATTGAATACATTTTTCTGCCAGATTGATCATTCTCCCTCGTGTGAACACCATGAGACCTTTGCACAGCTTCGCCAACCTATTATTTTAACTAGTTTTACCCGTCGTACCATGTACGACTACGATTCAATATTTTATAGACATTATAAATAGTATATTAATAAATAAAAATATAATATAAATTTTAATATAAGTAATTTATTGCTTGCAGAATGTATAATTTTTTTTATCAAATATTATATTCTTCACATTTTATTACTTTTTATTTACATAAATTTAGGACGTATCAAATATTTTAATACATCTATTAAATATTTTATTATCTATTTTTATAAAATTTTAAATTATAAATATTTATCATTAGTTTTTATAGAAAATAAAATCACTATATATATCTATAAAAAAATTCGTCAAAAGATATATGGTAAAAGATTTATATTTATTCTAAAATATTTTATCTTTAATCTTAAATACTTGTATAAGGAAGTTTTCAAAAGATATCCTTATACTAAATAGATATTTGTTTGATGTTAAAGATAGATTTAAATAATTAAAGAAAAAGTTAATAGAAAAAGTTAAAATATTAGGAATAAAAATTAATTTTGTAATTATAAGGTGGGACCAGAATCGTTCTGGTGGCTCGAAAAGGAACAACTTTAATATATAGTTATAGATTTAGATTTGTAGTTTCTACTGAGCACCCACAATAAATTATTAAATATGAAGAGAGAAGATTTTGGACATTGTTTACTGTTTAGGGTATCATGATGCCCAAAATGTTTTATGGACATACATATTGACAAGTGTCAATTTACTTTATATTCTTTTTTCTTTTATTAAAACTAGCGTAATTTCCGCGCCATGCGCGGATTTTCTTAAAGTTTTATTTGAATTTCATATCTAAAATGAATCATTCTGTATATTGATCGATTTAACATATGTTTATATCATAGAATGAATACACATCCAAAATTGAATTTTAATGGCAATCAATGAAAAAAAATCAAATAAGCATCCATAAGCACGAATAAGGTTGGGACGGGTAGCTTAAATTTTAGGTGAAATTTAAACTTCGATCATGTCATGTAAGCTTGAGTAAGCTTCATCAACTCTTGACATTGAAAAGATGGTACAAATTAATTTTTTGACTCAAGGTTGGATAAGCTCAAAATAAACATTGCGAAACAGACCCCCTATGAAATCGAGGTGACTTAATGTAATGGCCTTATTTTTTACCCGTAATATGATCAATGGGAATTTTGTAGAATTTTATTAAAAATTATCATTTATTAAATTTTAAAATCTAGATTATCTAAAAATAGTGTAAATTATCTGAAAAAAAAATTGGTATAGTAAGAGCTATTAAGTCATTACTATAGTTGAATGAGAATTCGAATTTGTAACCTAGTAGTCATGGTTGTCATCACCTCGCTACCAACAATATTTTATTAAATGTTAAACAACTTTGAGCAGAGAAGGTCCACCTAGTTAATTAGACAGTTCAAACAGGCGTCTATGCAAATGAAAATACTAAATGAGTTGGGTGCTTCAAATACATAGGTAGAATTTTTAGAACAGAGCCTACTAACTAAATTACCAAGACTTTGACTATGTGAAAATAATTTACATCACATTATAGAACAAAATAAAAACATAAATGTTTATTTGTATTTTTTTTTATTTTAAACTTTCAATAAATAAGACCCATATATTTTAAATAACAAAGAAAATAGGTACATACAATTATAAATATGGTTAAAATTTCTTACCTAAATAATATTGATTTTGCTTGATTTATAAAATCGAACTTACCATGTTCGAAAGTGTGAGTGTATCTTTTCCTTAATTTTTCTATAACAAAATTATCACCAAATTTTCTAAATAACTTGCATTCCCATTTTTGGTAAAAATTCATTTCCTTGTATTTAATTGCATGAAAATTATTTTTTAGATTTTGTTGGGATATTATCAAACCAAAATGTATAATTTTTTTATTGTTTTCCGTAGATATTATATTCTATATTTTTGTTTGACATATCTTCTCTATTTTGGTATTATCTTTTCTTTTATTTTTAAAGTGTATTTTCGATAAAAAGTAAAAATATCTTTTAGATTTTGTTAGGATTATATGGAACAAAAAATTGTAATTTTTTATTGTGTTTTGAAAATAAAATATATGCTTTAATATGGTGATGACATGTGGCAAATACGACATGACACATTCTCGGAACGACATGTGGACAGTGATACATAGTTTAAAAATAAAAAAAGAAAACATGAGATTTTGTATAAGAGAGTAGTTTAAAATTAACTTAGTTTTTATTCACAAAAATGTCATAGTTCTTGGAAACTAATCTTCATTACATTTGTTTTTAATATTTTTAAATGTAAATCTTTTCGAGAATAAAAAATCCACATTCATCAAATAGTTGAAAGCTTATTATAAAGAAAATTGTACAAAAACAAGGTAATATTTCTTTAAAAAATTGGAACAAATTAAAAATTAATTTTAATATAAACATGTTCAATTAGTACTTAGCCTAACTAAACTAAAGATTTTATCAATTGAAGATTAAAGTTTATTAGGTTGATTTAATGTTGATTTGTACTTAGCCTTTTTTTAAAGAAGATTTGTACGTATATTTTTTTAAGAGAAAGATTTATAGGTAAATCTATTTAGGAAATTTGTTAGATAAAATTCTTTCATTAAGAAATAGATTTTTGTATTCAAAAGATTTTTATTTCAAAAGATTACACAATCTGATAATGAAATATTTGGTAAAATATAATATGACATGTAAATGACAGAGTAGTTACAGGGCAGAATATTATGACGTGACATATGAGATGTAAAAAATATTATGACTTGGCTTAAGGAAAACATGACATGTGGCAAAATCCGATGTGACGTATTCTTGAAGCGACATGTGGCAAAAACTGATGTGGCTCAACGTGGAGGCTCCAAACCTTATTGCTTATATATATATATATATAGTAGATAATTAAAAAAAATTATATTTAAAGATTGATGATCATGTTTTTTGGGCAACCAATAAACATGCTCTTACAAGTAACCATTATCATTAAACGATGTTTATTGTTTTTTTTTGGTAGAAAACGTTGTTTATTGCTTTATAATGTTGGGTATTGTTGGTCTTATTCAAGGAAGAACAATATCTTACCATACACTAATCTATCCCCTTTTTTAATCTTTAATAAAGGACAGTCTATAACTATATATTAAAGTTGTCCCTTTTCGAACCACCAGAACGATTCTGGTCACACCTCAAATTTAAAAAATTAATTTTATTTCTATTATTATAACTTCTTTCTATTAAATTCTTTTTTAACTATTTAAATTTATCTCTAATATCAAACAAATATCTATTCAATATAACAATATCTTTCTAAACCTTCCTTATACAAGTATTTAAAATTAAAGATAAGATATTTCAAAATAAATATAAATCTTTTATCATAAATCTTTTGACGAATTTATTTATAGATATATAGTGATTTTATTTTATAAAAAATTAATGATAAATATTTATAATGTTTAAAATTAATAAAAATATATAATAAAATATTTAATAGAGATATTGAAATATTTGATAATCACTAAATTTACGTACATGAAAATTAATAAAATATGAAAAAAATAATATTTGATTAAAAAGTATACATTCTACGAATAATAAATTACTTATATTAAAGTTTATATTATATTTTAATTTATTAATATCTTATTTATAATGTCTATAAAATATCGAATCGTAGTCGTACATGGTACGACGGGTAAAACTAGTATTTGTAATGTTTAGAAAAAACGAGTGTAGTATAAGGTTCTATTTGCCAAGCCAAAACGCTAGCATTTAGTTTTTGAAATTCCATTTTAAACACTACTAAGGTGTTTGGTATAATTAGTGATAGAGGTCTTTCTCGCGTTCAGAAACTTTTTTTGGAAGCTCCTAAAAAGTTTTTTGTGATTTGAACTAGCTTTGGAAATTTCTTTTCCATATACGCCACGTCGCCACCAACCAAAAATGGAATCATAGCTTATTTAATGAATCATATGTCCTATTTCGTCATTTCATAAATACTAGTCTTAGTTCCCGTGCCCTTCACGGGATTTTACAAAATTATCGAATTATTTGTTTATATATTTTAAATTTTGATTAAATTGATATAGGTAAAGATATTTTGAAAAAACTATACATATTTAGAAAAATATAAGCACAATATCTAAACCTAGCATATGCATTCTATCAAAAAATAAAAAAATCCTAATATTTGTATAATATATAGCATAAAAAATATCTTAATAATCTTCCTATTTTCACATAAATAAAAGATTATTTTTTAAAATTAATGGCTATTTTGTCAAAGATTAATTTTAAAAAGTGTGGTGGTGTGGTCTAATCTAAAACTGACATGTGTCGTTTAATAATTTTTTTAACCTCCGCTTTAATATATAGTTATGATGATAAGCTAAATTCAAAAGCCACTTCAACCAAACACATAGTAGCATTTTATTTAAGTGGATAGTTTATTTCAACCGCTTTATCAACCACTATAGCTACAACTATCCACTACAGTTTTAGCAAACATAGCCTAAGAAAATGGACCAATAATTCTGCCTGCTATTCAAGGAGTATGTATGCGTTACATACAAAACAAAACATATTGTATTATTTTCGACCAAAAAAACATATTGTATTATTTAGATAACATTAATTATAGGGTGGTGAATTCTCGAAAATAGCCATAACTTTTGGCGTGGTTGCAAAGCATAGCCAAGAGAGTATATGAATTGTGGAAAACAGTCTTAATTAATTATATTCAGGTTAGGGATCATGGAAAGTAGTCTTAATGAACTAATGAAGGTTGAATATTAGTTCAGACATTGTTGATGATGAGACTTTGGACTAATGTAATGTGATTAATGATTCCTCAAGTGCTTGACGTGGGAAGTGTAGTGTCAACCTTAATAATAATTCTACGTTAGGATTAATGAAAAAGAAATCTCATCACCAACAATGCTTGGGATAATGTTTGCAACACAACTCATAGTTGGCTATTCTCAACCTATAAAGTTTGTGCTAATTTTTACAATCATCTCAAAACATGGGCTCTTTTACGCAAAATTTCCTTAGAGGGTTACCTCTATTTGGCTCAATACGTCTCATATATTTAGGACATGCCCCCACGATGTTGTAGTCATATAATTGATGAATGAATTTGATGTGGACTATGGAGTACCACCACCTCTTTTAAAATAGAGATTATATATAATTAAAGATACGTTTAGACATGACGTGGATATTTTTTTTATTATTATTGTCATTTAATTAGGAGCTTTTCATAGCTTTTCCTAGCTTTGTCAGGAAGACATTTGCAAAGCATTTCACATAATTGTATAAATGATTGTATAAATGATTGTATTGGTATTAGGTAGGTATCTAAGCTGACATTGGTCGTAGTTTATAAATAACAATTGTAAAAGGTCCTAGAAGGTAATTTTGTTATTTATAGGTTTCAATGGATGTCATTGGCCGCCCAATCACCTGACAGACATCATAAACTGGGATATTTTTTAAAGCTATCCCATGTGCATCAAAAACATTCAACATAACGGAATTAAGTTCCCCCTTGGGCTCTCTTCTCTCTCCTAGGGTTGGGTGCTCCTTTGCTTCTTCCGCCGTCGCTCCCCCATTTTTCCGGTTGCCTTTACTTCTCCATTATGTATATTCGCCTGGTTTCTTTGGTTGTTGGTTTGGTTATATTTCCCCCTTTTCCTCACCCGTCTTGATCCTTGCTTCTCTCTTGATTTCTTCAGTTTCCCCCCTTTTCTCTACTCAAATGAAACTTTTAGGGTTTGGTTGGTACTGGTCTGTAGATCGTGCCTTTGCCTTATCCCTAATGAACCCTTCTCCTCGTGTGACTTCTTGTTTATCCATTGGATGGATCTGATTGCCTGGTGCGGCTTTGGTTTGCCGTTTTGTAGTCCTTGTGGTTGGATCTTTGACCTTTCTTTTTATTCCTTCGTTGCTCGGTGTTACTGCTTTTCCTTGCCTTGGGATCTCTTTTTATTTGAGAGATTCTCGGTGGGGATTGTTGATTTGTTGTTTCTAAGTGCTCGTCTTGGCATCTTTATGCTTGATCTCTCCTTTGTGCTATCTGAAAGCTGGAGCTTTCTTGTTCTTCTATGGGAGGGTGAGAAGTGGTCTCACTCTCTTTGCTGCTTTTGGAGTTTGACTAATCCAGGTTATGTCTCTACTCCTTCTTTTCTTCTTCCTTTGGTTCTGGTTTCTTATTGGGTGGTTACTATTATATCTGTCAAACTTTTCTCTTGGTTGCTGCCTTATGGTATCCATCTCTCTTTTCAGACTTTGGGGTTTGTAAAGATTGAGATCTTGCTATATTGTTCGCATCTAGAGAATGAATCTTTACCTTATGAAATGTCATTGAAACTTGTTTTTCACTATTGTTTGAACTGTAATATGATTCTTATCCTAGCTCCACATTTCTCACTGATGACATCTAAATTTCAGATTATTCTAAAGATTATTTTGATCCTTATTCTTTACAATACACTTATCCTTGTATATTTTTCAAACTATGTGCAGTTTTGTTGTGTGCTCTCCTTTCTTGGGAGTGATATTTTTCGACTTCTTGAGTATGGAGTCTTCAACTTAATAAGTATTGTCCATTTTTGTGGACCATTAAGTACTCGGGGTGCTTCATTATCTATCTCTGTTATGCTAGAAGTGTGTAAATTCTTTATTGCATTGTCTTCTCTGCTGCATCTCCTAACATCTGATATTTCAGGTGAAGTATATGTTCTTGAGTTTGCTAAATTTCATCATTCTATTTTTTTGCTCAGTTTCTTGACCTATTATTTCTTTACAATATGTCATTGTTTTTGGTATCTTCCTATGCTCAGGTATTCTTCTGGTTGTGAGTCCTTATTATTTTTGCATTGCTCTGGCCTTGGTTTCCCCTACTTTTGGATCTGGCAGCAAGTGCCCTCAACCTATCTAGGTTATGTCTACACTACTTCTCTTCTTCTTCTTTTGTTTCTGGTTTCTTATCTAGTGTTTGGTTTGCTTATCTCTGTCAAACTTTTCTCTTGGCTGCTGCCTTATGGTATCCATCTCTCTTTTCGGACCTTGGGGTTTGTAAAGATTGAGATTTTGCCATACTGTTTGCATCTAGAGAATGAACCTTAACCTTATGAAATATCTTTGAAATTTGTTTATCACTATGGCTTGAACCTTAATATGATTCTTATCTCAACTCTATATTTTGCACTAATGAGACTTAAATTCTCTATTATTTTACAAGCTACATTGATCCTCATTTATTATAATATACTTATCCTCTTATCTTATTCAAGATTTGTGCAGGCTTGTTGTGTTGCCTCCTATCTTGGGAGTGGTTTTGTTCACCTTCCTGAGTATGGATTCTTCAACTTAATAACTAATGTAGTAACTTGTGGACCATTAAGCACTGCAGGTTTTTTCCTCTCTATCCCTCTTATGCTAGATGTGTGCAAAACTTTGATTGCTTTGTATGGTCTGATGCAACTTCTATCATTTGATATTTCAAGTGAAGTATATGTTCTTGAGTTTGCTAATTTTCCTTTTTCTCTCCTCTTACTGAGTGTATTGTCCCATTATTTTTTTATAACAAATTCTTGTTTTTGGTATCTTCCTATGGTCAGGTATCCTTGTGATTGTGATTCCTTATTATTACTGTATAGAACTGACCTTGATTCCCCCTCCTTAAGGAACTGGCAGCAAGTGCTCCCTCTCCTTTTTTGCTGCTTTAAGCTCTTCTTGGTTGAGGGGTTGTTGCCTTCTTTTTGGGGGTTGTCTTTGAATCATGGATGGATCTATCTTTTTAACATGTTTGGTTTTTGGTGGCTTAGGCTCCTCTTCCTGCTTGGAAGAGTTGTAGCTTTTCCCCATCTCCTTTCATGGATTAAAATCAAATTCAATAAGGACAATTGGGTGCTCTATCTTTGGGATAGACTCCCTCTGAGAATTGATTCTGAAACTGCCATTTTATGCCTGACTTCTCCTTGTTGTGATCCATATGTTAAAACTGTTACTCAATATGTGTTTACTTCTGTTCTCCTTTGCAATATGATTTCATGGCTTAACTTTTCAGCAGTTGATTCTTGTTTACTTTGTAACTTCTGTAGTATTTCCTATTTCATGGATAAGATTTTTTGTGTTATGCCCCTTCTCATTGTAATATTGGAGTTTTATGGGTTATACTATCTGTTAAGCCTTGTCTTTAACCAACACTATACCAAAATCTACAATTTACTGTTCATCATGACATATCTCTCTTTTTTATTATTATTCATACTTTATCTTCTGAATTTTTCTGCTCACTATCTCTGTATCTTTTCTATTATCTATTTCTTGCTTTTTATATATACTCCTAATTTATATGTTCACATTGGTGTCTCCTTCTTTAAATTTATTTTTCATAATATTATTATAAAGGATATAATCTATTCTGTCTCTGTTTGCTTCTTTCTCTTCTATGTAATCATTCCTCTTGCCACTTATATCATAAATGCTTCTGTGGTTAACTTTCTCCTCATTAATGACACAAGGACTTATGGTACCTTCATTTACTTCTCTATGTACTTGTTATTGACTAATATCCTATTCTACTTTTGCATGGTTACTGTTGACCTCTTTTCTAGCCAATTATATCTGCTAACATTTAATTTATTCAACTATTCTTCTAAGTTGATCGTTTTGGGTAATCTTCTAAGATCCATGTTTTATGAATATTCTTTCTGTATTACTCTCTTCTACATAACCATTTCTCTAGCCACCTATGCATTAAATTCTTCTGTACAACTTTCTCTGCATTCCTTCTGCCTAAGGATCTCTTTCTCTGTACTCTGTTTATCTCACCATATACATCAGAGTAGTCTCTATTACTCTAGTTATATGGTTACTGTTAACCTCTTCTACATCCAATTACAATTGCTTGTTCTGAATTCACTAAGGCATGTCATTTATTGTTACTTCTCTCCTTCTAACTACAACTTCTCTCTTCTTCAACTTACTTCTCTATTTAAGGACTGCTTTGGTATCAATAGTTCATACCATCCTCGGCATAGAAAGCTTCCTACTTACTTACCTTCCCTTACCTTGGTTAGCCTTTCCAGAATGTCTGATACTATATCTTACCAAGATGCTTTAGTCAACTTCCCAGTTCTCAACTCTATGTCTGCTGGCATGGAAGTTGAAGGACTTTTGGCTCCCTCTTCCCCTACTTCTCTTATCCAGCCTCTTGAGACCAATCCAATAAAGTCTCTAAGCCCTACTGGACCTCTTTCTTGTGGGGAGACTTTGTCCCACATTTCTGCTGAGGCTCCGGTCATTATCCCTGAGTGTGACTTTGTTCCTTCCAATGATATTCTCAATCCTGCTACCTTTACTGCCACTATCCCTCTCCCAAATCCAACATCTATTCCTTCTGTTAACAAATACTTGCAACAACTGATGCACTTTTCCCTTTTGCTCAAAATGGTAGAAGATCCTATTTCTACCACTCTGATCAATGGGAAAATGAAAGAGGTTTGGAAGGATTATGTGAAGGGTGAAGTTCAGTTCCAGGAATTTGCAAATTTCTGGATCCTCTTTAAATTTTCTAATAAGGAAGCTAGAGATGCTGTTTGGAACAAAAGGCCCTACCTTGTTCAGGGGAAACTTGTTGCCCTTCTTCCCTTTTATCCTGAGTTTAATCCTATTTTTGATGAAGTTTTAAGAGCTGATACCTGGGCTCGTATCTCATCTTTGCCTTATTACCTTTACAATCCTTCTACTCTTGACCTGATTCTGAGAGACAACCTTATTGGGCACTTTGTTAGGGTTGATGAGGTTTCTAATGCTAAAAACAAGATGAAGTTTTGTAGGTTTCTTGTTAAAGTTGATATTACCTCTCCTCTCAAGGGTAGTGTCAAAATTATAACCCAAGTAAACTCTGTGTTGACTCTCAAGGTGTGGTATGAGACTGTCTCTTCTGGGTGTGGCTGATGTCTCTTTATTTGGTGGTGTTTTCATATGTGATTTCCTTTGTAAATATGTGTCTTTTTCCCCTTTTCTTGCGTGTTTTGTTCCTTTTTAGCTTAGTTCCCGTATTTCTATGAGATTCGGAGACTATGCGCATTTTATGTGTTTTGTAGGCGATTTGGCATGGATCAAGGATCGATTTGAAGGAGGGTCGAGGCATGGAGCAAGGCCCGAGCTAAAGAGGAAAGAGAGGAGCAAGCCATGAAAAAGAACAAGAGGAAAGCCAACAAGAAGAAGGTGGAACGAGGTCCGGACCGAGTTGCAACAACGTCGGGCCCGACTTGGAATTTTCAACCTCGGAACGACATGCACAGTAAGTCGGGCCCGAGGTCCTCCGTGTCGGTCCGAGTCGGTCACTGGACTACTTGGGCTCCAAGGCACGAAATTGTGGACTTCCACTTTTTCCCCTCATCTAATCTATAAAAGGCCCTCTTGTCTTCTAATTTGGGGGGGCTCTCACACACAACAACCCTCAAGAGGATACTTGGAGAGCAAGGAGGAAGGAGAGGAGAAGGAGAAGAGAGAGAATCGGCCAAGGGAGAAGAAGGTTTGGTTGATAGATTAGCTTTGCTTTGTTTTGATCTTGTGGATTTGGAAACCCTTGATTGGAATTTGTGGATTGCTTTTGATTTGAATGAAACTTTGCTTTGTTTTGAGATTGATGATGTTGATTGCTTTCCCTTTTGATTTGTTTGCTTTCTTTGTTTGCCACATGGAGTAGATCTCCTTGATCTTGGGTTATGGGGGAAAACCCTAGCTAGGTTTGGGCTAGAAACCCCAATTCCATAGCCTTGAGTGTTTGATCTAAGGAACCCACTCTACATAGAGCTACAATTCCTTGCGAAAGTTGGAAATCAAGGCTTGTGATTGGCAAAGTAGCGAAAGTGAACATGTGTCAATCTCAAGACCTCGAAGGGGATTTCCCCAAGGATCGAGGTGTAGAAGTGGTTGGAACGAGGGCGAAAGCACTCGATCCTAGTCCGATCATCACTCATTGCTTGAATTGGGGTGGAAAAGCCTTAATCTACTAGAGAAGGAACCCAAAAGCCCAAGATCTACTTTTAATCTTTGAAGTTCGACAAACCCAGATACCTCGGGTCCGACTTACCCTGTGTCGGTCCCGACTTCCTCTTGTCGCCAACATCGGGCCCGACGTGACCTCAGTGTCGGTCCCGACTGTTCTCTTTGTTTTCCTTTGTTTTAAGCTCTCCTTTCTAGCTTTCTAGAGTCTAGGCACATCAATCGAGTAGACTTCCCGAGTGTTCGACACCCACCACGTGCTACAACGGGGTCGGGTTATAAATTGTATCTCTAGACCCTCGCATTTCCGAGCGATCAAAAGATTGGCGCCGTTGCCGGGGAAGTCTAAGTGTATTGAGTGCCAATTTGGTGAGTTTCTTGTGTTTTGGTAGTGATTTGGGTGAGGGAATAGCCCAAACCCTTTGTTTGTTTTTGATTTGTTTTGGTTTGTGTCTTTGTTTCCTAGGTGTATGCTAGCTCGTTCCTCCAGAGGAACACTTGAGCTTGAGTTTGTGAGTGATCCGGAAAATATTCTCAAAGAAGCCCGAAGAAGGAAAAGGATGGCGAATCAAGCTCTCCATGTTGATGAGGAGTTGGCTCAACTTAGGGCCGAAATGGCTAGATTGCAACTTGAGAAGGACAATCAAGAGAAGGTGGCAAGAAGAGAACGGGAGCAACGGATGAGAGTCGAGGCTCAATTCAACGCTCTACCCCGGAATGCACGCCAATACATGCATCCGGAGTTGAGGGTACCCCAACCGGCTATTGTGCTTCCCGAGGTTGCCAAGAATTTTGAGATCAAGACGCAATTCATCTCCCTCATCAAGCGTGATCAATTCGAGGGCCGTCCACATGAGTGTCCCATAGAGCACGTCAAACGCTTTGTGGACATGTGTGAGACGATCTCTACCGACGAGGAGACATTGGAGTATGTGCTTCTAAAGGCGTTCAAATGGTCACTTGGGGGCAAGGCCACACATTGGCTCGAGAGCCAAGCTCCTAGGTCAATCACAACTTGGAAGACACTCTATGATGCTTTCTTGATGAAGTTCTTCCCGCCCTCAAAGACAACCGAGCTAAGAAGGAAGATTGCAAGCTTTCAATAAGGTCCGAATGAGCCTCTCTTCGGAGCATGGGACTGTTTCAAGGAGATGTTGCGCCAATGTCCTACTCATGACCAACAACCATATGTGCTTCAAGACATCTTTTTCCAAGGCATCAATCCGGTAACGAAGGACAAGCTCAATCTCCACACCGATTGTGGGTTCATAGACTTGACACCGGATCAAGCTTGGGAGCTACTTGACAAGCTATCCGATTATGAGGCCATGTATGGGGTGAGTCAAGCTAGCAAAGAGGTGAAAGTTCAAGGTGAAGGTGCAAGGAAGTTATATGATCCAAAGGGAGAAGACATTGACAAGGATGTGAAGCTCCAATTCCTTGAAGGTGAAGTGAGCAAGCTTAAGAGGCAAGTCCACTACTACAAGCAAAATGCTAGAGCTTGTGAGGAGTGTGGATCCTTTGCACATGCTACACAAGTTTGTCCGAATGAGAGCCAAGTGCGCTTGGCCGAGCGAATTGAGGAGGCAAACTATGTTCGAGGAAATTTCGGTGGAAGAGGCAATTTCAACAATGGTGGCAATGGCCGGTGGAACAACGGTCAAGCTCAAGGTTACAACAACAACTTCAACCAAAACGAGCCAAGGGCGCCACCACCACCATATAGGCCACCGGGATTCAATGAGCTACAATCATTCGCTCAAGAGATGAGAGACGGGTTCAAGGAGATGAGGACCCAATTCAATGAGTTTGGTGCATGGAGGAGGCAAGTTGACAATCAATTTGCCCAAATCGCAACTCAAGCCCCGAGAGCGAATGGGAGACTTCCGGGCCGACCTGAGGAGAACCCTCGAGCTCAAAACAATCAAAATGAAGTCCGGGCAATTGGATTGAGAAGTGGCCGAAACCTACCCGAGCCACACATGCCTAAGGAGAATGAAGAGAGTCGGACCAACTTACCCAGCAAATCGGGTCCGACGTTCCCCGAAGTCGACCCAGCAAGAAGATCGACCCCTTTACCCCGGATCGAGGTTGAGAGCAACTCGGGACCGACGTACCCAGACCTCGATCCGACTCCTCTGCCCAGGACCGAGATTCACAACATCGGGCCCGACATGGTGCCTAATTCGGTCCAACCGGGAAATGTTGCAAGTGAAGTAGGGAAGTCCAAGGAGGTTGATCCAAGCAAGATTCAAGGTGCAACAATTCTTCCATATCCCTCAAAGAAGCCGAAAGATGTTGTTGAGAACAAGTTCAAGAGGTTTCTCTAGCTTTTGCAAGGCTTGAACATCTCTATCCCATTCACCGATGCATTGAGCGAGATGCCATCTTATGCCAAGTTTTTAAAGGAGATTCTGAGCAAGAAGAGGTCCATAGTTGAAATGCAAAATGAGGTCAAGACCTTGGAGTTACCGCAAAAGCTAGGAGATCCCGGTCGTTTTGCTATCACTATTGGTGTGGGGTCTCAAAACTTCCAAGCCTTATGTGACCTTGGGGCAAGTGTTTCGGTGATGCCCGCTAGCATTTGGAGAAGAGCAAATTTGGGTGAAATGGAGCCGGCCGATATGTCCTTAACTATGGCCGACGGTTCCGTCATCAAGGCTAAGGGAATATTGGATGACGTGCCGGTGCGAGTTGGAAAGTACTTTGTCCCCGATGATTTCGTGATCTTGGACATGCACGAGGACCCCTTGGTCCCAATAATCTTAGGAAGACCATTCTTAGCTACGGAGGGGGCAAGGTTTGATGTCAAAAACGGTAAGGTTTCCTTTGAGATTGGTGAAGAAAAGGTCGATTTTCACTTCAACAAGGCTTTGAATGAGCCGGACGCCTTGGCCATCCTTAAACTTGAAGAGAGTGCCAAGAGAAAAGGTGAAGAAGTGGAAGTTGCTAGAGAGGTCGTTGTGTTGAGAAGTGATGAAGGGTTCAATGAACAAATACAAGTAAGGGAGTTGTTGGAGCAATTTAAGGATCAAAATGAGTGAAGGATCAATGCTAGCCCAAGAAGAAATGAAGAGTATCCTTACTTATATCCTTTTGATGTTGGTGATGACCACAATTCTTCCCAAACTTTTGATTCCTACATATGTTTAAGTGATTTGAAAGATGACTTAGGAGACTCCTACATTTGCCTTAGTGATTTGAAAGATGAATTGGTAGAATCTCCTAGGAATTCTTTGGATAACTTTGGTGTAGGAAAAGAGGAACATGATGGAGCAAGTAAGGAGGAGAAATCTCATTCGTCGGAGGAGTATGATGAGAGAGGCCCGAGATCGGAAAGCCATGCCTATATAGACCATCGTTGGTGGTTTTATGGGTATGAGGGCAATGGGAATGGGCATAACAATAGCGAGCAATTCACCGTGTTTCATCCGCCATGAGGTTGAGGTTAGGAAGTCAAGCTAGTGACTCTAAACGAGCGCTTCTCGGGAGGCAACCCGAGCTAGTAGCTTTCTTTTCGTAATTTTAGTTTGATTTTTCTTATTTTAGCCTAGCTTTTCTCTAACCAATCTCTATCTAGTGTTTTGTGGATTTATGGTGTCGTGCATTCTTCAAAGTTGTGTAGGATTTGAGGTGAAAATATATAAATGGAAATATGGGAAAGAAGTTGCAAGAGGATGGAGTAAAATTGGTGACCCGAATACTCCCACATCGAGCCTAGGTAAGTCGGGCCCGACATATCCATGAAGTCGGTCCGACCCGATTTGACTAGTTGGAATGCCAATTTTGCCCTTGACCTAATTTGTCCCCTTCCCCCATTAAATACCATCCCCCACCTACCTACCATCTTCATATTAACCACCATTCCCAAAATACAACCCATCTCCCTTAAACACTCTCAAAGTCGGCCGCCCCTTCCCTCACCATACTCGATCCACCATCCTCCCTACTTCATCTCGATCCAACCACAAAAAAACTTCCCTAACCCGATTCCAAGTAGAAATTTCGAGTTCAATATAATCCTTCATCCCCCATCTCGATCTAGATTGAGGAAATTTGAGTTCTAAGTTGCTTATTTGTTTAAAAGTTCAATACTCTTCAAATCCGGTATGTGTCACTCGATCTCTACCTATTTCCTTGGAAATTTTGTGCTTTCATTGCATAGATTGAGTAATGCCATGTTTGATTGAGAGCTTGAGCTTGAGCATCAATGGTGGATTTGCATGATTTGTGAAATTGAGCTTTAAAGTTGTTTATGCATGCTTGGATCCATTTAGAACTTCGATTAGGGATGTTTGATGGTTGAATTTGAAATTTAAGTGCATGATAGAGTGATTTGGGTTGATTTGAGGTTAGAGTCGAAGCATGAACTAGGTCGAGATCGACGTGCCCAGATAAGTCGGGCCCGAGTTGTGGAAGTCGGTCCAACAAGTCGGACCGAGGTTGAGTAAGTCGGGCCCGACATAGGTTGGAAGTCGATTCATGTTGTTTTTGCTCTCTTCTTGTGATATCATGTGGATTCATGTGTTTCATTGTTGGCTATAGCCTAATCATGATGTAGTATGACCATTTGCTTAACCATTGTTAGAAGATATCCATGATGGTTCATGTTGGATTGAGATGCATGTGTGTCTAGAGACTAAGTATGGGGTTCCCTTTGTGTTGAAGTGTTGTTGTGTGTTGATGAGTGCTTTTGTTGAGTTGTATGGAGTTTATCTTGGACCCTTTTGTTTGGTTGGATGTGTGTAGGTACCATGGAGACTAGAGCTTCATCATCTCATGCGGAAAGGCCGAGGAAGAAGTCCAAGAAGTCAAGGAAAGAGCCAAAGTTGGATGATGTCTATTTGGAGGATGATGAGCAAGTGGAGAGTTATGCAAGATATATGGCGCTTGAGCATCACACAAGGTAGCTTGATTGGGAAGCCGTGAGGAAGATGGACATGGATCAAGCCCTTCCAAGGTGCTACTCCCACATCGGTCTCAATGGGATGCTAAGGTGGGACAACACCCACTACCCCGCCCTCACCTCGGAATTCATGGCCACGTTCGAATGCACTTATGATAATGTGGAGGATGAGGAAGGGGCGATCACTTTCCAATTGGGCAATGAGGACCACAATCTCACTCTTAGGGATTTGGCTACCTACTTCGGGTTTTCATGCCCAAGAGAAGAGACCGGCATCAACAATGAGAAGGTGAACTAAGTGTGGCGTCATGTGGCCGGGAAGAGCGAGATGAGAAAGGGCGCCTCCACAACCGAGATTGCTAGCCCTCTTTTTCGGGTCATGGTGCGAGTTTTGGGATATGCAATCTATGCTCGTCATGAGTTGAGCAAGCCGATGAAGGAAGAGATTATGTTGCTACATGAGATGCTCTTCAACACCGAGAAGCCCATGAACCTTGCATGGGAGTGGGTCAAGATGGTGCGAGACTTCCAAAGCTCCTTTTGGATCTACTTCGGCGTGATGATAGCAAGGCTCGCCATGCATCTAGGAGTTGATATCAACAAGTATTCTCCGGCTCCGAATGGTGTTGAGTACATGAACATGAAGTATTTCAAGAAATCCAACATCATCAAGGAGAAGCTCTACATGATTTCTTTGGCCCCTCACTCGAACTATGATGGTGTGTCGATCCGGTTGGTGCACAATCTCTATGATCTTTCTCGGTATCAAAATTGGTACCAAGTGTGGGCCGGCAAGCCACACTCATTTGGTGACCCAGAAGGTGAAAGACAGGGGCGGCGACAACAACCCCAACACATTCGGTTTACCTCCCCTCCATCTTCACCGGATTCCGACCAAGACAACTTTGTGTTTGCACCTCGTGGGGAAGACATGGACGTCGATCAAGAGAAAAATGAAGAAGATGAGCGCTTCCAAGGCTTGATAGCCAACCTCCGAGCCACGCACCAAGCTCCAACACTGGCGGACCGAGGTACACACCACGTCGGGCCCGACTTCCCTCAACGTCGGTCCAGTTCATTCTATGGTGAGGAGGTCCCGAGGCATTATGAGCGTGGAGAAGGGAGCGGTGCAAGGCGAGAACAAGCTCAAGGTGGCGGTTATGAAGGCTATGCCCAATGGTACGGTCCGGGAATGGTGTTTCCCGAGCGACAACAAACGGTGGACATGTCCTTCTTGGCCAACCAAATGGCCCATCTCCAACTTCAACAAGAGAATGTTCTCTAAGAGTTCCATCAAGTGAATCTCCAACAACAACAAGTGTACGAACAACAACAACAATTGCTTCAACAACAAAGTGCTTTCCAAGCTAGCCAACAAGAGATGAACCGAGCCCTCGGCTACACTAGATGAGAGGTGGAGGAGCTTAGGGAGGTGGAAGACCAAAGGTGGCGGGTCCAAGATAGCTTCAACACATGGATGAGCGGGAACTTCCCTTCCCGTGAGGACCAATGGACACGCCCGGATCCTCAACTCCAACCACCACCACAAGACTTCTACCAAGAGCAAGTGTATGAGAGGGAGCGGCAAGCAAGGCTCCAAAGAGGACGTAGACGTGACAACCCCTTCGAGTGATCCTAGACATGCCATTGAAGAATAAAGAAATTGTGAGCTTTTCATACTCTTCTCTCTTGCTTTTAAGTTTTGGTTTCCTTGTTTGATGGGGACATCAAAATTTTAAGTATGGGGTGGGGGTAAGTGTGTTCATGATTTCACTTGCTTATGTTTGTTTGTTATTTTGAGGATAATTTTTTTTTTGTTTCTAGTTTGTGTTTGGGATGTTTGTTTCTTGGTTTGTGGTTTGATGAAAGACATGGATGATTGATTTGGTTTTGAATGGATGAGTTTTTGGTTTTAGAGAAATTTTTGCAAAAACAAAAAAATCCATAAAAAATTGAAAAATTGTGTTGAAAACAACAAAAAGATTTTGTGTTTTGTAGGTTTTGGACTAGAAATTCCCATCTTAGATTGCCAAAATAAAAGCTAATGATGATGTGAGCATGTAAATTCCTTTGCATATTTTCGGATGGTTTAGCCTCTAAAATGATGTTGCTTTGATGTGATCATGATATCTTGCTTGTTTTATTGAACATGTGAGTTCTAGGATGAGTTCTTATGCAACTAAGTATGAGTGACCCTTGTGAGATTGATTTTTGGCCATTTTAGGGATGCTTGTTCATATTTGCATATCCCTCATGTTTCTTGTGTGATTAGCTCATTCATGCTTAGTAAAACTTGCTATTGCGGTGTTTATCTATTTTCCAAGACCGTCATGAGATTTGTCCTAGCATTGTCACATTGATTTTGAACTTTATTCTTCTAGTCACATAAATGTTCCATATCCTACCACGAAGTGAATCCTTTGTTTGTAGCCCCGTTCTAGCCTAAGCCTTTGTTTGAAACTCCTCAAAAATATTATTCCTAGCCTTATATGACTTGACCCTTATGGGATTGGACTTTAGAAGAGAGGTTTGGATTGTATTTGAAGAGTTGAGATTCTCTTGGGTTTAAGGGCCAAGAATGGTGTTATGAATCATGTGGGTAGTGCATCTTTGTTGTACAAAAATGAAAATGAAAAAGAAAGAAGGAAAGAAAATGTTGGAAATGTAAAGTGGAATGAAAGCAAAGGGCTTAAGTGAAGAAAAATGGTCCGACCGAGTTACAAGCCACATCGGGCCCGATGTCATAAGAAAGTCGGTCCAATGTAGAAAGTATGGAAAATCCAACAAAAAGCCTAAAGAGCAAAGATGAAGTGGAATGTTAAGTGAAATTTTGGGTTGAAAGGAACAATGTTAAGTCTTTTGGGTGAGTGTGAAATTGATTGTGGAAATTTGGTGAAGTTGGTGAGAGTTTAGGTTGTTCAATCCCCATTGTAAGCACCACAAGACCAAATAATTCCCACCTTGAGAAATACCAAAAGCCCCATTACAACCCGGCCGAATGGAACCTCTATTCCTTGGACCGACTTGCACAGTAAGTCGGGCCCGAGGACCGACTTGTCACATTGATTTTGAACTTTATTCTTCTAGTCACATAAATGTTCCATATCCTACCATGAAGTGAATCCTTTGTTTGTAGTCTCGTTCTAGCCTAAGCCTTTGTTTGAAACTCCTCAAAAATATTATTCCTAGCCTTATATGACTTGACCCTTATGGGATTCGACTTTAGAAGAGAGGTTTGGATTGTATTTGAAGAGTTAAGATTCTCTTGGGTTTAAGGGAAAAGAATGGTGTTATGAATCATGTGGGTAGTGCATCTTTGTTGTGCAAAAATGAAAATGAAAAAGAAAGAAAGAAAGAAAGAAAATGTTGGAAATGTAAAGTGGAATGAAGGTAAAGAGCTTAAGTGAAGAAAAAGGGTCCGACCGAGTTACACACCACATCGGGCCCGATGTCATAAGAAAGTCGGTCCAATGTAGAAAGTGTGGAAAATCTAACAAAAAGCCTAAGAGCAAAGATGAAGTGGAATGTTAAGTGAAATTTTGGGTTGAAAGGAAAAATGTTAAGTCTTTTGGGATGAGTGTGAAATTGATTGTGGAATGTTGGTGAAGTTGGTGAGAGTTTAGCTTGTTCAATCCCCATTGTAAGCACCACAAGACCAAATAATTCCCACCTTGAGAAATACCAAAAGCCCCATTACAACCCGGCCGAATGGAACCTCTTTGAGGACCTCCATTGAGCCAAGTTCGAAATTCTTTGTGTACTTTGTATTAGGCATCTCTAGGTGGAGGAATTGGTGATATTATCTTCAATAGTAAAGTCCTTACTTGCATGATTTTTGAGCTTGAGTGTTCATTGCCAAACCCAAACACATGATGAGTGATACACATTCACATATCCCTAAAGTGAGGCTTAGTTGCATTGACTCTATTCCTTGGAACACTTAATCATGTGTGATGATGTAATCTTGCTTGAATATCAATCACTTATGCTAAAATGTGTTTTCATACGAGACTTTACTTGAAGATTATGTTTCGGTCTTGCTTACATTGTTATTGCTTGAGGACAAGCAAGTTTAAGTATGGGGTATTTTGATGTCTCTTTATTTGGTGGTGTTTTTATATATGATTTCCTTTGTAAATATGTTTCTTTTTCCCCTTTTCTTGTGTGTTTTGTTCCTTTTTAGCTTAGTTCCCGTATTTCTATGAGATTCGGAGACTATGCGCATTTTATGTGTTTTGTAGGCGATTTGGCATGGATCAAGGATCGATTTGAAGGAGGGTCGAGGCATGGAGCAAGGCCCGAGCTAAAGAGGAAAGAGAGGAGCAAGCCATGAAGTAGAACAAGAGGAAAGCCAACAAGAAGAAGGTGGAACGAGGTCCGGACCGAGTTGCAACAACGTCGGGCCCGACTTGGAATTTTCAACCTCGGAACGACATGCACAGTAAGTCGGGCCCGAGGTCCTCCATGTCGGTCCGAGTCGGTCACTGGACTACTTGGGCTCCAAGGCACGAAATTGTGGACTTCCACTTTTTCCCCTCATCTAATCTATAAAAGGCCCTCTTGTCTTCTAATTTGGGGGGGCTCTCACACACAACAACCCTCAAGAGGATACTTGGAGATCAAGGAGGAAGGAGAGGAGAAGGAGAAGAGAGAGAATCGGCCAAGGGAGAAGAAGGTTTGGTTGATAGATTAGCTTTTCTTTGTTTTGATCTTGTGGATTTGGAAACCCTTGATTGGAATTTGTGGATTGCTTTTGATTTGAATGAAACTTTGCTTTGTTTTGAGATTGATGATGTTGATTGCTTTCCCTTTTGATTTGTTTGCTTTCTTTGTTTGCCACATGGAGTAGATCTCCTTGATCTTGGGTTATGGGGGAAAACCCTAGCTAGGTTTGGGCTAGAAACCCCAATTCCATAGCCTTGAGTGTTTGATCTAAGGAACCCACTCTACATAGAGCTACAATTCCTTGCGAAAGTTGGGAATCAAGGCTTGTGATTGGCAAAGTAGCGAAAGTGAACATGTGTCAATCTCAAGACCTTGCTTCGAAGGGGATTTCCCCAAGGATCGAGGTGTAGAAGTGGTTGGAACGAGGGCGAAAGCACTCGATCCTAGTCTGATCATCACTCATTGCTTGAATTGGGGTGGAAAAGCCTTAATCTACTAGAGAAGGAACCCAAAAGCCCAAGATCTACTTTTAATCTTTGAAGTTCGACAAACCCAGATACCTCGGGCCCGACTTACCCTGTGTCGGTCCCGACTTCCTCTTGTCGCCAACATCGGGCCCGACGTGACCTCAGTGTCGGTCCCGACTGTTCTCTTTGTTTTCCTTTGTTTTAAGCTCTCCTTTCTAGCTTTCTAGAGTCTAGGCACATCAATCGAGTAGACTTCCCGAGTGTTCGACACCCACCACGTGCTACAACGGGGTCGGGTTATAAATTGTATCTCTAGACCCTCGCATTTCCGAGCGATCAGTGGCTGCTGTGGGGAGGGTTCTCATTTCTTTGATGAGTGTCCTCTCAACAATATTCAACCCAGAAGCTGCAAGCTTACTGTTCTTGAAAATCCTGCTGAAGCTGAACTTATTACCCAAACCTATACTAGGCTGCATGGGGATGTCTCCACTAGACCTCTTGTTCACAGAATTCCTAATGGTCCTACTTTTGTAAGGTCAAATGTTGTTGCTCCTCTGTTTGCTACAAACCAAGCTTCTGGTGGCCCTGTTATATCTGTTGGTGTGCCCTCTGTTGGGGTGAATCTTCCTGAGCTTAACCCTGTGCAGACTATGCCTCCTTATAACCCTCTTATAACCTTATACTTCTGTTCCTCCATGGCTCCAAGTGTGTTTTCTGACCCTGTTGTGTTGTTGAAAGCTAGAGAGCAAGTTGCTCTGGCACTTGCAAACCTGAATGCCCTGATCCCTGAGACTATGATGATCCCTCCCTATCTCTGTGCTTCTCCCTTGGTGACTGGTGGAATAACAATGCCTAGTGCTTCTCATTCTGTTCCACAGCTTGCCTACTTGGGATTGACTGGTATGGACCCAGGGACTGAGTCCTCTAACACTCTCTTGAGAAACTAAATGAATGTTGTTGACATTAGGTGTGCTGGTGAGAGCACCTCTGACTCTTCCAAACGTAAGGACACTGAGGTTGTCAAAGAATATGCTGAAGCTTCTTCTGTCTCAAAGAAACCCAAAAAGACTAGAGGCAAAAAGCAAGTTACTAAATGATTAGTGCTCCTCTTGTGACTGGTTCTGTTTTGTGTAAAATAACTTATGAATCCGGCCTGCTAGTTTGTTTTATGTTCCACCTGTATGTTGCACCTTTGCTGTATTCCCTGTTTTTCCCTTTCTGTTGTAATTTGCTGGGCTTTGGCTTCTTCAGGTTGCCTCCTTTTGATAACTGTAATGCCCTTTGTAGCTCCTTTTGGATGGATGTTTGCTGGATCAATCTCCTATGTATAATATTATGCTTATGTGGACTTTACTTCTGGTTGTCAGCTTACTCTTGTTTAATCTTAAATAAATTTTGTTGCTACTATAGTTCTCTTTACCATATTATTCATACTTATTACTATTTCTCTTGGATTAAGCTTTATCTTTTTGGTTTTATCTATAGGACTAATTGCTCTCTTCATTTTGATTGGAATTTATGCAGGCATGCTAGCTGGTGCATCTCTTCAAATATTCTCTGCAATATCTGTGCCTTTTCTTTTAATCTTATCTCTCCCTATTTGAGAGTGCATCATTTACAAACTAGTTTGGAGGCTTCTCTCTTATATGCCTATTTAGTTTCTTTTAAGATTAATAATATGCCCTTGTTGAAAGGTTGGTGTTCTAGTTTAATAGAGTTCTGGATTGTCTTAACCCACTTTTATCCTTCTCTTATTAATCGTGTGCAATTTTTACTTAATAAATTCACTCTAAAATCAAGGTCTAATGGCTTATCTTATGATTTTTCTTTGCTAACAGCTTATCACTTTAAAACCTACTGGTTTATTCTTTGTGTTGTGCTCCTTTACAGGATGTGTGGCTCTTGCTTCTCTAATAATATCATCAGCAACTTCACATATCTCTTTATCAATCTTTTCCTTTTGTTTCCTCTTAGGCCTCTTGTAAACATTTGTATTTGTTGGTACTTATATTTCTATACTTTGTATCTGTTGAGTATCAGTTTAATTTGACCTATTAATCTTTATAGCAATTTCGGTTGTAATATTTTAGGTTCTGCTGCTTTTCCCCTGTGTGTTTGGAAATATGTAAGCACTTTAACTTCTTTATTTCACTTATCTCTTTTGATGAATCTTGATATGAACCATACTTGCTTGATCTTTGTTTTCTTTTTTAAACAAGGTCTTTTATGAATATAGGTTATTGGAACATAAGAGGGATTCGTAGGCCTAACTTCTGGGAGGAAGTTGGGTTCATAAGAAAGGTTAATAAACTTAATTTTCTTTGCCTAGCGGACACTAAAACTGACTCTAACCCCGTCATTTCAATTATTGAAAATCTGGTTTCCATAAAGTTATTTCATCTCCTTCTATTGGCACTAAAGGTGGAATTTGGTTACTTATTTATGAAAATATTGAAACCCGAAAATGTGTTTTATTACATCAATCTAATAATCTTATTATTATGCAATATAATTACCAACATCAGATTTTCTTAATGATATTTGTTTATGCCCCCTCTAGAGAAGACCAAAAATTCCTTTTCTGGACTCAATCTCTGAAATCATTTATCGTTTCCAATTACCTTTTCTTTTTATTGGTGATCTTAATGAAATTTCATCTCCTAATGATAAACTTGGAGGTTCTACTCTGTTATTAAGTCGCTTCAATAGACTTTTGAACTTTTCAAATGAGTTTGGACTTGTTGATTTAAAAACTACTGGCTTTCCTTTCACTTGGAGAAAACGGTCTGTTCCTTTGGATAATATTTTTGAGAAATTAGATCGTGTGTTATGTCATCAAACCTTAACTACTTTATTTCCTTCTCTTATAGTGCATCACCATCCTTTCACTACTTTTGATCATTGTCTTATTACCTTCTCCCTTAGGTCTACAAATTCCTTTCGGAAAATTCCTTTTCGTTTTGAAAATGCTTGGATGTCTGATTCTTCTTTCATTCCGTTAGTTTCTAAAGTAAAGAGTTATCATATGTCAGGTTCTTTTATGTTTTTCGCCTATCTATGAAGTTAAATCTTTTAAAGAAATATTCAAAGGTATGGGCTAAACATCATACAAATAATAATTTTGAACTATTGAAAATTTCTGAAAATCAGCTCCAAAACCTCCAATCAGACTTATTACTTGATCCCCTTAATCCTACCATTATTATGCGGCTTCAATCACATTTAAATAAATATAACGCTCTGCTAGATTTCCAGGATAACTTTTGGAAGCAACGTGCTAAGGTAACCCATCTACAAAATGTAGATAGAAATACCAAATATTTTCAATCAATCACTAAAATTCGTTCTTATAAACAGAGAATTGTTTCTTTTCAAACACATGCGGGTGTTGTTATTTTTGATCATTGTTTGATTTCGCAGAACATCACTGAAGAACTTAGTCATAGATTTTTGATTAACCCTTCCTGTTCAATTCTTCCGCCTGATCTTGATATCATTCCACATTTAATATCTACAACAGATAATCTTATGCTTATTAAATCTCCTTCGGCTGCAGAAATCAAGTTTGCAACTTTTGATCTTGCTCCGAATAAAACTCCGGGCCCGGATGGCTTTCCAGCAAATTTCTTCCAGAAATTTTGGCATATTGTGGGTAATTCTGTAATTTTAGCGATACAGGCTTTTTTCCATTCTGGAAAAATGCTGCGTTCTGTTAATAAATCCTTTGTTACCCTTATTCCTAAAATATATGCTCCTTTAACTATTAACCATTTTCGTCCCATTAGCCTTTGTAACACCATTTATAAAATTATTACTAAAGTTTTAGCCATCCGTTTGGGATTGCTCCTTCCTTCACTTATCCATCCGCTTCAAGGGGCTTTTGTGAATGGAAGACTTATCCAGGATAACATCCTTATAGCGCATGAAATTTTCCACTCTTTTCATAGAAAGAAAAAAGGGAAAAAAGGTTGGATGGCCATTAAATTAGATATGGAAAAAGCTTATGATAAACTTGATTGGAATTTTATTAAATTAATTCTTTTAAAATTCAGGTTCCATTCTAAATGGGTTAGTCTCATTATGACTTGCATTTCCACTTCCTCTTCTTCTGTCCTTGTTTATAATGAACCTGGGGTTGAGTTCTCTCCTCAGTGCGGGATTAGACAGGGGGATCCAATTGCACCTTTTATCTTTATCATTGCTATGGAATATCTTGCACGTACACTGCAATTGCAGTCTACTCTTGACTCGTATACAATTAGTTAAGAATGGTACGTGTTTACCCTTTCTTAGTTTTGCAGATGACACTCTAATTTTTGCAAATGCTTCTCATGCAAATATTAATTATATTAAAAGCTTTTTAGATAATTTTTCGAGAATTTTGGGCCTTTCGATTAATTACCATAAGAGTAGCTTTCAAGTGTAGGAAAATATACCTAGAACTTCGGCCCTTTCTCTTGCTTCTGTGTTAAATATTCAGATTACTACGTCTATGGAAAAGTATCTGGGAATTCCGATCCTTAAAGGGAGGGTACAAAACTCAGTTTTTCTAGAATCTATTACTAAACTTAAAAGACAATTATCTCAATGGAAAGCGAATACTATTTCTCAAGCTGGAAGGACTATCCTTATTCAGTCTAATCTTCTTGGCCAAGTCAACTATCTAATGCAAAGCTTCCTTCTTCCTAAGGGAATCTTGAGTGATATTGATAAAGTAAATAGATCTTTTTTTTGGAATAAATTTCAACCAAATCATCATCCTCTTATTAGCTGGGATAAGGTGTGTTCTCCTAAAGAGTCTAGGGGAATGGGCCTTCGTTCTGCTGAGAATAATAATTTGTCACTTCAAATGAAACTTCTTTGGAAAATTCTGCCCTCTCCCCATAATTATTGGGTTCGAATGATTTCGGAAAAATATCTTGGATCTACTTCGCTTTTTCAATATCAGAAGAAAAATTGTTCTTGGCAGTTTGGAAGATTAATGAATCTCAGGGATAAATTTTCGAAAGGTATTTTGTGGAGTATTGGAAATGGCCAGTCTGTTAATTTCTGGACAGACCCTTGGATTCCAAATATTGATTTATTCCCTTACTTTGATAATGTTAATATTAAGTTAAAAGTCTCTTCTTTTATAACATCGTATCATTCCTGGGATTATGAGAAATTACATTTAATTCTGCCGGATTTTTTAGTTGATTTAATTTCAGATATTAGAATTCCCATTTCTCCTTCTTTGGATCGATTAGTTTGGCTTCCTTCATCTAATGGAGATTTTTCTGTCCATTCAGCATCCTCTATGCTTAACTCTTCCCATCCCGAGTTTTCTTTTGACTTTTCGTGGATTTGGAAATCTTCTCTTCCTCCTAAAATTAGAAATTTCTTTTGGAAAGCTTGTGCAGATTGTCTCCCAACTACTGATTGTCTAAATAGGCATTTTAACTGTGTTTTTAGTACTTGCTCCTTATGTGACTCTGAAGATGAAAGCCTGAATCATTTATTTTTTAAGTGTCCTTTTAGCCTTAAAATGATCTCCAAATTAGAGGCTTTGCTTAACGTCATCTTTTATATTGCAAATTCTGATAATTTCGCTGACAATTTGTTGTCTACTTTAAAATCAAATAAAAAAAGTAATGTGCTTTGTTTATTATGGTGGTTTATTTGGGGTCATAGAAATTTAAAAATTTTTAATCCGAGAAAGCTTATGACCATGCTTCCTCTTTGTGATTTGGCTTTTTCATAACATCTCCAATGGGTCTCCTCACAAGCTTCTCCCACTAGTAAAGACAAATCTTGGCCTAAAAGGATAAATAATTGTGTTTGGAAGAAACCACCTTTTAATTCTTTAAAACTAAACTTTGATGCTTCTAAACGTTTGAATAATTCAACTTATACAGATTTCTTAATCCGTGATCATAATAGTAAAATTCTGTCTTTTGACAGAAAACACATTTCCTCTGTTTCTGTTCTACAGGCTGAGGCCCTTGCATTGCTTGATGGTCTTAAAAGTGCGGTCCTGTTAAACCCGTCTCGTCTGATTATTGAGGTGGATAATTTGATTCTTATTAATTCTTTGAAAAACATTTGGAAAGTGCCTTGGGAAATACAAACTATTGTAAATGATATCTGTCATTTTGCTGCTTTTATTCCCTGTGTGGTGTTTTTTCATTGTTTCAGGGAGTGTAATTCGGCGGCGGATTTTATCGCCAGAAGGTGTTTAGTTGTTTCAGATCTTAGTTTTGCTATTTCTCATTTTGTTCCAGGATCGTTGTTTGATCCTTCGGAATCTTCTAGTTTTAATGTGTGGATTCAGACTCATAATCTGTTTTTTGATTTTCTAAAGATCATCCGCTGTGATGATTTAGGGTGGCCTTGTATTGTACGGGCATCCTAGTGTTGGCTTTGTAATGAGCTAGTAGCTCATTTCTACAAAAAAAAAAAAATTCAACATAGCACACATTAAATTCATGTTGCTACTAAAACACCACCCAACCTACACCACGCCACGATTCTAAATGAATATAACGCTTTCTTATAAGGACAAACGATTCTAAATGAATATAACGATTTTCTATAAAAATGAACGATTCTAAATAAATATATTGTTTCTTATAAGAATAAACGATTCTAAAGAAATATAATTGTGTTCTTATAAGAATGAATGACTCTAAAGGAAAGTAGAGATTTCTTATTAGAATGAACGATTCTTAATGAATATGTTGATTTCTTATAAGAACGAACAATTCTAAAGAAATATAACAATTTCTTATAAGAACGAACAATTTTAAAAGAATTTAACGATTTCTTATAAGAATGAACGATTATAAAAGAATATATTGATTTCTTATAAGAATGAACGATTCTCAATGAATATAATGTTTTCTTATAAGAATGAAAGATTCTAAATGAATATAACGATTTTTATAAGAACGAACGATTCTAAATGAATATAACGTTTTCTTATAAGAATGAACGATTCTAAATGAATATAACGATTTCTTTTAAGAATGAACGATTCTAAATAAATATAACAATTTCTTATAAGAATGAACGGTTCTAAAGGAATATATCGATGTCTTATAAGAATGAACGGTTCTAAAAGAATATAATGAGTTTTGGTACGCCTTATTTAAGTGCATCATGTTCAATATTTTCCAGCTAAGGATAAAAACAACAACAACAACAACAACAACAACAACAACAACAACAACAACAACAACAACATTTACCCAGTGGAACTTCCCTTACAGGAAATCTGGGGGGGGGGGTCAAGATGGGGGCACTCCTGGCTTAAAGCGACGCGGGAACGACCAATAGACCCGACAAGACCATATAACACATAAAAACCAAAAGAAACACATAAAGAACAAGGCAACCACAAGGCAAAGAAGAGGCAAAACAAAACCGATGTGAAAATAAAACATAAAACCAAAACAAAAGCGCCAAAGCCTAAAGGCCCCTGTGGACCGGTCTGCTCGGGTGCCTAGTTGTCCTCCACTCGAATATTCTCCGTCCACCTATCTCTGCTAACTGTCGGGTCTATCGAAATCCCCAATTGGCTGACATCTTGTCTTATATTATTCTTCCAACATTTCTTTGGTCGACCCCTCCCTCTGTGCACGTCTCCTAAAATCAAGCTCTCACACCTACGTACTGGCTCTTCAGGGCCTCGCCTCTAAACGTGTCCAAACCACTGTAGTCTTGACTCACGCAACTTATCTCCTATACTGGCTACTCCCACACTATTTCTGATCACTTCGTTTCTGATTTTGTCTAGAATCGTGTGTTCGCTCATCCACCTTATCATTCTCATCTCAGCTACCATCAGCCTCTGTTCTTATGTCCGCTCATCCAGGCTAAGGATAAAATGAAAAAAAAACAAGGCCCGGAGGGGGGGGGTCGCCTAGGCTTTCATTTTCCCATTTTACCCTTGTACGCATAAGATAGGCGCACAAAAACATACTTCTAAGTTAGGTGCACCAAAGAGTGTGCACATAACCAAACAATAGTGTACATTTAGCCTATTTCTATCTCCAAAATTTACACATGTAACTATATTGACTTGTACAATTTTTGACTTGTTACCACCATCGGCCAAATTACGCTATACATGTTCAATGGACTGTTGAACAAGCAAAGGCTATGGCTTTATCTAGGGTAATTCAGGAAGCCCATAATAGGAGACTAAAAAAAATTAAAATAGAAGGAGATAGTTTAATAGTGATAAACACACTTAAAGGAAGTCGATCTAGCCCTTGGTTCATTGATATTGATGATGTCCAAAACAGTAAAAGCAAAAAGTGGGCCTAGAGGGACCCCCATAGGCAATTTAGGGACCCACGTCCATGCCCGATTATTTAAAAACAAAACTCCCGACGGATGCGAGGTCTCTCAACATTCCGGGACGACGTCTCGACCTCGTCACCGACTCTACTAATACACCCGCCCACTCGAACCAATCACAAGCGACCTCACTCCCGAACCAATCACCAGCAACCTCACTCCCAAACCAATCACAAGTGACCTCACTCGTGGACCAATCAAAAACCCTTATTTCGGGCATCCCACATCGAACATTGGCCTAAACTCGGCCCCCCAATTCTCTATAAATAGAGAAGAATCTCGTAGGAAGAAGGGGTCGAAAAACCACTTGAACTCAAGAACTCTCTTTCTTGTTAAAGATCGACGTGATAGGAACATCGTCAAAAGACCTCGCTACAGATAGGAGAAACCCACAGAAAGACCCCAAAGTCGCGCAGGGACCTCGTTCACGCCTAAAACCTCACTACAGAAACTCACAAAACTCTCTACATCATACCCTCAAATCTACCTCGCCCTAGAATCGACCTCACAACATTTAGGTGCGATCTCGGAACCTTGTAGGAGGTCTAGGTGTGATTCTCAAAGTTGTACATCAACCTCGTAGGTTTGTAACCTCGCTACCACGGAAAAATCATAAATAAAGGAGCAAGTGTTTGCACTCAAATATAATAATCTTGTTTCTTGTCTCTTAGCATAGCCGTTATTTCGGGTTTCATCACTGGCGCCGTCTGTGGGAACCTCTTCATCCTAAGCAGCTTCCCATCTTAAGTGCAAACCTTGATTCCTTAAAACCCCCTCAAAATGGCTTGCCCAAACAATTTCTTCCCCCAACATCCCGACAATATGGCTGAGACCCCTCCATGGGCGACGGCAGGTCCGTCAGGGTACCCTTTTGTGGTCCCGCCAGACTGGACGTACAACGTCCCACAAAACCCATACCCGTTCCAAGGGTATGAACAGGGTGGCGCTCCTTTCAACCAGTATCCCTACCCGGGGTACGGGCAGTACCAACAGGGCCAAGCTCCCCCATATGTCCCGATCCCCTCCCAGGGGCAACCTCACTCCGAATACGTGCCCGCGTATGTCCCGAGCTATATGCCGGGGCAGGAGGCGCCCATGAACGGATCTACCACGGAGAGACCCTCCAGAGATCCGATGCAGATCTCGCAATCCCGTTCGCAACGTGCAGAAAGGCGTGACATGGAGTTGTCCGAAACAGCGGCAAGCGCGCCACGCCCTCTGGCAAGGTCAAAGTCGAAGTCTGCTCGCCCATCCGTCGAGAGTGGATACAAGAATCCCTTCGTGCCCGAGATCCAAGAGGCACACATGCCCAAGGGTTTCCATTGGCCGCAAATGGGACTTTACGACGGCACGACCGACCCCGAAGACCACATAAAACACTACGCCGTCCAGATGAACGTCAACTCCTACAATGACGCCATTTTCTGTCGAATCTTTCCGACCACTCTGGACAAGGCGGCAATGACGTGGTTCACCAGCCTTAAGGTCGAGTCGATAGCCTCGTTTTCCCAGCTATGCGAGTCCTTCGTCGGGCACTTCAACGGCTCAAGAAAGCGCACGAAGAACATGCGCGATCTCCGTGGCATTGAGTAGGGAGAGAACGAGAAGCTGGGTACCTTTTTTACAAGGTTCACCACCGCGGTCGCTGAGATCGCGCAAATCGACGAGGCCTCGGTACGCGACATCCTCATGGGCAACCTTCGCCAGGGGGATTTCAAATGTCGCATTTTTCTCAAAAATCCGACCACATATGAGAGCCTGTGTGCTCGGATCACGGCGCAGGTCTACGTCGAGGACACTGCCAGCCAGAGCTCGCGACCGAGGACCGACAAGGAAATCGTGACCGAGGCTAAGGGAAAAGCTAAAGTGGCTGCGCCGGCCGCAAGGGACGCGTACATGACGCAAACTCACGACCGGCGTGCCGATTACAAAAGCAACAACAACAACAAAAGCAACAACAATAACAGAGGCAACAACGACAATAGAAACAACAACCACTACGACAACCGTGGCGGTGGAAGTTGGAGCTGCTTCGGCGGGAAGCCACGAGGTTACAGAGGCAAAGGTGTCCCCGCCTACAACTCAAACGAGAAAAAGCGCGCCAACCCCGCGTCGGGAGCCGACCTCGTGCAGCAGGAACCAACCCGGTCTCGACCAAGCAACACAGAGCAACAATCTCCGGCGAGGCAGTCGCGCTCCGGACAAGCCGCGGCGCCCGATGGGTACATCAACACCATCTCGGGTGGACCCTCGTTGGCGGGTTCGAGCCAGGCGGAAAGAAAAAGATACGCGAGGGCAAGTCACCATGAGCCCTCTGTATACAGCGTGACACAAACCTCACGGTCCCACGTGGGTATGGCCTTCACGACAGAAGACGCCGAAGGACTCCATATGCCCCACTCCGACCCCCTGGTGATACACGCTCAATTGGGCTCGAAGATAGTGAAGCGAATACTGGTGGACACGGGTTCCTCCGTGGACATCATGTATTTTGGCGCTTTCGAGCAGCTAGTGATCTCCGCGACATCCTTGAGGCCCTACGCTGGGAAGCTCACCTCCTTCTCGGGAAACGAGGTCGATGTCGCTAGTCTCATAGACCTGTGGATGACCCTCGGTACTGGCTCGACAACGAGAACCGAGGTAATAGAGTTTACGGTGGTGCACCTGCCCTCGGCCTACAATGCAATTATCGGGAGAGTCTTCTTGATGAAATTCCAGGCGGTGGTCTCCATCTACCACCTGAAAATGAAGTTCCCCACCAGCGTGGGGGTCGGAGAAGTGAAGGGCAACCAAGAAGAGGGTCGCGTCTGCTACATGACCTCGGCTAAGCAAAAATGCTTTGTGTTCATGGTAGAGACTTAGGGTGAAGCAGACCTCGAGGTCCGGGATTTCACAATACCCACTCCCGAGACAGAAAGAAGGGTGATTACCCCCTTCGAAAACAAATCAGAAAAGATCTACCTCGGGGGTTGCCTCACTGGGGATGCAGCAGCGTCACTGGAGGCCCTGCTTGCTGGGTCCCGCGACGTGTTCGCCTGGACTGCAAAAGATCTCCGAGGTGTGCCTCGGACCCTGGCCCAGCACTCCCTGAACATCGACATCGCCATTCGTCCTGTGGTGCAGCGTCGAAGAAAAATGAACGAAGAAAGGGCAACCGCCGCAAATGAAGAGGTGGCCAAGCTGCTGGCTGCAGATTTCATACGCGAAGTCCAGTATCCGAAATGGCTGTCCAATGTCGTGTTGGTCAAAAAGGCCAGCGGCAAGTGGCGGATGTGTGTAGACTTCAAGGACCTCAACAAGGCATGCCCCAAAGACAGCTACCCTCTGCCCTCGGTCGATGCACTTGTAGATTCGACTACTGGGCACGAGGTCTTGAGTTTCCTCGACGCCTACTCGGGGTATAACCAGATCTCGATGAATCCTCGTGACGAGGAGGAGACATCCTTTATCACCCAGCGGGGGACATACTGTTATAAAGTCATGCCGTTTGGCCTCAAGAACGCCGGGGCCACATTCCAACGCCTCGTTGATCGGGTTTTCAAAGACCACCTGGACAGGAACGTATCCGCCTACGTTGACGACATCGTGGTACGGAGCAAGGGCCCCGAGGAGCACCTGGCTGACCTCGCCGAGGTTTTCACCACCCTCGGACACCACCAGCTCAGCCTAAACCCCGAGAAGTGCGTTTTTGGCGTATCCTCGGGGAAGTTTTTGGGATTCATGATCAACGAACGCGGGATCGACGTCAACCCCGCCAAAATAGAATCTATCCTCGCAATGAGGTCTCCCCGATCTCGTACCAAGGTACAAAGACTCAACGGCGCTGTAAATTACTTGGGGCGGTTTTGCTCCCGCCTGGAAGACAAGTCCCTCCCATTTTTTGCCGCCCTCAAAAAGAATGACAAGTTCGTGTGGGACGAGAGACTCGAGACAACCTTCTCCGAGTTAAAGATCTTCCTCACCAAGCTCCCCACCTTGTCACCTCCACATGCGGGCGAAGACTTGCAACTATATGTGGCGGTGAGTCCCGAGACCGTCAGCGCGGTGCTCACAAGAGAGGCCATGCACCCGGTATACTTTGTGAGTCGCGTGCTCCAGCCTGCGGAGCAGAGATACTCCCCGACAGAGAAGATGGCGCTGGCTGTAGTGACCGCCGCAAGGCGCCTACGCCCATACTTCCACGCACATCCCATCCAGGTTCTCTCGGACCTCCCACTTCGTCAAATTCTGCATCAGCCCGCTCTCTCCGGACGTATGACCAAGTGGGCCGTCGAGCTCTCCGAGTTCGACATCAATTATCTTCCGAGAAGCGCGATGAAAGGACAAGCCCTCGCCGACTTTATGGTGGAGGTCACCTTCCCCGAGACAGACACAAGCTCGGACGAATGGAAAGTGTTCGTTGATGGCTCACGATGTGACGCCGGTGGCGAGGCCGGGGTGTTCCTCGCTGGCCCCTCAATCGAGACGGAGTATGCTCTCAACTTCGCCTATGATGCCACCAACAACGACGCCGAGTATGAGGCCATGATCGCCGGGATCGAGATGGCGCTACTTAACGGAGCCCGCAAAATCAAGATCTACACAGATTCCGAATTGGTGGCACGACAACTCAACGGCCAATACGACACCAGGACAGGTTTTCTGCCCGCCTACCGAGCAAAAGTCAAGGCCTTGGTTTCATGCCTAGAGACCTTCGCGGTGGAGTCAATCACGCGGACCTCAAACACAAAGGCGGATGCCCTCGCCAGGTTAGGCTCCGCGCTTCCCTTGGATGTGGGGAACCGCGTAATGGTGGAGAGAAAGCTCTCACGAAGCGTCGATAGTGAGGTCATGTCCATAAGGACCGAGGACTGGAGGTTCCCGGTAACGAGGTACATACAAAGCGGCATCCTCCGAGAGGACCCCGCGCTGGCCAGAAAACTAAAAATGCAAGCTGCCCGCTACTGCGTCGTCGGCGACCAGCTTTATCGCCGGGGCTACGCTGAACCCAACCTGTTGTGCATACCGCCCGAGACCGCGGACCACGTCCTCTACGAGGTCCACGAGGGATTTTGTGGAGGACACCCGGGGTGGAGGTCTTTGGCACACAAAATCGTCCATTTGGGGTACTTCTGGCCCACTCTCCGACAAGACGCAAGAGCTTACGTCCAAAAATGCGTCGGATGCCAGAAACACGGGAACGTCCAGAACACCCCGACGGCTCCCCTCCGCAGCATTCACGTGCCATTCCCATTCGCAATGTGGGGAATGGACATTTTAGGCCCTTTTCCTAAAGTTGCTGGCCAAGTGCAATACATTTTGGTCATCGTGGACTACTTCACGAAGTGGATCGAAGCACATGCAATGGCAAAAATCACCGGGGCAAAGGTCTGCGAATTCCTATGGAAGAACCTCGTCTGCCGTTTCGGTGTCCCCATGACAATCATGACCGACCATGGCCCCCAATTCGACTGCGAAGAAACTCGGACTTTCTGCTCTAAACTGGGCATCGACCTCAAATTTTCCTCCGTGGCTCATCCCCAGTCCAATGGCCAGGTAGAAAACGTTAATGCCCGCATCTTGACAAACCTCAAAAAGCGACTGGGCATGGCACAGGGCCGCTGGGCCGAATTACTCCCACTCGTCCTCTGGACGTATCGCACGACCTCGCGCCGCGCAACAGGCGAGACCCCCTTCGCTCTTACCTACGGGGCGGAAGCCCTCGTTCCCGTAGAAACCCTAATTCCATCAGCAAGGGTGTACAACTTCGACGAAAAAGAAAACGAGGCCAACCTCAAGGTCGAACTGCAGTTCCGAGATGAAATCCGCGAGGTAGCGGACCTGCGCTCTAGAGAATACAAGCGACGTGTCGTCGTGTATCACGACAGGAAGGTCAGACCTCGCATCTTGGCCACAGGAAACCTCGTGCTAAGACGCACTGAAGGGGGAAAATTGGACCCTAACTGGGAAGGACCCTACATCCTCGGAGAAGAAGTCGCGCCCGGGGCTTTCAAACTCAAGGACGACGAGGGGCGCACACTGAGCAAGACGTGGAACGTCGCGCGACTCAAAAAATATTACATGTAGAAACTCGAAACCCCGTTGTTCCTCATAGTTGGTAAATAAAGGATTGCAGGCTTTTCTAAAAACGCTCCCTCCCTGAAAAGTTCCACCCCTCGCTTCCCGCTTGGGGTTGGAGAATCTCGCTGGAAGAAGTTCCACCCCCCGCTTCCCGCTTGGGGTTGGAGAATCTCGTTGAAAAGGTCCACCCCTCGCTTCCCGTTTGGGGTTGGAGAATCTCGTTTGAAAAAAAATTCCACCCCTCGCTTCCCGCTTGGGGTTGGAGAATCTCGTTGGAAGAAGTTCCACCCCTCGCTTCCCGCTTGGGGTTGGAGAATCTCGCTGGAAGAAGTTCCACCCCTCGCTTCACGCTTGGGGTTGGAGAATCTCGTTGAGAAGGTCCACCCGTTGCTTCACGCTTGGGGTTGGAGAATCTCGTTCAAAAGTTCCACCCCTCGCTTCCCGTTTGGGGTACGAACGAGGTTCGTGGACCCCCTAAGACGTCAGGATTCGTAGACAGCTAATTTTAGGTTGGAACGAACTTCCAGAACAACGAGGTCCGAACAGAGGCTCACGACCTCGTCGCAGGACTACAACGCCCGGTGTGGTCCGAGCCCCACAAAAGATGTGACACTCGAACCATGGGGTTGGACGGTACGCGAGGAAATCAAACAAACAAACGAACAAGCATAGGAAAAGAAAATAACACAAGACAAAGAAGAGGATGTTTTGATTACAGACCCCGTAGGGTCACCCAAAAAAAAAGAAAAAAGAAAGAGATGTTTTAGTTACAGACCCCGTGGGGCCACTAAAAAAAAAGAGAGAAGAGGTCTTCATTTTTTTAAGTCTTCAGCCTCAGGACCGGTAAGATCAATGGTTCCGCCCTTGGAGGTTTCAGCAGGGGCAACGGAGGCTTCAGCAGGGACGGCGGAGGCAAGAGGCGCGGGCGCTTCGGTCACGGGCTGAGGTCCCGTGGAGGTCAACTCCGGTTTCTCTCCAGTAAGCTCCACCTCGGGGGGCGCGGTGCTGAACACGGTCCCGTCCTCGTTGAGGAAGAACTCGCATTCCCCCTCGGGATCCTCCAACCCCAGCTCCCCCATGGTTTCATGATAGTTGGGGTTGAAAAAGACAATCTGGGGGTCGAGGTGCCCATACTTGGCCACCGCCTGTTTGATGCCCATGCGGACTGCCTGGTGGAACATTTTCCTCACGCTCTCCACCAGTTCTGCCTTGTACTCCTCCGAGTCCACATACCTAGGACCCGCGTTAACAACCTCCTCGTTGAGCTCAACAATACGCCCCTCGAGGCGCCGGATTTCCTCCTCGGCCTTCAGAAACTCCGCTTCCTTCGCCTTGAAGAATTCATGTTCAGCGGAGAGCTTGCCCCGAAGCCCCTCAACCTCGCCCCGCATAACAGAGGCCTCTTCCTTCGCCCTTTTTACCTCGTCCTTCGCCGCCTTTACCTCCTCCATCGCCGCGGCTTCCGCGACCTCGACCCGCTTCTAGGCCGCGGCCTCCGCGACCTTGGACCATTCCGCGACCTCGGCCAGCTCTTTGGCCTGTCGCTCACACACCTCGCTGCGGCTTCGAAGCGCCGCTTCCATCTTATCCATCCTCGAGTGGGCGAGGGCGATACGACTCCGGTTGTAATTATCAAAAAAGGTGTGCTGCAAATTCACAAGAGGGTGAGAAAAGAAACAAGAAAGAGACAGGAATTAAACACACAAAAACGGAAAAGCTTACCATGGCCGAGTACCGAGCGGCCTCGTCGTTAAGCGCCGCCTCGGTGAGGTTGTTGGCCCACGCGACCTCCTCCTTGTAATCCTCCCGGGCCCAATCCAACGGGGCCCCTCTGATAGGTCCAGGGTAGTGAAACCTGGCAGGATGGGGGCCGTTGTCCCCACGACTTCGCCCCTCGAAGTCAAAGGCAGGGATGAGTTCCAGATCCCGCGAGCCTCGTTGATGGTTGCCCGACCGGGATTTCTTCTTCTTCTCCACGGGGGAAGACCCCGCTTCCTTCCTTTTCCGCCCGGCCTTGTCGTCAGACGCCCGAGGTGGATGGGAGGGCACCTTCGCGGTGGCCCTTTCGACGGAACCACCTCGGGCCTTTTTTCCCCTTGGGGCGGCCCTGCGACGTCCCACTGCGACGCCCTCGCGACGTTCCCCTTGGGCAGGGCTCCCCCTGTCGCGGCCGTTGGCGGAACAGGTCCCGGCTGCGTTGTGCCTGTCCTCGCCTGCGAGCTCGGCTCGTTAATTGAAATCCCCTTGAGAACCCGGGGAGCAGGGGTTTTGGAACTAGAGGTCAAAGGCTGTTTCCCCTTCGACGTCGCGGTAAGAGCGTGCATAAAATCCACTGTCAAGAAAGAAGGGGTAAAAGAGAAAAAGCAGGTTAAGACGAGGTCAGAAACAAATGTAACGAGGTTTATAACCTCGTAACCGTACGAGGAAAAAGAAAACAATCAGAGAAATAATAATAATAAAATACCCTCTCCACCTTCGCGAGGAGGGAAACTGAGGCTCAGCCCGGCCCACTCAAGTCGGTCCTAAGAAAGGTAACGCTCGTATGGCGCCTGGTACGCTTTGGTGTACCGAGCCTTGAGTGCCTGGAACTCAGCGACCTTGTACGGACACGCGCATCTCTCGTAGATACCCGGTGCCACAGGGAAATTAAGGTATCTCCCGCTGAGGTCTCGGACCAAAAACCATTTAGGTTTCCACGTCCCGACGTTCGACTGGGTCGTGATGATTTTTGACATTCGGCGTGCTCAGGTTAACCAGGGAACATCGAGGTTCTCTCCTCGCCAAGACTAACGCCGACAAATCGTTGAGGTTCGGCTCGTCCAGAAGCTCACGACTTCGAATTGTGTAGGCACACAACAACCGCCAGTCATTCGGGAATAACTAGGCGGGACAGACGCCCATGGCCCACAAGAAATCAACGATGTGCTGGGCCAAGGGCAGTCTAAAGCCCGCTTGGAGACTGACGAGGTGCACGACCGCACACCCCTCGTAGGACGTCAGGGGTCGCCCCTCCTCCTCTAGCAGTGCCAGCTCGACTCCCTCGGGCCAGGGGAAGTCCTTAGCTATGTCCGCGAGGTCGTCCAGCTTCAAATCGGTGGCCAGCCCCTCGGACAGGTAGGCCTCGGGAGTGCTCGAACTCATGGGAATCCGTTCTTTGAGGACGACAGGAGTGCCGGACACGGCGTCGGTAATCTAGGCCTCGGGGAAGCTCGATGGCACATACGCAGCCGAGGCTGAGGCAATTGCCGCGTCCAACCTCGCCTCGACGTCGGCGACGATCACATCAGGAGAAGAAGAGGAAGCCATTTCAATACCAGAATATATGCGCAGACGGAAGAAGTGCGAATTGATCGAAACAGCGGAGTCGCTGGATGAGGGCTCGCTGAAGACCAACGAAGGGGAACTTGGGTTCTGATAGTCACTTGGCTCTACACTTCCTACAGATTCGGAGACCTCCTGATAGAAATTCTCTTGAAAATTAAAGACAAAGTCGGGCGGTGGGCTCGCAGAGGCTCTCCTAGGCATGAAAAGACAACGTCCAGGCCGCGAAAAGCTAGCACCTGGAAAAGAAAAGGTCAGTAAGACACTAAAGGCAAGGCAACCAAAGAGAAATACACGAGATCATGACCCCGTGAAAGAAGGAAGAACGAGGTCAAGCCCGAGATCGAAGCCCGAGATCATGACCCCGGGAAAGAAGGAAGGACGAGGTCGAGCCCGAGATTAAAGCACAAAGATCATAACCTCGAAAAGAAAAGAGCACGAGGTCATAACCTCGAAAAGGAAAAAGCACGAGATCATAACCTCGGGAGAAAATGGGCACGAGGTCGCAACCTCGGGGGACAAATCAACGCGAGGTCATAGAGGAAAAGGCCACGTGGCATCCTACGAGCTACTCTGACAGGATAGGACTGCAAAGAAGAATTCGAAGCCCCAAAAGAAAGGAAAGAGAAAGAAGGCCAACCAACGGTGGAAGCCAGCGGTGGAAGCCCAAACGTCCCGTCAATTAGACATCATGACGTTTGGGCTCTCGAGGGTTTTCGAAATTCGAAAAGTGGTGGGCGGAGAAGCGGAAGCTTAACCGCCACCCCAAACAAAAAAAAAAGAAAAGAAGAGAGAAAAGCAATAAAACCAAAAACCCAGCGGTACCCTCACGGCGGCGACCGCCCCTCACCACCGTCTCACCGCCACAACACCGCCCCCCGAAGCGTAACACAAAAAAGAAAAGCAGAACGGAAAAAAAAGGGGGAGGAGAAGAAAAACCAAGAGGAAATGAGGGCACTACAGAGCAAGAACCACCCCCAACACCGCCGCGCCGCCAACAAAGAAGCACCCAGGAATCACCAACACCCACCCAGATGCAAAACGAAACAAGGAAAGAACAAAGAAAAATGACAAGGGCAAATGCCAAAACACACACACAACCCTGCCACCGCCGCTTCGCCACCGTGACACCGGCACGAAACACCGGGCGACACACCGGGCGACACACCGTCGCCCTTACAAAACACGGGGCAAGAAGCGAACAAAGGAAGAATCAAAGGCAAAAAATACCAAAAGACAGGAGGAAGAAGATCAAGAACTTACTTGTTTAAGGTCAGCAAACGAGAGGCGGTGGCGCAACTGACGAACGGCAAAAAGCTCGTCGGAAATTGTCTGGAGAAACCGCTTAGAAGAAACCGAAGAGATAAAGAGAGAGAAGGAGCGAAAATGTTGGAAAGAGAAGATGAGGGGGAGGCGTGTGAGATACGCCCTTATAAAGAGAAGATTTGAGCCTCCCCCACTCCCGAAAGGCTTTTTGAGCCTGTCTCACCTGGACGGCCCACTAAGCAAGGTATGGCGAAAAAGCCCAAGAATCTTCATCCGCGCAGAACAAGAAGAACACCTAAGTACAGAGCCTCACACCTCGCAAAGCGCCCTCCCAACCTCGAGGACTTCATGACCTCTAAAAACACCCCGCATCTCGCGGATCCAGGGAACTTATGGCCTGCGGCCCTCGGGGCGAGGCCCCCAGGCCATGGGGTTGTGATGATGTCCAAAACAGTAAAAGCAAAAAGTGGGCCCAGAGGGACCCCCATAGGCAATTTAGGGACCCACGTCCATGCCCGATTATTTAAAAACAAAACTCCCGATGGATGCGAGGTCTCTCAACATTCCGGGACGACGTCTCGACCTCGTCACCGACTCTACTAATACACCCGCCCGCTCGAACCAATCACAAGCGACCTCACTCCCGAACCAATCACCAACAACCTCACTCCCAAACCAATCACAAGTGACCTCACTCGTGGACCAATCAAAAACCCTTATTTCGGGCATCCCACATCGAACATTGGCCTAAACTCGGCCCCCCAATTCTCTATAAATAGAGAAGAACCTCGTAGGAAGAAGGGGTCGAAAAACCACTTGAACTCAAGAACTCTCTTTCTTGTTAAAGATCGACGTGATAGGAACATCGTCAAAAGACCTCGCTACAGATAGGAGAAACCCACAGAAAGACCCCAAAGTCGCGCAGGGACCTCGTTCACGCCTAAAACCTCACTACAGAAACTCACAAAACTCTCTACATCATACCCTCAAATCTACCTCGCCCTAGAATCGACCTATCAACATTTAGGTGCGATCTCGGAACCTTGTAGGAGGTCTAGGTGTGATTCTCAAAGTTGTACATCAACCTCGTAGGTTTGTAACCTCGCTACCACGGAAAAATCATAAATAAAGGAGCAAGTGTTTGCACTCAAATATAATAATCTTGTTTCTTGTCTCGTAGCGTAGCCGTTATTTCGGGTTTCATCAGATATAATGATTGCAGATACTCTGGTTACTCTACAGTCGTTCGAGACAGTTACATACAAACATTTGCATCGCGATTGTAATTATGTGGCGGATTTGATTGCGAAACTACATCATGCTTGTAGTATCAATCAGATAAGACACCAGGGGAGCTACAAACCCTCATCCAAAAGGATGCCCTAGGTTGATTGTGTCAACCTCCTTTTCAAACAAATAAACCATAATATGACTTACAGGTTAAAATTTATGGAAAAAGATTTTTAGTACCCTTCAGGTTTCAACTTTTCTTCTTGGTGTCTACAAAAAAAAACTTATTTCTTTTGGTGCGCTCCTATTTTTGACAAATTTCTAATTCCAACCTAAACTCACTCAAATTCAAGTTTCCGTCAAAAAATTAAAAAAATCAGTCGGTGCTGGATTGTTGAGAGTTATCCCACATGAAAAACTTGAGACTAAAAATGCTAGCATATAACCCAATGAGCTACTCCACCCATTGCCATATGGTTTTGGTTTGGAACCTCATATGGTCTTGAATTATCTCCCTACCAATATGACATAGTGCTGGATTCAGTCGGAACAGAAGTGGATTGCAACCGGCGATCCTCAAAGGAGGGAAATACAGTAAAAGTGTGCCAAATATGACTGAATCATGAAGACAATCGCAATGCAGAAGGTGAGAAGGAGAAGAGAAGCCGAAGCGTAGAGGACTAGCTTCCGGTTCCAATCGCTGGCAAAATGCGCCCATGTGTGGTCCGATTTCCCCTCCATTTTTGTACACTCGTGACCTAGAACTTTCCTTATGTGATTTGAGGATGAAGGAATGTGCTTTTGGCGAAGGAATTTTAAAATGAGAGATATTTTTATTTAAAATTCCCACGAAAGCGTACAACGAGAAAATACAATGCGAGAGATTTTATTTTATTTTTTATTTTGACGGAAAATGGATGGAAACTTGAATTTGAGTGAGCTTAATTTTTTGGTTATTGATATAAACATACTATTAGTTTTGATGTACATGTATAAACAAAATGTATTTTTTCGTTATTGATGCACATACGATTAATTTTGATGTAGATGCATAAATAAGATGTATTTTTTTTAATAAAACGATTTGTGATCTTAATTTCTTTCTATCTAACACCCGAGATTCATTCTCATTTCGCACATAAGCTAGTATGAGACTGTGGTCACACCAAATCTTAACTATAATTAGACACATATCCTAGCTATTATCAATAATCATATTAAGAAAACATTAGAACTAATGCTTAAGAACCCGAATCAAGGTTGCGTTTTGTATATAAATCCATAGAAGTACGGTTATACGGGTAACCTTAAGGAAATTAAACCCTAAACCCACAATCTAAACTATGGAAAACAAGGGCAAAAACATATATTGATGAGGCTCAAATAAATTGAAGGAAGATGAATACTAACCCTTACATGGTTTTCATAGACTAAACACAATCCAAAAAACCCCAATTGAGAGCACCATGATTTATTATATAGTGTAGGAATTCATGTGGAGGTAACACTATTTTTTGATAATAAAGGACGGTTCGTAGCCCTTTTATTTAAAAATAATAATAGTCTTACATAATAGAACTCATATTCTTATCCATATCTAAGATCCTCTTTACCTCTTCTGGAGCTTCTTCAAACAAGATAAAATTTCCCATACAGGATTTGCTAAATTTCGAAAACCAATCAGCAGCTTGATTTGCTTGTCTATGAATCTGTTTAGAAATGAATATCCAGTCGACTCCCCGCAAGCTCCTTAAGTTTCTCCACAATCTCACCAAATTGGCCCGAATAGGGGACGTCGGAATTGATTAGCTTCACCGCTTCACCTGCATCAGCTTCCAACACCACCCTTTGCAATTGCATTTGTTTTGCTATGGTCATTCCTTGTAACATTTCCATTAGCTCTGCCTTAAGAGAAGAATTTCCATTAGATTTCACTATGAATCCTTTGATGAAGTTCCCATCAGCATCTCGGATAAGTCCTCCCGCTCCAATCCAGCCTTCCCTTGTAGTGTAAGAGCCATCGGAATTGATTTTGTGCCATCCTGTTTTGGGCTTCTCCCATTGAGCAAGGATACTAGCCCCTTCCCCAACATTCTTCTTATCTCTCACATCAGCCCTGTACTCCCTCGCATGATCGATTATAAAAGCTGCCTTGGATCCACGGAACCTTGGTTAACTGTTAAAAATCCTGGAGTTATGCCAGCGCCATAACCACCAGATGCAATATGTGAAGGTAGTAGGCCAAGACCCAACATGAGACAGATTTGCCTCCACCCAATATCTGATGTTGCCCTGTATAAACTCCTGCATTATAACATTGATCAAAACTTCTGCCCACACCTCCCTCGCTTCTCTGCAATCTCTCAAAATGTGCAAGGTTGTTTCCTCCTCGTTACAGACACTACATTCAGCATTAGTACCGATATGGCGACGCACTCGATTCGAGTTGCTAAGCACAACATCGTGAGCAACAAGCCATAGAAAGTTCTGAATCCTCTCCGCAACCTCCACTCTCCAAATTGCTTTCCAAAGGTTTCCTCCATCCTGTTGCCCTTCCCCTCTCAGCTTCTCTTGTACTAATTTTATAGTAAAATTACCAGACGAAGTGCTTCCCCAGGTGAAGTTATCATCCACCCCTTCATTGCTCAAAGGGATCGCATATATCTTGTGCAACGTATCTGGATTCAGCATATTTGCGAATTCATGCCATTTCCAAGTATCTCCATCCCAGTATTCCGCCACCGTTTTCCCGAGCTCCTCCTCATCCATCATTTCAGTAGTGAGTTCTTCTAAAGGCCTTTCAGTTATCCAAGGATGAATCCAGAACAGAGTTCTTTCCCGATTCCCATTCTCAGTTTTCAACCCATTCAGCAAAAGATGCTTGGCTTTGTCAATTCCTTTCCAAGTGTTGGAAGCTCTGGGCCTATCCGCAATCATGTCTCGATCACACCTTCCTCGACAGTATTTTCCCCTTAAAACACGAGACCATAACGCATCTGGTTCCTTAAACATCCAATAGCCCAGCTTTGTCATAAAAGTCGTGTTCACCTGTCGCATACTCTTCATGTTGCGTCTACCAGCTTCTTTTGGTTCCTTCATCATCTCCCAGTTCACTAGGTGAATTTTCCTCCTCTCTTCTGTCGACCCCCAAACAAAGCCTCTAGTCGCTTTCTCAACCTCATCACAAATTGATCTTGGGAGCTCACCTGTTTGCATCTGATAATATGGAATACTAGCAAGAGCAGATTGAGCCAAAGTGACTCGGCCTGCCATAGAAAAGTAATCGCCCCTTCCATCCCGCCATCTTCAAAGCCACCCTATCCAACACATACTTATATGTGTTCTTCGTAACTGGTTCTTTAGAGAGCGGAATACCGAGGTACTTCCCAAAATCATCCGTTCTCGGCATTCCCCCTATACCGCTGATTAGATCTTGTACATCTTCTGGAGTCAAATTAGAAAAACAGACCTTCGACTTAAGGAAGTTAATTTTCGCCCCACAAAACTTGTTCAAGCACGCTTTAATAACTTCCATCTGCTCACTGCTGGCTTCAGCAAAAAGGATCAAATCATCCGCAAAGAAGAGATGTGACAAATTCGGTCCATATTCAGACAAACTGATCGGTTTCCAAGCTCCCAAGTTAACCGCTTCCTCAATAATATGTCCGAGATGCTCCATAAACAACACAAAGAGATATGGGGAAAGCGGGTCGCCCTGGCGAACCCCACGACTCGGCCTGAATGAATTACCCATCTCACCGTTCCATTGAATCTTCATGCTACAAGATGTGACACATTCCATGATTACTTGTGTCATAAGAGCAGGAATCCGAGCTTCTTGGAGAGTTTCTTTCAAAAAAATTCCACCTCACTCGGTCATACGCTTTTTCAAGATCAATTTTTATCATCATGATTCTTCCCCCCTGTCTTGATCTCATAGTATGCATCACTTCCCGAGTTATGACAATATTATCTGTAATCTATATCCTAGGAACAAAGCTAGCTTGTGTCGGTGCCACCATACTCCTCGTCACCGGCTTCAATCTTGTGGCAATGGCCTTAGTAACGATTTTGAAAGCCACATAGCAAAGGCTAATCGACCTTAATTGATTTGCGGATTCTGTATTTTCTACCTTTGGAATCAGAACTATCAAAGTTTCATTAAGCTCATGAGGGACACGATCACCATGCAGGATTTTCAACACTGTTTCTTCAACTTCCATGCGAATCGTCTCCCACTTCTTTTGATAAAATACCGCATGGAAACCATCCGGCCCCGGTGCTTTCAGTGACCCCATACTATCCACCGCCTCTTTTATCTCCTTTGAGGAATAAGCCCGATTCAAACGAGAATAATCAACCTCGGTTATCTACGGAAACCAGCCATGTGGGATGTCAAGGGCATATCCTCACCTGATTGTTCAGAATATTGCCCGTGAAAATGGCGTGTAACTTGTTGTTTTAATGCATCTTGGTCCCAGATCCATGTACCATTCTCGTCGATCAAACCATTAATTCTGTTCTGCCTTCTTCTTACCACCGCACAAGCATGGAAGAAGCAGGTATTCTTATCTCCATCTACAATTGTATTTGTTCTTGCTTTTTGTTTCCAAAACATATTGATTTGTTCGAGCACCGTTCCAATTGAACACGTAGCTTCCTTTCTAAATTCATCAGTCCCCTCGTTGCCCTTACATCCATGCTTCGCTGTATTCCCTCAATTCGCCTCCAAAGCCGATCACGTTTCTTGAAAAATATTGCCGAAAACTGATCTATTCCATTCATCCAAGTTTAAAGCAAGGTTCCTCAAGGACTGATTCAGCTCCACTCCTCTAATCCAATTCGAAACCAGGAAATACTGGAATTCATTATGTAGAAGCCAAGCCGCCTGGAACTGGAAGGGTTTGTTGCGGGGGTTTTGCATATTAAATCCACTTGAGTCCAGTAAGAGAGGTGTGTGATCCGATTGGTTGGCCGCCAAATGTCGGATAGAACAGTTTGCATACAATTCTCTCCATTCCATATTACAGAGTCCCAGATCAAGTCTAGCGCCAGACCGTGTATCTGGTTCCGACCCCCGAGACCACGTGAACATTTGCCCGGAGAAACCAAGATCAATGAAACCCATCTCCTCAATCCATGAATTAAATTTATGACATCTTCGAATTAATTCTTCTAAGCTTCCGGTTCTTTCTTCTAAATACTTCGTCTCATTAAAATCTCCCATTAAGAGCCATGGACGATTGTGAGTATCCCAAATTCTCTTATTCTTTGCCATAATAAACTTCTCGTAGCAGGCTGCAGACTTGCATAAAATGCCGAGAAGAGCCAATCCGCTTCCCCCGTCCACGACACCAGTATTGTTACAACCTGATTGTGCATATCCACCAGTTGCATCTTCACTCTTTCCTTTCGCCATAAAAGCCATATGCCTCCTTTAAATCCCCTTGCTTCCGACCTCATAATACCATCGAAACCAATTTGCTCACATACCTCATTAGCTTGACTCCTGCTAATTTTTGTTTCAAGTAGCACAAGGATAGTAGGATCATGCATCCTAATCTGCTCTTTCAAAGTGAGCATAAACTCTTTGCTTCTTGCGCCTTGGACATTCCAAGTTAAAATTCTAAGATTTGGAACTATCATAGATAACAAATGGAATAGTTTGTAATCATCGATAGCCCAATCAGAGAGTGCTGCTAACATCTGATGCGACCATGATGGTGTCATCCTCTTGTAAGTTGATGCGACCCCCGTCATGGATGCTAGCCAAGATGACAACGCATTCACACTTCGCTCGGATGGCCCCATCACTCGTGCCAGGACTCGAGCAATCCAAGACGCAATGATGTTCGCATTTTTAGTATAGTTTTTGATAGGTTTTCTTTGCTTATTAGGTTTAGTTTTGTCTAGTTTAGATTTAGTTTTGAGTATTTTTAGTTAGTTTTTGCATAATTTTGTGAAAAGAGTGGAATCTACGCTATTTTGTGAATTTTGCAGGTTTTAGCGAGGAAAGGAGCTAAATGTAGCTGAATTTGGAGCATTGCAGCGAAGGATGGAGGAGTGGAAGATTGAAGAAGTCGAAGCTCGGGAGTACAAGAAGAAGTGTCCAAAGAAAAACAAACCCCAGGCTCGTTAACGAGGCTGTGAAGGGTCGTTAACGAGGCCACGAAGAGAAAGATTTCGAGCATTATTTTTATTATTAACCGATCCTGAGCGGGAATTATTTCCGTATCGGTTGAGTATCTTTTTAGAATCTTTTTGGGGTTGTTAGAATATGTATTTTAGGGTTTAATATCTTTTTAGATTTTATTTCTATCTTTTAGAGATTGTTTCTATCTTTTTAGGAAAGTTTATATCTTTTAGCCTTTTTAGTTTTTTAGGTTTTTTTAGTATAAATACCCTTCTATCTAGCATAAAAGGGGGGGGGGGGGCTTGATTTTGGAGAAGGTTTTGAGGAAGGCCGAAGGAGAGAGAATCGGATCGGAAGTCGGTGACGAGGTTCGGTAGACGAAAGTTGCCGAGTGTTCGTTGGTCGTGTTTGTGGTTCGGTGTATGTTTTTCGGTTTTCTTCTGAATCTCTGTAAGACGATATTTTTGTTATTAATTTAAGGTTGAGTTTTGTTTCAATGGTTGTTTTTATTGAAGTTTTTAGTTTCTTAGTCATGATTTGTGAGTAGTTTATTTTTCTAGGGTCGGGGTTAAGACCGGCATAGTTGAGCATGTTTGATGAGTAAGATTGTGTGTGAATGCCTTTTATCTTTTATTGAGATTGTTTGTTGTGCTTAATACCAAGACGAAATTTGAGGTAATTTAGGTTTTTAACTTGATTGAAAGAGAAAGTTAGTAACTTGAAATTTGATATTGTTTGAAAACAAAAGTTTCAAGCTTTAGATCCAAAACAAGCAATTGAGTGAGTTAGTTTATGAAAGTAGATTAATTTACTTGTTAAGTCAATGAAAGTTCATGAATCTATCTATTTAAAGGCATGATCTTATCTTCTTACGGAATTCTTATGCTTGGCTATGTTGTGGTGTCCCTTGTCCTAGATTTTTGCTTTAATTTGAATTATTTCTGGTGAATCTTCGTTGCTGAGTACTTGTCTCGGTACCGAATTTTAATTAGAATTTTATTAGGTCGTTAGTTGATATTTTTGTGTTCGGTGGCTCGATAACGATCCTGACAAGGTCGTTAACGAGGCATCTCGTGAGTGTTTTGTTTGAATTTGTTTGAATTTGTTTGATTTTTGTTAGATTGATAGACAAACTACCTTGCTTCATGTGGAACGATCCTGACTCCACTGTACTCATCGGGGTCTTGACTTACAAATTTATTTGTTGGCCGAGAAACCCTATCAACAAATTGGCGCCGTTGCCGGGGAAGCAACGTGTTGTTAGTTTATCTTCGGGGTCGGGAATAGCTCGACCCCGTTTTTGTTTTTAATCTTTGTTTTCTTTGTTTGTTTTCTCAGTGTATGCCGGTAGGACGAAGAAGGCTTCAGTTTGATAACTCTAGTTATTACTCAGAACCCGAACGTTCCCTGCACCGTCGACTCCGAGAAAACCGAGCCATGGCCACAGCAGAAGAGATGGCTCGAGAGTTAGAGATCCTCCGGACCCAAATGGAGGCACTGAAAGCCGAGAAGGACGGCGCAGACGCAGACAAGGCTCGACTGCAAGAGGAGCTAAATGCCTATCCAAGGAATGCCAAGCAATACATGCATCCGGAACTGAGGGTGCCAGAATCTCCTATTGTGCTTCCTGCGATAGAGAAACCTTTTGAGATCAAGTCTAAATTTATATCCTTAATCAAACGGGCTCAGTTCGAAGGGAAACCTGCTGAGTGCCCTATGGAGCATATTAGAAATTTTCTTGATTTATGTGACACCATAGCTGCTGAAGGTGTCTCGTTAGAATATGTTCTATTAAAAGCTTTTAGATGGTCACTCTCTGGAAAGGCCCTGAACTGGTTAGAGAGCCTACCTTCTAAGTCTATCAGGACTTGGAAAGCTTTGTATGATCAATTTCTTACAAAGTTTTTCCCCCCTGCTAAGACAACGAAGTTAAGGAAACGCATCACCTCTTATCACCAGTTGCCTAATGAAACATTTGTTGAAACATGGGAAAGATTCAAAGAGATGCTTAGACAATGCCCTACTCATGGGCAACCTTTATATGTATTGCAAGAAATCTTTTTCCCGGGTATCAACGCGGAGACCAAGAATCGCATCAACACGCATACTGCGTGTGGTTTTATAGAGATGAACCCGACAGAGGCATGGGAACTGTTGGACAAGCTGGCGAACTACGATGCTATGTACAGAACCCAGCAGGCTCCAAAAACTCAAAAACGCCTCTACGTGCCCAACCGAGATGAAGTTGACACCGATGTTAAAAATCAATTCTTACAAGATGAGGTCAACCGTCTGAGGAAACAGGTAAGTTTTCTGAAATCCTCTCAATCGTGTCAAGAATGTGGTTCTTCTGCGCATAGTACTTCTGCTTGCACTAACATTAAGCAGGTTAGAACCGCTGAGACAATAGCTGAGATGAACTACATGAGAGGACCCTACAGGAACTAGTCTAATTATAATGACAGGTCGAACAACTATCAACCATGGGGCAATCAGAATACAAATCAAAATTACGCAGGGCCCCCACAAGATAGACGACCTACACCATATCGACCTCCAGGCCATCAGGAGACACCATCATGGGTTCAGGAGATTAAAGAGAGCATCAACGGAGTGAACAACAAAGTTGATGACGTACAAGCCAAACTGAACCGCCAGGATAAAAGATGGGGAAAGTTCGATATTTGGAAGAGGAGCGTTGATTCCCAACTAGGAGACCTTGCTGCACGGATTCCAAGACCACAAGGGCAACTCCCGTGTCGTCCTGAGGAGAACCCTAGAGGCCAAATAGCAGCGGTACACCTCCGAAGTGGGAAGACATTACCGGAGAGAATTCAAGCTGAAGAGAAGGAGGAAAGAGACCTCGCTAACCAGCTCGTTAACGAGCCAGCGAGAGCTAGTACCGAGCCTACAAGCCAGAATGACGAGGCTCAGAGGATTCCTGACGATCCTACCCCAGGTAAGTTCTCCAAACCGAGCCTTCCTCTCAATCCCAAGGTAGTTACCGACCCCACCAGGGTCGGTAACGACCCGCCGAGGACATCAGTCGACCCCAATGTCGACCCGGTACTCTCACCTCTCGAGCCTAACTTGGTTCCGAGAATGGTGAAAACTCTTCCATTTCCAACTAAGAAATCAATGGACTCTAGTGAGAGTAAGTTCAAGCGTTTCGTTAAGATTCTTCAGGGCATTAATATTTCCATCCCATTCGCTGAGGCCCTAAGCAAAATGTCGGCTTACACAAAATTCTTGAAAGATATTCTCAGCAGGAAAAGATCTATTACAGAGCTGCAGGATGAGGTCAGATCAATAGCTCTACCAGAAAAGCTTGGAGATCCCGGGAGGTTTGCAATCACAATCGGCATAGGCAACCACAAGTTCAAAGCTTTATGCGATCTTGGTGCCACTGCTAGTCTTGTTCCGCTCTCAATCTGGTCTAAAGCCAATATGGGACCACTAGAGCCAGTAGACATGAATCTGTACATGGCAGATGGGTCAAGTGTCAAAGCAACAGGAGTAGTGGATGATTACCCTATTCAAGTCGGGAAATTCTTTATACCGAATGATTTTATCGTCCTTGATATGCCTGAAGATCCTCATGTCCCCATAATTCTCGGGCGACCATTCTTAGCCACGGCAGGAGCAAGAGTTGATGTGCGGAAGGGACTCCTCACTTTTGATATAGGAGAAGAACGGGTGGAATTCAACTTGGATCAAAAAGCCAACGACCTAATTGGAGTGGCACAAATAGAGTTGACTCAACCCGAACTCGACACAACAGTCCCTACCGAGCCACATTCGCCAATCACCGAGTCTCACGTGCATAAGTTCAACCAAGGCCCTACTACAGAGGTTACAGAAAAATCCAAACCACCTTGGCTTTCGGACTACACTAACAATCCAGGGATATCGAGCTTGCTGATAGAAGAAGAAGGTCCAAATTTAGCAATTCAAGCGCACAGAGGCAGTAAGGCTACAAGCAGGGTATCTCAAGACCCCAACATAGCCAGACATGAACCACCATGAGACTAGCAAGAGAGCTCGTCGGGCTAACGACGTTAAACATAGCGCTTACGGGAGGCAACCCGCTTTTTAGAATAGGTCTAGTTTATTTTATTTTTCTCTTTTTCTTTTTGGATTATTTCTTAGCTTTCTTTTATTTTTCCTTTTTAGTTTTAATTAGGATAGAAATTAGATTTTTGAGCTAACAAGATTTCAGGAAAAAAGGGGTCGAAAAATTCACTCAAGAAGGCCACGGCGGCTCGTTAACGACCCACCCAGGGTCGTTAACAACCCGATTCGGAAGACCCGATTCGTCACAATACGGGGCAGGTAAGTAATTCTAACTTAGATAATTTTTTTAACCCTAGCCGCCGCCCCCTTCTACCCATTACCCCTTCTATAAAAACCCTTCTACCCCTCCCAAAATTCTACCACAATCCCTTCAAAATTCACTCTCAAACCCAAAACTTTCTCCATCCCTTTCCCTTCTCTCCCACCGAGTCGGAATTCCCACGCTAATGACCACCAGAGACGCCATCGTTACCGGAGCTCGGAAGCTATCCACCGACGAGGCCGTGCTCGTTAACTACCCCAATTCCGACCCTTGTTCTTTAAATTCTCGGTTCTCCGGTATGATTTCTAAACCCTTGCTTAAACTTACATGATTGATTATCTATAGGGTTAAATTTCATATCTTGAATCATGATTCTTAGGGAGATCGATGAGCATGCTTAAATTCCGTTCTAAAAATTCTTGATTATGCTTAGTTGTTCATGTTTTAGGAAAGATTATTCATGTTAGATTAGCTATTGTAACCCTTTAGTTAGGAAAGCATGAATTTTTCTTGTTCTAAGATCTAAAAGTTCGAACTTTGCATGTCAAAATTTCGGGAAATTTTTAGCATGTTCGGGATGGGTAATTGAGTAAGTATGGGGTGTTTATACCCTATGGGGGATTTATGGAAAATAATAAAAGATTGCATGCTTGATTTGTGCTGAATTAGAGGTAGATAAATTTCGGAAAATACTGGTTTTGCTCTCGGCAGGTCGTTAACGACCCACCCAGGCTCGTTAACGACCTTGCACTTCACCATTGATCAATCAGAGCCCAGCATCGTGAACGACCCAATTGAGTAGTTTAGGAATAATTCCGAGCTTAATTTTGAGACCAAGTATGGGGTCTCGTACCTATTACTTTTGAGTGGAACTTATCTTGGAAAATTTTCAATTATTTTGTAGGATCCATGGCTAGTTCAAGCAGACCCGCTACCCGAGCCCAGAAGAAGAGGAGGAACCATAGGTCTCCATCTCCACCCCGAGTGGACGATGTGATTTTGAGCAGTCAGAGCCAAGTACGGCGCTACCGGGATTTTTTGGAGAAGGACCATTACACCCGATGGTTCTCAAAGTCTAGTGCCGTCTCTACGGGCATCTACACGGATGTCAAGGACGCCTTCATCATCCTTGGGGCCGCTCACCTATTGAAGCAAGAGAGCTTGCCACATTACCCGACCCTTACATCCGAGTTTTTGGCCACTTTGGAGACCAACTTCTCGACGAAGACCTAGGCGGGATGTATTCGGTTCCGGCTCGGTAACGAGGACCGTGACTTCACCATGGCGGAGTTCAATGCAATCTTGGAGCTCCCAAACCCGTCAAGAGATTATAGCTTGAAGGACTACCGAGTGACCCGCACTTGGAGCTACATCACCGGAGAGGTTCAATCCTCTACCGCGGCGCTATCCGGGGCAAACATAGTCAACCCCATCTTCCGGATTATCTTGAGAGTCCTCGCCGCAACATTTTGGCCGAAGAGGGAGTTGAACCGGTCTACAAGGACGGAGGTCGCTTGCTTCCGCACCATTCTCTTTGAGGAGCCCGGCCCCTTGAATTTGGGGTACGAATGGCTCTACTATGTCGAGAAGTCCACCAAGTCCAAGGAGGTGTGGTGTGGCAATTTGGTTAGCCTCTTGGCTAAGAATCTCGGAGTTGATCTCACCCGCTACACACCGGCCCACGCCCAATTCCTCAACAAGAATTATTGGTATAGTTCCGGGATTTTTGTGCAAGTCGAGAGAGGCTACAAGGTGAAGGTGCAAGATCGACTAGTCATACCTTCCCTCGACATGTACGAGCTACTCTATGTACCAAATTGGTACGAGGTGTGGACGAGACATCCTTATCCATTGGAGCCAAAACCGGAGGAGGAGCTCTCGCTTAGGCCTTCTGAAACCCGGTTTGAGCGGGACGACGTGGATGAATATGAAGAAGAAGATGAGCAAGAAGATACCGAGGTAGTAGGAAATGACACCGAAGAAGCCGACACCGAGGGAGGCACTGAGGAGCTCAACTTTGAAGAAGAAGACATGGACACGGAGGGACTAGGCGGCCACATCTTCGTTGACGAGCCCACCAGGGTCGTTAACGACCACTTCCAGCCACCACCCAACACTGTTAACGAGGCACCCAGCTTCGTTAACGAGGTGCCGAGAGCCACTGTCGACCCACCACCAGCTCCTGTCGACCCTCATGCTTACGGTCTCATGCCTTACAACCCGGTGATGTATCAAGACCATTTCCAGCCTCAGTACCCACCACCTCCTCAGCCCGAGTACGCAGGATCGAGTATACCACCACCATGGGCCGAGGATCTTTCTGCACGGATGCAGCAGCTTCACCTCCAGACGGATCACATTCATCGGAGGATGGATAGATGGGAAACCGTCTATTCCTCTCGCATGTCGATGGAGGATGAGCGGCAGCATCGAAGAGAGGCGGATGATGCTGAGCGTTGGAGGACTATGTACGACTTCATGGGGAACTTTGAGCACTATTTTCCTCCACCGAACCATTGATTCAAGCTCAAGATGAAGTTTCCTTTCCTTGTTTCCACTTTTGTAAGTTTTATGTCTTTCTTTTTCTTTTTAATTTTTTGTTTTGTTTTCTATTTCTTTTCCCTCTTTTTCTTATTTTCCTTACAGTGGGGACACTGTAATTTTAAGTATGGGGTGCGGAGAAAGTAGAAAAATTATGTCCTAGGTGTTTTTATGTTCTATGTAGTTGTTATTTCTTTTAAATTGAAAAAATCGAAAAAACCAAAAAAATTGAAAATTTTAAAAATCCAAAAAAGAGTTTAGAATTGATAGATATCCCTTCTTAAGTTCTATGATAGCAATCACTAGCTTAATCATATAATTCCTTGCAAACATGTCTTTGAAAGTATAGCCGGATTCTTAAGATTGAAATTATTGTTTTTAGAAGAGAATGTCATTTGATGAAATTGAGCACATATACTTTATAGCATAGATGATGCAATCCAACAAAATCTACCTTGTGAGAAATTTTTGGCCTTATAGGGAGAACATTTATAAATCCCTCTTCTTTTCTTGTGTGATTTACTCTCGTTATGCATATTATCTCTTGGAATTGTGATGGTTATCTATTTCTTGAGTCCCTTATAAGATTTATAGTTCATTAACTTGTGAAAATCATATGATAGAGAACTTATTTTTATGAGCCCTATTATTCCCTATCTACCTTTACGTTATTCCTTCTTTTTGATAACCAATTCTGGCCTGAAACCTTTTGTTTTTAGCTCCACAAAAATTATTCCCTAGCCGAGATAAGCTTGACCCTATCCGGGAATTAGGACTTAGATTGGAGAGTAAAGTTTTGTGTTTTGTTAAAAAGAAAAGAATTTATGTTTGCTTGAATTGAAGGGTATTTGGGAAGGGTAGATTGGAAGTCTCTTGTTATTACATGTAAGAAAGGTCTCTTGATAAAAAGATGCACAAATTAAAGTTTTAAAGGAAGGAGAATGTTTACGATGGATCGTTAACGACTCGGATGTGGGCTCGTTAACGAGGCAGCGAATGGAAAAAAAAAAGAGAAAAAGAAAGAAGGAAAAAGTTGAAGTGCATTTGTGTTTATGGGTTATATCAAGAGATTCTTTTATTTTGGATATGAGACTTTCTAGGATGATAAAGGGTGAGTGAAAATGAGTGTGCATGAAGAAAAGTGAGTTTGGTATATTGTTTTTATGAGAGTTTTTGGTGAGATGTGAGTTGTTTTTAGGAGTCTTTGATTCCCAGATATTATTAGCACCACATGACCAAAATATTTTCCACTCCCTATTGTTATTACCAAGCCCCATTTCAACCCGGCCGAATGGAAACTTCTATGAAGTTTTTCATTGAGCCTAAGTTCTCTTGATGATTTTTGCTTGTTTTGACAAATCTTGGGTGGAGAGTATTGGTGATATAAGTTCCAATTTCTATGAGTTTTTGTATATAAGATGAGTTGAGAGATTGAATTTATAAGACCAAACACTTGAGAGTTGAGTGAAACACATTATATCCCTTGAGAGGTTGGATTGTATTATTTTATGTCTATTTAAGTGCCTGTATGTGTGAGGATGTTAATAGTCTTTTGCTATAATTTTCTTATGTGTAGATGTTGCTTTTTAGAAGATGGCTATGTCTTGATAAGCATGATTTGTTTTGGTTTTGGTTAGTGTCTTGTTGATTGTTTGAGGACAAGCAAGTCTAAGTATGGGATATTTTGATGTTCGCATTCTTAGTATAGTTTTTGATAGGTTTTCTTTGCTTATTAGGTTTAGTTTTGTCTAGTTTAGATTTAGTTTTGAGTATTTTTAGTTAGTTTTTGCATAATTTTTTGAAAAGAGTGGAATCTACGCTATTTTGTGAATTTTGCAGGTTTTAGAGAGGAAAGGAGCTAAATGTAGCTGAATTTGGAGCATTGCAGCGAAGGATGGAGGAGTGGAAGATTGAAGAAGTCGAAGCTCGAGAGTACAAGAAGAAGTGTCGAAAGAAAAACAAACCCCAGGCTCGTTAACGAGGTTGTGAAGGGTCGTTAACGAGGCCACGAAGAGAAAGATTTCGAGTATTATTTTTATTATTAACCGATCCTGAGCGGGAATTTATTTCCGTATCAGTTGAGTATCTTTTTAGAATCTTTTTGGGGTTGTTAGAATATGTATTTTAGGGTTTAATATCTTTTTAGATTTTATTTCTATCTTTTAGAGATTGTTTCTATCTTTTTAGGAAAGTTTATATCTTTTAGCCTTTTTAGTTTTTTAGGTTTTTTTAGTATAAATACCCTTCTATCTAGCATAAAAGGGGGGGGGGGGTCTTAATTTTGGAGAAGGTTTTGAGGAAGGCCGAAGGAGAGAGAATCGGATCGGAAGTCGGTGACGAGGTTCGGTAGACGACAGTTGCCGAGTGTTCGTTGGTCGTGTTTGTGGTTCGGTGTATGTTTTTCGGTTTTCTTCTGAATCTCTGTAAGACGATATTTTTGTTATTAATTTAAGGTTGAGTTTTGTTTCAATGGTTGTTTTTATTGAAGTTTTTAGTTTCTTAGTCATGATTTGTGAGTAGTTTATTTTTCTAGGGTCGGGGTTAAGCCCGGCATAGTTGAGCATGTTTGATGAGTAAGATTGTGTGTGAATGCCTTTTATCTTTTATTGAGATTGTTTGTTGTGCTTAATACCAAGAAGAAAGTTGAGGTAATTTAGGTTTTTAACTTGATTGAAAGAGAAAGTTAGTAACTTGAAGTTTGATATTGTTTGAAAACGAAAGTTTCAAGCTTTAGATCCAAAACAAGCAATTGAGTGAGTTAGTTTATGAAAGTAGATTAATTTACTTGTTAAGTCAATGAAAGTTCATGAATCTATCTATTTAAAGGCATGATCTTATCTTCTTACGGAATTCTTATGCTTGGCTATGTTGTGGTGTCCCTTGTCCTAGATTTTTGCTTTAATTTGAATTATTTCTGGTGAATCTTCATTGCTGAGTACTTGCCTCGGTACCGAATTTTAATTAGAATTTTATTAGGTCGTTAGTTGATATTTTTGTGTTCGGTGGCTCGATAACGATCCTGACAAGGTCGTTAACGAGACATCTCGTGAGTGTTTTGTTTGAATTTGTTTGATTTCTGTTAGATTGATAGACAAACAACCTTGCTTCCTGTGGAACGATCCTGACTCCACTGTACTCAGCGGGGTCTTGACTTACAAATTTATTTGTTGGCCGAGAAACCCTATCAACACGCAACACGATCTCTCGTGGCGCACCTCTCCGCAGGCCACGGCGCGCCCCTCGCCGCGCCGACGAACACAGCCTTGTGCGTCCTCGGCGTCGAGGAACCTCAACTCGGGCCAACGGGGACAACCTCCAACCCCTTGCCACCGTCGGACCCGAGCCTTGCACCATGCCATGGATCGCTATTTGAGGTTCACGAGACCCTCTCGCCAGCGCCCTCGCCAGCGCCCGCGCAAGCGCCCGGGACCGTGCCATGACCTCACCAGCGCCGAGACCCTGCCTCGCCAGCCTCGCGACAGCCTTGTCGTGACACTCCCGGCACGGTCACGGACGACCTATCCGTTTTTAGTACTTTTATGCATACTTTCTACTATGGAACATTACTATTGTTAGTTTTACACATTTAGAAGGATATTTATGGGCCTTGCGCCGACCACTTTTGGACCGCGCCGTTGGGCCTAAGCTTGCACGCTTGCCCTAGGCGCGCCACCAACATTTTAGGGTTTCTTTGGGTTTTCTTCAGCCGCCTCTCTATATAAGGGAGCGTAGGCATATGTTTTCATGCAGCGCACATTAGGGTTTAATAAAGTCGAGGTTTACTCCTTATATTATCCTTGTGCTTGCGCCGCCCCCTCAATCTCTCATACAATCACAATTGCTCTCGAGATCTCGGTTTACATTGTTTGTTCGTGCCAATTCATAATCAAAATCAGCCTTCCGCTATGCCAAATTGAGACCCACTACTCAAGCCAACGATCGATCCGAAGCATCCCAAACGAGGGACGCATCAACTGGCATCAGAGCCAAGGTTTGAGTAAGTCTCGTTCAACCCTTCTAGTTCATTCTCACACGTCTTTCCGCCAATTCAAACCCTAGATTCATCCTCCACTTTGCATATCCGCCATCTAGGGTTCCAAATTTTTTTTTTTGCTTCGTAATTAATTCAAAAAAAAATATCACTCATTCGATCTATTGATTTTGGTGAAGTTGTTGCTTTAACTTGCTAGTTGCATGAACTTAGGACTTGTTTTGCCAATTTCTCTTGTGCTTCGTTTGATTGCTTGCGTGTTGATTATCTCTTTGCTTGAATCGGTTCTAGAGGAGAAAACCTAGTCCGACTTGTTTATTAAAAAAAAAATTGTTCTTCGACTATAAAGCCAAAATAAGGTAACTAGTCGATTGGATAAAAAAAACAATCTCGTGAAGATCACAAGCCAAAATAAGGCAAGATCCTTCACTTTTGCTTATAAATCTCGCAACTTTCATTCATATAATCGCTTGCCTTGCTTTTTTGGTTTCAAACTTGCCTTTGTCTTGCTTGCTTGCATTGTAATTTTCGGATCCAATTCATTGATCGAGTTTGAGTGACCTTTAGCCTTGCCAATCCTTCAACGTGTGGTTTGAACACAAGGGTCGGCTTGACTTAAGCGAACTGTAACTCTTGTTTAGTTGCTTGTGAACTTCTTACTTGCTTCGATGACTGGTGTTACCATAGGTACAATTTCGGAGTCGGGAGACGGTGGAAACAACAACCACACCGAGGGCCAAAACCTTAACCAGAATCGAGAGGCGTGGAACCCCGAAGCCGTCACACGCATCGAAGAGCTCGAGCGCCTCTTGGCAGCGAGCCAAACCCAATCAAAACACACCGTGCCGCCGACGCATGGCCTCGCTTCGGAGATCCACGGCGTGCCCGGCGTGTCCGCGGAGGATGTTGCTCGTGCCAACGCAAAGGGGAAGAAGCACGCCCCACCATCATCACAATTCGGCACCATGCAATGCATGGAGTCGATCAAAGAAAGTCGTCAATATGATCGGCACGATGGTGGTCCCCGGACCGCAGATCGCTATCAAATGGCGCGAGATTATCGGGACACACAAGTGTACGATGTATATTCCGATGAGGAGTACAACTCCGAGGAGTATAGACGTCGACATACGAGTGGGGATCCCAAAAGGAAGAAAAAGAACAACTCGTCGACGTATGTGTACGAAACCCCAAAGCGGAAGCACGGGGCCAAGTATTACGATGCCGACGCATATAGAGTTGAGGACGACCTCGGGCATCAAAGTTCTCGTAGTCCGTTCTCGGAGTTTGAAAACGAGTACGATGAGTTCTCGGATTATTCTAATGAATCCTCGTTTGAGCATCCAAATGTGCATGATCCGGAAGAACATGACAACCGGCCTTCGGATTGGATCCCACCGATGCGCCTTGCCAAGCATCGCACCGAGTACGATTGAGTCTATGGCTCGGGTCGCACGCACGGCGCGCATGGACGGCGCGACAGGGATCGAGACGAGCGACGTCCTCGGAGGCCTTACGGTGGAGACGATCCGGACGACGGGGATGACGATCCGCATCGAGGACAGCCTCGGCATCGGCGTGACAGGCGCGCTTACTCGCCTCGACGTGCAAGCCCTCGGCGCGATCGAGACCACCGCGATGCACGGGATCCACGGCAACAACGCCGCGATGTCAAGGTAAAATTCGAAAACTTTTCCAGTTCTTATGATCCTGATGCGTTTTTGGAGTGGTTACAGGGTACGGAGCACACGCTCCGACATCTAGGTTATGAAGACGATGAGAAGGTGGAGGTTGTCACACTTCACTTCATCGGTGCCGCTAGGACTTGGTGGAACCGATTCGAGTCCGAAAGGATTCGGAAAGTCAAGCCCCTAATCCGTGAGTGGCATCAACTCGTCTATATCTTGAAGAATAGGTATATTCCGGCCGATTACAAGGACAAGATGCACATTGAAATCATGCGCATCAAAAAAGGCACAATGACGCCGGAGGAATACTTTGCCAAGCTCGAAGACATGTTCTTCAAAGCGGGGATGAGCGTGTCACCATCCGTAATGAAGACGAGGTTCCTTTCGGGTTTGAGGCAGTCCATTCAAGATAGGTTGGAGATCCTTCCCATTAAGGACATCAACAATTTGGTTCACACCGCCATGCAAATCCACAAACAAGAGATGCGAACCAAGTCGGGATGGTCCAATTCAAGGTATGTGTCTAACTCTAGTCAATCCGGTTTATCTACTAATCGGTTTGCTCCCTCTTTTCCTAGTCCGTCGACAAGTTCCAAAGCAAAGGCCGAGGCCTCGCATGCCAAGGCCCTAGCCACGCCGCGCACCACTGATCCGAGCGCCGATCGAGCCCGTGACATGGCTTGTTACAAGTGCGGGGGACGTGGCCATATGCAACGGAACTGTCCAAACAACAAAAAGTTTTTGTTCACCACTCAAGGCGAGCCATATGACAGTGAGGAGGATGAAGAAGTTGAGCCGCATGAGATCGACGCCGCCGAGCTCGAGTGTGATCCATCGGATGCTCTCGGCGTGGCCAAGCTCGGCCTAGTTACTCGGCGCGCCCTTAGCGTCCGCGAAGCACCACGCACGGACCAACGCGAGCAACTTTTTCATACCCGATGTTTGGTCAACAATGTCTCACTGAGTGTCATAATTGATTCCGGGAGTTGTGCAAATTTCCTTTCAAAGAAGGTTGTCGATCACTTCAAATTGCCGACCACGCCGCACCCTCAACCATTCAAACTTCAATGGATATCAAATGATGGAGGAGATTGGGTCGACAAACAGGTAATCTTCAATTTTTCTATTGGTCAATACTCGGATTCAATTTTATGTGACGTAACGCCGATGGACGCCACGCACCTCTTGTTAGGGCGTCCATGGCAATACGATCGTCGCGTGCTTCACGACGGGTATTTGAACACTTACATGTTCAATTACCACGGGAAGCGCGTGACTCTCTTACCTATGTCGCCTAGTGAAGCTCTACAGGATGAGGCCGAAAGGCAACGACAAAAGGCTAGCGACAGCGGCACCGACGCGCCAAACAAGACGCCAGCGGCGTCCGAGAGCAAGACTGCAAATTCCACAGGCGTTCCTGGTGCCAATCCATCCAAAAACAGGTCCAATGATGATCAAGAAGCAAAACGCCGACAAAAATTGGAGGAGGGCCGACAGTTTGCGTCGAGAGGCCTCGGCAACGCGCCGAACACTGCAGATTTTGACAAAAAGGGCCTCAAGCAGATTTCTGATGCTTCTCTCGGCGTTCCAAGCTCCAAACCCCTTAAAATTGAATTTCCAACAGATCTGAACAAAAAACGCCCTGGAGATATCAATTTATGCAAAGGACCGCCGAGCACACCTCCCAGTGTCGCGCACCACGCCGTCGCTACACGAAAACTCGGATTCCAGGAGCTACGGGACGAGTTTCACGGCGTTTCCAGGGGCAATCTTCCTCAAATTCCATGGGCTACAACATATCCAAAAATCTCCCCAGAAGCTGATCGGACGAGCACCGACGCCGAGCCACCCTTGCTAGGCACTTGCCAGGAACGTCTACTCTTAGCCAGGCGTCGGGACGTCGAGAAATCCATGCAGGGAGTCTTTCTTGTTTCATTCTTGTTCCCCTTCTTTCTATTATTAAGTCTGAGAATTCTTCACTCCCCTCTTCTATTGTGTCTTTATTGAAGGAGTTTGAAGATATCATGCCGGATGAGCTTCCGAAGGGCTTGCCGCCGATCCGTGGGATTGAGCACAAGATCGACCTCGTGCCAGGCGCATCCCTTCCCAATCGAGCCACTTATAGGACTTCACCAAGGGAAACCGAGGAGCTTCAACGCCAAGTTCAAGACTTGTTGGACAAGGGATTTGTCCGCGAGTCCTTGAGCCCTTGCGCGGTGCCGGTGATCCTCGTGCCAAAGAAAGATGGTTCGTGGAGTATGTGTGTCGACTGCCGAGCCATCAATCAGATCACGGTGAAGTACAGACATCCAATTCCAAGGCTCGATGACATGCTAGATGAGCTCCACGGCGCCGCCTTGTTCCCAAGATCGATCTCCGGAGCGGATACCACCAAATCCGGATGCATGAAGGCGACGAGTGGAAGACCGCATTTAAAACCAAGCACGGTTTGTACGAATGGCTTGTCATGCCTTTTGGCTTGACAAACGCCCCTAGTACTTTTATGGGGCTTATGAACTTTGTTTTTCGTAAATTTATAGGACGTTTTGTTGTCGTCTACTTTGACGATATTTTGGTTTTTTCTAAGGACTTAGATTCTCACGCGAGGCACCTTAGGTTGGTGTTAGAATGCCTTCGCGAACACTCTTTGTTTGTAAACTTGGACAAATGTTCGTTTTGCACGGACACGACGAATTTTCTTGGGTTCGTCTTGTCCAAAGATGGGCTGAAAGTGGATGACGACAAGATCCGCGCCATCCGAGAGTGGCCCACCCCTATGACCCCGACGATGTTTCGATCCTTCTTAGGGCTCGCAGGGTTCTATAGGCGATTCGTCAAGGACTTTAGTTTCATCGTCGGGCCACTCCACAATCTGACCAAGAAGGCAACCAAAATCAAGTGGATGCCGATTCATGAGGCCGCCTTTCAGTCCTTAAAAGATGCTTTGTGTAGCGCTCCGGTCTTGCAATTGCCAGACTTCACTAAGCGCTTTGAGATCGAGTGCGACGCCTCCGATTATGGCGTAGGCGGCGTACTCCTTCAAGAGAGACGCCCTATTGCATACTTTAGTGAAAAATTAACGGGGGCAACTCTCAATTACCCGACGTATGACAAGGAGTTGTACGCACTTATTCGGGTTCTTAAGACATGGCAGCACTATCTTTGGCCTAGTGAGTTCGTTATTCACACGGACCATGCGACCCTTGCTTATCTTAGGAGTCAAACGACTCTAAACAGGCGCCATGCTCGGTGGGTGGAATTTATGGAAACCTTTCCGTATATTATCGCCCACAAGAAAGGAAAAGAAAATGTCGTGGCAGACGCTCTGTCACGCAGGTATGTGCTTTTAACTCAACTTCAGGCCAATTTGCTAAGGTTCTCCTTGATTAAGGAGTTGTATTTGCATGATTCATATTTTAAACCGATCATGGAGAACCTTGAGCAAAGTCGAATCCATGAGACATTCTTTTTGGACAATGGATATCTCTACAGAGCCGGGAAGCTTTGCATTCCGGCATCGTCTATGAGGCATCTTTTGCTCAAAGAGGCTCATGATGGCCGGGGCCACTTTGGCATAGCCAAAACCCTAGCAGCACTTCGTGAACACTTCTTTTAGCCACACATGGCTTCGGACGTTCACAAGTATTGCCGGGGTTGTGTGCCGTGCCAAACTGCTAAATCGAGGTTCTAACCTCATGGCCTTTACACTCCGTTGCCTATTCCGGATACTCCGTGGGAAGATCTCTCTATGGATTTTATCACGGGTCTTCCGATGTCTAGACGCGGTAAAGATTCGATCTTCGTGATTGTGGACCGCTTCTCCAAGATGGCTCACTTCGTGCCATGCAAAGGGAACAACAATGCGACTGAAATCGCAAACTTGTTCTTTGAGCATGTCGTGAAATTACATGGCGTACCTCGCACTATTGTTAGTGATCGGGACACGAATTTTTGTAGCCATTTCTGGAGAACGCTTTGGGGAAAGCTAGGCACACAATTACTCTTTTATACTTCTTATCATCCCCAAACCGATGGTCAGACTGAGGTGACCAATCGGACCTTGGGCACCCTTCTTCGGACGGTGCTCAAACATAACCTACGCCGGTGGGAGGATCTAATATCATTTGTTGAGTTAGCTTACAACAGGTCCAAACACTCGGCCACCAAGATGACGCCGTTCGAGATTGTCTACGGCCTCAACCCTCACTCTCCGAAGGATCTTACCCCTCGGCCTTTGAAGAACGATGAGCACATCGATGCCTCCAACCGTGCCGAAGCCATCTGCAAGCTGCACGAGCGGACTATAGTTCAATTGGAGCGTCACGCCACTCAATACGAGGCTCAGCATAATAAGGGTCGGAAACGCATGGTTTTCAACCCCGGGGACCTCGTGTGGCTCCATCTTCGGAAGGACAGGTTTCCGGATTCAAGGAAGACAAAGCTTCACCAGCGTGGAGATGGGCCTTTTCGGGTCCTTGAGCGAATCGGAGACAACGCATATAAGCTCGACCTCGAAGGCAAGCACTCGGTACACTCCAGTTTCAATGTCGCTGAAAACTCCCCTTATGTTGCACCCACTTATGAGGAAACGGGGACGTTTCCCAACCAAGTGGGGGAGGGTGATGTGACCCCCGTCATGGATGCTAGCCAAGAGGACGACGCATTCACACTTCGCTCGAATGGCCCCATCACTCGTGCCAGGACTCAAGCAATCCAAGACGCAACACGATCTCTCGTGGAGTGCCTCTCCGCAGGCCACAACGCGCCCCTCGTCGCGCAGACGCACACAACCTTGCGCGTCCTCGGCGTCAAGGAACCTCAACTCGGGCCAACGGGGACAACCTCCAACCCCTTGCCACCGTCGGACCCGAGCCTTGCACCGTGCCATGGATCGCTATTTAAGGTTCACGAGACCCTCTCGCCAGCGCCCTCGCCAGCGCCCTCACCAGCGCCCGGGACCGTGCCATGACCTCGCCAGCGCCGAGACCCTGCCTCGCCAGCCTCGCGATAGCCTTGTCGTGACACTCTCGGCATGGTCACGGACGACCTATCCGTTTTTAGTACTTTTATGCATACTTTCTATTATGGAACATTACTATTGTTAGTTTTACACATTTATAAGGATATTTATGGGCCTTGCGCCGACCACTTTTGGACCGCACCGTTGGGCCTAAGCTTGCACGCTTGCCCTAGGCGCGCCGCCACCATTTTAGGATTTCTTTGGGTTTTCTTCAGCCGCCTCTCTATATAAGGGAGCGTAGGCATATGTTTTCATGCAACGCACATTAGGGTTTAATAAAGTCGAGGTTTACTCCTTATTTTATCCTTGTGATTGCGCCGCCCCCTCAATCTCTCATACAATCGCAATTGCTCTCGAGATCTCGGTTTACATTGTTTGTTCATGCCAATTCATAATCAAAATCAGCCTTCCGCTACGCCAAATTGAGACCCACTACTCAAGCCAACGATCGATCTGAAGCATCCCAAATGAGGGACGCATCATAAGTCATCACTCTTATCCTGATCATTCGCCCTTCTGGCCTGAACATCAGCATCCATTCCAGTTTCCAACATCTCCAACTTTCCACCGAAGGTTTCTTGTTGGGGAGAATCCAACGCCATTGTGTCATCTTGTTCGTCTAGTGGATCGCCTGTATGTTTTGTGAATTGTGTTTCAGTTACTGATGATGAAACTTCTTGCCCTGTTCCTTCTCCTTTTGTACTCGTAGGAGAGCTTTTCCTGTCTGTAATCATATTATCTCTTGCCTTATTATTTCCTTCCTTAAGTTCCTTATTATAATCCTTCTCCTTATTTCTTTGCAACCTATTATTCTCCCTAATATTCCTTCCTTATTCTTGTAAGATTCGTTGTTCAAATTTCAGTTATTATCTTCTGCAGGCTCCTTTTCTTTTTCATTTCCTGATTTATCCACCCCATTCTTCACAATCTCATTACCCGATTCTTTCCTTATCTCCTTCCCTTTCTTCCCATTTTTCATGCTAGATTGCTCCACGATTTTGCCTATTGATTCACTTTCCTTTTCCTTCCTTAACTCTGCTGCTCCCATAATTTCGCTTGATTTGCTGCCCTGAGAATCAGTGGCTAATTGATTTCCTTCTATTTCCAAAACTTCAAATCTCGATCCGCCAGCAATTGATCCGTTTATTCCTAAACCGATTCCTCCGGGTTTCTTGTGACTCGGGTTTGTAGTTTTATTTCCGGTCTGGTGTTTTCCCCCTGAGTAACCAACGCTATGACCGATGGCATCCCCACTGCCGTAATCGGTACCGCCATTGTTAGCTTTCCTTTGTATCTCTTTGTTCTTTGTTTGTCTAGCTGGTCTTTTCGCTATCATCCAGTCTCCATACTTTTCCTCTGCTTCTTCATGTTTCTTCTTTGTTGTTATGTTGGTGCATTCCCCTCCTCTCTAACAAGGCATTTTTCCTCTGTATGACCGATCTTGCCGCATTTGAAGCACACCATTCTCAACCCTTCATATTGAATCTTCCACACTCGGCCATTCAAATACACTTTGGATAACAACGGCCTTGTAATGTCTATTTCAATACACAATCGGGTAAATTTTCCCCTTTCTGCTGCACTCGTGGTTCTATCCACCTTCAGGACTTTTCCAAGCTTTGCCCCGATATGACATAAAATTTTCATGTCAAAATATTCCATTGAGAGATTAGGAACTCTCACCCATGCAGCAACAGTCTTGATAGTTTCCTCTTCGGCTATGAAGTTGGGGCGCCATCGTTGAATTGTCAAATAGCTATCACCAATAATCCATGGCCCATTGGTCATAACATGGCTGAGGTCTTCATTATTTGCGAATTTGATCACATAAAATTCGTTCCCCACATCTATCATCTTGATTTCTCCTTTGGGTTTCCACTTATTCATAAGACTCTTCCTAAGATAAATGTATCCCACATTTCGATCAAGCACTTTGATGATAATCGCATCCCTCCATGGTGCCCTTTTTCTTTTCTTCTCTTCAGTCGTTAGGAGTATTTCCGGGCACATCGGATCCTCCACACCCCGGGGTACATCATCAATAAGATCAATGTCTTGAACTTCATCTTCCCAGAACGGATTCGTGTACTCTGTTATACCTCCAGAGGTACGTGATCCTTGCATCGTATCCTTGTAGGAGACCATCTGTTTACTAGGAGATGTATTCCCCCTAGCAGTCTTAATGCAGAAATTCTGTATTTGTTAAACTGAGAATGATAACCTTGAGCTAATGTTCTAGCAAACAACAACTCAAATTGGAATTACCTGATGATCGATAGCACGAGAAACACAATCAACAGAGAAATTCAAAAGAAGCCATAGATTTTATTAAGAGGGAAAAATGAGGATTACACTTCGCGCAATGTTTACAGAAACAACACTGTTATTTAAAGAAACAAACTTACAGCATAATTTTTACATATTTTAAGAGCTCTTGAGATTAAAACACGTGGAACTCTCTCCACCATCCGATGCTCTTGACCAATCTTGACCAAAAATCTGTTGAAGACGTTTTCCCTGTAACACAGCTTCCCCTCCTCAGAAACCTTGACCACAAGGTTTTTCAAGCCTCAAAATCTGGAAACTTTTTCATCAAGTCAAAATAAATCTCCCAAGTGGCTTCCTCTGTTGGCTGATTCGCCCATTTGACTAATACCTGAGTAGCCGCTTTACCTTGGCGATTCACCATTTTTCTATCCAGAATGCACTCTGGCTCTTTGATCAAAGCATCTTTAAGAATAGCAGGCAAAGTAGTAGAAGATAGCACATCACCAATGTGTTGCTTAAGTTGCGAGACGTGGAACACGGGATGTACTTGAGATGTACTAGGAAGCTCCAACTTATAGGCCACGTTCCCAATCTTGTCAAGCACCTTATAGGGACCAAAGTACTTTGGAGAAAGTTTCTGGTTTGCCCTGGCAGACACAGATTGCTGCCTATAAGGTTGCAATTTGACATAAACATAATCACCTATTTCAAAGCTTCTGTCACTTCGATGCTTATTTGCCACTTGCTCCATCTTGTGTTGAGCCCTTAGTAAATGGAATTTGAGAATTTTGATCATATTCTCACGCTCCTGTAAACATTTAGCCACCACTTCCACCTTCGACTCACCAGGTAAGTATGGTAAATGATGTGGAGGCGCCTGTCCATACACGACCTCATATGGAGTAATGTTAGTAGAAGAATGGTAAGACGTATTGTACCAAAATTCTGCTAACGGAAGCCATTTGCTCCACATGTGAGGGCGATCACGCGTCATACACCTCAAATACGTCTCAATACACATGTTAACCACCTCTGTCTGGCCATCAGTTTGCGGGTGATAGGCACTTGACAACTTCAATGATACTCCTTGCAACCGAAACAATTCCTGCCAGAATTCACTCAAAAAAACTGCATCTTTGTCACTTACTATAGACTGGGGGAACCCGTGCAATTTGAACACATTATCTAAGCAAGATTGAGCAACTGTAGCAGCAGAATAAGGATGTGCTAGAGCCATAAAATGTGTCGATTTACTGAGCCTATCCACCACAACAAATATGACAGATTTGCCAAAAGAGAGAGGTAATCCACTGATAAAATCCATTGACACATCAACCCAAACAGCTTCAGGGATTGGTAAAGGCTGTAAAAGACCAGGAGATGGAGAATTATCATACTTACATTGTTGACAAACTGGATAACTTCGAATGAATCTCTGGATATCCTTGGTCATTCCCTTCCAATAAAACAAGCTCTTCACCCTCTGGTTAGTCACATCCCTTCCTGAATGACCCTCTGTACCCGAGCTGTGCAACCATTCTAAAATTTTGGCCCTCAACAAGCTTTCATTAGGCACTACCAGTTTACCCTTTCTCCTCAATATCTCTCGACTCCAAGAATAGTGCTTTTTAGCTCCCGAATCAACTTTCAAAGCCTCAATTACTTCTTTTAAGTTACTGTCAGATTCATAACCAGCTTGGATCTGCTGCATAATATCCCATTCCAAGACAGACAAGGCCATATGTAGCACCTCTGCTCCATCCATTCTAGACAAGGCGTCAGCCGCCAAATTTTCTTTCCCTTCTCTATACTATATTTCATAATCAAATTCTAGCAATTTAGGTAACCATTGCTGTTGAATAGGAGTATTTAACCTCTGCTCGAGCAAGTATTTCAAACTTCTTTGGTCAGTCTTAATAACAAAGTGACCTGTAAGAAGATATTGCCTCCACTTTTGAACTGCAAAGACTATTGCTAGCAACTCTTTCTCATAAATGGAGAGATGAAGTTGCTTACCTTTCAAATGCCTACTAATGTAAGCCAAAGGATGCCCCTCTTGCATCAATACAGCCCCAATTCCATGAGTAGAAGCATCAGTTTCCACCAGAAATGACTTGTCAAATTGAGGTAAAGCCAAAACAGGTGCTTCACATAAAGCCAACTTGAGTGTAGAGAATGCAGTTTCAGCCTCTTCATTCCAACAGAAAGCATCTTTCTTAGTGAGTGCAGTTAATGGCCGGGCAATTATACCAAAGTTCCTGACAAATCTTCTGTAATATCCTACCAGCCCCAAAAAACCTCTTAATTGCTTAAGATTTTTTGGTACAGGCTAATTAGCCACGGCTCTATTTTTTGATGGATCAGTTGCTACCCCCTCAGATGAAATGAAATGACCAAGATACTCCACTTTGTCAGTAGCAAAAGAACATTTACTTCGTTTTGCGAACAATTGATTTCCTCTCAACACACACTTCAGGTGTCGAACATGATCTGATCCCTGAAATATCAAGACGAATTTCCTTAGAAATTCCCTAAAAACTGAATTCATCAATCCCTGAAACGTAGCTGGTGCATTTGTTAACCCAAAGGGCATTACCAAATACTCATAGTGGCCACTATGCGTCTTAAATGCAGTTTTATGTATATCTGAAGGATGCATTCTCACTTGGTGATAACCAGACCTGAGATCAATCTTGGAATAAACTGAAGAGCCCCCCAACTCATCCATTAAGTCCTCAATTAAAGGAATAGGAAATCGGTCTTTTATTGTCATGCCATTTAATTTCCTGTAATCTACACAAAGCCTCCAAGTTCCATCTTTCTTTTTAACCAACACCACAGGAGATGCGTACGCACTAGAACTTGCTTGAATAGTACCTTCCTTCAACATATCTTGCACTATTTTATCAATCTCATTTTTTTGATAAACAACATACCTGTATGGCCTCTGATTCACTGGATTTGCACCTTCGATCAAGGGAATTTTATGGTCAAAACCCTCCCTAAAAGGAGGCAACTGAACTGGTAACTGAAATAGATCATCATATTGATGTAATAGTGCAGAGACTCCAAAATCATTCACCACGAAATCCACAACAGAAATAGAGCAAAGTGATCTCTCTGGTGTAAACAAACATTGATCAACCTCAGACAAGCAAATCATTGCTAACTGAACTGGTTGGCTATTAATTTTGTTGCATTTCCTGGCTTTGACCTCTCTAACAGACCCTTGCTTAATTCCATTCAGCACTAGCTTTCTTCCATTTAACTTGAATTTCATAATCAAGTTTTTGAAATCCCACTTGATTGATCCCAAATTCTGCAACCACTGAATTCCAAGCACCATATCACAACAACCCAGAGGTATAAGCATAAAATCGGCTTTGAATGGAACCTGTTGAAACTTCCACTCAAAGCCTTCCACTAATCCATGCACTTGCAAAACACTGCCATCTGCCACAGTTACCTTAGTAGATCCAGCATTTCTAAGCCTGCAACCTAATCTTTCCGCAATGCCTTTGTCAATGAAATTATGTGTGCTTCCTGGGTCGATGAGAATGAACAAGGCTTGTTGCCCACGTACTCCCTTTACTCGCATAGTTCTGAAATCAGAAACACCAGCTACTGCATTGACAGATATTTGCACAGGCTCACAATCCTCTTCTTCAGAAATGTCTTGGTCTGTAACAACGATTTCATTCTCCTCCTCTAACTCCAACATATAGAGTTGTTTCTTTTTATTCTTCATGTGATGGCCAGGCGTATATTTCTCATCATAGAAATAGCATAAACCCTTTGATCTTCTGTCATTCATTTCTTCACTGGTCAAGAACTTCCTAGGAGCAGGAGATGGCTCCTTAGGCTTAGATCCAAGAATTCCCTCACCAGCCGTATCTGAATCTTTTTTCTGACCATAGCTACTCTTACTACTATTAAATCAAGACCTGAATCCACCAGCAGAATACTAAAGCTTCTCTTGGCATGGGCCAACTCATATAGTTTCCCAAGCATGAAACAATGACTAATAGTTTTAGGTTGGAACATTCGTACATGCATCTGAGTGTCCAATCTTAAACCTGCTAAGTAAGCACTGACCAAATAATCCTCAGGTAAATTGACTCTCGTTCGAATGATTTCAAACTGATTATGATATTCAACAATTCCCTCCTTTTCTTGCAGATTCTTCAATTCTGCTATTGGATCATCAAGAATTTCACCAAATCTCTCCAAAATCAGTGCCTTATACCTAATCCAATCCCATGCCAAAGCCTTGCCAATATCAGTTTGCATTAGCGACTGATGCCAGGTAGCAGCCCTATCATCAAAATGAATTGACGCTAAACCTACCCTAAGCTCAACTGGAGTGCGATCAATCAGAAAGAATTGCTCGATTTTGAAGAGCCAATCCTTCACTTTATCTCCATTAAACCTAGGGAAGTCGATCTTGGAGAGTCGAGTCATACCTGAGTATCCTTGTCGATCTCGAGTCAGATCTTGAAGATTTGCCCGATTTTGTTGATTCGCAGATGAAGTCTCACCTCCAATTGTCGGCAATTAAACATTGCTAGCCGGAATTTGCTCACTATGAACCACGTTTCCATGATTAGGCGAGATCAATTTGACTGCCTCAAACAGATTTGTCAAATTCTCTTTAAACTCAGTGTCCATTTTTTGCATACGAGCTTCCAACACCTCAAACTTGGAAGAAACGGCTTCTTCCGCTTCTCTCATCAACGATTCTCTCAAATTCGCATGTGATCTCGTCTCCGTCATTGTCGCAGGTCCCTGGCTCTGATACCTTTAATGCAGAAATTCTGTATTTGTGAAACTGAGAATGATAACCTTGAGCTAATGTTCTAGCAAACAACAACTCAAATTGGAATTACCTGATGATCGATAGCACAAGAAACACGATCAATAGAGAAATTCAGAAGAAGCCATAGATTTTATTGAGAGGGAAAAATGAGGATTATAATTCGCGCAATGTTTACAGAAACAACACTGCTATTTAAAGCAACAAACTTACAACAGAATTTTTACAGATTTTAAGAGCTCTTGAGATTAAAACACGTGGAACTCTCTCCACCATCCGATGCTCTTGACCAATCTTGACCAAAAATCTGTTGAAGACGTTTTCCCTGTAACAAGTCTCCTAAGAGCCAAGTGGTGGGAAGACTTCCTCATCCAGTTCCATGGAATCATTTTCATTCCGTCTGACTTTCTTGTTCATTCTAGCATCTTCCTCTTGGTGTCCCCGATAGTTTAAATTCGGCGGTTTCTGAATTCCGGCGAGCATTCCGGCGGTTTACCAAAAGAGAGCTTTCTAATTGATAAGGTTTTCCTTGTTAATGTTCCTCAATTTTTTAGTTATTTGCATTTTTGGAGGTAACACTATTTATATATGATATATCATTGCTCAAGTCGGAACATTAGCATTGAAAGACGCATTTAGAGAATCACAAATTAGTCTAGTGAGATGAGGTGTTAGGTTTCTTAAGTGTTTGTTCAGGAGGTTCGAAGTTCGAATCTTCCTAACGACGTGTATAGAAAAAATTGAATTGGGAGGGTCGCTCCCAACAACGAGCCTCTGCAGTACCCCGTTCGAACGTAGATTGATCATGGCTAATCGAACCGAGCGAGAGATTAAAAAAAAAGAGAGAATCACAAATCATAGGAAGCTAACGCCAAAAAACCAACCATGAGAAATAGGGTTTAATCCGATGATATATTACATCTCATTTAAGGAAATTAATTTTGATCATGTACATACTTTTTGGGAAAATTGCTTGAACATATATAGAAAGTATATACTCTCTATAGCTTCGATAAAATGAATTGTATATTGGACTGTACAACCTGTTTAGAATTTTCAAACATCAAGCACATCATTTTCTCAAAAGTTGTCTTCCAATCTTTATTCAAAAAATAATATATAGTACAGTATAAAAATTTTGTAGGTGAGTAATCTTTTGACAGCCTGTTCGTTTCGTATACATCTGTAAACATGCACCATCCCCAAATATTTCCGATCTTCTCATTCATAGTTTTTTTTTTTCCCACAGAAAAAATCATTTACATTTAACAATTAATCTCCTCTCTTTTCATAAAATTAAACAGTTGTATCCAATTCATACATTGGGACATATTATTATTTTACATGGTGACTTGGCTCAACTTCCACCCAAAAACAGATATCATAACTTATTTTAATCATGAATATAATCTATTCCCTAGCTAATACAAGTTACACCATGATAGTTTATTATGCACTCTACCACTCTGGAGATGGAGATGATCCATTTTTCTTCAACTCTATTGTTTTTAATCGTCGTGCTTAACTCATTTCTCTCATATTTTGTTTGTTTTTGATACGGATTATCCAACTGTCAATCATTTCGAGATCTCTTACTGATACATCAAATCCATTTTTTTTATATAAACCATACATATATAGAATTTGATTCAAATAAAATAAACACTTATCATAAAATGTGAAAAGAATATATTTTTCCTAGTTCGTAATGCACTTTTAATACAATACGAGAAGCGCAAATTCGGAAAAAGTGCAAATTAGAAATAGTAAAAGTACACTACGAACTAGTTAAAGTGCATTAATTTCACTGTAAGAAGTTCAAGATAATAGTTTATTTTATTTAAACAAAACTATATATATATAGATATATATAGATATAGATACAAATCTTTATTAAAAATAAGCAAAAGAATATTGTGGTAGGAAGAAATAAAAGAAAAGAAAGAGAGTATCCCACCCACTCATGGCTCATTCTCCTGTACAACTGTCTTTCCTTTTACAACTATATATAATAACTATCAACCTTCCAAATCTTCTTCATCAAACAAACAAACAAACAAGCCCCCTCTCACAATTTCCCTTTCTTCACCTTTCGCTTTCTCCATCTTTCCAAGAAATCCCAAATTAATACTTCCCAAAATCAATCGCCAGAGAACAGTACCAGACGACGTCGTAATGGGAAACTGCGGAACCAAGCCGGCGACGAACGAAGGCGAGGCGCCGGAGCAGAAGGCGGAGGAGATCGCCGTGGAGAGCAGGGAGATTGTCGTCGGAGAGGAAGAAAAAGAAACTAAGGTAACCATCTATGACGAAGCCAAACTCGGCATTTCAGATTCTCCAACTCAACCACCATCTCTCGGTCAATTAATCTCTGAGGTCTAATTTTATTTGTCTCTGTTTTTGTTTTCAATATATGATTCATTTACTATACTATACGAATACGAATACGAATACTATACATCCACCCTTTGCTGTGTAACGCTTTTGATTCAATATTGTTTGAATGCCCTAATTTCATCTTCTCTTGTGTTTGAAGACTTATTAATATGTGAATTAAGGGTATATGATAAACATTTTGTAATTGAAAAAATTTGATCAAATTATAAAAATTTCGCTTATAGAGTTTAGTTTCTAAGATAGTATAGAAAAACAGTTTATGTTCCGATGAGGGCAATGGCAATAGGTTAAGAGCCCAAATTAGGAATTTTTATTGTGAATTTTCAACCTATATTGTAGATTGATTATCACTTTTATTTTGTTAGATGGTTGGTTTATTCCTCCTAAAATAAGCTTTTTTATTAGGCAAGAATAAAATACTTGTGCTTCTCTGTATAACTTTTTTTCCTTCATGTAAAGCCTTTTTTTTTAAGAAAGAAAATCGTGGGGAAGAAAGACAATACTTTTAGCAGGATTAGTGATGCCTGGTGTGATTTGGGAGAAAAAACACACACAAGCTGTCAAATTGATTACAATTTACAAAGCCAAATTCATTTTCATTAATCAAGGCATGATTTTTGGCGTGGTGGGGATATGGGAATCCAAGGAAAAAAAAAAGGAGAGAGATAACTATCATTATTTTTTACCCTTTTTACATTTATCAAATATAAATGGGTTTAAGATAATTAATTACATATTACGCGACACGTGGGTAGTACACACAATGAATTTCCAACCCATAATTCATGAATTCCCATTTTAATTAAACGCGTAAGACTATAAAAAAATGGTCACATTCGTGTATTATCTTTGCACCGTGGGCTTCCTAGTTTCTATTTACGTGTAAACATTCTTACCGCCAAATTGTTAATTGGGTGCAATTAATTGACATGAATGTCTCAAAATCAAGAAATTGAATTCATGGATGGCACATTTTTTTGCTCATATGGATCTATGCATATAGTTTGTGGCTAGTTATAAAAGACAAGGTCACATTGAGCTGTCATTACATTGACTTTGTCTAGTATATTATGGATATGCATCATCTTTGGATATAAATTACTAACTTCTATCATCATAATGTTTATTTGTTGGTGGTTTGCCCTACAGATTTTATCAGACGTGACTACATTTTTTGACACATATTCTTATCACCATCTTATTACTATTATGTATATGGTTTTGTCTAGTGCCTATCAAATTGTATTAATTCCAAGAAGTCATCATAATGGATTGATGAATGACATAGTAAACTTATAGTACAATTGTTGTATGTATGTATATATATAGGTTGAAGGTAAGGTCACAGAAGAAACAACCCCAACTCCTTCCGAGGCGGTAAAAGAATCCACAGACACTGTTATTGAAACCAAAGAAGTTGTCGCGACATCATCTAAGACTGAGGAAGTCGAACTCAAGAAGGAAACAGCTGAGCCAGTTGTGGTGGCGGAGGAGAAGAAGAAGCCTGAGGAAGAGAAGAAGTGAAGTATGTAAGGAAGAGTGGAGGTTGAATTGAATTTGTAATATGACGAGTTCAAATGTGGGTTGTGTCTTTTTTTTTTTTTTTTAAATTTGAAAGTTATATAAGAAAGTTATGTGTTGGGTTATTTTGAGTGTTTCTTATTTGACTTTGTAAGAACTTTTAATACACAAAATTTGTGATTGTTCATTGGCCTTGCCTTTTTTTTTCCCGCTCTGTTATGTCTATGACTTGGGGGCTGTGCTACAAGGCCCAACTAGAATTGCTGGATCCAATTTTAGGTTTTACTAGAAATGCCGGACGCCAAAAAAATAAAAATATAGTGTAATTATTTTGTTTAATTTTTTATTATTATATAAGATGAATTAAAGTACGTATAAAGTAAATTCAGCCTGCTAAAATTTTGAAGTCTGATTTGTATAAAGTAAATTCGGCTTATTAAAATGTATCAGGTAAATTCAGTCGATCCACCAAGATCCGTACATTAAACTACAACGAATCTTTATCTACCTAATATATATATTAGTATTAGGTTCTAGAGAAACAACCTCTTATAGAGAAACGGAGAAGTAACACGAGACGTTGGATTAAATAAAATAGATGGATGAGATTAATTAAAAAAAAGTCTAAAAAACTATAATAGGTGTGATGCACTAGATTACACCCAAATTCCTAAAATCTTGCTATTCTCTCTCCATATTTGATTCATATACTCTCTCTATATATAATTATCTCGTGATTTATTATCAATTTGAAACTTCTTCATTCAGTTTTTCATCCACCATTCCAATACCACCGCTCATTCTCCACAAGTTTTGTCTTCACCATCGTCAATCTCAACCCTGGATTTTCCAGCAACGGGCTCGCCTTCTACCGGTGATCGGCTCCCTTGAGCGAGTCAGTATATAAAGATCAAATACCGATGAAAGAGAACGGTCATCTCGCAAATGAATTCGGAAATAATCGTGTAGATGCACCACGTAAGTACCTATTGATTTTTTGCCATGTAGTGATCACATAGAAATTTGGAAGTGATCTTGATCACGTGGAAAATATATGCACCTATTGATGAATTCGACAATGTTCAATTCTTATTTAAAAAAGTTTTCCTTTTGTTTTTTTTTCTTATTTGAGTGATTTGATTAATTAATGATTTAAGAAGATTCGACAATGATAGTAAACCGTGGATTATACAAATTGTGTCTTTAAAATTAGTGATATTACGTGATTTTATTTACTAATTGATATTGATTTTCTTAGTTTTTGAGTGATTTGATTAATTGAGGGATTTGTTTTGCTAATTCAAGTTAGTATTGTTGTTTTGTTTCGTTTTGTGTAGAAAATTAATGTCTCCCAAGAGTAAAGATCAGAGAAAAAAAAGCATGTGTTGTACACAAAGCTAAAAGACTGAGGTTAATATTCAGATATATTATACATATGTTCAAGATTGTGTGTTTAATATTTCGCTATTTTGTACACATGTTCGAGATTGTGTACTTAATATTCAGATATATTATACACATATTCGAGATCTTTTATACACACGTTTAAAATTGTGAAGTTAATATTCAAATTGTGAAGTTAATATTCAGATATATTGTATACATATTCGAGTTCTGTTGTACCTATGTTCAAAATGATGCAGTTAATATTCAGATAATTTGTGTCCATGTTCGATGTTTTGTACTTAATATTTAGATTTATTGTATGCATATTCGGGTTCTTTTGTACATATGTTCAAAATTGTAAAGTTAATATTCAAATATATTTTATACATGTTCGAGATATGTACTTAATATTTAGATATATTGTATACGTATTCGAGTTCTTGCGTACACATGTTCAAAATTATGAAGTTAATATTCAAATATATTTTCGAGATTTTGTACCTAATATTCAGATATATTGTATGAGGAAGTTTTAGATTGACAAACTGAATGTGGAAGTTTTAGATTAATACAATGACATATTCGAGAATGTCTTCTTAATGTTCGATTACATGTATTGGTTTTGTTCAATATTTAAACTAACATATTCAGATATAAAAAAATGGCTACTGCAACGACATATTCGAGAATGTTTTTTTTTAATATTAGTTTACACATAATGCTTTGTTCAATATTTAAACTAACATATTCAGACGTGAACTCAAATATACTACAGTTCTACTACAATTCGAGAATGCATTTTAATATTCGTTTACACATTAAATTTTTAATTATGGCAAGAATCTCCTAAAATTTAGCAACAAAATAAGGTTAATTAATTTTTCAAATCTTGTTTGAATAGATAAATATTACGCCGGTTACAAATTTGTTGATATGAGATTTTTTTAGATTTTCTCTCTTTTCTAAAAACAAAAATCTACCCCCTTCATTTTTGGACCTTCCTTTTTAATTTCAATCAGATAATTCTCTCTAATTAATATATAATGGACCCTCAAATCTCACCCTTAAATTACCCTCATCCGACGCCTCATATTCGTTCCTCCTTTTCTCTACAAGAGCCGTTTCTATTGAACTCTTATATATATACTGTATATAGTATTGGGATCTGGTAGAAAGGCTCTTATTAGTAGAAAGTGTGAAAGAATAGGAGCTCTTGGATCATAAATTTTTAACGGATCAGATCAAATAAAAAAAGGGTGCATTATTGTGTTATAGATGCATTGTACCATATTTTCTCCATTTAGAGAAACTTTAGGGATTGAATATCACAAATTAAATCTCTTTCTCTCTCTTATATTACGTAATCATAACAGGCCAAATATAGTTTCTTTCCACAAAACATGAACGAATGAAACTAGAGATTTCCGCCATTGAAGACGATGTTTAACAACTAGAGAATTATAGGTCTCCTCCATAACGAGATTCAATGCAATCTCAATCGTTTCTCGATCCACTTCCAAGCCTCTCGATTTTTAGTCTTGCAAAGGTCTACTAAGTGCTTTGATTCCTCTTTCTTTTTACTTTATTTTCTTGAATTTGAGGTATGGTTAGTAAATTCGTATGTTGATTTGAAATTGGTTGGGTGAGAATTTAGTAACATTGCAATCATCGTTTTTTCAGTGTTTAGGGTTTAATTTTGTATGTTCTTTTTCAAAGAAAATCCCACAATCGTGTTCGCCAATGAAGAAGATGATTATCCAATGGAGAATGTATGTTCCCTTCAATCCTATGCCTCCGAAACGAGATTCAGTATAAACTCGATCGTTCCACAACCAACCTCAACATGTCTTGTATTATGTACAATGAAATCGCTTTTACCTTTATTAATTAATTAAGATATCGTGATTATGTGTATGTATGTGATCGATTATGTGTATGTATGTATGGATCTACGATAGGATAATATAACACCGTTGAAAATAATATGTGAATTGAAAGGAGGACAAATTTTAAGGAAGAACGTCCAAAATTAATGAAGAAATTGGAATTTATAATGAATCGCATATTGAAGAAATCGTATGTTATATTCTCTGAGATTAATTCTGGTATTCATTATATTGTCCATTGATATTCATCTTTTAAATTGTTTTATAATATGGTATTCACAAATGGGATTTTAATTGTATTGTGTTATTCAACTATGATATTCATTGAGATTAATTATGATATTATTATTAATGTGCATTGCTATTCATTTTTGAAAAATGGTTTATAATATGTAATCAATAATAATTTTCTGATTTTACTTGGTACTAGAAGTATATGCTCATGCATTTGCACGGGTTAATAATTCTATTGAAATTCTTTTTTACATGTTTACGTATTTATTTATTTTCAAATATTATATTCCATCAATGAAGTTTTTTAAATTGTATATCTTTTTTACATATAAGTTATCACATGCATTTACAATTGACATTCAATTATTTACAAAAGCTATAAAAATATTATGGGTTTTCTAAATAATTAATTTATGATTGATGTATAATATTAAGTAAAAATTATGTGTGGAAGGTCAAGAGACTAAGGTAGAGTATGTAAGATATGTATAACATTAAGTCTATAGGAGACAATTGAATGTTGTAAGTTGAACTTATTGAATGTAAAAAAATACAATCTAAAATATTATAGGTTTTCTAAATAATTAATCTATAATTAATGTATAATATTAAATAAATATTATGTGTGGAAGGTAAAAAGACTAAGGTAGAGTATATAAAATATGTATGACATTATGTCTATAGGAGCTAGACAATTGAATGCTTTAAATTCAAAGCATTGAATGTAAAAAAATAAAAATTTACATGTAGGTTAGATGCAATGAGAATATTCATTTAGATTAATGTTGGTATTCATTAAAGTGTGCATTGACATTCATATTTGTAAATTGGTTTATTATATGTTATATTCACTTTTGAGTTTCTTTGTTATATATTTGCATTTATTTTGTGAATAACTATTAAGTAGTCATTGATAATCATTATCTTTCACATTGATATTCCTTTTTGTCAAAGTTGATATTCTTTGTTTTTCACCTTTTAAACAACTCATGCAAAGAAGATTGTTGAAGAAGCCTTTGTATTTGTAGGAAGATGAAGATAAAGGACCTATAATATTAAGTGGAGTCTAAAGATTTGGAAGATGAAGATCAAGTAGATGAAGACCGAGAGATGAAAATAGGGGGGGGTGAAATTCATGAAATTAATTAGTGGTGATATTTATCCATTTTATGTAATTGGGTTGTGATAAGCTCATAGTATTCATTTAATTGTATGATAATATTCATTTTCATTTTAATATATATTTAATAAAAACGCCTATATTCATTTAAAAAATTATAATGAGATTGTATAACTATTAATTTTAATCATATTCTCCGTAATACAAGTATGTATTCATTTTTTATCATAATGGTATTCACGGTCTCACAAGTATATATTCATTGTTTATGACGATGGTATTCACTCGGCAGACTGCAATGATTTATATTCATTGGTCATCATGCTGGTATTCGATCATCTGACAGATTACGAGAATAATGATGAAAAATCACGTCAATATCAATTAGTTTTAAAATAGAATCCAATCAATATTAAAAATATCATTTGTTTTGATTTTAAAAATGGGAGAGAGAATTAATATTAATAAAAAAATTTAGATTTTCTACGTGTTTTGGTTGACTAATATTGAGTCCTTCCTTTTTTTAAATAAGTTGTTTGCTGCTTTTAAGGAATATGAGTTTATTTTGGAAAATGAAATCTATTATAGTAATTTTCACCCCATTTCAATTAAAATGGATCATCAAATCTGACCATTAATCCATTTTAATCCAACGTACTATATTCACCCTCACTTTCTACTACAAAATCCTTTGAACCGGAATATATATATATGTAGGTAGGTTCTAATAATAACATTCTAATATTGCTACCTAGTGACGCAATATAGCGCGCTAGATTGAAGCTAATTTATGTTGAGATTTGTAGGTAATAGTCATCCTATTATGGGGATTTTGTATGGAATAATTACTTAAAAACTACCATATCATATTTTTTTAAAAATATGCAAAAAAAATGACAATCAAATCTCGTGATTTTCTCCATCCAGTATTACACTTTTTTAATTTAATTTCATATCTAAAATATCTCGTAGGTTCAATTAGACCACTAAAAACTCATCTTCTAGTTTTGACAAGTGTTCAAGCTAATAAGTAATTCTCTGCTCCTTTGAGCTAATCTTAATTGACTTGAATTGACTTTTATTGTGTATAAAACTCGTATTTGGCTATCTTGTGTGACCTTTTCTCATTTGGCTTTGTTGTCTACATTATGTAGATCCTTTATTCTTCTTCTTTTTCATGTTGATCGATGTTGGTGGGTGTGGTTGTGAGAAGTGGCGGTGGTGGGTTTTGATAGTGGATTTGTAGGTGTACGTAAATGCATAACAAAGATCATATTATGAAACCGGTAAGGTGGAGGCCGATGCCTGAGTTTATGTAAAATTCCGAGGGAGATTAATCAATGGCAACTTGAGAGGTTTATACGTAACATCTAGAGCACTTAGAAATGGGCACGTTCAAATTGGTAGTATTCACAAAATCTGATCGATATGTGTACATCAACCAATAAACTGAGATCAATGTAATTGATTACATTCTCTAATATATAGGAATTTTCCACTCGGTGGATTTAGAGTTGATATTAGAGGTTTATTATGGCTTCATATGTTCAATTGACCAAAAGGTTTATTGGTTTTTCTACATCAAAAAGGGCTTATCAAAGCACCTAAAACCAAATGACAAGAAAGATACGTCGAGCGAGGAAGAGAAGAACGGTAAACTTACACTTTTGCTATATTATTATTGGTCGTTGTTCATTTGTTTTATCATGTTTTGGTTGATTTTGTATTGCAATTGTTGGTGTTTTGGTTTATATGTATGATGTTGTATGTATGATGATGGTGGCTTCGATACAGGACGATTTAGTCTTTCTTCATTCATTCCCATCCAATCAAAAGGGATGATTGATGGAACAAACACCAAACATATCCCAACTTATTTGAAATAAATTGAATCAACAATTCATAATCAGAAAAAAAGCTTTCTGTAGGATTTCATGTTTTTTTAAGTTCGTTATAGCTCTTTACTATTTTTTATTGCTACAATTTTAAAATTACGATTATTGAGATTCGTGGACAATTAGGATTAAAATTTAGGGATAGATATTACCTCCCCCTTTTCCTTTTAAACAAATTGAAATGATTGAAGTACTTCTATTTGAAATCGTCTTAGGTTTGATTCCTATTACTTTGGCTGGATTATTCGTAACTGCATAATTATAATATAGGCGTGGTGATCAGTTGGACCTTTGATTCGTTAACAATTTTTTTTGATTGACCTCCTTTCTTTAAGCCACAGGAGGTCAATTTTTAATTTTTCTAAAATTATTTCAGTCTAATTAGAATTAACAAGAATGGAATCACGCTCTGTAGGATTTGAACCTACGACATCGGGTTTTGGAGACCCACGTTATATCGAACTGAACTAAGAGCGCTTTCTTATGACAGACAGTAAGGAAAAAAAAGAAAAGGATTCCTTTTGTAACCCAATACTATATCATGCATGCATATCACATATATAACATATATATAAGTATCAAATTTATAGTTCTAATTTGTTATATGTATATTTATATGTATATATAGTATTATGTGCTACTGTAAGTACTACTAAAATATGATATATATATTATATTAATAATTATTATATACTATTAGAATACTATTCTAAAAACGACATATTAGATATGTCCAATTTGAATCGATTTTATAGATCTCAATTAATTCCTCTTTACTTTTCAGAGGAAAAGTAATAGGTAGGGATGACAGGATTTGAACCCGCGATATTTTGTACCCAAAACAAACGCGCTACCAAGCTGCGCTACATCCCTTTTAATAGGTTTACAATGTTATTGTAAATAATCCTTCTTTTTTTTCCACATCACTATTTCTTTCTCCTAGTTAGATACACAATAGATTTTTCCAGTTTTTCATATCATAATATCATATATAATAGATATAGCTATAATGGATACATATACGCTGTCAAGTAAAATGGGGCTTTTAGAGCAGTAGGAAAGATGCATCTTTTTAGTTTTTTATACTGAAGTTAAAATAAAGGTAGAAAATCTTATCTACCGGATTGTTGTACATTTTCATTTGCCCTAGGAATTTCGTTTACAAATACATGTAGTTTTTCTTTTTAAATACATACACATCTCATCATCTATCATATATGTATTGTTCTTATGTGTTACAATATATAAATAAAGAAAAAAAGAAGGAGGATTTTCAATCGTTTACATTTTCATTTGCCCTAGGAATTTCGTTTACAAATACATGTAGTTTTTCTTTTTGATCTCGCATTGAAAATCCTCCTTCTTTTTTTCTTTATTTATATATTGTAACACATAAGAACAATACATATATGATAGAAATCAAAATGCGGATCTTTAGCGGGTCTATTGATAGAAATCAATCGTTTTTTCCTGGATGCGTTAACATTCCCCCTTTAATTTTAGTTATTAACACGGTACGGGGGGAACGAAGATTAGAACGAGGATCCACTATCTGTGACTAATTCCCCGCCCTTTCTCCCTTTTCAAATAGAAGATTAAAGGGAGAAAGAAAAAAGGATTCAACCTCAGCAAAGCTTGGGCGCAAGCTCAAATTTCAAATTCAATTAAAAAAAAGAGTGAGAACTGAAATTAAAATGCGGATCGAGGGCAAAAGTCTCATACACGAGACTTAAATGGAATACTGTATCGCGATTAGAAATATAGTTAGAGGAAAAGTGGATTTCGAACTATATATTGTTTTGTTAGGACGAATATTTATCTTTAGAGTTCGAAATCGTTGGATTATGTATTCTTTCTTATAATTATAATTGAATTCTATTTACTATTAATATTGAATATTCCTCTATTAATTTTCTGGAACGAAATTTTTTGAAGTGTATTTCTAGTTAGCAATTTCTATTTTTTCTTTATTTCTGCTTTGGGTCGAAAAACAAAAGAGTTGCTTGAATAAAAAATTCACACATAAAAAGGGGGTTAATGGCCAAGGGTAATGATGTCCGAGTAAGCTTTATTTTGAAATGTACTAGTTGTTTTCGAAAGAATGCTTCTAAGAAACCAAGGGGTATTTCCCGATATATTACTCAAAAGAATCGACGTGACACACCCAGTCGGTTGGAATTGAGAAAATTCTGTCCCAACTGTTCCATGCATACAATTCATGGAAAATAAAGAAATAAATCGAGCCGAGCATCTGTGTATCGCCTTTTAAAGAACGAGTACAAAAGGACATGTATTATACACATATATTTACTTATATGCATACAAATAGAATAAAAAACATACATCTTATTCTATGCAATAAATAAGGCAATAAATAAGAATTCTAATATACAAATATAGAATTCTATTGGTAAAAAAAAGAAAGAATATCCAACAACATAGAAGATATAAAAAAAGGATTCCGGACTCGAGGCTATATAGAATAGAAATATATATAATAATATAGCCGATCGGCGCATACACGTATAAAAAAGAGAAATTAGTGTCCCATGTCCCATTTTACAAAACACTTTGCGAATATGCCTTGTTTTTTTCAAAGTTACATCCATACCCAAAACAATAGCACAAATGCCTAAAAATATAGCAAAGATACCCAAAATCATACCCTTTCTTATTTTAGAAAAATATTAAATTAATGCAATTTTCTTTGTAATTGAAAATACGAAAATATTTTTTTTTTATAAATTAAAATAATTTTTAAAAATAAAGATAACGTATTTTTAAACTAAAATTAAATTAAACTAATTAAAATCAGTTAATTGAGTATGCAAGAATGAAGTCAAACCAAAACCCTAGATTAGTAGATTGTATTCTTTTACGTCTCTCAATTGAAGCCCCATCTCTCTCACCAATCTTCCATCCTCCTACGCTCTCTCTTTCTCTGCAATGGCGTCGGATTCCCCTCTCGTTGCTTTACTGTCCCTCACCTACTAAAGGGAGGCTTACGCTTGGATCCCCATGCATCCTCCAGAATCTCGTAAGTTTTCCTTGCAATTCAAAAACCTAAGTTTCTTAATTGTTTACAAAGCTGTCGTTTTTGTGATTCTTGTGTGTTTTTCATCTCTCTCCTTTTTCTCTGGTTCAGATTGAAACAATCAAGGGTTTTAGGTGTTTGTTTGGCTTGTTTCATCGTTCTTAATTATAAGAAATAGTGAAAAGTTTTGTTACAGGTGAATACTTATGGAACCATATATGTTACTTTGTTCTGGGATATGTGGAGGAAAGGCGTTAAACAAAACTTGAAAACCATGAATGGGGTTGGCTTGACAATTCTAACAAAGTAGTGACACGATGCTTTTGTATTATAGGTTGTTGAAGATGTTGGTTTTCATTATTGAGTTTTTTGTGGTTTTAATATGGCTTGTGTAATTATAAAGTATCTTTAGGCTATGCCGCTATGGGATATACACGGTGAGGCATGTTGATGTTGTTAATTAATATTATTGTGATTCATATGGGCTGGATGATTATGCCTTCTCTATTAGGAAGTGGGAAGAGTTTCACAATATTTTTCTTTACTCATGTAAAATCTTTTGGCGTACATGAAAGATTTGTGTTTTACACCATGTCATTGCAATATTTTCTCTAGCCAAAATAAGTTTTATTTGAGTTTTTTCTGACTATGTCTATGATTTAGAGTTATGAGTATGTGGTAGGTGCATTATGACGACTTAAGAGGAATATTTTGATAGGATACTTGATCTATAAAGTTCCTTCTTTTACTAGCTAAACCATTACTATTTCTTAGTGTTTATATTTCCCTTAAGAAAATAATCATCAACTTATAAAGTATTTCCTCTCTGCCCAAGGATAGTGTCGTTTCTATATTAGTCAAGTTTTGCTTTTAGATTTCTATGCTTTGGATTTTTCATTTTACTTTACATTTATTTCATTGGTATGCTCATATTTTGCACTTCTCTAGGTGACTCATAGTGCACTATGCTCATTATGTGAGTCGTGTGACCCAAGGTGATTGATGTTGTAATTTTCTTCCTCAGGTACATTATTGTTTAATTTGTTGTGTTTATACTAGACAACCTTTTCCGGCTTAAGCAACTCCTAAGTCGATTTAATCTACAACATATCACAAAAGAAGTTCCAAGTCGTGCTCAAGGGTTACATAAGACCAAGTAAAACTCAGGGGTTGAAGAAGTGACGATACCACTTTCTTTGCGATATTGTCACCATCGAATCTCAGGCTTAAATGAATGGTGAATTTGTTTAGGTGGCATGAGTTCAATTTTAAGGTTAAATGAATGGTGAATTTGACTAGGTGGCATGAGATGAATTGTAAGGTTAAATGAATGGTGGATTTGTTTAGGTGACATGAGCTTAATCGTAAGGTTAAATGAATGGTGAATTTGTTTAGGTAGCATCAGGCTTGAATCTTTTCTCACTAGAATAACATATTCAACTTTCTTATAGAGTGACATGATAAAATTTTATTGTGACAATAAGTTTCAAAAGGGTGGCCAGATAGACTTTTCATAATGAAAATTGTGAACGAAACCATCTATAAGAGGATTTTTGGTAAAGGATGACAAGATAATTATTGAAGTATGACAGTGTACCTTTACTCCTATGAACATGCAATTCAAATGAAGGTATCACCAATCCATATTCAATTTTCTTAAAGGGTGACAGGATAAAAATTCTATTGTGACATTAAGTTTCAGAAGGTGACAAGATAGACGTTTCATAATTAAAATTGTGAAAGAAACCATCTACTTAATCGGTGTTCGGTCACACTGGCTTACAAGCGGTGCACTTGATGAGACTCTTATCTCTTGCATAGAGTTTGGAAATTGAAACTCAAAGACTTTCCTATCAACGCCCTCGTCCATAAACTGATTATTTTTCTTCTCTTTAATGCTTGTGTACAGATATATCGACTATATCCCCTCTTTTGATGATTTTGAATTCAAAAATCTGTAGGCTTCAAGATCATCTTTACCAGTAAACTTCAAAGAGTGGAAGGTTTACCTTTATGGGCAACACATAGTGCAGATATAGATTGTACTTTTCACAATCAAGGGATAGTTTCTCCACTATTTTTTCCTTAAGGGATTCGAATTTTATAGTATCGGATACAACGAGTGTTATTGACTTCTTATCCCCCCTTCATAAGACCATTTATCTCCCAAGACATTACATTCACCATTAGTAATTAACGTAAGTAAGATGTTGCTTCGACCTGAAAATACACAAATCGTAATACTTAGAAGCAATAAAGGATTATCAAAACAATTCAATCGTATACTACTTACCCATGGTAGAACTCAATGTGAATCAGCACTCTACGATGACTTGTTTGTTCGTATATCAAAACTCGATGAAAAGATAACATTAAACAAAGGTCCGGTGAAACTTTATGTAGAATAATTGATTATTATTGTTTCCATTAAGATTGTTATATTTTAAGATAAAGGAAACGAAATATTTCGTAACAAATAATCTAATTTATTTGCAATTTCCTTTTCCTTTTTAAGTCCGTGACAGGATCACATAGAGGTATGACAGTAGAAAAAAGATATTTTAATCCTTACCAACTTGATCTTGTTGCTCCTGGCATGACAATATAAAATCTAGCCCGAGTAGACTTTGATGGAAATCTCAACCAACTAGTATCTTTGCCATATCTTTGACTTTTATTTTATACTTTAATGATTGGTTATTATTGTTTCCATAAGATTGGTATTTTTTAAAATCGTTAATCTTTCTTATATCCGTTATTTATCTCGTATAAAGGAAACAAATTATTTCGTAACAAATCTAATTCGTTTTGCAATTTCCTTTTCCTAATTAAGTTTGTGACAGGAACATATGGAGGTATGACAGTAGAATAGGCAAGCGTGACAGTATAAAATCTAGATAGAGTAGACTTTGACGGAAATCTCAACCAACTAGTATCTTTGCCATATCTTTGACTTTTCTTTTTTCCTTTTTGCTTCTTATTTTCCCTATATCATAACAAATAAATCATGTAAAAATATATTTTCACATGACTTTTATTTATTAATTTTTTTCAATTTTCGTTTTCTGATTTTAATTTTTTCTTTTTAACAATTCATTTCCAAAAAAACATTACAAATATAAATTCAAATAATTAAACAATAAAATAATAAAAAATAAAATTGCATAAATGCCAAAAATGCATCATTTGCAATTTCCTATAATATGGGGTACTTTTGCAAACTTTTTTTTATACATGGGGTACCCTTGCAAATCCGCCTATAAAAAAGATATATATAAATAAGGATAACATATATAAAATAAACAAATTCAAATTAAAGAAAAGAATAAAAAACCAAATCCTATTTCTAATTTCTTTTTTTGATCCGACCAAAATAGAATTTTTGGTAGAATATTTTTTATATTATAAGGAATAAATAAATACTAAACAAACCATGGATAAATCCAAGCGATCCTTCCTTAAACCTAAGCGGCCTTTTCGCAGGCGCTTGCCCCCGCTCCAGTCGGGGGATCGAATTGATTATAGAAACATGAGTTTAATTAGTCGATTTATTAGTGAACATGGAAAAATATTATCTAGGTGCGTGAATAGGTTGACTCTGAAACAACAACGATTAATTACTATTGCTATAAAACAAGCTCGTATTCTATCTTTGTTAACCTTTCTTAATAACGAAAAACAATTTGAAAGAGCCAAGTCGGCCGTTTAAACTGCGGGTTTTCAAGGTTTTTGAACAAAAAAAAACAATAGGTTTACTTAACAGAATATTTTTTTTAAAAAATTAGAATAATCCGGATTTTTGTTCTCTCGGAAGAAAAATCGAGGAATACATTTTTTTATTGATACTGACTACCTTTGCGCATTTTGACTACTTTATTGTTTTATTATATTATTTAATTTTTCATTTTCGGACTCATTTCTATTCTATCTTCCCTTCCCGGAGTTCCTTCTCCGGGGAACTTTGTTTAAAAAATTTCGGATGCTTTTTTCCAATCTTCTTTTTTTATGATCTCATTGGAAATACTATAAAGACAATTGCTATTTAATATAGCAATTTGTGAAAGTATTTTACGATTAAGAATCAACTACCTCTTGTACATATCATTTATAAAGTTACTATAACAATAGTATATGCCCCTTTCGGGTTCACGATTGCTGCGTTTAGCCGAGTAATCCACAAACGGCGAAAATCTCTCTTTTTCTTATCTATATCTCGATGAGCCGTAAACAAAGCTCTTATTTTTTTGTTGAGCAATAATACGAATAGTTTTTGAATGAGCCCCTCGAAAGCTTGATACAAATAAACGCATTTTTTCTACGTTTCCGAGCTATATATCCTCGTCCGACTCTGGTCATTGAATAAATGAAACTTTGCTAAATAACTAATTGATTTTATTTCTCTTTGAGTTATTTCTTCTTTCCTCACTGGTAATAACAAAACGGATTTTTCCAATGTATACAAAAAATTCCAATGGCTTTTGCTACTATAACCTTCCCGACCACGATTTATTCTTCTTCTTTTTTTCGAGGCATTTCACCTCAACTCCAAATGAGATGAAAATGAAATTGCAAAGATTGTTCTAAATTAAGAAATGTTGATAAGAAGTCATATGAAAAAGTGAGAAGTCGGGCAACAAAGAGACCTTTCAATTGCCATCACATTGGACAAAACTACGAGGTCGAAACCGATTTCAATCATGGAACTGACGACTATAGGTGGATTGAGGATATTCTTGGCATTTCCATAAGTCCACTTGGGTTTGAAAGAATTGTTTCAGTTAGAAGGGATGGATCAAGGTGTGATGTGTATTATCGTGAGGAACAGAGAAATATCCACTTTAGGTTTTCGGAACAAATGGGCCAATATTTGAAGTAAATCAAGAGGACACTTATGAAAAGAAGGATTTTATTTTCAAACTACCTAAAATAGACAACATGATGAAAAAATAAAGGGTAAGAAGTTGTATGATGAAGTTGATCATGTAGAGGATGCTGATTGTGCTACCAAAGAAATTGCCTCTTTATTTACGACAAAATTTTGCGCACTCCGGTTTTTCGGATGCGCACTCCGATTTTGCCCTGATCCTAAACCCGCCCATGATTTTGGTTACTTTTCTTGTGCGGGTTTGAAACCCGCCCATATTATTGTGAGTGCACAAACAAATCGCCTTTATTTATGATGAGAGCAAATTGTAAGGCTCAAGTGGGAGACACTCAAGGACAGAGATATGGTACGTATGTTTGTTTATATTATATTTAGAATTACTCTATTTTGGTGGAATTACATTTAGTAATATGTTTGTTTATATTATATTTAAGATTACTTTTTTTTGGTGGTATTACATTTAGGACTACTGTTGAGCAAAATTATATTTAGGAGTACTTTTTTTAGTGGAATTACATTTAGGACTATTGTGTTTACTTTGTTTCACAGATGCTGAATATGTTGTGAAATCTTTCTACTTATATCTGATGGAAGTTATAGTTATTGCACTATCAAATGAATAAGTTTTATGATTTTCTTATGAAATCTAATTATGGGTCATTTTGATGTGTCTTAGGTACTTAAGCAGGTTGCGTGAGATGCAAGAAATTTAAATGTTTTTAAGTGTTGTTGTTATGGTTCATGAAGCATGCTATTGGATAGGTTCAATTAGACCACTAAAACTCATCTTTTAGTTTTGACAAGTGTTCAAGCTAATAAGTAATTCTCTGCTCCTTTTAGCTGTATCTGAAATGACTTCAATTGATTTTTATTGTACATGAAACTCGTATTTGGCTATCTGGAATTAACTTTTCTCATTTGGCTTTGTTGCCTAAATTATGTAGATCCTTTATTCTTCTTCTTTTTTTCATGTTAATGCCAAATACCAGTAGCTTCTTGATACTGGTGGGGGTGGTTGTGAGTTGTGGCGGTGGCGGGTTTTGATAATGGATTTGCAGGTGTACTTAAATGCATAACAAAGATCATATTATGAAACCGGTACGTTGGAAGCCGATGCAGGAGTTCATGTATAAATTCCGAGGGAGATTAATTGGTGGAAACCAGAGAGGTTTAAACGTAACATCCATAGTGCTTAGAAATGGACACGTTCAAATTGATAGTATTCACAAACTTTGATAAAAATGTGTACATCCACCAATAGACTGATATCAATGTAATTGATTACATACTCTAATATTTAGGAATCTTCCACTTGGTGGATTTAGAATTGATGCTTGAGATTTATTATGACCACATATGTTCAATTGACCAAAAGGTTTATTGGTTTTTCAACATCAAGGAGGGCTTATCAAAGCACCTAAACCAAGTGACGAGAAAGATACGTCGAGAGAGGAAGAGAAGAGCGGTAAACACACACTTTTTCTATATTATGTTTTGTCGTGGTTCATTTATGTTGTGCTTATCATGTTTTGGTTGATTTTGTGTTGCAATTGTTGGTGTTTTGGTTTATATCTATAATGTTGTATGTATGATGATGATGATGAAGATGATGATGATGATGATGATGATTATGATAATGATGATGATGATGATGATGACGATGATGATGACGAAAAAGAAGATGTGGAGGAGGAGGAAGAGGAAGATCCAAATGAACAATTAGTACCTTAACATCCAATAATTGGATCAAGTTTCTTTACGGTAAAATCAAATGCGGTAATTATTTGTCTAAGTGTACTACATCCCAAAAATGATGCAAAAATAGGCGAAAATGAAATTGCAAAGATTGTTGTAAATGGAGAAACATTGATGAGAAGGCATACGAAAAGGTCAGAAGCTGGGCAACGAGGAGACCTTTCAATTGCCATCACATTGACGAAAATACGAGTCTAAAACCAATTTCGATTGTAGAACTGACAACTATAGGTGGATTGATGATATTTCTAGCATTTCCATAAGTTCACTTGGGATTGAAAGAATTGTTTCAATTAGAAGGGACAGATCAAAGTGTGATGTGTATTATCGTGAAGAACAAAACAAGATGCACTTTAGGTTTTCAGAACAAATGGAACAATATTTGAAGAAAATCAATAACACACTTTATGAAATGAAGGATTTCAGTTTAAAGTACCTAAAATAGACAACATGCTAAAAAAAGGGTAAGAAGTTGTATAATGAAGCTGATTATGCAAAAGCTGCTGATTGTGTTGGCAAAGAAATTGCCTCGTTATTTCTGAGTGGAGCAAATTGTAAGGCTTAGGTGCGAGCGCCAGAAGGACAGAGAGATGGTACATGTGTTTGTTTATATTATGTTAAGGATTACTCTGTTTTGGTGGAATAACATTTAGTAATATATTTGTTTATATTATATTTATGATTATTTTTTTTAGTGGTATTACATTTAGGACTACTATTGAGCAAAATTATATTTAGGAGTACTCTTTTTAGTGGAATTACATTTTGGATTACTATTGTCTTCATTTTGATTCACAGATGCTGAGTATGCTATAAAGTTATGTCCCGATGATGAGGAAATAAAGCATGCAACTACCCAAATGATGGAGGTGATGGAGGTTGTCTTTTGCTGCCTTCCTACTACTAATTTAGACTAGTTGTTTCTTTCTACTTATATATGATGGAAGTTTTAGTTATTGCACTATCAAATGAATAAGTTTTATCACTTTTTTATGAAAACTAATTATGGGACATTTTGATGTGTCTTATGTACTTGAGTAGGCTGAGTGAGATGCAAGAAATTTAAATCCTTTTAAATGTTGTTGCTATGGTTCATGAAACATGCTATTGGATAGGTTTAATTAGACCACTAAAACTCATCTTTTAGTGTTCAAACTAATAAGTAATTCTCTGTTCCTTTTAGCTGGATCTTAATTGACTTTAATTGACTTTTATTGCATATAAAACTCCTATTTGTCTATCTTGTGTTACCTTTTCTAATTTGGCTTTGTTGTCTACTTTATGTAGATCCTTTATTCTTCTTCTTTTTTTCATGTTGATGCCAAATACCACTAGCTTCTTGATGCTGGTGGGGGTGGTTGTGAGTAGTGGTGGTGGCAGGTTTTTGATAATGGATTTACAGGTGTACGTCAATGCATAAAAAGATCATATTATGAAATCGATACGGTGGAGGCCAATGCATGAGTTCATGTATAAATTCGGAGGGAGATTAATTGGTAGAAACCTGAGAGGTTTACACGTAACATCCAAAGCGCTTGAAATGGACACATTCAAATTGGTAGTATTCACAAAATCTGGTCAATATGTGTGCATCCACCAATAAACTGAGATCAATGTAATTGATTACATATCCTAATATATAGATATCTTCCACTCGGTGGATTTAGTGATGATGTTAGAGATTTATTATGGCCAGATATGTTCAATTGACCAAAATATTTATTGGTTTTTCAACAACAAAAAAGGCTTATCAAAACACCTAAACCAAGTGATGAAAAAGATACGTCGAGGGAGGAAGAGAAGAGCGATGAATGCACACTTTTGCTATATTATATTCTGTCGTGGTTCATTTATGTCATGTTTATCATGTTTTGGTTGATTTTGTGTTGCAATTGTTGATCTTTTGATTTAAATGTATGATGTTGTATGTATGTATGTATGACGATGATGACGATGATGATAATGATGACAAAGAAGATGTGGAAGAGGAAGACATTGAAGATCCAAATGAACAATTAGTGCCTCAACGTCCATTAATTGGATCAACTTTGTTTGGTAGGAGCAAATGCGGCAATTATGTGTCTAAGTGCACTACGTCCCAAAAATGATGGAAAAGTAGGCGAAGATGAAATTGCAAAGATTGTTCTAAATGGAGAAACGTTGATAATAAAGAATATGAAAAAGTGAGAAGTAGGTCAGCGAAGAGACCTTTCAATTGCCATCACATTGGAGGAAACTGCGAGTTTGAAATTGATTTCGATTGTGGAACTGACGAATATAGGTGGATTGATGATATTTCTAGCATTCCCATAAGTTCACTTGGGTTTGAAAGAATCGTTTCAATTAGAAGGGACGGATCAAAGTGTGATGTGTATTATCGTGAGGAACAGAGCAAGATGCACTTTAGGTTTTCGGAACAAATGGGACAATATTTGAAGAAAATCAAGAGCACACTTGATGAAAAGAAGGAATTCAGTTCAAACTACCTAAAATAGAAAACACACTGAAAAAAAGAAAGGGTAAGAAGTTGTATGATGAAAGTGATTATGCAAAGGCTGCTGATTGTGCTACCAAAGAAATTGCCTCTTTATTTCCGACGAGAGCAAATTATAAGGCTTAGGTGGGAGACACGAAAGGACAAAGAGATGGTACGTATGTTGTTTATAATATATTTAGGATTACTCTGTTTTAGTAGAATTACATTTAGTAATATGTTTGCTTAGATTATATTTAGGATTACTTTTTTTTGCTGGTACTACATTTAGGAATACTATTGAGCAAAATTATATTTAGGAGTACTTTTTTGGTGGAATTACATTTCGGATTACTACTGTATTTATTTTGTTTCCCAGATGCTAAGTATGCTATAAAATTATGTCCTGATGATGAGGAAATCAAGCATGTCGCTACCCAAATGATGAAGGTGATGGAGGCTGTCTTTTGTTGCCTTTCTACTACTAATTTAGACTCGGTGTTTCTTTCTACTTATATATGATGGAAGTTCTAGTTATTGTACTATCAAATGAATAATAAGTTTTATCACTTATTATGAAATCTAATTACGGGTCATTTTGATGTGTTTTAGGTACTTGAGCAGGCTGAGTGAGATGCAAGAAATTTAAATCCTTTTAAGTGCTGTTGCTATGGTTCAGGAAGCATGCTATTGGATAGGTTTAATTAGACCACTAAAACTCATCTTTTAGTTTTGACAAGTGTTCAAGCTAATAAGTAATTCCTTGCTCCTTTTAGCTGGATCTTAATTGACTTTAATTGTTAATAAAACTCGTATTTGTCTATCTTGTGTTACCTTTTCTAATTTGGCTTTGTTGGCTACATTATGTAGATCCTTTATTCTTCTTCGTTTTTTTCATGTTGATGCCAAATACCACTAGCTTCTTGATGATGGTGGGGGTGGTTGTGAGTAGTGGTGGTGGTGGATTTTTGATAATGGATTTGCATATGTACGTCAATGCATAAAAAAGATCATATTATGAAACCGGTATGGTGGAGGCCGATGCATGAGTTCATGTATAAATTCCGAGGGAGATTAATCTGTGAAAATTTGAGAGGTTTACACGTAATATCTAGAGCACATAGAAATGGACATGTTCAAATTGGTAGTATTCACAAAATCTGATCAATATGTGTACATCCACCAATAAACTGAGATCAATGTAATTGATTATATATTCTAATATATAGGAAACATCTACTCGGTGGATTTATGGATGATGCTAGAGATTTATTATGGCCACATATGTTCAATTGACAAAAAGGTTTATTGGTTTTTCAATATGAAAAAGGGCTTATCAAAGCACCAAAACCAAGTGCCGAGAAAGATACGTCGATCGAGGAAGAGAAGAATGGTGAACACACACTTTTGCTATATTATATTCTGTCGTGGTTCATTTATGTCGTCTTTATCATGTTTTGGTTGATTTTGTGTTGCAATTGTTGATCTTTTGGTTTAAATATATGATGTTGTATGTATGTATGTATGTATCTATGTATGATGATGACGATGATGATAATGATGACAAAGAAGATGTGGAAGAGGAGGAAGTGGAAGATCCAAATGAACGATTAGTGCCTCAACACCCATTAATTGGATCAACTTTGTTTAGGGTAAAAGCAAAGGCGGCAATTATGTGTTTGAGTGCACTATGTCCCAAAAATGATGCAAAAGTAGGCAAAGATGAAATTGCAAAGATTTTTCGAAATGGAGAAACGTTGATAATAAAGTATATGAAAAAGTGAGAAGTCGATCAACGAAGAGACCTTTCACTTCCTATCACATTGGACAAAACTGCGAGTCTGAAAAAGATTTCGATTGTGGAACTGACGACTATAGGTGGATTGATGATATTCCTAGCATTCCCTTAAGTTCACTTGGGTTTGAAAGAATTGTTTTAGTTAGAAGTGACGGATCAAGGTGTAATGTCTATTATCATGAGGAACAGAGCAAGATTCACTTTATGTTTTTGGAAAAAATTGGACAATATTTGAAGAAAATCAAGATCACGCTTGATGAAAAGAAGAATTTCAGTTTCAAACTACCTAAAATAGACAACACACTTAAAAAAAAGAAAGGGTAAGAAGTTGTATGATGAAGTTGATTATGCAGAGGCTGTTGATTGTGCTATCAAAGATATTGCCTCTTTATTTCTGACGAGAGCAAATTGTAAGGCTCAGGTGGGAGACACACAAGGACATAGAGATGGTATGTACGTTTGTTTATATTATATTTAGGATTACTCTATTTTGGTGGAATTATATTTAGGAATATGCTTGTTTATATTATATTTAGGATTATTTTTTTTGGCGGAATTACATTTAGGATTACTATTGTGTTTATTTTGTTTCACAGATGCTGAGTATGCTATATAATTATGTCCTGATGATGAAAAAATCAAGCATGCAGCTACCCAAATGATGGAGATGATGAAGGTTATCTTCTGCTTCTTTCCTACTAATGATTTATACTAGTTTTTTCTTTCTACTTTTATATTATGAAGTTCTACGTATTGCACTATAAAGTTTTATCAGTTTTTATGAAATCGTTCTACTTATATATGATGGAATTTCTAGTTATTGCAATACCAAATGAATAAGTTTGTTTCACTTTTTATGAAATCTAATTATGAGTCATTTTGATGTGTCTTAGGTACTTGAGCAGGCTGAGCGAGATGCAAGAAATTTAAATCCTTTTAAGTGCTATTGTTATGGTTCATGAAGCATACTATTGGATAGGTTCAATTAGACCATTAAAACTCATCTTTTAGTTTTGATAAGTGTTCAGGCTTATAAATAATTGTCTGCTCCTTTTAGCTGAATCTTAATTGACTTTTATTGTATATGAAACTCGTATTTGGCTATCTTGTGTTACCTTTCCTCATTTGGCTTTGTTGTCTACATTATGTAGATCCTTTATTCTTCTTTTTTTCATGTTGATGCCAAATACCAATAGCTTATTGATGCTGGTGGGGGTGTATGTGAGTATTGGCGGTGGCGGGCTTTGATAGTGGATTTGTAGGTGTACGTTAATGCATAACAAAGATCATATTATGAAACCGGTATGATGGAAGCCGATGTATGAGTTCATGTATAAATTCTGAGGGAGATTAATCAGTGGAAACCTGAGAGGTTTACACATAACATCCAAATCCCTTAGAAATGAAGAAGTTCAAATGGGAAGTATTCATAAAATCTGATCAATATATGTACATCCACCAGCAAACTAAGATCAATGTAAGCAATTACATACTCTAATATATAGGAATCTTCCACTCGGTGGATTTAGAGTTGATCGTAGGGATTTATTATGGCCACGTATGTTCAATTGACCAAAAGGTTTATTGGTTTTTCAACATCAAAAAGGGCTTATCAAAGAACCTAAACCAAGTGACGAGAAAGATATGTCAAGCGAAGAAGAGAGGAGCGGTAAACTCATACTTTTGCTATATTATCTTTAGTTGTGGTTCATTTATGTCGTGTTTATGTTGTTTTGGTTGATTTTGTGTTGCAATTGTTGATCTTTTGGTTTATATGTATGATGATGTATGATGATGATGATGACGACGACGACGACGACGACGAAGATGATGATAATGATGATGTTGATGATGGCGATGATGATGGAGAGGAAGAAGATGTATAGGAGGGTGAAGAGGAAGATCAAAATGAACAACTAGTGCCTCAACTTCCAATAATTGGATCAACTTTGTTTAGGGTAAAAGCAAAGGCGACAAGTATATGTTTGAGTGCACTACATCACAAAAATGATGCAAAAATAGGCGAAAATGAAATTGCAAAGATTGTTCTAAATGGAGAAGTATTGATAAGAAGGCATATGAAAAAGTGAGAAGCCGAGCAGCAAAGATACCTTTCAATTTCCATCTTATTGGAATCTTCCACTTGGTGGATCAATGTACTTGATTATAAACTCTAATTTATAGGAATCCTCCACTTGGTGGATTTGGAATTGATGCTAGAGATTTATTATGGCCACATATGTTCAATTGACCAAAAGGTTTATTGGTTTTTCAACATCAAAAAGAGCTTATCAAAGCACCTAAACTAAGTGACGAGAAAGATACGTCGAGCGAGAAAGATAAGAGCGGTAAAGTCACACTTTTGCTATATTATCTTTAGTCGTGGTTCATTTAAGTCGTGTTTTCTTTATTATGAAAGTATTTTGAAATATCCTGTGGAATAATAGTTGTCATAGAAATCTTAAGGTTGGGTTGAGTTAGCAAGTCGCGAAAGCAGATGTTTATTCAATTTAATTTTAAATTATAAGTGCTTAAAGGTCTAGATTTTAATTTGCAAGTCACGAAAGTGGATATTTAATTGAGTCTAGATATGTTTGTTAACATTCAAAAGAATTTAGAGGATACATTAGACAATGGACTTTAAACAAAGTCATAATTAAGATTTTGCAATCATCCTTTATTGTCTACCAAAGCATTGTTGCGGGGATCCTTGATCTTAGAAGCTTTTCTCTCATTGATTTCTCTCATATTTACTTGTTTATTTGTCATAGTTCATTTCATAAGCTAAAATCATCTTGTTACTAAGGATTTTTCTCCTCACTATTATCAGTGGAGTTCTCATGGGTTATACATGTTTGGATTAATTAGTTTTGTGCAGTTGAAATTTTGCTTAGAATTGTAATTTGATATTTAGTGACTAAGTGGACTATATTTAGCGACTAAGTGGATGCTATTTAGCATCTAAGTAGTCGATGAAGTCTTCAAAAACAATCTTCCTGCAAAAGAATTAGCTAAGTGTTGAATAAGAATAAAGCTTTATTAACGACCACGTGGTCGCTAAATACTAAAAGAAATAAGGGATATAGTCTAAAATTTTGAACTTTTATACATGATTTATTGTTGAATTAGGGACCACGTGGTTGCGAAATCTGAAATAGTGACCACATGGTCACTAATTTGCGACCATGTGATTGCAAAATAATAATCTAAATTGAATAGGCAGCATATATTGGTTTATATGTAAAATGTGTGAATTGATGTATTTGCGTATAATGGACGACTTTTTGAACGACCAGTTTGTTGCTAGCATTGAGCAATTTGTTGAGTTCTCCAAGTCGAAGCCGAGCTTTAACCTGCAAGAATTACAGTGTCCTTGTCGGAAATACAAGAATAGAAAGTTGATTTCTATAGATGAGGTGCGTGATCATCTTGTTACCAAGGATTTTTCTCCACACTATTACTAGTGGAGTTCTCATGGGGAGACAGATGAGATGTATACTACATTGATGGCTTTGTCTAAACAACATGAAGGTTGTACTAGTAATGATCCGATGCTAGTAGTTCTTGAGTATATGAATCCAATGGAGCGGATGGTTTATGATGGTTTTAATTTTTCACCTCATTACACTAGCCCCGTATAAAATGAGGTGGTACGAACCGAGAGGGAGCAGTATTATGCCAAAGCGCCTAATCCCGATGCACAACGTATGTACAATATGTTGGCGGCCGCGAATAGGCAGTTGTGGCCTAGATGTGATGTCACCTATTTGGAGGTGGCAACTGAGCTACTTAGCCTAAAGTCAAAGTTAAGGTTGACGGAGCAAGGATACAACATGAATTCGGATTTTTGCGGATACATATCTCACCCTGACACAACATTACCGACCAATTTCTATGACACAAAAAGACTAGTTGAGGGTCTTGATTTAGCATATGAAGCTGAGTACTCAACATTCAAAATATGTACACATACTAGATGGGGGAGAGTACTCAACATTCAAAATATGTACACATACTAGATGGGGGCAAGGCAAGATAAAGCTCATTACCCACTCTCGTATGTCTTACTTGCCAAACACCCAACAGTTACAGAGGCTATATGCAATGATAGTGACTGCTAAACACATGCGATGACATGCATAGAATATTCAATGATACAAGAATATAGGGTGATGCGATACCCGTCAAATGCACATGCACGAAGTCATTTCAATGTAGTGTCGCCAGATTTCGCCGCAAAATCGCAAAATGTTAGACTAGGGTTGTGCACGGATGGTTTCAATCCGTTCGGTTCTTCGGAGCATTAGTACTCTTCGTGGCCTGTGATTTTGACAACATACAATCTTTCACCGTCAATGTGTATGCGAGAAGAGGTTATGTTTTTGACGGGTATTGACCCTGTACCAAAAAGCCCGAAGCAAAATTTAGATGTCTATTTGCACCCGTTCATAGCCGAGCTAAAGAGTGTGTATTAATAGGGTGAACACATACAACACATGGAGGAAGCAAAATTTGTCATGCGTGCGGATGTATTGTGGACAATTAGCGACTTTCCAACATATTCGATGTTGTTTTGGATTTGTGATTTATTTATAAACATGCATTGACCGCTAAGCTTCGGCACTGACAAGGAGGACTACTACGGTGTGGTAGACAAAATAATGGAGCTCAATTACATATTGCCAACTATCAAGCGTCCGATTCTCTTCAACTGCTTGTGGTTTGACACTAGTAGTGGAGGGACTCACATTCACCATTATCTAAAGCTTGTTGATGTGAATATGTATAAAATATTGAGAACGAATGGTCGTTACATTTTAGCACATCAAGCCAATCAAGTTTACTTCCTCGACTACCCAAAGGTGTGGTGTACATATGCTGATTGGATTATGGTATGTAGAGTGAAGTCACACCAGTGGCTTGATGAAGGTACTACTGCGATATGTTTCAGATTTGTGATTTATTTATAAATATGCATTGACCCGATATATTTTTATGTATGTTGCACTTCTGGGAAATATGCTTTCCCTTATTGCATGGAGGACACATATACATTTTATCTAACGCATAGCCATAAAATGTGTTGGTTCGACTATCACATGAGGTTTACAAAAGAAGATCATCGCTTCCGAAAAACCAAGATCGACTTCAAGAAGGGTATAAGGGTTAGGAGTAGTCCCCCAATACTCCGTGATGGATAGGAGATATTATAACAAATTGATAGAATGCGGATGTTAAAGGTAACTGAAGTGGGAGCCGAGGAGCACAATGGCATAGTGAGTAGAGGTTCGGGTTGGAAGAAGAAAAACATTTTCTGTGAGATACCTTACTGTGCAAGTCTATTGGTAAGACATAATTTAGATGTCATGCACATTGAAAAAATGTCTTCGATTACGTATTCTTTAGCATTCTTGGCGTTCCGGAAAAGTCTAAATACAATTTGGAGACAAGAAAGGATCTAAAGGATTTGTGCAAGTGCCGAAGTTGGAACCCAACATGGATGATACTAATGAGAGGGAATTACTTGACAACAAATAATTTTATAGTCAAGACCCCACTGAGTACAGGGGAGTCAGGATCGTTTCACGGGAAGCACGGTTGTTTGTCTATCGACTACTAAAAACAGGAAAAACAAGCAAAAACACACACGACCAACCTCGTTAACGAACTTGTCATGGTCGTTAACGAACCTGGGCAACTACTTAGAACACACACTAACGAGCTAAAACACAGGGTCGGTACCGAGTCACTAACTCGATAACGAATAATAACGAAAGATAAACCTTATAAAATAAATAACATAGGACAAGGGTTACCACAACATAGCTATGCATATAAACTCATAAGAAGATAAAGATCATGCCTTTAGAAAGATAGATTCATCAACTTTTGCTGATTAGCAAGCAAATTAATTAATTCTCATAAATCAATTCACTCAATCACTTATTTTGGAATCAAAGCTTGAAACTTTCGTAATCGAACAATATCAACCTTCAAGTCAACAACTTTCTCTTTCGATCAAATTGAGAACTCAAATTACTTCGACTATCGTCTAAGCATATATACAACAAGCAATAAAAAATAGATAGAAAGGCGTTCAAAACATCAACTTCACTTGTCTAATATGCATAACTATGATGGGTTTCAACCCTGATCCTAGATAAGAAAACTACTCACAACTCATCATCATAAAGCAAACAACTTTAATAAGAGAAAACATTGAAAACAAAACAAACTCACTTGAAATTAATAAGAGAAATATCGTCTTACAATATCCAGAAGAAACCGAAAACACAGGAATACCGAACAGAAAATTGACTAACGATCCAAACCTCTCTCTCTCTCTCTCGATAGACTTTGGCTCGCAATCCTTCTACTCGTCTCTCCCCTCGATTCGGTTCTCCACTCTAATGATAGATAATAGCTCCCCTTAACTTCAACGATCGATCATCCCCAAAACTAAAGAGGGGACAAGTGTATTTATAGAGAAACTATTCTATCTAAAAAGCTATCTTATTAAAAAGACCTAAAAGATAAAAACTAACTCTACAAGATAACAAGATAAAAGATATAAGATAGAACTACCCTAAGATCATTTAAAACTGTACCAACACGAAATCTTCGTTAACGATTTCCGCACAGGGTCGGTAGACATCACAAAATCCGCCAGAAAATTCTATCTTTATGCCTCGTTAACGACCCTTCACAGGTTCGTTAACGAGTCTGGGATTTGGCTTCTCTTCAACTCTTCTTCAACTTAAAACTTGGACTTCACTTGATCTTCTCATGCCATCTGACCTCTTTAACTTCAAGTATTCCATCCTCCACCATAACACTTCAGTTCAGCTCAAAAAGCGCTCTTTTCTGCTAAAAACCTACAAAAAGACACAAAACGGAGTAGCTTCCATACTTTTCACAAAATATGCAAACTCATCCAAAAACACACAAAACTAACTCTAAAACCTACTAAAACTAAACCTAAACAAACTAAGAAACACGCCAAAAACTATACTAAAAACACGAATATCAAAATACCTCAATCTTAGACTTGCTTGTCCTCAAGCAATCACTAGACACAACCATGACCAAACAATCATGCTCATCAAGTAAATAGCCATCAACTAAAAAGCAACATCAAGACATAGCAGAAAATAGCAAATGACTATTAACGTCATCACACATATATAAGCACTTAAGTAGACACAAGCAAATACAATCCAACCTCACTAGGGATATATGTGTTTCACTCAACTCTTAAGTGTTTAGGCTTATAAATTCATTCTCTCAACTCATCTTATATGCAAAAACTCATAGAAATTGGAACTTATATCACCAAACTCTCCACCTAAGATTTGTCAAAACAAGCAAAAATCATCAAGAGAACTTAGGCTCAATGAAAAACTTCATAGAAGCTTCCATTCGGCCGGGTTGTAATGGGGCTTGGTAAAAACAATAAGGCGTTGAAATATTTTGGTCATGTGGTGCTAATAATATCCGGGAATCAAAGACTCCTAAAATCTCACACATAACATCAAAACTCTCATAAGAGATCATACCAAACTCACTCTACAAATATTATGCTCATACTCTTCACCCAAATCTTCCCTAAAAGTCTGATAAAACATTAAAAGAATCTCTGGCTTATCTTTCAAACACTAATGCACATCTTCTTTCTCTCTCTTTTTTTTTCTTTCTTATATATCATATTTCAGCTCTTTTTCTTCTTTTTTCTTTTTTTCTTCTTTTTCGAACAACCTCGTTAACGAACCAACTAGGTCGTTAACGAGCTTCATCGTGTACTCATCCTCTCCTTTTTTCAACAACAACTTCCTTTTTGTGCATCCTTTTCTTACCAAGAGATCTTCTTACAAATAAACACAAGAGACTTCCAATCTACCCTCCCCAAAACCCTAAATTTCGAACCAAACATCACAACTTTTTCACTCAACAAAATAAACCTCTCCAAACTAAGTCCTAATCCCCGGATATGGTCAAGCTTATCTCGTCTAGGAAACAATTTTGTGGAGCTAAAAATAAAAGGCTTCAGGCTCAAATTGGTTGTCAAAAAGAGGGATCATATAAGGGTGGATAGGGATTAATAGGGCTTATGAAAATAAGTTCTCCATCATATGACTTTCACAAGTAATGAACTATAAATCTCATATAGGTCTCAATAAATAGATAACCATCACAATTCCAAGAGATAATATACATAAAGAGAGTAAAACACACAAGAAAAGAAGAGGTATTCATTAATGTTCTCCCTATAAGGCCAAAAATAAATCACAAGGTATTTTTTTATTGGATTGCATCACTTACGCTAAAAAGTATACATGCTCAATTTCATCAAATGCTATTCCTCTATAAAAACAACTTTATATCAAGCATCAGGATATACTATCAAAGTCATGCTTTCAAGGAATTATATGATCATGCTAGTAATTACTATCATAGAACCAAAAGAAAGGGCATTTATCCATTCTAAAACTCTTTTTGGAATTTTTCAATTTTTTTCAATTTTTTTTGTCTTAAAGCAAAGAACTACTTAAAATAAACAAAACACCAAAAACAAACAAGACACACAAGTTTTCTACCCTTTCCCACCCCATACTTAAAATTACAGTGTCCCCAATGTAATAAAAATAAGCAGAAGAAAAGAATAGAAAAGAAAAAGAAAAAGAAAAGAAAACAGAAAAACTTACAAGATATTTGAAGCAGAAAAGAAACAACTTCTAAAACTGGATCAACGCCTTGGTGGTGGGAACCGTTGCTCAAAGTTCCCCATAAAGTCATACACCGTCCTCCAACGCTCTGCATCATCCGCCTATCTCTTTTGATGCCTCGCATCATCTAAAGCCATGCGAGCAGAGTAAACACTCTCCCACCGATGCATCCTTTGGTGGAGATGATTCTATTACAAGTGAAGCTGCTGAATCTGAAATGAGAGATCGTCGGCCCATGGAGGTAGAATACTCGATCTAGTGTAATCGGGCTGAGGAGGTGGTGGGTAGTGGTTGTGAGACTAGAAGTGGTCTTGAAAAGTTACCGGATTGTAAGGCATAAGACCATAGGAATGTGGCTCAACAGGTGGCTGCGGGGGATCGTTACCGAAGTTGTGTGCCTCGGTAGTAGCCTCGAAATGGTCGTTAACGACCCTGGTGGGCTCGTTAACGAAGCTGTTGTTGCCCAAAATTTTAGTATCGAGGTCGTCGTCCTCGATGTCGAGCTCTTCCGTGCCCGCATCAGTAGCTGCTTCAGTCTCATCATCATCATCATCATCGTCCATAGCCTCTCCCTTCCTCTCAAACCGTGTCTCACACGGCCTAAGCGAAGGCTCATTCTGCGGCTTGTGCTCTAACGGGAAAGCATGACCCATCCATGACTCGTACCAGTTTGGTACGTATAGCAGCTCCAAATTACCCAGGGTGGGTATGGCATCTCGGCCTTGAACTTTTGTAGTATACCCGCCCTCAACCTGAGTAAAAATGTTGAAGCTAAACCAGTAATTCCGGTTGAGCAATTGGGCTTGGGACGTCGTGTAGAGGGTGAGATCGACTCCAAGATTGGTCGCCAGGAGACTAACCAAAATTCCTGTACCACACTTCCTTTGACTTCATCCCTTGCTTCTCCACATATTGTAGCCATTCATACCCCAAGTTCAATGGGGCGGGATCTTCAAAGAGTATGGTACGAAGGCATGCTACTTCCATCCTCGTTGGCTTTTTCAACTCTCTCTTGGGCCAAAATGTAGCTGCTAGGACTCAGAGAATGATCCGGAAAATGGGGTTGATGATGCTTGCCCCTGAAAGTGTTGTAGCGGAAGGCTCTACTTTTCCGGTGATATAGCTCTAAGTCCTTGTCACCTTGTAGTCCTTGATGTTGTAGTCCCGAGAAGGATTAGGGAGCTCGAGAATACCATTGAACTCCGCCATAGTGAACTCACGACTAACATTGCCGAGCTTGAATCTAATCCGTCCTGCCGAAGTCTTTGTCGGGAATCTTGTTTCTAGAGTGGCAAGGAACTCAGAAGTGAGAGCCGGAAAATGCGGTACCTCTTCCTTCTTCAACAAGTGAGGCATGCCAAGAATTACAAAGGCCTCTTTGACATCGTCATAAAGCTTCATCGCCTTAGCACTTGACCTTGAGAACCACCTAGTATAGTGGTCCTTGTCTAATATGGCATTGAATCGGTTAGCTTGTGCTTGAGTTCGCAAGATCACATTATCCTTACGCGAAGGAGATAGGGACCGTTGAGTCCTCTTCTTCTTGTCGGCTCTTGTTGTAGCTTTGCTAGAAATTGCCATATGGACCTATAGAAGTATGAATTGACAAAGATAAGATCCATACAAATCAATAGAAAAGAGACCCCATACTTGGTCTCGAAATTGCTCTCGAAGTGCCTCGTTAACGACCCAACTAGGGTCGGTAACGAGCCTGGACTAGTGTCTTGGACTGGGAAATTTAGAAGGTCGCTAACGAGCCTGGACAGGTCGTTAACGTGCTTGTACGAGAACCAATCGCAGTTTCCGAGTGCAAAATACTCCAAAATTATGCAATAAATCAAGCATGCATTACACACAATCCTACATAAGACACACAAACAGGTATATGCACCCCATACTTGCCCGATTACCCATCCCGAGCATGCTTAAATTGCCCAAAAAAAAACTCATGGTGGAGATCACTCAATTCTAGAACATGGTAATTCATGCTTTTTCTAATCAAATTTCAATCAAAAATCAAGCAAGAACAAGCCAAAATAAATCAAGATCAAACACCAATATATAAAGCAATAAAATCATTGAGCAAAAATAAACATGCCATTCAACCACTTCATACAAGATCAAAATATGAAGCTTTTACCCCTAAAATCACGAATCATGCAAATAGAGAGTTAGGGTTTTAGAATTCATACCGTTGGATCAAGAAATTGAAGGACAAGATTTGAAATTGGGAGTGGTTAACGACCTTGAGTCCTCGCCGGTAACGAATGCAAGGGTTGCGGGTTCGTTAATAGGGTAAAATTCCGGGGGTAGGGTGGTGGTGCAAATTCTGATCGGTGGAGAGAACAACCGGTAGGATTTTCAGAGTTTAAGCTTTGGATTGGGAATTTGAAAGTGGATTTTGGGAATTTTGGAAGGGCTTTTATGGGAGAGGGCTAGAGGTAGGGGAATAGGGTAAGAGCGGCACGATAGTAAAAGATAGAAGATAAATTTAGGTAAAAAAACTTATCTGCCCGTCCGCTTATTCGGGTCGCCAAACTGGGTCGTTAACGACCCTAGTGGGGGTCGTTAACGAGCCTGTGTATCCTCATTCGAGTGATTTTCCAAGCCCAACTTCCTGTTTAAAGTTAGCCTAAAAACAATTCTACCTTACTACCTTAAAAAAACTACTAAAAACTCAAAAGAAAGCTAAGAAAAAGATCTAAAAATAAAGGAAAAACTAAAACTAAAACTGGGTTGCCTCCCGTAAGTGCTATTTTTAACATCGTCAGCCCGACGTACTTACCTTGGCTAGTCCGATGTTGTAAGAGCCATGGTGACTCTAATCTCTTCATCCCGGTCTGGTTGTTCATGAAACTTTTTCAATCGGTGGCCGTTAACTTTGAAGATAGCGCCTTGGTTATCGATCAACTCTACCGCCCTGTGAGGATAGATGTGGTGAACCACAAATGGCCCGCTCCATCTTGTCCTTAGCTTTCCTGGGAATAGACGGATTCTAGAGTTAAAGAGAAGTACCTTGTCACCAACTTCATAGGTTTTGGGCACCAATTTCTGATCATGCCACCGTTTGGTGCGCTCTTTGTAGATTTCGGCATTTTCGTACGCCTTAAGCCTCAGCTCCTCTAGTGCTTTCAAGTCCATGAATCATTTTGCTCCGGCTGCGTCGAGGTTCATGTTGAGCTCCTTAAGAGCCAAAAATGCTTTATGTTCCATCTCGATCGGTAAATGGCATGCTTTGCCATACACTAGATTGTAGGGGGTGGTGCGTAGGGGCGTCTTGTATGCCGTCATATATGCCCATAGAGCGTCGTCCAACTTGGACGACCAATCCTTCCTAGAGCGGGATACCATCTTTTCCAATATGCTCTTGATCTCCCTATTTGAAACTTCAACTTGGCCACTAGTTTGGGGATGGTATGGTGTTGCCACCCGGTGTGATACCCCATACTTAGCCAAAAGTGCTTCAAAGCTCCGCTTAATGAAATGAGATCCACCATCACTAATGAGGACCCTTGGGACACCAAACCTGGGAAAAATGTTGGTTTTAATAAATTTGGCCACGGTTTTAGCATCATTGGTCCTTGTAGCAACGGCCTCCACCCACTTAGAGACGTAATCAACCGCAACCAAGATATACTTCTAGGGGCTCGATGCGGGAAAAGGTCCCATGAAGTCTATGTCGCATACGTCGAATAACTCGACCTCTAGTATCCCGGTTAGCGGCTTCTCGTATCTCCAAGTGATGTTACCCGAGCGTTGGCATTCATTACATGCTGTCACATATGCCTGTACATCTGTAAAAATAGTTGGCCAATAGAGACCACTTTGAAGAATCTTCAACATGGTCTTGAATCCTTTTGCATGGCTTCCAGTAGGATGTGTGTGACATTGACGGATCACGCTCTCTATCTCTTTTTCTGGAATACAGCGTCTAAAGAGGTGATCACTTCCTTGCTTGAACAAGTAAGGATCATCCCAATAGTACTGCTTTACATCGTGAAGGAACTTCTTTTTCTTTTGTGGGGTTAGTCCTTCGGGGATTACGCCTCCTAGAAGATAGTTAGCAAAATCCGCAAACCAAGGGGCTTTTGACCCTTTAACAACATGGATTGATGTGAAAGAAGTAGAAGCAAGAGGCGAGGAAGGGATTGTATTGGATTGTATGAGTTCTGGTTGAGAAAACTTACCTGAATGGGTCGTTACTGAATATGTTTGGATCGTTAACGACCCTGGAGTTGATATGGTACCCTCTGTAACGACTTCACGTGGCTTGGTAATGAGCTTCCCGAGTGTTGTGTTGATGCACTTGGAGTCTGCGCCGTCGTGAACTATGCCATCCAGCCTCGGTGATTCATCAACAACCCTGAAGGGATCGGTAACGAGGGCCTTGTCGAGTTCGACCTCGTTCAGCGTGAGGTGTTCGTCTGGTCTGGAATCATTGATTGGCACTTCGTTGTTGGATTCGATGATATGCTCAACCGACAACCTTGATAGGTTATCTGCTACTAAGTTTTCTACTCCTTTTTTATCTCTGATTTCATGATCAAATTCCTGCAATAAGAGCATCCAACGAAGCAATCTAGGCTTGGCATTCTTTTTGGCCATTAGATATCTAACGGCCTCGTGGTCAGTATAAACGATCACCTTTGAACCAACAAGATAGGACCGGAATTTTTTGAAGGCAAATACCACTGCTAGGAATTCCTTCTCTGTTGTGGTATACTTACTCTGCGCCTCGTTGATAGCTCGCATATAGGAGTAGTTTAGGTGCATGTTTTATATATATTTCAGCTAGTTTTAGGTTGGTTTTTATGTAGTTTTTAGGTTTTTGTGTTGTCGGGTATTATGCCCTGGTTTGCTCGGTTTTGCGGGTATTAGGTTCAGGAGCAACAGCGGGGCGAGGAGTAGATTGACGATGGCGGTGGTGGACAAGCTAGAAGAGAGCAAGGAGATGCTAGGATGAAGATTGAAGAAGAAGAAAAGCTAAGACAAGAGGATAAAGAAGCTCGGTGAGCTAGCCCGAGCAATCTAGCCGCGCATTTTGAACTGGACCCAACTGCGCGGGATGGAAAAATGCGCGGTCGCGCAATAAGGGAAACCGCACAATTCTAGAGTTCACGCGGACAACATTGGGCCGAAGGATTTGGGCCAAGTTTGGTTTATGGGCTTATGTCTTATCCGAGTAGTGTTAATGATATAGCTTTTGAGGGTTATTTTTAGAGACATATTTAAATCTTATGTTAGTTTATTTTCTCATAACTTTAGATCATAACTTTTGGAGGCTAAAGTTTTTCTCTCTGGAGGCAGACTTTGAATCTCTTGTAAGTTAGCTTTTAATTTAATTATGCAATACTAAATTTCTTTGTGTTTGACTAGTTATTGAAATCATAGATTGCATAGTATTGTGAGGTTTGATTGATTCTCAACAACTTGAATAGGTTTTATTCCCTGTGCTTAATTGAATCAGAATTATTCTAGGGTTTTGTTAGATTGATCACCTAATAGAATTTCTAGGTTAATTTACAACTAATCTGATTAATGCCCGTTCGGGGTTGATTAGATAAAGTAGCATCTATAATTGTTTAAGACTCGTTCGGGCTATTCAATTGTAGAAGGGAATAAATCCACATATAACTTAGATGTGTGTTTGCTCTAAGTGTTTGTTTCTATTGATAACTTGACTCGTAAAGCTGTCGTTTAATTGAATCTAGACGTTGTTTTAGGTTGTTAAATGATTAGGGTTGTTTAGACTGTTAGTTCTTTCAAATATTTATGAAGTTTGGGTCATAATCCTTAGTAGGAGTATAATCCACAATAGATTATTCAAGGGAATTGAGAATCAAGAGAATCAATGATCAATAAGCATATCTATGATGGATGCAACTAGTTGAGCACGTTTTTCTCATATTTGTCAAACTCAATCATATTTGCATTCTTAGATAGTTTTCAACTTTGCATATTAGATTAGAATTTCAATCATTAAAACCCCTGTTATTTGGTTACTTGGCACATAAGTAAAAGCATAAATACACAAGTCCATGTGGGATCGATCCTTACTTGCCGCTCTACTGAGTTGGTCAAGCTAAGGATTCTTTGCTAGGTATCAACGACCACCAAAAATACCTCATCAAATTTGGCGCCGTTGCCGGGGACTCGTCACTATTTGTGCTCTTACTTTTGTGCTATTTTGGGTGTGAACCTATTTTATGGTTCATACCCGTGCTACTAACTCATCTCCCTTCCTCTTTGATCCAGATACTAACAGGACAATCTTGAAGCTAAGGAAGGATATTCGGAATCACTTTCAGGCTCTACCGTTCTTCCTTGAGGAATCTGAATCTGAATCTGAATCAGAGACTGAATCTGAAACTGCTAAATCTGCTGAGATGGGTGACCAAATGTTGAGACAGTTGACTGCACCAAATCTGGCACAACAACCATTGGCGGTGCAATTTCCTGCTCTTGGTGAAGGAGTCAAGTTTGAGCTTAAATCTGGACTGATTTACCTCTTACCTTCATTCCATGGCTTAGTGGTGAAGATCCCAACAAGCATCTCTCTGAATTTCATGCTGTGTGCTCAAGCATGAATGTTGTTGATGTGACTCATGACCAGATCGCGCTGAGAGCCTTTCCTTTCTCTCTCAAGGATCAGGCTAAAGATTGGTTTTATTACTTGGCTCCGGGAAGTATCGATACATGGGCTAAGATGAAACATGCTTTTCTAGAGAAGTACCTCCCTGCTACAAGGCTCAATGATCTGAAGAAAAGAATTAGCAACATTGAACAAGAAGCTAATGAGTCCTTGTACGGATATTATGAGAGGTTCAAGAGGTTGATAGCCAGCTGTCCCTTCCATGGCTACACTGATCAAGATCTGATTTTATACTTATTTAATGGCCTCTTGGATGATGAGAGAAGAATGGTGAATGCGGCTTGCCAAGGTAACATTCTCAACAAGACTCCTGCTGCTTCATTTGAATTGTTCACACAACTTTCTGAGGGCACAAGACAGTTCAGGAAGGAAACTGGTTCTAAGGCTGCCAATGCTGTAGTTGCCAACTCATTATTACATGAAGAAGTGTCTGAGCTGAAAATTATGATGAAACAGTTTCTACAGCAAGGTGGTAGACAACAAGTGAAAGCCTGTGGAATTTGCTCTGATAATATGCATTCTATTGATTATTGCCCCACACTCCAAGAGCCCTAAGCTGAAGTTAATATGGTGGGCAATTATGGTCAACAAAGGCCTAGGTATGATCCCTACTCCAACACTTACAATCCTGGGTGGAGGGATCATCCTAGCTTGAGGTATGGCAATTCTAGCAATCAAAAATTTAACCATCAAGGTGGCCAAGCTCAGTGTAGACCGCCTTTCCAACCTCAAGCTCAAGCAGTGAATCAGAATGTTATGTCCACTGAAGATATGATCAGAAATCTGACCCAAACTGTTTCTACAATGCATGGTTCTCTCAATCAGCTTCAACAAGAGACCAAGTCTTGTATTAAGAACTTGGAGAGCCAAGTTAGTCAGATTGCTGATGCAGTGAGCAAGTTGGATGCTAGAGAATCCAGCAAATTGCCATCACAAACAGAGCTCAACCCGAGGGCGAATATCAGTTTTATCTCTATTTATGATGGCTCCAAGGCGGGACAAGTGTATGCATTGAGCAAACCTGACGAAATAGAAGAACAAAACGAGATCAAATTGCTCGGCCTGCCTGCTAAAAGCGCGACCGAGCAATCTGCATCCCGCGCAATGCCGCCTCAGTCAAGATTGCACGGGGAGGGTGTTATTTGCGCGGTCGCGCATTTGGTGGCCAAGCCGCGTTTTCTAGGTGATTGCAAGGATGCTTATGAAATTCATCAGAAAGCCTATGTACCCGTTCCACCCTTTCCTGAAGCCTTTAAAGAAACCCGGAAATTGAAAAGTGACAAGGAATTGTTCGAGGTTTTCATTACATGCAGAGTAAACGTCCCGCTATTGAAACTGATCAAGAGTGTACCTCGGTATGCCAAGTTTTTGAAGGAGTTGTGCACTTTAAAAAGGGGATAGAAGGATAAAAGTCAAAAACAAGTTAAAGAGAAAGAACATGTGTCCACTGTGTTTGAAAAGTGTTTGCCTGAGAAGTGCAGTGACCCTAGCATGTTCACCATTCCTTGTATGATCGGAGGCACCAAGGTGAATGAGGCTCTAATTGATTTAGGTGCATCTGTCAATGTTCTGTCTTCCTCCTTATATGAGAAACTCGGTATGGGACCGTTGAAAGAAACTCGAACCATAGTTGAGTTGGCAGATCATTCCACTGTGAGGCCCAAGGGAAAGATTGAAGATGTATGGGTTACAGTGGATTCCTTGAAATTTCCGGCTGATTTTCTGATATTGGAAATGGGACTGGGAGATGGAAAAGAGTCTAAGTTGCTAGGAAGACCATTCTTGAAGACGACTAATACAAGGATTGATATTCCACAAGACATATTAAAAATGGGATTCGATGGGAAGGAGATCGAATTTCATAGCTCGTATCCTTCTTAATATCCTTTTTACGTCAAGCTAATGACGTTAAACAAAATGCTTCTTGGGAGGCAACCCAAGGTTTAGTTTAGTTTTGCTTTGACTTTTGTTTTTAGTTTTTAGTTTTTGCTTTTTGTTTTTTTTCTAGTTGTTTAGTTTTTGTAGAAATAATCCTCAAACCTACAGATAACTTGGGCAAGAATTGGAAAACGTGCCTTACAGTAGCTAAAAACTCGGATTGGGGGCTAAAATTGCGTGGCCAAGCAATCAAGTCCCCAAACACGAGTAATCTTAGAATTAAAGAAATTGCTCGGGTTGCCAAAATGCGCGACCGCACAAATTAGGAGACATCCCGAGCAATTCCAACTGCGGGATGATTACGCGGGATTGCCAATTGCGCGGCCGCGCAATCTGGCACCTAAACCACGTAATTCCGACTAAGGGGGTGTTACGCGGGATCGCACATTGCGCGGCCGCGCAATATGTGACGATCCCGCGCTTTTAGCCGAATTCAGCGAATCAAATAAAAATACCTCGAGCTCTCTTTTCTTCATTCCAGCCCTTCGTCCCCCTCTCTCTTATTTCTCTAAAGAATCCATTGAAGCTCAAGGTATCAAGCTCCATTCAAGCTTATTCAAGTCGGAATTTCGATCCCAATCAACCAAGGAACCTCAAATCAAGCGGGATTCAAGTTTATTTTCTCAAAATCTCTCCTAAATTTCGGTTTTTATAGATTGAAACTAGATCTAGGTTTTATTCTAAAAATCCAAAATTCATCCCTTTAGGCTCGGATTTAGGCTTAGGTTCTTCACAAAAGTTCATTTATTGCATGATTCTAGCCTAGATTCGTGTTTTAATTGAGCTTTTTCTACAAATCCGAATTTGACCTAGAGTTTTGATTAAATTTTGATTAAATTGTTCTAGGTAGTGGGGGAAGAGAATGATTGAGGGATTTATTTGCTTAACTCTATATATACTATTGTGGTTGTCCTTGCCGGGACAACAAAATTGTGTTTGCTTGGTTTGTTTGTGGTGTTTGTGCAGGTATTTGTGATCTTCTGATATTATGGGTAGAAAGAGGGTTAGAACAGATGGAGCATCTTCTTCTCAGGCTGCTAGTTAGGGTATTCACCTGGTTCCTCCTACTCTAGAGGGAGGGACCACTCCAGATCACTATGGGATCAGTTTTATAAAGCCTAATCACATAGTCCGATTTGATTTGCTGAAAGACAGGGAGTGGAAAGCGACCAGGTTTATCGATTGGAGTCTGATTAATGAGATTAGTATATCACATCTTTTGAGGGAGATGGCGGCATATTTGCTTATGGGCGAGTTCTTACAGCTGTGTGAACCCACTTTCAAGGGGTTAAAACTTGAGTTTTTGAGCACTTTGTCCACTGACTTCAGAGGAGAAGGAGAGTTCAAATTTTGGCTAGGAGGTATAAGGAGGAAGATGACCTTGAAAGAGGTCAACCGTGTGTTCGGATTCTATAATTTTTCAGGCAATGATGTAGTACTAAATGAGACTGGTGCTACATGGGCTGATAAGCATTTCTGGAGGTCCATCATCGGGAGATCCACATATAACCCTACCCGAGAAAAGGCCTCTCCCATTACTCATCCTGCCATTAAAGTCTTCTAGAGGTTTATTGCTTGTACTATGAATGGGCGGGGTGATGGTGAAAACAATTGCCCTAAGAAAGATGTTGTTGTGTTGGGCGCTTATTTAAAGAAGAAGAAGCTGAATGTGGGTGCTATGCTGATGCACCTTCTGGCTCATGTTGGGAACAAAGCAAGTGGAGCCATATGCATTGGTGGGATTGTGACTCATCTGGATAAGCATTTTGGGGTTGATCTTGACAGACTACATGTTGATATTCCGCCCTTGGCTATAGATTTCACCATGCTTAAAAAGATGGGTGCTCTTTTCAAGTACATGAACTCTTACTTATGGGCTATTGGGGATACGAAAAGAGTGATGAAGCTTCCTGATGGAGCAAAAGTGAGGATTGGGGATATCCAGAGCAATTGGTTCATTAAAGTCCAGGCTGAAGATTTAGAGTTGAGCGATGTCAAGGGCCTTGTTAGGGGTAAAAAGAAGGCTCCAGTTGTTATTGAGGAGGAGTCTGATGAAGAAGAGAGGTTTGATGAAGACTTTATTATGGCTGAAGGAGAAGAGTCTGATGAGGATGAAGACTTTGAGGAGGAGTATGAGTCTGAGGAAGAAGCCCAGCAGCGACAGTTTAATCCGTCTTTGCCTGATGAGGGTGGTCCTCGCTATTCTATTGATCAGTTCAACCAGATGATGGGGATGATGAGACAAATGCAGCTGGACAACACGCAGCGATACAATGATATGTCGTCTCACATCGATCAGAGCTTTCAGAGTATGAGGGGTTATGTGGATCAGAGGTTCACTGCGTACTAGACTCATCAGGATCAGCAACTTGCTGCTTTTCAGGCCTGCCAAGATGAGCAGTTCAGACTGCTTAACACTAGACTTGATGGATGGAGTTCAGCGGGTTATCCACCTCACATATCTTATCCTCAGTATGCTTTCCCCGACCCACCATATCCTCAGTATCCGCCGTACCAGCCACCTCCTACAGAGTATCCACCGCCACCATAGGATTTCCCACCACATTACCCTCCAAACAACTAGGTTTTGTGAGTTTTTCTCTTCTCTTTACTTTTTACTATACTGTGGGGACAAAGTATGTTTTAAGCATGGGGGAAGGGAATTACTTGTTTTCATTGCGTGTAGTTTCATTAGTTTAGGTCATATTTAAAATTTTTGCATGTATTGATTAAAATTCTTGAATAATGAAAAACGAAATCAGAAAATTGAAAAAAATACAAAAATATTGCATTTAGGTTCTTATTTCCCCATTGTTTAATTCCACTTGTGTTTCTAAGTTAAGTATAAATTCTAACCCATGATTTGCATGATATGCTGAAGTTTATATGATATGAGCATGATCGTTGATTAATTACCTTGATTATAGGATGGAGCATGTATTTAGCTTGAGTATTTGATTCATTCTGAAGTTCTAGACAAAAATTAGCCTTGTGAGATATTTTTGGCCTTTCATGATATAGTTGTTCTCTACATTCTTGAGTGTATCACCATGATTATCTAGCTCTAGAACTTCTGCTAATACTCTTTTTCAAGACTGCTTTATATGATTGAATCCATGACATTAAAATGATTGAGGCAATGTTTCTTATAAGCCTATTATTTCCCTTCCTACCTTACAAGATCCATGTTCTTGACATCTCATTTCTTTTGAGCTTTAAGCCTATTTTGTTAGCTCCACAAAATGATTCCTAGCCTAATAAGCTTGACCCATAATCCGGGATTTAGGACTTTAGGTTATGTTTTTGTTTTGTGTGAGTTATGTATAAGTATGAGGGAAGTTGGAAGAAAAGGTGGAAAAGAGGAAATAAAACTCTTGGTTGCAAAGTGAAAAAAAAATGAAGATGAAAAGTTTGTTGCAAAGAAAAGAAAAAAAGATAAGAAAGAAACAAAGTGTTTAAATGCGTGTTAAGGAGTTGAAAAAAAGTTTGGGAGAAGTAAGAAAAGAAAGTGTTGAATTTTGGGTTTAGGATTAGTTCCTTATCCCGGATTTAGCAACACATGCCAAATATGATCCCTTCCAAATTTCTCTTTACCTTGGCCCCATTACAAGCCTTAAAAAGACCTCTTGACTTTTGTTATGTATTTAATCCAGATTTAGAACTCTGATGCAAGCATATGGTAGTCTAGTTTTCATGGTTGATTTTTGAGTGAAACACATTCCTTTAAACACTTGAGAGTTTGAGTGCAAACACATATACCCTGGAGAGGTCTAGAATGGATGAATAGTCTTTGCTCTTTGCTTGTTATAATGCATGTTAGGAAGTCTTGGTCGGGTTTATAATTATATGTGAAATGTTTGTTTGACTTGAGATGGATGTATAATTGCATTTCTGTGGTGTGATTTGGATTTATGTCTTGCTTGAGGACAAGCAAGGGTTAAGCATGGGGGAATTTGATAGCTTGCATATAGGAGTAGTTTAGGTGCACGTTTTATATATGTTTTAGCTAGTTATAGGTTGTTTTCTATGTAGTTTTTAGGTTTTTGTGTTGTCGGGTATTATGCGCTGGTTTGCTCGGTTTTGCAGGTATTAGGTTCAGGAGCAACATCGGGGCGAGATGTAGATTGACCATGGCGGTGGTGGACAAGCTAGAAGAGAGCAAGGAGATGCTATGATGAAGATTGAAGAAGAAGAAAATCTAAGACAAGAGGAGAAAGAAGCTCGGTGAGCTAGCCCGAGCAATCAAGTCGCGCATTCTGAACTAGACCCAATTGCGCGGGATGGACTAATGCGCGGCCGCGCAATGACATTGGGCCGAAGGATTTGGACCGAGTTTGGTTTATGGGCTTATGTCTTATCCGAGTAGTGTGTTAATGATATAGCTTTTTAGGGTTATTTTTAGAGACATATTTAAACCTTATGTTAGTTTATTTTCTCATAACTTTAGATCATAACTTTTGGAGGCTAGAGTTTTTCTCTCTGGAGGCAGACTTTGAATCTCTTGTAAGTTAGCTTTTAATTTAATTCTGCATTGCTAAATTTCTTTGTGTTTGACTAGTTATTTAAATCATAGATTGAATAGTATTGTGAGGTTTGATTGATTCTCAACAACTTGAATAGGTTTTATTCCCTGTGCTTAATTGAACCAGAATTATTCTAGGGTTTTGTTAGATTGATCACCTAATAGAATATCTAGGTTAATTTACAACTAATCTGATTAATGCCCGTTCGGGGTTGATTAGATAAAGTAGCATCTATAATTGTTTAAGACTCGTTCGGGCTATTCAATTGTAGAAGGGAATAAATCCACATATAACTTAGATGTGTGTTTGCTCTAAGTGTTTGTTTCTATTGATAACTTGACTCGTAAAGCTGTCGTTTAATTGAATCTAGACGTTGTTTTAGGTTGTTAAATGATTAGGGTTGTTTAGATTGTTAGTTCTTTCAACTATTATGAAGTTTGGGTCATAATCCTTAGTAGGAGTATAATCCACAATAGATTATTCAAGGGAATCGAGAATCAAGAGAATCAATGATCAATAAGCATATCTTTGATGGATATAACTAGTTGAGCACGTTTTTCTCATATTTGTCAAACTCAATCATATTTGCATTCTTAGATAGTTTTCAACTTTGCATATTAGATTAGAATTTCAATCATTAAAACCCCCCTTATTTGGTTACTTGGCACATAAGGAAAAGCATAAATACACAAGTCCATGTGGGATCGACCCTTACTTGCCGCTCTACTAAATTGGTCAAGCTAAGGAGTCTTTGATAGGTATCAACGACCACCGAAAATACCTCATCACTCGTCAAGCGTCTTACTTGCATAGTAGATGGCGTGGAGCTTCTTATCCTTCCGTTGTCCCAAGACTACGCCAACAGCATAATCAATGGCGTCACACATAATCTCAAAGGGTAAAGTCCAATCTGGGGACTGCATAATAGGGGCGGAGACGAGGGCTGCTCTTAACCTGGAGACAACTCAAACGCTACATTTTTCATTAGTAGGTTAGTTAGAGGTTTAGCTATCTTAGAAAAATCCTGGATAAAGCGTCTATAAAAGCCAGCATGCCCTAGAAAACTCCTAATTATTTTACTAATGAGGGAGGAGGTAGTTTTTCAATGAGCTCAATTTTCGCTTTATCTACTTCTATCCCCCTTTTTAAGACAAGATGTCCTAATACTATTCCCTCTTGGACCATGAAACGACATTTTTCCCAGTTTAACACGAGATTGGTTTCTTCACATCTTTTAAGAACACATGCAAGATTAGGAAGACAGGTATCAAAAGCAGAACCATATACAAAAAATCATTCATAAAGACCTCTACAATATCCTCTATCATATCAGAAAAAATTGCCATCTAAAGGTAGTCTTCTCCTGATCATCTTTGAAAGGTGGTAGGGGCGTTGCAAAGCCCAAATGGAATTCTTTTATAAGCAAAAGTCCCATAGGGACATGTAAAGGTAGTCTTCTCCTGATCATCAGGATGAATGAGAATCTACCAAAAACCGCTATAGCCATCTAAATAACAGATATAATCATGCTTGGCTAAGCGTTCTAACACTTGATCAATGAAAGGAAGCGAAAAATGGTCTTTTCTAGTAGCATTGTTAAGCTTCCTATAATCAATGCACATCCTCCAACTAGTAGTGGTCCTAGTGGGGATTAGTTCTCCCTTTTCATTTTCTATTACGGTCATTCCTCCTTTTTTAGGAACTACATGGACCGGACTAATCCATTGGCTGTCCGATATAGGAAATATGATCCCAACATCAAGTAATTTGATGATTTCCGTTTTGACCACTTCTTTCATTTTAGGATTTAACCTACGTTGATGCTCTATAGTGGGTTTATGATTATCCTCCATGTATATCCTATGCATGCAAAGTGAAGGGGATATGCCGGTTATATCATCTACGGAGTAACCTATGGCTTTTCTATGCAACCTAAGCACAATCAAAAGCTTATCTACTTCCTCATCCTTTGATTTAGCATTGATGATGATAGGGAAAGTAGAATTAGGACCAAGAAATTCATACCTGAGAGAATTCGAAAGAGGTTTTAGTGTTGGAGAACGCTCAGCTGGAATAAGAATTGGTTCATCTGGTTCCGTCTTCAACACCTCTTCAAGGTATTCAAATGCCGATACTTCGTTGTCCTCGGCCAAGGTCGTTAACGATGTTGGGGGTCGTTAAGGAGCTAGTTTCTTCTGCCAGGAGAATCGGTATCGAGGTTGGGGAACTCATTACCGAAACTGCATGGGCTATCTCGACCCATCTTTGACCAGAGAATTTATCATTCGAAACTAATCTTCCAACGGGGTCCCCACATTCGAAAAATTTACTGTGGGTGTAGAGCATCTTGACTTCGGCTCTACCTGTCTCCTTCATTGTCGGGTTGAACCGAAATTCCGTCGCCTCATTCCCAATTTTGAAAGTTAGGAGTCCCTTCCTAACATCAATTATGGCTCCGGCTGTGGCGAGGAATGATCTGCCTAATATAATAGGAACCACCGGGTCTTCGGGCATTTCCATGACTATGAAATCATTAGGAACAAAGAATTTTCCCACTTGAACCGGGAAGTCTTCTACAACCCCTGTTGGCTTAACACATGAGCCGTCTGCCATGTATAACCGCATATTCATCGGCTCCAATGGTCCTATGTTTGCTTTTGATTAGATTGATAGAGGGAGTAAACTTGCACTGTCTCCCAAATCACATAAAGCTTTGAATTTGTGGTCGCGTATGCCAATTGTTATGGCAAATCTCCCTGGATCGCCTAGCTTTTCTGGTAGAGCAATGGATCGTACTTCATCTTGCAGCTATGTAATAGATCATTTAAGAATATCATTCAAGAATTTTGTGTAAGCCGACATTTCGCTTAGGGCCTCAGCGAATGGGATAGAAATATTAATGCCTTGGAGAATCTTTACAAAACGCTTGAGCTTACTCTCAATAGAGTCCTTAGATATCTTAGTGGCAAAAGGAAGGGACTTCACCACTCTCAGGGCTCAAGGGGCGATGCTACTTGGTCGACGATAGGGTCGATTGGTGCTCTCGGAGGATCGTTATCGACCTTGGTGGGGTCGTTAACGAGCCTAGGATTGGGAGAGGAACTCGGAGTAGGAAACTTACCTGGGATGGGGTTGTTAACGACCTTGGAAGTATCGTCACCATGGTGTGCAGGTTCGGTAACGACCCTCGCTGGTTCGTTAACGAGCTGAGTCGTATCTTCCTCGTCCGTTTCAGGGTTCTTCTCTTTAGCCTGGACACGCTCCGGTAGTGTCTTCCCGCTCCTAAGGTGTACTGTTGCTATTTGTCCTCATGAGTTCTCCTCGGGACGACCCGCGAGTTGCCCTTGTGGTCTTGGAATCTGTGCAGCGAGGTTCCCTAGTTGGGAGTCGACATTCTTCTTCCATACATCGAACTCTCCCCATTGTTTTAATTGGCTATGAAGGTTGGCTTGCACGTCGTTAACCTTGTTATTGACTCCGTTAATGCCTTCCTGTAACCCTTGTACCCATGATGGTGGCTCTTGATAGCCTGGAGGTCGATATGGTGTAGGTCTTCTATCCGGTGGAGGTTGTGCGTAGTTAGAATTCGGATTTTGATTCCCCCACGTTGGATAATTGTTGGACCTGTCAAATTACTAGGGTGGTTCCTGTATGGGCCTCTCATATAATTTACTTCAGCATATGTCTCAACGGCTCTTACCTGCTCTATGTTAGTGCAAGCAGAAGTACTATGGGCAGAAGAACCACATTCTTGAAAAGATTGAGAGGATTTCAGGAAACTTACCTTCTTCTTCAGACGATTGACCTTGTCCTACAGAAATTGATTTTTGACGTCTAGGTCAATGTCTTCCATGTTAGGCATGTAGAGATGTCTCTGGGGCTGGGATGATTGTTGGGTACCATAAATGGCATCATAGTTGGACAGCTTGTCCAGCAATTCCCATGCAGTTGTGGGATCCATCTCTATAAAACCGCACATTGTATGCGTGTTGATGCGGTTCTTCGTCTCTACATTTATCCCCTGGAAAAAGATTTCTTGAAGAACATATAAAGGTTGTCCATGAGTAGGGCAATGTCTAAGTATTTCCTTATATCTTTCCCAAGTCTCTACAAAGGTCTCATTAGGCAGCTGGTGATAGGAGGTGATGCGTTTTCTCAACTATGTTGTCTTGGCAGGAGGGAAAAACTTTGTAAGAAATTGATCCTACAAAGCCTTCCAAGTCCTGATAGACTTAGGAGGTAAGCTCTCCAACCAGCTCAGGGTCTTTCTAGTAAGAGACCATCTAAAAGCTTTTAACAGAACATATTCAAATGAGACACCTTCAGCAGCTATGGTATCACATAAATCAAGAAAATTTCTAATATGTTCCATAGGGCACTCAATAGGTTTCCCTTCAAACCGAGCCCTTTAATCAAGGATATAAATTGAGACTTAATCTCAAAAGTCTTCTCTATCTCTGGAAGCACAATTGGAGATTCCGGCACCCTCAGTTCTGGATGCATGTATTGCTTTGCATTCCTCGGATAGGCATTCAGCTCTTCTTGTAAACGAGCATTATTCATTCGTGCACGTTCAGCTTCGGCATTAGCGGCATCTCAATCAGCTTGTAAGGCCTCCATCTGCCTCTGAAGGGCTTCCATCTGACGAGCCATCTCTTCAGGTGTGGCCATGGATCGGTTCTCTCGGTGTCTACGGTGTAGGGAGCGCTCGGGTTCAGAATAGTAACCGATGTTGTCAAATTCGAGCCTTCGACGTCCAGCTGGCATACGCTGAGAAAATAGACAAAGAAAACAAAATTAAAAACAAAAACGGGGTCGGGCTATTCCCGGACCCACAGATAAACAAACAAGCACTCTTACTTCCCCGACTACGATGCCAATTTGTTGAGAGGGAATTACTTGAGAACAAATAAATTTATAGTCAAGACCCCGCTGAGTATAGGGGAGTCAGGAATGTTCCACAGGAAGCACGGTTGTTTGTCTATCGACTACTTAAAACAGGAAAAACAAGCAAAAACACACACGGACAACCTCGTTAACGAACTTGTCAGGGTCGTTAACAAACCTGGGAAACTACTTCGAACACACACTAACGAGCTAAAACACAGGGTCGGTACCGAGGTACTAACTCGATAACAAATAATAACGAAAGATAAACCTTATAAATAAAAGACCTAGGACAAGGGTTTCCACAACATAGCTATGCATATAAACTCATAAGAAGATAAAGATCATGGCTTTAGAAAGATAGGTTCATCAACTTTCGCTGATTAGCAAGCAAATCAATTAATTCTCATAAATCAATTCACTCAATCACTTGTTTTGGATCCAAAGCTCGAAACTTTTGTAATCGAACAATATCAACCTTCAAGTCAATAACTTTCTCTTTCGATCAAATTGAGAACTCAAATTACTTCGACTATCGTCTAAGAATATACACAACAAGCAATAAAAAAATAGATAAAAAGGCATTCAAAACATCAACTTCACTTATCTAATATGCATAACTATACCGGGTTTCAACCCTGATCCTAGATAAGAAAACTACTCACAACTCATCATCATAAAGCAAACAACTTTAATAAGAGAAAACATTGAAAACAAAACAAACTCACTTGAAATTAAAAAGAGAAATATCGTCTTATAATATCCAGAAGAAACCGAAAACACTGGAATACCGAACAGAAAACTGACTAACAATCCAAACCTCTCTCTCTCTCGATAGACTTTTGCTCGCAATACCTCAACTCATATCTCCCCTCGATTCGGTTCTCCACTCCAATGATAGATAAGTGCTCCCCTTAACTTCAATGATCGATCATTCCCAAAACTAAAGAGGGGACAAGTGTATTTATAGAGAAACTATTCTATCTAAAAACCTATCTTATTAAAAAGACCTAAAAGATAAAAACTAACCCTAAAATATAACAAGATTAAAGATATAAGATAGCACTACCCTAAGATCATTTAAAACTCTACCAACACGGAATCTTCGTTGACGATTTCCGCACAGGATCGGTAGACATCACAAAATCCGCCAGAAAATTTTATCTTTATGCCTCGTTAACTACCCTTCACAGGTTCGTTAACGAGTCTGGGATTTGGCTTCTATTCAACTCTACTTCAACTTAAAAATTCGACTTCACTTGATCTTCTCATGCCATCCGACCTCTTTAACTTCAAGTCTTCCATCCTCCACCACAACACTTCAGTTCAGCTCAAAAAGCGCTCCTTTCAGCTAAAAACCTACAAAAAGACACAAAACGGAGTAGCTTCCATACTTTTCACAAAATATTCAAACTCATCCAAAAACACACAAAACTAACTCTAAAACCTAATAAAACTAAACCTACACAAACTAAGAAACACGCTACAAACTATACTAAAAACACGGATATCAGATACTAGCTACCCAAAGGCTTGTTATGTGTTCGATCATCATGAAAAGGAAGTGCTTCTTGAGTGGTTGAAAACCGTGAAATTCACGTGTTCATGCAAAGTTTTTTTTAATTTGAACATTGCAAATTAGCTCGTGGACCCGCTTTCGCCATCATGACATATCTTGTTTATGTTGCAGGCAACTAACACTAGTGGAGTTTGTGTTCATGGACTAAGCTTCAACACTAACAAGGAGAACTATTATGGTGTGCTAGACAAAATAATTAAGCTCAATTACATATAGCCAACTATCAAGCGTCTGATTGTCTTCAACCGCTTGTGGTTTGACACTAGAAGTAGTGGAGGGACCCCAGTTCACAATTATCTAAAGCTTGTTGATGTGAATAGACATAAAATATTGAGAATGAAGGATCAATACATCTTAACACATCAAGCCACTCAAGTTTACTTACTCGACTACCTAAAGGTGCGGCATACAGACGATGACTAGATTGCAGTATGTAAAGTGAAGTCACACACCAGTGGCCTGATGAAGGTACTAATTGAGATCCAAATGAGGGCAGTGGCCTGAAATACATTATCATGGTATTCATATAAAGAATAATCATTTAGACACATGAATTGATAAGTTGCACTCTTTTCAGCATAACCAATAAATACAACACCAAAAGTCTTATATCCAATTCCATCAACCTTAAAAGAAGGCTATGCTACTTTAGCTAAACACCACAAACTTTCATATATTTCAGGTTAGACGCTTCTCTTTCCATAATTCATAAGGTGTCTTATCTAGCATTTTGGGAGGAACTTTGTTGAGAATATCGTTAGCTTTCAAAACAAGTTCCCCCACATATTATCAAGCAAACCAAGATTAGAAAGCAATGCATTCATCATTTCTTTTAATGTTCTGTTTATTCTATCAGCTATGCCATTTTGTTGTGGGCTATAGGGAGCTATAAACTCATAAATAATACTATTATTCTCACAAAATTCTTTTAAGGAATTTGTGAAGTATTTGCCACATTTATATGATCTAAGTCTTTTTATTTTCCGATTCAGTTGATTTTCTACTTCATTTTTGAATATATAAAACATTTTCCCAACCTCATGTTTGCAACACAACAAGTAGAATTTAGTATATTTGATATTGTCATCTACAGCCCTAATATAATAACATTTTGCATCTCTACTTTATGTGTTTCTAAAGTCAGCTAAATTAGAATGGAATAATTCCATGAAATCATAATTCCTTTCATTCACAATTTAAAGGGTCGTTTTTTATATTTAGCTTCAACACAGATTTCAATTTTCTTGACCTTGATTAACCAAATTTGGAATTAAACCCATTGCGATTGGTTCACAGATTTCACATTTAAGTGTCTAGTTGATAGCTTGCATTTAGGTAGTGTTTAGGATGCATATTTATGTTTATATTGCATGGTTTTAGCTTAGTTTAGTTCTTAGGTTTTTAGGTTTTCTAGGAATTTCGGGTTTTGCGCTTGTTTGTTCGGTTTTGCAGATCTTTAGGTAAACAAGCATGGACGAGACAGAACTTAGCGGACTATGGTGGAGTCTGATGAATCTTAGAGTGATATAAGTGAAGATTAGAAGAATCAAGGTGTAAGAGCTTGTGGGATAAAAACGCTTAAATTTGGGTTATGCATTGGAGTCTTATTTTGACACCTCTATCTTGCAATGCATGGATTGGGAGCTATAGTAATCTGATGGAGCTGAATCGGTATCACTGGAAAGAAAATTCGAAGAGCTACGATTCATATTTTACCCCGATTCCAAATTCCAACTCGAAGGGGGTCAAAACAGCCTCTGATGTGTCGCTTGAATGCTGAACCGAAGGATGCCGCGGCTACAACACCAACCTGCGCGACCACGACACCTTAGGAAGAGACCACGCCATCATTTTCTCCGCAGACGAGTTAGGCCGTGAAGTTGGGCTTCGATATGGGCTTTTATGATATATTTTTTGACGTGTTGGATGTAATTTCAGGATTTATGGGTCTTTGGATATCTTAGGGGTATTTAAACTTGTTTTTAGCTTTTCTTTCATAACTTGGAACATTATTTGAAGGCTAGGGTTTATTTTGGAGAGAGTTTTATCAAAAGAACAACCTTTGATCCTTTTGTAAATTTTTTCTTAATTCAATCATGCATTGCTAAAATCCTTTGCGTTTGACTAGTTATTGAAATCATATATTGCATAATATTGTGAGGTTTGATTAATCCTCAACACCTTGAATAGGTTTTATTCCTTGTGCTTAATTGAATCAAAGTTTTTCTTGGGTTTTGTTAAATTGGCCACCTAATAGAATTTCTAGGTTAATTTACAACTAATCTAATTAAGTCCCGGTTGGGATTGATTAGATAAAGTAGCAACTATTCAGTTGTAGAAGGGAATAAACCACAAATAACTTGATTAGCTGTTTGCGTCATGTATTTTGTTTCTATCGATACTTTGAACTTAAAGTTCTCGTTTAATTAAATCTAGACGTTGTTCTAGGTTGTTAGATGATTAAGGTTGTTCAGACTATTAGCTCTTTCAAATAAATATAAAGTTTTGGATAATAATCCACGATAGATTATTCAAGTGAATTGAGAATCAAGAGAATCAATGATCAATAAGCATATCTATGATGGATTTAACTAGTTGAACATATTTCTCTCATATATGTACAAATCATCCTTGCATTCATAGTTAGTTTTAGTTTGCATTCTAGATTAGTTAGTTAGATAATCATTCAAACCCCCACCCTTTATTTTGGTTACTTGGCACGTAAGTAATAACATAAATACACGAGTCTCTATGGATCGACCCTTACTTACCATTCTACTAAGTTTGGTTAAGTTTTGTTTCTTTGATAGGTAAACGACTGAAAAATTCCTCATCGCTAGTCCTAGCATGCCATAAATCGAAAGACTCAATGATATAAGAAGAAGAAGAAGAAGAAGAAGAAGAAGAAGAAGAAGAAGAAGAAGAAACATTCTGATTATCAATCATGGTTTGAAGAACATACAAATAACCAAATCTATAGCCTTTTCCCACAAATTCACGATTTTTAGTTAAGACTATCTTTCTAGCTTCAATCACTTGTTTAATGCCAACAATTTCAAGTAAACCAGATGAATTCAAGTTTTTACACAAAGAAGGAACATATAAGACATTTTGTAGTAAAAGTGACTTCCTTAAAATGAGTTTCAAAGACACTTTCCACTTCCATAGGACTTAAGAGACGTTGGAGTTGCCCATGTAGAATTGATCAATCTTAGCAACATCTTTAAATTCAGTGAACATCTCCCTATTAGCACAAAAAGTGCTTGGTTGCTCCAATATCCAACAACCACTTAGCCTTACTTCCCACTAGGTTGTCTTTGGATATCACAACTATCAATTGTTGGTTCTCTTCAATTAGGTTGGCTTGTGGCTTCGTTTGATCGTCGATGTTCGGCTTAGGAGCATTCTCTTGGTTGTCAGCCCTTTAGTAACACTGAAAGTTCCGATGCCCTGATTTTTTGCAAACATAATAGCCACCTACCTTCTTATGTTATGGTTTTCCTTTCTTTTCGATATTCTTCTTATTTTGAACTTTTTTCTTTATCTATCTTGAGGATGAACCACCTTTCTTAAACATGTCAGTTTTTAAGAAGATTCTACTAGGTTAGCTTTAACTGAATTTTGAGAAAGTTATATTTTAGGCTTATCTTTGAGGCAATTAGCCTCTTCAATCTTCATGTTTATTAGCCAACTCAACAACGGTTATGTCCTTCTTCTTATGCTTTAGATGATAGCGGTAGTTGGCCAAAGACTCAGGCAACTTCTCGATCAGAAAATCTTCCTAGAGGACCTTGCACATCTTCATGCCTTCAGCCATTATATCAACCACTAGATTCTCAAACTAATGAAACTTCATAACCACTCAGCCTCTTGACCTTTTAAGTCTAAAGCTATGAACTCAGATTCCATAGTAGATCTATGGATGAAAGTAAATCTAATTAGTTACGCTAAATTAGAGGTAACTTCTTCTAAGTGGGCAAAAAACTTGTAAATTATAAGATCAATTCAAAGATAGAAATTTGAAATTTAAAAGTATTTAAAACTAAAATCGGATGTTGTGGATACACAATTAATTTACGAATCGAAAGCGCAAAAATTAATGTGGTGGTCCATAAAAAGCAGCCACTCCACATCGAACACGTGCCACAGAGCTGAATGGCGGCATCGGCGCAAATTTGGGAGAGTGCCCTTCTAGCACCATATAAAACAAGGATATATATATATATATAATTATATATATATAGGGGAGCGCTCCACTATAATACATATTATGGTGTAAGCATGTGGTTGAATGTAGGGCGTTGGATTAGGATAAATCAGTGGGTAGTAATTAAGCAACATTATAGGCTAAATGGGGGTGATGTGGAGAATCAAATCTCGGTTTATTTGAAAAAGGCAACACCCAAAATTTTAGGAGAGTGAGATAAAAATCTGTACAATTATAAAAAAAAAAAAAATTCAAGCAAATCTTTTTTCCCACAATTAAATACATTGTAACCAGCTTTTGGTGTTATTTTTAAAATTCAAACACGAATTTCATTGTTTGAAAAACTCAATATGATTTTTAAATCATTATAGAATCGTTAATCGTATAATATTTATAGCCGATGTTTGAATAACTCAGTTTGATTGTTTGAATAACTCAGTTTGATTGTTTGAATAACTCAATTTGATTGTTTCAATAATTATAGAATCATAAAATATTTATAGTGGAGGTTTGAATAACTCAATATAATTGTTTGAATAATTGTAGGATTGAACATGTTTTAACGTTTGCATTATTAGGTTGAATAATTATTCGTCTTACCATGAATAAATAAATAAAGGTAATTGAAAAACAACATTGTTCATCCTGAATTACTAAACTTATTCAATGGTTTTTACTAGTATTATTAGAATGTATTGACATAAATAATGTGTACTATTGAATAACAAGTACAATGCTTCTGAAAAATAATCTTTAATATTATGAAAAATATGTGATTCTTTGTATTTTATGCTAATAATAATCATTACACTGCTTTTGAAATAACAATTACAATGCTTATGAATTACAATTTTTTTTGGACCGAGGTCAAATACATCAACATTATCATCATTTGGAACATGTTCCCTGATGCGAAGTCTTTTAAATAGGACCTTGGTGCGCTTTGATTTATTACAACCTGTTCCATTTGAAAACTCGATTAAACACAAATGATATCAGTGTTGCAAAACCATACCATCTAAAGTGAAAAAGTATATTATGAGACTTCAAAAACAATTGCAAAACTTTCATACACATATCATCAGTGTTGCAAAACCATACCATCAAAAGTGAAAAAGTATATTGTGATACTTGAACAACAATTGCAAAACTATCATACACATATCAGTGTTGCAAAACCATACTATACAAATTGAAAAACACTCCTTTCATATGCTTATCTAGTTAATCCTTACTATTCAAAAGCCATAATATTTATTGTGAATAATATTGATCATTATCTCCTGTCGGCCATACGAAAAACAAAATTCGTATATACGAAAAAAAATACGTATATATGAATAACAAAGAATGAATATATGAAAAACATGTCACACATATATGAAAAACATTTAATCGTGGAAAACCAAATTAAATCTACGAAATCTACTATACTGAATTGCTAGAATGAAAATCAACATCACAAAAATACGAAAATAACCAAAATACTAATTCGAATTGAATTCAACACAACACATAGCCGAATTAAAAAACTACCTTTCTCTATCAATCGATCCTCTTCTTTGATCATAATGCACCACAACAACCGATTCGCAAATTAAAACAAGACTAAAAAACAAGAACACAAGCGATGCAACCATTCAATCTACATTCATCAAACTAAAAACCTAATTTTGCATTCATGCAATATGAACTAAAAATTGAAAAAAGATGGTCGAAAACGACAATAACACCGATTTCTATCGAAATAACAAATCAAAACTGAATCTTCACTTACCAATTTGTGAAAAATAGCCAAGGTTTGTAGATGATTTCGCCATTGTTCTTCGTCTGCTCCCAAAATCTCAACGAGAAAGAGAGAAAAATAAATTGTATTAGGAGAGATGAGACACTTTTTGAGGAAAGAATAACCCTATCGCCTAAAATCAAGGGATTTTACCTAAAATAAAAAATATTAATTGATTTTAATTTTTATTGAATGGATTCACTAAATCACCCCCATCAAAGCTTTTTGCACCCCTTTTTTATTTAATCCTCACCATCCATTTATTCTAATCTGACGGATGTCAATTAACCACATGCTTGTACTCTAATAGGGGTTTTCATTAGAGCATTATTCTATATATATATATATATATATATATATATATATTGTAAACTTCCCATTTCTACACTGATGTGGGAGAGAAAATAGTGTTGTTCAATTTGTTACAAAAGGACAAAAGGCCAATAAAAGGCCCAATTACAAAACCTGTTTTTTTATATTTTACTTCCATCAAAGACACATGTCAAAGAAAACCCTAGCACTAAAAGCCAAGCGCATGCATTCGTGTTCTCTTTATTGTTTTTGAATGAAATCTATAAATATCTCATATCATAAGAGTGGTTACATAAATACCCAATTTTTTCTTTAATTTGCAAAATAATCCTATTTGGGATATTTTTAGAAAACAAAAGGTAGAGAAAACTTTACTGTTATTTATAGAATAGGTAAAAATGATACCACTATCTAGAAAACTCTGTACAATTCAACTCTTTTTCAGGCATTTTTCGACGCTTAAAAGCGTCAAGATTTTCTTCCTCAACGTTTTATAAAAGGGTCAGGATTTTCAACGAAGACATTTTCCAACACATAAGTGTTAGAAAATCTCGATGTTTTTTAGCGTCACGAACGAATCTCGACACTTTTTAATGTCAAGACCTTGCTCACAAAGCAATATCTAACCACCGCACATGATACTATAAAGCGTCAAAATTTGTACATATCCCGACACTTTATAGTGTCGACACTAGTTTTGACAGTAACAAGCGTCTAGATTTGCATAATGGTTAAAACATTCACCCAATCAGGACATAAAAAGGTGTCAGGATGTGTACTAATCTTAGCGCTTTTTTATGTCAAAACTTGTGATTGACGATAAAAAATGTTGACATGTGTTCTAATGGCAGGTAATACACAATCAACTCGACACACAAAAGCATCGATGTTTGTAATACACCCTTAACAAGCAACTGATTGGGACACAAAGTGTCGAGATTTGTGCATTTATCGACATGTTATGGTGTTGATATATGTTCGACGCTTTGTAAAAGCATCGAGATCTGCAACATAAACCTTAAACCCTTTCCGAACATGACACACTAAAGTGTCAAGAGTTGTGTGCATGTCGACGCTTTATAGTGTCAAGAATAGTTTTTAATTTCTCCACCTCTCGCTCCTTGGGTTCTCGGGTCCTGGAGTTCTTGGAAAGTTGGGAAAGTTTAGAGAGTTAACAGAAGTTGGAGGGAGACAAGGGCAGAAGAGCAAGCGGATAAACCTAACCTTAGTTAGCGCAAGTGAGAGGAATTGTTGGTTGAAGACATCGGCATCCTACAACATCGATGGTGAAGGGATTGAAATGGATGTCGATTTTATGGTCTGGTAAGGACGCGCAGAGATCGACAAACCAGAGAGAGGTGGGTTAGGATAACAACTTCGACGGGTGAAAGAAGATTGTAAAGTATTCCCCTATTTCACTAGCTACCTTATATATTTTCTATTAATGTTTTTTCTAATTTACAAAGTGTCAAACAATTGAGCGCATTTACCTCCCGCTTCATTTTTTTCTCCACATAATTGTAATATGTGGACACAAAAGCGTAGGTATTTTACACATATTCTAGTAGAGTTTGGTTCAAATGAAAAAAACTCTGATCTTTAAAATTGAAAAGAAATGCATTTTTCCTAGTTCGTAGTGCACTTTTCATACTTTGGAGTGCACTTTTCGCATTTGCACTTTTCGTACTTTGTGGTGCACTTTTTGTATTTTTTGTAGTGCACTTTTCGGATTGCACTTTTTGTATTTTATAATGCACTTTTCGTACTTTGTAGTGCACTTTTTATTTTTCAGGATAAGAGTTTTTTCATTTAAATCAAACTCTATTCTAGTAGTGTAATAGTTGTTGTTTTGGACAAAAAATTGATAATGAAACTTCTGTCCTAGATTAGGGCAACGATCGAATCGATCAAAGGGAAATCAATGAAAAGAACGAGTGTATTGATTTGATAATTGGTTACAAGAGTTTTCTCTTAGAGCGGATGTTCCTTCTTTGTTCGTACATGAGAATGAATAAATAAAACTAGCCTGTAACCTCTTAAACTAGATGTTTTGCTCCCTATGTCCCATGATCTCCATGTTACTAGGGCATATCTCCAACTGCTAGCCACTTCCGGCATCTATCGGAGAAGATAACTGTTGTGGGCGATCGGCCCCTCAACGCGTGTCCTCTCTTTGTGACCATAGCCTTCTACCTTCATTTTGATGACCACGATGTCTGGTTCGACCACGATGCGTCTTTTGTTTTCGGGTCGCTATGTTAAATGGGCTAGCTAATTTTGGGCCTAACAATACCCCGAATCTTGATCCAAGTCCTTAGGCGGGATTTTGAACAGATTCGTCGCGCGATCTAAAGTCGAGGTACGACACGTGGTTTTGCCCTGTCCGATCATCCTCGGGGAGATGAGAAGTCACGTCACTCAGGCTATAATTATTCCGAGTGCAGGTCTCTCAAAGATACGCATTCTCTTCCCCTTATCTTTCTTCTCCTTCATCTTCCCTTCGTCTTCTCTCTCTCAGATTGTTTTAGATCTATTCCACCATGGTTAAGGCGAAACTAGTAGACATAGGCTTTGGGTCCTCCCACTTCCTCGAACCCCACAACTGCCGTCCCTACTGTATGTCCTTTGGGGAAGCAGAAAAAATCATCAAGACTCAGGGCTTCCCAGCGGGTACCAACTTCCATTTCCCTATACACGAGGCCGTGAATTGGGTGAAAGAGGGATGAATCTATTTTCTAGAGTATCCCTTCACCTTGGGGGGCTCAGTTCCCCTTCTCCACTCTGATTCTAAACTTCTTGTTGGCCCTTAGGGTATCCCCGATGCAGTTTGATGTCCGTCATTTTAGCTTGGTCTTATAGTGCCTTTTTAGGTTTTTAAGTTGTGTTTAATTGAGCTTTATATCATTTGCTTTAGTTTTCATATTTTGTGAAAAGTGTGGAAACTACGCGAGTTTTGTGTTTTCTTGTAGTTTTTGAAGCGGATTTGGAGCATTCAAGAGCATCATGGGAGTGGAGCAAGGTTAGGGAAGAAAGTTTGAAGTTGTTGCAAGAAGACCCAAGAAGATCCAAAGAGGAAAAGAGAAGAACAAGAGAAGAATAAACCAGGAATGAGTTCGTTACCAACCTAGGAGGGGTTGGTATCGAGGCCTTTAGGAGACAAAACCGAAGGAAATCAGAAAGAGAGTCTACCGACCCTGACGGGGTCGCTACTGAGGGTACCCCGTGTCGGTAGGCGACGCCGACTCGAGTATTAATGAGATTATTCCGATATTTTTTAGATAGATAATTTTATATCTGTAAGAAAACTTTTCTAGATAGATTTCTTTAGTATTTAAGTCTTAGTTTGGACAAGATTTTTGGGAGATCTCGTTATCTATCATTCACGCACGCTGGAGTTTTTAGGAACGGTTTTTGGAGATTACTTAGAGAGCAAGGAAGAGAATTATGTGAGACTTCTTTGTGTTCTTGAGTATGTTTCAAGACAATTGTGATTGTCAATTCAAGTAAGTGTTCTAGTTTAATTCAAAGACATGTTTTCCTTTAAATCTCTTGTTTGTTCTTCAACCATGAGTGAGTAGTTCTCTTATTCTAGGGTTGGGGTAAAAACCCAACATAGTTGTGCATGATGATGGTATGAATGTATGATTTGATTGCCTTTGATCTTGTTACTACTTGTTTTTGCTTATACTTTGATGAAAGTTGAAGTTATTTCATGTTTATGACTTGATCGAAAGAAAAAGTTGTGAATTTGAATAGGGATAAAGTTTGAAACGAAAGTTGAGAACTTTAGATCATGATAAGTAGATATAAGTGAATTAATTTATGAAAGTTGATTAATTTGCTTGTTTGTTCAACGAAAGTTGATTACTTGTGTGCAAAGGCACGATCTTTATGAGTCATATGATTTAATATGCATGGCTATGTTGTGGTAAACCCTAATTCCTAGATCTTCTCTCTCCTTTTGATAAAAACTCGTTCTCAGTTTAACCTCGTTACCGATCCCATACGTTCGGTACTGAGCCTCTCAGTGCGTTACAGTTTCTTGTTTGCTTGTTTGTTCTTGTTTCGGTTGTGGCTTCTGTTCGTTTGTTTTTCCATGTTTTTGAATAGTAATTAAAGATAGGCTTCTCTTCCCGTGGACGAACCTGACTTTGCTGTACTCAACGGGGTCTTGATCTTATAAATTTATTTTTGGTCAAGAAACCATCTCAACACAATTAATGCCGTCTACGTGGAAGATCTTGTTCCAAATCAGTCAAGTGTGCTCGGAGGAGAGGATCGAATTTTCCGTATCAGACCTTTTATGCGCTTATTGAGTGTGCCCCTTGGGGCTGGTCGTTTCACTCTCCATGCTAGGGATGCTAAGAACCCGCTAATCCCAAAGTCGAAGGTCAATGACAAGGGCTGAGTTACCCGTGTCTTCTTTGTATAAAGGTCAACACTAGGCTCGATGTACCAAACGGCTTTTTCTGACTCATGGAGTTCTAAAGGTAAGCACTTATAGCCTTACTCTTTGCTTCACAAACACTTATTTCTCCTACCAACCTTTCTTTTTGGGTTATCTCTATGTGTAGTTCTGCCGGTTTCAAACACCCATGTTTTGGAGTCTGAAGCATGCAAGAAGATTTTCGCCTTGCTGGAGTGATGTAGGACGTATAGGAAGTCAACAAAAGCGACATTGGAAGGTGAATCTAGCAACAAGATGAAAACACTGTCTGGTGATCAATCTGATGAGGTCAATGATTTAAGGTCGGGGGATTCCAAGAAGACAATTGAGGATGGAGTTCATGTGCTCGCGGCGATCATCAAGGCCTACAAAACCCTCAGCAAAACCTACTGATATGCGCTTCTCCCTGGCCATTTACTACTTACTGATCTAGAAGGCGTAATTTATTTTTATTTTTCCTGTAAGGCTCCTGTTCTTTGGGACGAAGCTTTTCGCTGCAGCTATGATCCAACACAAGTTGCGATCAAGTGACAAGAAACCCCCTCTGGATCCGAAAGTGAAGATGGAAGTCAGCCCTAAGGTAACTCCAGTTAAACGGTCATCATCAGATGCCACGGAGGTCATCGACCTGGAAGGTTAACCTGGAGAGGGAAGTGGCCATTTCTACCGAACGATAGAAGGTGGATGCTCGCAAGATTGCTAGGCTTATGGAGGCGGTCAAGCGTGATTCGTCCCAAGCTGCCTTAGATCGATCTAAGGTTGCTGAGCTCGAAATGTGAATAAGAAGATTCTCAAGGAGGCTAGTGAGATCGATGCTTACTTCTCTATGATGTCGCGGGTGGAGAAGATCAAGCAATTCGTGGCGGGTCAACACTCGAGTTGGAACCTGGATGCTGAGATTAGGAGCTTCCACGAATGCTATCCTCCTAACAAGCCAGCCCCCGACGATCAGATCTTTGCTTCTTTGGGTCTTATGGAAGAAGATGTGGCAGATGGCGACTCCGACGCTGAGAAGTACGATGGCGATCACAGAGTGGATGCTGATGTTTTGCCCGAGGCCGTAAGGGGTCAAGATGATCCTTCCACAAGCGAGATGGATCGATCGAGGGACACCGTCGACAAGGATGAAGATTACGGTTGCGCACCCATGTAATCTCTTTCTTTTTTGCTATCTATAGTGTTTTGTCCAAAAAGTTTTCAGTGTTGTGGTTTTTGGTTGCATGGGCCGACTCGGGGCCAAAAACAATTTTGTCCGGGAATCGGACAAGACTCGCCGCTAGTAAAGGGGTTTTAAATTATTCTTCGCATGTTTTTACTTGTGTTTCGTTTGATTTCCTTGCGTATTTTGCATGTAGTTGTTTTGGTGTGTCCATCCCTTGTGTGCACGTGCTTTTGGACGACTAGGTGGTTCTTGCCGAAGGCTTTGAGACGAAGACTCCTGCAAAAGTCATTCGTGTTGGTGGAAGTTGCATTTACCAAAGAGTGTCTCCTGGCAAGTGAAGGCCATCGCGTCGATGCGTGCACACGGGATGTTTCGTCGATCGAAGACGACTTTGGTCTAGGATTTGATACCTCTTCTGATCGCTCGGTTGTGCGAGGGTCTAGAGATACAATTTATAACCCGATTCTGTTGTAGCACGTGGTGGGTGTCGAACACTCGGGAAATCTACTCGATTGAGGTGCCTAGACACTAGAAAGCTGGAAAGGAGAACTTAAAATAAAGGAAAACGAAGAGAACAGTCGGGACCGACACAAGTGTCACGTCGGGCCCGATGTTGGCGACAAAGAGGAAGTCGGGACCGACGTAGGGCAAGTCGGGCCCGAGGTAGCTGGGTTTTGTCGAACTCAAAGATTGAAAGTAGATCTTGGGTTTTGGGTTCCTTCTCTAGTAGATTAAGGCTTTTCCACCCCAATTCAAGCAATAAGTGATGATCGGACTAGGATCGAGTGCTTTCGCCCTCGTTCCAACCACTTCTACACATCGATCATTGGGGAAATCCCCTTCGAAGCAAGGTCTTGAGATTGACACATGTTCACTTTCGCTACTTTGCCAATCACAAGCCTTGATTCCTTACTTTCGCAAGGAATTGTAGCTCTATGTAGAGTGGGTTCCTAGATCAAGCACTCAAGGCTATGGAATTGGGGTTTCTAGCCCAAACCTAGCTAGAGTTTTCCCCCATAACCCAAGATCAAGGAGATCTACTCCATATGGCAAACAAAGAAAGCAAACAAATCAAAAAGCAAAGCAATCAACATCATCAATCTCAAACCAAAGCAAAGTTTCATTCACAAATCAAAAGCAATCCACAAACTCCAATCAAAGGTTTCCAAATCCACAAGATCAAAACAAAGCAAAGCTAATCTATCAAACAAACCTATCAAATCTCCTCCTCTTGGGCCGATTCTCTCTCTTCTCCTTCTCCTCTCCTTCCTCCTTGCTCTCCAAGTATCCTCTTGAGAGTTTTTGAGGGTTGGGTCCCTTGCTAAGTGTGGGAACCTCCCAAAATTAGAAGATAAGAGAGCCTTTATAGATTAGATGAGGGGCAAAAGTGGAAGTTTACAATTTCGTGCCTTGGAGCCCAAGCAGTCCAGTGACCGACTCGGACCGACACGGAGGACCTCGGGCCCGACTTACTGTGCAAGTCGGTCCGAGGATGAAAACTCAAGTCGGGCCCGACGTTGGTTGCAACTCGGTCCGGACCTCGTTCCACCTTCTTCTTGTTGGCTTTTCTCTTGTTCTTCTTCATGGCTTGCTCCTCTCTTTCCCTCTTAAGCTAGGGCCTTGCTCCATGTTCCGATCCTCCTTCAAAACGATCCTTGATCCATGCCAAAACACCTACAAAACACATAAAACGTGCATAGTCTCCGAATCTCATAGAAATACGGGAACTAAGCTAAAAAGGAACAAAACACACAAGAAAAGGGGAAAAAGAAACATATTTACAAAGGAAATCATATATAAAAACACCACCAAATAAAGAGACATCAAAATACCCCATACTTAAACTTGCTTGTCCTCAAGCAATAACAATGTAAGCAAGACCGAAACATAATCTTCAAGTAAAGCCTCGTATGAAAACACATTTTAGCACAAGTGATTGATATTCAAGCAAGATTACATCATCACACATGATTAAGTGTTCCAAGGAATAGAGTCAACGCAACTAAGCCTCACTTTAGGGACATGTGAATGTGTATCACTCATCATGTGTTTGGGTTTGGCAATGAACACTCAAGCTCAAAAATCATGCAAGTAAGGACTTTACTATTGAAGATAATATCACCAATTCCTCCACCTAGAGATGCCTAATACAATGTACACAAAGAATTTCGAACTTGGCTCAATGGAGGTCCTCAAAGAGGTTCCATTCGACCGGGTTGTAATGGGGCTTTTGGTATTTCTCAAGGTGGAAATTATTTGGTCTTGTGGTGATTACAATGGGGATTGAACAACCTAAACTCTCACCAACTTCACCAACATTCCACAATCAATTTCACACTCATCCCAAAAGACTTAACATTTTTCCTTTCAACCCAAAATTTCACTTAACATTCCACTTCATCTTTGCTCTTAGGCTTTTTGTTGGATTTTCCACACTTTCTACATTGGACCGACTTTCTTATGACATCGGGCCCGATGTGGTGTGTAACTCGGTCGGACCCTTTTTCTTCACTTAAGCCCTTTGCTTTCATTCCACTTTACATTTCCAACATTTTCTTTCCTTCTTTCTTTTTCATTTTCATTTTTGTACAACAAAGATGCACTACCCACATGATTCATAACACCATTCTTGGCCCTTAAACCCAAGAGAATCTCAACTCTTCAAATACAATCCAAACCTCTCTTCTAAAGTCCAATCCCATAAGGGTCAAGTCATATAAGGCTAGCAATAATATTTTTGAGGAGTTTCAAACAAAGGCTTAGGCTAGAACGGGGCTACAAACAAAGGATTCACTTCGTGGTAGGATATGGAACATTTATGTGACTAGAAAAATAAAGTTCAAAATCAATGTGACAATGCTAGGACAAATCTCATGACGGTCTTGGAAAATAGATAAACACCGCAATAGCAAGTTTTACTAAGCATGAATGAGCTAATCACACAAGAAACATGAGGGATATGCAAATATGAACAAGCATCCCTAAAATGGCCAAAAATCAATCTCACAAGGGTCACTCATACTTAGTTGCATAAGAACTCATCCTAGAACTCACATGTTCAATAAAACAAGCAAGATATCATGATCACATCAAAAGCAACATCATTTTAGAGGCTAAACCATCCGAAAATATGCAAAGGAATTTACATGCTCACATCATCATTAGCTTTTATTTTGGCAATCTAAGATGGGAATTTCTAGTCCAAAACCTACAAAACACAAAATCTTTTTGTTGTTTTCAACACAATTTTTCAAATTTTTATGGATTTTTTTTTTTGCAAAAATTTCTCTAGAACCAAAAACAAAGACTCATCCATTCAAAACTAAATCAATTATCCATGTCTTTCATCAAACCACAAACCAAGAAACAAACATCCCAAACACAAACTAGAAACCGAAAACAAAATATCCTCAAAATAACAAACACACACAAGCAAGTGAAATCATGAGCACACTTACCCCCACCCCATACTTAAAATTTTGATGTCCCCATCAAACAAGGAAACCAAAACTTATAAGCAAGAGAGAAGAGTATGAAGAGCTCACAATTTCTTTATTCTTCAATGGCATGTCTAGGATCACTCGAAGGGGTTGTCACGCCTACGTCCTCTTTGGAGCCTCGCTTGCCGCTCCCTCTCGTACACTTGCTCTTGGTAGAAGTCTTGTGGTGGTGGTTGGAGTTGAGGATCCGAGCGCGTCCATTAGTCCTCACGGGAAGGGAAGTTCCCGCTCATACATGTGTTGAAGCTATCTTGGACCCGCCACCTTTGGTCTTCCACCTCCCTAAGCTCCTCCACCTCTCGCCTAGTGTAGCCGAGGGCTCGGTTCATCTCTTCTTGGCTAGCTTGGAAAGCACTTTGTTGTTGAAGCAATTGTTGTTGTTGTTGGTACATGTGTTGTTGTTGAAGATTCACTTGATGGACCTCTTGAAGAACATTCTCTTGTTGAAGTTGAAGATGGGCCATTTGGTTGGCCAAGAAGGACATGTCCACCGTTTGTTGTTGCTCGGGAAACACCATTCCCGGACCATACCATTGGGTGTAGCCTTCATAACCGCCACCTTGAGCTTGTTCTCGCCTTGCACCGCTCCCCTCTCCACGCTCATAGTGCCTCGGGACCTCATCACCATAGAAAGCACCGGACCGACTTTGAGGGAAGTCGGGCCCAACGCCATGTGTACCTCGGTCCGCCAATGTTGGAGCTTGGTGCGTGGCTCGGAGGTTGGCCATCAAGCCTTGGAAGCGCTCATCTTCTTTATTTTGCTCTTGATCGACGTCCATGTCTTCCCCACGAGGTGCAAACACAAAGTTATCTTGGTCGAAATCCGGTGAAGATGGAGGGGAGGTAAACCGAATGTGTTGAGGTTGTTGTCGCTGCCCCTCTCTTGCACCTTCGGGGTCACCAAATGAGTGTGGCTTGCCGGCCCACACTTGGTACCAATTGTGATATCGAGAAAGATCATAGAGGTAGGCCGCCAACCGGATCGACACACCATCATAGTTCGAGTGAGGGGCCAAAGAAATCATGTAAAGCTTCTCCTTGATGATGTTGGCCTTCTTGAAATACTTCATGTTCATGTACTCAACACCATTCGGAACCGGAGAATACTTGTTAAGATCAACTCCTAGACGCATGGCTAGCCTTTCTATCATCCCGCCGAAGTAGATCCAAGAGGAGCTTTGGAAGTCTCGCACCATCTTGACCCACTCCCATGCAAGGTTCATGGGCTTCTCGGTGTGGAAGAGCATCTCATGTAGCAACATATCTCTTCCTTCATCGGCTTGCTCAACTCATGGAGTGCATAGATTGCACATCCCAAAACTCGCACCATGACCCAAAAAAGAGGGCTAGCAATCTCGGTTGTGGAGGCGCCCTTTCTCATCTCGCTCTTCCCGGCCACATGCCGCCACACTTGGTTCACCTTCTCGTTATCGACGCCGGTCTCTTCTCTTGGACATGGAAACCCGAAGTAGGTAGCCAAGTCCCTAAGAGAGAGATTGTGGTCCTCATTGCCCAATTGGAAAGTGATCGCCCCTTCCTCATCCTCCACATTATCATAAGTGCATTCAAACGTGGCCATGAATTCCGAGGTGAGGGCGGGATAGTGGGTGTTGTCCCACCTTAGCATCCCATTGAGACCGATGTGGGAGTAGCACCTTGGAAGAGCTTGATCCATGTCCATCTTCCTCACGGCGTCCCAATCAAGCCACCTTGTGTGATGCTCAAGCGCCATATACCTTGCATAACTCTCAACTTGCTCATCATCCTCCAAGTAGACATCATCCAACTTTGGCTCTTTCCTTGACTTCTTGGACTTCTTCCTCGGCCTTTCCGCATGAGATGATGAAGCTCTAGTCTCCATGGTACCTACACACATCCAACCAAACAAAAGGGTCCAAGATAAACTCCATACAACTCAACAAAAGCACTCATCAATACACAACAACACTTCAACACAAGGGGAACCCCATACTTAGTCTCTAAACACACATGCATCACAATCCAACATGAATCACCATGGATATCTTCTAACAATGGCTAAGCAAATGATCATACTACATCATGATTAGGCTATAGCCAACAATGAAACACATGAATCCACATGATATCACAAGAAGAGAGCAAAAACAACATGGATCGACTTTCAACCTATGTCGGGCCCGACTTACTCAACCTCGGTCCGACTTGATGGATCGACTTCCACAACTCGGGCCGGACTTTCCTGGGCATGTCGATCTCGACCTAGTTCATGCTTCGACTCTAACCTCAAATCAACCCAAATCACTCTATTATGCACTTAAATTTCAAATTCAACCATCAAACATCCCTAATCGAAGTTCTAAATGGATCTAAGCATGCATAAACAACTTTAAAGCTCAATTTCACAAATCATGCAAATCCACCATTGATGCTCAAGCTCAAACTTTCAATCAAACATGGCATTACTCAATCTATGCAATGAAAGCACAAAATCTCCAAGGAAATAGGTAAAGATCGAGTAACACATACCGGATTTGAAGAGTATTGAACTTTTAAACAAATAATCAACTTAGAACTCAAACTTTCTCAATCTAGATCGAGATGGGGGATGAAGAACGAGATTGAACTCGAAATTTCTACTTGGAATCGGGTTAGGGAGGCCTTTCCGTGGTTGGATCGAGATGAAGAAAGGAGGATGTGTGGATCGAGTATGGTGAGAGAGGGAGGGCCGATTTTGAGAGTGTGAGGGAGATGAATTGTATTTTGGGAATGGTGGTTAGTATGAAGATGGTGGGTAGGTGGGGGATGGTATTTAATGGGGGAAAGGGACAAATTAGGTCAAGGGCAAAATTGGCATTCCACCTAGTCAAATCGGGTCGGACCGACTTCATGGACCGACGTCCCTATGTCGGGCCCGACTTACCTGGGCTCGATGTGGGAGTATTCGGGTCACCAATTTTACTCCATCCTCTTGCAACTTCTTTCCCATATTTCCATTTATATATTTTTCTCACCTCAAATCCTACACAACCTTGAAGAATACACAACACCAAAAATCCACAAAACACTAGATAGAGATTGGTTAGAGAAAAGCTAGGCTAAACTAAGAAAAATCAAACTAAAATTACGAAAAGAAAGCTACTAGCTCGGGTTGCCTCCCGAGAAGCGCTCGTTTATAGTCACTAGCTTGACTTCCTAACCTCAACCTCAAGGCAGGTGAAACACGGTGAATTGCTCGCCATTGTTGTGCCCATTCCCATTTCCCTCATACCCATAAAACCACCAACGATGGTCTATATAGGCATGGCTCTCCGATCTCGGGCCTCTCTCATCATACTCCTCCAACGAATGAGATTTCTCCTCCTTACTTGCTCCATCATGTTCCTCTTTTCCTACACCAAAGTTATGCAAAGAATTCCTAGGAGATTCTACCAATTCATCTTTCAAGTCACTAAGGCAAATGTAGGAGTCTCCTAAGTCATCTTTCAAATCACTTAAACAAATGTAGGAATCAAAAGTTTGGAAAGAATTGTGGTCATCACCAACATCAAAAGGATATAAGTAAGGATACTCTTCATTTCTCCTTGGGCTAGCATTGATCCTTGACTCATCTTGTTCCTCAACTTGCTCCAACAACTCCCTTGCTTGTATTTGTTTATTGAACACTTCATCACTTCTCAACACAATGACCTCTCTAGCAACTTCCACTTCTTCACTTTTTCTCTTGGCACTCTCTTCAAGTTTGAGGATAGCCAAGGCGTCCGGCTCATTCAAAGCCTTGTTGAAGTGAAAATCGACCTTTTCTTCACCAATCTCAAAGGAAACTTTGCCGTTTTTGACATCAAACCTTGCCCCCGCCGTAGCTAAAAATGGTCTTCCTAAGATTATTGGGACCAAGGGGTCCTCGTGCATGTCCAAGATCACGAAATCATCGGGAACAAAGTACTTTCCAACTCGCACCGGCACGTCATCCAATATTCCCTTAGCCTTGATGATGGAACCGTCGGCCATAGTTAGGGACATATCGGCCGGCTCAATTTCACCTAAATTTACCCTTCTCCAAATACTAACGGGCATCACCGAAACACTTGCCCCAAGGTCACATAAGGCTTGGAAGTTTTGAGACCCCACACCAATGGTTATAGCAAAGCGACCGGGATCTCCTAGCTTTTGCGGTAACTCCAAGGTCTTGACCTCATCTTGCATTTCAACTATGGACCTCTTCTTGCTCAAAATCTCCTTTAAAAACTTGGCATAGGATGGCATCTCGCTCAATGCATCGGTGAACGGGATAGAGATGTTCAAGCCTTGCAAAAGCTTGAGAAACCTCTTGAACTTGTTCTCAACAACATCTTTCGGCTTCTTTGAGGGATATGGAAGAGTTGTTGCACCTTGAATCTTGCTTGGATCAACCTCCTTGGACTTCCCCACTTCACTTGCAACATTTCCTGGTTGGACCGACTTAGGCACCATGTCGGGCCCGATGTTGTGAATCTCGGTCCTGGGGCAAAGCTGAGGCAGAGTAGTCGGATCGACATCTGGGTACGTCGGGCCCGACTTACTCTCAACCTCGGTCCGGCTCTCTTCATTCTTCTTAGGCATGTGTGGCTCGGGTAGGTTTCGGCCACTTCTCAATCCAATTGCCCGAACTTCATTTTGATTGTTTTGAGCTCGGGGGTTCTCCTCGGGTCGGCCCGGGAGTCTCCCATTCTCTCTCGGGGCTTGAGTTGCAATTTAGACAAATTGATTGTCGACTTGCCTCCTCCATGCACCAAACTCATTGAATTGGGTCCTCATCTCCTTGAACCCATCCCTCATCTCTTGAGCAAATGATTGTAGCTCATTGAATCCCGGTGGCCTATATGGTGGTGGTTGCGGCGCCCTTGGCTCGTTTTGGTTGAAGTTGTTGTTGTAGCCTTGAGCTTGACCGTTGTTCCACCGGCCATTACCACCATTGTTGAAGTTGCCTCTTCCACCGAAATTTCCTCGAACATAGTTTGCCTCCTCAATTCGCTCGGCCAAGCGCACTTGGCTCTCATTCGGACAAACTTGTGTAGCATGTGCAAAGGATCCACACTACTCACAAGCTCTAGCATTTTGCTTGTAGTAGTGGACTTGCCTCTTAAGCTTGCTTACTTCACCTTCAAGGAATTGGAGCTTTACATCCTTGTCAATGTCTTCTCCCTTTGGATCATATAACTTCCTTGCACCTTCACCTTGAACTTTCACCTCTTTGCTAGCTTGACTCACCCCATACATGGCCTCATAATCGGATAGCTTTTCAAGTAGCTCCCAAGCTTGATCCGGTGTCAAGTCTATGAACCCACAATCGGTGTGGAGATTGAGCTTGTCCTTCATTGCCGGATTGATGCCTTGGAAAAAGATGTCTTGGAGCACATAAGGTTGTTGGCCATGAGTAGGACATTGGCGCAACATCTCCTTGAAACGGTCCCATGCTTCGAAGAGAGGCTCATTCGGACCTTGTTGAAAGCTTGCAATTTTCCTTCTTAGCTCGGTTGTCTTTGAGGGCGGGAAGAACTTCATCAAGAAAGCATCATAGAGTGCCTTCCAAGTTGTGATTGACCTAGGGGCTTGGCTCTCGAGCCAATGTGTGGCCTTGCCCCCAAGTGACCACTTGAACGCCTTTAGAAGCACATACTCCAACGTCTCCTCGTCGGTAGAGATCGTCTCACACATGTCCACAAAGCGTTTGATGTGCTCTATGGGACACTCATGTGGACGGCCCTCGAATTGATCACGCTTGATGAGGGAAATGAATTGCGTCTTGATCTCAAAATTCTTGGCAACCTCGGGAAGCACAATAACCGGTTCGGGTACCCTCAACTCCGGATGCATGTATTGGCGTGCATTCCGGGGTAGAGCGTTGAGTTGAGCCTCGGCCCTCATCCGTTGCTCCCATTCTCTTCTTGCCACCGCCTCTTGATTGACCTTCTCAAGTTGCAATCTAGCCATTTCGGCCCTAAGTTGAGCCAACTCCTCATCAACATGGAGAGCTTGATTCTCCATCCTTTTCCTTCTTCGGGCTTCTTTGAGAATACTTTCCGGATCACTCACAAACTCAAGCTCAAGTGTTCCTCGGGAGGAACGAGCTAGCATACACCAAATTGGCACTCAATGCACTTAGACTTCCCCGGCAACGGCGCCAATCTTTTGATCGCTCGGTTGTGCGAGGGTCTAGAGATACAATTTATAACCCGACCCCGTTGTAGCACGTGGTGGGTGTCGAACACTCGGGAAATCTACTCGATTGAGGTGCCTAGACACTAGAAAGCTGGAAAGGAGAACTTAAAACAAAGGAAAACGAAGAGAACAGTCGGGACCGACACAAGTGTCACGTCGGGCCCGATGTTGGCGACAAAGAGGAAGTCGGGACCGACGTAGGGCAAGTCGGGCCCGAGGTAGTTGGGTTTTGTCGAACTCAAAGATTGAAAGTAGATCTTGGGTTCTTGGGTTCCTTCTCTAGTAGATTAAGGCTTTTCCACCCCAATTCAAGCAATAAGTGATGATTGGACTAGGATCGAGTGCTTTCGCCCTCGTTCCAAGCACTTCTACACATCGATCATTGGGGAAATCCCCTTCGAAGCAAGGTCTTGAGATTGACACATGTTCACTTTCGCTACTTTGCCAATCACAAGCCTTGATTCCTTACTTTCGCAAGGAATTGTAGCTCTATGTAGAGTGGGTTCCTAGCAAGCACTCAAGGCTATGGAATTGGGGTTTCTAGCCCAAACCTAGCTAGAGTTTTCCCCCATAACCCAAGATCAAGGAGATCTACTCCATATGGCAAACAAAGAAAGCAAACAAATCAAAAAGCAAAGCAATCAACATCATCAATCTCAAACCAAAGCAAAGTTTCATTCACAAATCAAAAGCAATCCACAAACTCCAATCAAAGGTTTCCAAATCCACAAGATCAAAACAAAGCAAAGCTAATCTATCAAACAAACCTATCAAATCTCCTCCTCTTGGGCCGATTCTCTCTCTTCTCCTTCTCCTCTCCTTCCTCCTTTCTCTCCAAGTATCCTCTTGAGAGTTTTTGAGGGTTGGGTTCCTTGCTAAGTGTGGGAACCTCCCAAAATTAGAAGATAAGAGAGCCTTTATAGATTAGATGAGGGGCAAAAGTGGAAGTTTACAATTTCGTGCCTTGGAGCCCAAGCAGTCCAGTGACCGACTCGGACCGACACGGAGGACCTCGGGCCCGACTTACTGTGCAAGTCGGTCCGAGGATGAAAACTCAAGTCGGGCCCGACGTTGGTTGCAACTCGGTCCGGACCTCGTTCCACCTTCTTCTTGTTGGCTTTTCTCTTGTTCTTCTTCATGGCTTGCTCCTCTCTTTCCCTCTTAAGCTAGGGCCTTGCTCCATGTTCCGATCCTCCTTCAAAACGATCCTTGATCCATGCCAAAACACCTACAAAACACATAAAACGTGCATAGTCTCCGAATCTCATAGAAATACGGGAACTAAGCTAAAAAGGAACAAAACACACAAGAAAAGGGGAAAAAGAAACATATTTACAAAGGAAATCATATATAAAAACACCACCAAATAAAGAGACATCAAAATACCCCATACTTAAACTTGCTTGTCCTCAAGCAATAACAATGTAAGCAAGACCGAAACATAATCTTCAAGTAAAGCCTCGTATGAAAACACATTTTAGCACAAGTGATTGATATTCAAGCAAGATTACATCATCACACATGATTAAGTGTTCCAAGGAATAGAGTCAACGCAACTAAGCCTCACTTTAGGGACATGTGAATGTGTATCACTCATCATGTGTTTGGGTTTGGCAATGAACACTCAAGCTCAAAAATCATGCAAGTAAGGACTTTACTATTGAAGATAATATCACCAATTCCTCCACCTAGAGATGCCTAATACAATGTACACAAAGAATTTCGAACTTGGCTCAATGGAAGTCCTCAAAGAGGTTCCATTCGACCGGGTTGTAATGGGGCTTTTGGTATTTCTCAAGGTGGAAATTATTTGGTCTTGTGGTGATTACAATGGGGATTGAACAACCTAAACTCTCACCAACTTCACCAACATTCCACAATCAATTTCACACTCATCCCAAAAGACTTAACATTTTTCCTTTCAACCCAAAATTTCACTTAACATTCCACTTCATCTTTGCTCTTAGGCTTTTTGTTGGATTTTCCACACTTTCTACATTGGACCGACTTTCTTATGACATCGGGCCCGATGTGGTGTGTAACTCGGTCGGACCCTTTTTCTTCACTTAAGCCCTTTGCTTTCATTCCACTTTACATTTCCAACATTTTCTTTCCTTCTTTCTTTTTCATTTTCATTTTTGTACAACAAAGATGCACTACCCACATGATTCATAACACCATTCTTGGCCCTTAAACCCAAGAGAATCTCAACTCTTCAAATACAATCCAAACCTCTCTTCTAAAGTCCAATCCCATAAGGGTCAAGTCATATAAGGCTAGCAATAATATTTTTGAGGAGTTTCAAACAAAGGCTTAGGCTAGAACGGGGCTACAAACAAAGGATTCACTTCGTGGTAGGATATGGAACATTTATGTGACTAGAAGAATAAAGTTCAAAATCAATGTGACAATGCTAGGACAAATCTCATGACGGTCTTGGAAAATAGATAAACACCGCAATAGCAAGTTTTACTAAGCATGAATGAGCTAATCACACAAGAAACATGAGGGATATGCAAATATGAACAAGCATCCCTAAAATGGCCAAAAATCAATCTCACAAGGGTCACTCATACTTAGTTGCATAAGAACTCATCCTAGAACTCACATGTTCAATAAAACAAGCAAGATATCATGATCACATCAAAAGCAACATCATTTTAGAGGCTAAACCATCCGAAAATATGCAAAGGAATTTACATGCTCACATCATCATTAGCTTTTATTTTGGCAATCTAAGATGGGAATTTCTAGTCCAAAACCTACAAAACACAAAATCTTTTTGTTGTTTTCAACACAATTTTTCAAATTTTTATGGATTTTTTTTTTTGCAAAAATTTCTCTAGAACCAAAAACAAAGACTCATCCATTCAAAACTAAATCAATTATCCATGTCTTTCATCAAACCACAAACCAAGAAACAAACATCCCAAACACAAACTAGAAACCGAAAACAAAATATCCTCAAAATAACAAACACACACAAGCAAGTGAAATCATGAGCACACTTACCCCCACCCCATACTTAAAATTTTGATGTCCCCATCAAACAAGGAAACCAAAACTTATAAGCAAGAGAGAAGAGTATGAAGAGCTCACAATTTCTTTATTCTTCAATGGCATGTCTAGGATCACTCGAAGGGGTTGTCACGCCTACGTCCTCTTTGGAGCCTCGCTTGCCGCTCCCTCTCGTACACTTGCTCTTGGTAGAAGTCTTGTGGTGGTGGTTGGAGTTGAGGATCCGAGCGCGTCCATTAGTCCTCACGGGAAGGGAAGTTCCCGCTCATACATGTGTTGAAGCTATCTTGGACCCGCCACCTTTGGTCTTCCACCTCCCTAAGCTCCTCCACCTCTCGCCTAGTGTAGCCGAGGGCTCGGTTCATCTCTTCTTGGCTAGCTTGGAAAGCACTTTGTTGTTGAAGCAATTGTTGTTGTTGTTGGTACATGTGTTGTTGTTGAAGATTCACTTGATGGACCTCTTGAAGAACATTCTCTTGTTGAAGTTGAAGATGGGCCATTTGGTTGGCCAAGAAGGACATGTCCACCGTTTGTTGTTGCTCGGGAAACACCATTCTCGGACCATACCATTGGGTGTAGCCTTCATAACCGCCACCTTGAGCTTGTTCTCGCCTTGCACCGCTCCCCTCTCCACGCTCATAGTGCCTCGGGACCTCATCACCATAGAAAGCACCGGACCGACTTTGAGGGAAGTCGGGCCCAACGCCATGTGTACCTCGGTCCGCCAATGTTGGAGCTTGGTGCGTGGCTCGGAGGTTGGCCATCAAGCCTTGGAAGCGCTCATCTTCTTTATTTTGCTCTTGATCGACGTCCATGTCTTCCCCACGAGGTGCAAACACAAAGTTATCTTGGTCGAAATCCGGTGAAGATGGAGGGGAGGTAAACCGAATGTGTTGAGGTTGTTGTCGCTGCCCCTCTCTTGCACCTTCGGGGTCACCAAATGAGTGTGGCTTGCCGGCCCACACTTGGTACCAATTGTGATATCGAGAAAGATCATAGAGGTAGGCCGCCAACCGGATCGACACACCATCATAGTTCGAGTGAGGGGCCAAAGAAATCATGTAAAGCTTCTCCTTGATGATGTTGGCCTTCTTGAAATACTTCATGTTCATGTACTCAACACCATTCGGAACCGGAGAATACTTGTTAAGATCAACTCCTAGACGCATGGCTAGCCTTTCTATCATCCCGCCGAAGTAGATCCAAGAGGAGCTTTGGAAGTCTCGCACCATCTTGACCCACTCCCATGCAAGGTTCATGGGCTTCTCGGTGTGGAAGAGCATCTCATGTAGCAACATATCTCTTCCTTCATCGGCTTGCTCAACTCATGGAGTGCATAGATTGCACATCCCAAAACTCGCACCATGACCCAAAAAAGAGGGCTAGCAATCTCGGTTGTGGAGGCGCCCTTTCTCATCTCGCTCTTCCCGGCCACATGCCGCCACACTTGGTTCACCTTCTCGTTATCGACGCCGGTCTCTTCTCTTGGACATGGAAACCCGAAGTAGGTAGCCAAGTCCCTAAGAGAGAGATTGTGGTCCTCATTGCCCAATTGGAAAGTGATCGCCCCTTCCTCATCCTCCACATTATCATAAGTGCATTCAAACGTGGCCATGAATTCCGAGGTGAGGGCGGGATAGTGGGTGTTGTCCCACCTTAGCATCCCATTGAGACCGATGTGGGAGTAGCACCTTGGAAGAGCTTGATCCATGTCCATCTTCCTCACGGCGTCCCAATCAAGCCACCTTGTGTGATGCTCAAGCGCCATATACCTTGCATAACTCTCAACTTGCTCATCATCCTCCAAGTAGACATCATCCAACTTTGGCTCTTTCCTTGACTTCTTGGACTTCTTCCTCGGCCTTTCCGCATGAGATGATGAAGCTCTAGTCTCCATGGTACCTACACACATCCAACCAAACAAAAGGGTCCAAGATAAACTCCATACAACTCAACAAAAGCACTCATCAATACACAACAACACTTCAACACAAGGGGAACCCCATACTTAGTCTCTAAACACACATGCATCACAATCCAACATGAATCACCATGGATATCTTCTAACAATGGCTAAGCAAATGATCATACTACATCATGATTAGGCTATAGCCAACAATGAAACACATGAATCCACATGATATCACAAGAAGAGAGCAAAAACAACATGGATCGACTTTCAACCTATGTCGGGCCCGACTTACTCAACCTCGGTCCGACTTGATGGATCGACTTCCACAACTCGGGCCCGACTTTCCTGGGCATGTCGATCTCGACCTAGTTCATGCTTCGACTCTAACCTCAAATCAACCCAAATCACTCTATTATGCACTTAAATTTCAAATTCAACCATCAAACATCCCTAATCGAAGTTCTAAATGGATCTAAGCATGCATAAACAACTTTAAAGCTCAATTTCACAAATCATGCAAATCCACCATTGATGCTCAAGCTCAAACTTTCAATCAAACATGGCATTACTCAATCTATGCAATGAAAGCACAAAATCTCCAAGGAAATAGGTAAAGATCGAGTAACACATACCGGATTTGAAGAGTATTGAACTTTTAAACAAATAATCAACTTAGAACTCAAACTTTCTCAATCTAGATCGAGATGGGGGATGAAGAACGAGATTGAACTCGAAATTTCTACTTGGAATCGGGTTAGGGAGGCCTTTCCGTGGTTGGATCGAGATGAAGAAAGGAGGATGTGTGGATCGAGTATGGTGAGAGAGGGAGGGCCGATTTTGAGAGTGTGAGGGAGATGAATTGTATTTTGGGAATGGTGGTTAGTATGAAGATGGTGGGTAGGTGGGGGATGGTATTTAATGGGGGAAAGGGACAAATTAGGTCAAGGGCAAAATTGGCATTCCACCTAGTCAAATCGGGTCGGACCGACTTCATGGACCGACGTCCCTATGTCGGGCCCGACTTACCTGGGCTCGATGTGGGAGTATTCGGGTCACCAATTTTACTCCATCCTCTTGCAACTTCTTTCCCATATTTCCATTTATATATTTTTCTCACCTCAAATCCTACACAACCTTGAAGAATACACAACACCAAAAATCCACAAAACACTAGATAGAGATTGGTTAGAGAAAAGCTAGGCTAAACTAAGAAAAATCAAACTAAAATTACGAAAAGAAAGCTACTAGCTCGGGTTGCCTCCCGAGAAGCGCTCGTTTATAGTCACTAGCTTGACTTCCTAACCTCAACCTCAAGGCAGGTGAAACACGGTGAATTGCTCGCCATTGTTGTGCCCATTCCCATTTCCCTCATACCCATAAAACCACCAACGATGGTCTATATAGGCATGGCTCTCCGATCTCGGGCCTCTCTCATCATACTCCTCCAACGAATGAGATTTCTCCTCCTTACTTGCTCCATCATGTTCCTCTTTTCCTACACCAAAGTTATGCAAAGAATTCCTAGGAGATTCTACCAATTCATCTTTCAAGTCACTAAGGCAAATGTAGGAGTCTCCTAAGTCATCTTTCAAATCACTTAAACAAATGTAGGAATCAAAAGTTTGGAAAGAATTGTGGTCATCACCAACATCAAAAGGATATAAGTAAGGATACTCTTCATTTCTCCTTGGGCTAGCATTGATCCTTGACTCATCTTGTTCCTCAACTTGCTCCAACAACTCCCTTGCTTGTATTTGTTTATTGAACACTTCATCACTTCTCAACACAATGACCTCTCTAGCAACTTCCACTTCTTCACTTTTTCTCTTGGCACTCTCTTCAAGTTTGAGGATAGCCAAGGCGTCCGGCTCATTCAAAGCCTTGTTGAAGTGAAAATCGACCTTTTCTTCACCAATCTCAAAGGAAACTTTGCCGTTTTTGACATCAAACCTTGCCCCCGCCGTAGCTAAAAATGGTCTTCCTAAGATTATTGGGACCAAGGGGTCCTCGTGCATGTCCAAGATCACGAAATCATCGGGAACAAAGTACTTTCCAACTCGCACCGGCACGTCATCCAATATTCCCTTAGCCTTGATGATGGAACCGTCGGCCATAGTTAGGGACATATCGGCCGGCTCAATTTCACCTAAATTTACCCTTCTCCAAATACTAACGGGCATCACCGAAACACTTGCCCCAAGGTCACATAAGGCTTGGAAGTTTTGAGACCCCACACCAATGGTTATAGCAAAGCGACCGGGATCTCCTAGCTTTTGCGGTAACTCCAAGGTCTTGACCTCATCTTGCATTTCAACTATGGACCTCTTCTTGCTCAAAATCTCCTTTAAAAACTTGGCATAGGATGGCATCTCGCTCAATGCATCGGTGAACGGGATAGAGATGTTCAAGCCTTGCAAAAGCTTGAGAAACCTCTTGAACTTGTTCTCAACAACATCTTTCGGCTTCTTTGAGGGATATGGAAGAGTTGTTGCACCTTGAATCTTGCTTGGATCAACCTCCTTGGACTTCCCCACTTCACTTGCAACATTTCCTGGTTGGACCGACTTAGGCACCATGTCGGGCCCGATGTTGTGAATCTCGGTCCTGGGGCAAAGCTGAGGCAGAGTAGTCGGATCGACATCTGGGTACGTCGGGCCCGACTTACTCTCAACCTCGGTCCGGCTCTCTTCATTCTTCTTAGGCATGTGTGGCTCGGGTAGGTTTCGGCCACTTCTCAATCCAATTGCCCGAACTTCATTTTGATTGTTTTGAGCTCGGGGGTTCTCCTCGGGTCGGCCCGGGAGTCTCCCATTCTCTCTCGGGGCTTGAGTTGCAATTTAGACAAATTGATTGTCGACTTGCCTCCTCCATGCACCAAACTCATTGAATTGGGTCCTCATCTCCTTGAACCCATCCCTCATCTCTTGAGCAAATGATTGTAGCTCATTGAATCCCGGTGGCCTATATGGTGGTGGTTGCGGCGCCCTTGGCTCGTTTTGGTTGAAGTTGTTGTTGTAGCCTTGAGCTTGACCGTTGTTCCACCGGCCATTACCACCATTGTTGAAGTTGCCTCTTCCACCGAAATTTCCTCGAACATAGTTTGCCTCCTCAATTCGCTCGGCCAAGCGCACTTGGCTCTCATTCGGACAAACTTGTGTAGCATGTGCAAAGGATCCACACTACTCACAAGCTCTAGCATTTTGCTTGTAGTAGTGGACTTGCCTCTTAAGCTTGCTTACTTCACCTTCAAGGAATTGGAGCTTTACATCCTTGTCAATGTCTTCTCCCTTTGGATCATATAACTTCCTTGCACCTTCACCTTGAACTTTCACCTCTTTGCTAGCTTGACTCACCCCATACATGGCCTCATAATCGGATAGCTTTTCAAGTAGCTCCCAAGCTTGATCCGGTGTCAAGTCTATGAACCCACAATCGGTGTGGAGATTGAGCTTGTCCTTCATTGCCGGATTGATGCCTTGGAAAAAGATGTCTTGGAGCACATAAGGTTGTTGGCCATGAGTAGGACATTGGCGCAACATCTCCTTGAAACGGTCCCATGCTTCGAAGAGAGGCTCATTCGGACCTTGTTGAAAGCTTGCAATTTTCCTTCTTAGCTCGGTTGTCTTTGAGGGCGGGAAGAACTTCATCAAGAAAGCATCATAGAGTGCCTTCCAAGTTGTGATTGACCTAGGGGCTTGGCTCTCGAGCCAATGTGTGGCCTTGCCCCCAAGTGACCACTTGAACGCCTTTAGAAGCACATACTCCAACGTCTCCTCGTCGGTAGAGATCGTCTCACACATGTCCACAAAGCGTTTGATGTGCTCTATGGGACACTCATGTGGACGGCCCTCGAATTGATCACGCTTGATGAGGGAAATGAATTGCGTCTTGATCTCAAAATTCTTGGCAACCTCGGGAAGCACAATAACCGGTTCGGGTACCCTCAACTCCGGATGCATGTATTGGCGTGCATTCCGGGGTAGAGCGTTGAGTTGAGCCTCGGCCCTCATCCGTTGCTCCCATTCTCTTCTTGCCACCGCCTCTTGATTGACCTTCTCAAGTTGCAATCTAGCCATTTCGGCCCTAAGTTGAGCCAACTCCTCATCAACATGGAGAGCTTGATTCTCCATCCTTTTCCTTCTTCGGGCTTCTTTGAGAATACTTTCCGGATCACTCACAAACTCAAGCTCAAGTGTTCCTCGGGAGGAACGAGCTAGCATACACCAAATTGGCACTCAATGCACTTAGACTTCCCCGGCAACGGCGCCAATCTTTTGATCGCTCGGTTGTGCGAGGGTCTAGAGATACAATTTATAACCCGACCCCGTTGTAGCACGTGGTGGGTGTCGAACACTCGGGAAATCTACTCGATTGAGGTGCCTAGACACTAGAAAGCTGGAAAGGAGAACTTAAAACAAAGGAAAACGAAGAGAACAGTCGGGACCGACACAAGTGTCACGTCGGGCCCGATGTTGGCGACAAAGAGGAAGTCGGGACCGACGTAGGGCAAGTCGGGCCCGAGGTAGTTGGGTTTTGTCGAACTCAAAGATTGAAAGTAGATCTTGGGTTCTTGGGTTCCTTCTCTAGTAGATTAAGGCTTTTCCACCCCAATTCAAGCAATAAGTGATGATTGGACTAGGATCGAGTGCTTTCGCCCTCGTTCCAAGCACTTCTACACATCGATCATTGGGGAAATCCCCTTCGAAGCAAGGTCTTGAGATTGACACATGTTCACTTTCGCTACTTTGCCAATCACAAGCCTTGATTCCTTACTTTCGCAAGGAATTGTAGCTCTATGTAGAGTGGGTTCCTAGATCAAGCACTCAAGGCTATGGAATTGGGGTTTCTAGCCCAAACCTAGCTAGAGTTTTCCCCCATAACCCAAGATCAAGGAGATCTACTCCATATGGCAAACAAAGAAAGCAAACAAATCAAAAAGCAAAGCAATCAACATCATCAATCTCAAACCAAAGCAAAGTTTCATTCACAAATCAAAAGCAATCCACAAACTCCAATCAAAGGTTTCCAAATCCACAAGATCAAAACAAAGCAAAGCTAATCTATCAAACAAACCTATCAAATCTCCTCCTCTTGGGCCGATTCTCTCTCTTCTCCTTCTCCTCTCCTTCCTCCTTTCTCTCCAAGTATCCTCTTGAGAGTTTTTGAGGGTTGGGTTCCTTGCTAAGTGTGGGAACCTCCCAAAATTAGAAGATAAGAGAGCCTTTATAGATTAGATGAGGGGCAAAAGTGGAAGTTTACAATTTCGTGCCTTGGAGCCCAAGCAGTCCAGTGACCGACTCGGACCAACACGGAGGACCTCGGGCCCGACTTACTGTGCAAGTCGGTCCGAGGTTGAAAACTCAAGTCGGGCCCGACGTTGGTTGCAACTCGGTCCGGACCTCGTTCCACCTTCTTCTTGTTGGCTTTTCTCTTGTTCTTCTTCATGGCTTGCTCCTCTTTTTCCCTCTTAAGCTCGGGCCTTGCTCCATGTTCCGATCCTCCTTCAAAACGATCCTTGATCCATGCCAAAACACCTACAAAACACATAAAACGTGCATAGTCTCCGAATCTCATAGAAATACGGGAACTAAGCTAAAAAGGAACAAAACACACAAGAAAAGGGGAAAAAGAAACATATTTACAAAGGAAATCATATATAAAAACACCACCAAATAAAGAGACATCATCTTCCATTTAAGATTTTCGGTTGTACGGGTATTTACCCAGATGATGTATTCTATCAATGACGATTTGAATAGAACATGCTTTATATTCTACAAACTTGAAATTTATAAAACAAAGCATGGTTGATAGCATATAGAAATGCAAACATGAATCATTCATTTAGCAAACAAAACACTATGACATAGTTTTCACACAATAAGTAGTTCGCACGGAGTCAAGTGGATTGCATACAAACTAATGAAGGAACAAAATGAGATAAAAAAAATGTGCAACTAAGGATAGATGACCTCGAACGTCTTGCGATTGGTGTGCGGAGGCTTCTTGTCGGAAGTGCCTGGAAAGATGTGGCTCGAGGACTGAATAATTTTTCAAAAGTTATACTTCTTCGGATGTACTTTATTCCAGCTTCGTGGGATGGAGTCACCGTATTTGGACTCGAGGTGATACGCGCCTTGGCCGACGATCTTGGTTATCTTGTACGACCCTTCCCATGTTGGGACTAACTTGCCCGATTTGGTTTGGAGGGTGTTTTGGAAGACTTTCGGTAACACCCAATCGCCCACTCAGAAAGTTTGACCCTTGACATTTTGATTGTAGCTCCGGATGACGTGTTGTTGGTGCCTAGCTAGGCGAAGTCGGGCCTGGTCCCGGAGCTCATCCGAGGTATCCAGGTCGGTCGATAACTCCAGACGATTCTATTCTTCAATCGAGAAACTGGAATGAGCGGTGGGGACAAGAATTTCGGTGTGAATGTCCGCTTGGCATCCATGCGTCAAAGAGAAGGGAGACTGGCCGATTGCTACCTTAGCTGTTGTTTGGTCGGCCCATAGGACGTAAGGTACCTCATTGGCCCAATTTCTCTTGGCTTTGGCAAGGCGCTTCTTCAAATCGTTCACAGTTACCTTGTTGCTAGTCTCAGCTTGCCCGTTGAACTGGGGGTAGCGAGGTGTTGGAGTGACCAGGTTAATGTTCCAGCGCTTGCAGAAGTCTCTTGTCCTTTGGCTTATGAATTGCGAACCGTTGTCAAATACGATCTCCGATGGAACTCCGAAGCGGTAGAGGATATTTTTGATAATGAAGGAAATTACCTGTTTATCCTTGATTTCTCGGTAGGCTTTGGCTTCGATCCACTTGGAGAAGCAGTCGGTCAGCGAGAAAAAATACTCTTTGCCCAGACGAGGGGGGTAACTTTTTTGACTATGTCAATTCCCCAGCACATGAACGACCACGTCATGAGGGCAGGATATAGTGGTTCATGAGGCTGGTGTGCTGTTGGTGCGTGCCTCTGGCAGGCGTCGCATTTACGGGAGAAGTCTATAACGTCTTTTCGCATGATGGGCCAGTACCACCTCTGACAAAGGGCCTTGTTGGATAGACTTCTTCCTCCTCTATGGTTCCCACAATCTCCTTCGTGAAGCTCTTCAAGAAGTTTCTGAACAACTCCTTTGGTAAAGCAGCGTTGAAGTGTGCCTACTGTCGGCCGATGGAAGAGCATTCCATTCTTAACTGTAAACCGTGTGGCTCTTACTTTTAGCATCCTGGCTTTTATTTTATCTTCAGGAAGTTTTCCTTCAACCAACCAATCAAGGTATGGTTGGGTCCATGGTTCCTCATTGACCACGGAGGGAAGAAGAAAATCTTGGTCACGACCTAAATCGTTTAGAGAATATCTGGATCTGGGTCATTTCGGAAGTTTCTAACGTTAACATCGTCACTACTCACAAAGATATCCTCGCAAAGCGTGGATCTAAGAGGGATGACGTCTTCAGTTTTTTCATGAGACTTATTACCATTATCGGTGCGGGCTCTCTTGATGGTGGGAGCCACTATATGAACCACTGGAATCACAAGATATTCATCAGGGTCAATGGCTGAAGCTAAACAGGCGAGAGAATCTTTTTGGGCGTTCTGCTCTCTTGGGATTTGTGTGAAGGATATTTTCTCGAACTGAGGGATTAAATCCTTCACCACTCCTAAATAAGCCACCATTATTTTGTCTCTAGCTTCGAACAATCCTAGAATCTGATTGATTATTAGCAACGAATCACAATTAACTTCAATCTATTGTATGGCCAAGTCCTTTGCAAGGGTTAAGCCAAAAATCAAAGCTTCGTACTCTACTTCATTATTTGTGGCCTCGAACGTGCATATCACGGATTGTGCCACCTTATCCCCATGTGTTGATTTTAGGACTTCTCTTATCCTTGTTCCTCCAGCGTTGGATGCATCGTCTGTGTGAAGCGTCCATTTGACTGGAGACTTTGCTTCTAGCGTCATCAACTCTGCTGATTCTGTTCTTTCTTTTGTGGTAGGACTAAAATAAACCACAAAGTCGGCCAATGCTTGGGATTTCAGTGCGGTCTGAGGCTCATACTGGATGTCGAATCCGCTTAGGTGAATTTCCCACTTGGCCATTTGTCCCTTAAACTTGGGTTTATGCATGACCGTCTTAAAGGGATGTGTGGTTCTTACCACGATCTTGTGCGACTCAAAGTAAGGACGGAGTTTATTGGAGCACATGATCAGTGCCATCACCAATTTCTCCAGAGAAGAGTAACAAGTCTCAGCTGGTAGGAGGGTTCTACTTACATAGTACACAGGTTGTTGTTCCCCATCTTGTTCGCGAACAAGCACCCCACTGATAGCTTGCTTGGTGATGGCCAAGTACAAGGGTAAGGTCTTCCCCTCTTCTGGTTTTGCTAGGATCAGAGGATCAGAGAAGTATTTATTCAATTTCTGGAAAGCTTCCTTATGTTGGTGAGTTCATTGGAAACACTTGTTCTTTCTAAGCACCTCGTAGAATAGGCGATAGCAATCTGCTGATTTGGAAATGAATTTGTTCAACGCAACAATCTTCCCAGTGAGCTTTTGGACATCTTTCAAACATCTAGGAGACTTCAGGGATACTATTGCGCGAACCTGTTCCGGGCTCACTTCTATTCCTCTCAGGGTGACTAAGTGCCCTAGGAATTTCCCAGCTTTCACGCCGAAGTTACACTTCTGTGGTTTTAACTTCATGTTGTACTGCTTCAGGATCTCGAACGCCTCTTCTAGATGACAACGATGGTCCACGACTTTCTTTGACTTGACGAGCATGTCATCTATATATACTTCCATGGTCTCTCCGATCTGGCTTTGGAACATTTTATTTACCAGTCTATGGTATGTGGCGCCAGCGTTCCGCAATCCGAAAGGCATGACTTTGTAGCAATAGGTTCCTTTCCTAGTTATGAAATTTGTGTTCTCCTGGTCACATTCTTCCATCCGAATCTGATTGTATGCATTGAAGGCATCCATGAATGTCAACAACTCACGACCCACCGTGGCATCGACTAGGGAATCGATGTGAGGTAACAGAAATGAATTGTTGGGACAAGCCTTATTCAAATCCGTGAAGTCCACACACATCCTCCACTTTACGACAACTACATTAGCTAGCCATTCCGAATACTTGACTTCTTTGATCTTGCTAGTCTCCATTAGCTTTCTAATTTCATCGTCTACTATCTTGTTCCTTTCCGCGACGAATTACCCTCTTTTTTGTTTTACCGATGGGTGATTTGGGTTCACATTCAAGTTGTGTGTGATGACCTCAGAGTCGATTCCCACCATGTCTGTAACACCCCTATTTTGCAACGATAGGTGTTACCGCCAATGACCTCGGATTTTACCATCCAAAGTCACCCAAGTCTTTATAAGTTGCTAAAGTATGAGACTTTGAAAAGTATCCATTACATACCTTGACTTAGTTCAATAAAAACATAAAACTTAAGACTTGTTAGGCAGCGGAATTTAAATAACATTTCTTGCATAAACTTAGTGCAACCCGAAAATGAACAAAAACCATCCTTGAGAGAATCTGAACTTACTTCTTGCAACTTGATTGATCTTCGTCTTTACGCCTTTGGTGGAAGTTTCCTAGAGTCTGGCATTTTTCACGAAGGGTGAGAAATACCAGGCAAAAATGCAGAAAAGCAAAGCTAGTCTAAGGAGACTAAGCAAGTGAGAATGGAAATTCTCAAGGGTAGTTTGGTAAGTTAACAATTTATATTAAAGAGATATTCGATAAGTGTCTTGAGGAGTACGAACTTTAAGTGGATCTTGTAACGAAAATAAGTAAATCTCGGTATGAGATAACCCTAAAACGAAGAACGAACTACGAGATTGTAGAATGTCTTAGAGTATAATTAATGTTGGGAATGCTTTAATTACACACAAGTTTCTAGAAAACCTCTCGCGCCCTTATCGGATCGACATCCGGGTCGGTCTTCTAAACCAGCTCAGTTTTGATGTCTTTTAATGTGCACTAGCACTTATCTTTATTACGTGTCAAAACTTTGCATAGCATTAATGACTTTTAAGGGTGTGGAGGGTATGAAAAAGCCGAGTCCACTTAAAGGAACAAAGTTCAGACGCTTAGCTAAGACAGAGCATAAGTTAATTAATGGATTGAACAAGGTTAACCTTTAGCATTATTATAAATTTTGAATGTTTGCATAGAATAGACGTTAATAAAAGACTTTAGTCGTCTTTTCCATTTCATGTGGCATTACTTAGGACTTTAAACGAAATTTTTTTATTTCGACATTGCTTTAAGACTTCAGCCAACATTTATTTTCTGTATCAAATTGCTTTAGACTTCAGACGAAACCTTTCTATTTCGACATTTCTTAAGACTTCAGTCAACAAAGTAAGAGTAGATTCATGACCTATATATAATATGATGCTATAAAAAGTGGTTCAAGACTTATGTCCCAACACTTTTTCCTATACATTATAAAGCAAAAACCATCTCCGTTGAAAAAATTGGGTGATGTGGCATACCTTGAATAACTTAACTTCAAAACTTATATAAGTATTTTAATAAACTTATATTATGCTTACTATACACCCAATTTTTATATTAATCTTTTCCATATTTAAGAAGGTTTAAATATATACAGAATATAATTTATAATATAAATAAAAAATCTATCTTTATCTTGCATAATAAATTAAAATCTTAATTATTACTTTAATTATTTTTATTTATTTTATTTTATATCTTTAATATAAAATATATATATCTTTTTTGTTTGATTTTCTTTATATTTTTTCTCTTTTTAAAAAAATTAATGTGAAAAATATATCATATAAAGATATTTCATGCATTAGACCGTTATTTAAAGGAAGATATTGGATAGTGTTATTATTAAAATCAAAACTCTGACACGGTAATTCAACTAGTTTATAATTTTGATGTTTGTCATAAAAGTAATTAGTGAAAGGTCGAATCTTAGTATCTTTGGTTGCGAGGTAAATTTAGTATGCTAAAGTTTTTAAGTCTGATTTGTAAAAAAGTAAATTCGACTTATTATATTAAATTATACTCCCTCCGTATAAGTCTATTTGTCTTTCTAGCCTTAACTAGTTGTCTAATTCTACTTGTCTTTTTAAATATTTTATTCAAAATTTTCCAACTTTACCCTCAAACAACCCATGCAATTGATTGCATACACACATCTCAAGAAATAAAGTAGGTAGATTATAGGGGTAATGTGGTAATACTAGCTCTTACCTTAATATATGTGTAAAATGCTAAAAGGACAATTAGACTTATACGGAGGGAGTATAAGATAAATCCATCCTACCATATTTGCATTAAGTTGTATACTCTAAATTTCCTAGCGCTCTCTAGGGAATTGTATGGTTTTTTGCCAGTTTTCGTGGCCGATTTTTGCGGTTAATGTTGTTCTCTTGGTAGTTCCAATCCCTAGCGTTATATGAGACCTTTTTCCACCCTACTCCCTCTCTTCATCCATGTTTTTCCTTTCGTGTTTTTCTCATTCTCCATTTCCACCTATGTTCAATCACTTTTGTTTTGATTTTTGCACTACCCAAAAGCACCAAATCCATAATATATTGTTTTTTAATTTTAGACAGACTTTGAGTTCCATATGGAACCTAAGTCTTAGATCGTTGTTCGAGTAGATGAAATTTCTATTCATGCTTTCCAAATCCTCCACAAGGACGATCGACAAAATGTTATCACTCGACAATCGTGGTTAATCGACAACCAATTAGTCTTGGTCATGGATTTCGTTACTGTATCTAGGGTTCTATTCTGAGATGCTAATTTGTATGCGAGTGCTTCAATTCCTTGGTCTGAAATTACATATGAGTGTCTAATGGCATCCTATATTATTTATGGATCATTTACCGCTCATGATCTTCATTCGGAGTGGCTTTATCAATTTTCACCTTTGTTGGTGGCATCACAAGCGGAGTTGTGGTCGAAGTTGTTTTCAACACTTGCTACTTCACAATTTCGTATTCCAATTGAATTATTGATGGTGTTTCTGTTGTTTCTTTATTTTTGGTTCTTTCTATTTGAATGGGGGTTCAAGTGACTTTTTCAAATGGATCATTAATGGTACTTTTGTTCCACTTATTTCACACAGGGGTTTACGAAAAGCTTTTTCATTTTATGGCATCCATGTTAATTTTACAATCTTTGATGCTGATACCTTATTCTTTTACTAAGGCAAACTTGCTCGAATGTTCCACACTCACAGAATTTCACAATAAATATGTAGGAACATCTGGTCGGAATAGTCATATGATAAAATTAGTTGTTTGTTGATAGCTTGCATATAGGTAGTATTTAGAATGCATTTGTCTGTTTCTTTTGCATTGTTTTTAGTTAGTTTTAGTAAGTTTCTTTAAGTTATTAGAGTATCTAGGAGTTTTGGGTTTTTGCACTTGTTCTATGGTGTTTTACAGGTCTTAAAGTGAACAAGTGTAAAAGGAATGGAAACCAGGGAAAGAACGCTTGAATTCGGGCCATCCATTGAAGTTGTTGGTTCGACACCTCTGTCTTATGTGGATTCGTTCGGGAGCTATAGTGGTCTAATGAAGTTGATTTGGGTATCATTGGAAAGCTCCGCGATTCAAGGCCAAAGAATTTCCTGCCGGCTATAACAGAGTTTCTGTTATTCGTATTCAAGCAGCTACAATTCATATTTCTTACTCCGTATCCAGATTCCAACTCAATGGGAGTCAAAACAGCTCCCCAAGTGTCACTTGTATCTTGAACGAAGGGGATGACGATGTTGTTGGCAACGCTGCCGCCATTATGGACTCGCGAGATTCAATCCGCAAGTGCACTATATCTCAATATTATTATACTAGGCTTATATCCTACGAGACTTATATATGTTGTTTAAACCTAGTTTCTTTCTTTATATTAGGATTTTGGAGAGAAATAACCCTGATTCTCATTCTCATACTTTTCATTATAAGTTTTACATAATTTCTATGGGGAATTATGCTCTTTTGCTTAGTTAAACAATTAAAACATCGTATTGAATAAAGTTGTGAGATTTCTAATTCCTTATCTATTGTTTGGGTTTAATCTTATCTCTTGCTTGGATTTCTATGATTTATTTTAACAATTTCTAGCATGATCAACTAGGGTTTGTTGTTATTGAATCTTTTGCTAGATCTAGAGTGTTACCGGTATAGCATCTCTAGATTGAAGTAGCAACTGCATCGTATTAGTATCTAGTCGTGCTAGTCTTATGTAGAAGAGATATGATTTATGTGCATTCTAGGTTAAAAGATAGTTGTTTTATGCTAGAATTATATCCTATTATATTCCTATCGTTATTGTTGCTATTAAACTGAATCATTGATGGTTTTATGGTTGTTTAATTAGTTAGAATTAATAGTATCTGGTTGTGCTATTAGTTAGAATTGAAAAGGAATAGTAAAATCCATTGCATGTGATATTGAGGTGAAATTAATGATCAACTTTTCATACGATTGTGGATATTTGTTTGCCTAAGCTATCTTCCCAAATATTTTTATTCACAAACTTTGTTAATCTGTTAGTTTTGCATGTTTAGACTTTGTTACAATAAAAAAAACTTTCTTGTTACTTGTTTGATACAAAATTCATGACAAAAGATAAAACCTGTCTCCGTGTGGATTCGACTCTGACTTCCCAAAGACTACAGTCTTTTGGTTTGTTTGGACTCTTTTGCATAATCGTGATTTGCACGACCAAATTCATCATTATCATTTGTTTTAGTCTTATACTAGTATATATGCCCGTACCTTGTACGGATTTTTATTAAATAAAATATTAATAACAAAATATTTTCAAATATATTTATTATCCGTGAAAAATAATCATGTAAATGCTTAAATATAATTTTTTGTTATGATCTACATAAAAAGATAAGGCAATTATCATAACTAATAAAAATCTTTTCATATAACGTAACAAATAATTAGATTATAATAATAATTTTTCTATCTATCATATCTAAAAATAAAAGATTATTTAATAATGAGATTTTCTATCCTATATTCTTAAAACATGAATAAGAATTTATCATATCCAAAAATAAATTTATCATATCCAAAAATAAAAGATTATTTTTTAAAAAAGGAGTAGTGTGGTCCAATCTAAAAGTGACATGTGTCGTTTTATAATTTTTTTAACCTCTGCTTTAGGTTATGATTATGATTGTATTAGCTACATGGGTTGTAATTATTGGAGGTGATGTCAATAGTTATGAAATATAATGGTTGGTTGTATAAATTGTTTATGGCCCGAGTCAAGACACAAGCATGTATTTAGTTTATGTACACTATTCTCGGAATTAGCTATATAGTAATACTACAATGTTTATTCCTAAAAAAAGTTGTATACTCTAAATTCCATACCATATATATTTGCATTCAATCACAATTTGTAAGTTGATGCGGTGTACTCGAAAAAAGGACACGAAAATTAAAATACTACTCGATGTTATTTGATATATGAAAAAAAAACATCTTAATTATACCCCAAAGTCATCAACCACGGCTATATCACTAGATTCATATTGTCCATACAGTATAGTGTACGTCTATAATGTTCATAATCTATGTATATATATAAAAGACGCAAGGAATAAGGCCACCATATTGCGCCACCTAAGATTGTCCTACGTGTCGTTCTCACGTTAAGCCACCTATGATTTTGCCACATAGGATTTTTTATTTTGGAAATTTATAAATATTGATATTATTTTAAGATAATATAGAAATAGGATAAATTAATGTACGAAAGATTCTATCTAAAATAAAGATGTTATCTACTATATATTAGGAAATAGGATATACCTAAAATATTTTATCCAAAATTAAAATAAATTATAGAACATTAGATATTATATATTAAGATAAATATAATAATTTAATTTTCCAATTAAATTCTATCTATTTGTATGAAAACAAAATTCAAATTTTATTTGAACTTAAAGAAAATTATTTTATCATTATCTTTTTATCTATTTATGTAAATGATTTATTTATGTGAAATAAAAAATAAAGAAAATTTAACTTTTTTATCTATTTATGTGAAATAAAAAATTTAATTCGAATTTAATTAAAAATAAAGAAAATTAATTTATCTTTATCTTTTCATCTATATATGTAACAGGTTTATCTTAAATGAAAATTTGATAAAAATAAAATAAAATTTTCAATATCTAGGTAATTACTTGCCCAAGTTAAATTTTCATAAAAAAAATTACATTATGTTTTCATTAATTTCCTTTTTGACTTATTCATGTAAATATAGAAGATTTTTTATCTTTAAAAAATTCAATCTTTACTCCTTTTTTTTATCTTTTTAACTTTTTATTTTAAAGATTTTAAAGAATTGAATTTGATTAAAAAATTATAAGAATTTACATTATTTTTCTTTTTTTGTCTATTTTAAATTAAAAAATTAATTATTCTATGTCAAATAATTTTATTCATATGTTTTCATAAATAAATTATCATTAAGCCATCAAAATCATATTGGGCTCACTTTAATGATTTTGGCTCCGTCTCACATTTTAACAATTGTAAAATTTTATGTAATCTTTTTCTAATATAAAAGTTTTTTATACTAAATTAAAATCACATGCAATAAATACATTAATAATTAAATCCATATAGTCGTGCAAGGCACGACGGGTATAACTAGTATTACACTAAGATTATCCAAAATAAAATATACAACTTACCTTTTATCTATTTTTTCATCGAAATCAATTACCCCATTCATAATACACTAAAATGTTATTATCCTTCTAGTCAAGGAACCCAAGCCCCTCTTCGTTGGCAAACCAAACACACTTGTGGTGGCCACAACAGGACATGAAGTCATTTCCGGGCCAAAACACGTCGTCGACAGCGTGTTTGCCAGAGGAGAGTCACCAGACGTGGCAACAGAAACACGTCGTTTTGAAGAAGTTGAGGTGGATTAATGACAGTCAATGTACATTCAACATTGTTATGAATTCACCCCAGACGCAAAGTTGCTATAAACATCTAACATTGTTATGAATTATATTAAAATGATATTTTAGATGGAGCTTTTAAGGAACATCATCTACTTAAATGTAAAATTGCACAAGAGTCAATGTACATTCAATATTATAACTTACGCCCTTTACCTCCTCCGCCATGAAGATGATCCACTGGAAAGGGTTGGGAATTTTGTTGAAGCAAAAAGGGAAGAAATTGAAACTAGATGGCATAAATAAATTAAACATGAGCGATCAAAAAAATTAAAAAGAAAGAAAGGGTCGGGGAGCTTCATCATCAACAATAGCACAAGAGGCGGTATTGTGGTGATCAGAAGTGGTAGGAGCAACTCCAACAAAGAATTGTACAAGCCTGGGGGGATAGTTATAGAACTCACAAGGAGGCAAAGATAAGGATCATAATTCTATTATGATTCCATTCATCATATTGCATTACAAGGGGATCATGCTATATAGGCACTGTACTGGACTATTGTCGACAACTATCCATTACATAGAGGGATCTATAATTCTAAGAGGGTATTTTAGGTATTCATCCTACTATCCCCCTGCGATCCGAACGTTGGCAGGCCAAGTTTGGAGCGGAGAGAGAAAAAACGCGCAGTGGGAAAAGTTTTCTCACCAGGAGCATGCATAGCTTGACATACTTGATTGATGTCAAAGGATATAGCTTTTCGATTCGTTTCTATGTAATGTAGCTAACCCAATGTTAGTGAATCACGTAAATTTATGTCTTTGGTTTTATCTGTTTTTCAGTTATCTTGCTCTCATTCGTCACAACACTAGGAATGTCATAAATTGAACAAAATGATCAGTAGAAAGAATAGAGTGATGACCATGCAATGAACAACTTTGTTGGTAGATCGGCGTTCATAACAAACCCGCACCTCCCAAGGATTCTGTTTAATCAAACAATGGCAACTTGTAATTATGAAATTATCCAAATGAGTTAAAATCCCCTCAGATTTTAAGAGTTACACAATGGAGGCTGAGTCACATTTAACAATCAAAAATGGTTAATCCCAAGTTTGACTGCAAGTTGAAGATCGTGCATGATAGTCAAGAAATCCGCCATGGAGAGAGAGAGAGAGAGAGAGAGAGAGAGAGAGAGAGACATATGCAAGTCATACATGTAACGGCAACAATTAGAGCTCCAGAAATAGAAATGTTCATCGCAAAAGGGAAAACAAAGGAAGCCCGATTATGTGCAGGTCCGGGTAGACTGAACCAGTTTCCTATTATAACAAGATAAAAGCCGGTCCATGCCGTTTGATCTTAGCCAAGTCCAGATATTCCCGCCAATATGGAGTATGAATTTCATGTTGACATTAGCCAAGTCCATGCCGTCTGATCTTCGGCTCCAACTTGACGAATGGATGAAATCCATTCTCCACACTAGTGCTTTCTGGATTTTGATCTGGATCTGTATTCTGCAACAAGCTTGGCAAACGACGAGGATTTATCCTCCAGCAGTCTTGAAGGAGAGTTGCACTCGTCAATGAGACCTACGAATTAGCCACAAGCAGTTCTCAGATGCATACATAGATGCTTCATTGTAATTTCTCAACCCCAAAAATCAAACAAACAGAGGACGATGGGTACATGGAAGGCGCTTATACCTTGGCTAAGGACGACCACCATATCACTATCAAGAACTGATGTGATCCGGTGAGCGATGATCAAGACCGTGGAATCCGAAAAGTGTTGGCTTAGAGTGTGCTGAATCAAATTATCTGTTGCTGTGTCGACGGATGCTGTCGCTTCATCAAGGACCAAAATCTTGCTCTTCTTCAGGAGCACTCGCCCTAGGCACACCAGCTGCCTCTGCCCCATGCTCCAGTTATCCCCATTCTCAGCAACTACAATCGTGCAATTGATTGAGATTTCATTTGTTTGATCAAGTTAATTCTGAGTTATTTATGTAAAGAGAAATTGGAAGAATGGAAAGTTTGAACTGACCAGATGAGTCCAATTTTCCTTCTTTTTTACGAACTTCATCACCAAGTTGGCATTTATCAAGGGCCTGAAAACAATTTTAGAGCGCATTAGAACCAAATTCATTAGCAAGTGAGCATTGTAGCCCAATCATATGACATAATATTACAATTACATAAGTTATTGAGCAACTTACTTCCCAAATCTGATCATCTGTGTGTTCTTCAAGCGGATCCAGGTTGCTTCTTATGGTCCCCTCAAACATGGTAGGATCCTGAGGGATGACACTCAACCTAGAACGAAGGTCATGCAAGCCAATCATGGAAATGTCGACACCATCCATGATTATGCTGCCCGATGCAGGCTCTACAATTCTGAAAAGTGCCTGAATTAAAGTCGATTTACCGCTTCCTGTTCTACCCACAATTCCAGTTTTCTTCCCTCCATGGAACTTGCAAGTGATGCCACGCAAGACAAGTGGCATGTGTTGTGCATAACGGACCTGCCCAAGATTTTCATACCAAACATGAGATCGATTCAATCTCTCATCATACTCAAGGATTACAGAATTATGGATACAGCATGGGAAAAAAAATGATCACCTTAAGACCACGGATATGAACTTCTCCATGTGATGGCCATGACAGAGCTGGCCTGTTTCCTTCTACCACAAGCGGGCCTTCACTCGGTATGTTGGAGTACTGCAGAATCCGCTCAACTGAGATGATCTTGGTTTCTGTTTCACAAAGGTTCCACATCACCCAAACTTGTATCATGTTCAGACTAAGCCCGTATGTCACTACTAGCCCAGCGATCCCTACAGAGGATAGGAAAACCAATGAATTTGAATGTTATAAAATCTTGTTAAAGGATCATCAATGCTATATATAATTCGTCTTACCTGGGTCAATTATCCCCACTGGAGTAGAGATCAAGAAGATCAATGAGCATGCAAATATGAAAGAAGACAACAAGTCGAGGCGAAAACACAGCCACTCCCTTGCACCGGCAACATGAAACCTGGGCCTAGCAAATTCATCTATTAGTTCCATACTTTTATCATCAAATCTGGATTGTTGTTCAAAACCCCTAATTGTTGTTGCCCCGGAGATGGTCTCAGAGAAATGCTGTATCACAGGAGCCTTGCATACTCCAATCAATCTAGAAAGTTCTCTTGCTGCTGGTAAATAATATTGCTGTACAAAGAAAACATCGAACAAAAACTCTTTCATTATTGACAAGTCCACAATACATTTAGACAAATATATGAGCATAATGATCCTACATAAAAGAATTAATTGTGTGGAATGAATTATAGAGCTGTATCAACTTTGTTTACAAAGTATAAGAAAGTGATCATTATAGCTGATAACAGACACAGATGCAAGCAATAGGAATAAAAATGACAAAAACTTGCCAAGCGACCTGTGAGATTATAGCAACAATTGCAATAAGCTGGATAGTTGAGAAAGCAACACCCCCAACTTGGTAAGCAATGTTCATATCAACTGCACTTTGGTCAGTGGATGCCTGTAACAATAAGTTACATATTATTGAAAGTACTAAGTTGAAAATGTAATACAACAAAAAGTCAATAATGGCAGAGACATCACTCATATACCCTATTCAAAATTCGCCCACTTGGTGTGGCATCAAAGAATGACATGGGAGCACGGAAAATGCATGAATGCATTTTTTCAAAAAGTTTCGTCGCTGTCTTATATGCAGCAGCTGCAAGAAAAATCTCCCTGAAAAGGATACAGAATGCACTTCCAACAGAGAAAATAACATATACAACGATCAGGGTAGTTGTAGAGATAGGAGGTTTTGCATCAGTAGTCAAGGGAGTAGCCCATGCCATCCAATAATTGCTTCCAACTTGGAGGATTTTGACACGTGACCCGATCCGTAATTTACGGGTCGGTCTGATTACGGGTCGCCGGGCCGTTTGAACAACCCTACAATTAGTCTTAAAATTCAATCAGTCTATTATGATATCTCTAAATTTATAATTGGAAAAATTGCTCCAAATATCCCAACATTTCATTTGGGTGCACACCTCTATCCCGACCTTTCCAAATTTCACAAAATATCCTATACATTGGGGATAGTTGCGTACTCTACCCTCCAAGTGTCCACACTTTAGGTAAATTTATGAATTATATGTTCACCTTTTCGTTTTGTGACAAAAGTGTCCAATCCATGTACGTACAAATTAAAAATTTCATTTATAGCATAGCCTTATAGGTTTCATCTTCTAATTTATAAAAAAATAATATAATTACTTTTAAATTTTCGAATATAAATCTCACATTTATAATAACCACATCAATCATTAAACCATAACTTTTACTTTACAAAATAGTTCATCTTAATACTCTTTCATTATTATTTTTTTTTTTTTTAAATTCGACACAAGTAAAAAAGATTTCATAACCTTTTTATAGAAGTTATGTTATAGCTTCTCACCTTTATAATTAACCACATAAATAATTAATCTATAACTTTTACTTTACAAAGTAGCTTTTTTTCATACTTTTTTCCATTATTATTTTCGAAATAAATTTAGACACAAGTAAAGAAATTTATAACCATTTTTTAATAAAACCTTAAAAACTTATGTTCTAGCTTGTCCAACTTACCCAACAAGATAGTGTACAACTTATGTTCTGGTTTGTTTATTTAAATACAATGAAACAAAATAATTAAATTAAAAATAGTATTAAATTAAACATAAAATCCAAATTTCTTTTTTAGTAAATGGAAAACTAAAAACTCAATTTTAAAAGAAAAACGGAAACCTACAAACAAGGAATTAAAAATATTCATAATTATTTTTTATTTATTTTGGACAAACAAAAGTTGGACTCGATTATTATGTAATAAGTCACAGTTTTCAAACTTTTATAAAAATAACTTTATCAAAATTCTTAGTAATTTTTGTCTAAACTTATTTTAAAGATAATAATGGACAAAAAGTATTGAGATGAACTACTTGTAAAGTCAAAATTATGAATATATATTTATGTGGTTAATTATGAAGTGGAGAATTTATATTAGCCAAATAATAAAAGTAATGATATTATTTTCGTATAAATTAGAAAAGTAAATCTATGTTATTACTTTGGACCTTACCCAAAATGTTATTAATCTTAACCAAATACATTTTTATATAAAGAAAATTGATTATTTTAAATTAATTTACACTAAAATTGATTTAGAATAAAAAAAAAGATCTAAAATGAGTATTTTTTTAATGTTGTAATACTTATAAGGACAAATTTTATAATTTTTAAACATTATTTGTACACGAGTTGGATATTTTTGTCACAAAATGAAAAGTGAGGAGTCAATCCACAAATTTACACAATATGTGGACACTTCAATGGTAGAGTGCGCAACTATCCGCAAAGTATAGGATATTTTGTGAAATTCGAAAAGGTCGTGGTAGAGTGCGCAACTATCCGCAAAGTATAGGATATTTTGTGAAATTCGAAAAGGTCGTGGTAGAGTGTGCAACTGGATGAAAGGTTGAGAAATTTAGAACAATTTTTCCTTTATAATTTTGATCCAAGGAGAGAAGTATTCGTTGTCCAGTAAAGAAGAAAATTTATCAATATTGTTGGATCGAGTGTGTTAAAATAAACGTTGATCTTGAGGATTAGTAAACTAGGCAATGGAAATTAAACATAGGATCCAAGTAACAAAGGCAAGTATTTTCTCAATTAAATTTACTATTTTTATTAGAAAAGTCGAACTTACAGAAGCAAACCATAGGTTTCTAGAAATACACAACTTACTAGGATTTCCTTGAGAATTTGAGCACCAATGTTCCCATGAATCTGCGATGATCCTTCATCAACCTTCTTTTTCTTCTTCTTCTTCTTCTTTACGAGAGCTTTCTTGGGTTTAGGATTTCCTTGGTGCCCCATCTTCTTCAAGTTATGCACCTCCAAAGAAAAATCGTAGTCACTCTCTTCACTTGGCTTGTACGGACCATGTTTCACCAGAATTTTCTTCACCAAATCCAGATATATGGTAAAGAATGTGCCTTTGTTGCACACTTCTCCATGTGGTACAAGGTGACCCTAGGAAGATCTGTCATTTCCTTCTTAAAAAACATATCCATTAGAACTATATCAACAATGGCCAAATTCTTTCACTTTTCCTGCCTTGGAATGACAGCTTTCACCAAGAATTGATGAGCATCATACTCTAAAACGACAACTCAATTGTAGAAGACATCTTAGACTCATAAACAAATACCCTTTTGATTATATATTTTTTATTACTTGGCCATTCACCGACTTATGGCAATGAATCATGTCTACTAGAAGGGACACCCAAAAATTTAGCATTTTCATTACTTGAAAAAGAGATGAACTTCTCAACATATGATGTTCCCAATAGAGCCTTAGAACTTTTTGCCAGTGAGAAAGTGTTGTAGAAAGAAGGAACAAGATTACGGTCAACTGTTACCTTCAAAAAATTGAGATTTGTAGTTCGGTGTCGGAATGTGATAGTGTCATATTTCGAGAGGAGGAGAAAGTGAGGGAGGAGAAGGAAGGAGAGAGTTTCAGAATGAAAAGTGGGAAATTAGGGAAATCGAGGAGTACGACGGCATAGAATGGGCAGTTAAAGGTGGCTATGGTGACAGCGAATTAAGGGATGTGGGAGGAGAGGAAGAAAGGTAATTTTGATGAGGGTTGTAATGGGGTAAAAATAATATGACATGGCATTGACGTGCAAAAAATTATACTCCATCCGTGTAAGTCTACTTGTCTTTTTAGCATTTTACATATATATTAAGGCAAGATCTACTATTAACACATTACCCCTATAATCTACATACTTTATTTCTTGAGATGTGTGTATGCAATTAATTGGATGGGTTTTTTGAGGGTAAATTTGAAAATTTTTGGACAAAATACCTTAAAAGACAAGTAGATTTAGACAACTATTTAAGTCTATAAAGACAAATAGACTTATGCGGAGGGAGTATAAAATAATATGGTGTAATATGTGATTGTGCAAAAAATTATATGACGTGGCTTAAGGATAAAATGACACGTGTTAAAATCATATGTGGCGCAACGTGAGAGTGACAAGTGGCAAAATCCTATGTGGCACAATGAGAAGACTAGAAATATTATGTCTTGTTTGTTTCTATACCCATACCATGGTATAAGGATTGGGGTTATGAATGAGTCAAACCTATACCAATGTTTGTTTTAACTAAGGGGATATGAATGAGTGATTCCCATACCAATAAAATAACTTGAGTTCATAAACATCCCAAAATTAAGATATGGGTGATTCCTATTCCAACCTGATACCTCATTCAACCCGATTTCTAGTATAAAAACAAACGAAGCCTTAGTAGTTTTAATTATATACTGTATAGATTTTCATCTGAATCACATCTATAATATTATATGTTATGGATGTATATAGGATAGAGTTTTCTAACCCTAAAAGTGACTTATCGCTCAACAATTATACTCTTTATATAAACTCCATATGAGTAACTTGATAAGATATACACAAAAATTTCTACACTCTATATAGGGCCTATATTTAGTTATTCCCCTTTCATTATCAATTAATTAACATTTGACCATTTCATATAGGTTGATCATCCCCCGCAGACTATGGCGATTTTAATTATCGGATTTTTTAACCTATGCCCTAAGGGCATAGGATAAACATCTTGTTTTGATATTTTTATTTATCTACTCTAATATATTATAAAGCAGAACCTAAGTCTGTTATAAAATTTGCACCACGTGACATTTTTGAGTAAATTAATGTGAATTTATATTTTAATAAATTTTGTAACAACTTTTAGGATTCTTTCTTTTTATACTAAATAGATAACATATTTATATAATTTTTTATGTATATAATTTTCTATCTACGGATTATGTATTAGTTTACTACAATAGATAACATATTTATATAATTTTTATATACATAAATTCATATGAGATGATATTTTCCATATTAATTTAATATTTTTATCTCTTAACAAGATTTAGGGTCATATATATATATATATTATATCTTTTAACAAGGATTGGGCTCCAAGTATAAAATATATATCTACATAATGATATAATTTTAAATAATAAAATGTTTTATGTTGATATATTATTATTTTGAGAAAAAGATATAATTTTATGTTAATGACTAAGATTATATGTAAATGTCAAAAAAATAAAAATTCAAATTTTAATTTGAATTAAGAAAATTATATTATGCTTTTCAAATAACCTATCCTAATTATTGTTATCTTTATAAAAAACCAATTATTTTATACATCTTAGTGTCTAAAAAATATTATTTAATTATATGCAATAAAAAGTAAAATCAATATTTAATAATTCAATCTAAATTTGGACAAGGTCTCCACAAATAATGGAAAAATATTTAAAACTATATCCAATGACAATTTGGAGTACAATCTAAAAAAAATAATTTGTCTATGGCAAAATTTATTATGATATTATATAAATATATTTAGTATTTTAAATTAATATCGTAGAAATATAGTTTTTAGTAAACTTATCCCGTGAATATCACGGGACTTCAACTAGTTTAGAGATTTAAATCTTTTTCACGACATGTTTATTTGTTATTTTTTTAGGGTTTTAACTAGTTGTACCCATCGTGCCATGCACGACTACGACTCAGCGATTTTTAGATATATTATAAATATGATATTAATAAAGTAAATATACAAAAATAAATAAAAAATACAAAAATTATGTAAATTTTTAGAAAAACTTAATCAAATTCAATTCCTTAAAAATCTTTTCAATAAAAAGTTCAAAAGATAATTAATAAGAAAAGATAAAAAAATATAGAATTTTTTTAAAGATACAAAATCTTCTATATTTACATAAACAATCCAAAAAGACTTTAAGAAAAATATAATATAATTTTTAATAAAAATTAAATTTAGGCAAGTAATTATATAGATATTTAAATTTTTTTACTTTTTTAATCAAATTTTGATTAAGATAAATATTTTTTTATAAATAGGTAGAAAGATAAAGATAAAATAAATTTGTTATTTATAATTAAAATTTGAATTAATTTTTTCCACATGAATAAATAGAAAGAAATTTAATTGGAAAAAATAATAAAAGACATTTTTTTAAATATAAGTTGGGGCCAGAATTAATGTGGTGGTTAGAAAAGTTACAACTTTAACATATAGTTATAGATAGATATGGGCATATGACTATTTTTATTTTCAAAGATATATATGTGATCACATGTACATATTTTTTCTTGTTTTTTTTTAAAAATTTATCTTTTACAAATATAATGAATATAATGTCCTTTTTATCTATATTGGTCAAATCTACTAATATTATTTCATATTTATGTTTATTTGGGGATAAATTTTTACAAATATTATTTTATCTTTATGTTTATTTGGGGATAAATTCTTACAAATATTATTTTATCTTTATGTTTACTTGGTGATAATTTTTTTTGCATAATTAACAATTTAAAATTATTATTTTAACAAAGGGGTGATGTGGCGCAACATGGTAGCAGAAATTACTTCGACTTTAGTTATTAGTAATAGTAATAGATAGATTTATATAATCGGGAAGTTTATCCTACGACCTTAGCACATAAGTTATAAAGACGATTTAATTATTTTCAAATTAATATTACCAAATCTATCTTAGGTGTTGCTACACTTTACTTATTAGAAAGTAATTTTTATATAAAAGTATACTTTTTACATTTTTCAAAGCAAAATTATTACTATCTTTCACATATTTCAATATAAAAAAGTATTACTAATTAGTAAAAAGTACTTATTTACATTAAGTGTAGCAAGGCGTTAACCGCTACACAAGTTCTTGGCAAATCTCATCAATTTCAGATTTCACGGTCTTTTTTTTTCTTTTCCTTTTCGCATAAATTTGTTTACAAAGAAATTTATTGAAAAAGTTGCTTTTGTTTATGGGTTTTTGCCTTTTTGGGCACACATTAAGAATATTATGTAATATATGAAAATTATTTGTTAAGTTAATAATTTTTAATAGAGTTCATAATTCCAATTTAGGAAATAGTTTACAAATTATTTCCAAATTTAACTTATTAGAAAAACCGTTTATTTATTTGTGCCGATAAATACGAAAATCATTCTCATCAAATTATCTTTATTAACAACTATATATAGAGAGTGCAAAGACATTACTCGTCGTAAAGTTGCTCAATCACTTATGTTCGGTACGGTGCTTCAGTACTAACCCTACTTTCAATTCGTATTTACAAATTACAATCCTCCGGCTCCGAGACATTAGTTTTACGTTTCTTGCAGTCTGCAGCCATGGAATCCTTGCAAAAGAAACAGAAATCTACACTCATGGAATACAATCACAGCTTAGTCTTTCTCCCAGAAGAAATCATGGCTGATATCCTACTAAGATTGCCCATCAAGCCGCTCTTCAGACTCAAGACCGTCTCAAAGGAATTGAATTCCTTCATCTCTGACACAGAATTCGGTCACAAATACATGCACCGAGCCAATTTCCCTCCCAAATCATGGCCTCGGTGGCGCCTCTGGGGACTCTTGCCTCCAATCTCAAAGCGGTACAACGATGATCCGCGTCTCAAGCCATCAGTTTCCGCCATTAATGATATCAGCGATGTAGCTCCTCCATCACTCTACATACCCACGGTTGACAATAATTACAAAGCCGACATCTTGGCCTCGAGCAATGGACTCATACTCTGCCTTTATCCTCCGACATGGCAATCTTCCCTACGCAAGTATGCACGAAAGCTATCCGTCTCCAATCCGCTCACCAAGAAGTATGTGGAGCTGCCTTCGTTATCGGGCAATCTTTATCAAAGGGAGTTTGGTTTCGTGACGCGTACTGAAGGCAACAATAGTCCTGCCTTTGTTACATACAAAGTTGTGCACATTCGAAAGAAGAGGCAAAATGGGCAACTTCTTGCTGCCATAACAACCTTCTCTTCGGATAGTGGGAGATGGAGTGATGAAAAGGGAGTGGAAATTTGTTGCCCGGAGGAAGCTGTCGTCTTTAGTACTAGCCCTTTGAGTTGCAATGGTATACTGCATTGGTTTGATTGGAATGACACGCGGAGTATAGTAACTTATGATCCCTACAACAGCCCACACCAATTTGGCCGGATTCAGCTGCCAAGTATTGGATCAGACACGATACTAGCTGACTCAGGCATGAATCTGATTCACTTGGGGCATGAGGATTCGTTGAAATATGGCGACGTGGAGGAGTTTGGTGATACTGATAGGCAGTTGCGTGTTTGGCGGTTAGTAGACTATGATAAGGGAGAGTGGGGCCTTGAGAAAAGGTGTAGAATCAGTCCATTGTGGCCAGAGGAGATCTTCTTAGGCGATTGGATGTGGAAATTGGTGGCTCCGGATCCTTGGAACGGCGAATTCTTTTGTACTTCATGTGTGGATGATGATAGGTTTATGGCTAAAGACATAGGGAGTGCTAAAGCCGTATTTGTGGATCATGGCGAGTATAGGGTGAAAGTTAAACCTTCTTCTTCTTCTACAAGCTCCGCGTATGTTCCCATTGCATTGTCTCCGTGGTCTTCGCCTTATTATGGCCAAGATAGGAGGAGCTCATCTTCAACAGCTGGGTTTAGAAAGATCTCCCCTGTTTGGTTTCCTTCATTTAGTAATTACTGAAGTTTCATTACATTGGGTACTATAATAGAGTTATCACTGTGCTAGGGAAGATGAATATACAACTATATATATGTTAGGCACTAGAGATGGTTTTTCCATTTGTGGATCTCAACTCTTGGGCTTCTGTATCTCTTTGAATATAGTAGAATATTCCACCTGTGTCACTACCAAATTAAAATCCAAAAGGATTATTTAAAAACGAACTAGCAAGACTTGCTTGGTTATTCCATTGTTAATTTGCTTGATTGTTTTGCAGCTGTTAACTAGAGTTTTCACTTTAGTGAAAATAAAACAGTCAACATAGTGTACCAGTGCAGTCACCAAAAACTATAAAATGGGTCGCAACCCCTTTGTTACTTATATTAAACTTCAACTATAATTTTTCAATTGGATCGCAATGCATAGTGTATGTTCTGAATTTGCAGGGTGTTTGTTGGTGCGAATCAAGTATGAATCACTGCAAATTGATGATCGATCTCACACTTATCTTTAGGTTTCATACTAATTTAGTTGGTGTCTTATACTCGCAAGTACGTACGAATAACTGGCAATCTAGTCACCCATCAAGCTTCATGTTTACTTTCAAGTATTGACTACTCTGTTGTCAAGTCTGACCATTTTGCAACCCAAAATGTTCAAAAGGGCTTTGTTTCAAAAGGCTATTTATCTGTGTGCTGCGTCAAAAATATATGTTCATAATAATGCCACAACGTAGAGCACAAAAAAAACTCCTAAAAGAATCACGTGGTTGTACGCCACTAAGCGGAGTACTAAGACCCAATACCTAGTGTTGGTGTAAGAATTTGCCTTACAAGTTAGATTTGCATTTGAACCTTCTTCCTTTTAAAAGATCCTTTCTTAACCAGCAAAATAATGAAAAAAGAGGGTTGTAACTCCTAATACATCTCCGATGTTGGTGATTTTAGTGTCATAGACACTTGAGAAGTCACCAACGTCAGTTTTGATGTGATCGGGATTCACGTCGACACAATGGAAACCGACTTTACTATACGGGTTAGGGTGTGTGGGGTGCACGTTCGTGTAAGTGAACCTAAGTTCCAGAAGGTTGAATACGTTCAAAGTATGTTTCATGTTGGGAACTTGAGGTTGGGACTTGTAAGTCGCCGACTTCAGTGAGGTCAATGACCTGGTGACGGTTCTGGGGTAACCGTCATTGAATCAGTCAAACAACGTGCATGTAACAGTTAGGACGTTATCTAATCAGATTAGAGACTCCTTGGACGTATAATATATGGTAGTGGGAACACATGGGGAGGGTAGTGGGCAGAAGTGGTAACTATTGGTAACTGCTGTCCAGGTCATCCACCTCAGGAAAACTGCCGGTAGCCGTCTTGGACGTCCAAATGCCTATTTAAAGGCTTCATTGGGCTTTTGTGTCAGAGGTTGAAGGGTTGTACTCTCTGAAAAACACTCACAAGAAGCAATCGTTCATATATTAAACACTAAAGTTTTGTCCTAGATCGACAACCACGACTAGGACAAGAGGGTTTGTCTTATCTCAAATCGGATTTCACGGATTCCCTTGGGCTGAATAAGGGGTGAAATATCGGTTTAGAAAAGCTTCCATGCGATTCAAACCTATATCAAGTTACCAATACGTTACCTGCCTGAAGTCGCCGACCTTGCTGAGTTCCTCCACTCAAAGAGCGCACGACACCAACATCCGATACCTAATTCAGTAAGGATTCAATTACACTAAGTGTGTTGTTCTTTCGGTATTCAATATTACATCATAAGTCAAAACATAGTTTCGAAGGACAAAACCTACCATATTCATAGGGAAATATGTTCTCATTCTAGCATAGATTGAGTCGGCTGCACCTCCCTTACTTGGTCTCCAAATAATTCGATATTCAATCCTTTCGTAGATAGAAGATCTTATTTCTCAAGTAATAATGAAATAGGACAATAAATATATTCATACAATTAATATGCACACAAGATAGTATAAAAGAACACAATAATTATTATTATTATCCTATATAATAGCTTCTAGCTAATTAAGGATAAAACTAGTATGTATTCTTGTAGCTTGTACGGGTTTTTCTTAAATAAAATTTTTTAAATATATTTATTATCCGAGAAATATAATCATGTAAATGCTTAAATATAAATTTTGAATAAATATTTAAAATCAATTAACTATAAAAGTTATATTTTTAAAATAATAATATTTTATTAGTATTATGAATTAAATTAATATCCAAAACATGATAATTTATTTAATTATGAAAATAGATAAGTAATAAGATAAAAACTTATCAATTTATTATATGCATGGGACCGTTAAAAAAAACTTAATTATAGTGATATAAGATTGTACAAACATTACACTATCTTTATATTAAACTTAATTATCTAAACTTAGCATATGCATTCTATCTAAAAATAAAATAAATATCCTAATATATGTATAATATATAGCATAAAAAATATCTTTATAGTTTTCCTATTTATCATATCCAAAAATAAAAGATTATGTTTTTAGAATTAAGAATGGGATTTTCTAACCATTGATTATAGTAATATAAGATTGTACGTACATTACACTATCTTTATATTAAACTTAATTATTTTGCCAAAGATTAGTTTTATAAAAGTGGTGGTGTGGTCCAATCTAAAAGCGACATGTGTCATTTAATATTTTTTTAACATCCGCTTTAGTATATAGTTATGATAGGCAATTAATAATCATATAATCATTGTAAATGAATATAATTCATATAATTAAATACCAAGAATTTATTCACACACACAACTCCCCTTGTTATTATTTATAACATAATACATTCAAATCCTCCAAGCCTTATTTTGCAAGTCACAAGTGTTCATGCAGATTAGGGTGACCAATTCGTATATTCGTACATCTATACAAATACAAAGGGTATGGGAATTTTCTTTGGTTTCATGTGGTCTTGAAGCGTTGATCAAGGTTGATAACCTTTTCCTCTTTTTTTATGCAAGACACAAGTTTAATGCAAAAAAATAAAAATCTTATTAATATGATACATGGAAGTTCCTAGGCAAAACTAAAAAATGACAAACTCTAATGCAAGCTCTAAGGGCCTCATCAAAACCACATAGAAAATAGAGTGCCCTTTCATAAATGTATCATAAAAGTGAGACCCATGGATCTGGACCCCTATGTGTGGCCTACATCCCTCGGTGAAGCCTTCTCCACCCATCGCCACTTGCTTGTCTTGCAAATAAGCGGTACTAGCTGCCTTGTTACGTAAGCATAGGTGAGCCTCGAGTGGTTAGCTCATACTTGGATCGTGGCCCCTCTCGTTGAGAACTAAATCATTTGATGGCGGGTCGACGGTATGAATCCCGTAGCGTGATTCAAAGGCCTTTCCAAAAGCAAACTATAAGGCGGTGGCACGTCCACCACAATGAACTCAACCTCTATCTCCTTTTTAGCCAGCTCGCCTTCGCCTTAAAGGACCCTAAAGGAAAAATAAGATATCATCCAAGGCCCTAAGCTACATCGAAATAGAAAGTAGGTCTTGTTTCTTCTTTCCTAGAGCTTGGACACCTTATAGTAAATGATGTCCACTGAACCCAAAGTACACCAAAGCTCTCTTCACCTTGTTGTTAGCGACCTCGACTTAAGAACTAAAGGATTGTTGTGAGGCGTTTGGACAGTGGCAAGATCTACTACTCTGAATATAATATCCTGAGTCCTATCAACTTGGATGCTCTTAGGCTCGACTCCGTGTACATTCATAAATTCAAGATCATGACAAGCTTCACGGTGTTTGCCCCTTGTCTCTAGATCATCCTTCTAAAAGACAGAGTCGATTACCTAAACAATCTCAATCCGTTCTTGCAGTTCCCCTTGATTTCTAGCCTCCCTTTTTTCTGAAGTCTCCCCGTTGTCATCCTTGATGAATTCTTACAAGTTCCCCTTTCTAAACAACTCCTCAAGGTACCTTTTGTATGGATTACAAATTTCTTTCATATATCCCTTGGAACTATGGTATGATCAATATTTGAGCCTCGTGCCATCCTCTTGTGGAGACTCCATCCTCTCGGGCCACCTAAAGAAAGGCTCGTTCTTAATGCAGGGCAAGATGCGATAGATAAGTAGTTTAAAAACTGTGTAGATTGCCAGCGTGTGCTTTCTCACGCCATTTGAGGATCGCCACCCCTCATCTTGACCGATCCCGATGTTAGCCTTACGTGGGAGCGGCGTGGTTGTGGATCCACCTCCTCCTTTTAATAATAGCTTGTATTATTATTTCTATACATCCAATTTTTTATATCATAATAACGTGATCTATCTATATGTTGATACTTTCTATATTAATTTTATTCATATTTTTTAACAAAATTTGATCTATATGCTGATATTTTTTATATTATTTTATACATAATAATTTTTTTTATCTTTTATTAAATCTTTCACTCCAAGTATATAATTTTTTTTCAACTATATGTTGATATTTTACAATATAACAAATTATTTATAAAATATATAATATATTTTACTAATTTTAGAATACATTGATGTATCTACCTAAATTTTAATAAATTAACGTTAAATCTATTTTAATAATTTATATTATCCTTGCTAGATATCTTACCGCAATTAACTTTAAGTTATTGCATTATATTATTTTTATTTTTTTCTCAATGTTATCTTATATACCTATCTTTATATTAATGCTCTCCGTATTTAAAAATATTATATATTCATTATAAAGTAAAAGATAAGAACTCAAATACATAACCTTAATAAATATTTTATAAAAACTTATTGTTTTACACATATTAATATCTTAAAAAATAAATTAGAAAATATTAAAAAATATTCAATTCAAGTGAAATTAACATTTTAAAATTTTTAATCAAAATATGGGATAATATCTCAACAAATAATGATTTTTTTTAAATATACTCAAATAAAATATGTGGCACGATCTTAAAGTTTTTCTTATAAATTACATTTTATTGCTACATTATATATAAGTATTTTAAATTTTTATATTAATATTAGATTACTGTATAATCTTTAGTAAAATCACCCCGTGAATATCACGGGAATTCAACTAGTTAGGTGGTTATTTGAAAGCTTTTATGTATATGGGTGGTTATATGTAATCTATTTTTTAATGGGTGGTTATATGCAATTTATTTTTTAATGGGTGGTTTTCTGAAAAAATATTATTATTTAAGGGTAGTTTTGTGTAATTTACTCTTAATTATATAATAAGATAGGACGATAGAAAACCTCAAAACCCTGTTCTCCTTGGTATCTAGGTTTCTATAGTTGTAAATCGTTAAGAGAAACAACTAGAGAGCAGAGACGATTGTAGGTGGTCACTCAATTCCCTCTACGTGTCTGACAATTGGTGTTTCCCTCAATCCCCTCTTTAACGATTGGTTCCAATACCGATTTGACATTAGTTGAAATCAGCAGCTAGCCATGGAGTTTCCGAAACAGAAACAGAAACCTACATCCATGGACGCCAATCATAGCTTCTTCTTCTCTCTTCCAAGTGAAATAATCCTTGAAATACTACAAAGAATGCACTTTAGAACTCTATTCATATTCAAGTGCGTGTCCAAAGAATGGAATTCCATAATCTCCGATCCAAAATTCGGTCATATTTATGTGCCCGTCATCGTGGCACCTCTGGGGAAATATAGTTTCTTCTGTCTCTAAAATTGATCACGCTCCTACCCATGTGGAGTTCATGAGCCACGTGCATACATAAGCTCAGTACACAAGCCCAGTGGCGTTCCATCCTATAATCAATTGGCAACAATTGGCAATAGGAGGAGTAACCAATGGTATTTATACTGGCTTAGTTCTCTTTATATTTCTGATGTGGGACGGAGTCTCCAATAAAGCCTATAATCTAGCCTCAAGCAACGGACTCTATAATCCGACGGTTCAACCTTACAAATCCAAGTGGATATGGAAGCTCTATGTCTCGAATCCGCTCACCAAGGAATGTGTCGAGCTGCCTTGTCGATCTGTTATTACTTTTTTTAGTGTGTTTTGTTTCGCCACGCGTGCTTGTCGACTAGGAGGGGAGCATCCAGCCTATGTTTCATACAAAGTTGTGTATATTCGAAGATACGCCGACCACCATGGGGAAATCAATAAGATAACCATATTTTCTTCCGATACGGGGAGATGGGCTGATGAAAAGAATGTGAAAAGCTGCCCACAAGTTGTCTTTGGTTCCAAACCCTTCTCTTGCAAGGGTATCTTGCATTGGTTTGATTGGAGGACGAGGAGTGTATTAACTTACGATCCCTACGACAGCCCTGATCGATTTGGCTGGATTCAGCTGCCAAATAATAGTATTGGATCAGATTGTTTGAATGTGGTTCAATTGGGTAATGAAGATGTGCTCAAGTTTGGTGAGATTTAGGATTGTGGTGAACATGGTCGGAAGTTGCGCGTTTGGCGGTTAGTGGACTATAACAAAGGAGAGTGGTGCCTAGAGCAAAGATGTCTGATTAGTCCACTGTGGAACGGACGTATGTTGAGCAAGTTGGTCGCTCCAGTTCCTTGGAACGGCCAGTTGCTTTGTTGTTTATCTGTAGTTGGCAACAAGTTTAAGGTTAAAGATCTTGGGAGTGCTCAAGATGTATTTGTGGATCATTCTGAGGCTATGGAAGAAGCTGTGGAGCCTTTTTGTCCTACTGCCTCGTATATTCCTATTGGATTGTGTCCATGGTCTTCTCCTTTTTATGGCCAAGCTAGGAGGAGGAGGAATTCATCTGCATCATCAGTAGTAGAACTTAGAAAGGTCTCTCCTGTTTGGTTTCCGTCTTTCTCTAAATACTAAATTTATTCGTCACTCATTCTGCTAGAGGTTGATATATCTAGATGCATGACACTATCTAGGAATGATTTTGATTGAGATACTTACTTGTTTATTTACTGCATTCAATAAGGTATTTATAATCCTGAATCTTAGTTATTGGCCTAAATATGTATACCTGCTTAACTGCAAACTTCCGAATACAGTACCTCCAATTCACATGATCAGACCTTTGCATGAAAATGAACTGACTCCATGTTTGAAGCTTTCTTGTGCATTCTCTGACACTAAATCACTGATTATTTTTCTCTGTCAGTTCAACTATTCAGGTGCTCAATAAATCCTTCAGTTCAGGTGTTCAATAAATTGCTCTAAGAATTTCAAGAAAAGACTATAAAATTTAAGGGGCAAAAAATGCCGATCAATGACAGCATCATATAATGAGAAAAACTTCACCGTAAGCATCAAGTACGAGAGCGGGAAAGAGCCTAACTTTGCACTTCTTCTGTGTGAGGATGTTGGATTCAAGATAGGCCAATGGAGATCCTTTTCATGCTTGCTGCTGCCTGCTGCCAGTATTTTCCACTGTCTTGCCTTCTTGATTAGCTTACTAATTAGCACTAATCATCCTTTTTGTAAGTTGTCTTGTTTTATGAGAATGCAAACGCTCTTAAGTGCTCTTCTTGTTTAGCCATAGACGAATCCTCTACCTATCTTTTCCCTTGCGATTTTTCCAGTCTATCTCATTTCCTTTTGATGGTACATTGCTGTCAATTTACAACTGGGGTGAGATCAATGAGTCTAAGTAATTAGAATTGGCTGATGTTAAAATCAATTAAATTCAGGTCTCACTTCAATGTCTTTGTTACATTTTCAGTGGTGGTGATTTCTGTTGCTGGGGAGGAGAAAAAACCCATCAAATTTGGCAATCCAAGTGAGGTAATAATTTAGCATAGTGATTTATTCAAATAGAACAACAACAAGATGAAGTGCACTTATTGTATTGCACTTTATTGTAATTTGTTAGCTTGCTTCTCTTAATAGACTACCTAGAGCAAAAAAGTTATAACACATGGGAATTATTGATAGTTGCCTCTGTGTGTTGTGTAAACAGGATGAGGAAGAGGAAGAGGAGAGCCATATTTGGTTTAAATGTCTTTTTGTCTCGAATTTTGCTGAGATAGTTTGGCAATGGATAGGCATTCAGGTGAGATATGATTCAAGCTAGATTTGTTGAATGTTGTTAGTGCTACTAAACACATGAAGATGCATTTGTGGTTGAGTCCCTCTATAGTGCATCAAGTCCTTATTGGCATGGAGTGCTTTTGAGCATGGGGATGTGACCAATTAGGACCTTGCTGGGGATTAGGAGTTGCTTGTTGTCTTGAGTTGTAATTGGTTTTCTTTCTCTCTATTAATTGTCCCTTCTCTGTTGAGTCTTGTTTAGGTTGGTTTGTGGCTTCCCCTCACATAAATCTTGCAGAATTTCTCTCTAGTGATCCTAGAGCATGAGGATGCAGTTCTTAGTGGGCCTTCTGTTTTGAATCATGTTCTTGGTGACAAGTAGTGCTTAGGATGAGGATATGTCAACAATTGAACCATGTTCTGTTGGTTCTTTAGTTTGTAACTCATTTCCCTTCCAATATAATCTAGGTTACCATTGGCAAAAGATTAAGAGAACTTAGAAACTTGTTCGTAACGTTAATATATATGACCAAAGAACATAGAAATGAATATTTTAATGTACTAGTATTCGATGAAGTTTGACCGATAGTGGCTACTAGAACTTTTATTTTTAGTGAAGATGCTTTTACAGCAAAGTGGTGTCTCTGTGTTGTCGCAATTACAGTATTGGAATTGGAGGATTGGGGAAGACTACCCTTGCTTAGCTTGTCTATAATGATGATAGAGTTCGCCAAGGTTTTGATCTTTGTATGTGGGCTTGTGCAAACTATTTCACACAATTAAAGCAAGTGTTGGTGACCCTCATTAGATCAACTGCAGAGAAGAATGAAAGAAAAGACAAGGATCTAGATCTAGATCAACTGCAGAATTTGTTCAGAGAAGAGATTCAAGGGAAAAGACATTTGTTTGTTTAATGAGGATCCACAAAATTGGCATCGGTTGAAAATCCGTTTAGATTCTGGGAAGAATGTAAGCATGATTTTGGCCACTACGCGTTCTGAAAGAGTTGCCCAAAGTATATGTGTGACCATGCTTTATAGTCGTCTAGAAGGTCTATCAGATCAGAGTGCTCGGTTATTGTTTAGGAAGATAGCTTTTGGGGAGGAGGAGAGACAAAACCGTCAGGCTGATTGGGAACAATTAGGCCGGCAAATTGTGAAAAAGTGTGCAAATGTTCCGCTTGCTATAGTCACTATAGAGTTGCTCCAGATGAGCACAACAAAATCATGCAGATACTATAGATCAGTTATAACAGGCTTCCATATGCAGTAAAGAGTTGCTTTGCATATTGCTCACTCTTTCCTAAGCACTATAGGTTTGAATAATCACTAGATCAAGAGGTTCAAGAAACCCCTGAGCTATCCATAAACGGACGAACAAAGAGGTAGGATCAGAATTACTCTTGTGACTCGATCAAGTACAACTTTAATGTATATTTATAGATAGATAGATTATAGCTAGATAGATGGATCTCTTAAGATTGTAAACTTCTCTCATTTTTTAAATAATATAGTAGGCTTTTGGTGAAAAGAAGTACTCCATTGTAATCGTGGTTTGTCCTAGATCTATAAGAATATCAACAAATCTAAGCAAATCGAACTCGTACACAAACAATCAAGCAAAGATCAAAAGCAAAAAGGACACGAGAGTTGTTGACCCGGTTCGAGTTCAAAGAACTCTACATCCGGGGGACCTCAACAGGGGAGATCCGATCCCAAGCATCTTCACTAGATCAAAGCTCAAGAGGTTACAATGTACAAGAATCAAGCACTCGGCAAAGCCAGACAACAGAAACAAGAAGGGAGACGAAGATCTTCTAGAAACGAAAGGGCTTCGGCCCCCTTTCACGGCTGCGAGTCACACTTAGACTCCAACTAGAAACCACGAACACCGGAGATGAGGTATCGCCGGCGAACTCCTCTTCTTCTTCCTCTCTTTCTCTCTTTCTTTCTCTTCTCTCTCTCTTTCTCTGAAGATCTAGGGTTAGCGCCGCGCAAGAATGAGCTCCTCTCGAAGCTCAATCACCTTTTATAGCTAGGTCACTCGGGAGAGCTACAAAACGCCGCGTTTCAACTAAGGACGTCTCCAGCTTCAACTTGGGCTGAAGACTAGCAAATGGGCCAAGCCCCTAATTGGGCCGAGCTCACAAGCTTTTATTCGAGCTACACCAAAGACAAGGTCCGGTAATAAGTGACTCGGGTTTGCCTCCAAACCGGTTTGATCCGGGGTGGCATTTATACCCGGTTCACCCATAAAACCAAACCCTATACTTATGATGAACCCGGTTCTGAATTCCTAGCTCTACCTTAGTGCTTATTCTATACATTGTACATATACATGTGTGTATTATTTTACAACATATGCCCTCTTAATACAAACATGTTTTACACCTCGAGCTCTAATTCAATAGTGACTATGCTAGGATCTGGTTCCCCTTTCTATCATTGGTCCGGGTCCACATCTCAGTTTACATCCTTGATGTGGAGTGAGTTCCTGCAAAACTCAAATTTGTTAAGAGGCACAATCTTAGTACCAAAGTCTGCAGGATTCACATCTCCAGCTATCTTCACAATACTAATCAGCTGTTTTTCAATCTCATCTGTGATGTAATGAAATCTCACATCAATATGCTTAGTCCTCTCATGATAGACAAGATCTTTGCACAAATATAATGCACTCTGGCTATCTGTAGAGATGTTAGGGATAAAATTTTTCCCAGTAATCTCTTTCAGAATGCCTTTCAACCATGAAGCCTCTTTTGAGGCCTCCACTGCAGCTATGTATTCAGCTTCAGTTGAAGATAAAGACACAATGGATTGTTGCTGAGATTTCCATGAGATACAGTTTCCTGCCCAGGTGTAGAAGTAGGAAGTGGTAGACTTTCTGTTGTCTTTGTTACTTGCAAAGTCAGCATCCACATACCCTTCTAATTCAGTCCTGGGTTTATGCTCAGAGTATACTACGCCCATCTTCCTTGTACCTGCTATATACCTGAGACAATACTTCATTGCAGACCAGTGCTTCTCACCGGGGTTAGACATAAATCTACTTAACACACTTATAGCAAAGGCCAGGTCAGGTCTAGTACACAGCATAGAATACATCACAGATCCTACAGCAACATCATAAGGTATTTTATTCATCTTCTTAATCTCATCAGGATCAGTTGGACAATCTTTCTTAGTCAGTTCAAGATGCCCTCCTAATGGTATAGGTGCAGGTTTAGAATTAGTCATAGAAAACCTATCAAGCACCTTTTCTAAGTAATCAACCTGAGATAGTTTCATTATCTTATGCTTTCTATCTCTTAAGATTTTAACCCCTAGGATTTTCTGGGCAGGTCCTAAATCCTTCATATCAAAATGCTTACTCAAATCCTGCTTTATTCTATTAATATCCTGTTTAGAGTTACTAATCAGCAAGATGTCATCTACATAGAGTAGCACATATAGCGGGTTATTATTCTTAACATGCTTGAAGTATAAACATGTATTTTACTTCTAACAAAGTTCATGGACATCATACAGGAATTAAACTTCAAGTTCCACTGCCTAGGAGACTGTTTCAGGCCATATATAGACTTCCTAAGCAAGCAAGCATGATTAGGTTTCTCTTTATCTATGAAGCCCTTAGGTTGTCTCATATAAATGATTTCTTTTAACTCTCCATGTAAGAAGGCAATTTTACATCCATTTGTTCAATCTCCCAATCAAGAACTGTAGCCATAGCAAGTAATAATCTCATGGTTTTGTACTTAACTACTGGTGCAAAGATTTCATTATAATCAATGCCCTCCTTTTGTGTAAACCCTTTGGCTACAAGCCTAGCTTTATATCTAGGTGGATCAAGGTCAGTGGCTCCTTCTTTAACCTTAAATATCCATTTGCAGTCAACTAGTTTGACTTTATCAGGTTTAGGTACAAGGGACCAGGTGTTATTAACATGCATACTCTGTATTTCCTCATGCATAGCTTTTAACCATTCATTAGCATGCTTACAGTTAATGGCTTGTTCATATGATTCAGGATTAAAATGAGCAACAACATCAGCAACAAGAAGGGCAAACTCAACAATATTAGAAGTGAACATAGCATTAGGAATTCTGATCCTAGGTTCCCTATCCCTAACAAGTTGATAATTAGATAAATCATGCTCAGGAACATTGTTCAAGTCATGCATATTATTATCATCATGTCGGTTATTCATCATAGCATTAGCATCATCAATAATATGCATGTCATGTTCATCATGTTCATCATGCATATCAAGATTAGGGATGGTATGTTCACTTACTGCCCCACCTAATTGGTGGGATTGTCCTGAGTTGTTGCCCTCTTCAGCCTCATCCTGGTCACCATTGTGCTCAGATTCTGCAGCTTCATTATTTTCTGAGTTGTTGCTTATTTCTTCATCAGGTTGTTGTTCTTTAGTTTTTTTTTCTGAAGTACCTAATGAGTAGGAGTTGCTGTGACCAATGTCAAACTCCTCAAGCCCTGGTTGGTCATTGTTTTGATTACCAGGTACAAAGGATGGCCCCACCTGAGCCATTGTGTCTCTCTCTTGTGTTTGAGTACTTGTATTCTCAATGGAAGACATTAGTTTATCTTTGAAATGGAACTCATTTTCCTGAAATGTGACATCTCTGGACACTATTACTTTGTATTTTCCAGGTTGGATTACAAGTAATTTGTATCCTTTCACACCTTCAGGATATCCTAACATGACAGCCTTAAGTGCCCTAGGTTGCAACTTACCTTGATTGACATGAATATAAGCTGTGCAACCAAAGGGTTTTAAGTATGAGATGTTAGGTTTATAACCTGTCCACATTTCCTGTGGAGTTTTAAAACTCACAACAGAGGAAGGGGACCTATTAATGAGGTATGCAGCAGTAGTAACTGCTTCTCCCCATAGGGATGGTTTCATACCAGCACTAATTAGCATGCATCTAGCTTTTTCTAGAAGAGTTCTATTCATTCTCTCAGCTGTGCCATTCTGTTGTGGGGTATATGGCACAGTTAAATGTCTTTTTATTCCATTATTTTTGCAATAGTCATCAAAAGTCTTATTACAAAACTCAAGTCCATTATCAGTTTTAAGGCATTTCAGTTTAAGGTCAGAATGTTTTTCAGTAAATACATGCCAACTCTTAAAGAATTCAAAAGCCTCATTTTTGTGCTTGAGTAAGTAAACCCAGACTTTCCTAGAGTACTGATCAACTAGGGACAGAATAGAATCTGCCTCCAATAGTTTGTACTTGAGCTGGGCCCCACAAGTCACAATGCACATATTCCAGGGGCCCTTTAGCTTCATAGGATGACTTAGCAAAAGAGTGCTTAGTCTTTTTTCCAAGCACACAGGTTTCACAGAAAGAAATATCAGATAAATTCTCATGAATAATGTCATTTTTATGCAAATGCATTAACCCAGTGTTACCTATGTGCCCTAATCTGTTGTGCCAAAGTTTGGATGTCTCTACACTGTCAGTTCTTTCAGAGACATTTAATTCAGGCAAGCTAGCAATTACTTGATACAGGCCATCCTTTCTAATGCTCCTAATTAAAACAGTGTTGTCTCTTATAACTTCCCTAACTCCATTTTGGGTTATAATTTTGCATTTTAACTCATCTAGCATGGATTCAGAGAGTAAGTTTCTTCTCAACTTGGGAACCCACCTAACATTCTGCAAGATTCTAATTTTCCCATCATGCATAGTTAGTGGTACACTACCTATCCCCTTGATAGCAAGAGTGGTGTGATCACCAAGCATAACTTCACCCCCATCATGCACATATAAGCTAGAAAAATATGATTTATGTGGAGTAGCATGCATAATACACCCAGAATCAAGGATCCAAACATTTTCATTAGCACAACTAGACACAACAAGCAACTCATGAGAATAGAAATTCTTTTCTTCAAACACTGACACAGTTTCCTTTTCTTTTTTCTTATTTTTCTCATCCCTAGTTCTTTTAGGGCATTCTTTAGAGTAATGTCCTATTTTCTCACAATAGTAACATTTCACTCCAGACATATCTTTACCATTTTTCTCACCTGTATTCTTATCATTTTTCTTGTAGAATTTCTTACCCTTTCCTTTGGTAAACATGACTTCATTTTTAGACTCAGTCTTTTGTTCAGTTTTAGAGCCATTTTTCATTTTAAAGACTTTCAGAGAGTCATTTTTGTTAGTCAAGTATTCTACAATCTTTTCAACTGTTAAGTCATCCCTAGCAAATTGTACCACGTCTTTTAAGACATCAAATTGACTAGGTATTGAGTTCAACAGAATTCCTACTTGATAGCTTTCTTTAACCTTTTCATCACATCTTTCTAAGTCCAATGACAATCTAAGAAACTTATCAAGATTCTCAGATAAAGTGAACGAAGTGTCCATCCTAAAGTTAAAGAATTTGCACATCGTAGAGATAAGACCAGGCATAGATTTGGTAAGATATATAGCATCAAGAGCTTCCCAGAGAGGTTTAGGAGCAGTATGACTAACCACTTGTCTTGCTACCTCATCAGCAAGACGTAACATTATTTCAGCATGAGCCTGGTCTCTGACCTCCTGCTTCTTTGCAGCTGAAGTCTCTGCAGGCCAGATATCTGTTATCGCCATATAGCATTTTTCTTTTGTTAATACGGCTTTCATCTTCAGTTTCCACATGGAGAAGTCCATGTGCCCATCATAGGGTTTTACTCGATAGTTCTCTGACATTTTTTAGGTTCCTGTGCAGAACAAGCTTAGTCAGTCACCGGGAGTAACCAAGAAACTCGAAAACAGACAATTAATACTCGAAATAACCCTAAAATGGAAAGACTCTCTACTGTAGGAACCGACAGTGGGATTAAACCGACACAAGTCGTTAACCTTTTGTCAAGATTCCCCTGTCTCGACCCAAAGGCCTACACAGTGACTTAACAAGACTCAGATCTAACAGCGGAAGCACAAAAACAAGGATCTATCAAAGCTACGCTCTGATACCACTTTGTAATCGTGGTTTGTCCTAGATCTATAAGAATATCAACAAATCTAAGCAAATCGAACTCGTACACAAACAATCAAGCAAAGATCAAAAGCAAAAAGGACACGAGAGTTGTTGACCCGGTTCGAGTTCAAAGAACTCTACATCCGGGGGACCTCAACAGGGGAGATCCGATCCCAAGCATCTTCACTAGATCAAAGGTCAAGAGGTTACAATGTACAAGAATCAAGTACTCGACAAAGCCAGACAACAGAAACAAGAAGGGAGACGAAGATCTAAGAACAGAAACAAGAACAGAGGTAAGGTTCTAGAAACGAAAGGGCTTCGACCCCCTTTCACGGCTGCGAGTCACACTTAGACTCCAACTAGAAACCACGAACACCGGAGATGAGGTATCGCCGGCGAACTCCTCTTCTTCTTCCTCTCTTTCTCTCTTTCTTTCTCTTCTCTCTCTCTTTCTCTGAAGATCTAGGGTTAGCGCCGCGCAAGAATGAGCTCCTCTCGAAGCTCAATCACCTTTTATAGCTAGGTCACTCGGGAGAGCTACAAAACGCCGCGTTTCAACTAAGGACGTCTCCAGCTTCAACTGGGGCTGAAGACTAGCAAATGGGCCAAGCCCATAATTGGGCCGAGCTCACAAGCTTTTATTCGAGCTACACCAAAGACAAGGTCCGGTAATAAGTGACTCGGGTTTGCCTCCAAACCGGTTTGATCCGGGGTGGCATTTATACCCGGTTCACCCATAAAACTAAACCCTATACTTATGATGAACCCGGTTCTGAATTCCTAGCTCTACCTTAGTGCTTATTCTATACATTGTACATATACATGTGTGTATTATTTTACAACATCCATACTGTGTAGGTAAGGTGAAGAGTATCAAATTAATTTATTTATTTTTCGGAAAAACTTAAATTATTTTTCTTGCAATTTATTATTTCATATGGTTCACTTTCTTACCCTAGGGTCTTAGAAGAGTTTGTTTATTGAACTCCAAGGGAAACACGACGAGGAGAGCAACGATCAATGTGAGAGATTTCCGATTGGTGGGATTTGTTATTAAGATAACATTATAGATAGTGATTTCGAAAATAAAATCTACACTTTTGTTTCCGAACCAGAAACCGTACAAGATTGCAACGAGTGGATTTCGATCGATCAGGTACGTACTTGTGCAAGTTGATTCATTATATTATATAGTTTGTTCATTGTTTCATCTAATTAATTCTAGGATGGATTATGTTTGTATTCGATCAGTAGTTTTAACATTCTTCCAAGATACTAATTTAATTTGCATATTGGTTGAAAACATACAGCAGCCATGAACGATCTTTTGGAAGAGTTGATAGTTGAGATTCTAGTAAAATTGGACGTCAGACCTCTTTTCAGATGCAATTGTGTCTCAAAGCGATGGCATTCAATCATCTCTGATCATAAATTTGGGCAAATTTACATGCAAACAGCCCGTTCTTGTCCCAAATCATCATCTTCTTTGAACCTATGGGGAATGATGTTTCCCCATCAGAGCATTAAGCGATCAAGGAAAAAATCCACTCTCATTGATGTTGATAATTCTCCACCTTCACTATACTACCTAGTATGGCGTTCTTCCCGATACCGAGAAGATGATTACATGAGCTTGGCCTCAAGCAATGGACTCGTACTCTCTCATCGTGACTCTTTACCTGATCTCTAGCTATGTCTTGAACCCACTCACCAAGAAATCTGTGCAGCTTCCTTGGCCGTCTATTATTCCTAAATATACTTGGGTTCTGAAGGAGACAATCCCACCAATGTTTCATACAAAGTTGTTTGTTTTAATGGCGATTATTCCTCAAACTGTATCATAATAACCTTCTCTTCGGATACCGAGAGCTGGACATATAAGGACTCAATAGCATGCCCTAAAGATGTCTTATCTTCCGATCCCTTCGCTTGCAAGGGTATCTTGCACTGGTTTGATTGGGAAGGTAGGGCTATTTCAACTTATGATCCGTACGAAAGCCCTCAAGTCTTTGGGCATGTTGATTTGTGATACGGACCCGGTGTGGACCGCGTATCGAACCCTTGTTGGTCAAGGGGGTTGAGCCTAACCCGGTGTGGATTACGACTCGGGATAAACGTGGTTGGTAGCCACGGGAGAGAGAACATGACAAAATAAGAGAAATTTATTCTTGGATAAATTATGAGAAGGAAACCAAGAGTATTTATACCTAAGCCCTAACGGTTCAAAAAAAACGTCCTGGGAAAGAACCGTAAAGAAAACCCGAGAAGAGAGCAAAGCTCTAGTTTATAAAAATTACATAAATTGAATATTATGCTGAAATTTATAAATAACTAAATAACTATTCTAAAGATTATAAATTACTAACATAAAACTATATAAAAACTAGTCTTCATATCGCCTTGGGCGACGACGAACCCGGGCTGGCCTTGCACTTGATATTTCTCCCTATCATTCTCTCCCCCGTTGAGCATCGGCTTGTCCTCAAGCCGTAAATCAGGAAAAGAACGGGATATGAGCTCAACGGGCTCCCAGGTGACCGCCGTAGGCGCTCCGTCGGACCACTCGATCAGCCACTCAACACGCGGAATTCCATCTACAATCACTTCGCGTTCCGCTGTGGCGCGCACGGGTCAAGAAAGTGGCCGATCATACAAAAATTCCGCTGGCAGAGAGGCCGGCGTTATAGGCGATCCGTCCGGAATGAACGGCCGAAGCAAGGACACGTGGAACACATTATGGATCCGAGCTGTAACAGGCAACTCCAATCGGTATGCAACTGGCCCAATGCGCTCAAGTATAGTAAATGGCCCATAAAAACGACGAGCAAGTTTAGCCGAAAGAGGACGACTGACCGAATGCTGACGATAAGGCTGTGATTTCAATAATACTCGATCTGCGACCGCGAATTGGACATTCGTCCGATGCTTGTTCGCTTGATTAACCATGCGATGCTGCATTTTTTCCAAATTAACATGAATCAAGTCCAAAACTTGGTCTCGATCCCGTATTGCCTCGGACGCTGGGGTGGGCGGCCCTGTCGGAATCGTCACCCGCGTAATCAGCGGTGCGTCGCGTCCATATAATGCTTTGAACGGGGACATCCCGAGACCCTCATGATACATAGAATTCAAGGCCAATTCAGCCCACGGAAGAAAATCCACCCAACGTCTTGGCCGACCCTGAGTAAAGGCTCGTAAATATTGTTCCAACACACGGTTTTTAACTTCCGTCTGACCGTCCGATTGAGGGTGATACGCAGTACTATGATGTAACTTGGTGCCGCTCAAGCGATGCAACTCGGACCAAAAAGTACTACGAAAAATGGGATCTCTGTCAGACACAATAGTAGCCGGAATGCCATGAAGCTTGACAACCAACTCGACGAACAAAGACGCGACCCGGAATGCCATAAAGAAAGGTTAAAAAATAGGGGATAAAATTGTTTTTTATTTTTATTTTTGTTAATATTTAACAGAAATTTGTTAAAATTGGATGAAATTTGGGCATAGGTGCAATTTAGGTTACGCTTGGAACTTTTTTAAAACATCGAGGGCACCAAAATGAAACTTTTTTTCCGGACACCAAAAGAAAAAGTCCAAATCTCGAGGACACTAAAAGGAAAATACCTTAATTTTATGTTGGGTATTCTCACAAAAGCATTAAAAGATAGGCATTTAAGTAAATTAAATATGAAAGTGGGGTATGGAATGTTATTGTTTCACTAGCTAGTTTTACTCGTCGTACCATGTACGACTACGATTTGAAATTTTAAAAACATTATAAACAGGATATTAATAGATAAATAAATAAAAATATAATATAAACTTTAATATAATTAATTTATTGCTCGTAGAATGTATATAACATTTTAATCAAATATTTCAATATATCTATTAAATATTTTATTATCTATTTTTATTAATTTTCAAAATTATAAATATTTCATTAATTTTTTTATAAAATAAAATCACTATATATCTATAAATAAATTCATCAAAAGATATATGCTAAATATTTATATTTATTTTAAAATATTTAAAATATTTTATCTTTAACTTTAAATACTTGTATAAGGAAGCTTTCAAAAAATATTGTTATACTAAATAGATTTTTGTTTGATGTTAGAGATAAATTTAAATAGTTAAAAAAAATTTAATAGAAAGAAGTTATAATAATAGAAATAAATTTAATTTTTTAAATATGAGCTGGGGCTAGAATCGTTCTAGTTGCTCGAAAAGGTATAACTTTAATTTATAGTTATAGATATTAACTATTTTTATTATGTTTAAACATTATAAGTATTTATCATTAATTTTTTTATTATAAGAGAAAAAAATATATCTATAAATAAATTCATGAAAAGACATCCTACTAAAAGATAAAAGATATTTATACTTATTTAAAAATATTTTAAATTTGTTATCTTTAATTTTAAATATTTTTATAAGAAAGTTTTTAAAAGATGTTGTTATACTAAATAGATATTTATTTGATGTTAAAGATAGATTTAAATAGTTAAAGAAGAATTTAATAGGAAAAAATTAAAATATTAAGAATAAAAATTAATTTTGTAAATATGAGGTAGGGTCAGAATCGTTCTGGTGGCTAAAAAAGGAACAATTTTAATTTAATATGTAGTTATAGATAGATTGTTTTGCTGGTTTAACTTCCGCCCACTCATCCTTTAGAGTTTAGACTTCATACGGAATCTATCACTTTTTTCCCTCATATATTTTGTATCTTATTTTAACTTGTTATATCTTGCAAATACGTACTTGCCATACAAGTATTAGGTTTTCTTTGTAGCTACTTGTCATGCAAGTATTAGGTTAAAGGTTTTGATAATTCTCATTGTATAAATCTCTATAAATACTCTCCTCGCAAAATAGATCCATTGATTATTTATTAAATGGGTGAGATCTTTATAACTCTATCCATAGAGTTAATTGAAAAGTTATCTTACGGATATATTGAATTCAATTAGACAAAGCTTACAAGATTGCAGCGGGTGAATTTCAGGCACTTGTACAAGATTGCAACCGATGTCTAGGTTGAAATCAGCAGCCATGGGCGATCTTCCACTTCCAGAAGAAATAATTGCTGAAATTCTACTTACATTGTCCGTCAGGCCTCTATTCAGATGCCATTGTGTCTCAAAACGATGGAATTCAATCATCTCTGAACACAAGTTTGGACAAACTTACATGCAGAGAGCCCGTTCTTGCCCCAAATCATCCTATTCTCGGAATCTATGGGGAATACTGTTTCCATATCAGTACACTAAGGCATCCGGAAACCACATCAACTCATCAGATCTAGAATCTACTCTCCATGATATTGATGATAATTCCCCTCCTTCACTCTACCTACCACGTTTTTCATCAGCTTGTAATCTGATTGTGGCCTCAAGCAATGGACTCGTACTCTCTCATTCTCACACTTTTGACCAAACCGAGCGCAAATATAAGCTCGAGCTCTACGTGTCCAACCCACTCACCAAGAAATCTGTAAGGCTTCCTTGTCCATCCATTGATGCTGATTCGCGACAGAGCCTTGGTTTCACCAACCCTGCCCATGTTTCATACAAAGTTGTTTGTTTTGTCCAACTTGATTGCTCAAAACACATCATCAAAACCTTCTCTTCGGATAACGGCAGATGGACTTGTGAAGAGTTGATAGGTTGGCCGCGACAAGTCTTTTTTAACCATCCCTATACTGGCAAGGGTATCGTGTATTGGCTTGATTGGAAGAAGAGGGCTATTTTAACTTATGATCCATACGAAAGCCCTAAAGGCCTTGGCCATATTGATCTTCCATGTTTTGGATCAAATAGGATACCCGAAAGCACGGGTATGAATCTGATCCATGTGGGTCATGAAGAATCGCTCAAGTTTTGTGACATAGAATGTTGCGGCGAAAAAGAAAGGAAGTTGCTTGTTTGACGGTTAGCGGACTTTGATACGGGAGAGTGGTGTCTCGAGCAAAAGTGCTTGATTAGTCCATGGTGGAGCGATGAATGGTTAGGTGATTGGAGACAATTGGTGGCTTCAGATCCTTGTAACAGAAAGTTGTTTTGTTCGTTATATGTATTGCCTGAATATACGATTCGGGCTCATGATGTTGGGACAGCTGGAGAAGAAGTGCTTGCAATTGTGGATGGTGATGAGGAACTTGTTGTTCCTATTGTGGATGGTGATGATGAACGTGTTGTTCCTATTGGATTGTGTCCATGGTCTTCTCCTTATTATGGCCAATTAGCTAGGACGAGCAGTTCATCAAAAGCAGGGCAATTTAGAAAGATCTCCCCTGTTTGGTTTCCTTGTTTCAACTAATTAAATTCTAATTTTTTTTGTTTGTTTGTTCTTCTTGGATTGTAGTGCATGAGATTTAAGTTGATTTTGATTGAATTCCAAGTCCGGCTGTCTTTATTTTTTATGGATTTTGGTTTGCCTCTGTTTAGTTGTGTTTAGTTGGATCATTATTGCTATTACTGCAAGGAAGTGGATTGTAATTTATCACTTTAGCAGTAGAATGATGTTAAAGAAAGGGAGGCTAGTGCAAGTCTAAAAAAGGCTCTCTTTTTCGAACCCTAGTGTTTTCCCGCTGGCATCTTTCGTTTGAATCTTTACATCGCCGTTCCCAATCGGAATGGCTTCGTCGCCTGGTGACGACCCTCCAGGCACGCCACCGTCACCTGCTGTCGAAGTTAAAGCCATGGATGTTGACAAACAGCCCATCACTGCTAACTCTGAACAATCAGATGCCTCAGCGTCTGTTGCTCAGCCCCAGCCATTGAATCAGTCGTCCGACACATCTGACATTCAAGTTGCCAATGCTACGGATCAAACTGATGCTCCTCCTCAACCGACTATCTCGTACAAGCAAATGGTTGTGCAAAGGATGGTGCAAACGCCTATGTCTGATGATGCCATTTGGAAGGAACACTCGGATCTCTACGACACTGATGATGATGAACCGCCAGAATATGACGATCCAACATGCCCTACTATTCTGTTGACGACAAATGAGAAGAGACAAATGCGTCGACCCTGGGCAAGATCTTTGATAGCTCATATGTTCGACACAGGCCCTGGTTATTTGATAATCAAGAAGAAGTTGGAACAGAAATGGGCCCTCAAAGGTCAGTTCACATTGGTTGATATTGGCAATGCATACTATGTTGTCAAATTCTCCAATTGTGACGACTACGACCATGTGTTAACCCAAGGGCCATGGATGATTGGTGATAACTACCTCATCATCCGACGATGGGTTCCGAACTTCGATCCTTTCAATGATGTCTCGAAATTCCTTACTGCATGCATCAGGATTCCCAGACTGAGTATGGAATACTTTCATCAGGGTTTTCTCCACAGGGTAGGCCAACAGATCGGGAAGGTTCTCAGGGTCGATAAAACGACAGTCGCTGCTAATAGGGGTCAATTTGTCAGATTAGGTGTGGAGATTGACCTTGAAAAACTCTTGTTATCCAAATTCCGTTGCAGGGCGCGATTATGGACAGTACAATACGAGGGCATCAAAATGTTGTGTTATGAATGTGGTCGAATTGGCCACAATGTGAATACATTTCCTTTGTTGGATCCTTCAAGTGAGGAGAACCAAGAAGAGGCAGTGAAAGAGCTCCAACTATATTCAGATCACTCAAAGGCTGAGGAGAAGGAGGAGGAAATATCTCAATTTGGACCATGGAATCAAGTGGTTAAGCCCAAATGTCGTAACTGTGCTCAAAATTCGAATGCATCTTCAAAGTCAGTGGAGGCTAATTCAAAAGATCAAGCACAACCGGAAGGGGTTTCTTCTTCGAGGAAACAACAAAACATGTCCAAAAAGTCGAGCCATGGAGCCAATGACGCGGGGAATGGCTCCCTCTATGCAGCCTTAACAGTGCTCGATGGTGATCCTTCAGAGGGTCATGATGTGAACGTCAATCCCAGTCCCCAGGAGCGAATTCAGAAGATGACCTCCTTCTCGGAGAAGGTTGGCAACCATCAAGTCACAGTTGTTCTTCCTCATGTATCGCCGACAAGTACCTCGTCGGAGGGGAAGGGCGCGACTGGAAAGTCGGTGCCCAATAATGCAGTTCCGAAAGATCAGCTGAATCGGAGGAAAGATAAAAAATATCAAAGATACTGCACTTTCCTTAACTAAAAAACAAAAAGGGAAAATCTCCAATAGGCCAACGATACTATCCAAAGAGGTAGATATCAAAAAATCATATCTTATCTCTGATATGGTAACTAACAAGCCAACTTTAGTCCGAACCCAAACCCTAAGCAAAAATACGCCAACAAAAGAAATGCCTTCTCACACAAGCAACTCTTCCCAAAGCCAACAAACGCAAAACACAACCCCAACCACTCAACTTGAAATAATTCCACCGCCACCAACTTCCTTTGATCTCAGTCAAGAACCGTCCAATGGAAAGACAAGTAATTCCGGTGGTGACAACAAGGAGCTTCCTGGTGTCAAGCCACCGGAGGGGGACGTTCCTCCCAACGCTCCCAATATTAGCCAATCGAATGTTAGCGAAGTTCCTTCCAATTTCAACAGAGACAAATCCGCTCCTATGTCGGGTGTCAATACACCCACAAATCAGTGATGCTCTGTACCAGTTATAGGGTGCAGTGTTATCGTATGGCTTGTTAGATATGACTTTACGTCTTCCAATCCATATGGACCTCATTCATCAAGTTTCTCTTATGAATCCCATTAGCATGCTTGTATGGAATGTTCGTGGGGCAGGGAGGTCGAACTTTCTTTCTTCCCTGAGAGAACTCATGAGGATGCACAATCCGACGATATTGGCTTTAGTTGAACCAAGGATTATTGGATCGCGTGCTGATCATGTTTGTCGTCAAATTGGCTATGATGGGATGATACATGTTGACCTAGTTGGTTACTCAGGCGGGATTTGGTTACTTTGGCGGTCTGTAGATTTTATTGTGGCACCTCCCCAAATTGATCCTCAGCATATCACTGTCAAGGTAACTCGAAGAGCCGAGGAACCTTGGATTATGTCTGCAATCTACGCTTCTCCTGATCACACAACATAACTGAATTTGTGGAATGATATTAGCAATTTTGCAGCAATGAACAACCGACCTTGGTTACTCGTTGTGGACTATGCTACACCTGGCCTGGAAGAACGCTATTCTTCTTCAATGGGGTCTAACCGGTCTTCCCAACTCTTCAGGGAATGGGTGGACGATTTGGAATTGATTGATCTTGGGTTTGATGGGCCACCGTTTACGTGGTCTACGGGCCGGTCAACTTTTACTTATAAGGTGGCAAGACTTGATCGAGCCTTTTGTTCAGAAAGCTGGCGTTTTTTATTTCATGAGGCTCGAGTTTCTCACCTCTCTGCTCCCCATTCTGACCACCTCCCTCTGCTAATCCATTTGGCTAACAATGCAACGCCCATGATCCGTAATCAGCCGTTCAGATTTCAGGCAGCGTGGTTGTTACATGAGAGCTATGATCCTTTCTTCCATCGGAAGTGGAGCTCAGAGTTACAACTTGTGGACTCTTTGCATCATTTTATTGGTGATCTAGCAATTTAGAATCATGAGGTTTTTGGGAATATTTTCCGTCAGAAACGACGTCTCTGGGCGCGCCTTGAAGGGGCCAGACATCAGTTGTTGACACATCCTTCTTAGTTTCTCATCAACCTCGAGAGGAACCTTTTTTTTGAACTTGAAGAGGTTATGCTCCAAGAACGTGTTCTTTGGTTCCAAAAATCGAGGTCAAATTTTCTGCTCAAGGGGGGACCAAAACATGAGATACTTCCATTTATCCACGGTTATTCGTCGCCATTCAAACAAAATCACAGCTTTATAGGATGCCTAAGAAACTTGTATTACTAATGAGACAGATTTACAGAAGCTCGTGGTATCTTTTTTTCATCCCTGTACTCAGCTGATGTGAATGCCACTCGACAAGAGTTTAACTACCCTGTTTCTTTCCCGTCAGTTGAAGATGATACTTTGGCTGATCTGGCTACTCCTTTCTTGGCACGGGAAGTGCATGAAGCACTGAATATGATGTCTTTGTTGGGACGTTGTTGGGAACTCTAGTTCCAAACATTGGAACAATGATACCATGCTCCAGTTTTGATAATGACAAACACCATATGAGAACTAATGTGTTACATCCAAGTATTTCTAAGGAACACAAGTCTAGTGAAGAATCCCCATGGACGTCCAAGGAACACAGGCATACATGACGATAAGTTCCTCTCAAAGGAACTCTGAAGAAGACAGTTCCCATCACATGAGAACTTACATGTGCAAACAAAGACCAGTCAGCGAGATTCACGGGATCCTGTCTCAAGACAACACAAACGCTCAGTCTGAGGAACAGACTGAAGCGATTGATCCAACGGCCCGATTGCTTCTCAAAGTTGACTCAATTCAAATTAAGTCACATGTGAGGGACAAAGACTTGGCATACAAGACAAAGGGCATTTCGGACTCAAATGAAAGTCAAGATTGTAGCCCAAGTATTGACAAGTATAAATCCAAGTGAATAGTGCTCAGACAAAGCACTTCTCCCAGAACTCACATTCACTCACAAAGAAAGAAAGAAAGAAAGACAAAAGGAAGAGAAGTCCCCGACGGCGAGTGTGTGATCTCGACGACGGCGAATCCAAGTTCCCAGGAGATAGGGAACTAAGACATTGAGCTTAAGGTGTAAGGTTCGATTTGTCTTATGCTTAGTTGAGTTGTTCTCTTAGGAACAAGGCCGATTACTAGTGTTGCTAGAGTTAGGTAGAACTGCTAGGAACAGAGAAGTGTAAGTCCGCCTGTGTAACTAGGGAACAATCAATAAGATAAGAAGATCGTTCAAAATCCTCCAAGCGGAGGTAGAGGTTTACCCACACAACTAGTTGGTTGTCGTGGGGTTCCTCTATAAAGGAACTGTGTCTATTTACAATCTGTTTACTTGCTTAAATAATACTTCCGCTGCCTTGGGAACAGCCTAACCGCTAGTTCCCAAGCTCTCACTAACACTTAATGATCCAACAATCTCCTTATAAGGCTCTTGGCCCTGACAGTTTTCCCGCTTTGTTCTTTCAAAAAGGCTGGGATTTAATCGGTCCTCAGGTCACTCAAATTGTCCTGAAATTGTTAAATGAGCAGACTTTTCCTGAAGGGCTTGGAGACGCTCTACTGGTTTTGTTGCCCAAGGTTGATAATCCTGTGATCCCTTCACAATTTAGGCCGATCTCTTTACTTAATGTTGTCTATATGTTGTCTACAAAAGTGGTTGTAAATCGCCTCAAGCCAGCCTTGCCTTCTTTGATCTCACCGTCCCAAGCAAGTTTTATTTCAGGCCGTCAAATTATTGATAATGTGGTGATTGTTCAAGAAGTGCTCCACTCGATGAAAGCATCTCGTACCACAAAATGGATGATCTTGAAAATCGATTTGGCTAAAGCATATGATAGGGTTCGTTGGGATTTTCTTAAATCAACTCTTCTTAGCTCGGGTCTCCCGGCCCATCTAATTAAGGTGATTATGCTTTGTCAGACTTCGGGTTCCACTAATATCCTTTGGAATGGTTCTTGTATCCCGGGGTTCAAGGCGTCCCGGGGTGTTCGTCAAGGGGACCCTCTTTCTCCTTATCTTTTCGTGCTATGTATGGAGAGGTTGTCCCACATTATCCAGAATGTTGTTCAAGTAGGCGACTAGAAGCCGATTGTTATTGGAGATATCAGGTTGTCACACCTTTTCTTCGCCGGCGATCTCATCCTTTTTGCTGAAGCTCTACCATCTCAATCAATGGTTATTCAGAGATGCTTAGATAATTTTTGCCGAAGTTTTGGTCAACTCGTAAACTACTCCAAAAGTAATATGATTTTTCTGATTCAGTCCAACATGTTGTTAAGGTTGATATTAGTAATATTCCGCATATCCCTATTGAGTCAGATTTTGACAACTATTTGGGCATGCCAGTTGCCTGTGGCCGGTTAACAAATGATCGTTATTGATTTATTTTGGAGAAGATCAGTGCCCACCTCAGAGGATGGCATGCTCGCTCTCTTTCTATGGCGGGTCGAGTCACTCTTGCAAATTCTGTCCTTACAAGCATTCCTCTTTATGTCATGCAATCGACGCCCCTTCCTAAAGGGATTTGTGATGATATTGACGAGCTCGTTCAGAATTTTGTTTAGGGGTTGACGCAGGAGAAGAGGAAAATACATCTGCTTGCCTGGGATAAAATTGTGGTTCCAAAATCCGAGGGAGGTTTAGGCCTACGTGATATGAGAAGCACTAATTCAGTCACCCTTGCTAAGATGGGTTGGAGAATTTTTCAGAAATTCGAGGCTCTTTGGTCACAAATTTTGCGTCATAAGTATTGTTCGGATCGTTTGGATGTTGATATGTTCTTTCGACATGCACGCTCGTCTCAAACTTGGAAAGGCATTGTCGATAGTTCGAAGCTCTTATGTAAAGGCCTTCGCATTGCAATTGTTAATGGGTCAACTACTCTTTTTTGGCTTCACCGCTGGCTTGTTGAAGTGCCGCTTTTCGAGCTAGATCATACTGAGGTGCCGAGTGCTTTGATTGGAGCCACCGTGGCTGAGCTGCGGCTGGACAATTCCTGGCGTTGGGAGGTCATCTCTTCATACCTTCTTGTTGATGTTTGCAGCAAACTTGTGAGCCTCCAAGTTTTGGAATGGGAGGACGCTACTGATACTGTCTACTGGAGTGGTGAAGCGAATGGCCAGTTTAGCACAAAATCAGCTTCTTTGTTGCTCCGTCAAAATCCGGACAATCCTCTTGCTTCGCTTTGGAAAGTTATATGGCGTATTCCTGCACATCAAAGGGTACGAAATTTCCTTTATTTAATTGTGAAAGATTGTATCCTCTGTAGCTCAAACCGAGTTCGGAGAAATCTGGCTTTGTTCGACAATTGCCCGCGGTGTACTGAACCTGAAACGGCTCTCCACTTGGTTCGTGATTGTGGTCAGATTAGGGACGTTTGGCTCGCTCTTTCAGGTAATAATGTGCAACCAGCTTTCTTTAGCAGCTCGAATATAGTTGAATGGGCTCGCTCGAATATTTCGAGGCAAGATCAATGGTGTTCCATCTTTGCATATATGGTGTGGTCGGCCTGGAAGTGTCGTAATAATCTTGTGTTCTATGGGGTTGACATAGTTGGAAGTTTGAGTTCTGCTGTCATCCAACAATCTGTTGCCTACAGTCTTTGCAAGTCAAAGGAAAATCAGCTTTTTCACTCCCCAAATGCTGCGGTGGTTGCTGCACAACAAAGGTGGGAACCTCCACCTTTGGATTGGATCAAGCTTAATGTGGATGGTGCTTCCAAGGGCAACCCGGGCCTGGTGGATGGTGGTGGGGTGTTCAGAACACACTCAGGGAGCGTTCAGCATGCCTTCACTTTCTCATGTGGTTCTTGCTTGGCGTTGACAGCGGAATTTTGGGCGATTCTTATCGGCTTACGTTATGCAGCTAATCTTGGTATTACTAAGCTTATTCTTGAATTCGACTCACTTTCTGCTTGTCAACTTATTCGCTCAAAAAAGGTTTCCACTCATCCTGATATTTATCTTTTCAAGCAATGTTGGAAGCTCATAGAGGAGACTCCTTGGGAATTTTGGATCATGCATGTCAGGCGCAATGCTAACCGAGTCGTGGACGCCCTTGCTCAATGGGCCTTTAATTTAGACTTTTCCCCTATTTTTTACAATGCTCTGCCTAGTACCTTTGATTCTATTATTAGTTCTGATATAACAGGCCTTTATGGCCAAAACTCTTCTACTTACTCAATAAAATTTTACTCCCTTTTGATAAAAAAAAAGTAGAATGATGTTAAGACACAATCTAATTACAACTAATTGATGAATAATCTCGGGTAATAATTTTAAGTGGAAATACAATATTTTTCCCAAATATTTTATGGACTCAACAACATTAATTGATATTTGGATTTTGCTAAAAGGTGTCAAAATTGAATCTCAGTTATTGTTGGTTTCTCTCTGTTTCTCTTGGTGAATTGCAAGCTTGCTCCTTGTTTTTCCCCCACAGTACACCTCCAACTCTCCAAGTAATACGTTCGGGCCTCCGAGTAAAAAATTGATATTTTTCTGTCGATACTTCTTAAGGAATTAATTAATAGCTTAAGGCAATAAAAACTAAATTAGTTGAAGTCCCATTGATGTTCATAAGATGATTTTACTAAAAAAAATACACAGTATTAAAATATTCTTATATGATATAAAATAAATATATATAATATCATGATTAAAATTATATAAGTTATAAAAGTTCAATTTTTTAGATCATGCACCAGCACCATATTTCAATTGAATATATTTAGATATTTATTTTCTTCATTTTTTTAAGATTCATCCCCAACTAGTAAGACCCGGTCTTGTCATGCACGCAATGATTTAAAAATAATTATGTAGGAACCATACTTGTTGATTGAATTTTACAAAAACTTATTTGATAAAATAAAATAGTTTTCTCAATAAAACTTTCAAACGAGAATTATTATAATATAATTATTGGAAAAAAAAGATGATATGTACAATTATATAATATTTAAATTTTGTCCATAAAAAAGTAGTAGATCATTATATATTATGTATGGATAGTTTCATTCTTGTCATTGAAAAAAATAACGATACATATTAAAGATGATGATATACAATTATATAATATTTAAATTGTCCATAAAAGAAAGTAGTAGATCATTGTTTATTAATAGCAATAGTAATATTATTATATTATATAATTTTAAGGATTGTAATACTAAAAAGAAGAAAGGGTAAAGAAGTAAATTTAAAAATTAAGATGCTTATTGGCATAGTTAGATGAGTGGCAAATAGGATAGAGAGATTCGAATTTAGTAAGAGTATATAGATTTAAATTAAGATTATTGAAATATAAATTTCACTTGAATTGAATATATTTGAAAATATTTTTTTGTTTTTTATTGAGATACTAATATGCATAAAATACTTGGTGTTTTTAATAAAGATAACAACAATTAGGGTCTTTGTAGAGTTTGGTTCAAATGAAACAAATACTTATTCTCAAACATGAAATAAATGCACTTTTCCTAGTTTGTAGTGCATTTTTCATATGAAAAGTGTCTTGCAAAATACAAAAATTGCAAAGTACGAATAGTGCAGTCCGAAATAGAAAAAGTGCACAACGAGTACGAAAAGTGCACTAACGAACTAGGAAAATTGTATTCGTTTCACGTTTCAGGATAAGAGTTTAAATTGTTTCATTTGAACCAAACTCACTAAGCATAAGAAAATATGTATTAAAATAATTTATAAGTAAATTTTTTAAGGTTATGTATTAGAGTTTTTATCTTTAATTTTTCTAACCTATGCCCTTAAATGAAAATATTCTGTTAATTTGTATTTATTTAGGATTAATTGTTTTTGGTACTTACTACTTTTAGAATTTGCTAAACTCTACCTTTCTTTTTATAGTAGTTTCTTTACTTGGTTTTTGGGTTTCTCGGGATGTGGGCCTTGTTTGGTCAGTTATCCCAATCCCCTTGTTTTCCATAGATCGGACATGAGCTCTTGGTCGCCCCTTTATATGCCAAGCTCATCTGTCTGTGCAAGGTTTACATCATTATCAATTGAAATCAGCCTTCAAAAGATCTAGTCTCTCTCTTCCTAGGCTAGTGGCGTCACCAACTTCTCAAACCCTAACTCTCCTTTGATCTTGGCCGCCGCCCCCTAGAGTCGGCCTTAGGTTTTAATTCATTCGAGCCCTTCTCGTTTGATTGTGTCGATCTAGACCCTCAAGGTCTTGATCTCCTTGCACCCCCTCAATAGTCGCCTCTGGTTCTCCTAAAACCTAATTTTCTAGAATCTGCCTATCATCCGTTTACGCATCATCTTTCAAGATCGGAGTCGAAAGACCCAATTCAAGACCACAATCCAAAAAGATATTCTCGAGGAATGAACTTCTTTTCGAGGAATCTGGCTATCATCCGTTTACGCACGATTGAACCTCTTTTCGAGGAATGATCGCATCAAAAAGATATTTTCTTAATCTAATATTGGGCCAGATTCTAAGCTAGTCGACCACCAGGAGTCATGTTGGACGAGTGGAACATGGATTGGGTTGTGTAGGTTGGATTCTTGCAAGATAAGTTGTCTTGCTACCCAAATTAGGTTAATTTGATAGAAACTAGTTTTAGATAAATTGCATTATTATATTTCCTTTTTAAGTTAGGATCACGAGTTTTGGTTTCTCTATTTACATGTGTTAAACATTCTTTTCCAAGTAGATTGTGTTTTGAGAGAGCACCTTGGCTAAGGTTTTACTCTTTTTCAATCCAAAACATTGCTCTTGTTTTCAATTGTCTTTCATGTAAATTCAACCTACTCCCTCCAAAATTATGTTTGTCAGTTATACAAAAAGAGAGAGATTGGGTGTGTTCCCTCAAAAGAAATTTTAACTTATTCGCTTAAAATTTATCTCCTTGGACAATTCTTCTCGTGATAGACTTCGATTTTTGAAGGTTGTCACGTATCAGTCTAGACTTTAGGCAACTCCTCTCCTGCCTGCCTAGCAATTTTTAGAACATTGACCTTTGCATATGGGTCCAATTCCTAATCGGGTCATATGATCTAGGTTCTTTTTTGGACTACCACCTAGATTTTACCCAGGATTTTTAGTGTAGTTTTACGGTTTCAGTTTTTGACATGCTAGAATATACTTAACTTTATTCCAAAAAAAAAAAAGTGCAGAAGTTATTAATACAAACCAAAGCTTAAACTATATGGGGACAAAAAAAAAAAGGATAGTAGAAAAAGTTTTTTGTAATCATTATACGACGTCGTCGTAGTTTGTTATACTGACAGTTGAACTTGAAGGGATCTGGTATCCCCCTTTTGTTGTAGTACAATTCTTTGGACTTCTTGACCTTCCTTAACAAGATTAGCTTCCGGTACAATTGGCGTTGTTCTCTCCTCTTTGTTCTTAGCCCACATAACACTGTAAAGTCCTCCAACCAGCAAAATCCCACCTAAAATGCTGTAGTCAAATGTTAAAAATATGTTGATTAAAATGAGCAATATTATAAAAGTTTTGTACTTAAACTATTGCACAGAGTTTGAATTGAAATTACCTGCCCAAAGTAATGTCTTCTCCTAGGAAAAGAGAGGAAAAGAAGGTGGTGATCACAAAGCACAAGGGTGTCCACATTGTAAGAAAGACTGGCCCTCTCTTTTCAATTACGTAAGATTGCAAATAATATGCTACTCCTGTCACCACTACGCCCTGTTCGATCATTCAATAATTGTAATCTCTTGATTAATTAGACGCAACTTTCAACACCTCATAAACAACACGAGATATTTTTAAGCAGAACAAAATATCCTTAAAAAAAAATTTAACTATAATAGATCTCAAACTAAACCAAGATCGTAGACTTTCTAAATCTCAAATTTAAAAATGACCGTTATATAAGTTAAAAACTGAACATGTACGTAGAATTAAATTGTAATGAAAGACTAGCTAATTAATCATAAATAACTCAAGTGATAAAGACACCTTAACAGATTCTGACATGCCAACCTAATCGACAGATTTAAATAAGATCAATTTAGCATTTAAATACATGTTTATGTGTAATTAACTCAAGATTTGTGTATGATATTCCTCATTTTGTTGACATTAAACCCTCAAACTAGATGGATGAAGTTGTGATCGAAAACGTGTAAGCTTACGCAGTATGTGACTGAGACAAGGCGAACGTCCCAACCAAGCTTCCACTCCGACGGATCCCTTTCAACGGCGATGGCCACGACAAACGATTGGATCGCGCTCAAGAAGCAACTTAGGGTTATGTATAGAAGCCTTGAAGGATAGCCTTTCAAGATTGGACCCTAGAAGATAAAAAAGTAATAGCTAAATAAGCACTCAATTCTTGGTCTCCAAAATTAAAAATAACTCCTAGGTAACTTTCATTTTTCTTTAGGTCATCCATCCGAAAACGTCATGTAAGGGTGTTTACATCTAGATCCTCCGACTATACTAGGATGATATGATGTTGTTCATGTACCTGGAAGATGATCCAGAGTGCGTAGAGAGTGTTGGATGATAGCATGAGAAAGACGCCCTTGATCCAAACGTTGCCATGGAGCTGAAATCCGTGGTTTATTTGATGGTGTACAGAATGATTTATTAACCCAAAGTGTTTTATTGTGACGCCTTTGTAAAGAGCTAGCACCATCGAGCCTCCAACGCAGGTTATGATTCCTACTAGCTTTGCTACCCCAGGAGTCGTCTTTATTTTCCATGTCTCTAATCTGTTTACAATCCATTCATTCAAACTTGATTAACATATGCATGAAATTGTACATATGTATAGTACTAGCTGAAAGTAAAATAATTCATCTTTGACTTTTCTAATTGATAAGATCCCTAGTTTAACTTACTGGTAAGTAATCAAACTGGGTCAATTACATTTGACATATCAAATTGCTAACCTATACTATATGCATGTATAAGAAGAACAAAAACATGGGCAATTATTATATTAATAATTTCATTTCATGTTATTTTTCCGATCTAATAATAATTATGTATGTATATAAATAGAAGTGATGGATTTATATATGTATGAACCTGAACAAGACAGCAAGGAAGAAAGTAATGGCAGGGAGGCAGTTTGTGGTAGCAGAAGCCAAAGTGGCTGATGTGAATATCAAAGCAACTCCATACACATCCAAGCTTAACGTAATCCTGCAAAATTAACAACATTAATATATAATTAAAGCATAATTAACCCCACAAACTTAATTGCAACCAAATTAAAACTACTTCCAATGAAACTGACCCAGAGATCAAATCATATATCATTAGGTACTTACCCAAGCAAGGAAATCATGAATATCTTGCAGAATGTCGCGAATGACAATGGTGGCGCATTTTTCCTTAACATGACAAGTTGACAATCAACAATTAATCACACACATACATGACATGAATTTGATGGTGAAAATATACATATATGTGTACTTACCACTCAAAGTACAAGGCAATAGGGCCCAAGAAGGCAGTGGCCACAGCTTGTCTATAGAAGAGAAAGATGAAGGTGTTCATGCCTAAGTCGAACACCGCCTTTTGGATGAGTATCATGCCAGCAAAAATGGATTGTATTACAAACACAACCAAGTATGACTTCATTTCCTTCTTATTACCGTCATAGTGAGCTTCGGCTTCCATTAATTATATCAACACAAACAATCTCTCTTTAATTAGTACCGTAACTTCTTCAATCTACTCGTAGCTCTGCTTGCTTGATTTGATCTGTAATGGAGAAATGGTTTGCTTTCAATTAAGTGGAGTGGAGGTATATATATATAAGTGCATAAAGCTATACATCCTTCAAAAAGCAGACAAAAGTATTTAATAATTTGGTGGTCAATAAAGTAATATATTATATGTGGTTTAGTAACACTTCGATGATCATGATTGCTTGCTTTGGAGATAACTGTTTCCATGTCTAAAGTTGGATGAAATTAAGCTTACTATATAAAATTGGTGGGTTATTTTTTTGTTGGCATTTAATTAACTTTATGATGAAATTTTGTGCTAGGCTTATATATCTAGATGAATGGTACATTAATATTTTGATTAATATCGTTAAGTTTAATTTTGATCTAAACTCCTTACAGTAAATCCCCTAGGGTCAAGTAAATTGTACGTTCCATAACTATTTGTGAATTATCATCAAAATAGTGTCCATGGACACAAAAATTTAATATGTATAATATTTATTTATTGTTTTTATATTTTTAAAAAGAGTTTACTAATTCTATCTTAGGAAATACTTTGAAAATTTGTATTTAAGACTAAACTAGTGTAATTCTCGTAAATTTACGGGTAGTTTTAAAAATTATACTACATAGTATAATATAATAAATTAAAGAGAAAAAACAAAGATAATGTACATTTTAATAATTATTATATTATTATAATTATTAATAAAATTTATATAAAATTTAAAGTTTTTTTTGTTTTCTAATCTTTAAGATAAAACTAAATAAACATGGAAAATATTTTTCTAAATTAAACCTTATACTATCCGATGATAAACCTTCTACTTTCACTTTAAAGTATAATAAATAAAAATGAATAAATAAATAAAATGAAAGGACTGATTGGTTCTTAAAGTCCCATGTAGCACGAATTTTATAGATAATTTGTTTCTATTTTATTATGTATTAGGGTAGATATAGATAGAAATTTATATCGATAACTTTTTTTCATAAATCTGATAAAAATATTTTAGCATAATCTTAAGATAGCATATATAATATTCCTTTTCAATATCAATAACTATAGATAGAAAAGTATATAGATAAAAATTTATTTTGATACATTAATTATTTTATAAAATCTAAAATTGCTTTTTTTTATATTTAGGAATTTTTTAAGAATAAAACAATATTTACATAGATAGAAAACTATATATATATATATATATTATCTATTTTATAAAATATAAAATCTTATGCTAAAAAACCTTTAATCTTTATAAATTCGTTTTTTTTTATTTTGTTATGTTTATTATTTAATTAATTTTTTTAAAATATGATTGTATATTAATTAATTTTTTTTATTTTTTGGTAGGTGATACTATATGAAATAATCTATGCATGCAATATGATATCTATTTATTATGTATTTTATGAATTGGTTAAGAATTTAAGATAAATTGGGATTTTTAGAATTATTATTAGAGTATAATGTGTAGGGTTTTTTCTAGAATTATTATTTAGTTTTTTGAGTTGAAGAAAGTTTTTTTCATTATTTTATTCAGGTTATGCCATGTGGCGCAAATTTTTACACAGACTTAGTTTTCACTTTATAATGTATTAGGGTAGATTAGGTCCAAATAGTTAAAGCACTATATTTCTATAGTATGACATGTTCGTACGCTGCGTCTTTTTTATGGGTCGTTCGTGGTGAACTTCTCGTTACATGCATAGCAGTTTCTTGGTGCAAGGGTGTGAACGCACAATGTGTTTGATGAGAGTGCAGCAGAGTCATCGATGATATATGTTATAGGAAATTCTTACGGGAATTTCCACATTGGAAAGTCACGACCTCCAATGTTTGGTATATAAGGCTATCTTTAACAGCTTTTCCAAACTGTTAAAAATTGTGTATTTGGAGAATTTTACCCATTTTTTTGCCCCAACAGCTTCCCTATCTAATTCTCTATAATGGAGAATTCTCTAAGATATTGAAGTGTTTTCCCTATATTTTTAGAAAATTCTCCAAATTTATTTGGATAATGCATTAATTAAAAGTGTATACATGGAAACTTGTGATTGGCCATATGAAATTTTATAAACAAATTATATATAAATAAAACTAATAAATGTAAGATTTTCTAAAATGAAGAGACTGTTGGAGTTAAAGTCAATTTTATTTAGAGAATATGACTTTTGGTTTTTAATTTTGGAGAAAATTATAGAGAAACTGTTGGAGATGGCCTAAGTGGGGGGTTCCCCACCCTTATTGGCTAGCTTTTAGGAGGTGGTTCTTCCCTCGCTTAGATATCCTGTAACATTGGTATCAGAGCTGGGACCGGCCTTCCAACACGATGCCTTTCACCGGAACGTAAAAGGTAAGGAGAAACCCAATTCCCTGTTGGGGTCGTGTGGTACCTTCACCGGAACGTAAGAGGCAAGGAAAAGCCCAGTTCCCTGTTGGATACCCGTCGGAACGTCGGGCTAACCTCTCGGTGTGCAAGTGCCGCCAAGACGTAGGCACTCAGGGGGGCTATGTTATAGGAAATTCTTATGGGGATTCCCACATTGGAAAGTCATGACCTCCAATGTGTGGTATATAAGTAGGGGGTTCCCCACCCTTATTAGCAAGTTTTTAAGGGTGGTTCTTCCCTCGCTTAGATATTCTGTAACAATATATTTGTAATCTTAAAACAAATTTACCGTTTTGTAATGCATGTTTTAAGTTATACTTATTCAATTAAGTATTTGTTGGATCGTCGTGCGTTAGTAAGAGCTTGGGAACTGGCTGTTAGGCTATTCCCAAGGCAACAAAAGTAAAGTAAAGGCAAGTAAAGCAGAATGTAAACGACACAGTTCCTTTATAGAGGACCCCACAACAACCAACTAGTTGTGAACCTCTACCTCCACTTGGAGGATTTTGAACGATCGACTTATTTTATTGATTGTTCCCTATTTACATAGGGAAGACATACACTTCTTTGTTCCTAGCAGTTCTTCCTAACTCTAGTAACACTAGTAAGCCTTCTCAACCTTGTTCCTAAGCGAACCAACTCAACTAAACATAAGAAAGATTGAACCTTACACCTTAAGATCAATATCGCAGTTCGCTAACTCCTGGGAACTTGGATTCGTCGTCGTCGAGATCGAATACTCACCATCAAGAACTTCTCTTCTCTTGTTTCTCTTTCTTTCTTTCTTTGTGAGTGAATGTGAGTTCTGGGAGAAGTACATATTCCAAGCACTATTCATTTAGCTTTATACTCATCCTTACATGGGTTTGCAATCTCGACTTTCATGTTGTCCGAAATACCCTTTGTTTTGCACGCCAAGTCTTTGTCCTTCACATGTGACTTGATTTGAATTGAGTGAACTTTGAGAATCAATCGGGCCGTTGGATCACTCACTTCAGTCTGTTCCTCAGACTGAGCATTCATTTTGTCCAAGATAGGATCCTGCGATTTATGCTGAGTGGTCTTGTTTGCACATGTGAGTTCCCATGCGATGGGAACTGTTCTCTCCAGAGTTCCTTTGGTAGGAACTTACTATCACATATCTTGGAGATTCTTCGATAGACCTGGTGTTCCCTTGAAATAGTTGAAGGTAACACATTAGTTCTCACATGGCGTTTGTCACTATTAAAACTGGAGACAAGTATCGTTCTTCGGATGTTTGGAACTGCTCTTCAGTGACAACTCATAACATGACTCATCTCACACATTTTGTCCTTCCCCCTTTTGGCATCATCGAAAAAGAAAACATAAGTAAGGAAGAGACGAACACGCAATCATACTAAAAGCCATTCATATATTACTTAAGCATAAAATGTACAATAGGAACTCATTACATCTTTATAGAAAATAAGGCTAAGGAAATTAAAAGGGAAAGATCATGGGGCCCTAGGAAGCGTATGATCACGCAGCTGAGCCATGACGGATAGAATGTTCTGGAGAGTTCCCGCCATGTTTTCGAGAGTGGTTGCGATGTGCATAAGCACTTGAGTGTTCCCAACACTTTGGCTGTCACCGGAGGGAAGGGTCCCTTGATCCTCGGCTTGCTCAGAATGACGCATCTTTTGGATCATGGAAAGGTCCAGTTCCCTTCCGATGGTCACTTCTTCCTTGGTAGCATCATAATGGCCCTCCTTGACCATGAGCTTCTTGACCAGGCCAGCGTAGGGCAGGGAGTGGGAGGTGGAGGCCATACAATTTTCCATGTGCCCAAAGATGATGTAGGGGAGGTTGATGGGCATTCTGTGGAGGAAGTGGTAGAGAAGAATAGCGTCTTGAATGTTGTGTTGGTGACGCTACCGAGGGATCACAACCGTTATGATGAACAGGTGAGCCAGTTTGCCAATGAGGGAGAGGTTGTGAGTGGGGGTTCCGGTGTCAGGAACACGACCTTCATAGATGTCATTGAAGATGACGTCTTTGTCGATTTGCCCCAGTTCTTGATGGGAACAGGATCCAGGCCCTTGACAGGGACATTAAGCTGGCGACGAATGGAGGAGGCGGTGAAGACGTAATCGTCACCCTGGAGGGAGAGAGTTCCCTTGGTGGTCTCATCATGAATGACAAAGTTGTTATAGAAGAAGCGCACCTGGGAAGGGTCGACGGTCACAGCAGCGTCGCACACTTCTTCCCATTCCTAGGTCTTGATGAGGTCCCAGAGTTCCCCAAGCCCTTGTTCCTGGAGTTTTGACTCAGTGAGGATGAGAGGAGGAATGAGCTTGCGATCTTCGGTGATGGGAACTTTCTTCGGAGTCGTTCCCTTCCCCTTCGTGTGCTTGTTCCCCCTGGAGGCATCAGCCTTTCTTTTCTTCTGGGGTGAGAGCAGACTTGAGCAAGAGGGGAGGCTCATTTTCCATGGGAGCACCCCCCGACACCACCATCTGGCGTCCTTGTTCATCTTCGTCGAGGGTCTGGGCATGTTCCCTTTCTAGTCCCTCTGTGTCAAGAATCTCGGTGGGTGCACCATCTGAGTTCCCTTCTTCTTCTAAGGACAGGCCGAGATCCTCATTGTCATCTTCATCATCATCGGGATGACCTTTGCTTGTGCCAACCTCAACAGCTTGAGTTGGGGTCCCTTTTTCTTGGGCCTTTTCCCTTGGGAGCTCGGAGGGGGGTTGGTTGATGAAGTCTATGAGCTCGGCCTCTAGGGCATCTAAGCGAGCATTCTCCTCAACTGTGCCCATGATGATGGGAGCCGGCAGCTTCGCCTTTTTGCGGACAACAGCGACGATTGGTAGTGAATCGTCGTCTGAGTCCAGGTCAACTGGTTGCTTGGCCGGAGTGGGAGAGGAAGAAATTTCAGTGGTGGAGGGAGGAGGGGATTTTTGAGAAGAGAGGGATTTGGCTATTGGGGAGGTGGGAGGTGTGGGAATTTTTGTGGTTGGAGAGGATGGAGGTAGGTTGATTAGGATCTCTAGAACTTGAGTTCCTAGAGACTGGATTATGGTTGGAGAGAGTCAGAGGTGGGGGATTCTGGGATTGATTGTTCCCAGAATTGGAGGGAGGTGGAAGAGAGAAGGATTGAGTGGGGTAGTGGAGGTGATGGTACTCGGAAGGAGTTTGGACGAGAGAGATTTAGAACCTCGTTCATGGCCAGAACATATTTCTTTTTCTTCGTCTTGGGAAGAGAAGAAGAAGAAGAAGAAGAAGAAGAAGAAGAAGAAGAAGAAGAAGAAGAAGAAGAAGAAGAAGAAGAAGAAGAAGAAGAAGAGGATTATGTCTTTGCATTTTTTGGATTTGGGGGGTTCGAGTCCGAAACTATCAAGTATGACAGTCCTAGTTGAGGAAAAAATTGGTTGAGAAGAGGTGGTAAGAGGGATGCGAGGAGCTTGAGAGGAGGAAGAAGGAGGAGGGATTTGAGATGTAGTGGTGGATGGAAGTGTTAGGGTCGGTGGTTCCGGAAGGGAGGCGGGTGGTCCTAGAATTTCGAATTCGAGAAGCAAGGAACCAGTTCGTTCTTTATGAATATAGGGAAGAACGTAGTCGTGAAGGGCTTTTTACATATTTTGGTGAAGAATAGGGTCGAGTTCATTGTCGGGTTCGCGGAGCATGGTGATGAAAAGGGTTTTGGAACTGGTTTCGATCCATTGATTGATCTGCTCATTCGGGTGAACTGGAGCCATGAGTGATTTTTGGGAAGAGAGGAATTTTGGAGGTTTGCTTGATTTAGGAAGGAAGGAAGTTGCAGAGGGCGAGGAGTGAACAAGGCCCCAAAAATGGCAAAGAAGGGTTTTTTATGTGAGACGAGGAGAGGAGTAGAAAGGGAAAGGCGAGATTTCCTCAAAAACTGTCAGCCAATGAACTTGAAGAGCTGTTTCAACTTCCTTAGCACGATTGTGACACGTGGAATGATTTCCATCGGAAGTCACATCGAGCGTTTCCAATACTTGGCCCTCGTCGCTTTGAATTCTGACACATTTTCCCGTTTCCCATGTGACGCTCCAACTTCCCAAAGGTACCAGTGTTCCGTTGCTCGTGATCATTTTGCACACCAATTCCCATGATCTCAAAAAGGCAAATCTTGAGTGGAGTGCTCAGGGGAATTCACACTCAAGATCTTTTGTGAGACTAGGGAACTCAAAAGGGAACCAACCAATTACAACTCGAGAATGGGACAAATTGTTGGGCTCATGAGAAGCGTTTGTCTGGTTCTCGGCTAAGGGTTGGTTTTATGATCAACCATCATAGTGGCTTGTAGTGAGGGTTAAGGGGAACTCTGGATGATCATTTTAGGCCAAAAGAAATAAAGTTCCAAATTGTACATTAAAAGCTCTAGACTAGTAATATGGCAAAATGAAAGCGATTATTCCTAGTGTTCCCTATCATGCATTTCAATATAAACTAGCCAAGCATTGAGGGAATAACAAACATGGACTTGTTCAGTTTAGAGTTATCATCCCTAGAAGCATCCAGAGATGCTGGTAGGGACGTCTGTCTAAAGCTTTAGTGAGAATGTCTTCAATTTGCTCTTCAATTCTACAATGTTCCATAGAGATGTTCCCATGTTCCACATTATCACGTAGAAAATGATTCCTAATGTCTATATGCTTAGTACGAGAATGATGCACAAGATTTTTAGAAATTTTAATGGCACTTGTGTTATCACACCTTATGGGAACTGGGCCGAAAGACACACTGTAATCCTGAAGTTATGTAAGCCATAGAACCTGGGAACAGCATGAGGCGGCGACCACATGTTCCGCTTCTGTTGTGGAGAGTGTCACTGAGTTTTGCTTCTTTAACCCCCATGAGCCCAATCATGATCCTAGGAACTAGGTCATTCCAAAGGTGCTCTTTCGATCCACCACGTGCCTAGCAAAGTCTGCATCCGAGTATGCAACGAGCTCAAGGGAATTGTTCCTTAGATACCAAAGGCACAAGTTGTCGTTCCCTTTGAGGTACTTGAAAATTCTCTTCACCTCTTTCAGGTGTGATTCCTTAGGGTTAGCCTGAAAGAGCGCACATAGGCACACTGAAAACATGATATCAGGTCTACTAGCAGTTAAGTAGAGAAGAGACCCAATCATACCTCGAAAGTTCCTTTGATCCACACTTATACCTGTTTCAAAAGTTCCATCCCATACTTGACGAGCATCTCTCTAATGTACTTTTGTTGGTGAATCCTTGTTCCCTCCTTGGTTTGAGATATTTGAAGTCCCAAGAAGAACGTGAGTTCCCCTATTAGGCTCATCTCAAACTCGCTACTCATCAAGTTCTTAAACTTTTCAACAAGAAGCTTATTAGTAGCACCAAACACAATGTCATCAACATATACTTGAACAATTAAAATATATTTTGATTCTTTCTTAATAAAAAGAGTTTTGTCAATGGAACCCCGAAGGTATCCATGAGACAAGAGAAATTGGGCAAACATGTCATACCACACCCTGGGAGCTTGTTTGAGACCATAAAGGGCCCTTTCCAGGAAGTAAACATGGTCTGGGAAGTGTTCATCTTCAAAACCAGGTGGTTGTGCCATATAGACTTCTTGCTTGAGGTGCCCATTTAGGAATGTTGTTTTGACGTCCATTTGATACAACTTGAAGCCTTTGTGGGCGGCATAGGCTATGAGGAGTCGAATGGCTTCAATTCTTGCAACTGATGCAAAGGTCTCATCTTAGTCGATTCCCTCTTCTTTCCTATATCCTTGAGCAACCAGACGGGCCTTGTTCCTAGCCACTGCCCCAGTGTCGTCAAGCTTGTTTCGGAAGACCCATTGAGTTCCTATGATGCTCTTGTTCTTGGGCCTCAAAACCAGTTTCCATACCTTGTTTCTCTCGAATTGGTGGAGTTCCTCTTGCATGGCTTGAATCCAGTCTGAGTACTTTAGAGCTTCCTTGATACTCTTGGGTTCCACTAGTGAGATAAAGGTGTTGAAGGCACAGAAGTTGTTGAGAGAGGAACGAGTCTGTACTCCTTTGTCATAGGGAGTGATGATGTTGTCGATGGGATGGTCCCTCTTTTGATGATAGTTCATTGTACAAATGTGTGAAACATCAATCTGTTCCCTTGTATCTTCTTTATCTGCAACTTCGGTTTCCTCTTCTTCATGGGAATAGTTGTTCTCAACTTCTTCACTAAGTGTCTCTTCAGGATTTTCCTCATTGTTCCCCCTGAACACTACATTTTGGCATTGTTTCATTTTGAGGAACAGGAGAGTTGGATTGAGAAACATCTTGAGGTTCTTCTATTGTAGAGGGAACTTCGAAGGAGTCTTGATCAGCTTGGAGTTGACCTCCTTTGTTGTTCCTTGGTGGTGGGAGATTGTTCCCACTTGGATAGTCTTCATCTTGCTTTCTTGGCTCATCATCGTCGTCGTCCTCTTCTTGTCTGACCAGTTTGAACAAAGTTCCCTTTCCTTGGGACCATGTTCCCATGTTCACTGATTGTTCGTTGAAGACAACGTGAATGTTTTCCTCTATCTTCTTGGTTCTCTTGTTGTAGACTATGTACGCCTTACTTTGAGAGGAGTATCCCAGGAAGATCCCTTCGTCACTCCTTGGATCGAACTTCCCAAGGTTGTCTTTGCCATTGTTGTGGATGAAGCATTTGCACCCAAAGGTCTTGAGATGAGACATGTTGGGCTTTCTTCCCTTGATCAACTCATATGGTGTCTTCTTGATCATAGGATGGGTCATAGCTCTATTTAGAATGTATGTAGTTGTGGAGATTGCTTCGGCCCAAAAGCTTTCGGGAACTCCACTCTCAAGCATGATTGTGCAAGCCATGTCTTCCAAGGCTCTATTCTTTCTTTCCACAACTCCATTTTGATGAGGAGTGCGTGGGGTTAAGAAGTTGTGGGATACACCATTGTTTTCACAGAACTTTAGGAACTCTGAGTTCTTGAACTCAGTTCCATGGTCAGATCTGAGGGGCTTGAGCGTCAATCCCATGCTTACTTCCATCCTCTTGATTAGAGTCTCAAACTCCTTAAATGCATATGATTTTTATCTCAAGAAAATAACCCATGTAAATCTTGAAAAATCATCAATTAACACATACATGTACCTTCTCCACCATATCTTATTGTTTCCATGGGACCACAAAGATCCATGTGAATTAGTTCCAAGGGCCTTTTTGTGCTGACCACCTTCTTTGGCTTGAAGGAGCTCCTGGTTTGCTTGCCACGGACACATGCTTCGCACATATTGGCTCTCTCAATGTTGATTCGTGGGAGGCCAATGACTAGGTCATGTAAGTAAAGCTTTAGGATTTGATTAATGCCTGCATGGCCTAGCCTTTTGTGTCAGAGTTCCATGTCATCATGGGAGCTCACGAGGCACAACTTCCTTGGTGGTTCAAAGTCCGTGTCTACCACATAGACATTGTTGGACCTCCTTCCTCTTAGAATGATTTTGTTAGTTTTCTTGTTGATGACCAAGCATTCTTCTGAGTCGAAGGTGACAACGTTGTTCCCTTGATCACATATTTGAGATACACTCAAGAGATTGCACCCTAGATCCTTCACCAAATTGACGTTGTTGATCTTGATTGACTTGTTAAGTAGTACTTCCCTTGTTCCTATGATATCTCCTTTATTTTTGTTGCCAAAGGACACATGGCATCCTTGAGCTTTTGTGTGGAGTGAGGCGAGATTGTCTTTGTTTCTAGTCATATGGTTTGAGCAGCCACTATCAATGGCCCATGTGTTGTTCCCCCCTCACTGCCACCTATAAGGAGAGTTAGTTTTTGGTGATCCAATCAAGATGACTCTTGCCTAGTCCCTTACAAGGAAAGACAGTTTCAAACATGACATAATCTGCAATATTGAATCGCGAAAGTTCCTAGAGTCATAGGCGAAGTTCCTATGTTGGTTCCCACGAGTGGGACCTCTAGCAGGTTTGTTGGCCTTTTGGTTTTGCTTAGTCCAATAGTCATGATTCCTTTGAGCTTGAGCTTTCCTTTTGGGACAGCTTTCCTTGTAGTGCCCATGAGCACCACAATTCCAACAGGTTTTGTAGTATTCTCCCAGGTGGTACTTAGGGTAAGGTCTTTGTATCCTATTCCTATCCATGGTTTCCTTATTGTAGACCCTTGACCCTTTTCCTTTGGCTATTTTTGGACATAGAGTTTATGCCCAGTGTTTCCAGTGTAGTAGTCCCTCTCTCCACTTACCCCACTTTCCAGGACACGCATCTTTTCTTCTAGATGGGCATTCTTTTATTTTTCACATTGGAGTTCGAGGGCCCTACACTCATTTATCTACTGTTCACTTAAAGGAGACTTCTCTTTTTTTGGGCACTCACAATTATACCCAATCCCATGTTTGGCTGGGACAAACTTTATTTGGGAACTTGAGGCTTCAAGATTCTCATTTCCCTTGCTCAGCTTTAGCAGAAACTCATTTTTATCACTCTCTAGAGTCTTAATCTCATCCTCAAGGGCTACTATGTGGGACAAGTAAGACTAAAGCTTATCAATCAGTTTCACACAATTGGAACAGTATTCCAGACCAACCAACTCATCATTTGTGTGTTCCGAATCATCTAGCTTCTTTTGCAATTTTATGTTATCATTAACAAGACTCGAGAGCAATTTTAATAACTTAGGTTTTTCATAGTTAGCTAAGGAAGCAAGAACAGTTTCAGTGGTTACCTCACTAGGTTGTTCCCCAGTGGTCTCCCCTAAGGCAATCGCACACATGTTCGGGTGTGCCCGTGATTCGGGATCTTCGTCCTCGTCATCGCTCCAAGTGGCGATGTAGGCCTTCTTTCCTAGCCTTAGGTCGTCAGTTCCTTGTGTGCAGTCTTTTGCGAAGTGCCCTTTCTTGTAGCATTTGTAGCATGTGACATCCGAGAGGTCCTTCTCTGTTGGCTTTTTCTGGGAACTATCACCCTTTTGTGAGTTCTCATAGCCCTTTTTGAACTTTCCGTTGTTTTAGAAGGATCGAAGGGACTTTGTGACAAGGACGAGTTCCTCGTCTTCTTCTTCCTCAAAATTTTTGTGTTTCTCCTGAACAGATTTGAACATCTTTTCTAGTTTTAGAGCAATTCCCTTGTGTTCCCTCTCTTTCTCATTGTCGTCTTGTTTCATTTTCTCATGTCCCACCAGCTTCCCAAAGACTTGGTGAAGCATGAGGTTCCTGTTCTCACGATTTTCCTTGAACATGGTCCTCTCGTTGCCCCATTCACCATTTAGTCCGTTGAAAAGCTGTTGAACTTTCATTTTGTCGATGATCTCCTCCTTTTTGATCCCAAGTCCAATGAGCTTGGTACACAGGCCTCCGAAGCGAGATTGGTAGTTGTGGAATGATTCTCCCACCTCCATTTGGAAGTTGAAAAACTCCCTTCTGACATTCATCTAGAGGTCCTCTCTGAGGTCAAAGTTCCCAATGTGCATTTGTTGGATGGCTTCCCACATCTCTTTTGTCGTCTCCAAATTACCACCCTATCGTAGTCTTGTACTGACATGGCATTTTTGAGATATTGTTTGGCCTTGAAGTTTGCTTCCATGCACTTCCATTCGTTTGGTCCCCATTTGGTGAAGTCATTGCGAATGGTTGGGTCTACCTCGAAGTCCCCTACTTCGATGACACACCAAGCTTGATAGTCGCGGCTTTGCATCCAATCCTTCATGTTGCGTTGCCAAGTTTCGAACCTTCCGGTGATAAGCCTTGGAGGATTGTTGTTCCCATGTCCAACCTGAGTAAGTTCCTCAAACATCCTATAACCTGCTATACTAACACATATAATCTAGAGCGTTCCTGCTCTGATACCAATTGTTGGATCGTTGTACGTTAGTAAGAGCTTGGGAATTGGCTGTTAGAATGTTCCTAATGCAGCGGAAGTAAAGTAAACGCAAGTAAAGCAGAATGTAAACGACATAGTTCCTTTATAGAGCAACCCCAGAACAACCAACTAGTTGTGTGGATAAACCTCTACCTCTGATGGGAGGATTTTGAACGATCGACTAATTTTATTGATTGTTCCCTAGTTACATAGGCAAGACTTACACTTCTCTGTTCCTAGCAGTTCTTCCTAATTAACTCTAGTAACACTAGTAAGCCTTCTCAACCTTGTTCCTAAGCGAACCAACTCAACTAAACATACGACAGGTCGAACCTTACACCTTAAGCTCAATGTCGCAGTTCCCTAACTCCTGGGAACTTGGATTCGCTGTCGTCGAGATCGAACACTTGTCGTCAGGGACTTCTCGTCTCTTGTTTCTCTTTCTTTCTTTCTTTGTGAGTGAATGTGAGTTTTGGGGGAAGTACATATTCCAAGCACTATTCATTTGGCTTTATACTCATCCTTACTTGGGTTGCAATCTCGACTTTTATGTTGTCCGAAATACCCTTTGTTTTGCACGCCACGTCTTTGTCCTTCACATGTGACTTGATTTAAATTGAGCCAACTTTGAGAATCAATCGGGCCGTTGGATCACTCGCTTCAGTCTGTTCCTCAGACTAAGTCTTCATTATGTCCAAGACAGGATCCCGCGATTTATGCTGAGTGGTCTTGTTTGCACATGTGAGTTCCCATGCGATGGGAACTGTTCTCTCCAGAGTTCCTTTGGTAGGAACTTACTATCACATATCTTGGAGATTCTTCGATAGACCTGGTGTTCCCTTGAAATAGTTGAATGTAATACGTTAGTTCCCATATGGGGTTTGTTATTATCAAAACTGAAGAAAAGTATCGTTGTTTGGATGTTTAGAACCAGAGTTTTCAACATCGTCCCAACAATATTCTTTTCCAACATTAAATTTGGTTCATTGGAAATTGTTGCTAGTGATGATAATTGTGAAACAACTTGAGCAAAACTTTATGAATTATCTCTAACTCTTAAGACTTCGATTACGTACCTTCAATTAGGAGCTATGCAATTAAAGGATTCCAATCTCCGTTCTTTGGTATTAATTCTTTCACCCTTTTTTTTTTTGATAAGGAAAGGAATTTGGGTGGTCGTCACTAACAGGTTAGTAACCGCCCAAGAGCATCCTGGAGGATGAGGGTGTGCAAACCCGAGTCAACTGCAAGAGGAATAGAGGAGACGTGTCGGAACGAGCCAACGATGTAGTCCGCCACCCTTATTTACACAAAACAATTTTGTATTTAAAAACTAAAGAATCCTTATTTTATGAGTTTATAGATTAATTTTTACAGTTTGTTTTAGTTTTGTAGTTCAGAAACTTGAAATAAAAAGACTCGTCCCGTCGACGACATGGTGAATGCTTGACGTATAATCAACTACGGCATAGGAAACAAGTACAACTCTCCGAATCCGAGGTCCGAGAATCTATGCAAGTTTTCTCATGACAAATCTTCTCCATCTCAAAGATTTTTATCTCTTTTGGAGATTGCACGAGAGCATATGCATAGATGACGGACCATGGAATTGAGTTGTCGTACTTGTTTCCATATGCGGTGGTTCTCATGTCAAAACCAAATAAACCACTCATTCAATTATGGTTTGTTTATAAGTACATTAGGATCTAATCCCAACCAATATATATGCACTTAAAGTTAATTGATAAGAAAGAAAAGTTGGATATAAATTAAAAAGTAATGTAATAGAGTGATTGAGGAAGAAAGAAAAGAGAGTAATGTTTTGACTCTACAAAATATTCTTACCTTTTTTGGAATGCTTATAAAAGTATATTTTATTAAAAAATTGTGCTTCTTGCATATGTATAAGTGTTGATTGTCGACTTTATGATCATTAAATTTTAATAAAATTATATATTTTCGTTTTAAAGCCTATATTTTTAGTACATGTCTATATTATATTAGTTTTATTGATATTATAGGATTTTACGATCCTACAATCCGATCCATGAGACCTTTCATAATCTAATCCTACAACCCCGATGAAATTGTAAGAGGCTTCCCCGAAGTTTCATTTAGATCCATCAAAATTCAATTGGTAAAAACCTTCTTGTGATTTTTGACATTTTTGGGGGTTCTTTTTTCCTGGGATTCAATTGTACGTAATTGTTTGCTTATGTCTTGATCCTTTGTCGCTTTATTTTGTGCATTTTTTCAATTTTGAAGTTGTACGTACCTAGTTTGATATAACTAACCAAATTCTTAATTAATTAATTAATTATTTCGATGATTCATGGAAAATGATCTTGTTTCGATGAAAGCGTGAGAATTTGATGCCAATGGTATGTTTTTTTAATTAATACATACAAATTGTAGTCATATATTTTTTAATAAGGGGGTCATATTAGGGGGCGGTAGGCCGTCCTAGAACTTCCTTACATATGATGTCGTACCTAAAGATCTAGATCAGCTACAAGAGAAAAGAAGAGATGTGACGGAACGGGACAATAATAAAGTCTACAATAGTGTTTACCTCACAAAAAATAAGAGATGTACCAACTCTAGAATTGGACCAACACACATAATGTCCGTCCGAATATAGATTTTTATATTCTAATAGATTGTAACATCTAATAGATTTTCATGTTACAAGAATATGATTGAAGATTTGAATAACAATCTTAATACGGTGTAATATTTTAGTGATCATAATCACCCGAACAATTTTTATAGTAAACTAGATGGCTTAGCCCGTCCGATGGACGGGGTATAATTTTATTTTTGTGTTTATGGTTATTGATTTTATAAGTGGAGATAGATAAATGTGCATTTTATTTGAATTAGTATAAAAATGTAAAATATATGTGTAATTTGATGAAAAAAGTAATGAAAGAAAATTGTATTTAAACATAAATTTTGAATGGTTGATTTGGTGCAATTATATATAGAAAAGTGAGTATATGTTTATGAAAGGTTAAGCATATGGATATAAGTATATAGTTGTATGATATAATTGATGTAATGTTATATTTTTCCCTGCTTTGTATATGTAGGATCGTGTTGTGATGTTTTGTGTTGTATGTTTAATTTTGGCATTTTCATAAAACCAACTTGTTTATATTTTTCTAATTTTAGATAGATTATAATTTGAATTCATTTTTATCACTAATTTACGATGTGAAATATGAGACCATTTATGCATTTAAGTAGTAAGAAAGAAGTGTTATTAACTTAAATAATATTTTCAATATTTATTAGAGGCCTTTTGTAATTTAAAATATTTTTAAATTATTATTTCAATAAGGAGAAGATTGTGTAAACCAAATAGATATATTAGTAGGATAATTAATTTGTATTTAAAAAATAGAACATTTATTGTCTTGAGAGGGAGAGTTTTTATAGTGTATAGAAGATCTATATAAATAAACAATTTAGTATTCGTTTTCTTATACTATGCTATTTAAAAAGTGCTTGCTAGATTTATTAATTTTGGAGTTTTGAAACAATAATAGTTTATATTTTCTAAGTAAGATTTTAGTTTTTGAATTTTTACTCTTATAAAAAGACCGATTTATTTGTTTAGAATTTTTTTGGTAGAATTTTTTTCTTAGAAATTTAATCACCCTCTTTATTAAAAATATAAGAAGCAAAATAAAAATATGGGAGAGTGCTAATAAGACATTTTTTAATGATATATACAACATAAAATCCTCAAAAAGGAGTGAATCACCCTCTTTATTAAAACAAACAAACAAACAAAAAAACGTTCGCAAAATGAGGAAACGATGTTGATATTAATAAACACGTCACGTGGACCAAACCACATAATGCTTTTGCTGGATCAAGTTTGCATGAAACACACCCTATATTGAGCAACAATTTAGCTGGATTCATTCGTAATGGGATTCGAGACCAGGAAAAGTTGTCACAATGAAACATGATAAATGTTGTAGTCATTTTATTTATATTAACGATTTTTCTAATTTATATCCTTAATAATTTTTATTTTTATAGTCAAAGAAGCTAGAATGTTAAAAGTTTCAAAATTAGAGATTGAAATTCACAATTCATGTGCTATCAAATCATTTACGGGAGAGAAAAAGTGACTAATAAATCTGTGTCAGAATTAAAAATTATCATTGTAATAGATGTAGCAAGATGTTAAAAGTTAAATGAAGAGTCAATAACATCTATTCTACCGTCTTAATCACTTTTTCATAAAATAAACGATTGGGCTCTGGTGCATGGGGTCCAAATGGTAAAGTATAACTTTTATGGCAAACCTACACCAGTAATAGCCCGGCCCATGTGTTAATTGTGAAAAAATTCAATACCCCATGCGTTATTTTTTGTTTTCATCACAAGTAGGTTGTTTTTTAATTAGTTAATTAAGAGTTTGCTAATAATGCTCGACAAAGATGTGAGCATATATCGTTACTTTGATATTTTATACTCCGTACTTGAACTTATTATTATTATTATTATTATTATTATTATTATTATTATTATTATTATTATTATTATTATTATTATTATTATTTATCCTAATCATATGACTTCTACTTTTTTATAATTCGGTCATGATGAATATTCATAAAACGAAAGACAATGGAACTTAGCTAATGAATGGGCACCTTAATTTTGAAAAGGTCTTGTTATATCTTGGGGACCATTTGACTCTTACTACTTTGATTGTGATGACCAATTTAATAATTGAAATGAAAAGGCACATCTGTATACATCCAATTTAACCAACAATTAGCTTTCTCTTTATTTTACATGACCCAAAAAAAAAAAATTTGTTTCTTTATATAAATTGTAGGCTTCAATTTGGTACTAAATTTAGGTGCTTTCTATAAAACTTTTTGGTCAAGAGTTCATAGGATACATATTTGGCTAAGAGCTTAATTATGTTATTCTATATTTATATATGAATCCTTAACACTTTCAAAAGTGGTAATGGTGCATGTACATCAACAGATTGATAATTGGAGCGGATTCCAAATGGAGAAATAATAAGCACAATGTTTTTATTTGGTTTGATGATATGTACAAGTACAACGTGAAGGAATGGAAATAAATTTGTCCATATCATCAAAAAAAAACTATGTGCATGAATAACTAGTTTTACGTCCAAACATTTTTAGACTCTCTCTAAAATTGGATGAATGTTAATATTTCTATTTTTCACAGATCTGTATTTAGAACAAAAAAAGGTCAATAATTAAGTTCAAAAAAAGGTCAATAAAATTGATTAATTTCTTAAAAATTCATTGAACCTGCATATATAAGCTCATAGAATATCATATATGCACACCTATAAATTTGGGAAAAGTTAAATATTTTTATTTTCTCAAATCCCTTGTCTTTTAGACCCTAATCACATACATGTAACCTTAACTAGTAATACATGAACTATACTAAAAAAGGGATTTTAAAAATCAATAGGTTCAATGTTTTAAACTAAAATTTCATACAATATTTCTTTTCCTAGAAAAAAATAAAATTATAGTAAAATGGCTCACGCAATGTATTTGTCTTTCTACTGAAATCTCATTTTCAATTCTTTTCCTTTCTTTATTTTGTGTGTGGAAGTTTCATCTCTTTTTCTCTTTCATTCTAAAAAGAGATGAAAATGAAAATGCAAAATAAGCGCACCGGCCAATGGAGTTTCCTTTCTTCACCCAAAATTGTTTCCGGTCCAATCAAACCGGTTATCAATGTATATATAACTTCTTCGTCCGACATCAATAAGAAATAAAACTAATCTTAAACAAAAGGGAATGCAAAAATTACCAATGAAAACATAATAATTAAATCCAAATATCACCACAATTCAAGTATTATTATTAGAAATTCAAAAGGTGTCCATGGGGGAAATTAAACTGGTGGCATGACTTCGAAGAAAAAAAAACATAATAAAAACATTACCAAATCTCCAAACATGATAATTAAGAAAAACAATACATCAAACCCAAAGAGATCGAGTAACTACTTCAATTAGTAGTAGTAGTAGCATTGGTAGTGCCTTCGCCATCATCACTCTTTTTGTATTTCTTGCACCATAAATTCTTCCCATTCACCTTAAACTGAACTTGCTCTTTGTTCTCCAACACCATCCACGTTATACGACGTTTCGTAAATACGACCCTTCCGAACAATGGATGGAAACAACGATCATGATCTCCTTGATATAGATCCACCTTCTCGACACATTCTCCATATTTCCTACAAGTGAAAACCATAATATATCAATCTTTTCGATAATAAAAAGCTTAGGAAGACATGTTTCATATAAGATGGACGTTACATAAACAGGTTTAATTACCTGGTAAAGAACATATGAATCTCTTGTTCGTCTAGAGGATAACCAATCGAAAAGGTGACAAAGATAGATCTGTCCGATTCGCTGCCCTTGATTAGCAAGGGATCCCATGGCATTGCATTAGGGTTCAGCCTTGAAGCCATGGATTTTTTCTCAACGATCGAAGCCATGGATTAGTTTAGCTTAGCTAGATCGATATATTGGCTTTAGCCTAATGTTGGGTCTGCCTAACTCAAGATTAATGGGTATATATATTACAGAGTGAGAGCTAAGAATGTTCATAATCTAGCCTATCTCTAAAGCGGGAAATTAATTTTTGAAAATCTTCTATAACAAGGAGTTTTTGTATTAATTTAACCACAAATTATTTTCTCCACGTTACATTTTAATCACCCCTTGAAAGAACAACTACAAACAAAAAAAAACACCCTTTATTCTACTGCTAATTACACGTTTAAGTTACTGCCATTCATGTTAGAAGTACCAAAATTATTTAATTTCATGCGAGAAATATAGTTTTGTTAGTTTATAGCTACTTGAGATAGTATGGAAAAACAAATAGTGTCACCTTTCCTTCTACCAAAATAAAAAATAGTATGGAAAGAAAGACGCTAAAAACTTTGTGACGACCCATGTCCGTTTATATATCTTCATATGCAAGATTGAATAAAAGTGAAAATCATGTGCAAGAGTGATTGACAAGTGAAAATGGACATATATAATATCAAATTTTGTATCCCTTATCTTCATATTTTTTTTAATATCGACCATGTTAGTCTCTCGGTCAATACCTATCTATCTAGTAGATTGAATACACTTCTAGTTCAAAAAATCACCCTTCAATGAACGCTTGTATTACTTTCATCAATAAAATACGCGTCGCATAGTTTTAAACAAGATTATCAATCAATATAAACATGTGATGGGACAATGCATAAAATGAAAGCTTTGCAATTAAAGGGTAAGTTAATATAGATCACGTTTTAAAGGACAACCATGTATGTATGCAAGAAGACTGAAGAGGCAGTTACGGTTGATCCTCCAATAATTTTTGAAATTCTTTTAACAAAAATAACAATAACAATATTGACCCAGTGAGCTTTCGCTACAACGAAATCTAGGGGTTCAAGATTAGGCTAAAGCCAATATATCGATCTAGCTAAGCTAAACTAATCCATGGCTTCGAGCGTCGAGAAAAAATCCATGGCTTCAAGGTTGTACAACACAAAAAATCCATGGCTTCAAGGTTGTACAACACAAAAAGTTGTCCCTGCCCATGGGAAGAGTGTACGCCCGAAAGACCCGCGTGGAGCCCAAGTTGTACAACACAAAAAGTTAGCACAAGACATCAAAACACAAAAGCAGAAAAGAGGACACAAAGCACGATAGAGACGAAAGTAACAAACAAAAGCACAGACAAACACACCCAAGTGAAGCGTGAGATCCTACCCCCTGACAAGTTGGTTGGTTGTCTACCACTCTGATCCTCTCTCTCCAGTCTTCCCTGCACCCTTTCAGATCTACTGAAATTCCCAAAAGTTCAGTATCCTGCTTTATGTTGTCCTTCCAGCACTTCTTCGGTTGTCCTCTACCTTTGTGAAAGTTCAGTATTCTTTTAACAAAAAATTGCAAAATATATCGATCATAATAATTCTCATACAATTGCTTTTTTATCCCCATCCCCCATTGAAAAATTAAAAAAAAATGACCAAATTGAATTAGAAATGAAAAAATCGAAAATTAAAGTTCAATACCAGATACTCAGATAAAGGACGGACTAGATTTGCAACATGCCATAGAAAAATATAGAACTTTGTAAGGAACGAACAACCATAGAAACTCAACAAAAATAGATCTGCAAAATGAAGAACAAGTTATCTTAAGAGTATAAGAATGCGAATAATAACTTCTAAAGTTTGAATTCATGAGGAATAGTTGCGCATATTATAACTATGTGATTACGAAGGGAAAAAAGGAAACTATATGCAAACATAACTCGTAATTTGTAAAGGAAACCCTTGGAAGAGAAAACACAGCATGGAAAAATAGTATTCGACATTGTAGGCATTCGCAAAGATTTTGAAGATAGGAATGATACGATGGTTTCAGAATTTAAAGAAAAGGTTTGAGGGAATGCAAAGCGCGTTATGTAATAAATTGCAAGGAATTCCAATAGAGAAACAAAAGATTTTCCTTCCACTCCTCAATTACACGTATTGTTTAGATCTACAAAATGAAGAACAAGTTATCTTAAGAATATAAGGATGCAAAGAATAACTTCTAAAGTTTGAATCATAAGGAATAGTTGTGTATATTTATAAAGGGAATGAGTCTACGTGATAACGAAGGGGAAAAAAAGAAACTATATGCAAACATAACTAGTAATTTGTAAGGGAAAACTTTGGAAGAGAAAACACAACATAGCAAAATGGTATTCATGATCGTAGATATTCGTAAAGATTTTTAAGATGGGAATAGTGCGATGATTTCAGATTTTAAAGAATATTGAAAGGGTTGGGAAAATGCAAAACGCGTTCCACAATAAATTAAAAGGAATTCCAATAAAGAAACAAAAGATTTTTCTTCCATTCTTCACTTACACGCATTTTTTAAGTTTTTTTATAAAATCGAGAATAACTAGATATTAATGAATTATAGTAATGGGTGTTTCCTAAATATACATTGGGCCTTGTCAAATGGAGCTCATTTTCTCCCGCTCACGGTAGATTCTACTAGGAGTATAAGAGTTGGATCTACCTTGAGAAAGTTGAAATGACCTCTATTTGACAAGGCCCAAATGTATATTTGGGAGAGGCCCGCTTAATGGAAGAATATCTTAATCAAATATCAAGTTTTTGGGCAGAAAACATTCTCGTTTCCTCGTCATGATACCCGAGATCCACATAAGGAGAGAGATCCGAGATATTGAAGGAAGCGTGGATATTGTACTTACCCAGGAGATCAAGGATGTAGAAGTTGTCCCCAATGCGCCGAAGTACTCAAAAGGGGCCATCTTCTCTAGGGTGCAACTTCGTCTTCCGAGCGTCGTAAACCGATCCTTCCGAAGATGTAGCCACACCAAATATCATCGCTCGAAGATCAGTGAACGGCGCCCCTTGTTGCCTTGGGTGGCGTACTACTCCAAGAGCTTCTCCAACTAGGCCTTGGTGTGCTCATGTAGGCGGTGGATATGGTCGGCGAGGTTGGCCGCGTCGACATGCTCGTCGGTCTTGTGTGGTCATGATACCAAGCCCATAGGCATACATGGGTTACGCCCGTAGACAACCTCAAATGGGATCATCTTCGTCGTCGTGTGATAGGACATGTTATAAGGAAAACTCAACATGACACAGTAAGTCCTCCTACTGGCGTGGGTTAGCCTTGAGCACCTTCCTAAGAAGGGTGCCCAATGCCCGATTGGTCACCTCAGTTTAACCATCAATTTGGGGTTGATACATAGTAGAGAAAAGGAGTCTTGTACCTAGCATCCCCCAAAGCGTCCTCCAAAAGTGGCTGCAAAACTTGGTGTCCTTGTCACTAACGATAGTGCGAGGGATACCATGTAAATTCACCACATGCTCAAAGAACAAGTTCGTGATGTCAACTGTGTTGTTGTTCCCTTTACAAGCGATGAAGTGGGCCATCTTGGAGAAGCGGTCCACGACTACAAAGATATAATCTTTACTGCACCTCGACATGGGCAGTCCTGTGATAAAATCCATGGAAAGATCTTCCCACAAGTTATCTAGGATAAGGAAGAGGCGTGTAGAGATCGTGTGGGTGGGACTAAGACTTAGCGTTTGGCACGACGCACAACCCTGACACATCTCGGGTCACATGTGGCCAAAAGAAATGCTCTCAAAGTGTCACCAACGTTTTGGCTATGCCAAAGTGGCCTCGTCCATCATGAGCCTCTTTAAGCAATAAGTGCCTAACCGAGGAGTCCGGGATGTAAAACTTCCCAGCTCGATATAGATACCCATTGTCCAAAAAGTAAGACTCACGGACATGAGTTTTCTCGAGTGCCTTGATGATCAGAGAGAAGAATGTGTCTGAGGCATACAACTCCTTGATCAACGTGAACCCGAGAAGCTTAGAATGAAACCGAGTGAGTAGCATGTACCTACAACAGAGAGCGTCAGCGACAACGTTCTCTTTTCCCTTTTGTGCGCAATGACGTAAGGGAATGTCTACATGAATTCTACCCAGCGTGTGTGGCGCCTATTCAGAGTCATCTGACTCTTCAAGTAAGCCAAGGTCGCGTGATCCATATAAATTACAAACTCGTTTGGCCAAAGATAGTGTTGTCACGTCCTGAGCACCCGAATAAGAGCGTATCATAGGTCGGATAATTGAGAGTAGCCCTTGTTATTTCTATTCTAAAGTAAGCAATATGTCGTTGCTCTTGAAGGATTATGCCACCTACACCGTAGTCGAAGGCATCATACTCGATCTCGAAGCACTAAGAAAAGTCTAGCAATTGCAGGATCGAGGCTTGACACAAAGCATCTTTCAAGGTCACGGAGGCAGCCTCGTGATGCGGCATCCACTTTATTGTGGTTGCCTTCTTGGTAAAATTATGGAGTGCCCCGACAATAGAACTAAAGTCCTTGACAAATCGCCTATAAAACTCGATGAGCTCTAAAAAGGAACGAACCATAGTGGGGGTCGTGGGAGTTGGCCACTCTCGGATGGCTCGGATTTTTTCAGTATCCACTCAAAATCCATCCTTGGATACGATGAAACTAAGAGAATTCATCGTATTCGTGCAAAAAATACACTTGTCCAAATTTACATATAAACAATGTTCGTGGAGGCAATCTCTCACCAACCTAAGGTGCCCTGCATGAGATTCCAAAGTCCAAGAGTAAACTAAAATGTCATCAAAATACACGAAAACGAACTTGCCTAAAAACTTACTAAGTACATACTTCATTAAACGCATGAAAGTAGAGGGAGCATTCGTGAGTCCGAAGGGCATCACTAGCCACTCGTAAAGATCGTGCTCGGTCTTAATCGTCGTCTTCCATTCATCATCTTCTTACATTCATATTTGATGGTAGTCGCTCCTTAAGTCAATCTTTGAGAACATCACGACACCATGCAACTCATCTAGCATGTCGTCTAAGCGAGGTATGGGATGGCCATACTTAATGGTAATTTGGTTGATGGCGCGACAATCCACACACATCCTCCAAGAATTGTCCTTCTTTGGCACCAAGATAACTGAGACCGCACAAGGGCTAAGGGACTCTCAAACAAACCCCTTATCCAATAAGGCTTGGACTTGGCGTTGAAGCTTCTTGAGTCTCCTTGGGAGACGCCCTATACGCAACCTAATGCTTGATCCCGCGAATAGGCGGTAGCTCATCGAGCATGACATCATTGTAATCTTGTAAAAGAGAGGAAATACAAGGGGGAAGAACATGATCCTTATCAATGGAAATAGTAAGCAAAGGGCATAAAAGGATAGAAGAAGAACTCCCCTCAAGCGACTTAGCAACGTCACGACACTGACAAAGCATGAGGCGCTCGGCGCAAGTGCCCATGAATGGTGGCTCGGCGTCCTCCATTGATTTGGGAAATCCGGGGGCGCCGTTTTCCAAACCAGTAGCTCCCTAAAATTGGTGATCATTGGCACTGGGAATGCCTCTGGAATGTTGGTGGATCGAACTTGGGCTCGGTTTCCTCGAAACTACGTAGTCACGGCCCACAGTCGAGGTGTTTGTCGGCACTCATACAACTTGCTTCGACTTTTCTAGGCGTTCTTTTTTCCATTCTGTATTTTGGAAAAAATATGATCCATTGGACCCAGAAACACCCATAACTTTCTCGGATTTCACAGAAACGCCCAATTGGTCTCGTTTCGGCGCCAACGACGTCGTGAAAGATTTAAGTGTGGGGGAGGGAGTACCCAGTGTCCGTTATATGTGTACAATTGTTTTTCTTTTCAAAAGTTAAAAAAATAGAATGACATTAAATCATGTGTTGAGTTGAATACGCGAAAGGGCAGCTCAGGAAAAAATCAGGGGCCCGAACCAACATTAAGTTGGGATAATAAGAGGCTAAAAAGAGTGAAAGTGAGTTGGTGAGCACATCTATAGAAAAATAAAATGCGCGGTTAGATGAAAACTCGAAAGGCCGCCTAAGGAGAATGACTGAACAAAAAGAGAGTGTCTAGGATTATTCTTGTTGGGGCTTTGGGTTCATTGTTTTATGGTTTTTTCACTTTGATTTATGACTCGTTGGACTAAAACAATTGAGCGGAAGAATTGATTGCGTGTTAATTTTTTGACGCGTTGGAATTAAATTATATGTATCCTGCAAGAAATGGATTGCCCTCAGTACTGAGTCAATATAGCCGAGAACTAGTTGATCTTGGCTCAAGAGGACCTCGAGGAAGCTCAAACTTAAGTGATGATGGATGAGCAGGAACTCGAGGTGGCCAAGTTGGCCCTAGGACCCACTCAGGATGCTACGGTGGAGTACATTCCCGAGCAGCCTAAGATTCAGTTTATCATCCTTTCCGAATCCGAGAAAGAGGAGGAGGATCGGGAGGAGGATCCCACTTTATTGGATGACTGGATGACGGGGAGGGGAAGATACCTCTAACGCCCGAGTACACACCAGTAGTGTCGATTGGGCCAGAGAAACAACGCCCTACCTACTCCTAATGGAGACGAGGGGTAAAGAAGTGGTCATACCATTTTACACACTACTCTCTCCTCCAACCGAGGGAGGAAGCAATCAGGTCGAGCCACCGGGTGGCCTTGCTCATTTTGAGCCAAGGGAGAACAACTTTTCATGGGTGATCCAATCCATCTTGGGAGATCGTACTCCACGACTGATTCTAGTTGATATGAAGATCATGGGGTCCCTTCTCTCCACCCGACAACGACTCACCACCCACCACGAGCTCATCAACACGGAGATGGTCACTAGGTTGGCTACCGAACATAGAAATCTGGTGAATCTAAAATGCTAGATCGAGAAAGCTCTCGACCTTCTCCAAGATAATGGAAGGGTGAAGGATCCAATCAAGTTCGATCATGAACTCCTAGAATTGGTCGATGCAAGGAAGAAGAAGGAGAACGCACCATAGGGTGCTAGTTTATGTTTCGTTTAAGTTGGTTGTTTTGGATGTTGGTTTGTTTCAAGGACTAAATAGGGGATGTATACCCCCAAGTTGCTATTTTTTCTTCATGTAGTCCTTTTGGTCGGAACCTTTGTATTTGGTTTAAGTTGAATAAAGTAATATATTATGCTAAATATGTGTAGGGGATTAACCCAACATCTTACGATTCTTATAGAAGAGTCAAGATGAAAACGGTGAAGGGGTTCATAGTGGTGGAAGCCACCAACAAGTTCAAAACCAACGTGAACAACCACGTGCAGAAAATGTCCCAATCATGATGGATGCCTCAACTGCAGAGGCATTCAAGGCATTTTAGCCCAAAATGCTCACAAAAACGTCAACGAGGTGGCATCGCAAGCCTAGAGTGTGGAGGTTGAACAAACCCAACCCAAAGGGCATGTGAGGAAACATGTTGACTTGCTTGATGACTCCAGGGACTTGGCATGAAGCCCGACAGTTATGATGGCTTCGGGGAGCCGTATAAGATTCCTTATTGGTTCTCCCACGTGGAGAGACTCATGAGAAACATCAAGTGTGTTGAGGCTAAGAAAGTGTACATAGCCGCACTCCAACTTAAGGAAGGTTCCAGTGAATGGTGGGAGGGCACTGACATGTCTGACAACCCATATCTAACATGGTCCATGTTCAAAGAAAAGATTTATGTGCGATTCTTTTTGCACGTGAGAAAGGACAAGTTGAAGGAGTTTCTCCACTCGAGAAACGATGGGATAAAGGTGCCAAAACTCGCCTTGAAGTTTAACAACTTACTTCTGTATCCGGGTGCTGAGGTGACAACCGAGGCACAGAAGATCAAACACTTCCACGAGTGGATGAACTTGTGGGTAAAAATCCACATGGTGCATCATTCTTGCACAACCCTGGAGGCTTACGTGGACGCCGCGTACAAGGTGGAAGTTAATCTAGAGGAGTTTACCAAGAAGTTGAAGGGGGTCGGTGGTCAACCTTAACGACCGCCCTCCCACTTCAGCGGTATGAAGAGGCTTGCTCCCCCGATGCACTCGGATTGCTCCAAACAGTCGAAGCCCTCATCTCCTGCTACACACCTTACCTTTGGGAGCGTTTCAAAAGGGCTTATAAACTACCATAACTACAGGGCAAAAGTGATGTCCGCCTTTTTAGTCATGTTTTTAGGGTGTATTTTTAGTGTGTTTGAGTCTTTTTCTTTAATTTTGTATTTTTTTTAGTCGTTTGTGTAGGTTTTTGTATTTTCTTGAGAGATGGAGTCTACATAAGCTTTGGTGGTGTTTTATAGGTTTTTAGAAGCTATTTGGAGCACTTTTGAAGAAAGGAGCAAAGCTGGTGAAAGATAGCACTCAAGAATAAAGAGAAGATGAAGATTAAGTGCTCAAGTAAAGTCATTGAAGATCAAGTTTGAGTTTGGAAAGAGATAGAGAAATTCGTTACAAGAACATAGGAAAAAGAATCGAGTCAAATGGAGTTGTAATGAATCCGCTACGCAAGTTTTACTCAAGGTTGTTCGAAGTGCTAAAAATGGTCGTTAACGAGGCTCTCAGGTCGTTAACGAGGCACCCCGTGTCGTAGCGAAGACCGAGTCGGCGCGAGATTAAAAGCTTTTATCCTATTTCCTTTTATGTTTTTAGATAGATAGATAGAAGGGATATATCTTATTAGAAGATTTATTTCCTTAGAGATAGATTTAAGAAAGAATAGTTTCTCTATAAATACACTTGTCCTCTCTTTAGTTTTCTTATCATTCAAGTTAGAGGAGGAGGAGGAGGGGAGAAGATAGAGGGGCGTGTGGATAGAGTAGAGAGACGAGTTTGTGGTATTGCTTGGAAGACAAGTTTTGTATGGATTCAAAGTTGTAACCTTTCTTTTTAATTTAATATAGTTGTTTGTTTTCAATTATGATGATTAGTGAGTAGTTCTCTCTCTAAGGTTGGGGTTTAAACCCAACAATGGTTGTGCATACTTGTTTATGATCATGTCTTGATTGTTTTTATTGCATGAATCTTCTCTCTTGTTCTTAATCCTTGAAAAGAAAGTTGAAAAGAATTTCTCATTCATAGTTGAAGCGAAAGCAGAAACCTTGAATCACAATAGTCAATTTAGGGTTTTGAAGCGAAAGCGGATCAATCCTAGTTGAAGTAGAAGAGATTAGATAGTAAGTTTATTAATTTAGCGAAAGTTGATTGATTTACTTGCTTAGGTTGACGAAAGTTAGCGCCTTTATGTGATAAAAGCGTGATCTTTATGTTTCTTAAGCGTTTACATGCATGATTATTGTTGTGGTGACACCTTTACCTTAGATTTCTCTTACTTGACAAAAACCCTTGCTTTGTTTGATTGCTTGCGTAATAAGTTACAAAACTTGATACTGACTTTCTCCATGCGGATGAACCTGACTCTGCTATACTCAGCGGGATCTTGATATAAATTTATTTGTTGTCAAGAAACCCTCTCAACAAAAAGGCCAACTGAATCGTGACCGCACAAGCAGAGGAAGACTTGCTTCAATTGTGGTAAGGAGGGTGATGCGTCCCTCGTATGGGATGCCTCGGATCGATCGGTGGCTTGAGTAGTAGGTCTCAATTTGGCGTAGCGGAAGGCTGATTTGATTGTGAATTGGCACGAACAAGCAAAGAGTAGTCGAGAACACGAGAGCAATTGCGAGTGTTTGAGAGAATAAAGGGGCGGTGCAAGCACAAGGATAGAATTAAGGAGAAACCTCAACTTGAATTAAACCCTAAATGTGCGCTGAATTGAAAACATATGCCTACGCTCCCTTATATAGAGAGGCGGCCGAATCAAACCTAGAGAAAACCCTAAAGTGGCGGCGCGTGCCTAGGGCAAGCGTGCAAGCTAAGGCCCAACGGCGCGGTCCAAAAGTGCTCGGCGCAAGGCCCATAATTAAGCTTCTAAATGCATAAAACTAACAATAGTAATGTTCTATAATAGAAAGTATGCAAAAAACTACTAAAATTGGATAGGTCGTTCGTGACCGTGCCGGAAGTGTCACGACAAGGCTGTCGCGAGGCTGGCGAGGCAGGGTCTCGGCGCTGGCGAGGTCATGGCACGGTACCGGGCGCGGGCGCGGGCGCTGGCGAGGGCGCTGGCGAGAGGGTCTCGTGAACCTCAAATAGCGATCCATGGCACGGTGCAAGGCTCGGGTCCGACGGTGGCAAGGGGTTGGAGGTTGTCCCCGTTGGCCCGAGTTGAGGTTCCTCGACGCCGAGGACGCACAAGGTTGTGTGCGTCGGCGCGGAGAGGGGCGCGCCGTGGCCTGCGGAGAGGCGTGCCACGAGAGATCGTGTCGCGTCTTGAATTGCTCGAGTCCTGGCACGAGTGATGGGGCCATCCGAGCGAAGTGTGAATGCGTCATCCTCTTGGCTAGCATCCACGACGGGGGTCGCATCACCCTCCCCCACTTGGTTGGGAAACGTCTCCATTTCCTCATAAGCGGGTGCAACATAAGGGGAAAGCTCAACGACATTGAAAGTGGAGTGCACCGAATGCTTGCCTTCGAGGTCGATCTTGTAGGCGTTGTCCCCGATGCACTCCAAGACTCGAAAGGGTCCATCGCCACGCTAGTGAAGCTTCGTCTTCCTTGAATCCGGAAACCTGTCCTTCCGAAGATGGAGCCACACGAGGTCCTGGGGGTTGAAAACCATGCGTTTCCGACCATTGTTATGCTGTGCCTCGTATTGAGTGGCTCGGCGCTCCAATTGAGCTCTAGTCCGTTCGTGCAGCTTGCGGATGGCTTCGGCACGGTTGGAGGCGTCGATGTGCTCGCCGTTCTTCAAAGGCCGAGGGGTAAGATCCATGGGAGAGTGAGGGTTGAGGCCGTAGACAATCTCGAACGGCGTCATCCGGGTAGCCGAGTGTTTGGACCTGTTGTAAGCAAACGTAACAAATGGTATTAGATCCTCCCACCGGCGTGGGTTATTTTTGAGCACCGTCCGAAGAAGGGTGCCCAGGGTCCGATTGGTCACCTTAGTCTGACCATCGGTTTGGGGATGATAAGTAACAGAAAAGAGTAATTGTGTGCCTAGCTTGCCCCAAAGCGTTCTCCAGAAATGGCTAAAAAATTCCGTGTCTCGATCACTAACAATAGTGTGAGGCACGCCATGTAATTTCACGACATGCTCAAAGAACAAGTTTGTGATTTCAGTCGCATTGTTGTTCCCTTTGTACGTCACGAAGTGAGCCATTTTGGAGAAACGGTCCACAATTACGAAGATCGAATCTTTACCGTGCCTAGACATCGGAAGACCCGTGATAAAATCCATAGAGAGATCTTCCCATGGAGTATTCAAAATAGGCAATGGAGTGTAAAGGCCATGAGGTTGGAACCTCGATTTAGCAGTTTGGCACGGCACACAACCCCGGCAATACTTGTGAACGTCCGAAGCCATGTGTGGCCAATAGAAGTGTTCACGAAGTGCTGCTAGGGTTTTGGCTATGCCAAAGTGGCCTCGGCCATCATGAGCTTCTTTGAGCAATAGATGCCTCACAGACGAGGCCGGAATGCAAAGCTTTCCGGCTCGGTAGGGATATCCATTTTCCAAAAAGAATGTCTCATGGATTCGACTTTGCTCAAGGTTCTCCATGATCGGTTTAAAATATGGATCATGCAAATACAACTCCTTAATAAAGGAGAACCCTAGCAAATTGGCCTGAAGTTGAGTTAAAAGCACATACCTGCGTGACAGAGCGTCTGCCACTACATTCTCTTTTCCTTTCTTGTGGGCGATAATACACGGAAAGGTTTCCATAAATTCCACCCACCGAGCATGGCACCTGTTTAGAGTCGTTTGACTCCGAAGATAAGCAAGGGTCGCATGGTCCGTGTGAATAACGAACTCACTATGCCACAAATAGTGATGCCATGTCTTAAGTACCCGAATTAATGCGTACAACTCCTTGTCATACGTCGGGTAATTGAGAGTTGCCCCCGTTAATTTTTCACTGAAGTATGCAATAGGGCATCTCTCTTGAAGGAGTACGCCGCCTACGCCATAGTCGGAGGCGTCACACTCGATCTCAAAGCGCTTAGTGAAGTCTGGTAATTGCAAGACCGGAGCGCTACATAAAGCATCTTTTAAGGCCTGAAAGGCAGCCTCATGGATCGGCATCCACTTGATTGTGGTTGCCTTCTTGGTCAGATTGTGGAGTGGCCCGGCGATGGAACTAAAGTCCTTGACGAATCGCCTATAGAACCCTGCGAGCCCTAAGAAGGATCGAACCATCATCGGGGTCGTAGAGGTGGGCCACTCTCGGATGGCGTGGATCTTGTCGTCATCCACTTTCAGCCCATCCTTGGACACGACGAACCCAAGAAAATTCGTCGTGTCCGTGCAAAACGAACACTTGTCCAAGTTTACAAACAAAGAATGTTCGCGAAGGCATTCTAACACCAACCTAAGGTGCCTCGCGTGAGAATCTAAGTCCTTAGAAAAAACCAAAATATCGTCAAAATAGACGACAACAAAACGTCCTAGAAATTTACGAAAAACAAAGTTCATAAGCCGCATAAAAGTACTAGGGGCGTTTGTCAAGCCAAAAGGCATGACAAGCCATTCGTACAAACCATGCTTGGTTTTAAATGAGGTCTTCCACTCGTCTCCTTCATGCATCCGGATTTGGTGGTATCCGCTCCGGAGATCGATCTTGGAGAACAAGGCGGCGCCGTGGAGCTAATCGAGCATATCATCGAGCCGTGGAATTGGATGCATGTACTTCACCGTGATTTGATTAATGGCTCGGCATTCGACGCACATACGCCACGAACCATCTTTCTTCGGCACGAGGATGACCGGTACCGCGCAAGGGCTCAAGGACTCGCGGACGAATCCCTTGTCCAACAAGTCTTGAACTTGGCGTTGAAGCTCCTCGGTTTCCCTTGGTGAAGTCCTATAAGCTGCTCGATTTGGAAGGGAGGCGCCTGGCACGAAGTTAATCTTGTGCTCGATCCCTCGGATCAGCGGCAAGCCCTTCGGAAGCTCATCCGGCATGATATCTTCAAACTCCTTCAAAATAGACACAATAGGCGAGGGGAGTGAAGAATTATCAGATTTAGTAATGGAAAGAAGGGGAACAAGAATGAAACAAGAAAGACTCCCCTGAATGGACTTCTCGATGTCCCGACGCCTGGCTAAGAGAAGACGATCCTAGCATGTGCCTAGCAAGGGTGGCTCGGCGTCGGTGCTCGTCCGATCGGTTTCTGGGGCGATTTTTGGATATGTTGTAGCCCCTGGATTTTGAGGAAGATTGCCCCTGGAAACGCCGTGAAACTCGTCCCGTAGCTCCTGGAATCCGAGTTTTCGTGCTGCGACGGCGTGTTGCGCGACGCTAGGAGGTGTGCTCAGCGGTCCTTTGCTCAAATTGACATCCCCTAGGCGTTTTTTGTTTAGATCTATTGGAAAATCAAATTTAAGGGGTTTGGAGCTTGGAACGTCGAGGGAAGCATCAGAAATCTGTTTGAGGCCCTTTTTGTCAAAATCTGCGGCGTTCGGCGCGTTGCCGAGGCCTCTCGATGCAAACTGTCGGCCCTCCTCCTGTTTCCGTCGGCGTTTCTCATCTGGATCATCAAGGGACCTGTTTTTGGATGGATTGGCACCAGGAACGCCTATAGAATCTGCATTCTTGCCCTCGGACGCCGCTGGCGTCTTGGTTGGCGCTCCGTTGCCGCTGTCGCTAGTCTTTTGTCGTTGCCTTTTGGCTTCATCCTGTAGAGCTTCACTAGGCGACATAAGTAAGAGAGTCACGCGCTTCCCGTGGTAATTGAACATGTAAGTGTTCAAATACCCGTCGTGAAGCACGCGACGATCGTATTGCCATGGGCGCCCCAACAAGAGGTGTGTGGCGTCCATTGGCGTTACGTCACATAAAATTGAATCCGAATATTGACCAATAGAAAAGATGAAGATTACCTGTTTGTCGACCCAATCTCCTCCATCATTTGATATCCATTGAAGCTTGAATGGGTGAGGATGTGGTGTAGTCGGCAACTTGAAGTGATCAACAACCTTCTTGGAAAGGAAATTTGCACAATTTCCGGAATCAATTATGACACTGAGCGAGACATTGTTGACCAAATATCGGGTGTGAAAAAGTTGCTCGCGTTGATCCGTGTGTGGTGCCTCGCGGACGCTAAGGGCGCGTCGAGTAACCAAACCGAGCTTGGCCACGCCGAGGGCATCCGATGGATCGCACTCGAGCTCGGCGGCGTCGATCTCATGCGCCTCAACTTCTTCGTCCTCCTCGCTGTCATATGACTCGCCTTGAGTGGTGAATAAAACCTTTTTGTTATTAGGACAGTTCCGTTGTATATGGCCACGTCCCCCGCACTTGTAACAAGCCATGTCACGGGCTCGATCGGCGCTCGGCTCGGTGGTATGCGGCGCGGCTGGTGCCTTGGCAGGCGAGGCTTCGGCCTTTGCTTTGGAACCTGTCGAAGGGCTTGGAAAAGAAGGAGCAAACCTATTAGTAGATAAACCGGATTGACTAGAGTTAGACACATACCTTGAATTGGACCATCCCGACTTGGTTCACATCTCTTGTTTGTGGATTTGCATTGTGGTGTGAACCAAGTTGTTGATATCCTTAATTGGAAGGATCTCCAATCTATCTTGAATGGACTGCCTTAAACCCGAGAGGAATCGTGTCTTCATAACGGAGGGCGATACACTCATGCCCGCCTTGAAGAACATATATTCGAGCTTTGCAAAGTACTCCTCCGGCGTCATTGTTCCTTGTTTGATGCGCATGATTTCAATGTACATCTTATCCTTGTAATCGGCCGGAATGTATCTTTTCTTCAAGATGTAGACGAGTTGATGCCACTCGCGGATTAGGGGTTGGCCTTTTCGAATCCTTTCGGACTCGAATCGGTTCCACCAAGTCCTAGCGGCACCAATGAAATGAAGTGTCACGACCTCCACCTTCTCGTCGTCTTCATAACCTAGATGTCGGAGCGTGTGCTTCGTGCCCTGTAACCACTCCAAAAACGCATCAGGATCATAAGAACCAGAAAAGGATTCGAATTTTACCTTCACATCTCGGCGTTGTTGGCGTGGATCCCGTGCATCGCGGTGATCGCGATCGCGCCGAGGGCTTGTACGCTGAGGCGAGTGCGCGCGCCTGTCGCGCCGATGCCGAGGCTGTCCTCGATGCGGATCGTCATCCCCATCATCCGGATCGTCTCCATCGTAAGGCCTTCGTGGACGTCGTGCGTCGCGATCCCTGTCACGCCGGTCATGGGCGCCGTGCTTGCGACCCGAGCCATAGACTCTATCGTACTCGGTGCGATGCTTGGCAAGGCGCGGCGGTGGAATCCAATCCGAAGGCCGATTGTCAAGTTCTTCCGGATCCTGCACATTGGGATGCTCAAAAGAGGATTCATTAGAATAATCCGAGAACTCATCGTACTCATTTTCAAACTCCGAGAACGGACTCCGAGCACTTTGATGTCCGAGGTCGTCCTCAACTCTATATGCGTCGGCGTCGTAATACTTGGCCCCGTGCTTCCGCTTTGGGGTTTCGTACACATACGCCGGCGACTTGTTCTTTTTCTTCCTTTTGGGATCCCCACTCGTATGTTGACGTCTATACTCCTCGGAGTTGTACTCCTCATCGGAACAGACGTCATACACTTGTGTGTCCCGATAATCTCGCGCCATTTGATAGCGATCTGCGGTCCGGGGACCACCATCGTGTCGATCATATTGGCGACTTTCTTTGATCGACTCCATGCGTTGCATGGTGCCGAATTGTGATGAAGGTTGGGCGTGCTTCTTTCCCTTTGCGTTGGCACGAGCAACGTCGTCCGCGGACACGCCGGGCACGCCGTGGATCTCCGAAGTGAGGCCATGCGTCGGCGGCACGGTGTGTTTGGATTGCGTTTGGCTCGCGGCCGGAGGCGTTCGAGCTCTTCAATGCGTGCCACGGCTTCGGGGTTCCAAGCCTCTCGATTCTGGTTAGGGTTTTGGCCCTCGGTGGGGTTGTTGTTTCCACCGTCTCCCGAGTCCGAAATTGTACCTATAGTGACATTAGTCATCGAAGCAGTAAGAAGTTCACAAGCAACTAAACAATGAGTTACAGTTCGCCTAAGTCAAGCCGACCCTTGTGTTCAAACCACACGTTGAAGGATTGGCAAGGCTAAAGGTCACTCAAACTCGATCAATGAAATGGATCCGAAAATTACAATGCAAGCAAGCAAGACAAAGGCAAGTTCGAAACCAAAATCGCAAGGGTAATCAATGATGTGAATGAAAGTTGCGAGATTTATGAACAAAAGTGAAGGATCTTGCCTTATTTTGGCTTGTGATCTTCACGAGATTTTTTTTTAATCCAATCGACTACGTTACCTTATTTTGGCTTTTATAGTCGAAGAACAAATTTTTTTTTAAGCAAGGCAAGTCGGGCTAGGTTTTCTCCTCTAGAGCCGATTTAAGCAAAGAAATAATCAACACGCAAGCAATCAAAAGATGCACAAGAGAAATTGGCAAAACAAGTCCTAAGTTCATGCAACTAGCAAAACAAAGCAACAACTTCACCAAAATCAATAGATCGATTGAGTTAGGTCACGGTTGATATGGTTTTTTTTTTTAACAATTACGAAGCAAAGAAAAAAATTTGGGACCCTAGATGGCGGATATGCGAAGTGGAGGATGGATTCTAGGGTTTCAAGTGGCGGAATTACGTGTGAGAATGAACTAGAAGGGTTGAACGAGACTTACTCAAACCTTGGCTCTGATGCCAGTTGATGCGTCCCTCGTATGGGATGCCTCGGATCGATCGATGGCTTGAGTAGTAGGTCTCAATTTGGCGTAGCGAAAGGCTGATTTGATTGTGAATTGGCACGAACAAGCAAAGAGTAGTCGAGAACACGAGAGCAATTGCGAGTGTTTGAGAGAATAAAGGGGCGGCGCAAGCACAAGGATAGAATTAAGGAGAAACATCAACTTGAATTAAACCCTAAATGTGCGCTGAATTGAAAACATATGCCTACGCTCCCTTATATAGAGAGGCGGCCGAATCAAACCTAGAGAAAACCCTTAAGTGGCGGCTCGCGCCTAGGGCAAGCGTGCAAGCTAAGGCCCAACGGCGCGGTCCAAAAGTGCTCGGCGCAAGGCCCATAATTAAGCTTCTAAATGCATAAAACTAACAATAGTAATGTTCTATAATAGAAAGTATGCAAAAAACTACTAAAATTGGATAGGTCGTCCGTGACCGTGCCGGGAGTGTCACGACAAGGCTGTCGCGAGGCTGGCGAGGCAGGGTCTCGGCGCTGGCGAGGTCATGGCACGGTACCGGGCGTTGGCGAGGGTGCTGGCGAGAGGGTCTCGTGAACCTCAAATAGCGATGCATGGCACGGTGCAAGGCTGGGGTCTGACGGTGGCAAGGGGTTGGAGGTTGTCCCCGTTGGCCCGAGTTGAGGTTCCTCGACGCCGAGGACGCACAAGGCTGTGTGCGTCAGCGCGGCGAGGGGCGCGCCGTGGCCTGCGGAGAGGCGCGCCACGAGAGATCGTGTCGCGTCTTGGATTGCTCGAGTCCTGGCACGAGTGATGGGGCCATCCGAGCGAAGTGTGAATGCGTCGTCCTCTTGGCTAGCATCTACGATGGGGGTCGCATCAGAGGGTCACATAAAAATCTACTGCCATTAGAAAGGGAATGAGGCAACCAGATCGAAGAAGGGGTCCGTTTCACCTAGAAACGAAGGAAGGCCTAACACTGGGAAGACTACGACAAGTCAAGTGTCAAACCATAACAAGGGAAAGGCTCTGATGACTTTGGGGCAAGGTCAAAGGTTGAATGAGATGAGAAGGAATGATAGTCCAAACGCATCAGTGACGCAAGGTACGTTATCTTTCCGGTCAATTACAGTGTTACTATTATTTGACATGGGTTCTATGCACACATTTATAGTTGAAGCTTGTTTAGATGAGTTAAGGGTTGTTTGTGTAATGCCACATGTGAGCCATTCACCAGTTGTGGTGGTGAGAAGGTGGGGGCTTTGTTGAAGCAGGAGAAAGAAGACGACCCAAATTCCCAATTTTTTTAATTAATTTTGGTTTGCTATGTTGTTTTGAACCTTTTATTTTAATATTAAATTAATAGAAAAACATAAAAAAATAGACTCTTGTACTTTTGACGAAAATGGATGGTAAAGTATGCATAAGTGGATGATTTGTAACGGAAGATTTAATATGGGTGGTTTTCAACAATTTTAATTTTAACATGTGGTTATCTACAATATACTCTATTGTATAGGTGGTTTTCAGTCAATCGGCCTAAAAAAATATCACATGCTGCAATTTAAAAGAAAATCTTTTGGCCAATTAAAAATAGATAATGGGTTTTATTAAAATTGTGTTTAGAGGTTTTTAAATAAAATGGGGTCTTGAATATCTAAGTAATACTATGATTTTAAATGGGTATTTTAGTGTTTTATGAATAAATTGGTATTTTAAAATGGATATTAATAAGAAAAGAATTTCTTATTACACTATAAGACTAAACTTGTTGAATTAAATAAAAGGTGATAATAAGGTTTGAATAGATTTAACTTAATAAAATTACTAAGAAGGTTTTTTTAATAAGTAATAAGGCATTTTATTTAGATTAATATTTAAATATATATAATGGAGGTTAATATATAAGGAAAATTTTAAAGTAAATAATATGAAGGGTTTATAAAATTCATAACTTAGTTTCATTATATTAATAAAAAAAATTATTAATATAATGTGTAAAGTTTAAATTTTTATAAACTTAAATTCGTTATGATTCCTTGAAAATCAATGTTGTCAAATGAACAAAATAAATTGATGATAATTTATTTTGTGGTTGATTGAAACAAGAACAAGTCCAAGTCCTTAATTGTGAGTGATCTTTTCGTAACCCATCTACGTCATTTTCAAGGCAAGTGGTTTGAGTTCTATTTCCATATAAAGTCCTTGATGCATCGTTCGTTTTATCAAAGCATGTCACGTTTCATGTTACATGATTTCATATGCTTTAAAAATATTTTACAATTATGTTGGGAACTCTTTTATGAAATAAAAAGAATCTAGGATTTATATTGTTCTAGATTTTATGACATGTTATTCCTACTCGTACTTAAGTTACGCTAAATGGACTTTAGGGTCGTTGCATTGTGATGTGTGTGCATAGTTTAGTAGGATTGTAATTGCGTACTTTATGTTATACGCGTAGAATCAATCGAAATTCATCTTGAGCCAATTCTCTACCCGTAAGACCATGATCAATACCCGCTCGATCGATGAGGGGTGATGGCACGTAGCTCATGTTAGTCTAGGTTCGCAACCCAACCATTGAGAAATTTTGTGGGGTCGTAACCCACATCCTTCTTACTTAAAAAGTATGCTTAATTCCAAGTGGAACATTATGGTGATTCTTAAAACTCGTAGAGATTAAATAGGTTCTTGTTGGCAACAATTAAAATGATAGGAAGGCAAGTACAAGATGGAATGCCATCCTTCCTCTCGGATTTCGTAAATCTTTAGCTTCAATCTGAATTCGCACAACACGTATACAATGAGGTTGGTAGAGGGAAATGTGGTCAACGAGAGGTTTAATCACCCATTTGATTACATGTGTGAAACCCAAGTTCCCAACATAAGTAAACCTTTCTTTCGAAACCAAGACTCACCCTAGGTTGACGTTCTCATTCTTTTCTTTCAAATCATAGTTTTCCAAGGAGGTCCGAGGTCTAAGGATGGGACCGACTTTCATTCAGTAACCGACATCCCAACTCGTCCCTTCCTAAAAACCGAACCACCTTCCAAAATCCCATTTCCTTAGTTTGTCATAAGACTAACCGACCGTTTGTTTTACTTGCATGGTCGGCTGGTGTCCATAGCATTTCTCGTCGCAACACAACAAGAGTGGAGTTCTACGTCGAGGAACATGAGGAACAAGCTTGAAGAGGAAGAACAAGTTTGAGGATTAGTTGGATCAAAGGTGGTTAGCTTGGAATAATTTCATAATAATTTTAAGGGTCGAGGTTCCGACTTATGGGACCCTTCCCATTTCAACTTTGTGACCGTTTGAGTTTACTCAACTTTTGTATTACTTTTGCACCTTAATATATATATATATATATATATATATATATATATATATTCCGCATCACTAAATTAGACTTTCGCCTTTGGCGGTGTTGGAATTCACATTCCGACATCATTGGCAGTAGCATCCCTAAGTGTAAAAGAGGGTCTTACAATAACCATCTCCCTTATAGAAGGGTAAATTGGTAAATGTTATTTGCTCGTAAAAATTATTTTAATTCTTTTACAATAATGATCATTGAATATTACTCTATAAATTAATTACATCCTTACATAGATAAAATAGGACGAATATTTATTAGGAATAAAATTTCTTGGGTTTCAAGAGGCATTCTTATGCAAAGAATTGAATTTGGATAAAATAACATGATGTCACCTATGGCCGCCTCAGCCCGCATTTCATGACGAGCGCCAACAAGGGAGGGAGCACCACCACGGCATCAAACTCCAAATCCGAACCTTCTTCGGGACTGTCGAAGCCGATGCTTGCTTTGATCGGATAGCCAAGACCGAAACCGTCTTCGATTACTATGGCTATGACGAAAAAGGAGAATTGTGGTCGCCACCGTCCACTTCACCGAATTTACTTACTATTGGTGGCTACAATACAAGGAGTCTGGGAGGCGAGAAGGCCAGCCACCGATCCACACTTGGTGAGAACTCAAGTGTGCCCTAGAGGAGCGTTTTGTCCTGGCCGACTATGTCGAGAGTACCCATGCCATGTTGGCGTAACTCCTCCAAAGAAGTCGTACTCACAATGAGTACTATCATGAGCTATGCATTCTCGTCTTTCGAATTGGGGTTCGGTTCCCCGACAGGTACGTTATCTCCAAATTCATCCATAGGCTTAATTTCGAGCTAAAATCTTTTGTGAGCATGCATCATTTTCCTAGGGGAAGTAAGGACCAATTTATTTGCATGATGGATTCTTGTTTAACGGTCCTAAGCTATGTGTGCCTAAGGGTTCATTTCAACACTTACAAGTGCAAGAGGCCCATGTTGGTGGCCTCATGGGCCACTTTGGGGTTATGAAAACTTTGCATATTTTAAGGGAACATTTATTTTGGCGTAGCATGCTTAAATCCATAGAAAAATTTTGTGTTTCATTTGTAACTTGTTTGTGTGCTAAGTCGAGGGTGCAACATCATGGTTTGTATACTCCTCTCCCCATTCCATAAGCCCCTTGGGAAGACATTTCCATGGACTTTGTGTTATGATTGCCACGTTCTAAGAGGGGAAGAGACTCCATTTATGTTGTCGTTGATCGGTTCTCGAAAATGGCTCATTTCATTGCATGCCATAAAATCGAAGATGCATCGCATGTTGCTAATCTTTTCTTTGAAAATATGGTGCGGTTGCATGGGATCCCTAAGACTATAGTGTTTGACCGTGATGTGAAAATTTCAAGCTACTTTTGGAAGACTCTTTGGGCCAAGCTAGGCATAAAGTTGCCATTTTAAGTCTTTGTTCTCTTTTTTGTTCTCTTTTGTCCACTAACTTGCACAGGTGGGAAGAGTGTCTTCCATTCATTGATTTTGCCTACAACCGCTTAGTGCATTCGGGCACCAAAAAGACTCCTTTTGATATGGTTTATGGGTGCAATCCCATTATTCCACTTGACCTAATGTTGTATGCTACCAAGGACCGGGAAATCCATGAGGGACTTGATCATGCTGCTAAGATCAAGAAACTCCACCAGGATACACGTCTGCAATTAGAGAGGCGTACCATGCAATATGTGCGCCAAGCTAACAAGGGGCGCAAGGAAGTCATTTTCGAACCGGGCGACCTCATGTGGGTGCACTTGAAGAAGGAGAATTTTCCACTCCTATGGCAGTCTAAGTTGAAACCTCGAGGTGATGGACCATTTGTGGTGTTTGAGCAGGTTCATGACAATGCTTATCAAGTCGATTTTCCACCAAGCTACGGTGTGCACGAGGTATTTAACATTGTCGATCTTTCTCCCTTTTTTCTTAACGATGATGATGAACTGTAGGAACAAGGTTTGTGGACGAATACTTTTCAAGGGAGGGAGGATGATGTGATCATGCCACATCAAGGCCAAGACACAAGCATTCCCAAGGCCAACAACGAGGCAACAAGCGAGCGTGTCGCTGAGGGGCGCGTCGAGCGTGACTCTTCGGGCAGCGACTCAACTCTAGGCGAAACCACCACCGATTCCTCACACCTTCCCCCCAACTATATTTTAGGTGAAGACTTGGTGGACCCCATGGGAAAAGATGGCCTCGAAGGCACCGCACAAAAAGCTACAAAAGGGGTTGAGTGTCGACCACCTTTAATGCGGCCAATGCCACCGCCACGTCCAAGCAAGCGCCAAACTCTTTACCATTTTTGGGTCGAATTTCATGGGCACGGGCTTGTTCCTTGTGACACGAGCTCAAAGATAACCTCATGACCTAGGGAGCGCCGAGCAAGTATGAAAGTTGCCTTGTGTGCATTTTGGTGGCCACCGAGTGCTCGACAATCACGTCGAGCATCTAAGATGGTCCTAGTTGTCACTCTTATTAATGGCATGAACTAAATGATGAATTTTCCTTGGATGTTTTAGCTTCCAAGCCTAAGATTAAATGAGAACTTGAAGGGTTTCAAGTAGGCCAAGTGTTAGGCCATAGTTTGCTAATAAAAGGGGACGAGTTCTCCTTAGAAAAACACATCGGATTGAATTTGAGTTTCTTATTTGTTTTTATGTCTTTTAATGTCATATTTTTCCTTCAATAAAACGTCTTTAGTTGCCTACAAAAATGTTCGTGAGTCATATCGAATCTCCCTTCAAGATCCGATTCAATGTGAGTCGTATCTTTGAGTTGGTTTCTTAGTTTTTGTTTGTGAGGTGAGTTGTATCTGAAGCATACACATCCATATCCAACGACCCCTCTTTTCCACTCATGGGTCTCACCATTTCATCATCATCTGGTTCACAAAGTTCAGCCAAGGCACCACCAACTCCTCTCTCGGTGCAAGAAGCAAGCTTCGAGGTCTACCTTGCACTGCTCCTCATCCAACGACCCATATCATACCAATTCAATTCATTTTTGATAATTGGTTAATATCTGACTTTCTAAAGAAGGATATTTATATAATAATTATGCTCTCATAATAATTATTTACAAACGATATAATTTAGCTCATCCCACTTCTTGATTAATAAGGACTTTGGTACGCTAAATAATCCACCCATATGATCAAAGCACAACCCAAGTATATAAGAGTATACTTGGCATGATCTTTTAAGGGTCGTTAAATAAATGGAAGGATAAAACACATAGTGCAATCAACGTATTACCTAAATAAACATGAAGATTGGGATATATTTATATGTGTGGGACCGCCATAATGGATTTGTTTTAATTGTGAGTCTACCTGCACTTGCCATCCTTATCTCTTCAATTCATTTATCTTGCTTAGCCTCGGTTCTATACACAAACCTCATTAGTATACTTATTTTTGAGTGCCAATCCATTTTCCTAAGTATCTCCTTTATGTAACACCACATCACCGCCGCTTCTTTCCCTTATCTCTCCCTCAGATAACTCCCTTTTGTCTCATTGTATTCTATCTCTCCCTTATATCTCGCCTTCATTTTTGTTATCTCTTTCAAGACTCATTTCTCCACTTCACTATTGAGGCTAGTAGCTAGATTATAAAAGAAACTAGTTAAGCATCGCCTCTTTATTTCTTTAAGAATTGGGGAGAGATATGATCGATCATTGTTCCACTTAGACCATAAGATGTAGAACTTCGTATTTGGCCATTGATTGTGGAGTTCGACTTCCATCGTTGCTAGTTAAGGAGCTGCCATCGCGGTTACCCATCGTCGAGCCACCGCCATAATCCGCCAATGCACCTCTATCATTGTTGGAGCTCCGTGGATTTTATTCAATGGAGGTCAATCCTTGTGTCATCGTAGGGGGCAATTGGAGACAATAGAGCCCATATGTTGCAATGGAAGGAGTAAGGGGAGTATGTTGTTCGTGTGTTGATCAACAGGAAGAGGATAAATTTTTGGATTGTGTAATTAATTAGACTGAGAAGAAAGAAATTTGTGAACTAGTTTAAGCTAAATAAAAAAAAGGAAGGAAGAAGAAGAAAGGTTGGCATATTTGTGCAATTATGGAAAGTCTAGACAGATTTTGTAGTTATTGGAAAGTTTTGGATGTTATAATAAGGAAAGGAATTCTCCTACGAGTATGGGCCAATTTATTTATTTCAATTTCGATATGTATGCGAAAAGTTATGAATATTTATGCGTTGATGTGAAAATTTGAAAGGTTGGCTAGTTCTCGAGCTAGTTTGGGCTATCAAAGATTAAAGAAGGGAAAGGAGAAGAGTGAGTCGAGATCAGTGGCGGAGCTACAGCATGCCCAGGGGGGGGCTGTAGCCCCCACTGAAATTTAAAAAAAAATTGTGTATGTTGAGTCGTTGACTGGTTCCTCCTAGGGTTTATCAGTTGAATGAGCATGGGCCTCCCTTGTTTATCATTTGAATAAACATGGATCTGTTTAATAAAGAGGCCCGCTGGACCATTTGAATGGACATGGGACTATTTACTCAAATTTTTTTCCATTCCTATCTATGAACAATCACGTTTTTTAGTTTGAAAATTTTTTCCCATAGTATTTGATTAATCAATGTGGATATTCACACTAGCTTTGAGTGTGGTTGGTGGATGATGTTATTAACCTGGCTTTTTATTATACATGAATATTACTAAAATCATAATTTTTTATTAATTAGATATACTAATACTACCAAAATCTTTTTTTTGTAAATTATGAACTTTTTTGTAAATTATAATTATAATTTACTTTTTTTGTTTAATTATGATGCTTGTATTTTTTCCATTAATTATTTGTATTAGCTTTGTCTGTCCTAGTCAATTGATATAAAAAAAATTTATTCCCTTATTTTATATATTTAGCCCCCACTCGACCAGATTTCTGGCTACGCCCCTGGTCGAGATATCTCAGTTTGCATGGCTTCGTTTGTATCTCAAAGAGTGTTCCGGCTTTGGTTGCACGTACATTATTTGAGGAGGGAAAAATCGTTAAAAGGAAGTAACTCGTATAAGTTTTTCGTTAAGGTAAGCCGTCTACACTTACTTAGCATGCAATTGCAATATGCGTTAAGCTAGTAGATTGAATGTGTAGAACTTTATTTTGGAATATTACTCCAAATTATATACTTTTGTATTCAAAAGTTATCGAAAAAAATTCAATTGATTTTCGAATATGTGCAACTTGGTTTCTACTAGTATGGCTATGGACACGGGCATGTCGATGGAGAAGAGACCACGTACATAGTCATGCGGTGCGGGGAGACAACCTTCTAAAATTAATAAAAATATTTTTTGCAAGCGCTTTAGTAGAGGCTTAGTTGGGTAAAGAAGGGTTAATGGGGAAGAAAATGATCACTTGTAGATTATGAGTGTTGACCGTGTACCATGTTTCGAAAATGAGGAGAGCATGGTTGCCTCGGTTGGGGATGGTTGTGGATTAAAATATGGATGAGGTGTTGCTAGCTAATGTGATATGTATTGTATAAGAATTATTTTGATAATCTTGTGCTTATGAGATATCTGTGAAATGAGTGCTAATTCGAAATTTGATATGTTAGTTTATATAACTATATGATGTGCCACAAGTATGCATATGCTTGCCATATTTTAGTAACATATGATTTGTTTTGTGTATATGACAATTTCTCATACAAGGATTGTTAGCTAATGGTTTTCTCTCACAATATTTTTGGGATGTGTTTCACTTTTGATGAAAAATGATTTTTGGGTGAAAAGTTAATTTTTGTATCTCGATAAATGTAAAAAGTAGAGAGAACTATACGAATTTTAAGAGTGTTAAAAGTTGTTTTAGTATAGAAGTGAAGGTAAACATCCTATTATGCAAATATTCTAGGAGATCACTTTTTGGATGATGATGCTCAATCTTGACATGAGAATGTCTTAGGCTTTGCTACACTTATATCTAATAAGCACTTTTTTACTAATAAGCAATACTTTTTATCTTGAAATGCGTAAAAGGTAGTTACTTTTCACATATTTCGAGATAAAAAAGCATTAGTTGTTAGCAAAAAGAACTTATTATGTATGAGTGTAGTGGGAAATGAGGATTGAATCGATAGCTGGCTAGTTGCAATGATGTGTAAGTTTATTTTATTTTTACCTATTTGAGGATGGAGTTTGTTAGTAACCACATTGAGTTGTGGTTGATAATTAGTATGTTTTCTTTTGATATAGTAAATGGTTGCTTTTATATTGTTTTATGAGATTTGTTTTAAAGATAGGTTAGATATTTTCTTGGTTTTTCTTGTTGCGCTTTTGTTGCAAGGTCCAATGTCGGTGAATATGTTGTCAAGCTAGATCTAGTAGATCCAAGTGTGGTCCACAACAAAGTAGCAACTCAGATCACCAGACGATGTGTTACATTCAGATTATAATTAGGTGAGGTTCATTTACAATCATCTAATAGTTCATATCTAGATATACTTTTATCATATGTTCAAATATAATATACACATGTTTAAAAATCATTACTACAAGGTTAATGTTTTAGTATTTCATGTTCAAAATTATGAGGTTCACATATAACCCGAATATTTCATAAGCTAGAATTGCAAGTTTGTATTTTATGGTCTCATATTTATACTTAATTATATCACTAAACATACGCAAAAATGTAAAAAAAATTATAAGCAAATCAAACGGTCGAGATTCGTCTATACTTTTCACCCTAAATTCCACTTTTGTTTGATCTACTATCCAAATTTATATACATCGAATTCAAATAATATTCTAGCATCTCTTCTTATGATAGATGACGCCTACCTACCCCCCAACCTTCCCAAAAAATCATTTCTATATATAAACAATATGATTTAAATTGACACTAACTCTAGGTGCTTTAAATTTGTCAAGAGGTCATATTTAGATAAGAATTTGTGGTAATATAAATCCTTAATACATTCAAAAAATATAATGGTGCATGTCCCTCAACAAATTAAACATTAGACCTGATTCTCAATGGAACAAATCACAACAATTTATAGTTGGATTTTAATGAATAATTGATCAATGTTTCACGTACAATGTATTTTTCCTTTATCAATGATATGATAAATGTGAATGAATGAAAATTTATTGTCCATTTCATCCAAAAGATTACATTGTACTTGAATAACTAGTTTAGGTCTAAATGCATCCAACATTGTTATACAACCTTAAAATTAGATGTATATTAATATTTCTATTTTTAACAAATTCATTGTATTTAAAATTAAATGAAATCAATATTTTCAATTTTTTATCATAATAATAACAACGAACTTAATTGCTTTCAAATGCTTGTTTTTCAAAAATTGTGTGCACTTAATATATCAAAGAATATTATGCAACTTGTAAATCCGGAAAAATAAATAATCCAATTTTTTACACCCCTTTCATATATGTGAAGGTCTAAAATGATGGGGTGTTAAAAATAAAATATTTATTTTTCCAAATTTACAAGTTGCATAATATTCATTGAAAATAATTGCAATTTTTTTTCAAAAACAAGCATTTGAAATTAATTAAGTTCATTATTATGATGAAAACATTGAACATATTGATTTTAAATACAATGAATTTGTTAAAAATAGAAATATTAATATACATCCAATTTTTGTAGTATAAGAATGTCGGATGTATTTAGACCTAAATTAGTTATTCAAGTACAATGTAATCTTTTGGATGAAATAGAGAATAAATTCCAATTTATCAATTATTTATTAAAATTCAACTATAAACTGTTGTGATTTATTCCATTTAGAATCGGGTCCAATCTTTGATTTGTCGAGGGACATGCATCATTACATTTTTTGAATGTATTAAGGATTTATGTTACCATAAATCTTATCTAAATGTGACCTCTTGAGAAATTTACGCACCTAGATTTAGTATCAATTTAAAGCATGTTGTATATATATATATAGAATAAGGATCATGAGAAACACACTTTTATAGAGAAACCATGGACGGAACCAGATCTGTTGGATCTAATTTAATTAACGGTTCAGATTAAAAAAAAAGAGGTGCGTGGAGGACAATAATGGTGAGATGTACCGGATTTTTTCTACTTTCTCTCTCCATATCTTTAATTAGTATCATTTACTAAAATCATGCATCAGAATATTCAAGCAAAAGAGAGAAACCGAATCATGCATATCCCTATTTCTCTCTCCATATATTTATTTTGTTTCCAATTTATTTAGATGTCGTCATATTCTCTCTGTTACAGAAATTAAATTGCCCTCTTCATCTTTTCAATGGCGTCGTCGTCGACCTTAAATCATGCTTGCATATCCATCTTCACCAAATCAAGGCTTTGGATTTTCCAAGAAGTAATTTTTCTTTCTTCTGTAACCGTTTTTTCTCCTTTTCCGTATTTAATTCTTTTATTAACTTTTTCGTCGATTGATTATGTAGAGAAGGGAGGAGAACAACTTTCAATTGGGGGATCCAGATCGTTCCTCAACGGAAAGCCTACATTATAGAGCGATTTGGCAAGTTTTAGAAAATTCCTGATTCTGATCTTCATCTGCTAATACCTGGAGTGGATCAGATCGCACACATACATACCCACTCTTAAAGAATAGTTTATTCATATTCCGAATCTGTCTGCTGTCACAATTGACAACGTCAACCTTCTAATCGACGGAATTCTTTTCGTGAAGGTTATTGAATTTCGTTGTTTTAATTCTTGTTTTTATATTCTGAATATGGAATTTGATATTCTGAATATGTATTCTTAACAATCGAATATGAGATTGAAATTCACGGACTACCAGATATTTGAATTTGTGTATATGCATATATTGATTGAATTCGTAGGCCTTTTACTCTGAAGGTTTATGTGTTTTTTGTTGAATATACAATTCTAAATGGATTGATTTGTAAATGAAAGAATATGCATATTAAAAGATTAAATATGCATATTGAGTATATTTTTTTGAATATGCAATTTGATAATCTGAATCTACAATTTGATATTCTGAATATGCACTCTTAACAATCAAATACGAGTTTGTTATGCATATATTGTTTGAATTCGTAGGCATTTTACTTTGAATATTTATGTGTGTTTTTTGGTGAATATGTAATTCTGAATAGATTGATTTGTAAATGAAAGAGTATGCATATTAAACGATTGAATATGCATATTGAGTATATTTTATTGAATATGCAATTTAATTTTCTGAATATGCAATTTGATATTCTGAATATGCATTCTTAATAATCGAATATGAGGTTGAAATTCATGGACTATTATATATTTGAACCTGTGAAAGTTAGACAAGCAAATTTGAATTTGTAGTTAATGTATTTCGAATGTTTATGTATTATATGATGAATATGCAGTCTTGAAGGTCGGCAAATATCGAGATGGTTGAAAAACATAAAGAAGCCTACGGAGAATGAAAGAAGGATGACAAAGACTAAAGGCGTCATTTTACTTTGAATGTTCATATGTTGTTTGTTGAATTCATAGACATGAATTGTGAATCGAGTATTGTATTCTAATTTTTAGCCATTTATGGTATTAGAGTGTGAACATGTAATGACCCTTTTTTTTAATCATATTCAATATATTACAATTACTTATTCAATGTTCGCTATACTTATATTTGATACACAATTTTACTTCCAATAAGACAAAACATAATACACATTCAACAAAGTGGACTAGATATTCAAAAATGACAAATACGAAAAACGTTTGAATAATATTCAAAAAATGTTAGAACATATTCAAACATATACATGACAAATTCGAATATTTATGCACTCGAATATTGAAGCTGTACAATCGAATTTACAATGAGTGACGATGAACTTGTGAAAGATTTTGTTTGATTTTTTCGTAAAATCTGTTTGAATATTCAAATTTAAAAAAAAGCCCCTTAAATTTACCCTAGAATCTAGGAACTTCCATAAAAAACGCCCCTAAGCTAATATCCTAAAATTATGTACGTTAATTTTTTTATTTATTTTGTTAACACAAAATTTCCTTTTACAAGATATCATGCTCCTATAATCAGATCCGTTGATTTTGCCTAATCGTACGAACCTAATTCCGTCCATGGTTTCTCTGTAATACTTGTTTCTCTGGATCTCTCCCCTATATATATATATATATAAAATTCTTTTGGGAGGGTGGGGACCATCTATGATAAAAAAAAAAAAAGATGCTAGAATATTGATTGAATTCGATGCATAAAAATTTGGATAGTAGATCAAACGAAAGTGGGTTTTAGGGTGAAAAGTACAGACTAATCTCGACCATTTGATTTGTTCGTAATATTTTTACGTTTTTGCGTGTGTGTAGTGATATAATTAAGTATAAATATGAGATCATAAAATACGAACTTGCAATTATGACTTATGAAATATGTGACTTATACATGAACCCCATAATTTTGAACATGAACTACTAAGACATTTACCGTGTAGTACTAATTTTTAACATGTGTATATTATATATGAACATATGATAAACTATATATCTAGATATGAAATATTAGATTATTGTAAATCAGCCTCACCTAATTATAATATGAATGTAAGACTTCGTCTAGTGATTCAGGTTGCTACTTAGTTGTAGACCACACTTGGATCTACCATATCTAGCTTAACAACATATTCACAGATGTTGGACTTTGCGACAAAAGCACAACAAGAAATAAATGCTTTATATTTTAAGATAAACTCACTCAAAAGATTAGGAAGTGCGTTTTTGGATGAACTCACCAAAAAGCAAACGAATCTCTCTTTCAAATGCCAAAATCAAACAAGTATAAGGTTGTCTTGCTTTTGATTTCAATCAAGTTTTATTGTGTTTTCTTGTGTTTTGAAATGGAAGAGAAGAACTCCTTTTATAGCGATAGGACATCCCCGTACAATGCATCAAATGGAAGAAGAGTTAAATGCAATATAGAAAGATACATGAACTTATCTAAATGCTAGTCTTAAAACCAAACTTTGTTCACCCTAATTTGAATATTTTCTTATTTAATTCTAATCAAAAAAATTTAATTCCTATTCTAAAACTTGAATTAAGTGGAAAGTTAAGGCATTCAAGCCTCATGCAATGCACTAGGCGCCCTTGAAGACGTGGGATGTCCCTTGCATAGGCGTGCCCTTGCATGGGGCATCAATGATCCTTCTCTTTCCTTTTGCATATTGCTCTTGCATGGTTGTTTTTTAATGTAGCTATCCCTACGGACGGTACATCATCCTCCCCCACTTGAGAGGATTTGTCCCCGAATCCACATCTTTATTGTCAATAACTTGAGAAATTAGATTGTCATTCTCAAAGTAGTCATGGGGCATCGGGAAGTTAGGAACCAAGTGCCTTTTAAGATTCCTTCTCGACAATTCCATCTCTCCTTGTTTCATTTGGTACACCTCCTCTGGAATCATAGGGCGTTGCCTCACCACTTCCTCTCCTTTGATCAAATGGTAGGTGTTCTCGTAACCATGATGAGTAATTTTGGCATCGAATTGCCACAATCTACCAAGAAATATATAGCTTGTGATCATCGACACAATGTCATAAACAATAATTCCATCATAACCTTGCATTGAAATTGGAATAATGACCTTTTTCGAGACAAGAATAAGATTGTCGGTTAGAACCCACCCGACTTGGTAGGGCTTGGGTTGTGGGAATCGTACCATCTCGGTGCATTGCACCATATCTTCTAAAACCTAGTTTTAAACACTTCCACCATCAATCATAACAAATCATTCATATTGGCTCATCGCGGGCCGAGAGAAGAATATATTGGACCTTTGACAACATTCGTGCGAACCTTCTTCCTCCTCGGGTAAGTTGATTGTCGTTGGCGTAGCTTCTAGTGGAGTTTAGTCTTGTGGCTCGTATGGCTCTTCAGAGTAAGACTCAATGTTCGTGAATACTTGGTCCATAGTTCCTAAGCATGGGGCCTCAATATTTGAAGGCACCCAAAGACGTCCTCATTGGCGTTGACTGTTCAAGTCTCCTTCCAAAGACATCCTCATCCAAAGACATCCTCATAGGTGGGCCTTTGATTTTCCTTGTAGGATCAAGCCACAAAGGTTGTTCCACCAATGTTTCTTAATGAAATAGAGGCTCCATCTCATTTGAGAAATGGAAATTTTCAGCCAAAGTTCTGGAAGAAGAAAACGAAACAAATGAGTTGGTGATGTTGTTGAACAATATATCCATGGCGTCTTATTATTGCTTCAGTGTGGGTTGATCACTCTAATACCAAATGATGATTCTCAAGGGAGACGTATTAGCCTAGTTAGAGATGATCCTTGGTGCTAAGTAACTCCCCTGAGATCACTTGTTGTTCAAATACGATTAAGAAGAGTAGATTAGAAATGTAGAATAGATATTGTGTTTTGATTTTGTATTTGGATAAGTAGACAACTCTTTAAGGATAAATTCACCTTACCGAAGTTGACTAAACTCTCTTCTCTTTTAAGATAAACTCACTCAAAAGATTAGGTTCTATAGATACCCCTTCGTAGAGTGTTACACAATGACAGAATATAAGCCATTAGATCATATTTTTATTAATAGTTAAAGATTAAGTAGCAATTTTAAAGTAGAAGTGCATTACTCGAGATTATTGCGCTGGAGCATTTTTAGGAAATAGTTAGATTTTATTTTGATTTTTGTTTTACAAAAATCTACATAATAGTCTCTTTCTACAGTTTTCACATTCATTAATTCATTTACATGATATTGAAAATCCTTTTCTCTCTTCTTCAACAGGTAATGATAAAATCGATTCGACTTCCTCGTCGGCGTCGTTTCTGTTCAATCCTCCGACCTCTTCGCCGGCGCAGTTCTGTTTAGTTCTTCGTTCACTTCAATCGGTTCCCCTTTCTCGTTTGCAAATCTCTAGCAAGTAAGTTACGATTTCGGGTTTTAACGCATTTTCCTCTATATTTCTAGTTAAGATTTAAAATTTATACTAGATTTGACATCCATATACTTCAATTTCAAGTTAGTTTAGACTAGAGTTAGCAATGATTTACTTGAATTTCGAGTTACGATTTCATTTTCATTAGAATTTTAATTTCATTTTATTTCAAAATCGAGTTAGGTTTTTTTATGAACGATTTTGACCTTTTGATTCTTTTTTTGTAGTTAATTGAAGTTTGATTGGAGATTTGATAGTTCAATGATATCGAAAAGAAGTTCAAAAATTACTAAAGGTAAGATCCATGATCAATTGGTGTATCTTCGTACGAACTGAATGTAATCTTGATTTTTTTATGGTTGTCGTTGAATCGATTGGTGTATATACACGACTTTACTTAGTTGTATACATGCTAAGCGTTGTTTGTATAAAGGTTTCTATGTATTTACATATAAATTTTCCATGATTTTAATTTACATATTCACGGTTTTATTGTATATTTACATTGTAATTATTGAATGTATACATGGTTATAAGCATTTACGTGGTAATCTTAGTTAGTATGCAACAACACTCTACATGACTTTAATTTACATATATACGATTTTATTTACCTATATATATGGTAATGTTCTTCTTTATACATGATATTATGCATTTGCAATATAATCTTTCTTTGTATGCATAATTTTAATTTACATGTATATGATTCTAATTGGGCTATATACATAATTTATCACATGTATATACATGGTAATGTTATTCTTTATACACAGTCATGTGCAAGGTTCTTAGATTTACAACTTGTGTAAAAATATGATGTCGTGAGAGACCAAATCATACTGACCCATTAGATGTAACTAAGGGGAAAATGTTGAGATTTGTTGCAATATTCGAGTTGAAGTTGTAAAGAATCCTTTCGGTTGCTAGGGTAGGGTAGTTACAATAGTTATGGTTCTCTTGTAATCTAGCCCAACTAAATTATATTATTTACTATTATTATTATTTTTATTATCCTCCCATCTATAAATAATCTTTTACTCGTCCTACAATGTAACTAATTAGATTAGTTTCTACCCTAACTACCAAGTTCCATATAAACTCGAAAGGAGCAACCCCGCCACCCTTTTTCAGTACCAATTCCGAATCTTTTTTCTCTCTTGTGATCTCACCAGTCAGCACCACCATTGTTTTCTCACGGGAAGATAAATATTGGAATCTCGTCCCTCTCGAGTCTCGTCTCTCCGGTTTATCATCTCTACTTGATAGAGATCGTCGACACCACCATCGTGCAATTCAATTGATCCGATAATTAATATCATGTTATTCCTTCCTCGAAAGTTTGTTCCTTCCATATTCGGTTTGTGGGTACGCGAGTCGGTGAGACCTCGCGGGTGGTAGGAATCATGGTGTTGGGTAGTCCGGGTTAAAACTCGGTGCAATCAAATTGGGGGAAGATCAGATTAGGGTTGTTGTGGCAGTCTCGGTGCCACCGAGAGGGGTTACGAGGCTGGAGTCAAATCTAGTTCAATCGATTTGTTATGGACTGATCTGGGCAAAGAGGGAAGTCGGTTTCAATATTGGGTGTTGTCATAAAGTGTGTCTTAATTGGTAGCATTGGTTCTTGAAATTAAGCCTTATTCTTTTAATCACCTAAATCGTAAGTTGTGATTGTCTTTGTGATGGTCTTGGCGTGTACACAATAAGTCCACCGGATAGTTGATGAATATGATATATATTAAGTTAGTTAACTTTTTATTAGGAGTGATCAAGTGTGGGAATGAGTTAATTAAGTAATCACTTACGTTTAAACTAGGATGCTGGGTATGTGTATATAAGTTGTAGGCTGAGCTTGCTGGTGTGTGATTCATGATTTCAGTTTTTGTTTGGACTTGTAGTTTAAGTGTTGGGTGATTTGAGTTTGTTAAATATTTGGGTTAATGTTGGTCTCAAGGTTTATTAATACTAACTAGTTATAATTTCATGTTAACTAATTTAATATTAGCTAATTTCACGTGTAGTTCTAGGTTGGGTTATTGGTCAAGGGAGTAGGGAAATTAGGTGGTTGGGCTTTGGTGGGTTAGGTTTGTTAGATAAGTAGGATAAATTTAATAAGGGGCTTGGATTAGCACATTTTAAAATCTATTAATTAGAATTCTTTTAATAAAAGTCGGTTGTTTAAGGAAATTAGAAGTGGCTTTTTCGTTGGGTTAATTTGGTTCGGCTCGTACTTAAGTTAATCTTTTCCTTTATAACTCTTTAGGGAATCGTTTTCGCTTGAGGTCATAATTCCGTCTTCTTCAAAAGGATCCCTAGATTCGAGGTAAGTCGTTTTCGACTTGCTTGGTTCTTCTCTATCATGTTAGTTTGCATACCATTATTGTAGGGCGGGTTTTGGGAACTAGTTCCGAATACCTTTTTAAACTATTTTGAACTTCTCGAATTGTTGTGTGTGTAAAATGGTTTTGAATGTATGACCCGTGTGACAGGGAAACCGTGCCCCTTCTAAACAAAAAATATTATCTATGTGTTTTGGCAAGTGCTTCAGTGGAGGCTTAGCCGGGGATAGAAGGGAGATTGTGAAGTGGAGTGAGAGGGCCTGCCTCTGTACTCGGCGCGGCGATGAGCGCCTTGGAAGTCGGATTGTGAGATGGAGGAAATGCGTTGTTACAAGGTTGTATTTGTAAATGTGTATGTGGCTATGTGTGACTGATTATAACTAATTTAGGTATTGGCCTTTAGAGATATGATTGTGGTTGTGGACTTGGATGCTGACTTTAGAAATGCTTTTAAAACGTCTTGTAATTTCCGTATTCTTTCTAACTTGATAGATTAGTAGTTGACCCTTCGGGGAATATGTTTAAGTTCCAGGTATGAACCAGGGAACCGTGCAAGAACCGAGGCCAGATGGCGGGGCGGAGCGGTGAAGGGCGCGTGTCATAGTGGATTCGGGTTACATTAGTTTATTTATTGCACATTAGGATGTTGGATTTGTTATTTTGCTGGAGTTAGTACCATGTCTTATTTATCATGATTTTTAGAATAATTCAGTATTAGCAAGTGTTCTATCGGGTTTGAATATTTATGTTTTCAGGAATACATGCATAACTAAGTTTCTATGCTTTCATTAAAGAAAAGGTTGGATGTTTTTATTATGTTTTCTCGTCGTGCCCGCGTTGCAAGATCCTAAGTGTAGTTGTCAACCTACTTAAATAGTACCTAGTAAAGGTCTATTTCTAAATAGCGCCCCGTCGGAAGTCGGGGTGTTACATTTGTCTTAGGCTAAAACGGGTTTGGAAAGAAATTGTTAAAAAGATAGTCGATGAAAACAAGGATCTTGTTAAGAAATGGAGAAAATACATTGGAAAGTAGAGTTGTGTTCATTGTATAAGACCTTATAAAGTTTTTAATTAAATGTACATTTGTGTTACTTTGTTATTATTTTTCTAAAAGAGAAGTGAAACAAAATGAAAAACCATGTATATAAAAAATCACAATCATGTATATATATATAAACCATGTATATACGTGTTCTACCATATTATTTCATAAATTGTAATCCATAATTGCAAATATAAAATATTGAATACTGAAAAAATAAAATCATGTATATATACACTCAAAACCATGTATATCCGTATTCAAGTAATTATTACATGAATTGGATTTCATCATTTCTCAAATCTAAAATCATGAATACAGACATATAAAACCATGAATAATATGTTCAATATCATGTATACACTTGATACAGATCATGATCATGTATATAAAAATTACAACCATGTATATAAATAACGGATTTCATGTATATGCATATGTGAAATTTCTCAAACACGAGAATGGAAACTAATTTTACGTTTCCTATAATTACAAGATTTTGTAGATCTGAAATTAAAATGAAAATTGTAAGGTTGGATGGAGAAAATCACGTAATTATCAGGTTTAATTGCCATTAATATTTTTACACATTTAAAAAAATCAGATATGGTAGTTATCTCTCTATAGGTAGTTATTCCATATAAAAATCTCCATAATAGGATGACTATTACCCACAAATCTCACCTTAGAATATTTTCAATTCAACGCTCTATAGTGCGTCACTCTATAGCAATATAAGAATGGCCTTATTTAATCCTATATATATATATATATCGGGTCATTTTTGGAGTTTAGACCGCCCTAGATTGTTTTTACTTAAGAGATTTTTTAATTTGTAGGTTTTCACATGGGATAACAAAAGGGAGGGGGTTTATTCAACATCATCTCAATTTGGGTCTAGCTAATGAAGAATGGTTGATCTTTTCGGCTTTTGCCAAGGAGTTCAAAGCACATAGCATCCCAACTCGTGTTGAAGTTTGAGGATGAGGAACAATTTGTTCCTAATGGTCATCGACCCTTTAGGTTTGAGCGGTTTTACTTGAAGAAGAAAATTATAATGAAGTGATTCGTAATGCATGGAGCAACACTGTGAGTCATTTAAGGAAGTTGATGTTATTTGGAAATTGATAAAATGTGAGAGAAATTTGAAGGAATGGGATTATTCTTGTTTTGTTAGTGTTAACCGAGAGCTTAGGAAAGCAAGGGGTGTTGTGGGATTTTAGTAATGGGGCATGAGTGGATACTTGATTGAGAGTAGGAGATAGTCAAAGTAGGTATTTTTATGGAAAAAATGAGGAGATTATATGTTGATTAAATTTGAGGTTCTTTCATCTAAAGGTGACAAAAAGAAAGAAGAAGAAAATTATTAGGGAATTGGTGGAAGACAATGATCGTGAGTTACTCTACCTATTTTCTTCAAAATGGGTGACCTTTTGGGAAGTCCTTATGTTGGTATCGGTGGCTCTTTTAAGGCCATTGGCCTTACAAATGGTAGTAGAGCCAACTATCGGTGGCTCCACCTAGAGGATGTTCTTTAGGTCTTGATGAGAAATGATATTAAAGACTCGTTTGGTGTTTGTTGAGGAAAGGAAATGGTTAAGCGCATGAATCTAGTCTATTTTTAATTTATGGTTCATTGATCAAAATAGTAACCATTACCCCTCCTCCTTCATTTTTTATGTAAAACTTGAGATAATGCTCTCCACTCCCTTTAACATGAGGTAACCATATCACCTATTCTCCTCTAACCATTACCCCCCTTCCCTCATTTTTCTTGCCAAAAAGAGAGAATCACTATCATTTTACATATAAATTTGTTTCCTTTCCCTTTCCTTTCCTCCTTGTTATACCAAACGGGGGCTAAGTGGGGGAGATTGTATAACTCGAATTTGAGATCATATGTAAAGGCCAGTGCTACTAAGTATTCCACAAAGAAAGTTGGGATTATACGAGTTGTTTGAGCCCCTATCATGTATAGAATACATAGAGATTATAAGTAATCATCAATATATTGCTTGGTATTAAGATTGTCACTTGGGTGAGGTGATTCAGGTGAAAGTCTCAAATTTTAAGGGGAGAAGAAAGTGAGACATGAGGGTAAGAGATTACATGGAATACAAATTTTTTTTTAGAACCAAATATAAATAAACTAGAAGTTAATGGATTGTATATATACAATACTATCAAACGTATTTACTAATTCCATGAAAGCGACTAAGTCACATATGTCGGCCAAAAATGTAACCATTCATTTGGAGGTTCTAATAGTAACTTCAAACCAATAAATAACAAGTGTTTCTTAAATATGTTGAAAGCATTTGAGACCACTAGGCTCTAAGGATATAATTTTTTAGAATCATTAGGAGAGTTGAGAGGAAGAAATTCAAGTAAAGCTGGATTCTTTTTAATAAGCATGTGTTTTTGGACTTGTGACTCCAATACTAGAAAGTGTGAAACCTTCTAGTTGTATGAAACATGATGACTGGAGTAAGATTGGTATATCTAAACCCATATTAGTTGCAAAATGTTTTGCACAAAGCCCTTGAAGGGTTTAAAAATGACAAAGTCAAGTTATGCTTTTAGAGCTCTAGAAGAAATTTGTTGATCAACTAATATTTTGATTTGTAATTTCATGTAAAAGAATTACATTTTCCTCCTCAGTAAATTATGTCGATATGATCACTTGATGTGGCAATGAGTTATTTATCTCCTTAAACATACAATAAAAGATTGTTGGTCCATAAGTACCGTAATTTCTACAAAACTCCCACGGTGTCATACGTCTACCACATGAAGAGTGTGTGTTTAACTAAGGGGGGGGTATTATTCTACAACTACACTCTTTTTCCATTGACGTTGGTTGTCTACCCATTAGGTGGTTCCAATTAAGATTTTTAACGAGGTAGTTCATCATACAAGGATTCTAATAAAACAATCTCAGCTTGTAATTCGAGCATGAAAAACATGGTTGCTAAGTTGAGAAGGAGATTTTAGTACTTGAAGTGCACCTTATTTAGTGCAATTGGAGCAATGTACCTTGCTATCAATACTCGACCAAATATATCTTTGTAGTTAATTTACTTGCAAAATATAGTTTAACACCCGATAAAAAGGATGGGGTGGTGTTAAGCACATTTTATGTTATTTATGTGGAACAATTGATATGGGGTTATACTTCAAAAGACCCGATGGAGTACATACTTAAAAATTGGTAAACTATTTTGATCCTAGTTATTTATTCGACGCCCACAAAGCTATTCCACAAATGGATAATTTATTCGTGTATAGAGAAACTACTTTTTCACGACATTTCAACAAAAACAAACCCTAGTAGCCATGTCATCAAACCATGTGGAGTTGATTGAGCTATGTGAAACCGGAAGGGAATACGTGTGACTTAGATTATTCATTCATCATGTCGAGACATCTTGTTGATTAAAATCAAGTGAAAAAGATTCAATGGTGATATATGAAGATAATGTAACTTGTGTCACCTATATTAAGGAATAATACATTAAAGGTGAAAGGAAAAAAACATATATCACTAAAAAATTCTCCACTCACATGTTTCAAGTAGCAGGCAAGGTTGATGTTCGATCAATTATATCAAGTTTAGTGAAAACTTAGAAGATTTGTTTACAAAATCACTACCAATGAGAGTCTTGAAGAAGCTCATATGCGATATTTGTATGTGGAATTTAAAAGACATTTGTTGATTTGAGGGGAAACTAGTTATACCCGGGCACGACTATATGAATTTAATACTTAATTTATCTAATAAATAGTATTTTAATTTAATATAAAAATAAAATAATTTATTCATTAGAAAAATCATTATCTAATTATTTTCTTGACTATAAATATCTAAATGATTAATATCTAAATATTCCAATTAGGAATTAAAAATATATATATCAAATTAGCCCCCAACTCTTAACCCTAAAAAAAGGAAAAAAAATTCAATATATCAACCAAATAATTAAAACCAAATCAAACTAATTAAAAATCGTATATATAAGAGATAATTATTAGATTAGAATATCAAATTAGATATAAAATCCAATTTCAAAAATAACTATCTTTGTATATCAAAATAGGAAAGAATATATATTGATACTTAGGAAAAAATCTTTTCAAAACTAAAAATCATCGATAATTTTTTCATCAAGTAGGAGAGGTTTTTTTTTGGTAGATTATCTAAAATAGTTGTTAGGTTCAATTGAAAAGACATGTTTAAATCTTTTTTTTCCCATAGATATTATCTTCTATATTTTAGTTTGGTAATATCTTTTCCATTTTGGTATTATATTTTCATTTATTTTTTAAGTGTATTATTATTGGATAAAAAGAAAAATTATCTTTGAGGTTTTTTGGAGCAAAATTCGCATCACATTTTTTTGTTAAGATATTCACAACCCAAAATTTATAATTTTTTATTTTTTTATAGCTTTTTTTCTTAGACATATTTTTTATTTTTATTTTAGGCATATTTTGTTTTATAATACACATTATTTAATTATTGTATTGTCAAATAAGAATTCATATCATATCAGAAAGAATATAATCATTTACTATGAAAACATTTAACTCAAATAAAAGTATTAAATTAACTTTTAGAAAATTTGTTTCTAGTTGATCATAAAATAATTAATTAAAAACAATAGTTCAAAAATCTTGGAATTTGTATCATAAAAGTTTCTAGGAAATGATTTCCATGTACCAATTTTAATTTATAAAATAATAAATATGTAATAGTCTAATTTATCTAGGAGAGACTGTTTTGGTAGATTAGATTATCTAAAATAGTTATTATGATCAATTAAAAGATATGTTTAAATCTTATTCAAGTAATATGATTATTATATGTGGTGTTTTGGAAAAAAAATATGTATTTAGAGTTGTAAAAAGCTAACCGAACCCGCCAACCCGACCCAAATTGCCCGATAATTTTAGGGTCAAGACCCGAAAATTTGAACCCGAAACCAGAAATCAACTAAACCCGATAGAACCCGAAATCAATGGGGTTGAAACCCAAAACCCGTTGGGTTGACCGATTTAATATATTTATAGAATTTTTAAAATTTATTTTGAAAATTATAATATATTTATTATTAAAATAAATGAAAATAATATATTATAATTAAATATTATTATTTAATTAAAAATTGATTTTAATAATCATACAAAATGATATTTTAGACTCGTTGGTCAACCTGACCCGACCGAAAACTCGCTACAACCCGGCCCGATTGACTTGTGACCCATAATGAAACCGAACCCAATTTAACCCGAACCCGAAATGACCGAACCGACCCGATTGACAAGTCTATATGTATTAATATGGTGATGAGATGTGACAAATATGACATGGCACATTCTCGAAACGAAATGTGTGCAATAATGATGTGGTGCAAGGAAATGGCCCAAAATCTTATTAGTTTTATACTCCTTCCGTTAAGCAATACTTGTAATTTTATGTTGAATTTTTTGTTAACTAATACTTTTCATTTTAGATATTTTGGCAAGATTTTTCCAATTTTATTCTTACAAAAAATGGCTAGAAAGGCAATTTTTCCCCATTTTCTAAAAGTAGAATTAAACATATTAATTATAAAGGATATATAGATAAATTTAAGTGGTTCCTTAATTTTTGTGTTGATTCTTATAATGAAAAATATTGCTTAACGGAGGGAGTATATATAATCTTTTAGATTTTGTTTGAATATTATCAAACCAAAAATTGTAATTTTATTATTTTTTTCATAGATATTATATTTTATATTCTATATTTTTGTTTGATAATATCTTTTCCATTATGATATTATATATTTTTTATTTCTCAAGCAGATTATCGATAAAAAAAGAAAATTATCTTTTAGATTTTGTTACGATATTATCAAACATAAATTTGTAATTTTTATGCTGTTTTGAAAATAAAATATATGGATTAATATGGTGATGACATGTGGATGTGGCACATCCGACGTGGCCCATTCTCGGAACGACATGTGGACAATGATGAGATGGCACAAGGAAATGATCTCGACCTACCTCGTATTTAAAACCACATTGATTGTCGACCTACCTCGTATTTAAAAATTAATTTTCATACATATTATTTCATTTCGTTTCTATTAAATTCCTCTTTATCTATTTATGTAAAAAAATAGGTTTATAAAATCGAATTTACTATTAAAAATTTATAAATTTTATTTTGTTCAATCTAAATTTTTTCCTGTATATCTATTTCATTTAATTTTCATACATATTATTTAATTTCGTTTCTAATAAATCTCTCTTTATCTATTTTTGTAAAAAATATTTCTATAAAATAAAATGTATTATTTAAGATTTATAAAAATATTTTATTATATCTTTTACCTCTGTATCTATATTATTTTTCTCATTTCCCCTTTTTCTATCTTTCAATTGACATTTGAGTATAAACTTTATATCTTATACTCCATCCGTTTCACAACACTTGATCTTAGATAAAATTTCACGCATACAATATTAAAGAAAAAACTTTTTTCCCTAAATTGCTCCTAATAAATACTCTTTTTTTCTCAATTACCAAGAAATTTTGGGATATGTGCAATGTGAGGGTATACACAAGGGTATAAATGAAACAAAATTTTACATGAACAACTATTTTGAAACAAAAACAATAGCTTTAAGAACAAGTATTGTGAAACGGAGGGAGTAAGCATTATTGTTGTAATACCAATCTCAAAAATAATCTCATTTTTTGGAAAAATAACATATTCATACCATATTGTATTAAATTTTACATTTAAGTTTTTCATAAATATTCTATTTATAATAAAAAAAATTAAATTTAAGTTATAGTCATGCATGCATAGCATAACAAATCTATAACTATATATTAAAGCTAAACTTTTTCGAGCCTTTATTGATTTTGATCTCACCTTATATTTAAAAAATAATTTTTATTTATATTAATTTAGTTGTTACGATTAAATTCTTTTCTATCTATTTATGTGAAAATAGTTTTTAAATTCAAAATTTAATTAAAAATAACGATATTATATCTTTATCTTTTATCTATTTATGTAAAAGATTTATCTTAAATGAAATTTTGATAACAACAAATTTCAATATCTAGATAATTACTTGCCTAAATTGAACTTTGATAAAAAAAATATACTAAATTTTTCTTAATTTTATTTTTAACTTATTCATGTAAATATAGAATATTTTTTAAAACTCCAGTCTTTATTCATATTTCCATCTTTTTTTATTAATTATCTTTTAAACTTTTTGTTGAAATAATTTTTAAAGAATTGAATTTGATTAAAAAAACTATAAGAATTTACATTAGTTTTGCATTTTTATCTATTTTGTAAATGAAGTATTAAAATAATTTAGATTTAGATTTTTCCATAAATAAATTATCATTAAGCCATCAAAATTATATTGGGCTCACTTTAATGATTTTGGTTTCATCTCACATTATACTGAATGTAATATTTTTATCAACAATAACACCAACCTAGTGTATACTTGTCTCGGACAGAGTTTGGGAGGTCAGGATGTACCAACCCTTTCCTCGACCTAAAGATCGAGAGAGTGTGTAAAAAAAGGCCTAAAGATGTAAGAACCAGGAAAAGACGGGTATAATAAATTAAATATTAAATCCATACAATTGCGCATAACACGACGGGTATAAATAATTTAACTAATTTATATAGGATTCCTACTACCTTTTTTCTCTCCTCTCTCTTCTCCATCTTATTTTGTATATCTTTTAAATTATAATATAAGTGAAATTATTTCATCAATGTGATTCTTAAATTCAAACGTACTTTAGGAGAAAAGTGTATTAAAATATAAATATATTAGGTTTACCCGTTGTACAATATACGACTACGATTCGATATTTTATACATTATAAATAGGATATTAATAAATAAATAAATAAATATAGATATAATATAAATTTTAATATAATTAAGTAATTTATTGCTCGTAGAATGTATATAATTTTTTAATCAAATATTATATTCTTCATATTTTATTACTTTTCATGTACGTAAATTTAGAGTTTATCAAATATTTCAAATATTAAATATTTCATCATCTATTTTTATTGATTTTAAAAATTATAAATACTTATCATTTTTTATAAAATAAAATCACTATATATCTATAAATAAATTCGTGAAAAGACATCATGCTACAAGACAAAAGATATTTATACTTATTTTAAAATATTTTAAATTTTTTATCTTTATTTTAAATATTTTTATAAGGAAGTTTTCAAAAGATATTGTTATACACTTATACTAAATAGATATTTGTTTGATTTTAAAGATAGATTTAAATAGTAAAAGAAGAATTTAATAGAAAAAAAGTTAAAATATTAGAAATAAAAATTAATTTTATAAAAGATAGATAGTAGATAGATATCCGATTTTGAGAAACGATATTATTGGAATAATATTTTTTGAGTGTATGGGGCATAAAGATTATTGAAATAAGATAGAAATAAAAATAATAAAAATAAATAAATAATAAGAATGGAAAATAAGGTTTTTTAAATATGGGGTGGGGCCAAAATCGTTCTGGTGGCTCGAAAAGGGACAACTTTAATATATACTAGTTTTACCCGTCGTACCATGTACGACTACGATTCGATATTTTATAAACACTAGCTATACCCGTCGTGCCATGCACGACATGAATTTAATACTTAATTTATTTAACGAATATGATTTAATTTAATATAAAAAAACTTATTTATTAAAAACAATTATATAAAATTTTACAATTGGTGTCATGTGAAACGGGGCCAAAATTATTAAGGTGATCCCATTATAATTTTGATGGTTTAACGATAATTTATTTATGAAAAAATATAAATAAAAGTTATTTAAATTAGAATCATTTAATTATAAAACTTTTTACAAAAAATATAAAAAGGTAAAAATAATGTAAATTTTTGTAATTTTTTTATCAATTTCAATTCTTAAAAAATTTGAATAAAAATTAAAAAATATACTTAAAAAGAAAAAAAGAAAAGAATGTAAATAAAGAAAGAATTTATTAATGATAATAAAATCATGTATATTTACATAAATAAATCAAAAAGAAAATTAAAGAAAAAATAACGTAATTTTTTTTATTATCAAAAGTCAATTTAGGCAAGTAATTATCTTGATTGAATGTTCAATTTTTTTTATCAAAATTTTATTTGAGATACATCTTTTACTTAAATAGATAAAAAAATAAAGATAAATATTGTTTATTTAATTTTAAATAAAATTCGAATTTAATTTTTTTTCATATAAATACTCCGTAGATAGAAATTTAATTGAAAAAACTAAATTAATATATCTATCTTAATATATAATATCTAACTATAATTTATTATTAATTTCAGATAATATCTTTTAGATCTATCCTAATTCCTAATATATAATAATAACAACTTTATTTTTATTAAAATCTTGCTAAAATAATATCAACATATATAAATTCCGAAAATAAAAAATCCTATGTGGCGAAATCCTATGTGGCTTAACGTGAGAACGACACGTAGAAAAATCTTAGGTGGCGCAACGTGGTGACGTTATTCCTTGCTTCTTTTATATATATACATAGATTATAAATAGAATATTAATAAATAAATAAATAAAAATATAATATAAATTTTAGTATAATTAAGTAATTTATTTTATAAACTTACAATGCATAATGCATAATGCATAATGCATAATGCATAATGCATGTAATCCAAACAAGGCCCTAGTATTAGTTTGGTTGTTTTCTCATAAATTTTAGGTCCACATTGTTAGGGCAAAACACTACCTTCACTTCTCTTCTCTTTCCGTGAACGAACGAACGAACGAACTCGCGCTAGATTCGCGTGCCAGTAGTAGAGCTTTCTGAACAGCCATGGCGGAGCCGTCAAAAGTGATTCACATTCGGAATGTCGGCCACGAAATCACAGAGGTCACTTGTTTTTTCTCACACTGCTTCGAATCAATGCGATGAATTTAATTTCGCGACTTTAAATTTGGTTTCTTTTTCTATTAAACTCGGCTATGGACCTCTCAGGATGATTTGCTTCAGCTGGTTCATACGTTCGGGATTGTCTCCAAGCTAGTGTTGTTGCGTAACAAGAATCAGGTCCTATTTTCTCTGGGGGGAATTGATGTTATTTCTGATTTTTTAAGGGGCTTTTGGTTTGAATTTTGTAATGTGGTTTTGTTCAGGCTCTTCTTCAGATGGAGGATGTAGCTTCAGCCATAAAAGTTGTGGAATATTACACTTGTAGTGTACAGCCAAATATTCGGTACAATTCACTCCATCCTTACATTTCTTCTTTGAGTTTTTTTTTTCACAATTCAGTTAGAGAATTGTGAATCAGGGTGCTAGAATTTGGTGAATTTGCCCGGATGATCGCCTTGCTTAATATTGTTTTGCCATCTGGTAATACAGTACTAGTAGGGCTTTCAATATGTTTGTCTACCTCAAATTTATGATGGGAATTGTGTTGTTTCTTTTACTATAAGTAGGCAAGGAATAAAACTCAAGTACAATAGCCGTCTTAGGAGGAAATTGTGCACTTAACACCTAATACTAGATACAATTGATTAAACATAACAATTTGCTAGAGCATATAAAAGGATGTGTAGGACAAACGTGAATTACAATAGGCCCCCTCCGGCTAATTTTCTTCTTCAATCATGTCAGATAGATGAGGATCATGGTACATGTTCTTGCAAAAGGATTAGTTTGGCTTGCATCAAATTCTCACTGCTATTATGTACACACAGAAAATGTTTATTAGTTACATGCTTGAAGTTTGAAGCAATTAAGCAATTGTTGCTTTTGTGTGATATAAACTATAGTGTTAGTTTGTTTTGGTGGTGCAATGTTATCATTTGATATGGTTATATCTTTTGCCATATTAGGGGGCGTAATGTCTACATGCAGTTCTCTTCTCATCAAGAACTCACCAGCGCAGAACAGAGTCATGGAAGAAAAGATGTGGTAAGTAAATATTATCTGTTACTTATTGTGGTATAATGGACTCTTGAGTTCAGTTGTCATATACTCATATTGCCTTCTTACTTGGCCTTGCTTTGGAGGTGGAATAGTATATATGTAATATATATTTCAATGCATTACTCACCATCTGCTTGCTTGAATTTCTTTGAATTGGTCTTATTGACTACTGTAGAGGACAAAAGATTGTGCATAAGGTTGGTCGTGAATGAGCTGTAGAAGTTTGGTTGGATTATAGTTAGTTATAACTTTGTGTTGCTTGTTTTATGAGACCACCAAGCTTGCTTTATTTTAGTCATAGGAGCTAGTCTATATTCGAATATAATGCCCTAAATAGAATTGTTAGGTGAAAGCTAGACCAAGTATTTGGCTGTTCATGAGTTTGTGCGTAAGTTAAAGACAGATATTGGTCCTCCTCCTCCATTGTGGTTGTAAGTTTGAGCTTACCCATGATGTTGCTAATTCAGCTATGTTGGTGTACTTTGGCTCACAATGTCAGGGGAATTAACTCTATTTAGCACCCAACTGTCTCTTTCCTCTACTCGCTTGCATAATGTTTGACGTTGTTGCTTGATGATTGTAGGATGGGCAGCCTAACCGTATACTTCTTGTCAGTGTACATCACATGCTTTATCATATCACAGTTGATGTGCTCCATCAAGTATTTTCCCCTTTTGGATTTGTGGAGAAAATTGTTACATTTCAGAAATCAGCTGGTAAGCACCATCAACCAGAGGAACATATAAAGGTTTTTCAAACTTTCTCAGTTCTAAGATGGTAGCTAGCTTTATGCAAGGAATTCCATTTAACATTATCTTGAGTCTTTAATGATTTCCTGCAAATTAAGTGGATATTATTGGACTACAATGGAGTTGAAATCCTCCACTATTTTCTTATCCTCTTTAATTTGTAGGCTTTCAAGCGCTCATCCAGTTTGATTCACACCAGAATGCTGCTTCTGCAATGAGTGAGCTACACGTATGTCATTTTGGTGTTAAAACTGGGTCTAGTTACCCTCTTCTTCTGTTTGCAAATATCTCATTTTTAATGTACTTTGTAGGGACGGAATATATATGATCGTTGCTGTCAGTTGGATATCCAATACTCAAAGTAAGCTCTTTTTATTCTTTCAAATCTGACTCATATTTTCATGCAGATAAACTTATGTGTGTTTTTCCTTTTCAAATAGCCTAAATGAGCTGCAAGTGAACTACAACAATGACCGATCCAGGTTAAACTGCACATTCTTTGACCAATTCATTGAATTTGGAATGTTGTATTTGGTGTATCTTGCTTGTACCTGTTTATTCTTTGACATCATCTTGCTCTTTTCAGGGATTTCACAAACCCTGATCTTCCTAATGATCAGAGAGGCAGAATTTCACAAGTAAGTGGTTTTGATAAATAAAATATGCAAGATCTTTTTGAGTTCTTTTTCTTTTTCATGTTTTCCCCCATTTCATCATAACAATGGAAAGCCTAAGGTTTATAAATGGTTATATTTCCACCTTAGAGGAAAATGATACAAAATATTCTTGTAATTGAACTTGTTCTAATTCTTCCCTTTTGTAGGGAAGTACTGTTGTCAATGCTGCTGCAGCTGCTTTTAGCAGGGGACTTCCTCCTGGAGTAACTGGTACTAATGATAGATGCACTATTTTGGCATCTAATTTAAACCCTAATGTAAGTGGTTCCTTACTTGCAATGGGTTTGATATTCAATTTTTTGCTTGAAAAATTTATTCAATAGTTTGATCTATGATTCTTGACATCCTTGATGATTTTTTCTCAGAAAATTGATGAAGACAAGCTGTTTAATCTGTTTTCTCTCTATGGGAACATTGCAAGGATAAAGATTTTGAAAAATAAACCTGACCATGCCCTGGTTGAAATGGGGGATGGTTTTCAGGCTGAATTGGCTGTACATTTCCTTAAGGTCAAGCTCTTTTTTCAGTTATCATATACTTCATTGTATGTAATCTGATTCTAGTTTTATGAATGCTTCTTCATGCTAGCCCGGTTGTTTGCTTGCTTTTCATCTGCCTATGACCTTGTGTGGATTCTCTGCATTTTTTTCTTCGTTTTTGTTTTTGCTCTTCAATGTTTTAATTGGTACCCATCACTAGTTCTGATTGCAAAAACTATATCCATGAGCTGCTCCTAATATGGGCTCCTAGGATGCTGGAGTGTAAATGGAATAATGTGTACTTTTTACACTGCAATGATTGATGGTAGATTCAAATTGTATTTACTGCATAAATTGTTATGCAGTTAAAGAGCAACCTTAGGGTGTGTTTGGATTATCCATGATAATGCATTATCTTGCATTATAATGTAGGATTTAATGATACATGTATGTGCTATATATACAATATAATGCAATATTATGGGTAATCCAAATGCACCCTGCGTGTGCATTACAATAGAATGCACCCTAAGTGTGCATTACAATAGAATGCACCCTAAGTGTGCATTACAATAGAATGCATTATGCCAAATTTAATTGGCTTTTTTTCTGCAATGCAGGGAGCAAAGCTTTTTGGGAAACAGTTAGAAGTGAACTACTCCAAATATCACAACATAACTCAGGGTCAAGACACCCGTGACTACCACAACTCAAATTTGAACCGCTTCAATCACAATGCAGCAAAGCACTATCGTTATTGCTGTTCGCCTACCAAGATGATTCATATATCAACCCTTCCACAAGACATAACCGAGGAAGAGATTCTCACCCTTGTAAGCGAGCATGGACTAGTTATTGAGTACAAGCTTTACGAGACAAACGGTAAGAAACAAGCTTTGGTTTTGTTTGAGACTGTGGAGGAAGCAACTGAAGCCCTTGTTTGCAAGCATGCCTCCTCTGTTTGTGGGCTCATCATCCGGATCTCGTTTTCTCAATCGCAAAGCATTTAAATTTAACTGCTTTGTTGCAAAATCTTGCTGGGTTTTGTTTGAGATGCAGATGGCCTCCGTTGCATAATTATGGGATTATTCACTATTGGAAGATGATAAGCTCTCTTTTTACCCTTTTAAGTTTTGTAAAATATTCTTGCATGTTTTGGCATCAGTTTGTCACTTTGTCCTCATAATTTTTTACCTTTTTATTGTCTGTGTGCTTTAGAATTATATTCCTACTTACTGTGGCAATCAAATTGAACTTGGACGCAAGAATCGTGCCAAATAAAAAAAGTGAACATAGAATTCTTGGCGGCATTAGCAAATGGGATTGTCATTTACTGATGAGAAGGGAATAATGCCTTTGCATTTCTCTCTTACTAATCATAAAGAAAGTTTTGTTTTTTCATTTGCATTTTGAGTTCACAGGATCTGCTTTTCACGCTTAACCTCATGTATCTAATCTTTGGCTTCATAATCACGTGTATTTTGCTTAAGAAAGCGTACAGATATTGTTCAGCGTGCTTTTAGGTTGCATAAGGATTACATTTCATAATGCATTTTATAGAACATGTAATGCATTATAATGTGAGATAATGCATTATCAAGTGTAATTCAAATGGACCCTTGCCATAAATAGTATTAGTAAGACGGTTGATAAGCTTAATATAGTCAAATTGTGGTTCAAAACCTTTGCCCTAAATTAAAATACACATGTATGTATAAGATTTAAGATCAGGTGAGAAGGCTTCTTATCGTAAATAATTAGGAGGTCCTTTAAGCGTTAGCTTTAGGATAATCAAGGGTTAAGATTAAAATAGAAGTTGTTCATTTAAAATAAATGAAAAAATAAAATTATCTCTTATGGTAATTGCTTAGATTAAGTAAAAACACCTTTTATAATACAAACACTCAATTTGAACCACCTTAAGTGCATTTTCGGTGAATTTATATCCTAATTGGACCAAAATGCCCATTTAAACATATTTTCTTTTATTTTCTTTTTTAATTATTCATTTTTGCAAAATAATAAAATTATTTTGTAAAAATGTAAGGTGATGTCGTAAAAAACTATCCCAACTTATATTTTTTTTAAAAATAATTAAATTGTTTAATTATTTTTTAATTAATCATTCAAAAGAAATAAAATAAATTCAAAAGGGCATTTTTGTCCAATTAGGGTAAAATTTTTTCGGAAAATAACTTAAGGTGGTTGAAATTGGGCATTTGTATTATAAAAGGTGTTTTTACTTGAATTTTTTTTAAAGGTGGTTTCTTAAAAAATTATATTTTAAAGGGTGGTTTTTGGCAAAAAAAAAAACCCACAAAACAATTAAGATATTAAGATGAATAATGAACATGATTAAATGAACAACTCTATATTACATAGTGAATAAAACGAGTAAAGATGAATGAACAATAGCCCAAAAATCATGCCATAAGATGAACACTTAGCATGACTGAATGAACAACTCTATATTACACAGTGAACAAAAAGACTAAAATGAATGAACAATAACCAAAAAGTCATGCCATCATATTTTTCATGCAATTTTAATCTCTTGTAGATGATTTTTTTAAATTATTGTTCACCTAACAAAACTTTGGTATAGATTTAAACTACGTTGGGCTTATTGGAATCTGGTTGGTTTTTATAGGATCCATTTTCATTGATGGGGGATAAAAAAAAACTGCAAGCAATTATCAAAAGGGTACCAAATGCTAGAATAAGCAAGTTTATCTCACATATATTTTTTCCAAAATTAAAATCTCAGATCCCGAAATCATGCTTCTTGATTTTTTTTCTAATTTCTTATTAATCATAATAGAAAAAATCTCAATCACTGATATTTCTAGATCTAACGCTTACAACGTATTTGGCGAGAGGTAAACAGAGGAGAGGGATGTGAGGGTGAGAAAATTAAAGAAAGGGAGAGAACATTATAAAGGAAAATTTAATTTGTACATTGTTTGGTTAGAAGGAAATGGGAGAGAAGAAAAGCGAGAAATATTGTTTGGTTGGAAGGAAAAAAGAGGATAATGGGTGTTTAAGTAAGTAGAAATTAATTATAATTTTTTCCTTTTTTTTTAAACCATCTGAAAGCTCTTTCACGTTTCCTTCCAAATTCCACCATTTTGGAGGAATCCATTATCCCTCCCTTTCCTCTCTAATTTTCTTTTTATCTACCTCACTTCTTTCCACTTCCCTTATATTAAACTTAACCAAACAAAGAGACTAATTTACTCTCTCTTTCCTCCATAAAACCCCCTCTTTTCCACCCTACCAAACACACTGTTAAGGGGTCTCCTAATTATCTATGCTAAGAGGCCTCCACCTGATGTTAATCTTTTACATATATATGAACCCTGAAAAAAGATTCCTAAAAATTAAAAATATACAAATTTAGGAGAATCCGTTATTGCTCTTAGGATAAAGAAAAACATCAAATTAACTAGTATAACAATTAGATGTTAGTCATCAAACCACCAAGGCACTAGACTCCCTCATCTCTCTCTCTTTTCTCTCTTCCCCCTTTCTTCTTCTTATTCAGTCTCACGAGATATCAAGGAAATAGAGTGAATTTTCCAAAGAAAAGCTCTTGGAGCTCAAATCCTAACTCGTTCACAGTTGTACAAGAGAAAAGGCAAGGCAACTCTCTATCTAGGGCTAGCTTAGTTGGCTTATATATGAGCTTCCTTCCCAAATGACATTGTTCTAATTCAAGCGTGTCTCATTAAGCCAAACACAATGTTTAACTTAATGGTCATTAATCAACTTTAGAAACAATACGGTAGTAGGCCCAAGTCACGAAGAACATGCACATATCACCACAACTCGAGTTATTTGAGATCCATACTCAAAACACAATGGTCAAGGGGCTCAAGCCATGATTGAGCCACAATTCATGGGTGGTTCTAAGCAACTCAGGAGCATAAGCCATGGCTCATGTCATGCTCCTACCTAACCTATACTGTGTACTTGCATTATACTTTGATTGCCTTACAACTTACAAACATTGGATTAACAAACATAACAAATCTTCTTGAACAATTATTCCTGGCCAGTGATCCAGTTTGGCCCAATTATGAACTTTTGTATCGTTACTTGTGATTCGATCGAATACTAGTTTATCGGTTAGAAAAGCCTCACTTCAATCTCAAAACACTAGTTGTTTCATTTGGTCGAATTTTGGCCAAAACACTAAGCAACTCAAGAGTATAAGCCATGGCTCATGCCCTGCTCCTACCTAACCTATATTGTGTACTTGCAATTGCACTATACTTTGATTGTCTTACAAATTATAAACATGGATTAGCAAACATAACAAATCTTCTTGAACAATTATTCCTGGGCCAATGATCCAGTTCGGCCCAATTATGAACAATCGGTGGACCCATATTCTCCCTTGTCGAATAAAAGGGAATTGAAAATGGCGCCTTATCCGCAGCGCCAACTTTTTTCGCCCGCGCACATATAGAGAGAAGCCCATTGTGTTTTAAATAAGGTCCCCACCATCATTTTCATTTCGAATCCGTGAAAGAGAGAGATAAGGGGACAAGAGTACCAAAGAAGCTATTGGGTGGCGGGAAATTTGGAAGGAAAACCCTAGAATCGCGCAAAAATCACATTTTCAAATCAGCCGCTCCTCCTATCTACTTTTTTTTCCCCTCGCGTTGCTATATAGAGGGAAGAGGGTTTTGGGCAAGTTTCTGTGTGAGAGTGCACAGAAAGTGTTCGACGGAATTCCTGTGAGAAAGAAAGAGCAAAATAGTGAAGATGTATGTTGTGAAGAGAGATGGGCGACAGGAGACGGTGCACTTCGACAAGATTACTGCTCGCTTGAAGAAGTTGAGTTATGGGCTCAGCACTGAGCACTGTGACCCGGTTCTCGTTTCCCAGAAAGTGTGCGCTGGGGTTTACAAGGGTGTTACCACCAGCCAGCTTGATGAATTGGCCGCCGAGACCGCCGCCGCCTTGACTGCTAATCACCCTGATTACGCATCGGTGAGATCCTGATTGCTTATCTTTTCCCGATTCCTCTTGTAACCCGTGCGAATTCCGGATCTATGGCTTACTCGTGCTTTGAATTGCTTGCAGTTGGCTGCGCGTATTGTTGTCTCGAATCTGCATAAGAACACGAAGAAAAGCTTCTCAGAAACGTAGGTTCTCATTGATTGTGCCGATTGATGGTATTTTCTAGGTTCCTATGTGGTCTATTGTGTTTAGTAACTGTATTTTGTTTTTGATTGTATAGTATCAAGGACATGTACTATCACTACAGTGAGAGATCTGGGTTGAAGGCTCCTCTAATTGCTGATGATGTGTATGAAATTATCATGAAGGTAAATGATACTAAGCTTATTTATCATGTTATAATCCTGTCTAATTGAGTGTTTTTGAGTGCTGATGGTGTATTATGTTATATTTTTTTTCTTCAGAATGCTGCTCGCCTTGACAGTGAGATAATCTATGACCGTGATTTTGATTTTGATTACTTTGGCTTCAAAACCCTAGAGAGATCCTACCTCCTGAAGATTGGAGGGAAGGTTGTTGAGAGGCCTCAGCACATGATCATGAGGGTTTCTGTTGGAATTCACAAGGAGGACATCGATTCTGCTATAAGAACATACCATTTGATGTCTCAAAGATGGTTCACTCATGCTTCTCCAACCTTGTTCAATGCTGGTACACCAAGGCCACAAGTATGACATCGATTTAGCTTTTAATTTGTACACATATTCTTGTTATGTTGATGTTGATATTCATTATGGAATGCTTTGTTACAAATTGCAGTTGAGCAGCTGCTTTCTTGTGTGTATGAAAGAAGATAGTATTGAAGGAATATATGACACTCTGAAGGAGTGTGCTGTGATTAGCAAATCTGCTGGAGGAATTGGTGTCTCTGTTCACAATATTCGTGCCACAGGTAGTTACATTCGTGGGACAAATGGGACTTCCAATGGAATTGTTCCAATGCTTCGGGTATTTAATGACACTGCTCGTTATGTTGATCAAGGAGGTGGAAAGAGAAAAGGTAATCAGTTGCTGACCCATTTTTGTCTGATTGTTAATGGATATTGGCTATTAGATTATCAGTGAGATTGATTGTTCCTGATTTCATATTTAATTGTGGGTGAGTGTAGGTGCTTTTGCTGTATACCTTGAGCCGTGGCATGCTGACATATTTGATTTTCTTGAGCTTAGGAAAAACCATGGAAAGGTAATGCTTACATTGGATTTGGGATATATATTGCATTCTCTTTTCTCTCAAACATTTGTTAACTAAACAAATGGTCTGATGTACAGGAAGAACAGCGTGCCCGTGATCTGTTTTTTGCCCTCTGGGTTCCTGATCTGTTTATGGAGAGGGTTCAAAGCAATGGGGTTTGGTCTTTGTTTTGCCCCAATGAGTCACCTGGTTTGGCTGATTGCTGGGGTGAAGAATTCAATTTACTGTACACTAAGTATGAAAAAGAGGTATTGGATTATATTGTATCGATGAAGTATGTGTTGCATGAGAATATGCTCCTAATCTACATATGCTGATTCTACTCTGATTTGATTGTATTTTGCTCTAGGGGAAAGCAAAGAAGGTTGTACAGGCTCAAAGTTTGTGGTTTGAGGTTCTCAAATCTCAGATTGAAACTGGCACTCCGTATATGCTTTTCAAGGTGAGTTGATGTACTATACAATGTGGGATTTCCCTGACATGTTTTTTTGCTGGTTATGCATGGTTTAAGATCTTCTGCATCTTTTTTTTTCAGGATACTTGTAACAGGAAAAGCAACCAGCAAAATCTTGGCACAATTAAGTCTTCTAACTTGTGTACTGAGATAATAGAGTACACTAGTCCTACTGAAACTGCAGTCTGCAATCTTGCTTCAATTGCTCTTCCCAGATATGTTAGAGAGAAGGTATTTTCTTCTGCTGTAGTTTTTTCAGCTTCATATATGAAACCTTATGAACAATGACTATGACGTCTAATTGATGTGACTGATCTGGATTTACCTTGTACAATATTCTTATAGGGAGTTCCTGCAGAGTCACAGCCTTCTAAACTTATTGGAAGCAGGGGTTCAGCAAACCGTTACTTTGATTTTGAGAAATTAGCAGAGGTTTGTTTGCCTTTGTAACATCAAATGATCCTTATATCCTTATACAAGTAGTAATCAGTGTTTGTTCTGTTGTTGGTGCAGGTTACTTCAATAGTCACTATAAACCTGAACAAGATAATTGATGTCAATTACTATCCTGTTGAAACTGCTAAGAGATCAAACATGAGGCACAGGCCTATTGGTATTGGAGTACAAGGCCTTGCAGATGCATTCATATTGCTTGGCATGCCTTTTGACTCTCCAGAGGTAAAATCAGTCAGTAATTTGTCAATTGTATTTTGATGCACTTGCAAATGTCTGATGTGATTTTCTTATACATGTGCAGGCTCAACAACTGAACAAAGACATATTTGAGACCATTTACTACAACGCCCTTAAAGCCTCCTGTGAGCTCGCTATAAAAGAAGGTCCTTATGAGACATATGAAGGCAGTCCTGTGAGCAAGGTACCTAACTTGCTCTAATTTTATTTTTTATTGCAGTCTTACATTACAATGCATTATAATGCTAGATAAAGCATTATCTGGAGTAATCCAAATGCACCCTTAAGTGTGTACTTGCAAGTGGAATGAATTCAACAAATTTTGCAAGAAACATATATTGTGTTAGTGCCTGCTAAGTGTGATTATTCAATTGCAGGGAATTATTCAGCCAGATATGTGGGGAGTTACACCTTCAGACAGGTGGGATTGGGGTTCACTGAGGGAGATGATAGCTGCACATGGAGTTAGAAACTCATTGCTTATAGCCCCTATGCCCACTGCTTCAACAAGCCAGATTCTTGGAAACAATGAGTGCTTTGAGCCATACACTTCCAACATCTATAGCCGTAGAGTGCTCAGGTTTGCTTCGGCATCTAGTTTACATATCTTCAATCTAGGCCTGATATAAAAAGTCCTAAACATTTATTGTGTGTTACTGCAGCGGTGAATTTGTTGTGGTTAACAAACACCTTCTCCTTGACTTAACGGAGATGGGTCTTTGGTCTCCTTCTCTGAAGAACAGGATCATATATGAGGAGGGATCTGTTCAGAAGATACCTGAAGTTCCTGAAGATCTTAAATCAATCTACAAGTATGGATTTTTTTATTAAAAAAAAAGAATAGATCAACTCTACACTTTCCTGTTCCCTCTGATTTCCTGATGAACTTGGATGTTTGTTATCAGGACTGTGTGGGAGATTAAGCAAAGAACCTTGGTTGATATGGCGGTTGATCGTGGATGCTATATTGATCAAAGCCAAAGCTTGAATATACACATGGACCAACCCAACTTTGGAAAGCTTACTTCTCTGCACTTTCATGCCTGGTCTAAGGTTTGCTTGCTTTGTCTCTATCAAAATTAACATTAATAGCTAAAAATGCAAATTTCTGTGAACTAATTGAATGTAATTCATCTGCTGTGGGTAAAAAGGGGTTGAAGACAGGAATGTATTATCTGAGATCAAGAGCTGCTGCTGATGCCATCAAGTTCACTGTAGATCACTCTATGCTCAAGGTATACAAAATTGTTTAGTAAACTCTTACAATATGTTTTCTGTTCTTTTTTTCTTGTGCTCTGATTTTTTTTATTGTATCCAATGATATAGGAGAAGGTTAGTAGCACAGGAGAAGATGACGACACTAAACTGGCTCAAATGGTTTGTTCGTTGACAAACCGTGATGAATGTCTAGCTTGCGGAAGCTAAATGGAGAGATGCTGCTACTTTTGAACTGGGTTTTAATTGCCTTTGAAGAATCTCAAGTGTCATGTTATTTAGCCTACTAGGATGGATGTTCATCCACCAATATGTGTTAAGCTTGTTATAAATTTATAATGTAGTAGTAAGAAACTTATGATGGAGATTTGGATATCTCTGACTCTTATATGTATATATGAAATAGTAATGCAAGTGTTCCGTGTTTAAACTTTGTTTTGTCATCTCTGAGCTCTTTCCTGGTTCTTAAATGCCTTGGTTGAGTTGGTTCCTCAACAAAGTAGCATGTAATTACCAGTTATGAAATTTGAACCGTAGAATTGTCATGCTCATTTTTACAAAGATGCATACGACAATGAACCCTACATTCAACATCCAAGTCCTACAGATTCTCTGATAAGTAGATGCTCCTTTTTTTTGGGGTCAGGAAACGGGGTGATCCCTGCGAGAGTAGATTAATAAGGCAAAAATTTCTTCAGAGCAACATCAAGTTGCATATAATGAAAGAGGGGAGGGGATCCGCAACGGCATTTGCTCGATGCCGAATGTGTTGAAATCGGATTGAGCCAGCGCAGTGATTGATTAAGCTCCGACATGGCTGGATCAAGAAAAACTCAGCATGAGTCACTAAATCATGGTTCTGCAACAGAAAGAGCGACCAAAGAATCTGATTCCACAACAGCATCAGCTGAGCCAAGGGTGTGCAAGAATTGAATAGCATGGAACAGAGCCCAAAGTTCAGCATGAAGGGCGGTACAGGAACCACACTTGAAGCTAAATCCCGCACAAACGCCCCGGTATTATATCTAAGTAGACGCTCCTTTAGTTCGCTCAAGCATTAACACATCAAACTTATAAAAAATAAAACATTAACGAGCTGCTTTAGCTACTGTATTTTCATTTTCAGATGTACAATATTTTGTCCAATTAAAATAGGACAACAAAGTCGCTTTGGCCGAGTGGTTAAGGCGTGTGCCTGCTAAGTACATGGGGTTTCCCCGCGAGAGTTCGAATCTCTCAGGCGACGATTTCCTTTTTCATTTTTAACTCACCTCCTCCAATTGGAGAAAACATGCAATGAAGACTGACTCTAGCTTATTTGGTTCAAACTTGTCTTTTATTTTGCGATTTAAGCAATCTAGTGTCTGAAAATGACATCATAACCGTACCCTTTTATTTATCTAGTATTCCATTTCAGACGCTCCGAAATATTTGTCGTCCTTTCACCCCTTTCCTTTTTTAACCATCATTTTTTACAAAAATACCCTCAATTAATTCCACTTTTTACACACTTTTTCACTTTTTACCCACTTTTTCTCTTTTCATCCCATCAACAACTCATCTTCTCCTACCTCTATTAAATTCCATCGTACACAACCCATATTTTTTTAATCCATCCAATTTTAATAATTGAATTTTTTTATCCAATTTTTTATGCAAATTTGTTGACCATAAAAATACAAATTGCATTTTTTTTTTCCAATTCTCCCACATTTTCCATTTTAGAGTTTTTCCTGTTTTTTTTTGCTGGACAAAGCAAGCAAGTCATAAAATACATTGATCCATTTGTAGTGTTGTTGGGCAAGCTAGCAAATGGATTGATCCATTTCTCGAGCCCAATTGCTTGATCCATGAAAAACCCTAAAAACGCTCTAGAGAGCTCACTCCTACTCCATTGCTATGGCCGCTCTCTCTCGATCTCTCTAGATACTCTCTCAAACCCTAACGGCGGATGAGCCTTCTCCCTCTCGATCTCTCACTAAATCTCTTGATTTCTCTTGTTTTTCTTTTGATTCCCTCATCACACCTTTCGATTGAGCGCTAGATTGCTATATTCTTGCTCTGGATTGATCGAACTATCCCCCTCCTTGGAGCTTTCGATTTCTGTGGAGCTTTCTTGAGATCCGTCTTCGTTATTTGCTGGTGGTGCTCGATCCTTGCTCTCAATCTCTCAAACTCTCAAAAAGGTATGTAGATCTCTCGATCTCTTCGTTCCTCGTGATTTTTCTCCATCTCTCTGGATCTCGATTTTCCACTCTCGTTTTTGCGCCGACTCTCTCAAGTTGTCTCTAGTTTTCTTCGATCGCTTTGTACGTTGACAAGATCTAGTGTTTCGTTTTTGGATCTCGATTTTCCTAATTGTTTTGGTTCGAATATCTCGGTTTTTGTCGATCTCTTTGTATTTTGTGAAGATCTCTTGTTCACTCTTTGATCTCGACTTTCCTCTCTTTGTTTTGGCTTTCGATCTCTCATTGTCTCTTTTTTTTACGCTTGCGAAGATCTCTTTTTATGTTGTCAAGATCTGTTGTTCTTGGTTTGGAGCTAAACTTTCCTCTCTTTGTTTTCCTCTAGATCTCTCATTTTTCTCTTTTTTTGTCCAAACTGGTGTTCATTCTTTGGATCTCGATATTCCTCTCTTGGTTTTGCTCTATATCGCTCCTATTTTTGCAAGCTCGTGTTCATTTCTTCTCTCTGTTTTTTTGCTCTCAATCTCTCTCTCTCTCTCTCTATTTTTATCGATATGTTTTGCTATTCTACTTCGACATTTTTGAGAGCAAGAATGAGATAGGAAAATCGAGAGTGATGCATGTCTTGCTTGCTTTATCTAGTGATCCCTCAAGTAAGCTTTGCATTCTCTCCTTTCTCTCTTTTTTTTCCTCAATCTCTATGGCTTTAACCCGAACTCTATTTTTTCCTCTATCTGATTTGCTTTCGATCTCTCATTTTCTCTGTCTGTTTTGATTATGATCTCTCATTTTCTCTCTCTGTGTTGTGTAATGCAGGTCCCCTGAATCCTTTTGTTGAGATGAGTTGCGAATCAAATAGCGATGAGTTTAGTGGTCCCCTGCCATCTGAGGAAACTGAATCGTATGAATGCTCTGATTATCCTAATTGTGAGTGGGGAAATGAATTTGCTGGCAACCACTCCTACAGTTGAGTGTGACATTGAGAATAATGTTGATGATGCTTGTGTTGAGTCTCTTCCTGCACCCCCTGGGAATGCTGTGTTGCCTAATGTTGAAGATGATGCCTCTGAAAATGTCCCCCTCTGAAAATGAGGAAGAGTAAATAAGATATGTCCCCTTCTCCTTATCCTTATTACATTTATGAGAATGGGAATGCTTGCTTTGCTGTGATGTGTGACTTGTTTGAGAGTGTTGATGATGCTCTGTTGTTGCTGGTGTGAGTCCCCTTGATGTTGTTCATGTCCCCGTCTCTCTCTGTTTTTTGCTCAAGATCTCTCATACTCTCTTATTTCCTCTCTCTGTTTTGCTTTCGATCTCTCATTTTCTCTCTGTGGCTGGTGTGTGTTCCTTGATGTTGTTGCTGCAAAACCCTTATTTGTTCTGTTGCATTTATAGTTTTTCAATGATGAACTCTCCATTAAAACTGAGATGCAAATTCAGTTATGCATTTTGATTTTGTGTCAATGATGCTTTGGTTTTTGTGTCAATGATGCTTTGGTAACCCTGAACATTACGCTTTTCCGAGTGGTGACCTAAAAAAAAGTTATTCCAGAAAATACCCCCGAGTTTTGTACTGAGTTTGTCTCGTACCCTTTGTTGGCTTTCCGTCTTCTTTTCCATTCATCTCACACAAGTTTCTTCTCTCGCTTGTTCATGGTTGGCTTGTCCGTCCGTTCTTCTATCCTCCGTCCACCACCGACCTTAGTTCGTTCGATTGCTCCCTTCTCTAAATCCATTCTTCGATTGTTTGATTCTTATGCCTAAATGCCCAAATCCTTTGTCAATCTCCCTATCTCTGGTTTTGTTTCTTGCTTTCGAGTTTTCACAATTTTCATCCACAACCACTCTCCATTTCGCCATTCGTACTTTGAATTTCAGTAAATAGATCTCCTCTTCGCGTTTCGAAATTCACTGAGTTTTGAACAAATTTAAAAACCCTAGATCTATTGTAGATTCATGCATTTGCTAATTGAGTGCTTCTTCATCAATTGTAGATTCATGCCTTTGTTTGTTATATACATGGATATCTGAATCCGCCACCGTTCTTTTGCCGTTGTCCGTCCGTCGCCGCCGACCGTCTACCGCAACCTTCTCTCCTCCGATCGACCAGGCCTCGTCGTCCCTATGAGAGATGATAGAAATCTGAATATAGGCAACACAACATATAACTATGAACAGTTCTGAGGGGTGTGTTATTTTGGTTGGTGCAAAGATGATTCAGTCTGGTACAACTGTTGAAGTTGCTTAATTAGAAGCAATTAAATAGGGTCTTGAATGTGTAATTCAGCTTGGGGCTTCGAAGGTGATTGTTGCTTCGGATTGTCAAAGTGTTGTTCATAAACTTCATTCCAAATTTCTTCCACGGTTTGTTGTTGGGGTTATTGTGGCCCAGATTATTGCGCTTGGGTATGAGGTTGATGAATGTTGTTGGCAGTTTGTTCGAAGGATGGCTGCTCATTTACTTGGTAGACTTATGCCTAGTTCTCAGTTTTTGGTTGCTGATGTTTTTTGTTTGCCACCTTCTGTTTTTGATGTGGTGTTGGATGATTTTGGTTTTGTTTAATTAAAGTTGTTTTTGTGATTAAAAAAGAACACATATAACTATGAACAATTAAGAGGACTAATAATAAATAAAGAATACATAATTATCCACATGTAACTAAAAGTCCCCAAGAGCTTCGTGTTGTTCTTTTGTAAAAGAAGACCTAATTTTATTTTGTTTTTTCCTTTTCTTTATACTTAAATCTTTGGTTTTTTATATTTGTGAAATTCTATTTTTTTTTAAGATACATATCTAACGGAAAAGTTGAAGAGAAAACCAACAAAGGGGCACGGGGCAAACTTGATACAAAACTCGGGGGTATTTTCTGGAATAAATTTTTTTAGGGCACCACTCGGAAAAGCGTAAAGTTCAGGGGTACCAAACAGAAATTTCCTTTTTTTTTTAAAATCAATAATGAAGTCTTGTTTGATGCTGAGATGCAATTTCAATGTATCCATTTGCCTTAGCTTGCATTAGGCCACCAACCTTAATTGTTGCTGAATGAAGCCATTGCATGTTAAGGTCTTGAGGATGGAGTTGTTTCAATCATGTTTTACATGTACTCACTGTCTTGTTCTGCATCTTGTTGAGTGTCTTAATTTGCATATGTTGCTTCTGTCCCTTGTGTTGGCTGATTTGGCTCTTGAATCTAGTTCCATGTTTCAATCACTGCCCATGTTGGTGCTTGTACTTGCACTGGTAGATTCCCTTGAGCTCTCAATCTGCTCTTTCCCACATGTGGCACATCATAATCATTTCCCCCTTTAACCTTGAGTATCTCATTCATACAATATTACAATGTCATCCATACATTGCTTAATGTTAGTGGGTCTAGCTCATAAAAAGCTCCATGCACAACATCTAACATGTGATCAATTATTTTTGGCATTTTCTTGTACATCAATGATTGGATACTCCTGAAAAACCCTAGGTCCAAGATGTTTAAGTTTGGACTGTTGGGTGGTTGTTGGATTAAAATGAATGTGAAGCCATCTTGTTTGTGTACTTGTTGCCATTCTGCATCTTATTGTGTTATGTGAGGCCTTGCATTGTCTTGCTGAATGAAAATCACTTTGTGTCCTGCATGATGTGGCCATTTTTGCTTTATAGATGGAATAATCTGATCAAGTAACATGCGCCTTGTGACTGTCTTGTTGACTGATTCAACAAGTTTGGTGACAATTGTTCCCTTCTCTCTGTTTTTTGACTTCCTTTTTGCTAGCTCTTGATATGTGAATGGAAATATACCTATTTTACCATCAAATGTGCATTTCCCCTCTGAGTTGAACCTTGGCCTAGCTACTGCAGCTGTGAACATGACCTTGGGAATAAACTTGCTTGAGCTTGCAGCTCTGTAATGTCCCCTCTCATTTGGTGCTACATACACCCTTTGTGTCTTTTTGCTTAAATTGAACCACTTTTCATCAATATGAACGAAATCATACATAGTGTAATATTGTTTCTTGCTCTCTGGGGTACTCCCTTGTAATAGATTCAATATCCATTCTAGCCTTGTTATTTTGTTTGCTTCCTTCAATCCTGGGTGTAGAGGATTAGTGTGTGGCTTGATTGCTTTTCTTTGCACCAATCTGTGGACTGCACTCTTTGAAAGGTTGAGTTGAGCTACTAAATCTCTAATGCATGATCTGTCCCCCATGCTGATTTGTGTGATTGAATTGCTTTGAATTTGAATCTTCTTCCTTCCATACTTGTGGTAACTTGTACTCACCCTAATCTTTCCCTCTTGTTCTTGTTGTTTGGCTGTCTTCCATAACCTGGAAATTGTCCTTGAGGACACATTAAACTGGCTTGCAACAGCTTGTAGTGCATTCCTTGGTAGTTGCGCCCCATCTGCCATGTGTAGCAGTTGCATTATGATTTGCATTTTTCTTTCAATGTTGAGCCTGGTTGTATATGGTTGATGATGTGTGGCTCCTAATCATTAATGTCCTCACCTTCAGAATCTGGGATATCATTGAGATTAAAGGCGTGCCCCTGTGCATTTAAGGCATCTTCATCTAAAACTGGGGCTTCATTGAGATCAAAAACTGAAGCCATAGCTCCAGGCAGTGATGCAGAAATATGCTCTGTTTTTTCCCTTAACTTTCTCTGTAAATTCTCTGTTTTGAGTTTTAATGTAAGGCTGTAATGGTGGGTGGGACGATTAAGTGGTTGTATTTAAAGGTCTTAGAACCTCTATTTTGTTGTGGATCCGTGTATGTATGTATGTATGCTGGCTTTCTATTGGCTAATTGAAATTGTATTCTCAGTTCTGATTGGTCCAAATATAAAGTGGTAGATCAAGAGATTTAAAAAGCATTTTTACACTGCACCCTCTGATACATGCACAATACACTTCTCTGTAATTTTTCCCTTCTTAAAACGTGTGTAGTTTGTCCTTCATGACAAACAAAACGGGACAGAGGTAATACTATTGACTGTTAAGTTCTTTCGACCAAAAAAAAAGTGATTGAAAGTCAATAGCCTATTATCCTAAAATGCATGATTGATTAATCATAAATTTTAATAAATCGTACCATTAAACAAGAAAACAGAAATCAATTGAAATTTATGTTATTTGTCACCATGTTAGGTTATATTAATTTTTCCTACATAAATAAGTAAATCTTTATTTGCTCAGCCGAAAATACCCAAGAGAAAAAAATCCAGTAATTGGCAGCTCCGGTGGGTAGCACACTAGCACCAACAACCGAGGGCAGATGTGAGTGACAAACATTAATTTGTTACCAGCTTCTTTTCTCTTCATCTTTAGTGGTTTCATTAGGTGAATTGTGTGTTTCCTTCGAATTTTGATGGACGCTCTGTCACTTTCTCCACTGTCCCAAAGGTTTCTCATAATCAACCAGAAAAATGTTTGATTAATCACTTGGAGATATTGAATTTCCATCACACCAACTTATAATCATGGCTACAGCTCTCGCTCACTCCCACCACCCATTTACTTCTGAATTCTCCAAGCAATTTCAGCTCACAAGACCTTTAATACCCTCTGCCGTTCAAACCCCGTCTCCAACTTCCAAGCTTAGAGCTTCCTTTGCAGACAACAGGCGCGGGAAACGATGGAAGAGGCTGAATTCTGCTGGGGTTGGAGGAGAGGAACATCTTTCGCTAGTGCGTTCTCTTTGTGATTATGTGAAGTCAGGCCGTTTGGAGGATGCACTCCAGCTGTTTGAAAATATGCCTCAGTCAAATACTTTCGTTTGGAATGTGATGATTCGGTTGTTGGTTGAAGATAGGTTCTATGAAAAGGCTGTTGATTTTTATTACAGGATGCGGGTGCAAGGGATAGGGTCGGATAACTTCACTTTCCCGTTTGTGATCAAAGCGTGTGGTGCGTTGTTGGCGTTGGTTGAGGGACAGAATCTTCATGCTAATCTGGTGAAAAATGGGTTGGATGTGGATCTCTACATAGCCAATTCGCTAATCGCAATGTATGCAAAGCTTGGGTTCATGAGCTCTGCTGAGAGGGTATTCGAGGAAATGGAAACGAAGGACTTGGTTTCTTGGAATTCAATCATCAGTGGGTATGTTTCTGCTGATAATGGAAGTACAGCGCTAGTGCTTTTTAAGGAAATGTTAGATTCCGGAATTGTACCTGATAGGTTTAGCATTATCAGTGCCCTTGGTGCTTGTTCAATTGAATGTTCTTTGAAAAGTGGCAAGGAACTTCATAACCTGATTTTGAGAAATGGGTTTGAAATGGATGTTATGATACAAACATCAATTGTTGACATGTATAGCAAATGCGGAGAGGTTGACTATGCTCAAACGTTCTTGGATTATTTACCTCAGAGAAGTGTAGGATGTTACAATGCCTTAATCTCTGGCTATGCTCTCAATAATCAACCCTGTGAGTCATTAACTTCCTTGAGGAAGATGCAAGAGGTTGATAAATTGGTGCCTGACACAATCACGTTGATAAGTGCGCTTCCTGTGTGCACACAATTAGAAGCTCTTTTGCAGGGAAAAGCAATTCATGGTTTTGCTATTAGAAGATATTTTCTTCCTTACACTGTGTTGAGTACTGCTTTGATTCACATGTACGGGGCCTGTGGGAGAGTTAGTTTAGCAGAGATTGTTTTTCAGCAAATTGACTCAAAAAATTTGGTATCATGGAATACTATGATAACAGCTTATGTGCAAAATAGTCATTACAAAGAGGCCTTGACGTTGTACAGAGAAATTTGGGAGACGGGTCATGAACCGGATTCAATTACAACAGCCAGCATCCTACCGGCTTATGCTCAGTTAGCCTCTTTGCGAGAATTGAAGCAAATTCATGGCCATGTGATAAAATCTAACCTCTCTTCAAGAAACGTGCACATTTCTAATGCTCTCATATATGCATATGCAAAATGCGGATATATCAATACTTCACGGAAATGTTTTGATGTAACATTTCTAAAGGATCTTATAACTTGGAATACAATCATTATGGCTTATGCACTCCATGGATATGGTGAGGAGTCTATAAGATTGTTCTCTCAAGTGATAGGAAGCGGCATTGAACCCAACAAAAGCACATTTGTTTCACTTTTATCATCTTGTAGCAATTCTGGGCTAGTTGAAGAAGGGTGGAAGTATTTCAATATGATGACATTGGATTACGGGCTTGATCCTGGAATCGAGCATTATGGCTGTATGGTTGACTTAATTGGCCGTACTGGAAACCTGGCCAAGGCCAGAAGTTTCATAGAAGAAATGCCCTTGGTTCCGACTGCAAGAATATGGGGCGCTTTGTTGACCGCTAGCAGAAACAACGACAACATAGAAAATGCTGAATATGCATCAAACAAAATCTTCACAATACAGCATGATAACACTGGCTGCTACATATTGCTTGCCAGTATGTATGCTGAAGCTGGAAGGTGGGAAGACGTAGAACGAATCAAGAATGCAATGAGAAAAAAGTCAATACACAAGAAACCCAGGCACACCCTTATTGAGATTTCTGGCAAGATTTACAAGTTTCTAGATCAAGATAGATCACATCATGAAACCAGCAAAATCTATGATGTTCTAGATATACTACGGAGAAAGATTAGTGAGGATACGTTTATTCATAATTTTACCAAGTTTAGGCCTGAAGAATTGGCTAGGGAAAGAGCAAGGAAAGCTGAGTTTCATAGTGTTAGGTTAGGGATTACCTTCGGTTTGATCTCTACTAGTGTTGGAAGCCCTGTGCTTGTTAAGAATAGTGTTAGGATATGCAAAGATTGCCATGAAGCTGTGAAAAAGATCTCGGAGGCGACTCAAAGGGAGATTATAGTTGGGGATCCAAAGATGTTTCATCATTTCAGACATGGGCTTTGCTCATGTGGAGATTACTGGTGATTTTTTTTTTCTATGTTCAGAGAAACTGAATTGAGTTTTGGGAAAGTAATGGAATGTTAGGTGTTGTTTTCTTTGTATGATCGTTGAAACTGTATAGATTTGTATAAATTTTGACAGAAACAGAATGTCATATTAAAGAAAATTCCCGGAGGATTGTGTAGAAGCTTAGCAAGGATATTCAGTCATAAATTTCATTGTTGCTATTGTCGTGTGTTGAGAAACCCTGCACATGTTGCAGTTGGCGCGTCTGTGATTTGATATTCCTGTATGAGATTGTGTATAGGAAAGGGGGAGATTATCCCTCTTTCTTCCTTTTTTTGTTGTTTTATTAATTCTAATACAACTTTGCAGTACACAAAATTTTGTCCAAATCCTTCAATTTCCTCTTTTGTTATTATCAATAACTCTGGAAATTTGTGTATTCTTAATTTGAGTAGTTTTTGCAATAGGGACTAGGGAGACGTGCCAAATGAACTACATGTATTGCTTTTCGAGTTTCTGTGACATATATACTATATACTGTAGTACCAAAAGATTTGATAAAATCACCAAAAAAAAACATTTTCACTTATTTGTACGGAGTATTAGTTAAGGGTTTCAGATGCATATTGTAGAGTAGATTACCACTTTAGCTTGTAATTTTCTAAGTTTGGATAAATTGGGCTTGTACATGTAATATGTGTATGTGTGTGTTAGTGGACTAAGGCTTATTTCGTAGGAGTGAGTTATTGGGCCAAACGGCCCAATAACTTGCACACCCGAGCTAGCCTTGATCTGCTTCATTCATTTAACACAAACGACGTCGTTGAGGAGCTAGGGTTGAAGCGTGCCATATAAATAGACACTCTTCTCCCTTGTGCCTCTTGTTGGGTCATTTTCTGGAGAAGCTTCTAGGGTTAGCTTTGAGAGCGTTTACTCAGCACTTGGCCTGAGCTCGACGCCGTCGACCTAGAGTTCCCTTTGTGATCCAAACTTGGTACAAGAGAAAGAGAGAGGGCACCACGGAGACCCTTGTGGTTGGTTGATTAGTTCAGCCTGTGCTTCTCTCACTATGATTCTCTTGCCTCAATTGCTTGCTTTGTGTTTTTCTGTTTTCTTTGCCCTCTGAACTCCCCTTGGATCTCTGGCATTTCGATTGAGGCTCAAAAGCCAAATAAAACATTGTTTGGCTGTCTTGCTTTCGATTTCTGTTGTCTTGAGTTCCTTTATTGTATTCCGCATATCAAATTGGTATCAGAGCGAGGTTAGTAGCAAAAGGCTTCTCTCAAAGAGAAGGGGAAGATTACCATGACATTTTTGCTCCTGTTGCTAAGTATAAAACCATGAGATTAATGCTTGCTATGTCTGTTGTGTATGACCTAGAAGTTGAACAAATGGATGTTAAAACTGCTTTCTTGCATGGTGACCTAGATGAAACCATTTATATGAAACAACCTAAGGGTTTTGTTGATCCTTCTAAGCCTAATCATGTATGTTTGTTAAAGAAATCAATATATGGCTTGAAGCAATCACCTAGGCAGTGGAATATAAAATTTGACAAATGCATGAAAATTTTAGGGTTCAAGGCTAGCAAGTATGATTCATGTTTGTACTTTAAGCATGTCAAGTCTGATTTGCCCATTTATGTCTTGCTTTATGTTGGTGATATGCTCTTGATTTGCAAATCCATGTTTAAAATCAATGATGTAAAGAGGGCCCTTAGAAAGAACTTTGACATGAAAGACCTAGGTCATGCACAAATGATTCTAGGCATTAAGATTGTTAGGGACATGTCTAAGAAACAAATCATGCTTACTCAATCTGATTATTTGCATAAGGTGTTAGATAGATTCAATGTTTTGAATGTTAAACCCTCCTCCATGCCTTTAGGAGGGCATCTTGACTTGACAAAAGCCAAGTTGCCTCTCTCTAAAGATGAGGAGGACAAGATGTCTTCTATCCCCTATGATGCTGCTGTTGGTTCAGTTATGTATGCCATGATTTGCACCAGACCTGATCTTGCTTTTGCCATCAGTGATCTGAGTAGATATATGTCTGAGCCATGTGAGAAACATTGGCATGCTATGAAATTCTGTTTGAGATATATTGCTGGTACTGCCAACTTTGGTTTGCTCTATGGTGTTCACTCCTCTCCTTCTGAACTCTATGGTTATGTTGATTCTGACTTTGCAAGCAATAAGGATACTAGAAAATCAACCACCTCATATGTCTATACTTGGTGTGGCAATTGCATCTCTTGGAAGTCTCAGCAACAGTCTATTGTAGCTCTATCCTCTACTGAGGCAGAGTACATAGCTGCTACTGAAGCATCCAAAGAGGCAATATGGCTCCAAGGACTGTTGAGGGAGATTGAAGGCAAAAATTACATGTCCAAATTGCATATGGACAGTCAGAGTGCCCTATACTTGTGCAAAGATCCTATGTACCATGAAAGGACCAACCATATTGATGTGAGGTACCACTTCATTAGACAAAAGGTAGCACAGAAAGCTATTCTGGTAGAAAAGATTGATGGTAAGAAGAATCCTGCAGACTTTGGCACTAAAATTGTCACAACTGATAAGTTCAACTTTTGCAGGGATTTCCTACACGTGATTGAGCCAGAACAGAGCTGAGAAGGGTACAATGGGCCGGTGATAGAAAGACTGTAAGACCAGGGATCAACAAAATAAGGAAACAAGTTTTACTCTTGATGTAAACTTAGGAATTAGGAGGGCAAATTGTAGAGTAGATTACCACTTTAGCTTGTAATTTCCTAAGTTTGGACAAATTGGGCTTGTACATGTAATATGTGTATGTGTGTGTTAGTGGACTAAGGCTTATTTCGTAGGAGTGAGTTATTGGGCCAAACGGCCCAATAACTTGCACACCCGAGCTAGCCTTGATCTGCTTCATTCATTTAACACAAACGACGTCATTGAGGAGCTAGGGTTGAAGCGTGCCATATAAATAGACACTCTTCTCCCTTGTGCCTCTTGTTGGGTCATTTTCTGGAGAAGCTTCTAGGGTTAGCTTTGAGAGCGTTTACTCGGCACTTGGCCTGAGCTCGACGCCGGCGACCTAGAGCTTCCTTTGTGATCCAAACTTGGTACAAGAGAAAGAGAGAGGGCACCACGGAGACCGTTGTGGTTGGTTGATTAGTTCAGCCTGTGCTTCTCTCACTTTGATTCTCTTGCCTCAATTGCTTGCTTTGTGTTTTTCTGTTCTCTTTGCCCTCTGAACTCCCCTTGGATCTCTGGCATTTCGATTGAGGCTCAAAAGCCAAATAAAACCTTGTTTGGCTGTCTTGCTTTCGATTTCTGTTGTCTTGAGTTCCTTTCTTGTATTCCGCATATCACATATGATATGTAAGCATATAACTCGATAGTTTGTTGTTGTTGTTTTTGTTAGTTAAAGGTTCAATGGGGATGATCCATATTCCATATGGAAGCATATAACTGATGTAATGGGAGTATTTTAAATCAAATAATATTTTTAGTAAAAAATAAACGCGAAACTATCAAGTATATGAATAATAATATATTCAAAGCAATACCAATGAGCATTTTACTACTGTGGTAGTACGTGATGAGATAAACCATCAATGTTGTAATAAATATTAATCATTAATAATGGAAGCAACAAAGTTGCTTTGGCCGAGTGGTTAAGGCGTGTGCCTGCTAAGTACATGGGGTTTCTCCGCGAGAGTTCGAATCTCTCAGGCGACGTTTCTTTTTGTGTTTGGAAAACTTTTTCATCTCTTTTTATTCTTTTCACCTGTGTATAATTGTTTTGAGATTTCACTTCCCCCACCAAAAACGATTAGATTGATGGGAGCTCAACAAAACTTACCGTTCAAGGTGACGTTGACAATTGACATGTATAAAGATCTTGAATATGGCTTGAAGCTTAAATCAGAGAAGTGGCAAATCTACTATATATATAAAAGTAATAAGGTTTGGAGCCTTCATATTGTGCCACATTAGTTTTTTTCACATATCGTTCTATTATTAATTCACATAGGATTTTGCCACATGTCATTTAAACCTTACTCCATAAAAATTTTATATTATTTATTCTTTCCACTTCATATTCCACATGGCAAATTTTTTTCACTTAATTAAAATTTATTTATTTCCCAAATTTAGATAATATCTTAATTTTTGGTAGAAGATAATATCTTAACTAAAAGAATCTATGGAGGTAATTTAATCTAATATATATATATCAGGACAACCTAATGTTTTTTCTGTTTTTATTTAAAAAAAAGTCTAACATAGGTAATTTAATCTAATTATATAAAATATTAATATTGACTATATTATTATAGGGGAAGAGTTCCGTGCGAATGGTTTCCCATGTGAGAATTGAGAATAAATCTTGTTCGTTCCTTCAAAAAAATCAACGTCACTGATTAAACATTCATTAAAAAAAATAAAATACGACAAGTGCAAATTTTTCCCGTATTATTCATGTATTTTTCAATAAAATACGGCACATACGAATTTTTCTCGTATTATTCACGAATTTTTCGAAAAATACGTTTTTATGAGACGCACCCAATTTGTTCATCAAAACTAGCGATTTGTTCATCAATATTGACCAATTGTTCATCAATACTAACTATTTGTGCATCGAGTTTTTGATAACAATGTTCATCGATTTTGAACTTTTTTAATTTTTAATTTTATTTTTTAACCTTATTTATGTGTATGAATACAATATTATATAGTTTTGATGCACATATAAGTAGTTTCGATATACCAATATTTGTTCATTGATATAAACCATTATTTGTTCATTGATATACCCATATTTGTTCATTGATATACTTCTATTTGTACATTGATATAACCTTGTTTGTTCATTGATATATCCTATTTGTGAATAGAAATATACTAACCATCAATTTGTACATTTAGGACTATTAACTAGTTGAATTCCCATGCCATGCACGAATTTTGCTTAAAATATATTGCATAAATAAACTATTTTTCAAATTTACCTAATTTAAATAATATTTTAAAATTTAAAATTTGAAATGCCTAGATATTAGGAAGTTTAAGTATTTGTTATTTCAATAATTCTAAGAACTAATTAATTTAAATACAATGGGACCAAATTATTGATAAAATAATAATTCAAAAACACCAAAAAATGACACATAGGCGAATTGAATATTATGTTGACATGTGGCCAAAAGGCTTCTTCTTTAGTATATAGATAGATATCATCAACTTGTACATTTAGGACTATCTATTGTGCATTTTTTGAATTTATTTTGTGGTTTTAAGGCTATCATGAATGCAAAGGATAATACAAATGAAGTGCTTTAATTAAGGCTAACTTGTCAATACGAATGAAGTGTTCAATGTAGTACCTAAACAAGATAATTTTGATTTAGAAACTTGAATACAAAGAATAATAGATAAAGAATCTGACTTTACAATAATATGGTGTATTCTAAGGGGTTACTAATGAACAAACATACATTTAACAATGAACAATTATATGAAAAGGCAATGAACAAATCTGCATAAATCAATGAACAAATATGTACAAACCGATGAACAAATATGCCAAAACCAATGAACAAATATGAATATAAAAATGAAAAAATATGCATGTATCAATGAACAAATATGCATAAACCAATGAACAAATTAATGTTACTAATGAACAAATATGCACAAACCGATGAACAAATATGTCAAGACCAATGAACAAATATGCCAAAGTGTCGATGAATAAATCCACATTGTTGATGAACAGATCCGTAGTATTGATGAATAAATCCACAATACTGATGCATAAATCCACATTTTCGATGAACAATCTGGGCGCGTGTCCTATTTCCGTTTTTTTTTCAAAAATACGCGAATAATTCGCCAAAAATTCGTCCGTGCCATTTTCCCCCCTTTTAAGTGAAATGATCAGCGCCTTTGATTTTTCTTGATCCAACAGCTCTTGTTCTTTCTCATTTCGCACATGAGCGTCCATTCGCACCTGAACCAGACTCATTATTATAAGACGAATCATTGTTAGAACATTTTAGTAGCTCATTTGAAAACTAACATTAGGTGATCTGAATATTACAAGGCCAACCTAAATCATTAAAACAGATTATCTTTAAAAAAATCCATAATTAATAATAAGTTAAACTGAGTAATAGGAGAATGAGAAGAACCAAAAACGGGAAAGAAATTAGAAACTGCCAATCTAAATAATTCAAGATTAAAATTTCTTATGACTAAAAAATCTGCTTCCAAATTATACTTCGTGAAATAATGAATGGTTAATATATCTGTATTTTTTCCATACACATATGTCAGAGAGACTGAGAATTAGTGATAAGGATTAGTTGTGTACCCCCCATGAAGACCACCCATCCTTTATTACACTTGTATGGCTCCACCAAAATCATGGACTAGCTGATCACTTGACTATCTCTTCCTCCCCTATTCATTATGTAATTGATGCACTCAACAAAATCGGAGTATGATATTAATAATATTATACTAGAAGGATTGTCGGATTGGTCCGTCCGATAAACGCGATAGGATTTTGTGTCTATTGTATTTGTATGTGTGATTTGATAAAATTAAATAATGAAGAATAATTTTAAAAATAGTGCATTTTTATTATAAGAATAATTGATTAAATAAATAGATTTAAAGATTTAATAAGGATTGTAGTGCATATGTAAAAATAGTATATTTATTTTATTCTAAGAATAATTGAGTGAAGAAATGGATTTAATAGGGATTATAGTGCATTTATTTTACTCTTAAGGGATAAATTTTAGAGTCGTAAAGATTATTATAAAATTTAAATAATTTTTATAGGCTTGAAATTATTTGAGAAAAATGTATTATAAATTTCAGTACAGATACTAAAATTATGTCAAAAAGTGTAGTATTAAATCTTTACTAGCAGATTCAATTCAACTGTTCGAACCATATGTAGAATTATAATTAACATGGACAATGGCAGAGAGCTTAAAAAAAGTGAAAGGTGATCGAACTATTTAGTACTAATTGATATGTTAATGGTTTTTTTTTTGGGTCAAAAACCACCTTTAAAAATATGATTTTTTTTAAGAAATCGTTTTTTAAAATGTTCTTTAAATAAAAATAGCTTTTATTATACATACACTCAAATTAAACCTCCTTAAGTGATTTTCAGGCAAAATTATACTATAATTGGACCAAAATACCCTTTTGAATTTATTTTACTATCTTTTTAATAATTCATGTATACAAAATAATTAAACAATTTAATTATTTTTAGAAAAATACAAGTTGGTGTAGTTAAATTAAAGGCCGAAGACTGAAAACCACCTGTATAATAGGGCATATTTCGCTAAACCACCCGCTATATTGGAAATTGCCGAAAACCACCCGAATTACGTTGTCCGTCAAAAATCAACCACCCGGACCCACTATCCCGTTAAGTAAGCGTCAACTCGCGCGCGCCTTCGCGTTTCCTTTGTACATTTTTATTTCTTTTTTCCATTTTTTCTGAATCGAAATTCTGCCATCTTCATTCTTCAAATTATGTATACAAAAAACTTTTTCTTCTCTGGACACTACAAAAGAGTAAAAGATAGAGGAGATCCCATCACCATGCCACTGCCCATCGTCATTGTCGACCGCCGACCACTATCGTCTATAACCCACTACCGATCCATATCTTCCATCGCCTATCGCAATCGATACTTCTTCTCCGGTCTAGGTTTGCCTCGATTTGGCCATCGCCGAACTGGGTGGTGCTGGACGAACGAAGAGATCGAAGCCTTTAATGGCGGAATTCGATTCGAGAAGATTTGAGACATGGAAATAAGGGGTTTTGGTAGATTTTGTGGTGAGGAATCCAAATATAGCCTCAATTTGAGGATTTGATTAAGGGGTTGAGAGAATTATGAGAATTAGGGCTTGTGAGTTAAGGGGTTGGAGATGTGGTTAACGACGAAGAAGATGGAGGTGTAGTCGATCTCATAGCTCCTCTGCCTCCCATGATTCTCTTTGAAACTGATGAGAGTTAGAGATGTGGTCGTCGGACCGGTGAGGTAGTCTTCTGGCGGGATGGTCTTCCGGTTGCGCCTCTCCCTCGCTAGCGCTATCGATATCGGAGACGGTGAAACGAGGCCGTACGCCACCGCCGAAGCCGAAATTGCCACCGCCCATCTTCTCGAACTCGTCAAATTTCAAATCTACTTTCTCTTTGTTACGATCACCAAGCTCTTGAGATTTTGAACATATTTTGACCGTCCATCTGCCCAATGTCTGAGTGGAAGCCATGGACATGGCCCTTGTTCATTGCCTTTTGGAAATGATTCATCTAAGTGTTCAGAATAGGGTTTTTCAAATTTGGGGCAAATTGTGTTGGAAGGGATGCTCACTTAACGAGATTTCGAACAAGAAAAAGAATAAGAAAAAAATGGAAAAAATTAAAATGTATAAAGAAAACGCGGACACGCGCGCGCGTTGACGCTCACTTAACGGGATAGTGGGTCCCGGTGGTCGATTTTTGACGGACAACGTAATTCGGGTGGTTTTCGGCAATTTCAAATATAACGGGTGGTTTAGCGAAATATGCCCTATTATACGGGTGGTTTTCGGTCATTCGGCCTAAATTAAATGCTAGACCTTTGTAACGAGTGAGTAGTGGCCGGCTCATTTAATAATTCATACTCCATCCGATTCAAATTAAGTGTCGTTTTAGTAGCATTTTAACTTTGATCCAATTTATGTGTCGTTTTAGATTTTCTAGACAATTAATTAGGAGTGAGTTATGATAATTGTTATTGTAACTAGATTATTTAACCCATTCGTTGGACGGCGTGAATTTTATGTTCTACAAGGAATTAAGTAATGAGATATTTTCTATATGCATTTGTTGCATCTCACTTCTTGCATAGCCTTACTTCAAGTTGATGTTGAACACCATCACACAATTCATTAAGAGTGTAAAATGTGGCCACTTGGTTGAGTTTTTTGCAATCCATTTTTGCATGTTCATGTGATATACAAAATGTAATGACTATATATATGCAAGATATTATCATGGCAACAAAATGGTAACAAAAGTTGTTAGTATGATTATATTAAAAATAGTACCTATATCGCTTCTTGAAATGGTGGTGCAAGTGAGGTATGAAGATAATGGCTAGTTTGTACATGTTGCAACCTTATATATACATTAGAGGAGGGACTTGAAAGGGTAGTTCATGACTATTTATTAATTCATTAAAATAGGAATTTGAAAGGGTGATTGTAATTTTTTTTTCTTCTTATAACATTTATCCAAATGATAGGTATCTTATCTTAATGCCTTAAAAAGGAATTTGAAAGGTCGAAAATAATAATGTAATTCTTGTTAATACAATAAGGTGGCTCTATACAAATGGCTAGGTAAGAAATCCATATAATTAGGAATTCCAAAGGCTAAACGACACTTATGTTGGCCAACTACAAGAGCGCAAGAACAAAGGTTGATGGTTGCGGAAATGCGCATGCTTAGTGTGTGGAAACACAAGATTGGATAAGATTAGGAATGATATCAACAGGAGCAAGTTAGAGGTGGCCAATTTAGGGGACAAGTTACGAGAGACTTGACTACGTTGATTTGGACATATGCAGAGGAGGGGCCCTGGAGAGCCGGTCCGAAGGTGCAAAGATTGGCTTTAGAGGATTTCCATAGAGGTAGAGGACGACCGAAGAAGTGTTGGAAGGACAGCATAAAGCAGGACATAGAGCTTTTCGAAATTTTAGCAAATCTGGTAGGGTTCAGGGACGACTGGAAAGAGAGGATCAAAGTGGCAGACAACTAGCCGACTTGTCAGAGGGCAGGATCCCACGCTTCTCTAGGGCGTGTTTTTGTTTGTGCTTCTGTGTTACTTTCATCTCTTTTATACTTTGGGTCCCTTTTTTGTTTATGAGTGTTTTCCTTTCCTGGTACTAACCTTATGTGTTGTGCAGTTTGGACTCCACGAGGGTTTTTCGGACGTACCCCCTTCCCTTGGGTAGGGGTAACTCCATCTTGACCCCCCAGATTTCGCTTTAGCGAAACCTCACTGGGTCAATGTTATTGTTGTCGCTCGGTTCGATTAGCCGGGGTCAATCTACGTCCGAACCGGGTACTGCAGAGGCCCATTGTTGAGGGCGACTCTCCCAATTCAATTTTTTCCATACACGCCGCCAGGAAGATTCGAACTTCAAACTTCCTGAACAAACGCTTAAGGAGCCTATCATCTCATCTCACTAGACCAATTGGTAATTAAGGATAATTTTTAAAAACTACTCCGTAATATATATGTATATATATGTGATCATTTATATTATAATTGGCATAAATTTTGGGCCTCTTCGAAAATGAGGCCTTGTCGCACTGCTGTTGGCGGGCACTGATGCTCATGCATATATATATTGAAACAACACGCCTATGATATTATATAGCCACTTGCATCCCTACCTAATCCTCTCTCCAGCACAATATGGACGTACTAGTGCTCTATTCTAGCCTCATTCTTATCTCCCTGCTAACTACGTGCCTCTTCAATGCCATATTTTCACAACAAAAAATCAAGTTGCCCCCAGGAAACCTAGGGCTTCCCTTTGTGGGCGAGTCGATAGAGTTCTTCTCATATCTCAGGGCCGGGATCTCAGAAAAGTTCATCTTTCATCGTATGGCGAAATATTCACACGTCTTCAAGACGTCCCTCATTGCAGAGCCTATGGCAGTTATGTGCGGCTCCGAAGGTAGTAGGTTCTTGTTCAACAATGACAACAAGTTGGTGAGGCAATGGTGGCCTCTTGGGCTCAACACCATCCTGGGTCGTAGTCGTCAGAGCCCATTTCCCCTTAAGAACATAGTTATCAGGTTTTTAAGAGGAGATGAACTCAAGAAGCAGGTGGGAATTATGGACAGATTAGCCAAGAGGCACTTGCAAATCAAATGGCATGGGCTTCAACAGGTATAGATTGATTAATGAATACAGTCACTTTTATGTCACATAGCTGAATTTCAGTCGAGCCTCACTGAGTCGATGATGATGATATTTGTTAAACAGTGACGTCACTGATGAGGGGGTGTCGGTGTCATTATCGATATATAGCCATTACGTGGTTACACTCAATTGCACCTAAAATAAAGCTAGATAGTGATTTATCTGTGTGTAGCTTCGGATCAAGCTGCACTATGAAACTTAATTAGCACAACTACACTATATATACGTGTGTGTAGGTTATATATTATACGTTTTGGATGAATACTTAAAACTTATATACTCCCCGATCAATCAATTATGTCTCTTTGTATATATGTTGACGAACGTGTGTTACGATACGATTAGCTATTACATATTGATCTTATATTAAAGTTTATAATGAAGGTAACGGTGCTTCCATTAGCGAGGAACTTTGCCTTCACAGTCGCCTGCAGCTTAGCTTTATCAATGGAAAAGGCTGATCCCAATAGACAAGTTACAAGGTCTATTAACCACCATACTTGCTGGGTTTCTTAAGCCCAAGATTAACCTACCGGGCACTGCTTACAATCGAGCCGTCAAAGCCTGGGACACTGCGAGGAAGCAGCTGTCAGAGATCGTGGCAAGGCGAAGGACGACGGAGTTGTTAGAAACCGCTGCTAATTTGGAATGCAGCGGTTTTCGGGACACGCTGTCGAGTCTGCTGGGTGCAATCCGTGAGAGTGGGGAGGAAATGAGTGACGCGGATGTAGCGGATAGGATTATCGGCGTGCTCGTCGTCATCCATGACACCACCAGTGTTGTGATTACCATGATCTTCAAGTATCTTGCCATGCACCCCCACGTCTATAATGCTGTTTTTCGAGGTACATTAATGTTTGTTTGTATGCTTATTTAATTAGTATTTTGAATTAATATTATTATTGATGAAAAATCAGTCTATCAATACATAATGAGACAACGAAAGACGGTCACAGATTAACTTTCTTAGTAAAAAGTCTAAATTAAACCCATAGGTATATACATATGTTAAAGATACAAAAATTAGTAGAATAGAATATACACAACAATCAAACAAAAATCACGAAATTACAATGAACACAGGGAGTTAATGTGTTACATTTGTTAAAGAAGAGATAATGCACATTCTATTAATGGGCACCTCTTATAAAGGGGGAAAGAATTTTCTTTAGGGTTAGTTTAGATAAGGATGGGAGCATTGTTTAATTATTACTATTCATTAATTAGTTTGTGGGGATTTTATTAAAACTGGTTAAATAATTTAATTGGTCAAAAATTAGTTCATCAATATATATTTAAGAAAACCTTATTATTTATTTTTGTGTGAAATTAATTTGGAGCAGAAAATATGGAGGTGGCTGCAAAGAAAGCAGCAGCTGGACAAGTTAACTTGAATTGGGAAGACGTACAAAGATTGAAGTACACGTGGAACGTGACTCAGGAAGTGATGCGTGTCTTCCCTCCGGCCCAAGGCTTGTTAAGAGAAGCCCTTGTCGACTTCTCCTATGCTGGTTTTCGCATTCCTAAAGGCTGGAAGGTCTTTTAATCAATTATCGATCTTAATTAATTCATTTGATCTTCTTGGATCAGCCTAGCTAATTACGTACATACGTACTTGCAGTTATTGATGAGCATAGAAGCAATGCAGATGGACCCGAAATACTTTCCAGAACCCGAAAAGTTCGACCCAACGAGATTCCAAGGGAAGGGGCCGTTGCCCAACACGTACATGCCGTTCGGCGGAGGGCTTAACATGTGCCCTGGCAACCACTTCGCTCAAGCAATGGTGCTCGTCTTCATTCACAATGCCGTCACCAGATTCAAATGGGAACTGCTTCACGACTACGACGAGCAAGTGCTCGTGGACCCGATCCCGAGGCCCACTGGTGGCATTCCTGTTCGTCTTTACCAGCATCCATGTCAATTCCCAAATTAATTCTTAAAGGCTTGTTGACAGACAATGTAATAATAAAAGCTGAATGTTTGCGTTCTGATACCACGTTAAATTTCGGTGGGCAAATATTACGTGGGGTACACACATCGGTTCAAGCATATAAAGTTTTATCATAATTTTCGATGTGAGATAGCTGATAAAAAACTGAAAAGAGCAACAAACCAAGATTAAAAATACAAGAAAACCAAATCCATTCAAATCAATCCGAGTCTCATGCATTACAATCCAAGAAGAACAAACAAACAAACTTAAAATTTAGTTGAAACAAGGAAACCAAACAGAGGATATCTTTCTAAATTGTTCTACTTTTGATGAATCGGTCGTCCAAGATTGGCCACAATAAGGAGAAGACCAAGGACACAATCCAATAGGATCAATTACTTCACTTGAGTAACGTATTTCTTCTCTTTTAACCTTGGAATTATCTGCAAGCACTTCTTCACCGGTCTCAATAGCTCCCGCCCAAATCCTATCATCGTTGTGTAATAGCCAGCAAAATAGCTTGGCATTACAAGGATCTGGAGCCACCAATTGTCTGCATTTCCTCAACAATCCATCACTCCACAATGGAGTAATCAAACACTTGTGCTCTAGACACCACTCTCCCGTATCATAGTCCACTAACCTCCACACCCGCAACCTCCTTTCATTCTCACCACAGCACTCTATATCACCAAACTTGAGCGATTCCTCATGACCCAAATGAATCAGATTCATCCCCGTGTTGTCTAGTGTCCTATTCAATCCAATACTTGTTGGCATATCAATGCGCCCAAAGACTTCAGGGCTTTCGTACGGAGCATAAGTTGAAATAGCCCTACCCCCCCAATCAAACCAGTGCAAGATGCCCTTGCAAGCGAAGGGATCGGAAGAAAAGACACCTTTTGGGCAATCTATTGACTCCTTATACGTCCAGCTCTCTGTATCCGAAGAGAAGGTTATTATGATACATTTTGAGGAATCATCATCATAAAAACAAACAACTTTGTATGAAACATCGGTGGGATTGTCGCCTTGAGCACGCGTGGCAAAACCATACTTCAATCGAGTATATATAGGAACAGATGGCCGAGGAAGCTGCACATATTTCTTGGTGAGCGGGTTGGAGACATAGAGCTTAAAGTCGAACTGCTCTGTGTATAAAGAGTAAGGAACAGAGAGTATGAGTCCATTGCTGGAGGCGAAGATCTTGAAATCATGTATTCGGTATCGGGAAAAACGCAATACATGGTATAGTGAAGGTGGAGATTTATCAATATCAATATCAACGAGAGTGGATTTTTTTCTTGATCGCTTAATGCTCTGATGGGGAAACAAAATTCCCCATAGGTTCAAAGAAGACGATGATTCGGGGGAAGAACGGGCTGTTTGCATGTAAATTTGCCCGAATTTATGATCAGAGATGATTGAATGCCATCGCTTTGAGACACAATTGCATCTGAAAAGAGGTCTGACGTCCAATTTTACTAGAATCTCAACTATCAACTCTTCCAAAAGATCGTTCATGGCTGCTGTATGTTTTCAACCAATATGCAAATTAGTATCTTGGAAGAATGTTAAAACTACTGATCGAAAACAAACACAATCCATCCTAGAATTAATCAGATGAAACAATGAACAAACTATATAATATAATGAATCAACTTGCACAAGTACGTACCTGATCGATCGAAATCCACTCGTTGCAATCTTGTACGGTTTCTGGTCCGGAAACGAGAGAAAAGATTTTCTTTTCGAAATCACTATCTATAATCTTATCTTAATAACAAACCCAACCAATCGGAAATCTCTCACATATTGATCGTTGCTCTCCTCCTCGTGTTTCCATTGGAGTTCAATAAACTCTTCTAAAACCCTAGGGTAAGAAAGTGAACCGTATTTTGTCATAGCATTTATGCTTTTATATTAAAAGAAAACCCAGTTATGTGCCGATTTAGCTAAATAACTATATGTATTCCCGTACCTTATACGAGTTTTTCTTAAATAAAATATTTTCAAATATATTCATTATCCGAGAAAAATAATCATGTAAATGATTAAATATAAATTTTGAATAAATATTTAAAACATATCCTATATCATATCCAAAAATAAAAGATTGTTTAATAATAGGATTTTCTATTTTCTATTCTAAAAATATGGATGAATTTATCATATCTAAAAATGAAATATTATTTTAAAAAAAAGGTGATATGGTCCAATCGAAAAGTGACTCGTTTAATAATTTTTTTAACCTCCGCTTTAGGTTATAGTTATGATATCTTATGTCTTTGGTTCAGCTGTAACGGCCGATTTAAGCCTTCTGGTGCTTTCTGTTTTGTGTCAGACGCACGATAAATGTAATGGCATGCTCCTTTGAGATGGTTAATCAATCAATTACAATTTTCATCCAAATCTCGAAATATCTCTCGATCTCCTTCAAGTCACCAAAACCTTTCTAGATTGTGCCTTCTCAATTTGTGCTCAATCTACAGAATTTGGGACCCTAGCTTCAGATTTCTCCTCTTCGATCGCAGGATGCGCGGTTCATCCATGGAAAATTCTGGTCCGCAATAACCCCCAGATCCACCAGAAAATTCTTGGCAAATATGAACCCTCACCTTCAGCTTCATGTGAGGCAATTAAACCCTACCAACCTGGAAGAGGTTGCTCGCCTCGCCAAACTACACGAATCATCCATTGCCTTAGCACCACAAAAATACCAAAAAACCACAAATAATCTCACATCTCAGTCCAAAGCCACCTACTACAACTCAAACCACAAATCTCAGCCCATTTTACCAACCCCAAACACATTCAAACCAAATACCACTCGCCTTGCTTTACCTTCCCCCAATCCCATGTTTGAAAAAGTAACAAAGATATACACTGTGGAAGAAATGCTAGAACGCAAGAAGAAAGGGTTGTGTATGTATTATGACGAAAAAGAAACCCCCGAGCACTACATGAAACATAAGCGTTCACAAGTCTTCATGATGGAGGGAGAGATTGAGACCGATGATACTAGTGACTGTCAAATTTCTTTGGATCCAGACAATACAGAAGATCCATCAGAAGAGGAATGTCACACACCACAGATCTCTCTAAATGCTCTCAATGGTTCTTCTAGCTACAACTGTATGTTAGTGATGGGGCAGAGCAACAACAGGAAGATCCAGATACTAGTCAATCCAGGAAGCTCCCATAACTTCTTAAAATGGGAGACAACCAAGGAATTGGGCTGCAAACTGGAACCTGCCCCAAAGATGATGGTCACTGCAGCTTCGGGTCCTCAGTTGGATTCATCTTTTGTCTGCAAGAAGTTTTTATGGAAGATGCAAGGCACTGAATTTCAGGATGAAGTGCGAACACTGGATGTGGACTGTTGTGATCTAGTATTGGGTATTCAATGGCTCACTAAAGTTGGCCCAATTCTATGGGACTTCGTCAACATGACTATGGCCTTCAAAGTCAAGGGAGAGAAGCATGTTATTCGAGGTGCTCATTCCAACTGTAAGCTGGTTCGAGGCAGCATCATGAACAAAATTCTCAATGACAATCCATAGATTGCCTTCCTGCAAGCTTGTCAAGTGCATAATGATGAATCTCCCGAACCTCAACTACTTCACATTATTGTCAAAGAAGACTCCCCAAGCAAAGATATTGGTCTTCAAAAGCTGTTGCACGAGTTCAAAGACCTCTTTGCCGAACCTAGTGACTTACCTCCCTTTCGAGTAGGCTTCAATCACCAAATTCCCTTACAAGTGGGAGCCAATCCCATCAGCAAACGACCATACAGATACTCCTCCTTACAAAAGGATATCATTGAGCAAATGGTCCAGGATATGCTTACTCAGGGCATTATCCAGTATAGCACGAGTCCCTACGCTGCTCCAGTAGTACTTGTGAAAAAGAAAGATGGCAGTTGGCGAATGTGTGTCGACTTCAGGGGACTCAATCAACAAACAGTGAAAGATAAGTACCCTATACCCCTTTTGGAAGATCTCTTAGATGAGCTAGGGGGATCCAAGTACTTCTCCAAGCTTAATCTTCGGTCTGGCTTTCATCAATTGAGGATGGAACCTCATGATGTTTATAAAAAAGCTTTCAAAACTCATGTTGGACACTATGAATACTTGGTAATGCCTTTTGGCCTTACCAATGCACCTTGCACCTTCCAAAGTTTGATGAACCATGTGTTCCGGGAAGTTGCCAAAAAGTTTGTTTTGGTGTTCTTTGATGACATCCTGGTTTATAATGCTACATGGGAAGCACACCTAGAGCATCTACATACTGTATTCACTATTATGAGAGCACATAAACTCTACTTGAAGACATCCAAATGCACCTTTGGAGCCAAAGTCATTGAGTACTTGGGGCATGTTATTTCTGCGCATGGGCTTAGCACATACAAGAATAAAGTTAAAGCTGTCACTGAGTGGCCTGTTCCAATCAATCAAAAGCAGCTCAGAAGCTTCCTCAGATTGGCCAACTAATATAGAAGGTTCATCAAAGGGTATAGCCTCATTTTCAAACCCATCACTAACTTGCTTAAGAAATTAGAAGGGTTTCAGTGGGATCAAGACGCATCAGCATCTTTCCAAAACCTGAAACAAGCCTTCTCCTCTGCACCAGTGCTAGCCTTACCTTGATTTAACAAAACCTTTGTGGTTGAGACAAATGCTTCCAACTTGGGAATCGGAGCAGTTCTTATGCAAGAGAACCACCCTATCTGTTTCATCAGTAGAGCACTTGGGCAAGGCACCAGAAATTGTCAGTGTATGAAAAAGAACTCATGGTTGTGGTCTATGCTGTACAAAGCTAGAGTTCATATCTTACTCATCAGCATTTCATCATCAAACTGATCAGAAGAGTCTGAAGTATCTCTTAGAATAGAGAATTACCACACCTTTCCAACAAATGTGGTTATCTAAGCTCATGGGGTACTTCTATGAGATTCAATACAAACAGGGCAAGGATAATACAGTGGCTGATGCCTTATCTCGAGTGACTGGTGCCCAACTTCTACACATCACTCTATCCAATGCTCATCAAGGTTTTTATGACTCCATTAAAGCCTTATGGAATACAGATCCTGAGCTGCAACGAATCATTCAGGACTTGAAAACTGGTAAACATCCACATCCTCAGTACACTTTTGTCAACTATGAGCTCGCAAGAAAGGGAAAGCTTGTTATTGGCAATGACTCTTCAGTTAAGTTGCATATCTTCCAATGGATGCATGATTCCTCTCTCGGAGGACATTCAGGGAGGGACTCTACTTTGGCCAAGATCAAGAACTTATTCTACTGGAAGTAGGGATGTTCATGGGTCGACCCGTAAATTTTTTTACCTTTGACCCGCGACCCAACCCGCGACCCGACCCGTGGGTCTAACGGGTCGGGTCGCGGGTCGACCCGCTTGACCCGTTTGACTAAGTCAATCGGGTCAAAAGTAATTTTTTTTACCTAAAAAAATTAATTTTTAATATAAAAACATGTATTTTTAAAAAAAAACTCGTCGGGTTCACGGGTCGACCCGTAAATCCATCGATATTTTATTTATACATTAATAAAGTTATAAAAAATATATGTTTTTAAAAATATTGCGGGTCGCGTCGACCCGCGACCCGTAAAATAAAAAAATTCGACCCGCGACCCGACCCGCACGGGACGCGGTTCGACTCGCAACCCGCAAATTGCGGGTCGGGTCGGTGCGGGTCGCGGGCGACCCGACCCGTTGAACACCCCTAACTGGAAGGGGATGAGTAAAGAGGTGCATAATTATGTGAGGAATTGCAACATATGCCAGCACAACAAGAATGATTTATCAGCCAAACTAGGCCGCCTCCAACCCTTACCAATTCCCGAAGGAGTTTGGCAATTCATTAGCATGGATTTCATTGAAGGCCTTACACCTCCCCTTAACAAACATACTATCCTGGTTGTGGTCGATCGACTCAGTAAGAGTGCACACTTCCTAGCCCTTTCCCATCCATATACAGCCATAATGTAGCTCAACTGTTCTTAGATCGTGTGTTTAAGCTGCATGGGATGCCACAGTCAATCATAAGCGACAAGGATCCAGTTTTCATAAGTGAAGTATGGCAGGAATTGTTTCGAGTTCATGGAGTCAGCTTGAACATGTCAACCTCTTACCATCCTCAGACTGATGGCCAGACTGAAGCCACAAATAAAACACTCGAAACATACCTTAGGTGTATGACCTCTGATGCTCCACACACATGGAGCAAATGGCTACCACTTGCTGAATGGTGGTACAATACATCCTTCCATAGCTCAATTAAAACTTCCCCCTACGAGATTCTCTATGGCCAGCAGCCTCCTATCCACCTCCCTTATCTCCCAGGAGAAAGCAAGTCTCAAGTCATGGATAGGAGTCTTCAAAAGAGGGAAGAAATTATCAACATGCTCAAGTTTCACCTCCTTCGAGCACAAAATCGCGTGAAGCAGTATGCTGATAGCAAGAGATCTGAAAGAGAATTCAACATTGGAGACTCTGTATATTTAAAGTTGCAACCATATCGACAGAACACTCTCAAAGCCAAAATGCCACACAAACTGTCCCCCGGATTTTATGGTCCTTACTTGGTCATCGACAAGGTAGGAGTTGTTGCTTATAAACTACAGTTACTACCAAACGCAGCAATACATGATGTATTCCACGTGAGCCAGCTGAAAAAATGTGTCAACCCAACCTCCACATCATCTGGCTTACCACAATACCTGATAGATCACGAAAAGGTCAAGGAGCCAGAGGCTACACTGGAAAGAAAAGTGGTCAAGAGAGGTGCAGCTGCAGCAACGAAAGTTCTTTGTCAAGTGGAAGGGCTATATAGCTGAGCAAGCCACCTGGGAGTTTTACCAAGACTTCGTGGCCAAATTTCCTCATTTTTATTATTGAGGACAAGGATCTTTTGATCCGGGAAGTATTGTCATAACATTTATGCTTTTATATTAAAAGAAAGCCCGATTATGTGCCGGTTTAGCTAAATAATATCTTATGTCTTTGGTTTAGCTGTAACGGCTGGTTTAGGCCTTCTGACGCTTCCTGTTTTGTGTCAGACGCACGATATATGTAATGGCATGCTCCTTTAAGTTGGTTAATCAATCAATTACAATTTTCATCCAAATCTCAAAATATCTCTCGATCTCCTTCAAGTCACCAAAACCTCTCTAGATTGTGCCTTCTCAATTTGTGCTCAATCTATAGAATTTGGGACCCTAGCTCCAGATTTCTCAAAATCTCGGGTTAGGATTATCCTTGGCCACCAATTCCTGTCACATATTTCAACCAAAAAAAAGAAAGTGAACCGTATTAAATAAAAATGTTACAAGATAAATAATTTAAGTTTTTCGGAAAAAAAATAATTCAAAATTAACCCGAACCGTTAACTTTGATTAAAGAAGAAGAAGAAAAAGGGACATTAAAAATATAAAAATCAAATTAAACACATATATACCTGCGATATCTTAATTTTATCGGATTGCAAATTGGAGATTTTGATAAGTCGTCCCTGCTTCGTCCTCGTCAGTTGCCACAATGGAAGAGAAATTTGAAGCCAGGTTTTTTTTGAGGGGTAAGATAAGACTCATATCATTGGTTCAAGAGGAAGTCCATTTATTAACGTTTGCTGGAGATAAGACAAAGTAGTATTAGTTCAGCAACTTGATTCTTTAAATCTTGAACTTGTACCCAGCGTGGAGAGAGGCCCGACTTCAATTTACGCCTTATGGTTTGCCCACGCCTTATGGCTATGCATAAAGTCCAATGGAACAAGCCCCCAATTCTAAAAGGCCCCCATTTCTTACATATTTATTTTCATTTTTAGAATCATTAATTTTTAATAATCCGCTAATGGTTGGTTATTACATATCATGGGAGATTGAGGAAGGCCCAAATTGAATTTGGGGAATTGTGCTTTTTCTCGAATACATTTTTAGGGAGAATTAATTAAGTGTTAATGGTAGCCCATGTTGAAGTTGTATTTTTTTCCAGCCGTCAGAACGATTCTGGTCACACCTCATATTTAAAAAATAATATCAATTTTTATTATATTAATTTTATTCTATTAAATTCTTTTTTAACTATTTAAATTTATGCCTAACATCAAACAAATATCTATGTAGTATAACAATATCTTTTGAAACCTTCCTTATACAAGTATTTAAAATTAAGGATAAATATTTAAAATATTTTAAAATAAATATAAATCTTTTAGCATATATTGATTTTCTTTTATGATAAAAAAATTAAGGATAAATATTTCAAATGATTAAAATTAATAAAAATAGATAATAAAATATTTAATAGATATATTAAAATATTTGATAATCTCTACATTTACGTACATGAGAAGTAATAAAATATGAATAATAAAATATTTAATCTTATCCAATCTTTACTTTATCGAACCACAAAACAAGTTTGGTCCCATCTTAAATTAAATTAATTAAATTTGAAATATCTTATATAATTAAATTATCTTTATCTTTCATACTTTACATCTTATTTATTTAGTGAACAATTATTTATTAAATTCTTATCTCTTCCATATTTGAATATATAAATTTTTTATTCATATTTTATCTTCTTTTTATTAAATATCTATAAAATATCATCAAGGAAAAAGAGAAATGTAATTATTTTATCTTAATAATATGTCTTTATTCTCAATATTAAATTTAATCATCTATATGGATTAAAAAACGATACATTCGACTAGAAATAAATTACTAAGAGCAATAAATTACTTATATTATATTTTTATTTTTTAATATCATATTTATAATGTATATAAAATTTTGAAATGTAGTCATATATGGTGTGATGGGTACAAACTACAACTAGTTAAGCTAATTTTTAAAGAAAACATTTTGATTTATTGATAATTTCACACCCCATTTTTCACTGTGCAACTTCAACCTCCTTATTTTATTTGAGGAACTGTGGGGTAGTCCGGATCCTCTATTGCAATAGCTGCTACTAATCCTGCTCCACCAATAGTAGATTTCCACCTGTCAAGTTATTTAGTGATTTATAAGCTCAATTAAATTACAGAAATTAACAAAAAAAAGGAGTAATTTGGAACCAAAAAAAAAAAAAAAAAGAGGAGTAATTTAATTATCCTCTCCGTATAACAACAGAACCGTTTCTGAGTCTCCAGCACTCGTCCTCCGCCGGCCAAGTTGCATATCTCCTCCTCCTGGCCTCCACCTCTCCAGCGCCCTCTCGATCCCTCTCCAACCTCCCTTCCTGCCGCCGCCTCTCCCTCCGCTCCAACTCCTTCTCCGGCCCCTTCCCTCCCTTCTCCAACCTCACCTTCCTCTAATCCCTAACCCTCGCCTCCAAATCCTTCTCCGGTCCCTTACCCGTCGCCAACCTCTGAATCCGTCTTCTCGAACCTCTTCAATTTCTGAATCTCTCCTTTCCTATAGTTCTTTGCCTTCAATTTTGAGAATTTTAATTACTAATTGTAGATACTGAAATGGCTGCTCACCGCAAATCGTCTGTTTGATTCTATGATACAGTCCTTTATGGCTCCGGTGGCAACTCGGTCACTTCCCACCTACGCTATTCAAGCCGAATTCATCAATTCACACCTGCGTTATTCAAGCCGAATTCATCAAGTCCTCATCCTTTCTCTGACTGTCCCTATCTCTCGCTTGATTTAATTTGATTGATTTGGAGGCAATTCAATTCAATTGAATTCTGACCTAATAATCTGCCTTACTGTAATTGATGCATTGAGTTAATTTGATTGATTTGGAGCAACAAGTAGCCTTGATGAGTTTTTCTTGGATTTTTTTGCCAATATACAAATGATTAGGTAGGATCTAGTTAAGAGAATTATGAAGTTTTATCAAATTCTGAATTTCCAACAGGGTGATATTGGAGGCTGATTGCAAAATGTAGTTTGTGAGACACCAGAATAAAAAATTTTGGTCGGTAGTGATGAGATTAATAATATCTCAATTAACCATTTGCTAAGTTGTATTTGTTAGTGTGCTGGATTAATAATATCATGCTCAATGGTGTACAGACTTGTCTTAGTGAGTAATAGAAAAGAATGTTTCATTCTTGAAAGAACTACAACTGAACAAGACTTTGAGCAGTCATGGCAATTGTATCCTACTAGCAAACAAAAAGATTGTTTCTAACCACCTAACCAACTCAGCACATTGAAGGACTAACTATCATATCAAAAAATGTACACTTCTGATATCAGAAAAAGAAATCACAGCGTAAATGCAATCATTTCCCTCTCAAATCCACATCATCATATTTGAGATTCATAAACTCTTCAATTGTACTCAAAAGAAAACTACAGATATACTGGTGTTCTTATTAAAAAAAAGCTATCCAGTAACATAATAACAACTTCAATTAAAGCAAAAGGATGTTCAATTCTTAGAAAATTAACAAAACGGATTCAAATCAAATGATGCTCTATTCTCAGCATATCAACAAAAGGGAGTTCTCTCCATGTGACTTCATGTGGTTGGTGTACAGCTCATCAACTTACTTGAACGAAGGCACTTGCTTAACATCTGCTAAAAGAGAAATATAAAATTAGAAGATATAAAATATTAATAAAAATACCTCACGTATAAAAAAGAGAAATTTTGCATAATAGCTATACAAACCTGTTATTTTCGAGTCAATATACACTTGATTGATAAGTTTCAATTAAAGCTTAATGTATCATCCAAATTAACCATTGAAGAGTATGCATTTGTATAAATCAGTAGCTACTTAACAAATATCATCTAAACATAAGTACTACACCAACTTGCTAATAGGATGCAAATAAGCTATTTATTTTTTAGTCCAACCTGAGGCACTTCGATGCTAGTTAGTAACGCCATAAAACTAGGTTGCAATTGTTGATTCAGCTGATAATATTCAACAGTTGACTGTTGTGAAGTACTCCCATCACATTGAAGAACTTCGGCCTCCTGCAACATAGGATTAAGAGTTAACTTATTAAAAATTAATAGTTTGTGTAAAATTATTATAAAGTATCATCATACCCGTCCAAGATTGGAGGAGACTATTTGTTGCTCCACATGACTATCAACAAAACACAATGAATCACTCTCTGGTGGTGTGATGTGCTTAGGCTTCTTGTTTCTTTTTCCTGCTTTGCTAAGACCACTTTGGAGTCGTTGACTATTTCGACTTCTAAACTTTGGCTTCAATTTCAAACCTTGAACCGTCTCCATCACCCCATTGGGATTTGTAGGCATATCTTGTCTTTTTGTGGCATCACTTTCTGCTGTATTTATGTTTTGCAAGGTACACTTTTGAGGCTTTTTTGTTGAGCTCAAATTAAGTTCTCTCAATACGTTAAGGAGGCCCTCTTTTGCACGTATATATCCATCTTCAAATGCAATAGCTCTAGTGGTCAAACGAGTGAATACACGATACAAGTCTTTGTATTGAGCTCCCATCGTTGTTTTAGGATCCTTATCAGCATCTAGAGTCTCACTAGTAGCTCCAACGCTTCCTTTTTTAGCAGCTTTTGTCCATCTTCTCAAAATATACTTGCTAGGAATTTCTGGGACCTCTCTAAAGGAAAAAACTTTTAGTATATGACTGCATAACAAACCAGCAAATTCAAACCTCCTACAAGTACAAGATACACTCTTTTGTGCGTCTTCATAAGAGACAACATAACTGCGATTCTTGTGAGGATGTGTGACCTTGTATTTCATGTGTGCTTCCACCATCTCGCCAGAAATTTCAATATGACAATCATGACCCTTGGAAAATGCTTCCTGAAACATCAAATAAACCTCAGGTGTATAGACACTCGCAGCATGCTTCAAAATTGCTATTGGGACAGGCAACGCTATCTTACTTTGGCTAGCCTTAAAATCTGCTACCATCTCATCATAACGGCGATCATTAAGTAACCGCTGAAAGTGTACAAAAAATCTTCTCAAGTCATATGTATAGCTCACATACTTCTTGATGAGACTATTCATGCTTTCACTACGTTGCGTAGTGCTCATATCCGCACAGAATGTATCTCTCCCATAAACTAATGCCCACTTTTCTTTGATTTTTAACATTCTCTTCAGCCAATCATTATCTTGCAATTGATACTTATCAAGCATCTCACTCCAAGCTTCCAAAAAATCATCCTCATGCTCATAATCATAAATGCAATTGCTGAAGTCTCTGGCAAAGTCTTTATGCCTTTTAAAAACATCATTCAAGTGAATTGCTGCATTTTGAAATATATGCCATATACAAAGTCTATGATAAGTCTGAGGCCACTGAGAAGCAAGTGCTTTTGCCATTGCAGCATCTTGATCTGTCAACATAGTCTGAGGTAATTTTCCACCCATAGCCCTTGAAAAAGTATCAAACAACCAAATAAATGAGTCTGCTGTCTCATCATACAATAACGCAGCACCAAAGATGGTAGATTACTTGTGGTGATTCACTCCAACAAATAAGGCAATTGGTCGACCATCCTTATGCTTGCGATACGTAGTATCAAAACAAACCACATCACCAAAATCCTCGTAGTCTGCCATCATTCTTGCATCCGCCCAAAATATATTTGTTATCAAATCATCATCATCCACCTGAATAGCATAAAAGAAAGCCGAGTCCTCTTCCTTCATACTTTGCAAGTATTCTAGAACACCGCCTGTATCACCCGAAGCCATTTCCAAACTGCGCTTGCTGCACAAATAATTCTTCACATCCACCTTCGAAAATCCAAGTCTTTCGCTGCCTCATGCTTGCCTAGCCATGAACTCGTAAGTATTTCTTGGAGCAATGCCCGAATCATCAGCCATGTCTACTTGCAATGCTTGAGGCTTTGTGATTTTTCGGTGTGATCTATATAGATGAGTCTTTCTTGGACTAGCCAAAGCGTGATTGTGCTTTGCAATGAACTTTTCAACTCGATGCTTGCTTGTATAGCGACAATTAATTTTCATCATAGCTTTACAATCAAATCTTGTCTCAGGACGGTGAGCTCTGTAGACATTATCTCTTTTATCTTTTCCTCGTTTACCTTCGCAAGAGCAAACAAATACTCTTTCTATCAATATCTCGTTCACACGATGACATGAACTTCTTCGAACAAAGAAGCCAACAACCAAAGCATGTGCATTGTAAAACTCAAAGGCTGCCTCTTCAGTTTCAAACTCCATATCAACTTTAGGAATAAGATCTTCCGATATCTTTGAATGGAGTCCTTCCATCGTTTCATTATCAACCTCTAAATTTTTTGGATCTTCATCTTGTTGAATTTGTGTTTCATTATTATCATCAAAAAATTCCGGATCTTCATCTTCCTCTAAGTCCAAACAACGACGAGTGTCCATACCCTTTAAAAAAAATTAAACACTACTTATATCGTACTAATATAAAGAATATATACAATAGACTTCAAATTACCATGAACACATTACAGTATGTAGTACAATATGAACAAAAAAGCACTAATGGCTTATCTACGTTAACTATGCTGAACTAAAAAGCATAAAAATATGGGAGAGCAAACAATTATATAGTAAAAGTAATACTCCTATTTTTGTTCATGTTAAACGATAAGAATCTAGTGAAAGCACCGTAAACCCTAAACAATAAAATTAATGGGATCTTAATCTTGTTATTGAATGTTGACCTAATTGATGGGGCTTAATCTAGTCAAAGCACCGTACACACAACAATAAAATTATAGGGGGCTTAATCTGATTATTGAATGTTGACCTAATTAATGGGGCTTAATCTAATGAAAGCACCGTACACACAAAACACTAAAATTATGGAGGCTTATTGATTGAATGTTAAACGAGAGTTTGAGCAAAATTAAAACAAACCTCAATCGCCTGCAAATAGGGTAATGGTGTATTGTAATCTGCAGAAAGCCTCTTCTCTTTTTCAGTACCAAATAATACCCTAAAACAGAATAATGATACTGATGATAAATATTTTTTATTTAATTTCTGTAATTTAAGTAAACTTATAAATCACTAAATGACTTGACACGTGGAAATCTACCATTGGTGGAGCAGCATTAGTAGCAGCCCATGCCATAGAGGATCTCAACTGTCTGTGGGGGGGATTGTGAGCATCTTCTCCTAACTGAATTGTGATTTTTTAATTTCAAATCTACCTAATACATTATAAAGCCATGTATGTTGAAAAATTTGCGCAACGTGGCATTACTTAAATAAAATAATGTCAAGATTTTTAATAATAACTTGTATTATTCTTTCTATACACCCAATGTTTTATATTATAATAACTTGATCTATATATTTGTTGATACTTTATATATTAATTTTATGCATATCTTTTAGCAAAATTTGATCTATATGCTAATATTTTTTATATTAGTTTTATACATAATAAATTTTCTTTTATCTTTTAACAAATGCTATAGTCCAAGTATATAATTTTTTTTATCTATATCTTGATATTTTGCAATATACAGAGTAATAAATTATTGATAGAATATATGATATATTTTAGTATACAACGATATATCTACCTAAATTTTAATAAATTAACGTCAAAAACTATTTAATAAGTTATAATATCCTCACTAGATATTCTACCATAATTATCTTTAATTTATAGCATTATATTATTTTTGTTTTTTCTTTATGTTATCTTTAATACCAATTTTTATATTAATGTTCTCCATTTTTAATAAAAATTATTTTACTCATTGCAAAGTAAAAGATAAGAGCTCAAATACATAACCTTATTAATATTTTATAAAAAAATTGCTTGTTTTATGCATATTAATATCTTAACAAAAAATATTTAAAATTTCAATTCAAGTAAAATTAACATTTTAAAAAATTTAATCAAAATATGGGGCAAGTGATGTCCATGTTTTTAGCTTAGTTGTAGAGCGTTTTTTAGATTGTTTAATTGTGTTTTTGTGTTAGTTTTGTGTCTTTTGGTCTAGTTTGCATATTTTATAAAAAAGTATGGAAACTATGCCAGTTTTGTGTTTTTATATAGGTTTTGAAGCACGTTTGAAAACATTTGGAGACATCAAGATGGAGGAGTGTAAGAGGAGCATGGCGGGAAAGAAGAGATGAAGATGTTAGAATAAACTCCGAAGAAATCCAAAAGAAGAGTGAAGATTCAAAGGAAAACGAGACCATATTAGACTCGTTATTGACCTTGGAGGGGTCGGTACTGAGGCATTCAGAAGATAAAGGTTTAGTAAAGTTTTGAAGTGTCTACCGACCCTGACGGGGGTCGTTACCAAGGTCCCCGTGTCGTTAGAACGTAGCCAACTTAGTGCTTTTAATGATTTTATCCCGAGATCCTTTAGTATAAATACTCTTGTTTTTAGACAACCTGAGAGGCTCTCTCTCTCTCTCTCTCTCTCTCTCTCTTTCTCTCTCTCCCTATTTTAAGTTTAGAAGTATGGTTTAAAGGTTGAGGAGAGAAGTTTGATGCTTGGAGCCCAAGAAAGAAAATTGTTGGAGTTTCTCTTGTGTTCTAAGTTGTATTATAAGACAAGTTTGTTTTGAATCAAGTAAAATTCAGTTTTTTAATACAAGTTATGTTTTCCTTTAATTACTTTGTTTTTTTTTTTTCCAATTATAAGTGAGTAGTCTCTTATTCTATGATTGGGGGTTAGAAACCCAATATGATTATGCATGAATGATGATTTGATTGAATGAATTGAATGCCTATTATCTATTTTCTACTTGTTTGTGCTTATGCTTTGACGAAAGTTGAAGTAATTCGTGTTTGTGACTTAATCGAAAGAGAAAGTTATAAACTTGAATAGTGATAAAGTTTGATAACGAAAGTTGAAAACTTTGGATTAAAATAACTAGATTAAGTAGAATTGATTTATGAAAGTTCGTTGATTTGCTTGTATTCAACGAAAGTTGATAACCTTATGCTAAATGCATGATTTTTATAATTCATATTATTTAGACTGCATGATTGTGTTGTGGTGGAACCTTGTCATAGAATTTTCTCTTACTTGTTAGTCGAATTTTAATCCCTAGTTACCTCGTTACCGAGCTCCCTAGGGGTACTGAGCCTACAATTTTCCATACTAGTTTATTTTTGTTCGTTCTCAGTTATACCTCATTACCGACCTTGACAAGGGTACGGAGCTATTCAGTGCTTTGACTGGTTGATTTGCTTTACTTTGTTTCGTATCTTGCTTTGTTTTGTTTGTTCTCTCGCATTTTAGTTTAGTAATTAGACACAACCTCGCTTCTTGTGGACGGTCTTGACTCTGCTGTACTCAGTGGGGTTCTTGACTATAAATTTATTTGTTGGTCAAGTAAATCACTATCAACAACAAGATCTCAACAAATAATAAAAATAATTTTTAAATATATTTAATTAAAACATGTGGCACGATCTTAAAGTTTTTTTTATAAATCGCATAATTTTATTGTTATATTGTATACAACTACAAGTATTTTAAAATTTATATTAATATCATAAAGCTTTATATTCTTTAGTAAAACCATCCCGTGAATTTCACAAGACTTCAAAGAGTTCTAATTTAATACGGAGTATCATAAAGAATTTAAGCATTTTTAATAAAAATATTTCTTATAGCTAAAAATTTAATAAGCCTGCTAGAAGTTTATTGTAATAAGCTTGCTAGAAATATTTCTAATAATCGATAAAAATATTTACTTTGTTAAAAATGTTTGGTGTAGATATTTCTCGTGTTCATTTTCCCTACTTTTTTTTAAAGTTTTCTTGCATGTTTTATCATTTTTTTTAGGAATGACTTTTTTTTATTTTTCACTTCTTGCTTTCATTTGTATTTTTTCATTGTAGTTGTAATTATCATTTAAAATTAGATCTAATAAATTAATAATTGAAGACCTAATTAATGTATACAACATAAGAATGATTAACAAATAGTCCTAAAATTAGTATTTTAAGAGCCCTATTTTGTCACTTTATTCTCGGTTTTCTAGCTTTTGTAGCTTTGATATAATGCTAAAATTCTAAAAAAAATTAATAGCCCTTGTTTAAAATATAAATTAAACATTTATTTTAATGAATTTTAGCTTAATTACTTAGATTTCATTTTATTCGTCGAACAGGGCCCTAATGTTCATTGGACAGTCTTGGGTTTGCCTATGTGAGAAAATCAAAAGACACTAATATGATGGGCACGTACTACAAAAAAACGCAGATCTAGCGACCATATTTGACGACCAATATGATCGCTAAATCGATTTAGCGACTATATTCTGGCCGCCAAACATGGTCGCTAAAAGGCAGGACGCTAACAAGGCAGCGACCGCATGGTCCCTACTGCAAACGACCACAACGACCACCTGGTCGCTATATAAAGCGACCAGGTGGTCGCTATATAGCGTCCATGGATGCCAATGGTCGCCACTAATATGGCGACCGATTTGCGACCATAACGACCAAGCTGGTCGCCAAATTCCGCGACCAGTTGGTTGCCAACGGTCGCCCAATACAGCGACCAACTGGTCGCTAAAATAAAAAAAATACGCACGAGCCTGCGCTTTCTTTGTACGTAAAGAGCACAATTGTGCGCATATAGGTGCACGGGTGTTCAAAATTTAGCGACCATATGGTCACAAATATTTATTTAATAAAAAATAAAAAAAATTGCGCTTTATTAATATTAATTTAGATTAATTTAAAAATATTTGAATTGCAGAAACGAAAATATTTACAAAATTATTTACAAAATTAATTACAAAAATGTTTAAGCTAAACTAGATAGTTGGTTCCGTAGGGGTTGGCCGGATCACTCCCTTCGGGACCCACCCAGCTATAGGTCGAATCCTTGTTGCATCCGGGCCATGAACTCCTCGAGCCGAGCGACCCTACTACGCAAGTCCGTCACTTCAGCCGTAAGCTCGGTGTTGCGCTGCGTCAAATACTCTACCCGAGGAGGTTCCCGACGCGACGCCGTCAATTGCGACCCGTAGAACTCGGAGGTGGCGTTGCCAAGCCCGAAGATAGCGCCGCCCGGGCCCACCCCTCCCGCGTTTGTCAAAAAGGCATCGCACTCGTCTTGAACGAACGAAGTGGTGCCCGACTCTGAGGACCCCTGGGAGAGGATCTCCTGGGTCCGAGCCTAAAAAAATACATAATAATATAAATAAAAATAATAGAAAACGAAATTAAATAAGATATGAAATAAGTGAATACTTACAGCGATCTGGGCAGATCGGTCGTCGATAAAATGCCGGTCAAGGCCTTGCGTGTGCGTCTCGATGAGAAGCTCGAGAGGCGTAATCGGACAACCTCGTTGGGTTTCCTACGAATGATTAACAATTATTAATAATTATTAAAAGTATATTAACTTATTATAAATAAATCTAAAGTAAAATACATAAATTTAAAGTAAAATAACGTACCAATCGTTGCATGGTATCGAGGTGGGACCTCGAACCGCTACTGTGGTTCGCCAGATTAGTATGACAGATTCTCTTCTGACGCTCACACTTGGCCTTGTACTCGGGCGTGTTCCAATACGCCACCAAAAGGTCCCAAGCGGCGGAGTTGATCCAGTTCGGCTTCTTCCCCGCCTGACGACTCTTCCCAACCTTGTCGTCGTATCGCTTCTTGGCGATCTTCTCCCACAATAACCGGACCGTCTCGACGTCCATACCTGGTTTGGTGGGATCCCATCGGAAGTTTGTCTAAATAAAATCGAAAACAAAATATAAAATCAAATATATTAGTCGATAAATACGAAATTTGTAAAACTTAATGCGAAATAAAATAAAATTACACTCCAAGTCTCAAACCATCGAGCCTTTGATGCGGCGGTGGCAAAGTCGAACTCCGACACCCTGTCGTTGGGTTGGCCTGTAATGATGTGCGTGGACCACCGCGACACCATTCCCAACGGCTGCAACCTGCGAGATTTCGTAAAACGTGTTATAACATGTTTTTAATATATACAAATTTAAAATAAATTGAGTTTCGTGTGGTACGTACCTCTCTCCGCGGATGGACAGGTCCCATACACGGTTGGGATCGAGCCCATTGCTCGATCCAGGCGAGGGCGTTGGAGTAGGGGTCGTGGACCCCTCTGCGAGGCAACCTCGTCATCGGACAAGTGAGGTATGTCCGTGCGGGTCGCCTCGGAATCATGCTCCTCCTCGTCCGGAAGAGGAGCTCGTGCACGACGTCCTCCTCCTCCTGACATACTAAAACAACAACATTAACAATAATTACAACCACAACATCAATAACAACTTAAACAACAACATCAAAACTCAACTTCAATAACAACATTATCAACAACAACAACAACAACTTAAACATCATCAACAACATCATAAACAACAACTTAAACAACAACAACAACAACATCAACATCAACAAACAAACTCAACCACAACAACAACACCATGAACAACAAAAACAACAAAACTCAACTTCAACAACTACAACATCAACAACATTAACAACATCAACAACTGCAACATCAACAACTTAATCATCATCATCAACAACAACAATAATAACTTTAACGACAACAACAATCAAATTCAACCAAATTCAATCCAAGTTCAATGCAAATATTCAACCAAATTCAAACCAAAAATCAACCCTAAACCAACCTAAATTCAATAAAAAATCAACACGTTACGGGTTCTAACCTTAAACGGCGCGGGAGGAGGAGCGGTTCGGCGCGGGAGGGCGCACGAGGCGGCGCGGGTGGGCGCTGGAGGCGGCGCAGCTCGGCACGGGAGGCGGCGCGGGAGGGCGCTTGAGGCTCAGCACAGCGCGCGAGGACGACGCCGGATGAGGACGGAGGAGGCGCGGAGGCGCGACGCGGAGGAGGGGTAGGCGCGGAGGAGGAGAGAGGAGGCGCGGAGGAGGAGGGCGGCGGCGCGGAGGAGGAGGGAGGCGGCGGCGTGGGAGGCGGCGGAGGGAGGAGCCGGCAAAGAGGGGAAAAGAGGAGGCAGAGGGAGGAGGCGCGAGGGAGGACGACACGGAGGAGAGGGCGACGGCGCAGAGAAGAGGGCGACAGTGCATAAGAAAACATCACGTTCTTCAATTCAAATTCAGTTCCCCAGTTTCATGTAGAGCTTTTATTAACTCGGGTGTCCAGATCTTTCTTCTCCCAACTCTGTGTTTCCAACTCAAAATGCTTGTGCAATTCAGAGTACTGTAAATGCATAAAATGCTTGTTCATAGCATTATTTACAATAGGAACAAGCTTCGCAATGTGAGTGCATTTAAGATAGGAAGATGCAGCTGATATAAAAGTAAGAATCTTACAGCTGTTTTAGGACTTCTTAGGTTTCCATCTTCAGAATCAGATACGGGTGCAACCTTGTGTCTGGAAGATGCACAAATGTCTACATCATTTCCATTCAATTTTGTTAGTACTTTTATCAACATTAATACTCAATTATTTGAATCTAAAATAGAAAACAAAACAAATGGGAATAAATTATAGCAAAATGTCAAGTGTGATTTATACCAAATGAGAATAAACTGAAACAGAAGAAGTAATTTGCAGAACAGATTGAATCGGTCGGTGGTGTGGTTCCATTGAGCCTTCTCTGGTTAGATCGTTGTTGCTCATTTCCACATTGTTGCATTTTTTTTAAGTTTGCATTATTATTACCAAATACAGCTACATCACTTGAAATAGTGATAATACCAACAAACTCACCATCTCCATACAATGGGCTCTTATTCACCATCGCCATAAATATCTCACCAGATTGCCTTTTAAAGGGAAACTGATCGGGCCATGACTGACCCAAAAGCACTATTCCCTGATTCTTTCAAAGCTAGGAACAAACTGTTTGTCAATGAGAAAGTCCAAAGCACTCCTGCGAACCACTTCATAGTCTTTTCATCCGTAAAGCTTCTCTACAACACAGATCTTGTAAACAACTTTGGAGAGAGTTTTAATGGCTCATTCCATAGAGCATCATGAGATTTGCAGCAAGAACAAAAATAAAAAAAAAGAAGGAAAATTCCGGTTGGTACCCTCGAGTTTTTGACTTTTTCGAGTGGTGCCCTGAAAAAAAACTTATTCCGAGTGGTACCCCTGAACTTTTGCAAAAGTCTGGCTAGTGCCCTTACTTGTAAATTTTCGTTAGTTTATAACTAAATTAGTACGTTTTCTAATGAAAAAATATGTTTTTCATTTAATTAAATTAAAATTGTGTTTTAATTTAATAACAATGTAAATAAAGCATATAAAAATATTAAAATAAAATTTATATTTTATATATTTTTCAAGTAGATTTTATGTTGTATACTCCAAAATTTTTAAGTTAAGACCAAAAATATTATAATATTTATATTGAAATAAATATATCGCAAGATTAACATTTTCCATGTAGATTTTATATAGTCATTTTTACAATTTTTAAAAAATTGATAGAAATTAAAATTTTTAATTTAACTTGAGAGTAACATAATGAAAGTTCTATTAGTTTTTATTAAAAAAAATCAAAACTATTACATAAAACCTACATGACAAATTTTAATTATATAATATATTTATTTTAATGTAAATATTGTAATATTTTTTTAAACTTAAAAATTTTAATTATACAAAATACAATCTACTTGACAAATATATATAAAATATATTTAATTTAATATTTTTTATGACTTATTTTAATTGTTATTAAAATAAAATTGTGTTTTCATTTAATTAAATACAAAAAATATATTTTTGTATATTAGAAAACATAATAATTTAGTTATAAACTAACGAAAGTTTACAAGTAAGGGCACTAGCCGGACTTTTGCAAGAGTTCAAGGGTACCACTCGGAATAAGTTTTTTTTCAGGGCACCACTCGGAAAAGCCAAAAACTCGAGGGTACCAACCAGAATTTCCAAAAAAAGAATTACATAGATAATGAATAATATCCAAAAGAAGTCCAATTGGTGCACAAAAAGGATCAAATCGTACATAAATCCATGATAAGTAAACCAAGCTAACCATTTCCCGTAGTTAACTGAGAACTAATCTGTACGTCAAAAAGAGAACTAACTATGGCTGTACTAACCTAATACTCCCTCCGTTTCAAAATAGTTGTTCATACATAAATTTGCACATATATTAAGGAAAAAAAATTCTCCCAAAATTCTCCATATTAAATGGTACTATTACTCCTAAAAGTTGCTTTGGAAAAAGTGTATATAATCAAAGTGATGTAATTATTAGGGGTATAAGTGGAAAAAATTCACATATGAACATCTATTGTGAAACAAAAAAAATAGTCTTTAAGAACAACTATTATGAAACGGAGGGAGTACTATTTTTCTACCAATGAACTACTTCCCTACACATCGATTGAACCCCAAAATCTTTTCATTTTTCAGTCAAGGAAAGGATGCCTACAAAAATGAATGTGTTAGCAAAACCAAGAGCAGTAAACTCAGTCAATCTGTCCTTCCTCCACATAATATACATTGCAAGGAGTGCTATAAGGAATAAAAAACGGTCAATCAGTCCTTGCATGTAAGAGATGCCCACTTGCATATTACAACAGTAATAATTTGCCAAGCATTTCAACAAACATCTTCACTACATCCTCATCCCTAGATTATATTTTTTTTACATTTCAAGCCTTAAAAGTGACTGTCACTACTCATCATCATTCTAGAGATGTTGAATAATTGAAATAGTTAATTAACCAATTTGGAACAAAATCATATGTCGAATTTACTGAATTAAGATGCACAAACAATATTCTGTAAATTAGTCACAAAGAATTAGTAGAAAACCAGTTGCCATGCAAGTATTTTACATGAACATAGATGAGAATAGAGATAAAAACCAGACTAACTTCATCATCGGCTCCACATCTTCCAGTTTGATATTTGAAACCACCCTCCAATTCAATTGAGAACGATAAGTTCAAACTGCTAAATTTTGCAAACGAATTTGTAGACTCTGACGAGGCGGAGAAGATTTGTCGACGGTGTCCTGATTGGCTCTCTGGTTCTGACGAGGCGGAGAAGATTTGCCGGCGATGAAGAATTCTTTCTCCCGAGTCCATCGTTCTGTCCTGATTGGCTCTTTGGTCCTGACGAGGCAGAGAAGATATTGCGGTGGTAAAGAATTCTCTCTCTTCTCCGCTGAATCTCTCAATTGGGATAAATGGCAATTTGGTAAATTTGTCTACATGGGTGTGGTTTGTTTGGATATGCACTATTTCTTAAGTTTTTAGCATAACATCTCACACACTTTTATAATAGTAATGATAATGATATGCTGAATTGGTGCGGAATTTACCACATACTTTTTTTAGCGACCATGTGGTCGTATTTTTGGCGGGATTTCACCCGCCAAAATTGATGTTGCCCGCCAGAACATATGGTCCATATTAGTGACCATATGGTCTCTATATGGCGCGACCATATGGTCGTCGTAAATCTAGTGTCCATTCGGTCGCTATAAATGGAGACCATATGGACTCTATTTTTAGCGACCGGATGGACGCTAAATGTAGCGGGAGATTTGTCCGCGCTATTTATTGCGACCAAGTTGCTCTGAAGACCACGTGGTCGCCAATCGTAGCGACCATATGATCGCTATCTTTTTATTTTATTTTTTCCACCAGTTTCGACGTCCAGATTAACGACCACATGCGACCATATGGTCGCCAATTAGCGACCATATGCCATGGTCGTTAAATCTTACAAATCTTGTAGTGGTGGGTGATGATGTGAGCTCTTTTTACTGTTGAATGTACAGATTATTGGAGAACACTTTATTTTTTTCATAAACCCTAAATTTTATAAAGTACAAAACTAAAACAAATACCTAACAAGTCGGTTCTTCTGAGACCACAAATTATCGGCGTCCAATTTCTCTTCTCTAGAAGCAAACAACGAGGATAAAATAGAGGTCTAGATTTCTTTCTCCATTGTGCAATCGAATAAAAATTAAGATGAGAGACGTAAATAAAAATGTACTCAATTTGATTTTTTAGATTATTAATTTCCCTTTTTCTTTTCTTAATCAAAGTCAACGATTACAGTTTTTTTTTTTGGTGGGCTGGGCCCTCGCCCAGTTCGACACTTTGTGCCTACGTCTGGACCGGAATGTGGTTGGACCCCGTAAGGGGTGTTGCTCCTCCCAAGCCTCTCTGCTGCCCAGTTATTTTTTTTTGATAATACGATTACAATTAACTTTAACGGATTTGGGCATGAAACAAAATTAAAACAACCATAGAGATACCAAGTGACTATTGTCAAACTTTAGTATACATTGCGAATTAAGTCATACCCTTGGATTACCACGTGAAATATCCGTAAAAATAAGTAATTTTTTTAGTAGGAAAAGCTTCAAAATACCGAACAAGCTTGGTAAGACGAGAGACCGAGACGAAGCTTGGAAGTCGGACAACCGGAATGAAAGCAAACAACAACCCAAGCTAAAACAAACAACATGAACAAATGGGTAGGCTTAAAAACGGGAGAGTATGGCACTTCCGTAGTTAGAAACCAAGGCGTATAGTGCCGCCGGATAGCAAGTTAAAGTCCACACGACCAAACTCTAGCCGGAACCACAACTCGACCCAACGCAACATCCACATACTCATGAGCTTAGGAAAGAGCATGCAAGACCAAACAAACAAACAAACAAACAAACATACACAAACAAACAAACAAACAAACAAACAAACAAACAAACACATATATGGGCTAAAGCCCATAAGATGGATCAAATGGACAAGGCCTAAAAGCCCACAAGAGCATACACAAAGCCAAGAGTCAAAAGCTAATCTCATGAAAGCAAAGCTCTTAAAGAGCCACGTAGGCCACAAAAAAATTATGGGACAAGAGCATAGTCGAATATCAACGGCATCATGGAGAAATGAGAGCCACAAAGCCCCACAGGAACACATCGACATTTTATGAAGAAATCTGAACTGAAAAAATCCGATCTCAACTCCCGGCCAGCGACGACAAACGGAGCACGGAGGAAAACAAATGAAATTTTCCAAACTCTCATCAAACACCATAAAAAACTAGCGGCAGCTCAACCGAGACACAAAAACGCGATCGCACAAACATGACAGAAGGTCTAGCTCAACAAACGAGAAAGACTGGGAATACAGCCACAGTTACATACCAGTTTTTTTCAAAGAGCTGAAACTAAAAGAGATATTAACGGGACATGAGCAATCTTCAGAAGCAAATTCTCTCGACTTTTAAACAAGATACACACAAACCATAATCAATCCGGCTTTCTCAGCGATGGATTGATAAAGTCGATAGCAAATCTCAGCCTCCTTGGCTAAAAGAGATTGATAGAAGGAAACATTATCTTGATCTAAGTTCTGATTTCTATCTCTTCAACTTACCTACACATTTTTTTCCTTACACCTAGTATTTCTTTTCACCAAAAAGCATAGTATATTTTTTTAAGAAAAAACAATTTACAATCTAAAAAAAAAGATGCATCTATCAGCCTTTAAATAGGGGTATAATAGCATATTAGTTGGGAATTATGTTTTAATAACATGGGTAATCTCTAGCACTCCCCCACCCACCCATTTGTGAGTTGACTCGGTCAACATATGGGTGATTTTGGTAAATAGCTTTTAAATAGGGGTATAATAGCATATTAGTTTGAAATTATATTTTAATAGCATAGGTAGCCCCTAACACATCCCCTCCCCCCACCCATTTGTGAGTTGACTCGGTAAACCGAGTTAACTCGGTTGTTGACCATCGTTGATCGGGCATTGACCAACTGTTGACCAGTTGGAGACTCAAAACTGTCATCATCTTTCATCAACTACTATCAACCCGTCATCAGTTATCATCAAAAGCCTTAATGACAAAAAAAAAGTGTCATAAAAAGCCTCGATGAAACTTTTTTTAGACAAAAATTGTCAACAATGCTTTTGATAACAAAATGTGTCATGTATGGTAAAAAGTGTTATCGAAAACATTTTTGACATTTTTTTTACTACAATAAGTGTCATCAAATACCATTATGACAAACATACAAACAAGTGTCATCAAAGGATCTTGATGACATTTATAAAGCATTTAAAAGGACTTGATGAGATAATGAAGTAAAGGCCTTGAGTTCAAAAATACTCTCAAGGATGGAATGACACAAATGGTCAAAACTTCAAAAATGACAAAGAAAGTTATTTTAATAATTTTCATAAAAATAGAAACATATTTTAATTCCTTATAAATCATTCCATTCAAGAAGATCCAGTAATCGAAACGTATAGTTACACACTTAGGGCATCTCCAATAGTTTCTCTATAATTTTCTCCAAAATGAAGACCCAAAAATCATATTTTCCAAATAAAATTTACTTTAACTCCAATATCTTCTTCATTTTAGAGAATGTTATATTTATTAGTTATATTTATATATAAATTTTTTTAATAAAATTTCATATGGTCAATCACAAGTTTCTATGTATACACTTTTAATCAATGAATTTTCCAAATTAAACTTTGGAGAATTCTCTAAATCTAGGGAAAACACCTCAATCTTTTAGAGAATTCACTATTTTGGAGAACATGATATAGAATATGTTGGGCCATAAAATTTCTAAAAATACAAATACCAATGTATATGGGGAATCTCTTAGAGATGCTCTTACACATCCAAAAAGTTGTGGATTTCTTATGTGCCCATTGAAAAATATTACCTTAATGTCAAAAGGCTCAAAGACTAGCATTAATTTATATATTTGTCAGTAATTACCACAACACATTATAATACTGAAACATAAAATAGTGGATCAAGCACGCTTATATATTGTACGATCGTTAGTACGTCTAGGTCGTTAACCTCAACTAAGTCGTCAACCTTAAGATATATACAGCGGAAACTAGTAACAAGAAAGTGGATCAAGCATGATTATATATTGTATGATCGTTAGTACGTCTAAGTCGTTAACCTCAACTAAGTCGTCAACCTTAAGATATATACAACGGAAACTAGTAACAAGAAAGACTTATTTGACACAATATTTTCTTATAGTGGAAACATGTGATCAACAACCTCTGTTAATCAAGTGTAAAAATCACTCTCTTTTAAGTTCTCGCTTGGAAGGATAAAAACTTGTAGCTTGATTTATTAATACTTTTGAATATGTTTACAAGAACACCCGGAGCTAACCCTACTTCCCAAGTATGTAGCACTCATTTGAACCAAGTAAAACCCTATTTTCAATCATCTATCAAGCCTACGACTCTCTTCCTTTTTTCAAACTCTCGAACACTTGTTTTTCTCTTAGTCACAATGTAGAGTATGAGTTCGTGTCATTCTAACCTAATTCATAGGTTTAAATACACGAAAACTAGGTAAATTAGAAATATATTATCTTCTAATTTGGTTATGGAAAGATAATATATTTCTAATCTTACAAATGTCATCCTAAGCAAATATATGGAACAATAAGTTATGGTTAAGGGCACAAGGCTATCTACGACGCCTTATCCAAACTGGGAAGATAATATCCTTAACCAAAATATCACAACCAAATCTTCAATATCACGCACATCTTCAAGATCTTCTCCGTTTATCTTCATTTCACGTTGGGAATGTGACTCACGTTGGCGACTCGTTTCGCAGACTCGAGGTCGGACGACTTGCGTTTGGAACCATCAATATCAAAGTTTCATCTTTTCTAACAAATTATTCTTTTTTGATGGTGACAAACTCCTTTAAAAACCTGATAGAGCATGACAAGACCAAATATCGACAAGATATGCAATATACTCAAATCCCAAGAGTTCCCCCTAAGTTGGATAACATGCATGTCATTCAGTATTAAACTTCCCTTTATATCTAGCCCGGGCTATTCCCCATTTTGCATCATAAAAAAGGAATTCAAAATAATCAAACAATAGAGTGGTCAACCAAGGGTAAATCATAGAAATTATCCAAAAAAAGTACGCACGTAAACCACAAAAAAAACATAGAGATCTTAAACATGCAATCCAAAGATAATAAAAAGACATAACATGAAACCGAAGAGAAGTTTTTGAGAAAACTAGATATGCTAGAATAGTAAAGAAGGAAGATGGATGTCAGCCATTCGAGCTAAGTCAGGGACTTAGCTCGAGTGGCCATGGAGCTATTGAGAAAGGTTGAAGTTTTAGAAAGGATTTCAGAGAGAGACAAAGAGGAGCAAGAGAGCAATTGGAATAGTGCAAGAGAGAGAATCATACCTTTTATATCTTCTATCCCTCTTTATTTAAAACCCTATTGTAGAAGATTTGATGGCAACTGAATCTTCATAAAGATCGCGTTGAAGGAACTGAAAAGGCAACCAAACTTTTTCCAAAAGATTTTCGAATCCAAAAAGATGTTGGAGAAAGTCGGTTTTTGTCATTCACCGAAGTCAATGTCTGCAGTATGATCTAAGTTACCTACTTAAACATCAAATTTCCACAAAGACGAAGTTCCTCACATGAGTCACTGTCACTAACCTTTCTCAAGTTGCCAACATCCATCAAAAAAGAGAATACACCTGGTTCTTTGGGGTGTTGCATGGGGGTGCCAAAGAGAACCAGTGGAAGATATATATATATATATATATATATATTGTAGGATCGTTAGTACGTCTAGGTTGTCAACCTCAACTAAGTCGTCGACGTCAAGATATATATATATGTGTGTGTGTGTGTGTGGATTTTTAATTATGTAGATAAGTATGCGTTTAACACAAACAACACAAAGTAAGCTCATAGAGACTACTGAACATGACATACTTAGGTAGGCTGTAGAATCTACAACCATTATTTGTGCTTGTAATGAAGGTTAGGAACATTATGTTTGATTCTTTTAGGATCAAATAATAGCTTCAAAATGTATTTTAAATCGTGACTCAAGAAGCAATGAATAGAGACATAAGGAAATGCATGGTTCATGAGTAACAAGGACTAATTCAAGATTTAGCATGATGTGTTCTACCTTTTGAGTGGATCGTAAGGGTGCTCGATCTAGTCTAGAGATGCCGGAATTCTTCTTTAAGAATCCAACCCGCAACGTAAGGTCGGATTATGGTGCGTTTCAGCGTAGCACCAATTAGATGAACATAAAATAAAGATAGGAGGTTATTTATATACAACTTAATGATATTTTTTAATTTGAAATTTCTATGATAAACATAGAATAAAGATCGGAGGTTATTTTTTCAATTCAAACTTATCATTTTAATCATCCGCTTTTAAGTATAGTAAATAAAAAAATTATAAAAAGAATAATAATAAAATTGATTGAATATTGTAGTGTCATGTTACAAAGATGCAGTTTTTTCTTTATAATAATGTATTAAGATAGATAAATAAAAAAATCATCTTAATTACTTGTTCTTTCATAAAAAAGAAATATTGTACAAAACGTGGTATTAAGATAGTTAAATTTATATACGACTTGGAAAATATTTTATGCACTATGATACGGTAGCTCCTAGAAGATGTATACACAAAAATTTGTAAATGAAAGTTAAAATAAAAAAATAAAAAAGAAAGTCGAGAGACCGAGAAGGAACTCGGTAGTCGGAAAGACCGACAACAAAGGACACCCAAAAAAAATAAAATATAACCAACAAGAAAAAAGAAAATCAAAGAAGAACAAGGTAGACAAGTATCAAACACCGAGCTAAGAAAGCTGAAGAAGTTTAAGTCTAGGTAGGAGAATTGCACATCCACGATTTAGTAAAAAAAATGTGAGTATTTTAGTGTTATATAGACTTATATAGTATGCTACTATGCTAGCATAAAGTGTTATAGAAAAATGCTATCTGAATAAATATTATTTTTGGCCAGTATTAAACTTTATTATTACTCGAGTGCAACATTTGTAACAAACTGAGTCCTCACTCCTCACTGCCAAACGCCCAAACACGTCCCTCTCACAGAAAAAGAATCCTCCCGTCTCTGTCAAGAAAGTGTCCCTGTCAAGAAAGTGCAAGACTGATCGGTTGCGATCACCGTCTCTTTCAGCGCGAAATTGGAGCAATTGCGACATAGAACCCAACGCCATCGCCACAGAGGCAGAAGATGACGTCGTTGTTAGCGATGTTCCGCTTGACGAGGGAACTGATCGTACGCTTCCTCCCGCGCCGACTGAGCTCAGCAAAGCAAAGATGGCGGATGAACTGGAAGAAGATGTCGTCGTCCTCTTCGATGCCTCCGCACAACCGACGGGAGAGCTGATCAACGATGGCGGTAAGGAAGTGCAAGAAGCGGGGGAAGAGGATGTCGTTGTTCGGGAAATCGATGTTTTCTGGAATCCTCAGCTTGACGAGGCAACTCAAGTACGCTTCCTTTTTTTGTAAAATTTACTATTGCGTTGAAATATAGCATAATCTGAGTGTCGAATTCTAGTAAATCTTCTCTGTTCGATCGATCTGTGACCTTGTAGCTGAAGGTTCTGCAATATCCTCTTCGACCTGCTTGGCGTCCCTATGAGTTTGATGCGCGCACGAAGGTATCGTACGCGGCACGATATTAATCGATCACCTCCTCGCTTTATTTTCTTTTGTTTTTTCTAATTTGATTTGGCTTTTCTTGAAATGCAGATTAGAGTAAAACCAGCTACTAGCGAGATAGAGATTGATTGGTACCTTGATGTTAACTCTGAACATTTTGACTCCGAGGCTGCTAGTGCCCAAGCATTTGAAAAATTGGTGAGTATATATATTTTGAGGTTTAATTGGATATGAAGATGGAAGGATATAACCAGGAATTGAATGATGTCTGAACTAAATTAAGATCCATTCACATTAATTATCGGTTAGGAAATTCTACGTACTGCCTTTGTATTTCTGATATATGCTTTGTTCCTGTTAGGATAAGAATCTGTCTTGGATCATGGAGTTGATGCAACTTTGGGGCCTTGTTTGTGATTAAAACGGGGGGAAAATGGAATCAGTGATACGCAGGTTCTTATTGGTGCTAGTTTATTTAATTTTGTTTTTTCTTTCATTTCTGCTTCCTTCAGAAAAAACACTCCATGTCTCCATTATCCGACTTTACTTTCTCCCCCACTTCTGTTGAGGTCTCATGTTCCTGCGTTTCTTGCTCTACCTGGATCGAGAACTGCTATGCTTCTCGATCTATCGGTCATCACCGACCGCCCGACCTTTGTACCACCTCTGTTTGTCACCGTCAATCTGGAAAGCGCGATTTTGCTTTAGGAAATTTTACGAAATCCACCTAATAGGGTTTTATCATCTTTCTATTCTTTTGCTTCCTTCAAATTTACATGTGATTGTTTGTTAATCAAAGTGTTCTTCAAATTTGAAGAAAATCTTTCAATTTTTGGGGCCGGAAGAAAACTCAAAACAACAAGGTGTTTGTAAAATTTCAATTTCTCCCTCTGATTGAAGATTGTGGGGAGAGGAGAAAAAGTGGATTGAAAATTGAGGTGATATTTGGGGACATACACCAAACAAGTTTGGGATGTAAAAGAATCGGTTTCCTTTCTCCTTTCTTTGCATTTCCATACTCGGATTCTCCCAACCAAAAAGGGCTATTAATTTCTAATGTATACTCCAGACTCTGTCATCCAAATGGGAGCCATTGCAAAGGGCTACCTATGCCATTGGGCTTTTTACTGGCAAAGAGGTATTTTTCCTTCTATTATTCTCACTCTCCTAAATTAATATTTCAGTTTATTTGCATTACTTTTATATGAGTGGTTTTATTAATTTTCATTAAATTTCTGGTAGTAGCTATTGAGGTAATCACAACTATATTATCATCTTAGAGTGCAATATTTCAGACTCATTGTACTCTCTGTTTTTAAATGGATGGTGTATTTCCATGCTGGTAAAAATCCTTGATAATGATAGCCAGAGTTCATCAAAATGAATAAATCTTTTCACAGTTTAAATTACTAAATGATAGACCGTCTTTATTGTGCCATATCCATCTTGAGGCATTCTTCTTTTTCCTTACCTTGCAGCTGCATCTAAACCCAGTTTCTGAAGTTAGGCAACTTAGACCTTCATTTGACCATCTTAATCCTAGTGCATCAGAGAAGAAAAATCTTTCGAAAGTCGCAACTATAGCAACAAGCTCAACAGGGGAGTCATCTAGAAATCCGAATAAGGCTTTGGACCAGAAGGATGATGAACCTTGGATTCCCCTCAATTTCCATGACTTCAGTAGTGACATATCGGCTACATACAGAATGAAGATGGTTGCTGCAACAAGATCTCCATTAGTATACACAATGAAACCGTAGGCATTTCATTTGTCAATTGATTTGAGTTTGTTTATATCTCAGGCCACTGATTGATTCTATCTAGATGTTTCAATGGCAACACAAACCTTTTGATGGAGATGTTTATGTTTTTATTTTCAGGCTTGATTATCTTGATTCTTTGTGTCGTCAAGATGAGCTAGACAAAATGAAGCTTGTAGCAGAGTCTGAAAGGTTAACTTGCCTCATTTATGTACTTTTCCATACTTGCTTAATTGGTGTGTATGTTTTCACATAATCATGTTGCAAGCATTATAATTAAATGAATACCTCCTCCTGTGATATATCCAAACTTTATGATGGTTATAGTAGAGTTACACCTGATGTGTTGCTGGGTTTGGTGCTTCTGACGCTTTGTCAAAGAATTTATTGGATGAATTTCTTGGCAATGAATATTGAAGTTCAGTATCAGTCGGTGCATCTTTTGATCATCTAGAATTTGTAAGTGGTCATTGGATTATAAGGGCAACAGTTTGCTGCTATGCTATTTTTAAACTTGTGTGAACACTAATTCTGTTTGTTCCTGTCGTTTATTCATCATTTTGCTATTGACTTTCCGCTTATGATAGTACGATTTGCATTAGATGATGTCTGGGAGATTATACTTGTGAAATGTCAGGTACTTGGATGAACTATTCATGTCTTCTTACCTCTCCATTTCATAACTGCTGATTTGTGAATTGATGGAATCTATAGCTTCAAGTCTTCTTAATTTTAGGAGTGATCTCATCTTGAATGCCCCTCCCTATCTACTGCACAATGTTGCTCTCTGCTGAACTTGGTTTTTAATTGATTCTATTCTTGAGTGCAGATGCATGCCTTCATTGCCTTCGGATCAACACGATGAAAGGTGGACCATGTCAAATGAATCCCGTGAAGCTCTTCCTATAGCTCTGAGACGACTTTTTGAAGACCACAATGCTTGCAGCTTCGAGACAATTTGCCACGACATACGATCTATGGCTCTTAACAATAGGGATGATCCTATACTTGCGGCTGCTGCATTGGGTCTTGATGCCCCTCAGGAAGAGATTAAAAAAATCTTCAATGATGTTCTTTATCATATCCATGATGCTTATGTTCTGAGATCACCCTTGAAGAATCCAGAACTCAAACCACTGAGGTCAATGTTTTAATGAGGGATTTAAGCCTATGTGTCTATCCTGTGTGATAGATATTCGGTTGATTGATCTTCTTGAAGTTGAAATCATATGAAAGTCTAATGTTGGCTTACTCAATGTGCAGGGATGCCGTTATTGCCTTGTTAATTGGTAAGGGAGCTGATGCAAAGGTGATGAAGTGTGAGGTTATTGAATGTGCTAAAACGTATTTTCAAATGGAGCCTACTGATCACGAGTACCGCAAGGTACATGAAAATGACTATCCCAGCTTGTGCCAATGCCTTCGTTTCACAAAAACATTGTGTTGTTTTCCGAGAGGGGAAATGGACAGTATGTACTTGTATAATTTGGATGCATAATTTGAAGTAGCTTTTGTGAGTCCTTTCGGCCTGTACTTAATTCTCAAAATCCCAATCAAGTTTCCATAGGATGTTGCATATATACGTTATGTACTTGTAGTAGTATTATTTTTCATTTGGATGTCAGCATGTTGAATTGTATGGTTTTTGTGGTCTGCCACGATTGTTGTGGCAGCATTCAGGAAATTGCTAATTTTTTACTACATCCTTTTCAGGTAATGAGGGATTTATGCGAGCCCAGTGGTTCTAAATGGATATTGAAGATGGGCTAACAAGTGCACCTCTCTTTTTGGCAAATAACTGATTTTTTTTGGTGAAAGGCATATAACTAATTTGATGCCACTAATTGAGTATGATTGGCTAGTTATTACATTTTTTTAAATTTCTGTCATTTTAGAACACAACTTGTGTTTTTGGAAATTGACGTATATGTGATACCCCATGGTAATTGACGTATATGCGATATCCCATGGAAATTGATTTCTTAAGACTTTTCGATAAAAAAAATGTTGATTGAGTGATTTTGAACACCTTTGTTACTCTACCAATGAGATCGCAAAATGTTTAATTTTATATTGTTCTTCTATAATTATGCTAATTTATGATATTGTCCTATTAAACAATATAAAAAAATTAAAAAATCCTAAAAATGTAATTGTTTATTAAATTAAATTTGTTTTCATCGTTTTTCCTGTCATGAGGCGTAAAAAAGTTAAAATGTCAAAGCATTGTTAAATGTTAGGACGTTAGTTTTTAATTTGGATAAATTACACAAACTTCCTTAAGGTAGAATTCTTTTCACAAAATCACCCACAAATAAACGGAATGTAAGCAAATCGAGTATACATTGGTGTCATGATATACATATTATACCATACGAAAATGAATTTACGGTTATCTATCTATTCCCTAAGTGTAAGGATAGATAATAAAATAATAAAATCATTTCCTTTACTCCTTCTCTAGAGTCTAGATACACAAATATTAGAGTCCTAAGTCAAGATAAAAAAAAATTGTCAAAGTATCGTGATACATAAATAGTCTAAGATTCATTCCTTTTTATTTTCATTTGTGTATTTGGAAACCAAATGAGCCTAAATGTTAACCTCTTATTAGTTTTTTTAACGAATGACCTACCTTTGATGGTAAACTGTTGGGATGGTGTTGGGAACTCTGGTTCAAAATATTGGAACAACGACACCGATCTCCAGTTTTGACAATGATAAACTCCATATGGGAACTAAGTGTTACATCCAAGTATTTCTAAGGAACACCCAGTCTAATGAAGAATCTCCAAGAATGCCAAAGGAACACAGGAATACATGACGAAGAGTTCCTTTTAAAGGAACTCTGGAGAAGACAGTTCCCATTACATGGGAACTCACATGTTCAAACAAAGACCACTCAGCGCAATTCACGGGATTCTGTCTCAAGACAAAACAAGCACCCAGTTTGAGGAACAGACTGAAGCGAGTGATCCAACGACCCGATTGCTTCTCAAAGTTGACTCAAGTCAAATCAAGTCAAATGTGAAAGACAAAGAGTTGGCATACAAGACAAAGGGCATTTCGGACACAATGAAAGTCAAGATTGCAGCCCAAGCAAGGACAAGTATAAAGCCAAGTGAATAGTGCTTCGATAAAGCACTTCTCCCAGAATTCACATTCACTCACAAAGAAAGAAAGACAAGAGAAGAGAAGTCCCCGACGGCGAGTGTGCGATCTCGACGATGGTGAATCCAAGTTCCCAAAAGATAGAGAACTGTGACATTGAGCTCAAGGTGTAAGGTTCGATTTGTCTTATGCTTAGTTGAGATGTTCGCTTGGAATAAGGCTGATTACTAGTGTTGATAGAGTTAGGTAGAACTGCTAGGAACAGAGAAGTGTAAGTCTGCCTGTGTAACTAGGGAACAATCAATAAGATAAGAAAATCATTCAAAATCCTCCAAGCAGAGGTAGAGGTTTACCCACACAACTAGTTGGTTGTTGTGGGGTTCCTCTATAAAGGAACTGTTTCAATTACATTCTGTTTACTTGCTTGTTTTTATACTTCCGCTGTCTTGGGAACAGCCTAACCGCCAGTTCCCAAGCTCTTACTAACGCGTATCGATCCAACAATTGGTATCAGAGCAGGTTCGCTCTAGATTTTTCTGTGTTAGTATCGCAGGTTATAGAATGGCTGAAGAACTCACTCAAGTTGGACATGAGAACAGCAAGCCTCCAAGGCTTATCATCGGAAGGTTCGAGAATTGGAAACGCAACATGAAGGACTCGATGCGAAGCCGTGACTTTCAAGCCTGGTGTGTGATCGAAGTAGGGAACTTCGAGGTAAACCCAACCATTTGCAACGACTTCACTAAATGGGGACCAAACAAATGGAAGTGCATGGAGGCAAACTTCAAGGCAAAACAATATCTCAAAAATGCCATGTCAGTGCAAGACTGTGACAAAGTAGCAAATATCGAGATAGCTAAAGAGATGTGGGAAGCCATCCAACAGATGCACATTGGGAACTCTGATCTCAGGGAAGACCTCCAAATGAACGCCAAAAGGGAGTTCTACAACTTCCGAATGGAGGTGGGAGAATCAGTCAACAGCTACCAATCACGCTTCGAAGGCCTATGCACCAAGCTCGCGGGTCTTGGGATCACAAAAGAAGAAATATCTGACAAAATGAAGGTTCAACAGCTCTTCAACGGTCTGACCGGTGAATGGGCGAATGAGAGGACCATGTTCAAAGAAAATCCTGAAAATAGGACCCTCATGCTTCACCAAGTCTTTGGAAAGCTGGTAGGGCATGAGAAAATAAAACTGGACGATAAGGAGCAAGAGAAGGCACACAAGGGAATTGCACTAAAATTGGAAAAGATGCTCAAGTTGGTTCAAGAACAACATGAAGATTTTGAGGAAGAAGAAGACGAGGAACTCGTCCTTGTCACAAAGGTCCTTCGATCCTCTTACAAAAAAGGAAAGTTCAAAAAAGGGATATGGGAACTCACAAAGGGGTCAAAGTTCCCAAAGAAAGTCCGCTGAGAAGGACCTCTTGGACGTCACTTGCTACAAGTGCTACAAAAGGGGCACTTCACGAAAGAGTGCCCACAGGGAACTGACGACCAAAGGCAAGGGAAGAAGGCCTACATCGCCACCTGGAGCGATGATGAGGACGAAGATCCTGAATCATGGGCATGTCCAGACCTGTGCGCTATGGCCTTAGGAGAAACCACTAGGGAACAACCCGGTGAGGTAACCACCGAAACTGTTCTTGCTTCTTTAGCCAATTATGAAAAACCTGAGTTGTTAAAATTGCTCTCTAGTCTTGTTAAGGATAACATAAATTGCAAAAGTAACTAGATGAGTCGGAACACACAAATGCTGAGTTAGTTGGTCTTGAATCATGTTCCAATTGTGTAAAACTTATTGATAAGCTTCAATCCTACCTCTCCCACATAGTAGCTCTTGAAGATGAGATTAAGACCATAGAGAGTGACAAAAATGATGTCCTCCAAACGTTGAGCAGGGGATGTGAGAGTCCTGAAGCCTCAAGTTCCCAAACAAAATTTGTCCCATTCAAACATGGGATTGGGTACAAGTCTGAGTGCCCAAAGAATGAGAAGTCTCCTTTAAGTGAACAGGAGATAAATGAGTGTAGAGCCCTAGAACTCCAAAGTGAAAAACAAAAGAATACCCATCTAGAAGAAAATATACGTGTCCTGGAAAGTGGGGGTAAATGGAGAAAGGGACTATTACACAGGGAACACTGGGCACAAACTCTATGTCCAAATAGCCAAGGGAAGTGGGTCCAAAGTCTACAACAAGGAAACCATTGATAGGAACAGGATACAAAGACCCCATCCTAAGTACTACCTAGGAGAATACTACAAGACCTGCTGGATTTGTGGTGCTCATGGGCACTACAAGGAAAGCTGTCCCAAAGCTAAAGCCCAAACTCAGAGAAATCAGGACTATTGGAACAGGCAAAACCAAAAGACCAACAAATCTACTAGAGGTCCCACTCATGAGAACCAACATAGAAGCTTTGCCCATGACTCTAGGAACTCTAGGGATATCAATATTGCAGATTATGTCTTCTTTGAAATTGTCTTTCCTTGTAAGGGACCATGCAAGAGTCATCTTGCATGGGTCATAAAAAACTAACTCTCCTCGTAGGTGGCAGTGAGGGGGAACAACACATGGGTCATTGATAGTGGTTGTTCAATTCATATGACTGGGAACAAAGACAATCTCACCTCACTCCATACAAAAGCCGAAGGAGGTCATGTGTCCTTTGGCAACAAAAATAAAGGAGAAATCATAGGAACAGGGGAAGTACTACTCAACAAGTCAATCAAGATTAGCAATGTCAATTTGGTGAAGGATCTAGGATACAATCTCTTGAGTGTATCTCAGATATGTGATCAAGGGAACAACGTTGTCACCTTCAACTCGGAAGAATGCTTGGTCATCAACAAGAAAACCAACAAAATCATTCTAAGAGGAAAGAGGTCCAACAATGTCTATGTGGTAGACACGGAGTTCGAACCGCCAAGAAAGTTGTGCCTCGCAAGCTCCCATGATGATACGGAACTGTAGCACAAAAGGCTAGGCCACGCATGCAATAATTATATCCTGAAGCTCTACTTACAGGACCTTGTCATTAGCCTCCCACAAATCAACATTGAGGGAGCCAAAATGTGTGATGCATGTGTTCGTGGCAAGCAAACAAGGAACTCCTTCAAACCGAAGAGGGTGGTGAGCACAACAAGGCCATTGGAGCTAATCCACATGGATCTCTGTGGTCCCATGGAAACCACTAGCTATGGTGGAAAAAGGTACATGTATGTTTTAATTGATGATTTTTCAAGATTTACATGGGTTATTTTCTTGAGATCAAAATCAGATACATTCAAAGAGTTTAAGACTCTAATCAAGAGGATTGAAGTTAGCATGGGACTAAAGCTCAAGGCCCTCAGATCTGTTCATGGAACTGAGTTTAAAAACTCAGAGTTCCTAAGGTACTGTGATAAAAACGGTGTATCCCACAACTTCTCGGCCCCTCGCACTCCTCAACAAAATGTGGTGGAAAGGAAAAATGGAACTCTAGAAGACATGGCTCGAACCATGATGCTTGAGAGTGTAGTTCCCGAATGCTTCTGGGCCGAAGCAATCTCCACTGCTACGTACATTCTAAATCGAGCCATGATTCGTCCCATGATCAAGAAAACATCATATGAGTTGATCAAGGGAAGAAAGCCCAACATCTCTCATCTCAAGACCTTTGGGTGCAAATGCTTCGTCCACAACAATGACAAAGACAATCTTGGGAAGTTTGACCCAAGGAGTGATGAAGGGATCTTCCTAGGGTACTCCTCCCAAAGCAAGGCGTACAAAGTCTAAAATAAGAGAACCAAGAAGATAGAGGAAAGCATTCACGTCATCTTCGACGAACAATCTGTAAAGATGGGAACAGAGTCCCAAGGAAAGGGAACCTTGTTCAAACTGGTCAGACAAGAAGAGGAAGACGACGATGAAGAGCCGAGAAAGCAAGATGAGGACTATCCAAGTGGGAACAACGTCCCACAACCAGGGAACAATGAAGGAGGTCAAAATTTCACGGATCAACACTCCTTCGAGGTTCCTTCCTCAACAGAAGAGCCTCAAGATGCATCCAACTCTCTTGTTCCCCAAAATGAAACCATACTAGAGTTTAGTGTTTAGGGGGAACAACGAGGGAACATTGAAGAAAATCCTGAAGAGACACTCAGTGGAGAAGTCGAGAACAACTGTTCCCATGAAGAAGAGGAAACCCAAGTTGCAGATTAAGAAGAGACAAGGAAACAGATTGACGTCTCACACATTCGAACCAGGAACTAGCATCAAAAGAGAGATCACCCCCATCGACAACATCATCACTCTCTATGACAAAGGCGTACAGACTCGTTCATCTCTCAACAACTTCTGTGCCTTCAATGCCTTTGTTTCACTGGTGGAACCCAAGAGCATCAAGGAAGCTCTAAAGGACCCAGACTGGATTCAAGTCATGCAAGAGGAACTCCACCAATTCGAAAGGAACAAGGTATGGAAACTGGTTCCTAGGCCCATGAACAAGAACATCATAGGGACTCGATGGCTCTATAGAAACAAGCTTGACGACACTGAGGTTGTGGCTAGGAACAAGGCCTGTCTGGTTGCTCAAGGATACATGCAAGAGGAGGGAGTCGACTACGATGAGAACTTCGCACCAATTTCGAGAATTAAAGCAATTCGTCTCCTCATAGCATATGCAGCCCACCAAGGCTTCAAGTTGTATCAAATGGATGTCAAGACGGCGTTCCTAAATGGGCACCTCAAGGAAGAAGTATACGTAGCGCAACCACCAAGATTTGAAGATGAGCACTTCCCAAACCACGTATACTTCTTGGAGAGGGCCCTATATGGCCTCAAGCAAGCTCCCAGGGCATGGTGCGACAGGTTTTCCCAATGTCTCTTGTATCATGGATACCTTCGTGGTTCCATAGACAAAACTCTCTTCATTAAGAAAGAATCAAAAGATATTTTAATTGTTCAAGTATATGTTGATGACATTGTGTTTGGTGCTACTAATGAGTGTCTTGTTGAAAAGTTTAAGAACTTGATGAGTAGTGAATTCGAGATGAGTCTCATAGGGGAACTCACGTTCTTCTTGGGACTTCAAATATCCCAAACTAAGGAGGGAACAAGAATCCATCAACAAAAGTACATCAGAGAGATGCTAGTAAAGTATGGGATAGAGCACTCCAGGCCCATAGACACTCCAATCTCACCAAACTCAAGGCTCAACGCAGATGAGACAGGTATAAGTGTAGATCAAAGGAACTTTCGAGGTATGATTGGGTCTCTTCTCTACTTAACTACTAGTAGACCCGACATCATGTTTTCAGTGTGCCTATGTGCACGCTTTCAAGCTAACCCTAAGGAATCACACTTGAAAGAGGTGAAGAGAATTTTCAGGTACCTCAAAGGGAACGACAACTTGTACCTTTGGTACCCAAGGAACAGTTCCCTTGAGCTAGTTGCATACTCAGATGCAGATTTGGCTGGACACTTGGTTGATCGAAAGAGCACCTCTGGGATGGCCCAGTTCTTAGGATCGTGTCTAGTCTCATGGGGATCAAAGAAGCAAAACTCAGTGGCACTCTCCACAACAGAAGCGGAGTACGTGGTTGCCGCCTCATGTTGTTCCCAAGTTCTATGGCTTAAGTACCAACTTCAGGATTACGGTATGTCTTTTGGCCCTGTTCCCATAAGGTGTGATAATACAAGTGCCATTAACATATCCAAAAATCATGTGCATCATTCTCATACTAAGCATATAGACATTAGGCATCACTTCCTACGTGACAATGTGGAACATGAGAACATCTCTATAGAACACTGTAGAGCTGAAGAGCAAATTGCGGACATTCTCACTAAAGCTTTAGACAGACGTCCCTACCAACGTCTCCAGATGCTTCTAGGGATGATAACTCTAAACTGAACAAGTCCCTGTTTGTTATTCCCTCAATGATTGGCTTGTTTATATTGAATTGCATGATAGGGAACACTAGGAACAATCGCTTTCATTTTGCCATATTACTAGTCTAGAGCTTTCATTGTACAATTTGGAGCTTTACTTCTTTTGGCCCAAAATGATCAATCAGAGTTCCCTTTAACCCTCTTTACAAGCCACCATGACAGTTGATCATAAAACCAACCCTTAGCCGAGAACCAAACAAACGCTTCTCATGAGCCCAACTTCTTGTCCCTTTATCGAGTTGTAATTGTCTGGTTCCCCTTTGAGTTCCCTAGCCTCACAAAAGAACTTGAGTGTGAGTTCCCTTGTCCACTCCACTCAACTTGACCTTTTAAAAGATCATGGGAACTGGTGTGCAAAAACGATCACGAGCAACGGAACACTGGTACTTCTAGAAAGATGAAACGTCACTTGGGAAACGGGAAATTGGGTCAAAATTTGAAGCATTATGGGCCAAGTTTTTGAAGCGGTTGAAGTGACTTCCCATGGGGAAAGCGACACGTGTCACGAGCGTGCTAAAGAAGATGAAATGGCTCTTCGAGTCAATTGGATACCAGTTATCGAGAAGCTTTGCCTTTCCCCTTCTACCCCTCTCCTTCTCTCACATATAAACCCCTCGATTGCCATTTTTGGGACCTTCTTCAATCTTCTCACTCTGCAACTCCTTCTCTCTGCAACTTCTTTCCTTCCCAAAACAAGAAAAACTCCAAAATTCTCACCCATGGCACCTGTCCATCCAGACCACTGTATTCGTGAATGGATCAAAACCAATTCCAATACCCTCTTCATTACAATGCTTCGAGAGACAGATAATGAAAAAGATCATGCCCTCCGCCAAACCCTCTACAAAGCCCTCCATGAATACGTTCTTCCTTATGTCCATCGAGAACGCACTGGTCTCTCATCCCTTGAGTACGAGATTCTAGGGCCGACTCCTTCCCTTCCGGCGGCGCAAACCCTAGCGTTGTCGTCCACCACCACATCTTCTCAATCCCTTCCTCTTCCTCCTTCTCAACCTCTATCCATATCTTCTTCTGGAACTGTCATCTACGACAATTTGGGTTCTAAACCGCCTTCATCCAAATCCTCAAAATCCAAAAAACGCAAAGACAAACATTCCCCCCCTCCTCTTCTGATCTTCCAAAGAAAAGAAGAAGAAATCTCTTCTCAACATGGACGAGGTTCTCAATCTCTCTCGTCCCACCTCTTTTGCCATTCCTCCTCCTCCCTTCGATTCTGGGAATTCTCAATCCTAGAATCCCCTACCACCACCTCTCTCCAACCCCACTCCCATCTCTGGGAACTCTAGTCCCGGAGATCCCATTTCCCCCTCCTCTTCCCTTCCCATTGTTGAGGGAAATTCCAATCCATCCTCTTCACAACCCAAAGTTCCCACACCCCTACCTCTCCTCCTACAAAAACCCCCTCTCCTCCAAAATCTCCTCTTCCACCCACTCAAAAATCACCTCCTACATCCACCACAGATATAACCTCCTCTCCCTCTCCGGCCAAGCAACACATAGACCTCGACTTCGACTAGGACACACTACCAATCGCTGAGGTTGATCTCCGGAAGGCCAAGAAAACGGCACCCATTGTCATGGGAACTGCCGAAGAAAATGATCGCCTCGATGCCCTTGAGGCCGAGCTGCAGGAATTCATCAATCAACCGCTTTTCAGGGACAAAGGCGAGGCCCAAGACAAGGGGAACCCAGCACCGGCTGATGGTGCTGGGACAAGTCAAGGCCTCCAAGCAGAAGAAGCCAATGAGGACTTCGGGATGTCCTCCGGTGACGACGGGAACTGGGAAGATGGTGTTGCCACCGAGGTCCTTGACCAAGAAGGACTTGAAAAAGAGCATGCTGCAGCTCTTGCTGAAGATGAACAAGGACACCAAATGGTTGTGTCCGAAGGTGCTCCCGAAGAAAGGGACCCCCCTCTCTTGCTCGAATCGACTGTCTCCCCCTAGTAGAAACGAAAGGCTGGTGCCTCCAGGGGGAACAAGAAGAAGAAGACGAAGGGAACATAATCAAAAAGGGTTCCCATCACGGCGGACAAAAAACTTGTCACGCCACTGGTCCTCTCCGAGTCCCATCTGACTGAGACGGGACTTGGAGATCTCTAGGCACTCATCAAGGCCCAAGAATGGGACCAGGTCTGTGACGACGCCGTTACCGTCGACCCTGACCAAGTGCGTCTCTTCTACAACAACTTCATCATCCCCGATGACGGCACCAAGTGAACTCTCTCCCTCCAAGGCGACGACTACGTCTTCACAGCCTGTTCCATCCGTCACCAACTGAATGTCCCCGTCAAGGGATTAGGGGCCCTCCCCCACAAGACCTGGGGGGAATTCAACAAGGACGAGATTCCGCACACAGTCTATGATGGCAGAGTTCCCACCCAAGGGACCCCAACCCACAACCTCGGCCTAATAGCCAAGTTGGCTCATCAATTTCTCATCACCGTTGTGATCCCTCGACAGGAGAAGCGTCACACCCTCAACAAATGTTCATAAACAAATGTTAGAACTTACTAAAAAAAAATGTTAGAACTTACCAAAAAATGTTAGAACATGTATTAATATATGATCATAAACAAATGTTAGAACTTACCAAAAAAAAAGAAGACAAATGTTAAAAACCCTTACATTTTGTTGCATTATAATACACTTCACATATTACAATCTAAAAAAACATAATAATTTTTACTAGAAATTGTTTTTATTTAGCACCTATAACAATCCCTATATTACAAGTTATCTTACTGTACTTAAATATGTAAACAAGCAAAATTGTGCACCTCACAAAAGAACAAAGGGGACCATAAACTCTTGCTTGAATCCCCAATATTTCTATTCACTTTTTGAAAATTAACAACTTGAAATCATAATCACTATGCAATATTATTGAAAATAGTATGTAGCACCAATTTTTTTAATAATTAAGAAAATGGTCCTCACTTGTGCTGTTTACCTATAGCATTCCCCAAGATACAACTACCATATACAATTTTCTAGTATAATACGGCAATGGGATCACCATTTGTTAAAGTTCGTGGGACCGAAACATAGATAAACCGTGAACGTGTCGACATGAGCGCACATATACGAATGGGCCTAGCACATAAGTCCATAAAGCTCCATCCTAAAACCAATTGGAAATAGGAGGAGTAGCCCAAGGATATATGACTGGCTGAAAGTCATCATGCCAAATCAAAATATAAATCCCTAGTTACACACAGTGGCGGATCCAGGATCACCTAGATTGCGGGGGGGGGGGGGGGGGGGGGGGGCGAACTTGTTCAGTAAAAAAAGTTTATTTTCGTTGCGTGTATTAAGCTCGACTATGTCATTGAGGTCGAGGACTTATGTGTATAATGATCCTAAATTTTAACTCCAATCAATAACAATTTACCTAAACATATTTGACTAATTTGTTGTGGAAAAATAGTTTTCACTATGAAAAAATGATCCATAGGTCTATAATCTATCTACCCTTATACATTATGAAATTGAAATCGTCTCTTTAATTTTTTTTTTAATTTACAATACTAAAAAATTGGAAAGTTTTGAATTGAAAAAACTCCCATATTTATTTATTTTAACTTAAAAATTACAAATCTACAAATATCATTAAATTGTATATGAATATCGTTAATAATTAGAATAATAGAATAATTACAAAAAATCATTTACTTTGGCCAACTGATAGTAGAGTGGTAAGAAAATATGTCAAGTCGGCAGTTCGATCTAATCACTATGTTAATATCATAACTCTTTAAGAAACCCAAATTGAGCAATAGTAAATTGGGCACATAATTTTTTTGTAAGGAAATATGGGCCAATGTAATTAGAGAGGCTGAATTTGGGGCTGGATTTTTAAAAAATATAAAGAAATTTAGGCCTAGTAAAAGTCATCTTCCTCCTTGGCTCCTTCAATTAGGTTTTCTGACTGCTTCCACCGCAGCCTCCCGCAGTGCCGCCTGCCCCCACCTTGCCCCTCAATCCTACTTCTCTTCACCGGCGCTCCCTACTTCCTACTGAAATTTTCGGCGAACCGGGGGGGGGGGGGGCAGTTGCCCACCCCTGCCCCCTAGATTCGCCACTGGTTACACAACTAGTATAGCTAGTAAGTCGGGGTCGAACCCAAGAGACACTTGTAACTCCAAGTAGTATTGCTATCAACTCAGAAAGTAACAAGGGGGGCTTTTGGATTATTAATCTAAAACTAAGGAATCGAAGTAAACAAAGCAAGTAATCAAATAGAGCAAAGGTTGAGTTTTTTTTATCAATTGAGGAAAACAATCCTATCACGCATCCACTTTCATCATCAAGTTATTTATCATTTATTCAAACAAGTTATTAATTTCTTTGGTTATTCCTATCCTGATCAGATATAATAAACAAGCCAACGGGTCATGTAAATACTTAACATCCAAATAACACATGAAACGATCATAAATCATAAGAACATTAGCAATGAGAACAAGGATAAACAGGATACATGAAATTGAATTCCAATGAGTCAAACAATCAACATGCATTCAAATCTCTTTCTCAACTGTTTTAGTCCAACGAGTCCTAAATCAATTGAGTTGCTACAAAGATTAGGCTTTGCTACGAGAAAACCTAGATCTAGCAATAGAGATTATTAATTCCAACTAGTTGGCCAGACAAGCAGAATTCAACATACTTAATATTAATTAAGCACAAGAGAATTGAAATAACCTGTAAGGAATAAACTTGAGAAAGAATTTCACAATAAACTTGAGTCTGAAAGCTTCAACTTGAATAGAATCTAGGAGTTTAGTTCTCTATGAAACAGAGAATACAAAAGTCTGGAATAAAGGAAACTAGGTCTAAGAGATGTTCCAAAATAAAAGCTGAAAAGTAGATTAAATAGTCTCAAACAACACACCCGAAAATAAAATAAAAGGAAACAAATATAATAAAGTAAATAGATATATAAATCGTCGCCTCGGATATTTGCTGACGTGGACTTCCGCGGGCGCGGTGTGTAACCCCCGCGATCGCGGAGCTGTAAGATCTCCAATCCGAGTCAACGTTGACCGCGGCCTTGTGCCACCATGATCGTGGACCTGATACTTGGCTCCATCGCGGTCTGCCTTGAATCCTCGACCTTCTTGTCTTGATTCTTCTAAATCCGTCTTCAAATCTTCTAATTTCTTCAAGTCTTCGGTCTTCTTCTCATCTGTCATTACAAGTAAAAAAAAGACCTAAACCTATACATAAAATGTATTATCTAGTCCTAGTTATGCTATATGAAATACAACATATCAGTATATATGTTGGGCAAGTTATATCAGAATCTCCGATGTGGGATAACATTCTTTCACACGCCCCCACAAGTACAAATGTCTGGCCCCGCAATATGTCAGTTGCGACTTGACGTCATGCCTTAAGGTCGGCTAGCCCATTAATAGACCACGAGTCCGGACACCATGTTAAAGTTCGTGGGCCTGGAAGGTAGATAAACTGAGGACGTGTCGATACGGGCGCACATGCACGGATGGGCCTAGCACATAAGCCCATGGGGTTCCATCCAATAACCAATTGGTAATAGAAGGAGTAGCCCAATGGTATATATGTTGGACAAGTTATTTCAGCATTCCTGATGTGAGATAACATTCTTTCACACCATCCCAGTCCAAATGTTGTTGGATGCCTCGTTACCTATTTTTTAACAAAATACAATTAATGAAAATAAGAATTTCAAACGTTTTCAAGAGAAAAAAAAAGAGTTTAATTTATTTTTAAAAAATTGAAATTTTAAGATTTTGGGCATAACTCCAATTTATTCGGGTATTTAGTTATTTTTTAGGCATTGATACAATTGTTTATAAATTAAGGCCTTTTTATTATTAGGAATCTTTTTTGGGTAAAAACCACTATATAAACACATAAGATTATTAAATAGATACCTAAATGTTCAATTGCAAATCAAATTGTTTATCAAATTACCCATCATAATCTAAAGAGATAGTGTTAATTGTAATACTAGAGTACTAACTCCATCCGTTGGACATGGCAAATGTTATATTTTATGTTTTTATTATTTCAAATGTCTAGGTTTATAAAAAATATAACATATGATTAAGTGTATTGAATTCGAGTTTATTGAATTGCATTATGAAATATCAAAAGTAAAATAAAAGAAAATGTTGCAAATCATACATAAATAAACTATTTGATCATTTAATCGGCGTACAATACACTACATAGCAATTTAAGATATAATAAATTTATTTTCCATCTAAATTTTGATGGTAGTTCAAATATTTTTTGATTTTATTTTCTCAATCTACCACCGATTTTGCAGGTTTATTTTTTTTTATAAAAATTCAAATTAATGTGGTTCTCGTAAAAATAAAATTGTAAATAGTCAATAACTAGTATGTATTCCCGTACCTTGTACGGTTTTTTCTTAAATAAAATATTAATAATAAAATATTTTCAACTATATTTATTATCCGAGAAAAATAATCATGTAAATGTTTAAATATAAATTTTTATTATGATTATCATAAAAATATAAGATTGGATTATAATAATAACCAAATTGGAAAAGCGATTGCTAGTAATATACGGTTACAAAGATAACTATTCAATTAATATATCTTAATTAAAAAACGATTCTATCTAAAAATAAAATAAATATTTTAGAATTTGTACGATAGCATAAAAAAATATCCTAATGATTAACCTATCTATCATATCTAAAAATAAAAGATTATTTAATAATGAGATTTTCTATCCTATATTCTAAAAACATGAATAAGAATTATCATGTCCAAAAATAAAAGATTATTTTAAAAAAAGATGGTGTGGTCCAATCTAAAAGTAACATGTGTCGTTTAATAATTTTTTTTAACCTCCGCTTTAGGTTATAGTTATGATACATGATATTGTGTTTTTTTTCCAAAAAAATGATATTATGTCTTCGTATGTTTTTATATCATACATAATGTTTATATTTTATTTTTCTAAAAGAAGAGACAATTATAAAAGATGAAAGTAAAAAGGAAGAGAGAAATATAAAAGTAAAATTTGGTTGATTTTATTTTTTTCATAAACAAAAAGTTACCAACTAAAATACTTTTTTATAAAGAAAGAAATTAGGGTGACCACTAACATGCTAATGGTCGCCCCAGAGCATGTTGATGGATGAGGGTAAGAAACCCTGAGTCAACTGCGAGCGGGATGGAAGAGACGCGTCGGAAGGATCCCGCAATAAAGTCTGCCACAGAATTACACTCCCGAACGGCATGAGAGAGATACTCCCATCCTGAAACCGGAAACTAAAATACTTTATTCATCCTCTCAAAATACACACCACTAGCCTAAGTTCCCGTGCCCTGCACGAATTTCTAAAATTATGTATTATTTAATTATAAATTTGATTAAATTGATATTAAAAAATATACATACCTTATTAAAAAACTATCATTTCTAAAAATAATTATTGATGTAAGTAAGGATTTTATAAAGAAACGATATGTATCTTATCGTATAAACTACTCTATACAAAAATAAAACTAATATATTAAAAATAATTAAAAATAATCCAATTAATTTTTAAAAAATAAAATTGATTTAAAAAAGATGGGTGATGTAATTCAATGTGGAACAATTTTAAATATTATTCTAACATCCGCTTTATTATATACTAAATACTATATAGTAATTAACTAATAATATATGATTTAATATTATAATTAAATATTAATAATCATTTTAAAATAATTCAAATATTTTATCTCTAAATATAGTTGTATATTAGTAACATTATTATATTTAAAATTTTTATTTCATAATGAAGATTATGTTTCTACCACTTGCCAAATTTTAAGATCTCTAAATATAATTGTATATTAGTAATATTAGTAACATTATTATATTTAATAAAAACTATCCATAACGTATTAGACTCCCAAATCAACTTGCCAAAACTTAAGATATTTAAATATAATTGTATATTAGTAATATAAGAATTATTATTATTATTATATAAGAATTGTAAATACTTAAATTAACAAAAGGCAAAGAGGTAAATGGAAAAATTAAAACGTTTACGTGACATAGTTAAGACGATGACACGTAAAATAGAGGGATTCAATTTTAGTTATATTATATTGATTGATACGTATTGGCACCCAAAAACCAAGCAAGACCCTTATAAAAATGCCTTCAAGTCCATAATCCCACAAAACACACCAACAAAAAACACGTACAAAACACAAAGAACAAAAGAAGAGAGAGAAGATTGGGCAATGTATCTCTTCCTCCTTTATACCCTTCTAGCCCTAGTCCTCTTAACCATCCTCTCCATACAACTTGTCTATCGAGGATCTGTGGCTGGAGCACTGCCGCCGGGAAGCACAAGGTGGCCGGTGATCGGAGAGAGCCTTGAGTTCCTCTCGACGGGGCCGGAAACGTTCGTTTCGATCGAATGGCTCGATACTCGAGGAGCTGTTTCAGAACGAGTATCCTTGGGGAGCGCGTGGCGGTGGTATGTGGACCCAAGGCCAACAAGTTTCTTTTCTCCAATGAAGGGAAGCTAGTGGAGTCGTGGTGGCCACGCTCCGTGGAGAAGATCTTCCCGATAACGAAGCTCACGGATTCCAAGGGGGGTGCCAGGAAGATGAGGAGGATGTTGTCGCAATTCCTCAATCCCCAGGCACTCCAACGATACATCGTAGACATGGATTCCATCACTCGCCGCCACCTCGATCAGTTTTGGAATGATCGTAGCGAGATCATTGTTTTTCCCGTCTCTATGAAGTAATCGCAAATATATTTGTCCAGTTTCAATTCCCGTTGTCCCATAGTATTATATTTCTCTTACTATCCCCTCTTTCATTTTATATCTATACTTTTATGTGTAGGTACACATTCACACTCGCATGCAAGGTGTTCCTAAGCCTAGAGGACCCGACCCACATCGCACGCTTCGCGGAACCGTTTGACTGCTTGATCTCGAGCGTCTTCAATATACCCATCAACCTCCCAGGGACTCCGTTCAATCGAGCTATCGAGAATCAGAAAGGAGCTGGGAGAGGTGATTAAGCAAAGGAAGGTTGAGTTGGGTGAGAATAAAGCCTCCCCAACACAAGACATACTTTCCCACATGCTCACAACTCCAATTGAGGGCGATCAACCCTTTTACATGACAGAGGGCGACATCGCCGATAAGATCCTAGGGCTTCTTATTGGCGGCCATGACTCAGCCAGCACCACTATCACCTTCATCATCAAGTATCTAGCTGAGCTTCCCCATGTTTATGATCAAGTGTATCAAGGTATTAATTTTCTTTTTAAATTTTATCTTTCATGTTATTTTCTTTACTTACAAGGTAAGTAAAACAATCCACTTAATTTCGTGTTATTTTGTTTGAGATCACAGTCATTTTAATTTTTATATCCTAAACTCAAACTCGGAAACAATCCCTTAAGTATCGTTTTGACTTCTTTTCTTATTTATTTTTTTTGGGTGTAGAACAAATGGAGATAGCTAATTCAAAGGGGAGAGGGGAGCTTTTGACATGGACGGATATTCAAAAAATGAAATATTCATGGAACGTAGCATGTCAAGTTCTGAGACTAGCCCCTCCATTACAAGGAGCCTTTCGTGATGCCCTCCATGATTTTGTGTTTATTTGATGGTTTTCAAATTCCCAAAGGATGGAAGGTATGTATGTGTATATATACATACATAAATACCACTTAATTAATTGAGTTCATGATATGTTGCTAGTATCTTGTTACCCATAGCAAGATATCACGAACTCAATAGTTAAGTGGTATGTTAAATTATTTCAGAATTAATATTCTTGATGGTATTTTCTAATAACGGTAATGTGACCTATTAATATACAGTTATACTGGAGTGCATCTGCAGTTCATCTTGACCCAGAGTATTTTCCTGATCCGAAGAAGTTCGACCCATCTAGATTTGAGGATCTGGACGGGCTCCTTATACATATGTTTCGTTTGGAGGAGGGCCAAGAATGTGCCCAGGAAAAGAGTACGCCCAACTTGAAATATTAGTGTTTATGCACAATGTTGTCAAGCGCTTTAAATTGGAGAAGCTGATTGCGGATGAGAAAATTATCGTGAATCCATTGCCTATGCCGGCCAAAGGGCTTCCTATACGGGTCATTCACTCATTCCTCACAAGGAATGAAACTGTAGTAGTACGAGTCCTGTTTGGCATCATGTGAATGCAAATCTAAAGGCCATGATCGAACTAATCGATCAACATCACATAAGTCATTTGTTTCGATCGTTTGGTCTACTGTTGTGTAATTCTGTGCATTTTAATTGTTTTGTTTGTGTGTGGGGGTTGCTATAAGATGATACTATATTTTGTGTTATATTATTTTATTACTATCATAAAAGAGAGTGAGATTTTACTAAAAATAGTGCATTTCCTAAGAAACCATGCTAATTTAAATTTTTTACTAAAATGCCATTTTGTTTTATGACCAATTTATCTATCTATTCTTCTATTCTATTATAAAAGCATACGTAACTTTCGATCGGCCATCCAATTACTTAAAAATGCGTGTTGCACTATCGTGTGGGTGTAATAATCTTTTTTTTCCGGCCGCTTGATTTACTATCGTGCGGCTGTTATTAATTTATTACTTCTCAATAATAATTTTGATATTTTAATGTTCCTTGAAATTCGTGTCGTATTGCTTAGCTCTTAAGTAATCGCGGGATATATATTCTTGGAAAAACGTGATCGACTTATGTGATATTTGGATTTGAACGGGTAATTTTGGCATGTCTCGAAAAACGTGTCCAAGTTACTTCGCTCGTAAGCAAGCTCAAATAAGTTTGTTTCTTAGTTGTGAAGAAAGCTCGTATACCTAATAAAACAAGTTTTAAGACATTGGATGACGTGAAGTCAATTAAATTAATACCAAAAGGTTTTGTTTAGCTCTTAAGTAATCTCGGGATATATATTATTGAAAAAGCGTGATCGACTTATGTGATATTTGGATATAAATGGGTAATTTAGACATGTCTCGAAAAACGTGTCCAAGTTACTTCGCTTGTAAGCAAGCTCAGATAAGTTTGTTTCTTAGTTGTGAAGAAAGCTGGTATACGTAATAAAACAAGTTTTAAGACATTGGATGCCGTGAAGTCAGGTAAATTAATACCAAAAAACCATGCTCCTTTAAATAAATTTACGGAAATGCCATTTCCATATTCTTTTTCCAAAAAAACTATGCCCCTTTAAATAAATTTACGAAAATGCCATTTCCATATCTCTACACTAATGAAGACTCCGTCTTATAATCGCCGCACAACGCGCGACCTAATTGCTGTAACACTCGGAACTACTAAAATACCGATAACTAATTTTTCCTCCGTCTCAAACTATCTTTTATTCCAAATTCACCTTTTCTTTGTTTGTTGAGCCAAGAAAAAAAAGGGGGGGGGGGGGGGGGGGGGGGAGTTAGTGAACCCAAACCCGTTTCATTTTGAGCCCAATTCCTACCCCTCTTTACCTTTCTCCACATTTCCTTAATTTCTACCTAACCCTAAATCTTGTCTATCCATCTTTCTATCATTGTGCGCCGCATCTCAGCAAGCAAGGAACCAGAGGGGAACTCGATCGGAGGACAACCGTGACCATCGCCACTCCCTTCAACACCACCTCTCGTCACCTTCTTTTCTTCTCGCCTCTCCATCCATTCGGAGCATCGTCGTTCTTCATCTCCTTCGTCACCTCCCTTTGCGACCGGAATGCTCGAGGCCGGCCGTTGTCGTCGTCCCTAAGTTGCTGCGCCCTCTCCATTTCCACTCACCTCTGTTCACCGCCAGTAAGGGCACCTCTTAAAGCTCATTCCCTCTCTTCTACTCCAATTCCGCCTTCTCGTTTCTACCCTGAGTCCCGCCTCAGTTTTGAGTTACAGTCGCCCAGAGCCGCGCCACGAACCCGTTGATTTGTCCTCGTTCGCCTCTCCAGCTTGTCGAGTCGTCGGTAGGCCTCGCTCGTTGTAGCGTCAAGTTCGTAACCAATCAAACGGATTTGTTCGTTAGCGTAGACCGGCGCCGAAGTGAGCACAAGACCACGCCACTAGAAACCAGGGCGTGGAACGTCGCCGAGGTCGAGACCATCGAGCAAATTAGTCTAGTTCTGAGGCAGAGTACCCCCGATCGGAAGCCCCATCTTCGCCCCGTCTGAGTTTTGGTGCAAATCTGACTTTGTAAGGTCGGATCTTAGAACCCATTTTTGTGCTTTGTTTGCTTTTCGGAATTGCCTTGTAATCTAATTTGAATTGAGTATTGTCTTTATACTTGTCATTATTTTAGTTATGGTGAATATCTATATCTTTTCCCCTTTTCGGATGTGCTTACCAGCATGATGAGTGTGAATTTGGCATTTGTTTAGGTGTAAGTATTTATTAATTGGCTAGAATGAAATTTATGATTTGTCTTAGTGTATGATTTGTTTGGTGCAAGACCCACTTGTTTAGGTATAAGTTATTCTTAATGAGATTCTGAGGTTGGGTGTATGTGAAAGAAATTTGATGTGAATCCGAGTTCGTTTCGTGTTGATATTTTTTAGAGCACGAGTAGCGGTTTAAGACTCACAATTAGATCTTGTTAGTGAGTCGGTTTGTTTAGCATGAAATATTTAGATCGATTTATTTTGTGATGAACCTCTTTGTTGTGGGATGCTTTTGAATTAAGTATTTTGAATTATAAATGTGTATGTTTGTATGAGAATGGGGTTTGAAGCATCCACTTTTGGAACTTGGACTTCGAAAATCGATACCCTTGAGCTTATAAGTTTTGTGTCGTCTAAAGCTAAGTTATGAAATATGAGTTTGTGTGAGAAAAGTTGATGTTGGTTCATAAAGTTGTCACGTCTAAACTTTGGTTAAAAATAATAGAATCAAGTCGAACAACACTTGTTTTGGATGCCATGGTTTTATGGTGGTTCACACTTGGCGAGGCTACTATAGTTGTACTTGTCTAGAATCGATAGTTACTCCTCGCGGTTAGTTGGTTAACCGTGCACGTTATGATTCGTAGGTCTTTAGTATCGACGCGTTTCTTACTTCATTCGAGGACCGCCTTCCAGGTAAGTCGTTCTCGACTTGCTCGGCTCTATTCTAGTCTTGTTAGATTTCATGCCGTGATTGTGAGATTGGTTTTGGGAGTTAGTCCCAAATATATGTTTTCCATGTGAAATGTTTTCATACATGATGTGATGCGCTTTTCATTTCAAACGTTTTCTCGTAAAAGAAATAGTATCGCTTTCTCTGTGTTGGCAGCGTAACCGGCACGATCATGTGCGATGATTGTCGGTGGCGAAGAGGCGTCTAGCCATGGTCGTGTGTCGGCCGGGCTCCTTCAAAAATAAAAATTGATTGCTTATTTTTGGCAAGTGCTCCGGTGGAGGCTTGACCAGGGGTTGGAAGAATGACATATATAGATGGTGGGAGGGCCCGCCTCTGCACTCGGGCGCAGGGAGTTAGCGCCGTAGATGGGAATGCGGTGGTGGAAGGAAGAATGGCATTTCCCAATAGGATTGTGAATGGTTTTGTTGTGTGCGTGTGTGTGATTACTTAGTTGGATTTCAACCTTGTGAATTCTTGCCACGCTTAATGAATTGTTTATTCGTTGTATCTCCCTTTAATTGTTGTATGTCGAAGTGTTGGTTATTATTATAAATGCTTTACTTTTGTGCTTGTTAGTTTGATTATGTTATGTCTCATTGCCTTTCCTTTCTCATATTTTCTAGGTTGTGGAAATATGTGTTGACCTATTCTGTTCTGTTCAATTCACTTGTTAAAAGTTATTTGTTGTTGAATAATTGTTGTTTTTCAAACGTCTTACTATTGTCGTGTGTTATCTAGCTTGCCTAGGGTATTAGCTGACCCCTCGGGGACTTTATTTTTCAATTCCAAGTACTCACACAGGTCCCGTGTTGGAGCCTAGGTCAGATGCTGCAGCGGATCGTTGACGCGTGTCATTAGGTCACTGAGTGGATTGGGGGTTCAGTTTAGTCTTGTTAGCTGTTTTGGATATTTTACTATGTTGAGTTTAGAAGATTTCTGGTGTTGAATGTGATTTGGCTAGAGATTTGGGATTCATGCATGACATTATTAAAAATGTGGTTTGTTGAACGACAGTTGGATGTTTTAAAATAGTTTTCTTGTCGTGCCCGAGTTGCAAGGTCCAGGTATTCTAGTTGTCAACCAGTGCAGGTAGGACCTGTTAGGGTCAAACTACCTAGTAATGCCCCGACGTTAAGTCGGGGTGTTACAGATTGGTATCAGAGCCAGGTTGGCAACAGGGCACATGGAATCGAGCAATACGTGTACACGAGGTCCAACTAAAAACTAAAATCGGCCGGTGTTTTCAAAAAGTATTTAAATGGGGCAGTCATGCTACATATAGGGGTAGATGACACGACGTGACTCCGCTGCCATCCTCCGAAGGACCTCACGTAGAATAGTAAGTAAATCCTTAACTTTTAATCAAGTTTAAAGTTTTGACCGATGGACTTTTTGAGAAGATGGCCCCACGGAGTAGAATCAGAGTTGTTGTTGCTAGCAGTAAAGGACGTAGTAGAGGAACATCAAAACATATATCTATAGGAAGGAGTTGATTAGAATGGAGGTCTGATTGTTGACGACCATTAGGATGCTAGCTAGTTTGTCGTTGGAGGAGGACCCCTAGTTAATAGGGCCCAGTTTAGAGCTAATGCACAACTAGTTGCGTTATCACTAAAGATGTATCTGGTACAGAGTTCGCTACAATAGAGCGCTTAAGATTGGTAGGATTTGAGCCAGTTCGAAACTACTTCATCTACGGGAAGCCCGATCTTGTACAACAGTATTGTAGGGTTGGTGCTCCTTCTCAAAGATCTTCACCAGAGATAGTGAACCAGGGAGCATCGGGCTCGAATAGAGGACGAGATACATGAGCAAATACCCCGTGGGCCAACCAACCTCGAGTATGCGAAATAAGGAGGGTCAATGACTTACATGTGCCGACTGCTATAGGTATGTTTTGGATACAGCCTAAGCATACTCATACTCTTTTGACACGGGTGTCACACACTCTTTTGTGTCCTCTGCTTGCGTGGCTAGATTAGGGTTGACATGTACATAGAAGGTACCTTTTTGTGGTGGTTTACCCGATGGCAGTGAGGTGAGTAGGAATTGAGAGTTTTCGCAATGGGTAAAGACGAATATGCTGATATTATAGTAATGCCGCTATTCCCATTTGACAATGTGATTTTTAGAATGGATGGGATGAGACGCTACGAGACGATGCTAGATATACATAGGGGCACCGTCATGGTGATTGCAGATGACTGAACTATGCAGGTGAGTCAAAGGTTGGGGAAGGTAGTGCTGAGACCAGTGATTAGTATGGTGTATGCCGCTTAGTTGCTCAATGAGGAGTGTGTGGGATTTTGGTGCAATGTCCTACAAAGGGACAAAGAGGGACCCTACCTTCAGGATATACCGATAGTATGTGAGTTGAGGATGTTGTTCCAGAAGAACTTTATTGACTTCAGTTTTGATCTTAAGCTAGGGACGAGACCGATCTCGAAAGCCTCGTATCGCATGGCTCCGATGGAAATGCAGGAGTGGAAGTCGCGATTAGAAGAGCTGTTGAAGTAGGAGTATTTACATTCGAATGCGCCACCTTTGGAAGCTCCAGTTTTGTTTGTAGAAAAGAAGGATAGTTCCCTTCGTTTATGTATCGATTATGGAGAGGTGAACCGAGTTACCATCAAGAACATGTACTCATTGCCACATATTACGACTTGTTGGATAAGTTTCCGAGGGTTACAGTGTATTCGAAGGTGGCTCATCAGTTGAGGATTCGAGAGGGGAATATTTTAAGACGGCTCTTCGACAAGATAAGAGCCTTATGAGTTTGTTGTGATGCCGTTCGGATTGAACAATACACTCGAAGCGTTCATGCAGTTGGTGGTTAACCGGATGCTTATAGTTTTCGTGGGCAGATTGTGGTGGTTTACTTCGATGACATCCTAATTTACTCCATGGATAAGGAGGAGCACGTCGAGCATCTCAAGTTGTCGATAAGAGTGTTAAGGTAACACCGACTGTTTGTTAAAGTTGTCTAGTGCTAGTTCGGGCTGCCAGAGGTCACTTTTCTAGGACATTGGGTGTCCGCTAAGAGAGTTATGGGGGACCTGGTGAAGATGGAGGTTGTAAGGGCGTGAGAACTCCCAAAGGATGTGAAGTAAGTGAGAAGTTTCTTAGGACTAGTGGGGTACTATCAGAGGTTTGTGGAAGGGTTCACCCGTATAGCCCCATCATTTACCAACTTAAAGAAGACCAATCGTTTTGAGTGGAATGAGGCGTGCCAGAGAAGCTTTAATGAGCTGAAGAGGAGGTTGACTTAGGTTCCTATGCTTGCTCTCCCTCAAGGGAATGAGGATTTCGTTATCTATAGTGATGCCTCAGAGGTAGGTCAAGGATGTGGTTTAGTGCAGAGGGATAGGGTGATTGCTGATGCCTCGAGGCAGTTGAAACCGAACGAGCAGTACTACCTTCATCATGATCTGGAGTTGGCAAGGGTGGTGCATGCCTTGAAGTTTTGGGCGTCAGTGCATGTATGGGAGTATTTGCAAGGTGACGACAGATCATAAGAGTCTTAAGTACATCGTCCCTCCGAGAGAACTGAAAATGGGACAACGAAAATGGCTTGAGTTGTTGAAGAACTATGACCTGGAGATCCTTTACCACCCAAGGAAGGCGAATGTAGTCGCCGATGCGCTTAGTAGGAAGACCTCTTCAGAATGTATGTTGGCTTATTTAACTGCTCAACTTGAGCTGTAGAAAGAGCTGATGAGGTACGGAATCGAGGTACAGATTCAGCGTTACCAAGGAAGACTGAGTACCTTAGAGTGTCAACTGAATTTGCTTGAAGAAGGGAGGCTGAAAGAGGAAATGTTTCTAATGATTCAAGATCTAGGGCAGAAGTTGAGCCGTGGAGAGACACCTAATTTGGTAGACAGAGCAAAGGGTATCTTGAGTTTACGCAACCGAATTTGAGTGCCTCGGAATGAAGAGTTGTGACAGAAGGTTTTGCAAGGGACCCACGCTACACCTTCCTCGATTCACCCTGGAGCGAGTAAGATGTATAAAGATCTATGACACTGGTGGGATGGCATGAAGCCAGATGTAAGGAGAGTTGTTGCTAAGTGTCAGGTTTGTCGACAAGTGAAGATCGAGCACCAGAGATCGGGTGGATGCTACAATCACTCCCTATTCTAGAGTGGGAGTGAGATGACATTTCTATGGGTTCTGTCACTGGACTACGGATCTGCAAAGGGCATGACGCCATTTGGGTTGTAGTGGATAGGATGACAAAGACTGCCAGATTCTTGCCTATTAAGGAACCTTGGCAATCGAATAAGCTCGTAGAGGCGTTCATAAATCAGATAGTTAGACTGCATGGTGTGCCAAAGACAATTGTGTCAGATCGTGATGGGCGTTTTACTTGCAGATTTTGGCAACAAGTGCATGAGGCACTTGGGACGAGTTTGCACATCACGACTGCTTACCACCCGCAATCTAATGGCCAGTTTGAGAGGAAAATTCAGACTCTAGAGGATATATTGAGGTCATGTATTCTTGATTGAGAGGTCACTGGTTAGTACACCTAGCATTGGTGGAGTTTGCTTGCAACAATAGTTGGCACTCCTCGATTCAGATGGCTCCGTATGGGGCTCTATAGGGCCGAAAGTGTAGCACACCTTTGTGTTGGGATGACCCGTCAGATGTTGTAGGCGAGAGGCCGCAAATGATAGAGGAGACGATTGGGAAGGTGGCCTTGATACGAGAGCATATGCTAGTTGCACAGAGCCGCCAACAATCCTATGCAGAAAAGCGACGTCGATCACTAGAGTTTGAGATAGGGGCACACGTCTGGTTGAGAGTGTCGCCTACCCGTGGTGTGAGAAGATTTGGAGTTAAGGGAAAGTTGAGACCCGCTACATTGGGCCGTTCGAGGTACTGGAGAGAGTTGGTGAGGTAGCTTATAGACTAGCGTTATCGCCCGCCTTGGATGGAGCTCACCCTGTCTTTCAAGTGTCACAGTTGAGACAGTATGTTCCGGATCCCAGCCACAGGCTCAACTATGAAGAGTTGAAGGTTGAGCCTGATCATACTTTGAGAGAGCAGCTGATAGCGATTCTTGACAAGCGTTCTAAGAAGCTGCGGAACAAGGAGATTCCGTTGGTGTTGATTCAGTGGTCTCGACGAGGTGTCGAGGAGGCCACTTGGGAGATCGAGGATAGGATGAGAGAGAACTACCCCGAATAGTACTCGGGTTTACTAGAGGCCTTTGAGAGTAGAGTTTAGAGGTCGCTCGAGAGTGGATTTGACATTGTTATGACTTAGTTTTGTTGAGGGTGTTACTTGATTGTGTTTTGACATATGTTGGATTGGTTGCCTTTCTTCATTGTTATAGTAGTTTGATATGTGTTTTGTTTGTCACGGTTTATGTTCAAGTTGTTGTCAACAATTTAGGGTTCGAGGACGAACCTCTCCAAGGGGGAGAGGTTGTGAAACTTCGGGAACTTTGTGGGTTTTCACTTTAACAACGGAAGTTTCGGGACGGAACTTTCTTAAGGGGAGTATAATGTAACACTCGGAACTACTAAAATCCCGATAACTAATTTTTCCTCCGTCTTAAATTATCTTTTATTCCAAATTCACCATTTCTTTGTTTGTTGAGCCAAGAAAAAAGGGGGGGGGGGGGGGAAGTTAGTGAACCCAAACCCGTTTCATTTTGAGCCCAATTCCTACCCCTCTTTACCTTTCTCCACATTTCCTTAATTTCTGCCTAACCCTAAATCTTGTCTATCCATCTTTCTATCATTGTGCGCGGCATCTCAGCAAGCAAGGAACCAGAGGGGAACTCGATCGGAGGACAACCGTGACCATCGCCGCTCCCTTCAACACCACCTCTCGTCACCTTCTTTTCTTCTCGCCCCTCCATCCATTCGAAGCATCGTCGTTCTTCATCTCCTTCGTCACCTCCCTTTGCGACCGGAATTGCGAGACCTCAGGAAAGCTAACCGCTCGAGGCCGCCTGTTGTCGTCGTCCCTAAGTTGTTGCGCCCTCTCCATTTCCGCTCACCTCTGTTCACCGCCGGTAAGGGCACCTCTTAAAGCTCATTCCCTCTCTTCTACTCCAATTCCGCCTTCTCGTTTCTACCCTGAGTCCCGCCTCAGTTTTGAGTTACAGTCGCCCAGAGCCGCGCCACGAACCCGTTGATTTGTCCTCGTTCGCCTCTCCAGCTTGTCGAGTCGTCGGTAGGCCTCGCTCGTTGTAGCGTCAAGTTCGTAACCAATCAAACGGATTTGTTCGTTAGCGTAGACCGGCGCCGAAGTGAGCACAAGACCACGCCGCTAGAAACCAGGGTGTGGAACGTCGCCGAGGTCGAGACCATCGAGCAAATTAGTCTAGTTCTGAGGCAGAGTACCCCCGATCGGAAGCCCCATCTTCGCCCCGTCTGAGTTTTGGTGCAAATCTGACTTTGTAAGGTCGGATCTTAGAACCCATTTTTGTGCTTTGTTTGCTTTTCGGAATTGCCTTGTAATCTAATTTGAATTGAGTATTGTCTTTAATACTTGTCATTATTTTAGTTATGGTGAATATCTATATCTTTTCCCCTTTTCGGATGTGCTTACCAGCATGATGAGTGTGAATTTGGCATTTGTTTAGGTGTAAGTATTTATTAATTGGCTAGAATGAAATTTATGATTTGTCTTAGTGTATGATTTGTTTGGTGCAAGACCCACTTGTTTAGGTATAAGTTATTCTTAATGAGATTCTGAGGTTGGGTGTATGTGAAAGAAATTTGATGTGAATCCGAGTTCGTTTCGTGTTGATATTTTTTAGAGCACGAGTAGCGGTTTAAGACTCACAATTAGATCTTGTTAGTGAGTCGGTTTGTTTAGCATGAAATATTTAGATCGATTTATTTTGTGATGAACCTCTTTGTTGTGGGATGCTTTTGAATTAAGTATTTTGAATTATAAATGTGTATGTTTGTATGAGAATGGGGTTTGAAGCATCCACTTTTGGAACTTGGACTTCGAAAATCGATACCCTTGAGCTTATATGTTTTGTGTCGTATAAAGCTAAGTTATGAAATATGAGTTTGTGTGAGAAAAGTTGATGTTGGTTCATAAAGTTGTCACGTCTAAACTTTGGTTAAAAATAATAGAATCAAGTCGAACAACACTTGTTTTGGATGCCATGGTTTTATGGTGGTTCACACTTGGCGAGGCTACTATAGTTGTACTTGTCTAGAATCGATAGTTACTCCTCGCGGTTAGTTGGTTAACCGTGCACGTTATGATTCGTAGGTCTTTAGTATCGACGCGTTTCTTACTTCATTCGAGGACCGCCTTCCAGGTAAGTCGTTCTCGACTTGCTCGGCTCTATTCTAGTCTTGTTAGATTTCATGCCGTGATTGTGAGATTGGTTTTGGGAGTTAGTCCCAAATATATGTTTTCCATGTGAAATGTTTTCATACATGATGTGATGCGCTTTTCATTTCAAACGTTTTCTCGTAAAAGAAATAGTATCGCTTTCTCTGTGTTGGCAGCGTAACCGGCACGATCATGTGCGATGATTGTCGGTGGCGAAGAGGCGTCTAGCCATGGTCGTGTGTCGGCCGGGCTCCTTCAAAAATAAAAATTGATTGCTTATTTTTGGCAAGTGCTCCGGTGGAGGCTTGACCAGGGGTTGGAAGAATGACGTATATGGATGGTGGGAGGGCCCGCCTCTGCACTCGGGCGCAGGGAGTTAGCGCCGTAGATGGGAATGCGGTGGTGGAAGGAAGAATGGCATTTCCCAATAGGATTGTGAATGGTTTTGTTGTGTGCGTGTGTGTGATTACTTAGTTGGATTTCAACCTTGTGAATTCTTGCCATGCTTAATGAATTGTTTATTCGTTGTATCTCCCTTTAATTGTTGTATGTCGAAGTGTTGGTTATTATTATAAATGCTTTACTTTTGTGCTTGTTAGTTTGATTATGTTATGTCTCATTGCCTTTCCTTTCTCATATTTTCTAGGTTGTGGAAATATGTGTTGACCTATTCTGTTCTGTTCAATTCACTTGTTAAAAGTTATTTGTTGTTGAATAATTGTTGTTTTTCAAACGTCTTACTATTGTCGTGTGTTATCTAGCTTGCCTAGGGTATTAGCTGACCCCTCGGGGACTTTATTTTTCAATTCCAAGTACTCACACAGGTCCCGTGTTGGAGCCTAGGTCAGATGCTGCAGCGGATCGTTGACGCGTGTCATTAGGTCACTGAGTGGATTGGGGGTTCAGTTTAGTCTTGTTAGCTGTTTTGGATATTTTACTATGTTGAGTTTAGAAGATTTCTGGTGTTGAATGTGATTTGGCTAGAGATTTGGGATTCATGCATGACATTATTAAAAATGTGGTTTGTTGAACGACAGTTGGATGTTTTAAAATAGTTTTCTTGTCGTGCCCGAGTTGCAAGGTCCAGGTATTTTAGTTGTCAACCAGTACAGGTAGGACCCGTTAGGGTCAAACTACCTAGTAATGCCTCGACGTTAAGTCGGGGTGTTACAATTGCTAGTAAAATAAATGGTGTGAGGTTCTAAAAACTATTAACTCGAGCACTAATGTAATTATTTTGTGTTCAACCCAACAACGTACGTAGCTTATTCACAAAATTATATATTTTTTTATTATAGTATGTTAAAAGTAAGGGTCGCTTAAGTGCAGAATAGGAATGAATTTCAATCAATTTTTTTTTATAAGGAAAGTAATTCGAAAAATCAGATAAACTCTGGTAGTTCGAGAAATCGAGATGGAACCGGTAATCGGATAGACCGACAACAACCGACACCCAAAAAGAAACCAAACAAAATCAACAAAACAAAAAGAAAACTAAAAGAGAACAAAGTAGACAAGTAGCATCAAACACCGATCAAGGAAGCTTGATAGGAGAAAGTACTTCGGGGTCAATAACGGACTAACACAGTCGAATAGGGTCGTCGGTGCGCAAAACAGCAGCATGAAGCCGACTTGGGGAGGTGTGACGATTCGCCTGGAAAAGCAAAGGAAACACACCACCGAACAACACCGAAACTACGACCTTCAACCGGAATTTGAAACAAACGAAAACCTTGTACAACACTTTTGGTAGAGAAAAAGTTAGGGTATGCCCAACACATAGTGGGATTAGTGGGCGGTGGCGGTGTGGCCTTGTTACTAGAGTCAAAATTGGGTATTTAGTTTTTTTTTCCTTGGTAGAACCAAACTTGTTTAATACGCAATAGGAAATTAGACTTTACGTTTTTTCCATTCCTATTTTATTTTCTTTTTATAGCTAAAGATAATTTTAAGCCATTGATTTTTAGGTTTTAGTTTGTTATAAATGCGCCTATATCCCATTAGTGTGAGCAGCGACCGAAAAAACGACGTTTTTTGTTCATGAAATAAGATTACTTAAAAAGTAAGCTAGTTTTTTTATATTTTATTTATTGTTAGAAGGTTTGAAAAGATTTTTTCCTTATTTTGATGGAGCGTAAAAAGAAACACTTCAGCTCCCCTTTTTATTTTTTTATTATTTTTTTCTTTCTCCTATAACGTAAGATTTACAGAGAGAGAGAGAGAGAGGAGTGGAGAATCGAAGATTTGTTAAGAAAGTTGTGGATTGTCAAGGAGTTGGTAATTTTTTTTTTTTATCAAAGTTCACTAGCGAAAGGGTTTTCAAAAGCCAGAGGGCATCTTCGACCTAGAAGAGGTGTAGGAGCGGTGGTCAGCCGGGATTCTCTATAGTAGGGAGAACCATTGAGACTAAGTCAGATCCGGCTAATATGAGGGAGGATCGGGGGTTTTAATTGTGTTTATACTGTTATAGAGGTAGGAAGGGTGTAGGTGACATTGCTGAAAAGGGTCGGATCCAACCAAGTCGAGGCAGATCAAAGGGAAAGAACTCAGATCCGACTAAGACAAGGGGGGACCGAGGCATTCTGATGGGATTAGCTTTTGCGGAGGCAAAAGGTGTGGGGTGGATGAAGTTGTCGGCGGCGGAGTCGACGAGAGATCCGTCAAGGTGTTGGTTTTTTTGGTGTTGATTGGTGGTTTGAGTTTTTGAATGTAATTCCCTGGTATTAGGCGGACGCTACTGGTGGTCGGGGGCTAGTCCACTGGTGGTGGTCGGGTGTTGCCCGACTGGTGGTTTTTTGGTGGTGTTAAACCAGTCTCGACTTTCTCACTCTAGAAAGAGGAGAGAAGTCGGAGCTTGTTTTGGAAAACCCTCGCTTTTTGTTCTTGGAGGAAATGAATTTCACTCATTTCCTCCAAAAATAGTTGCTCTGATCCATATTACACTTCATTAAAAGGAAAAAATGACACAAGGGCATTATTCCTGAATTATTTACGCATTTTTTAAAAATTCATTTGTGGATGTGTTGTTGATAGGGATTTACTTGACAACAACTAAATTTATAGTCAAGACCCCGCTGAGTATAGCGAAGTCAGGATCGTCCACGAGAAGCTAGGTTGTGTCTAATTACTAAACTAAAAAGCAAAAGAGAAAACAGAGCAAAGAACAACGGAAAGCAAAGCAAAACAAACAAACAAACAAGCCCACTAGAAGGGGAAATTCAGCAGAAAAACTAAGTAAAAAGAAAAACAAAGGGGAAAATTGTAGGTTGGTATCGACCTAAGTAGGGTTGATATCGAGGTACTTGGGAATAAAATTCGACTAACAAATAAGGGAAAAATCTAGGATAAGGGTTTACCACAACATAATCATGCGAATTCAAACAATATGAATCATAAATATCATGCCTTTAACATAAAATCATCAACTATCGTTGAATAAACAAGCAAATCAATCAACTTTCATAAATCAATTCACTTTATCTGCTTATTTAGATCTAAAGTTCTCAAATTTCGTCTCAAACTCTATCTCTTATTCAAATTCACAACTCTCTCTTTCAATCAAGTTATAAACATGAAATACTTCAACTTTCGTCAAAGCTTTTGCACAAACAAATAGAAGAATAGATTAAAGGCATTCAATTCATTCATCACATCATTATTCATGCACAATCATGTTGGTCGGGTTTCTAACCCCAACTCTAGAATAAAAGACTACTCACTCATCATAATTGAAGACAACTAAATTAAATTAAGAAGAAAAGAGAAGCTAACAACTGAATCCAAACAAAACTTATCCTCCAAGCAAACTCCACAACTCGTACTCTCTCTACTCCTCACCCTCCCCTCTCTCTCTCTCTCTCTCTCTCTCTCTCTCTCTCTCTCTCTCTCTCTCTCTCTCTCTCCTCTACCCTAAACTAGGTTAATTGTGGTATAAAAAAATTAAGGCTAGACAAAGGTTTATATAGAAAAATTAAAGTTTCCATAAGGAGATAAATCTTCTAAAAGATATATCCCCTAAGGAAACTATTCAAAGGGATAAAAATACATTTATTGCGCCGACTCTGACATGGAGCAGCTCGTTATCGACCCCCACAGGGTCGAAATCGACCCCCTTTAGCCTTGAAACTGCCTTGTAACTGAGATATCTCCTTCGTTAGGGGGTCGTTTTCCTTCGTTTTTGTTTTGATTCTTCATCCTATAACTTGATAATGGGTCTCTTAACTTCTTTCATGGCTCAAACTTGATCCTCATGTCTCTCTTGAGTGCTTTATTCCTTCGGTTTCTCATCTTGTCCTAAAATATGCTCCAAACAGCTCCAAAACCTACAAAAACACCACCAAAGCTTATGTAGACTCCGTATCTTAAGGAAATACGTAAACTACACAAACAACTAAAAAAACACAAAACTAAAGAAAAAGACTCAAAGACATAAAAACACACCCTAAAAACACGAGTAGAAAGGCGGATATCAAAATACCCCATACTTAGACTTGCTTGTCCTCAAGCAATCAACAAGACATCAACCAAAACCGTCAACACATTCTTCAAGTCAATGCACTTATCAAAAAGCAACATCAATGCACAAGTAGAAATACATAGACAAGTGAATCTAATGTCATCACACATATATGAGCAACCTCAAGCAAAAGCAACTATGATCCAACCTCACAAGGGTAATGTGTTTCACTCAACTCTCAAGTGTTTAGGCTTATAGTAACAACTCTCAACTCAATCCTATATGCAAAAAATCAACATAGTCATTGTTACTTATATCACCAAACTCTCCACCAGAGATGTCAAAACATATAAAAATCATCAAGAGAACTTAGGCTCAATGAAAAACTTCATAGAAGCTTCCATTTGGCCGGATTATAATAGGGCTTGTAATAACAATAAGGCATGGAAATATTTTGGTTTGTGGTGCTAAAAATCCACGAATCAAGACTCCTAAACTTCACAACACAACTCACCTCAAAACTCATAAGATAACATGCCGAACTTCACTAAAACTTAAAGAACACTCATCTCATTAACCCTTTTATCCCAACTAATCTTGCTTACAAACAATAAGAAAATTTTGGCTCATGCACTTTATTCACTGCTTAACTTAACTCTTCCCTTTTTTCGGATTTTGCTTTGATTTTTCACTATTTTTTCTTCTTGTTGGGAAGCTCATTACCGAACCTACTAGGGTCGATAACGATGTCACTGTTCTGATTTCTTCTTCTTTCTTTTATAACAAGTGCATTCAAGGAATCAAACTCCATTTACATAACAAACTGCAAGATTTTACTTTACCCAACACATATTACCCCACACTTGAACCAACATATCTCACTCAACAAAACCATCACAACCAATACTAGGTCCTATTTTCCGGATAGGGTCAAGCTCTCACTGGCTAGGGAATATTTTGTGGAGCTATAAATAAAAGGCTTTAAGACTCAAATTGGCTTCAAAAAGAGGATAATATAAGGGTGGGTAAGGATTAATAAGGCTTATGAAAAGTAAGTTCTCCATATGATCTCACATGCAATGAACTAATATCTCATAAAGGTTTCAAGAAATAGATAACCATATCAATGACAAGATATAATATGCATAAGGAGAGTAAATCACACATGAAAAGAAGAGGGATTCTTGATGTTCTCCCTTATAAGGCCAAAAACAATTCACTAGGTAGCAATTTTTGGACTTAAGTCACTTCTACTTAAAATCATATGTGCTCAATTTCATCACATGCTAAATATCAACATAAAAAACAACTTTTAACAAGATTCATGCAAAGCTTATCCAAACATGCTAAAGGAATTATATGCTCAAGCAAGTTAAAGCATATCATAGGACATCTAAGTGGAATATTATCAATCTTAAAACAAAAAAACTGACACAAATCTGAGTTTCCTTTTCCCCTACCCCATACATAAACCAAATAGTGTTCTCACTGTTTAAAGACATAAAAAGATAAAGAGGATAAGAAAAAGGAACTCACAAAATAAAACTGAAGATGCTTGAAACCATTGATCACGGAGAAATTTGAATTTTCTTTTCAGATTTCTAGTAGAAGTCGGTACCAAACCTGTGGGGGTCGTTACCGAACCACCGATTTTTCTTCGTTGTTCCTTTCAGCACCGAGTTTCTTGAATTTTCTTCTTCGGATCAACATCACTTCTTCTTCGTTTAATACCTGAGTCACTTTAAAGAAACATCTATCCCTACTACGCTATTCTAACCTAAAAATAAGTCAAAAGAAAGCTAGCAAAAAGATCTAAGAAAGCAAAAACAAAAAGCGGATTGCCTCCCGTAAGCGCTAGTTTTAACGACGTTAGCCCGGCGAACTTACCTTGGCGGATCAGGGCGGCTTCCATCCAGTTTGTTGGGATCATGAGAAACCCCATACATAGAAGGAAAAGCTTCAAAGCTTCTCTCCAAGACATTTGGTCCTCTATCATCAATAAGAATGCTTGTACTTCCTACATTAGGGTTAGTAAAATCCGAAAACCAAGGGGGCTTCGACTCTTTCATAGCATGTAAAGTAGGAAGGGATGTAGAAAAAGGATAGGAGAAAGGGTCATGACCATAATCAATTGTATCAAAGCAAGAAGACTTACCTTTGTTAATCAGATAAGGGGTCGTTACCGAGGTATATGGGGTCGTTACCGACCCCACTAGGTCAAGGAATGCCTCGGTAACGTGCTTGTCTAGCCCGGTAACGGATATGTGATCTGTTTGGGGGGTAAATTTTCATGAAGTATAACTTTTCATGATTTGACTAAAACAATATAGTTTAAGTATGGATATGAATTGAATCCATAGTTTGAATTATGACATTTATATATTGAATGTGTCTTATGCCAATCTAGACCTAATATATTTAAATGCCAAAGATTAATTAGTGAGTGGTTGATAATATTTTCAACCGATCCATTATTCTCCATAGAATAATATTTCCAAGCCAAATTTTATACTAAAAGAGGTTTATTATCATGGCCTTAATTATCCTTAAAGTATAATTGACTTGGTACATAAAACTTGGACCTGAATCTTCACCTTTGATCGTTCTTAATTACCAAAAAGAATGCTCAAAGGCTGCAAAAGAGGGGAGGTCAAAACGAAATTATCCACAATTAATTTCTTTCTATCCTCACCTTCTCACATAGAATGAACCACCAAACATTCAACTATTTACAAATGATCGAATGGTCCGAGATGTATGTCGGAAACCATCCAAATTCAATAAAAATAAACGGTGGTCAAAACATGTTAATGGTCTTGCAATTAAATACATGTTAATGACCATGCAATTGATGAATGGCGGTGGAAACATAATTTCATGGTCAAAAGATGTTACATACTAGAGAATGTAACGTAAGAGAGTTAATTGGTTGCTAATAATTCTCTTCATTGGATTAAAAGCTATGAGGAGATTATATATAAAGAAGGCTCCTCTTCCATGGACGAAAGGAAAAAGGGACGGCAAACTAAAAAGAAAGAAAGAGCAAAATCAAGGAAAAAACCCAAAGAGATATATTATATAGCTAGCAAAGACAAATTCGATTGTTATTGTGTTCAAGTTAAAGGTATATCTCTTAACCTTGTTTAATTGCTTTTATATGGTAACCAAATGTGTTGGTTTCTTTCATTGCCTGCAAATAGGCTACATGGGATTAAACCAGTAGTCGGATTGCAAGTTATTGGTTCAAAGTCGACTCTAAGGCTGATGATCGATACTAAATATACACATGGAGTAGGCCGGTTCTTGAAGCCCGGAGGCTGCTAAACGTACACCATTCGCATCGGAGATGACAAACTGTACGGGTGAATAAAAAACGAGCACCATTACTTATCCACCGTCCCCGCAGGCGAACCATGGCTACTTGTCCCACCACGAAAGGTCTCTTGGAGAGCCAGAAGGTTGCCCTAGACAAGTTCAAGCTACTCATCGGAGAAGCCCTCACCGCGAACTACCCTCGAAGGCCACCAGAGATTATTGAAGGTCACCCGTTTTGAGGAGAAACATTCCGTTTCGAGCCTCTTACGGGTGATTGCGTCTACAACGATGGTTTATTCTAAGTCCATGATGGATCATTTTGCATCAAAACGAATATCGGGGCTGTCTTGGAAGACTATGGGTGGCTCGAAATGGAGTGTATTACCACCTCAATTGAAATAACGAAGTGTTGTCCTCCACGCCGAGTTGTTCCGGTGAAGAAGGCGTCAAATCCATGACGAAGACCCAAATTAAAGAGCTCATGGAGATGCCACAATGCCTCAAAGATGGAAAAGGATTGGTGGTCATCCGTTTTGAGGAGAAACATTCTGTTTCGAGCCTCTTGCGGGTGATCGCATCCACAACCCTCAAACCCCACCGGAGATGATCCGTTTTGAGGAGAAACATTCCGTTTCAATCCTCTTACGGGTAGACGCCTACACTGATGGCACGTGATCAATCAGCCGGGATGGATCGAATTGCACCGAGACGAGCACTGCAATGTCCGAGTTGATGACGTTTGTGCCCATGTCTTGTGTGTTCTATGGAGTACTCAACTAAAAAATAGAGTACATGATGCACTAATTCCACAGAAACACAAATCAAAGTGTCAATTCATTTACTATGATGGAGGGGGGAAACGTACATGTATACATATTTTTGTGGTTGCTATTAACTAAAATTCAAAAGGTTAATTAGCAATACCTTTGTCATGGTAACGTGGAAAAGAAGTGGCGATCCGATTTCGATCAAGTCCGAAGATTGAACCTGCCAAGTACATGTCCAACTTGTATTAGTGTGAATTAGCGCTAATTAAAATACAAGGAAGATAAAAGATAGGCCTATTAGCTATTATGGAAGAAGAAAACTTACGTGAAATGTGTGGGAGTGACCAAGTTTCAATGGATCGAGTGCAGTGTTCAACCGAAAAAAAAAGGGTGTTGTAAATTCTTATTATATGCAAGGAAAACAATACTTAGCTTCATTAGTCCCTCATATTTCTAGTAAGGGGCAAGTTCAAGGTTGCAAATCAAACAAGCTGTTCGGACACCTTTTTGCACAAAAACAAAAGAAGGGGTGGATGTCGAACCTCGATCGAGTCAAAAAGAAAACAAGACTTTCAACCACGTTTGAACTCCTATCACAAATGAGCTTTATACATGGTGATTTCAAGTTAAGGAGATACAAGGGCCATATATATATACTATACGAATATATATACATATTCATAGAAATGGCACTTGAAAACCTTGCCTTGAACATATATGTATATGTGCATAGGGGAGGGTTCAAGAGAAACAAGAGTTATAGAGAAACGGTGGAATTGATTAGGAGCGTTGGATGATGGAATATTAGTGGTTAGGATTTAATGACTAGAATAATTAATATGGACGTTTTTTACAAGCCACAATCCTGAATTGATTTAATTAGGGGAAAAAATTAAAAAACAACCTCATATGCGATTTTTGGGGATACGTATATAGAAAATCGCTGAATATTAGCATGTAGCTACAAAAAAGGAAGTGTCATTGATTTATAGAAATCTGAACATTAAAAAAAATTCAAATTCCAATGTAATTATAGGAACTACTAGTAATTTCAATTCATCAAATTTGTGAATATCAATTAGAATATTTTATATTGCAATTTTGGTTATTTTCTTAAAATAGCAAAACTTGAATTTATTTAAAAAATTGATGATAAAATAAAATTAATCTATTGTTGCAAATTTCACTAGACAAATAAACATTATCGGAATCTTTCATGTACAAAATTGAATATGAATACAAATCGTGTATTTATACAACATATCTGAATATTAAGTACAAAATCTCGAACATGTGCACAATATATGTGAATATTAACTTCACGTTTTTGAACATGTGTACAAAGGAGCTCGACTAAGTATATAATATATCTGACTATTAAGTACAAAATCTTGAACTTGTACACAATATATCTGAAAATTAAATTTACAATTTTGAACATGTTTACAAAAGAAATTAAATAAATATATAATATATCTAAATATTAAGTACAAAATCCCGAACATGTACACAATATATCTGAATAAAACCTTCACATTTTTGAACATGTGTACAAAAGAACTCGAATATGTATAAAATGTATCTGAATATAAAGTACAAAATATTTGAATATTAACTTCAAAGTTTTGAACATGTGTACAACACAACTCGAATATGTATTTATAGCTGAATATGTAAGTCTTAATATTGAACATGGTAATTTGTGTAAACGAATATTATAACACATTATTCAATATGTTAATGTAATAGTCTTGTGCATATAGTTGAATATGTTAGTGTAAATGTTGAACAACTCATTATGTGTAATTGAATATACATAACACATTATAGAATATTCCACTGTATATGTCAAGTGTTTATAGCTGAATATGTAAGTCTTAATATTGAACGACTAATACGTTTAAAGAAATATACATAACACATTCTCGAATATGCCAATGTAGCAGTCTTGTGTATACAACTGAATATGTATTTTTAAATATTGAACATACAATTATTTGTATACGAATATACATAACAAATTCTCAAATATGTCACTGTATTATTAATGTGCATATAGTTGAATATGTTTGTGTACATATTGAACAAACTAATATGTGTAATCGAATATACATAATATATTCACGAATATGCTAGATCTTAAGCGCGTCATATCATCTCGGAGGTACGATTTCTCCTCAAACCTGTTTTAAGATATTAGAACTCAATTTAGTAATTTGGATGATAGTACTCATATTAAATGTGCATGTGACCTATATACTCATACTATAAACAATAGAACGAATACAGATTAAATGGCAAAATCATGTTTGAATTGCTTAATCACGAGTAAAAACAAGAAATACTCGAGCGAAGAGAATTTTTTAGATCGAACACTGTAAGTGTGAACTTGATGTATAAAGATGGTGTGAAGAAGATGTTGAATCAATTTGAAGGTGTGAAATATAAGAACTCCAAAATGAATAAAAATACTTCGAATCTTACCGATTTATGCACGAATTGGATCGATTTCTCCGATTTTAGCAAACGAGGGGCTTGAAGTTGAGAATGAATATGATACCTATTGGAGAGATGATATTGGTTGTCAAGGAATCTGAATCGAGAGGGTGCAACAAAAATCGGTCAAGCAAGCCCCTTGAAGAGATGATAGTGGTTCTCAAGGAAAAATCCAATTGGAGAGTCTTCGATCTAGGCGACGTAAGGATGATGATCGATTGGAATTTGAAACTTGCTAATGAAAATCTGAAGAGAACGATATCAGAGACAGGGGGTAGACAATTAATTAGAATGGATTGAATATACGGGGAGAGAGAGATAGTCAAACATGGAGAGAGATAATATCCAATATTCTAACGAGATTTCCTCTAATTTGATATAATCTAATGCACCACCCACATCATAGTTATTATGCACCATTTTAGAAAAAATCTCGACCGCCAAATTTAATTAATCTAACGCATCTAATTATTCCCCAGTTTCTCTATAACTAGGGGTTTCTCTAGAGCCCTTTACTATGTTCATATACCATATATATGCTATATATATTAAATCAAAATTAAAGTGGAGAAAGCTTACTACTAGCTAGTACGGAGAAGTCAGCAACCTCGATCGAGTTTGATCATATTGATCCTCTTGACACGAGCGTCGGAGCCGAGTCGACCCCTCACTGATGACTTTCTGTATCAATCACTCCACTAAAAAAACCCAAATCTAAATCAACACTCAAAGTGTTCTCTGTATGAACTACGGTGATTTGATCCCATTAAGGGTACGTAGGAAGCTCGACATATAGCGCGAATGCTCGCCGAGTTCAATCACAACTATAAACCAAATCATCCAAGTCCTAGTGGAAAGTTTAGACAACCCTTCCTAGAATATGGGTCTAATTTTCTCCACACCATGCAAATGATAGTTGAACTGAGTTTAGGCAACCCTTCCTAGAAGGTGGGTTTAGGCTCATTTCTCTGATGCATGTAAATCCACCCAAAATTTAAATCTTCGAACTACGTAAGGCTTGATTCTCTTTAAGGAGATACGTAGGCAACCCGATATAACTCGGGTGCATCCCAAATTATAAAACAAACCCAAAAGTCTCCAATGTATCTTTATTATTATTAGTGTTGTGAAGATATACAAATAAGGGTCGAACTTAAAAATCAAATTAGATGTGTTTGTGCATAGTTGTTTTCTTTTAACAATTTTTGCCTAACATGATCATCTTTCTTCATTGGATAAAGGGTCATTACCGACCATGGAGGGTTCGTAGGCTCCTTGATATGCACATCCTCCTAGAATCTGCTTGTTTCGGGTCTCAGGAAAAGGTCGTTACCGACCCATGGTAGGTCGGTAGGCCCTTCGTTAACGCTCTTTACAGTAATGGTCTCATTCACAACGAGATTGAAACGGAACTCGACCTTCTCCTCCTCAATATCGAAAGTGAGGAGTCCCTTTTTTACATCAACATGTGCACCTGTTGTAGCTAGGAATGGTCTTCCAAGAATGATAGGCATTGTAGGGTCTTCAGGCATGTCTAGAATAATGAAGTCGTTTGGGACAACGAATTTGCCAACTTGAATTGGGACATCCTCAACGACTCCAGTTTCCTTGACACAGGATCCATCCGCCATGTACAACTTCATATTGACAGGTTCCAGCGGTTTCATGTTTGCTTTTGACCAAATAGAGACTAGTAGGACACTTGCACTGACACCTAGATCACATAAAGCTTTAAACTTGTAAGCTCCAATCCCTATTGTAATAGCAAACTTACCTGGATCACCTAGTTTCGTGGGGAGCTTTATGGATCGAACCTCATCAGTCAGCTCGGATATTGATCTCTTCCTGCTTAAGATCTCTTTCAAAAATTTAGTATAGGCAGGCATTTCATTAAGGGCCTTAGTGAATGGGATAGAGATATTTAAGCCTTAAAGAATTTTAACAAAACGTCTAAAATTTCCTTTCATAACATCATTAGCTTTCTTGGTCAGGAAAGGAAGAGTCTTTGATGGACTTGGAGTAGAAAGAGGCTCGGATCGAGGCTCTACCGAGTCGACAAGAGGGTCGATCGGTGCAAATGGAGGGTCGTTACTGACCCTAAGAGGGTCGTTATCGACCTCATTAATGAGATAAGGAGTCGGTTTCGAAGACCTACCTGGGCTGGAAGGGTCTTTATCGAGCTTATGAGGGTCGGTACGACCTGTTGAGCCCCGGTAAAGACCCTGTTGGGGTCGGTAATGGGCCTGACTGGGGTGTCATCTTCATCTCCGTTCTCTTTTTCCTTGGCCTCAGCCCGATCTGGCAGCTGCTTTCCACTCCGAATGTGTATTGTTGTAATTTGTCCTCTAGGGTTTTCCTCGGGGCGGCCCGATAATTGCCCTTGAGGTCTTGGAATCTGTGCAGCCAGGTTGGCAAGTTGGGATTTTATGCTCTTCCTCCATGTGTCAATTTCTCCCAATTGTGCTTGTACACCTTTCATCTGATTAGTAAGGTTGGCTTGGACTCCATCAATCTTGCTATGGACGTCATTAAATTTATTGTGGACTCCATTAATGCCCTTTTGTAGCCCTTGTACCCATGAAGGTGGCTCTTGATAGCTTGGAGGTCTATAAGGTGGAACCCTTTGTTCTTGTTGAGGAGGTTGGCTCCCTTGGCCATTTATATAATTGTCCCAAGTGGGCTGATTATAATTCCTCCATGCATAAACAGTATTGCCTTGGTTTCTATATGGACCCCTCATGTAGTTAGCCTCTTCATATGCCTCAGCAGCACGGACCTGTTGCAAGTTAGTGCAAGCAGAAGTAGCATGGGCTTGAGACCCACATTCTAGACAAGACGAAGATGATTTAAGATAACTTACCTGCTTTTTCAGGCAGTTGATCTCGTCTTGCAAGAACTGGTGTTTCACCTCGGGGTCTACCTTTGCTATTTGTGGATTATACAGCTTCTTTTGGGGATGTTGGGTTTGCTGCATTCCGTACATTGCATCGTAGTTGATCAACTTGTCAAGCAACACCCATGCATCTTCAGGATCCATCTTTTTGAAATCGCAAGCAGTGTGCAGATTAATGCGATTCTTTGTTTCAGCATTGATCCTTTGGAAGAAGATTTCTTGGAGTACATATTGTGGTTGCCCATGGGTAGGGCACTGTCTAAGCATCTCCTTGAATCTCTCTCATGTCTCCACAAAGGTCTCATTAGGCAGCTGGTGGTAGGAGGTGATGCGTTTCCTTAACTCCATAATTTTGGCAGGAGGGAAGAATTATGTTATGAACATGTCATGCAAAGCCTTCCATGTCCTGATTGACTTAGGAGGTAGGCTCTCTAACCAGCTCAGGGCCTTTCCTGTAAGGGACCAGTTAAAAGCTTTGAACAGAACATATTCCAAAGAGACACCATGAGTAGAAATAGTGTCACATAAATCAATAAAATTTCTAATATGCTCTATTGAGCACTCAGTGGGTTTCCCTTCAAATTGAGCCTTCTTTATCAAGGATTTGAATTGAGATTTGATCTCAAAGGACTTCACTATCTGTGGGAGAACGATTGTTGACTCTGGAACCCTCAGTTCTGGGTGCATGTACTGCTTAGCGTTCTTAGGGACGGCGTTCAACTGCTCTCATAAAAAAGCAGCCGTAGCATTTGCAGTATCTCTTTCTCTTTGCATTGCCTCCATCTATATGCGGAGGTTAGCCATTTGTTGAGCAATATCCTCAAGAGCAGCCATTGCATAAAACCTGAAAAGACAAATAGAAGAAAACAAATCAGAAACAAAAACAGGGTCGGACTATTCCCAAACCCAAAAGGCAACTAAACACATCACTATCGCTTCCCCGACAACAACGCCAATTTGTTGATAGGGATTTACTTGACAGCAAATAAATTTATAGTCAAGACCCCACTGAGTATAGCGAAGTCAGGATCGTCCACGGGAAGCGAGGTTGTGTCTAATTACTAAACTAAAAAGCAAAAGAGAAAGCAGAGCAAAGGATAAAGCAAAACAAAGCAAAACAAAGCAAAACAAATAAACAAGCACACTAGAAGGGGGTCGATATCGTGCAAATTCAGCAGCAAAACTAACTAAACAGCAAAACAAAGGGGAAAATTGCAGGTCGGTATCGACCTAAGCAAGGTCGATATCGAGGTACCTGGGAATAAAACTCGACTAACAAATAAGGGAAAAATCTAGGATAAGGGTTCACCGCAACATAATCATGCAAATTCAAACAATATGAATCATAAATATCATGCCTTTAACATAAAGTCATCAACTTTCGTTGAATAAACAAGCAAATCAATCAACTTTCATAAATCAATTCACTTTATCTACTTATTTTGATCTAAAGTTCTCAACTTTCGTCTCAAACTCTCTCTCTTATTCAAATTCACAACTTTCTCTTTCAATCAAGTTATAAACATGAAATACTTCAACTTTCGTTAAAGCTTTTGCACAAACAAGTAGAAGAATAGATAAAAGGCATTCAATTCATTCAACACATCATCATTCATGCACAATCATGTTGGGTTTCTAACCCCAACCCTGGAATAAAAGACTACTCACTCATCATAATTGAAGACAAATAAATTAAATTAACAAGAAAAGAGAAGCTTACAACCAAATCCAAACAAAACTTGTCCTCCAAGCAAACTCCACAACTCGTCCTCTCCCTACTCCTCATGCCCTTCTCTCTCTCCTCTACCCTAAACTAGGTTAATTGTGGCATAAGAAAACTAAGGCTAGACAAGAGTTTATATAGAAAAACTAAAGCTATCCATAAGAAAATAAATCTTCTAAAACATATATCCCCTAAGGAAACTATTTAAAGGGATAAAAATACATTTATTGCGCTGACTGTGACATGGAGCACCTCGTTATTGACCCCCACACGGTCGATATCGACCCCCTTCAGCCTTAAAACAGCGTTGTAACTGAGATATCTTCTTCGTTAGGGGGTCATTTGCCTTCGTTTTTTATTTTATTCTTCATCCTAAGGCTTGATATAAAACGGGTCTCTTAACTTCTTTCAAGGATCAAACTTGATCTTCATGTCTCTCTTGAGTGCTTTATTCCTTTGGTTTTTCATCTTCTCCTAAAATATGCTCCAAACAGCTCCAAAACCTACAAAAACACTACCAAAGCTTATGTAGACTCCATATCTTAAGGAAATACAAAAACCTACAGAAATGACTCAAAACAAAACAGAAAACTAAGGAAAAAGACTCAAAGACATAAAAACACACCCTAAAAACACGACTAGAAAGGCGGATATCATGTGTGCATCTTATGCATCAATTTTGTCTTGGATGTACATTAAAAATATCTTTATTTACATCAAAACTAGCAAAATGTGCATCAAAAATACCTTTATATGCATCAAAACTAGCTAAAGGCCTAGGAGGTCCATAGCCTCCTACAGCATTGACCTCAGCCTAAGGTTCATGGAGTTGTGGACAAGCAGCAATAAGGTGAATTGTGTCAACACAAATTTCACATGCCTTCAATTGTTGAAGGGGCTCCTTGCAGCATGAACCTCTTCATCATATCCTTCAACTCCGCTACCTCGGATCGTAAAGCAGAAGATGAGGAGTTTATAGCATTGACTCCTTTAGTGCTAGATCAATCTCTTGTTGAATTGCCTTGAGTTCTTAGATAATTCCAAAAAGAGCACAAGAGCATCTGCTGGTGTTTTGTTCAATAGGCTTCCATTACAAGTTGCATTCATTATTCTGCGTTCATCTTCTACCAATACACCAAAGAAATAGAGCACCAGATCTTGATTAGAGTACCCAACAACCTTTTGAAGCTATCATGATAATCATACAAGCTCTCCCAAACCTAATGTTCAATGTGTCTCAAGCTCTTCTTCAGACTGTTTTGCTTAGCGGTTGGAAAATATTTCTCCAATAATGTCGCTTTCATCTTATTCTAGGTATTAATGAAGCCTAGAGAAAGATAGTAAAGCCACTCATTGGCCGAATCCTATAAAGAGAAAGGGAATGCCCTCAGCTTGATCTGATCCTTTATTACATTAGCAGGCTTCATACTAGAGCAGACCTGATCAAATTCAGCCAGATGCTTGTTGGGGTCTTCTCCACTCAGCCTATGGAAGTGGGGCAAGAGATGGACTAACCCTGATTTCAACTCGAACTTGACACCTTCATTTAGCGCATGAAATTGTACAACCAGGGGCGACTGTTGAAAATTTGGGGTAGTCAGTTGCCTTAATATTTGGTCTTTCATTGCCTCAGCTTCACTAGAACCTAAGTTGAAAGGTAATTTACGGAGTGGATCCCAAGCTTCACTTCTCAACCTGGAAAGGGTTCTTTCAATCTCTGAATCAAAAGGCAAAATAGGAGAATCAATAGCAAAGGTGTGGATCATAAACTAGGGTCCACACCTAATTCGGTAACAATAAAAACTTAGAATTAAACAAAGTATCCCCGACAACGACACCAAAATTTGACTGGCTGAAAATCGTTGATGCCAAATCAAATGTAAATTCCCAGTTACTCAACTAGTATAGTCGATAAGTCGGGGTTGTACCCAAGAGATACTTGTATTCCAAGAAGTTATTTTTATCAACTCAAAGATGTAACAAAAGGGGGGTTTTGGATTGAATTCTAACTCTAGGGAATTATATAAATCAAAGCAAACAAGTAAAGCAAAGGTTGAGTTTTTATCAATTTAAGGAAAACAATCATATTCAAACATTCACTTTCATCATCAAGTTATTTCCTATAGTTATTCCTATCCAGATCCGGTATAGAACATGACAACAAGACATGCAAACTTAATATCCAAATAACACATGAAACGATCATGAATTACATGGACATTAGCAATAAGAACAAGGATATACAAGATACATGCAGTTGAATTCCAACGAGTCAAACAATTAAACATGCATTCAAATCTATTTTTCAATTGTTTTAGTCCAACGAGTCCTAAAACAATGAATTGCTACAAAGATTAGGTTTTGTTACGAGAAAACCTAGATCCACAATAGAGTGTATCAATTCCAACAAGTTGGCCAAATAAGGATGAAATCAACACAATCGATATAGATTAAGCACAAGAGAATTGAAATAACCTATAAGTAATAGACTTGAATAGAATAATATCACAATAAACTTGAGTCCGAAATCTTCAACTTGAATAGAGTTAAGAGGTTTAGTTCTCCATGGAAATAGAGAATACAAAAGTCTCAATAGAATACTAGATGGTAAAAAGTCTAAGATCCTCAAACTAAGTCTGAAATACGGCTTAAATAGCCAACTCAAAAACACGAACTAAAATAAAGGAAAAAAAATAATAAAAGATAGAATAAAATCTCCAACTCAGTTTGCTGATGTGAAACCCGCGGGTGCAGATTGTGGATCCGCGATCGTGGACCTGCTTGATCTTGACTCCCGAGTCGGCGATGTCTGCGATCAACCTGGCATTCATCGGTCACGGATCTGCTTCTAGTCACTTGTTTCGCAGATTTTGTGTTGCACTACACAACCTTGTCTTTACTCCTTGCTTCAAATCTTCTTTTGGCTAAAGTCTTCAACTGTTCGGTCTTCTATTAAGATCTTCATTAAATCACTAAAACGATCTAAACCCTATACAAAAATTGTACTAACTAGTCCTAGATATGCTATATTAAATACAACATATCATTTGGGGTTGGAAACATTCAAAGAGAGCGCACAGTCATTGGGAGCAATCTTGAATGACCGACACAATCTGTCCTCCCCAAGCTTCCCGCCTAGGGTTGGAAACATTCAAAGAGTTTGTGCGGTCATTGAGAGCAATCCTGAATAATTGACACAATATGTCCTCCCCAAGCTTCCCGCTTGGGGTTGAAAACATTCAAAAAGAGTGTGCGGTCATTCCGAGCAATCCTGAATGACTAGCACAATTTGTCCTCTTCAACTTCCCACTTGGGGTTGGAAACATTCAAAGATAGGGCGCGGTCAGTGGGAGCAATCTTGAATGACTGGCACAATCTGTCCCCCCCCCCCCCCCCCCCCGGATTCGAGGCGGACCATCTCCATCTTCTGTTTCTTCTTCTCGCCTTCAACGGGCGGGTCCAAACCCTTCCTCTTTGCGCCGACCTTGCCTCTTAGCACCACAGTGGAGGGCGCCTTGAAGGCGGCCTCCTTCGGAGCCTTGGGCCCCTTTGTGGTGGTTGTAGAAGGTTAGGAGCCTTTGCGACCCCAGTGGCCCACGAAGTGGGGGTCGAGGCCCCTTGTTTCTTCAGCCTAGAAGCCATCTCTTCCACTTTGATCACTAAAAAGAAAAACATAATGCTTAGTTGAAACAATAAAGAATAACATAGTTAAAAAGAGGACGGGTAACCTAATCACCGTCAAGTTACGGGGGGCGAAGACTATGGCCCGCGCGTTCGAGGTGGTCTTGGGTCAGATATTCTTTGTATGATCTCGTCGCATCCATCTCGAAGCATTTGTCCTTATCTATATCTTTCAAAGGTGCCTTGGAGGGATTAATGAAGGATAGCGGCGTGGTAGGGAAGTTAAAAAAGCATCCCGGATTGATCGCATATCAAGAACCACTTGTCCCTCCAGATTCCCGTGTTTGAGGGAGTGGTGACGAGATCCATGTTAGAGATGTTGAGGTTCATAAAGTGTCCTTGTGGTTTTTGAAGTAGCATGATGTGCATAAAGTGTCCTCGTAGCACGATATGATGTATGCAAGGTATCTCCATGCGTTGGGAAAAAGTTGTGTGGCACACATGTTTAGAGTCCACAGATATTCAGCTATATGATTTGCAAGTGTGAGCCAAAAACTAGATTGAAGGCTGTGCAGGTACATAACTGTGCAATCCTTATAGACCACTAAAGAGTTTCCACCTTCCTCGGTTAGGGTCAGCTCGATCCCCTCGGGCCATGGGATACTCATGGCAATCTCCACAAGTTTCAAGGTGTGCACGGTGAATTCGGATCCATTAGGGAGGAACAACCCAAGTTCCTTATTCGAGCTCATTGGAAAATACGCTCGTAGATTACAAGCGGTATGGTGGACGCACAATCATCAATATATCGCGGGTAAAAGTTAGGTTGATCGCTGGAATTAGACGACCGCACGGACCCAGACGATCGCACCCAAGTTCCTCGTTCGAGCTCATTTCAACTCCCGGAGATGCGCGTGCTCGAGCCATTCGCGAAGTGATAGAAGCTTCAAAAGTAATGGGAGAAGGATAGCTGAAAATAAGGGAAGGGGAGGTAATATTTAGTGAATCACTTATCTCGCTAGTAGTTACCACATCAAAAGACTCCTCATGATACTTTTCCCAAAACTTAAACACAAAACCAAGCGGCGGGCTCGGAGAGAAACCCTTAGGCATGAAAAAAGGGGATCCAAGGCACGAAAAGTGAACACCTAGAAAAGAAGAAAGCTTTAGGGCAAGAAATCTTCAGCTAAAGATAAAAGTGAAAGAACACGACCCTAGGGTTATTAGAGAGGGGATAGATCGCTCAGAATGGATGGAAGGTAAACAAACAGGAATGGTAGAGCAAACCCGGGGCCCAGAAAATCAAAAGGCCAAAATGTCCCATCGCCAAAAGCAAAAATGTTTTATTTTCCTCAAGAACATTCAAATTTCAAAAGATAAACAAGAACCCAATCACCACCCGTTTAGCTGCTAGGCGACGCCCAGAAGAACCTACACCGCTAGCAGGGCCGCCAAAGTCAACCGATCCCGCTTGTCGACCACCACCGACGGTGCACAACCCAAAAACACCACTATTCCCGCCTATAATGAAACACAAAAAAAGAAGCAGGAAATAGAGAGAGTCGAAAAGGGAGCAAGGCTTACTTGTTAAAATTGGAGCGAAAGGGGCGACGAGAAGATCTATCCGATGGCACCTCTTGCTGGTTCTTGGTAGCCGGAAACTTAAACGTCACGCTTGAGAGAGAGAGAGAGAGAGAGAGAGAGGGAGGGAGGGAGGGAGGGAGGGAGGGAGGGAGGGAGAGAGAGAGAGAGAAGAGGGTTTGGTGCTTTGTAGAAGATGAAGTGTAGGGTGAAGATTAAAGGCGTCAAGCATTTATAGGCAAAGGGAATTGGGCCACCCCCCAATTATCTTTCTAGGCCTAGCACCCAAGGCCCATTAAGGGAAATCCGAAGCCCATGACAAACATGTGAAAAAGTTCGAAGACCCCTAGAGAAGAGCACGAAGATCCAAACCCCCGAACCTCCTCGCCAGCGCCAAGACGTCGCACTCCCTTCAAAGGCAAGCGTCGTGCGTTGAAATAGAAAATAAAGAAAAAAAATACATCGCGCATTTATGCCTTGTGGTTCTCAAAAATAAACAACAAGTAATGGGGTTGTGATGGTGTTGGATTTAACTGTAGGATTTAATTGCGCACAAACGGACAAAATAAGCCAAGGCCAAGCTGAGAAAGATAGAAGCTTGAGCGGGCCGAACAAGGAAAAGACCTCAAGGGGAAGGTCAAAAGGGTTTCCTACAACCATTTGAAAAAACCCCATAGGGTCTCGCGATCCCAAACAAGAAAGGTTGCAAGAGCAAACATTGCGCACATTTAACAATGAGGGAAGCATCCATTAGGTGATCCCAAATAAGAAAGGTTGCAAGACTAAACACTGCACACATTCAACTACGAGGGAAAGCATCTAGTAGGCGATCCCAAACAAGAAAGGTTGCAAGACCAAACACCACGCACATTCAACTACGAGGGAAAGCATCCAATAGGCGATCCCAAACAAGAAAGGTTGCAAGACCAAACACCGCGCACATTCAACTGCGAGGGAAAGCATCCACTAGGCGATCCCAAACAAGAAAGGTTGCAAAACCAAACACCACGCACGTTCAACGGTAAATCATTATGGCATTTCGTCCGACATCGAAAGTGTCAACAAAAGTACATGACCGCCTCCGATCCCCCAACCAATCAAAGATTGTCTCCTCTTTGACCAACTAAGAGTTGCCCCTCTCTCAACCAACCAAATGGTAATGGATCGCTCATCCCACATCGGAATCACATGAAAATCACTCTTCCTAAACGTCTATAAATAGGAGAAGATAGCTAAGGTTACAAGGGTCGAAAAACACATCTAACTCAAGACGTACCTTGCTTACAAAGATCGACGTGTTGAAGCAATTATAAAGACTGTGCTATAATTAAGGAAAGGTCAATAAAAAGAAATCTAGTCACAAAAGAGTAATCTACGCACACGTATTAAAAGAGCACGATCAATCCGAAAGCTATAAACCCGAATCTTGGTGGTTTGACAACTCGTAATAAAAGTAAAGGCTTGTTTGTCCATTTAAATTATCTTGTGCCTCGATGCCAACACTTGTTTATTTCAGGCTTCAATAGAACATGGTTTGTACTTTGATTAAATCATCCTCAAAGAACGTCATGTCAGTTTGCATTCCTTGGCGTGCATGTTTAAGCTCGTCGGATGCATTCAATACCTCTAACTGGTGTATGCTTTCTCTTTAAGCAATCCTAGACTCTTCTATCTTCCTACAATGAGAATGAATGAATTAAATCACTCTTGTTTGTATATTCTCTTCTGATTCTCCTTGTGCCCCTGGTCAATCAAGTGTTTAAGATATCCCTTTGACACCAAGATCTCTAGGTATCTTTTGTAAGAATGGAAATCTTTTGTCTTGTGCCCCTTGGCATGATGATATGAACAAAATTTCTGCCTATCGCCATTCTTTTCTCCTCCATATATTTTTTCGGGCAATGAAAAATAAGGCTCAGTTTTTCGGGCCATTTCCTTGTCAGCTAGTCCCACGACAGATTGAGTTAGCCTTTAATTCATGAAGCCATTTTACAATGTCTGCCCCGGGATGGCGGGAAACATCTTGCACATCATTGCGTCATTTGATATCCATAGAGCCATCTTGTGTGTATATGATACGATGTGATTTATAAGATCATTCTTGCCAACGTACTATTCAAACGAATGGGTCGAAAATTTAGGAGGGGGCTCATTGCTTAATCGTGCAACTAAATGGAGTCGGAGTCAGGCGTATCAGCTTTTGGTGAGCATGTTCTTGGGCTGAAACCATAATGCGCCCTTGATTATTTAATCATCGTCATAGTTGTTCCTCGATGGTCACCTCTTGATTCGTTCTAAGCGGGGATCGGTGTCGTGAGCACCTATCCCTTCTACCTGACTCTTCTTGCCACATCTTTTTCTCCTCAGAAGCTTCCTCAGAGTACACGATTTCCATGGTTTCAAGCTCGACTCTCTATCCTCGACGGTGTTTCATGGATTGTCTATTCCTTCGTTGTGAAGAACTTCCATCTTGGGAGTGTTTCCTCGAATTTTCGTCGTGACTTTGCGATTGATCTTGACCATGCTTTCCCTCGCAATGCTCATTTTCCTTGCGCTACGAGAAACGATCTTCGTTTTCATGAGAGTTTGGACTATCGCAGCTTTCTCCCTCATCTTGGATTCTACGTGTCCTAGGGCGCTGATGTTCGAGATCTTCTTCCTCGTCGGTCGTTCTCCACCTCACATGGCTTGTTACATGCCATTGAGACACGAAGGCTCGTCGATCTCCACCCTCAATAGCGCTAACAAGGAGAGTAATAGTCCTACTATCCTCTTTTGCAGCCTCCATCAAATGTTTCCCTTAGACCTTTTCTGAGGACACCTTTAGTTGCCTTACCTCTTCTCAGGCCTCGGTGAGCTCTTTCTCATGTTCATGTCTGTTGGGCTCTCGAATAGTTGTTAACTCGTCTCCTTTTGCAATTACTTCGAGTGATGGGTGTAGCGGATCTAGCGTGGTTTCGTCCGACATGGTGCTGTCCTTTCTTGCGTGATAGAATTTGTTGATGCGACACTGATGATCTTCCAGCAACTTTTGAGCGACAACCTAGGGCTAGATAACAATGACTACAAGCGGTTTCACCTTCAGGCGGTGCAAACTTGAGCAAATAGGCCAGACATGGTTGGACGACTTCGACCACGAGCGTTGATGTTCGCATTTTTAGGAGCTGAATGGAGTTGAATTTGGAGCATCACAGCAAAGGACGGAGGAGTGCAAGATTGAAGAAGTCGAAGCTCGAGAGTACAAGAGGAAGTGTTGAAGAAAACAAAGCCCAGGCTCGTTAAAGAGGCTGTGAGGGGTCGTTAACGAGGCCACGAAGAGAAAGATTTTTCGAGTGTTATTTTTATAATTCACCGATCCTGAGCGGGAATTTATTTCCGTATCGGTTGAGTATCTTTTTAGAATCTTTTGGGGTTGTTAGAATATGTATTTTAGGTCTTAATATCTTTTTAGATTTTATTTCTATGTTTTAGGGATTGTTTCTATCTTTTTAGGAAAGTTTATATCTTTTAGCCTTTTTAGTTTTTAGCTTTTAGTATAAATACCCTTCTATCTAGCATAGAAAAGGGGGGCTTGATTTTAGAGAAGTTTTTAGAGAGCTTAATTTAGGAGGAGATTTTGAGGAAGGCCGAAGGAGAGAGAGAAGTCGGATCGGAATTGGATCGCCGAGGCTCGGTAGACGACGGTTGCCGGGTGGTCGTTGGTCGTGATTGTGGTTCGGTATTTTTATGTTTTTTCGGTTTCTTCTGAATCTCTGTAAGACAATATTTTTCTTATTAATTTGAGTTTTGAGTTTGGTCTCAATGTTTCTTTTTATTGAAGGTTTTAGTTTCTTAGTTATGATTAGTGAGTAGTTTATTTTTCTAGGGTCGGGGTTAAGCCCGACATAGTTGAGCATGTTTGATGAGTAAGATTGTGTGTTGAATGCGTTTTATCTTTTATTGAGATTGTTTGTTGTGCTTATACCGAAACGAAAGTGGAGGTAATTTGAGTTTTAACTTGATTGAAAGAGAAAGTTAGTAACTTGAAGGTTGATATTGTTTGAAAACGAAAGTTTCAAGCTTTAGATCCAAAACAAGCAATTGAGTGAATTAGGATGCGAAAGTAGATTAATTACTTGTGTTTAAAGGCATGATCTTATCTTCTTACGAATTCTTATGCTTGGCTATGTTGTGGTGTCCCTTGTCCTAGATTTTTGCTTTATTTGAATTATTTCTGGTGAATCTTCGTTGTTGAGTACTTGCCTTGGTACCGAATTTTTATTAGAATTTTATTAGGTCGTTAGTTTAGTATTTTGTGTTCGGTGGCTCGTTAACGATCCTGACAACGTCGTTAACGAGGCATCTCGTGACGAGGTTCGGTAGACGACAGTTGTCGAGGGTTCGTTGATCGTGTTTGTGGTCCGGTGTATGTTTTTCGGTTTTCTTCTGGATCTTTGTAAGACAATATTTTTGTTATTAATTTGAGTTTGAGTTTTGTTTCAATGTTTGTTTTTATTGAAGTTTTTAGTTTATTAATAATGAGTAGTGAGTAGTTTATTTTTCTAGGGTCGGGGTTAAGCCCGGCATAGTCGAGCATGTTGGATGAGTAAGATTATGTGTTGATTGCCTTTTATCTTTTTATTGAGATTGTTTGTTGTGCGTAATACCGAAACGGAAGTTGAGGTAATTTGAGTTTTAACTTGATTGAAAGAGAAAATTAGTAACTTGAAGGTTGATATTGTTTGAAAACGAAAGTTTCAAGCTTTAGATCCAAAACAAGCAATTGAGTGAGTTAGTTTATGAAAGTAGATTAATTTACTTGTTAAGTCAATGAAAGTTGATGACTCTATCTATTTAAAGGCATGATCTTATCTTCTTACGAATTCTTATGCTTGGCTATGTTGTGGTGTCCCTTGTCCTAGATTTTTGCTTTAATTGAATTATTTCTGGTGAATCTTCGTTGTTGAGTACTTGCCTCGGTACCGAATATTAATTAGAATTTAATTAGGTCGTTAGTTGATATTTTTGTGTTCGGTGGCTCAATAACGATCTTGACAAGGTCGTTAACGAGGCATCTCGTGAGTGTTTTGTTTGAATTTGTTTGATTTCTGTTAGATTGATAGACAAACAACCTCGCTTCATGTGGAACGATCCTGACTCCACTGTACTCAGCGGGGTCTTGACTTACAAATTTATTTGTTGGCCGAGAAACCCTATCAACAAATTGGCGCCGTTGCCGGGGAAGCAACGTGTTGTTAGTTTATCTTCGGGATCGGGAATAGCCCGACCCCGTTTTTGTTTTTAATTTTTGTTTTCTTTGTTTGTTTTCTCAGTGTATGCCGGTAGGACAAAGAAGGCTTCAGTTTGATAACTCTAGTTATTACTCAGAACCCGAACGTTCCCTGCACCGTCGACTCCGAGAAAACCGATCCATGGCCACAACAGAAGAGATGGCTCGAGAGTTAGAGATCCTCCGGACCCAGATGGAGGCACTGAAAGCCGAAAAGGACGGCGCAGACGCAGACAAGGCTCGACTGCAAGAAGAGCTAAATGCCTATCCAAGGAATGCCAAGCAATACATGCATCCGGAACTGAGGGTGCCATAATCTCTTATTGTGCTTCCTGCGATAGAGAAACCTTTTGAGATTAAGTCTTACTTTATATCCTTAATCAAACGGGCTCAGTTCGAAGGGAAACCTGCTGAGTGCCCTATGGAGCATATTAGAAATTTTCTTGATTTATGTGACACCATAGCTGCTGAAGGTGTCTCGTTAGAATATGTACTGTTAAAAGCCTTTAGATGGTCTCTTACTGGAAAGGCCCTGAACTGGTTAGAGAGCCTACCTTCTAAGTCTATCAGGACTTGGAAAGCTTTGTATGATCAATTTCTTACAAAGTTTTTCCCTCCTTCCAAGACAACGGAGTTAAGGAAACGCATCACCTCTTATCACCAGTTGCCTAATGAAACATTTGTTGAAACATGGGAAAGATTCAAAGAGATGCTTAGACAGTGCCCTACTCATGGGCAACCTTTATATGTTTTGCAAGAAATCTTTTTCCAGGGTATCAACACAAAGACCAAGAACCGCATCAACACGCATACTGCGTGCGGTTTTATAGAGATGAACCCGACGGAGGCGTGGGAACTGTTGGACAAGCTGGCGAATTACGATGCTATGTACGAAACCCAGCAGGCTCCACAAACTCAAAAACGTCTCTATGTGCCCAACCGAGATGAAGTTGACCCCGATGTTAAAAATCAATTCTTACAAGATGAGGTCAACCGTCTAAGGAAACAGGTAAGTTTTCTGAAATCCTCTCAATCATGTCAAGAATGTGGTTCTTCTGCACATAGTACTTCTGCTTGCACTAACATTGAGCAGGTTAGAACAGCTGAAACAATAGCTGAGATGAATTACATGAGAGGACCCTACAGGAACCAGCCTAATTATAATGACAGGTCGAACAACTATCAACCATGGGGCAATCAGAATGCAGGGCCCCCACCAGATAGACGACATGCACCATATCGACCTCCAGGCCATCAGGAGACGCCATCATGGGTTCAGGAGATTAAAGAGAGCATCAACGGAGTGAACAACAAGGTTGATGACGTTCAAGCCAAGCTGAAGCGACAAGATAAAAGATGGGGAGAGTTCGATATTTGGAAGAGGAGCGTTGATTCCCAACTAGGGGACCTTACTGCACGGATTCCAAGACCCCCAGGACAACTCCCGGGCCGCCCCAAGGAGAACCCTAGAGGCCAAATAGCAGCGGTACACCTCAGAAGTGGGAAGACACTACTGGAAAGAATTCAAGCTGAAGAGAAGGAGGAACAGGACCTCGCAAAACGTCTCGTTAACGAGCCAGCGAGAGCACATACCGAGCCTACAAGCCAGGATGACGAGGCTTCGAGGGTATCTAACGACCCTAACCCAGGTAAGTCTACTAATCCGAGCCTCCCTCTCAATCCCAAGGTAGTTAACGACCCCACCAGGGTCGGTAACGACCCGCCGAGGACATCAATCGACCCCAGTGTCGACCCGGTACTCTCACCTCTCGAGCCTAACTTGGTTCCGAGAATGGTGAAAACTCTTCCATTTCCAACTAAGAAATCTATGGACTCTACTGAGAGTAAGTTCAAACGTTTCGTTAAGATTCTTCAGGGCATTAATATTTCCATCCCATTCGCTGAGGCCCTAAGCGAAATGCCGGCTTACATAAAATTTTTGAAAGATATTCTTAGCAGGAAAAGGTCCATTACAGAGCTGCAGGATGAAGTCACAGCAATAGCTCTACCAGAAAAGCTGGGAGATCTCGGGAGGTTTGCAATCACAATCGGCATAGGCAACCACAAGTTCAAAGCTTTATGCGATCTTGGTGCCAGTGCTAGTCTTGTTCCACTCTCAATCTGGTCTAGAGCAAATATGGGATCACTGGAGCCCGTCAACATGCGGCTTTATATGGCAGACGGATCTTGCATCAAACCAACAGGGCTGCTAGAAGACTTCCCAGTTCAAGTGGGCAATTTCTTTGTTCCTAATGACTTCATCGTTATGACAATGCCCGAAGATCCGGTTGTGCCTATTATTTTGGGAAGAGCATTCTTAGCCACAGCAGGAGCCATAATCGATGTTAGGAGAGGACTCATAACTTTCGAAATTGGGGATGAGGTGACGGAATTCCGATTCAAACAATCCAGGGAGTCCGACAAAGCTGAAGTCAAGATGCTCTACACCCACATGGAGATCATTGAATGTGGAGACCCCATAGGAAGATCAGCATACAATGATGAAATTTCAGGGCAAAGATGGGCGGAAATAACCACTGCAGTTTCAGTAACGAGTCCTCCAGCATCGTTACCGATTCTCCTGGCAGAAGACGCAGGCTCGTTAACGACCACTCCAGGTTCGTTAACGACCTTAGCCGAAGATGGCAAGATCTCAGCTTTTGAATTCTTTGAGGAAGTGTTGAAGACGGAACCAGAAGAGCCGATTCTAATCCCTGCCGAACCGTCCCCAACACTTAAACCTTTGCCAGATTCCCTCAGGTATGAATGCCTCGGTCCTAATTCTACTCTACCTGTCATCATTAATGCTGGATTAAAAGATGAAGAAGTAGGAAAACTCCTGAATGTGCTTAGGATGCATAGAAAAGTCATAGGCTACTCCCTAGATGATATAACTGGCATATCCCCTTCTCTTTGTATGCATAGGATTTACATGGAGGACAATCATAAACCCACCATAGAGCATCAACGTAGATTAAATCCTAATATGAAGGATGTAGTTAAAAAGGAAATTATTAAATTACTTGATGCTGGGATCATATTTCCTATTTCGGACAGCTAATGGGTGAGTCCGGTCCATATAGTCCCAAAGAAAGGGGGGATGACTGTGATAGAAAATGAAAAGGGAGAGCTTATTCCGGCTAGAACCACCACTAGTTGGAGGATGTGCATTGATTATAGGAAGCTTAATAGTGCTACTAGAAAATATCATTTTCCGCTTCCTTTCATAGATCAGGTGTTAGAACGCTTAGCCCAGCATGATTATTTCTGTTATTTAGATGGCTATAGCGGCTTTTGGCAGATTCCCATTCATCCTGATGACCAAGAGAAAACAACCTTTACATGTCCTTATGGAACCTTTGCTTACAAAAGAATGCCATTTGGGCTTTGCAATGCCCCTGCTACTTTTCAAAGATGTATGATGGCCATTTTTTCAGACATGATAGAGGATATTGTAGAGGTTTTCATGGATGACTTTTCTGTTTATAGTTCTTCATTTGATTCTTGTCTTGCTAACCTTGCACGAGTGCTTAAAAGATGTGAAGAAACCAATCTTGTACTTAATTGGGAAAAGTGTCATTATATGGTTCAAGAGGGGATAGTACTAGGACACCTTGTCTCTAAAAGAGGGATAGAAGTAGATAAAGCGAAAATTGAGCTTATTGAAAAACTACCTCCTCCCTCTTCTGTAAGAGACATTAGGAGTTTTTTAGGGCATGCTGGCTTTTACAGACGATTTATTCAGGATTTTTCTAAGATAGCTAAACCTTTGACTAACCTACTAATGAAAGATGTAGCGTTTGAGCTGTCTCCAGAATGTCTTGAAGCATTTTACAGGTTAAGAGTTGCCCTCGTGTCCGTCCCCATCATGCAGTCCCCAGACTGGACATTACCCTTTGAGATCATGTGCGATGCCAGTGACTATGCAGTTGGCGCAGTCTTAGGGCAACGGAAGGACAAAAAACTCCACGCCATTTACTACGCCAGTAAGACGCTGGATGAGGCGTAGAGTAAGTATACCACAACGGAGAAGGAATTCCTTGTTGTGGTATTTGCCTTTGAAAAATTCCGGTCCTATCTTGTTGGATCAAAAGTGATTGTTTATACTGACCATGAAGTCGTTAGATACTTAATGGCTAAAAAAGATGCCAAACCTAGATTGCTTCGTTGGATGCTCTTACTGCAGGAATTTGACCATGAAATAAGAGACAAAAAGGGAGCAAAAAATCTAGTGGCGGATCACTTGTCCAGGTTGCCAGTTGAGCATATCACCGATTCCAATAATGAGGTTCCGATAAATGATTCCAGACCCGACGAACACCTCCTGCTGAACGAGGTCGAACTTTACATGACCCTCGTCACCGACCCCTTCAGGGTCATTAACGAGGTGTCGAGGCTGGAAGACACAAATAACAAAGGAAAATGTTCAAATTGGGTCGACAATCAAGTCAATGAGGTCGTTACTGAGCTACGGGAGGTCGATACCGAGGTCAAAATATTAAATCCTAGCTCGTTAACGACCCATCCAGGTAAGATTTCTGAACCTGAGTCTTCTCAATTAAAATTCACCCCCTCTCCTTCTTCAATTTCTTCTTCCTCAATATCAATCCATGCTATTAGAGGGCCAAAAGCTCCTTGGTTTGCGGATTTCGCTAACTATCTTGTAGGAGGCGTAATTCCCGAGGGCCTTACCCCACAAAAGAAGAAGAAATTTCTCCATGATGTAAAACAATACTATTGGGATGATCCCTACTTGTTTAAACAAGGAAGCGATCACCTCTTTAGGCGTTGTATCCCAGAGGAGGAGATTGAAAACGTGATCCTTTAATGTCACACACTTCCAACTGGAGGTCATGCAAAAGGATTCAAGACTACTAAGAAGATTCTTCAAAGTGGTCTCTATTGGCCAACCTTGTTCAAAGATGTGCAAGCTTATGTGACAGCATGTGATGGATGTCAACGCTCAGGCAATATAACTTGGAGACATGAAAATCCACTAACTGGGATATTAGAAGTTGAGCTATTTGATGTATGGGGCATTGATTTCATGGGACCGTTTCCCGCCTCAGGACCCTACAAGTACATCCTAGTTGCGGTTGATTATGTTTCCAAGTGGGTGGAGGCTGTTGCTACAAGGACTAACGATGCCAAGACTGTTGCTAAATTCATCAAGACCAATATTTTCCCCAGGTTCGACGTTCCAAGAGTCCTTATCAGTGATGGTGGTTCCCATTTCATTGAGCAAAGTTTTGAAGCCCTTTTGGCTAAGTATGGGGTATCTCATCGGGTGGCAACACCCTATCATCCCCAAACAAGTGGCCAAGTTGAAGTTTCAAACAGGCAAATAAAGAGTATATTGGAGAAGACAGTTTCCCGTTCTAGAAAGGATTGGTCCTCCAAGTTGGATGACGCTCTGTGGGCATATAGAACAGCTTACAAGACACCTCTACGCACCACCCCCTACAATCTAGTGTATGGCAAGGCATGTCATTTACCGGTCGAAATGGAGCATAAGGCATTATGGGCTCTCAAGGAGCTCAACATGAACCTCGACGCGGCCGGAGTCAAAAGATTCATGGACTTGCAAGCATTAGAAGAATTGAGGCTGAAGGCGTACGAAAATGCTGAAATCTACAAGGAGCGCACCAAAAGGTGGCATGATCGGAAATTGGTGCCCAAAACTTACCACATCGGCGATAAGGTACTTCTCTTCAACTCTAGACTCCGATTATTCCCAGGAAAGCTAAGGACATGATGGAGTGGGCCATTTGTGGTTCATCACATTTATCTTCACGGAGCAGTAGAGTTGACTGATAACCGAGGCGTCATTTTCAAAGTTAATGGACACCGGCTGAAGAAATTCCATGAGCAGACTGACCCAGATGAAGAGATAAGAGTCACCATGGCTCTCACATCAGCAGACTAGCAAGGGAGCTCGTCGGGCTAACGACGTTAAACATAGCGCTTACGGGAGGCAACCCGCTTTTTTTAGAATAGGTTTAGTTTATTTTTCTTTTTAGATTATTTCTTAGCTTTCTTTTATTTTTCTTTTTAGTTTTAACTAGGATAAAAATTAGATTCCTTGAGCTAACAAGATTTCAGGAGAAAGGGATCGAAAAATCACTCAAGAAGGCCACGGCGGCTCGTTAACGACCCACCCAGGCTCGTTAACGACCTAGTTCGGAAGACCTGACTCGTCACAATACGGGGCAGGTAAGTATTTTTAACCTAATCTATCTATTCTACCCTAGCCGCCCCCCCCCCCCCCCCCTTCTACCCTTACCCCTCCTATAAAAACACTTCTACCCCTTCCAAAATTCTACCACAATCCTCTCAAAATTCACTCTCAAACCCAAATACTCTCAATCTCTCTCCCTTCTCTCCCACCAAGTCGGAATTCCTCACGCTAACGACCACCGAGAGGCCGTCGTTACCGGAACTTGGAAGCCATCTACCGACGAGGCCGTGTTCGTTAACTACCCCGATTCCGACCCTTGTTCTTCAATTTCTCGGTTCTCCGGTATGATTTCTAAACCCTTGCTAAAAATTGCATGATTGATTATTAATAGGGTCGAAATTTCATATCTTGAATCATGATTCTTAGGGAGGTCGATGAGCATGCTTGATTTTGTTCCTAAAAATTCTTGATTGTGCTTAGTTGTTCATGTCTTAGGAAAGATTATTCATGTTAGATTAGCTATTGTAATCCTTTAGTTAGGAAAACATGAATTTTTCTTGTTCTAGATCTAAAAATTCAATCTTTGCATTTCAAAATTCCGGGAAATTTTTAGCATGTTCGGGATGGGTAATTGAGTAAGTATGGGGTGCTTATACCCGATGGGGGATATGTGGATAATAATAGAAGATTGCATGCTTGATTTGTGCTGAATTAGAGGTAGACTAAATTTCAGAAAATTCTAGTTTTGCACTCGGCATGTCGTTAACGACCCACCCAAACTCGTTAACGACCCTGCACTTCATCATCAATCGGCCCGAGCCCAGAATCGTGAACAACCCAATTGGGAAGTTTACGAATAATTCCGAGGTTAATTTTGAGACCAAGTATGGGGTCTCGAATATATTATTTTTGATTGGATCTTATCTTGGAAAAATCTCGATTATTTTGTAGGATCCATGGCTAGTTCAAGCAGACCCGCTACCCGAGCCCAAAAGAAGAGGATGAACCATAGGTCTCCATCTCCACCCCGAGTGGATGATGTGATTTTGAGCAATCAGAGCCAAGTATGGCGCTACCGGGATTTTTTGGAGAAGGACCATTACACCCGATGGTTCTCGAAGTCTAGCGCTGTCTCCACGGGCATCTACACGGATGTCAAGGACGCCTTCATCATCCTTGGGGCCGCCCACCTGTTGAAGCAAGAGAGCTTGCCACATTACCCGGCCCTCACATCCGAGTTCTTGGCCACTTTGGAGACAAACGTCTCGTCGAAGACCTCGGCGGGACGAATTCGGTTCCGGCTCGGTAACGAGGACCGTGACTTCACCATGGCGGAGTTCAACGCAATCTTGGAGCTCCCAAATCCGTCAAGAGATTATAGCTTGAAGGACTACCGAGTGACCCGCACTTGGAGCTACATCACCAGGGAGGTTCAATCCTCTATCGCGGCGCTATCCGAGGCAAACATAGTCAACCCCATCTTCCGGATTATTTTGAGAGTCCTCGCCGCAAAATTTTGGCCGAAGAAAGAGTTGAACCGGCCTACAAGAACGAAGGTCGCTTGCTTCCGCACCATCCTCTTTGAGGAGCCCGGCCCCTTGAATTTGGGGTACGAATGGCTCTACTACGTCGAGAAATCCACCAAGTCCAAGGAGGTGTGGTGTGGCAATTTGGTTATCCTCTTGGCTAAGAATCTCGGAGTAGATCTCACCCGCTACACACCGGCTCACGCCCAACTCCTCATCAAAAACTATTGGTATAGTTCCGGGATTTTCGTGCAAGCCGAGGGAGGCTACAAGGTGAAGGTACAAGATCGACTAGTCATACCTTCCCTCGACATGTACGAGCTACTCTATGTACCGAATTGGTACGAGGTGTGGACGGGACATCCCTACCCATTGGAGCCAAAACCGGAGGACGAGCTCTCGCTTAGGCCATGTGAAACCCGGTTTGAGCGGGACGACGTGGATGAATATGAAGAAGAAGATGAGCAAGAGGACACCGAGGTAGTAGGCAACGACACCGAAGAAGCCGACACCGAGGGCGGCACTGAGGAGCTCAACTTTGAAGAAGAAGAAGACATGGACACGGAGGTGCTAGGAGGCCACATCTTCGTTGACGAGCCCACCAGGGTCGTTAACGACCACTTCCAGCCCCAACCCAACACTGTTAACGAGGCACCCAGCTTCGTTAACGAGGTGCCGAGAGCTCCTGTCGACCCACAACCAGCTCCTGTCGACCCTCATGCTTATGGCCTCATGCCTTACAACCCGGTGATGTATCAAGACCATTTCTAGCCTCACTACCCACCACCTCCTCAGCCCGAGTACGCAGGATCGAGTATACCACCACCATGGGCCGAGGATCTTTCTGCACGGATGCAGCAGCTTCACCTTCAGACGGATCACATTCATAGGAGGATGGATAGATGGGAAACCGTTTATTCCGCTCGCATGTCGATGGAGGATGAGAGGCAGCGTCAGAGAGAGGCGGAGGATGCTGAGCGTTGGAGGACGATGTACGACTTCATGGGGAACTTTGAGCACTACTTTCCTCCACCGAACCGTTGATTCAAGCTCAAAGATGAAGTTTCTTTTCCTTGTTTCCACTTTTGTAAGTTTTATGTCTTTCTTTTTCTTTTTAATTTTTTGTTTTCTTTTCTATTTCTTTTCCCTCTTCTTCTTATTTTCCTTACAGTGGGGACACTGTAATTTTAAGTATGGCGTGGGAAGAAAGTAGAAAAATTATGTCCTAGGTGTTTATGTGTTCTATGTAGTTGTTATTTCTTTAAAACCGAAAAAATTTGAAAAATTGAAAAAAAAATGAAAAATTGAAAAAATCCAAAAAGAGTTTAGAATTGATAGATATCCCTTCTTAAGTTCTATGATAGCAATCACTAGCTTAATCATATAATTCCTTGCAAACATGTCTTTAAAAGTATAGCCGGATTCTCAAACTTGAAATAATTGTTTTTAGAAGAGAATAGCATTTGATGAAATTGAGCACATATACTTTATAGCATAGATGATGCAATCCAACAAAATTTACCTTGTGAGTAATTTTGGCCTTATAGGGAGAACATCAAAAATCCCTCTTTTTTTCTTGTGTGATTTACTCTCTTTATCCATATTATCTCTTGGAATTGTGATGGTTATCTATTTCTTGAGACCCTTATAAGATTTTTAGTTCATTACTTGTGAAGATCATATGATGGAGAACTTATTTTTATAAGCCCTATTATTCCTTATCTACCTTTACATTATTCCTTCTTTTGATAACCAATTCTGGCCTGAAACCTTTTATTTTTAGCTCCACAAAAATTATTCCCTAGCCGAGATAAGCTTGACCCTATCCGGGAATTAGGACTTAGATTGGAGAGGTAAAGTTTTGTGTTTTGTTGAAAAAGAAAAGAGTTTATATTTGCTTAAATTGAAGGGTATTTGGGAAGGGTAGATTGGAAGTCTCTTGTTTTTACATGTAAGAAAGGTCTCTTGATATAAAAATGCACACAATAAAGTTTTTGATGGATGTAGTGAATAAAAAGGAAGAGGAATGTATACGGTGGATCGTTAACGACCCTGATATAGGCTCGTTAACGAGGCAGCGAACGAAAAAGAAAAAAAAAAGAGAAGAAAGAAAAAAAGGGAAAGAAGGAAATTATAAAGAGGTGAAGAGTTAAGGTGCATTTGTGTTTAAAGATAATATCAGAGATTCTTTTATTTTTGTTATGAGACTTTCTAGGATGATAAAGGGTGAGTGAAAATGAGTGTGCATAAAGAAGAGTGAGTTTGGTATGTTGTTTTATGAAAGTTTTGGTGAAGTGTGAGTTTTTAGTAGTCTTTGATTCCCGGATATTATTAGCACCACATAACCAAAATATTTCCACTCCCTATTGTTATTACCAAGCCCCATTACAACCCGGCCGAATGGAATCTTCTATAAAGTTTTTCATTGAGCCTAAGTTCTCTTGATGATTCTTTGCTTGTTTTGACAAATCTTGGGTGGAGAGTATTGGTGATATAAGTTCCAATTTCTATGAGTTTTGTATATAAGATTGGTTGAGAGATTGAATTTATAAGCCCAAACACTTGAGAGTTGAGTGAAACACATTATATCCCTTGAGAGGTTGGATTGTATTATTTTATGTCTACTTAAGTGCATATATGTGTGAGGATGTTAATAGTCTTTGCTATAATTTTCTTATGTGTAGATGTTGCTTTTTAGAAGATGGCTATGTCTTGATGAGTATGATTTGTTTTGGTTTTGGTTAGTGTCTTGTTTATTGCTTGAGGACAAGCAAGTCTAAGTATGGGGTATTTTGATGTTCGCATTTTTAGTATAGTTTTTAGTAGGTTTTCTTTGCTTATTAGGTTTAGTTTTGTTTAGTTTAGGTTTAGTTTTGAGTATTTTTAGATAGTTTTGCATATTTCTGTGAAAAGAGTGGAATCTACGCTATTTTGTGAATTTTGCAGGTTTTAGCGAGGAAAGGAGCTGAATGGAGTTGAATTTGGAGCATCACAACAAAGGACGAAGGAGTGCAAGATTGAAGAAGTCGAAGCTCGAGAGTACAAGAGGAAGTGTTGAAGAAAACAAAGCCCAGGCTCGTTAAAGATGTGGGTCGTTAACGAGGCCACGAAGAGAAAGATTTTCGAGTGTTATTTTTATAATTCACCGATCCTGAGCGGGAATTTATTTCCGTATCGGTTGAGTATCTTTTTAGAATCTTTTGGCGTTGTTAGAATATGTATTTTAGGTCTTAATATCTTTTTAGATTTTATTTCTATCTTTTAGGGATTGTTTCTATCTTTTTAGGAAAGTTTATATCTTTTAGCCTTTTTAGTTTTTAGCTTTTTGGTATAAATACCCTTCTATCTAGCATAGAAAAGGGGGGCTTGATTTTAGAGAAGTTTTTAGAGAGCTTAATTTAGGAAGAGATTTTGAGGAAGGCCGAAGGAGAGAGAGAGAAGTCGGATCGGAATTGGATCGCCGAGGCTCGGTAGACGACGGTTGTTGGGTGGTCGTTGGTCGTGATTGTGGTTCGGTATTTTTATGTTTTTTCGGTTTCTTCTGAATCTCTGTAAGACAATATTTTTCTTATTAATTTGAGTTTTGAGTTTGGTTTCAATGTTTCTTTTTATTGAAGTTTTTAGTTTCTTAGTTATGATTAGTGAGTAGTTTATTTTTCTAGGGTCGGGGTTAAGCCCGGCATAGTTGAGCATGTTTGATGAGTAAGATTGTGTGTTGAATGCCTTTTATCTTTTATTGAGATTGTTTGTTGTGCTTATACCAAAACGAAAGTGGAGGTAATTTGAGTTTTAACTTGATTGAAAGAGAAAGTTAGTATCTTGAAGGTTGATATTGTTTGAAAACGAAAGTTTCAAGCTTTAGATCCAAAACAAGCAATTGAGTGAATTAGGATGCGAAAGTAGATTAATTGCTTGTTAAGTCAACGAAAGTTGATAACTCTATCTGTTTAAAGGCATGATCTTATCTTCTTAGGAATTCTTATGCTTGGCTATGTTGTCGTGTCCCTTGTCCTAGATTTTTGCTTTATTTGAATTATTTCTGGTGAATCTTCGTTGCTGAGTACTTGCCTTGGTACCGAATTTTTATTAGAATTTTATTAGGTCGTTAGTTTAGTATTTTGTGTTCGGTGGTTCGTTAACGATCCTGACAACGTCGTTAACGAGGCATCTCGTGAGTGTTTTGTTTGATTTTGTTTGATTTTTTGTTAGATTGATAGACAAACAACCTTGCTTCCTGTGGAACGATCCTGACTCCACTGTACTCAGCGGGGTCTTGACTTACAAATTTATTTGTTGGCCGAGAAACCCTCTCAACAAGCGTTCAGACTCGGGGTACAACTTCAGCTTCAATTGCAAGCACAGACATGGGGGGACTTCAGCTTCGATCGTGAGGCAGGACATAGGGACGACTTTGACTAGTTTGTGACAGCGGGACGAGATCACTAGGGCCTCAAACGGGTCGGTTCTGCAGGCTTTGATCGAATCAAGCTCGACGCGGGCGGCTTGTGGTTCGATGACTCCTTTCGCGTGGCTAATCACGGGATTGATTTTCTCTTCCCATAGACGGCGCCAAATGTTTCTGCACAAAAAGTTAGGGCAAAAAGGGGGTAGAGAGATTCAACAAGAAGAGTGAACAAGTTTTACATGGAAAAAGAAATCAATATGTTTTTCATTCATCTGAGGTGATCTTTAAATCGCGAACCAAAGGGGCTAGGGTTTTCTCTTCTAACTAGGCATTAGGTTTATTAATTTTGGGCTCATTAAACCATCTATTAATTTATCTTTTAAAATTTATTTTACCTCCTTATCTTTTAATATTTATTAAAATTAGCCTATACTCTTGTATTTAATGAGACATATTTTGAGGGTGGGTACTGTAAGATACTCTTAATCGTCTATCTATCAATATACTAAAGAATAAGCCTTTTTGACATATGTCAATATTTAGTTGAATTCACCTTATGTGTTGACCTTATATTCAATTTGCATATGTAGTGCGACAACATCAAAGCTCTAAAAAAAATAAATCAAAAACTAATTTTAGTAAACGGTTCGGCTAATGTGTGCCCATGGGTACACAATAAAAGGGCTAATTTGGAAAATTATTCCAAAACTATTCTTTAAATTAAAATTAATAAACCCTTTTAAAATAAACTAAATTAATAAAAAATTATTAAATTTACCTAAATTAGTATTACTATTGTGTGTCAAGGACACACATTAGAAAAATCCATTTATAAAATATTTTCTTAATTACATAATTTTATTTGACTTTATCTTTTGTTTGTTATGGTCAAATACATCACTTTAATTAAGAAAAATTATGTAAGATGTAATTAAAATATTTTTTATTCTGAAAAGCTTTTTGACACGTTAAGTAATTGTTACTATGTGATTATTTTTACATTCAAATTCTTTTGTGGATTTTGAAGGAATACTTTAAAAATTTATGAATAATATTTATTTAGTTGATAAGTGTATTTTATATCTTGATTAACCTATATTTATAACATTTGTGCTATTATTATTATTATTATTATTTTATAAAATGTTATATGTCATTTGTTTATTTCCGTATAAAATAAAATATTTTTTAAAAATTAATTAAATTTTAAAATATTTTTTTAAAAGGATAAATTCCACAAAGAAAAAGCAACCAATGAGAAAGATGAGAGGTTAGAGATGTGATGGATAATGATGAGGGAAAAGAGAAATAAAAAGAAAATGACTATAAAGTTGTTTAATGGTAGATTTTTTATTGAATAATGTGTATAAAAAGTGATATTAGATGATGATAATGATGTAAAAAAAGTTTAATTTAGAAGGAAAGAAATAAATTAAAATAAATATTTTAGGACAATTAAAAAAAAAGTAGATAAATAAAAGGAGAAGGGGAAGTATATAATTTCTTACTTGTATTTTCGAACAAGCAAACAGTGATATTACTTTCTTACCGTTCGTACATGATGGGTGGCTTTACTAGTTTACTTTTCACGATCATCATATATTCGTATCAATTCTCTTGGACTATTTTATTATTGTTTGATTAACAAAGTCATAATTAATTAATAAACTGTAAAACAGTTGTCAAAAGGTTTTTTTTTGAGAGGAAAGTTGTAAATTTTATTAAAGGTCTAACTCTGCCAAAGCTAAAATACCCGACGGAGAATTAGAACCAAATATTTATTCATGACCCATCTCGGGACATAAACGAGCAACATAGTCAGCTACAATATTTGCATGACGATTTACATACACACACAAACTTGAACTAAAAGACTGTAAAAGGAGTCTAATATCATCTAAAATCAACCCATAATAAGAGAGATTAGAACCTCTCCTAGTAATTCCTAATATTAAACTTAGTGAATCAATTTCAGAAATTATAGATAAGAAGCCAAGTGACTTTGCCAATTGCAGACCAAACAACAGAGCACGTGCTTCAGCAATTAAGACTGGCATTGTCGATGAGCAGCGGCGAACAGCAGAAGAGACCACTACACCTGCTGAATCTCGTAAAACCACCCCCAATCCAGTGCCATTATCCCTCAAACAAGCAGCATCAGTGTTGATTTTAATGATCCCAAACGGTGGTGGTTGCCAAGAAGAAATTCGCGATACAGGTTGAGATGATTGAGGAGATTGATCAGCAACAACAACAAATTTGTAAGCAAGTATATAATTGTTGTAACCTATTAGCAGATTAGGTCCCTGATTATACCTGCTCTGAAGAATACCCAGATTTCTTGCACTCCAACAAACCCAAGCAATTAGAAAAAATTCTTCAACACCAGTTGCGCCATATTGATCCGCAATTTGCATTACCAAATCGTGCAAAGAAGAAGATTGCAAGGAAAGCAAACCAGAAAGAATTCCTGATTGATTCCACAAAGGCCGAACATGAGAACAGCTAAAAATCATATGCCAAGCAGTTTCAGGAGCATGATTACAGAGTTCACATATAGCAGTATTAATAACCTTACGTTGATGTAGGCCAACCTTAAGACTCAAAGAATTGGACAATAACTTACAAGCAAAAGTGCGAAGCTTTGGAGGAACATTAAGCTTCCAAACAATGATCCATACTGGCGAAGAGGGTGCAATATGCAAGCCCTGAGATAAATCAGACATCCCTAACCAGTAAGTAGACTTCACCAAAAATAAGCCATTCGAACACAAAGGCCAAAACAGAACATCTTCCTTTGAAAAATAGCTTAAAGGCATACCTAACATAAGCGTAACATCAGAAGGTTCTAACACAGCATTTAACCGTGAATTCCAAGTGCGGTGATCAGGATCAATCAAATACGACACCATAAGCGTTGAATCAGCCCCTTGAACCAACACTGGCTGTCGAAATTTACCAAAGCCATCTGGCACCCATTTATCACGGTAAATAGAAATATTGCATCCATCACCCACACGCCATGCTAAACCTTCAATAAGAAGAGATTTAGCACTCCATAAACTGGACCAAGTATAGCTTGAATTAAGGCCTAACCTTGCTGATAGAAAGTTGGAGCCTCTGTAATGCTTTTCCTGAAAAATTCTACTGATAAGTGCATTAGGAAACTGAAGGAGGCGCCATCCTTGTTTAGCAAGCATGGCCGAATTAAACACCTTTAAGTTTCGAAACCCTAGCCCACCAGATGTTTTGGACTTACAAAGAAAAGCCCATGACCTCCAATGTAGTTTTCGTCGATTTACAGAATAGCCCCACCAGAAATCTGACAGCATAGAGTGAATCTCATCAATTAAAGAATCAGGTAATCTGAAGATACTCATTACATATAAAGGAATAGCTTGCAACACAGACTTAATCATCACTTCACGACCTGCTTGTGATAAATGTTTGGATTTCCAACCCGAAACCTTTTTCCTGATTCGCTCCTTAACCATAGCAAATACCACTTTCTTTGAGCGTCCAATAATAGTAGGTAAACCCAAGTATTTTGAGTACCTATCAACCTCCTGAACATTCAAAAAAGAGCAAATTTCATGTCTCTGTTGAGCTGGAATATTTCGACTAAAACAAATTTCTGATTTGGCCATATTAACTTTCTGTCTCGATGCCCTTTCGTATTTACTTAGAATATCAGTTATTATCGAGCATTCTTGCAAATTTGCTTTAGCAAATAATAAGCTATCATCAGCAAAAAAAGAGATGTGAAACCGGCAATGTTGTACGACTAACCGAAATACCATGCAAATCTTGCGTTTGTACAGCCTTGTGAATCAAAGAAGATAGTCCTTTAGCACATAAAATAAACAAGTACGGTGAAAGTGGACAGCCTTGACGTAAACCACGAGTCGGAGAAATAAGGCTATGCAGACCACCATTATACTTAAACGTCAGAGATACAGTTTCCAAGCAACTCATAATCCGATTCGTCATGGGTTCAGCAAACCCGAAATTGAGGAGTAAAGAACGTAGAAAAGGCCATTCTACGCGGTCATAAGCTTTCATCATATCTAACTTTAGACCAAAAAATCCATTAGCACCCGAACGACGATTTTTCATACAATGAAATGCCTCAAAAGCAATGAGAGCGTTGTCCGTAATTAAGCGTCCAGGAACAAAAGCACTTTGCATAGGTCCAATAAGATCATTTAGAAAAGGCTTAATCCGATTTGCTAGTACATTAGCAGCCAGCTTATATAAGATAGTACAAAGGCTAATAGGCCGATAATCACTTATTAGCTTTGGTTCTTTAATCTTAGGAATAAGTGTAACAACTTTGCTATTAACCTCTCTTAAATCAGAACCTCCAATCCACCAATCCTGAATAAAGGCTACAATGTCTGGTGCAAGAATATTCCAGAATTTTTGGAAAAACAGAGCATGCATACCATCTATTCCCGGCGCCTTTGTCGGATGCATTTGAAAGAGAGCAAAACGAATCTCATCAACACTGGGGACAGTATCCATTAATTGATTCTGATCATGGCTGAGCCGCACAAAAAGACAATCCAAAACAGTGTCAAAAGCATCAGGATCTTCCGAGCGAAAAAGATTATCATAGAACCGAACAATTTCATCCTCAATCTCCCGATCAGTTGTCAAAAGGTTGATAAAATACATTTCACAACTTGTAATTTTGTCAACTGTGTGTACAAATTGAACGTACATGCTTTGAAAAAAAAACCGTAATATTAATGGCCGTGAAAATACAGTTTACCCCATTTTGACATTTTCTTTTGTCAGACTTCATAGTTGAACCTTTTTTTTTAAACAACTGTTATGACTTATGAGACATAAATAATGTCTCTTTTTATTTTATACCTGAATGTTATAGAAATACCAATCTTACCAATAGACAATAGTCAATACTCAATATCCTTCTTGTACACTTGCTGATATTTGACTACATATTTTATCTTATAAATTAACTCCTATCTTCACGTGCTTTGCTTTTGTAAATATCAAATTTAAATTCCACTAAACAAACCCTTAAAAGCCGGAATTTTTTTCTATTAACAACAAATTTTTAATTCTAATTCCGGAGTTACGCTCGGGTGAAAAAGTTTTCCCGATATAGGCTGGCAATTGAGGTTAACACGAAAGTCGCTGGATATGACGGAGGTTTATCGACATGTGTTAAAAGTTCACCGAAAGTCATCATACGAGGCAGAGGTTTTGTAACAAAACCTCTTTAGTGCCAAGCGACTTTAGTCTCCACCTAAACTCAAACATCAATGTAAAATATATAATAATAATAAAATACATATAAAGCTGAATTAAAATAAATTAAAAAAATTAATGAGATTCAAAATAAAACTTATAATTTCAGATGATTAAATTTTATAAAACTCGCAATAAAATTGCACTCCCAATTATCGACTAATCTACCTAATACATTATAAAGCAGAAACCATTTTTGTTGAAAAAATTACGCCACATGACATTACATGAATAAAATAATGTCAAGCTTTTTAATAATAAATTGTATTATTCTTTATATACATCTATTTTTTATATTATAATAACTTGATTTATAACTATATATTAAAGCTAAATCTTTTTGAGTCACCGTATTTATTGTGGATCTGTTGAGAGGGTTTCTTGACAACAAATAAATTTATAATCAAGACCCCGTTGTGGATAGTAGAGTCAGGTTCGTCCACAGGGAGAAAGTCAGTGCTAAGTTTTGTTACTTGTTACGCAAGCAATCAATAAAAGAAAGGAAATTTAGCAAGAGAAAGAGGAAATCTAAGATAAAGGTGTCACCACAACAATAATTATGCATACAAACGCTCATGAAACATAAAGATCATGCTTTTATCACATAAAGGTGTCAACTTTCGTCAACCTAAGCAAGTAAATCAACTAACTTTCGTTCAATCAATAAACTTACTATCTAATCTCTTCTACCTCAACTAAGATAGATTCTCTTTCGCTTCAAAACCATAAATTGACTATTCTGATTCAAAGTTTATGCTTTCGCTTCAACTATGAATGAGAAATTCCCTTCAACTTTCGTTTCAAGGGTTAAGAATAAGAGAATAGATTCATGCAATAAAAATAATCAAGACATGATCATAAACAAGCATGCACAACCATTGTTGGGTTTAACCCAAACCTTAGAGAGGAGAACTACTCACAAAGCATAATTAAAAGCAAAATTGAATTAAATTAAATAGAAAGCTTACAACTTTGAATCAAAACTCGTCCCACCACGTCTCTCTATCTCTACCCTCTCGCCCCTCTCTTCTCTCCTCCTCCCTTACTTGCCCTCCAAGACAATTGATTGTGTTCTTGATAACAAAGGGTAGACAAGAGTATTTATAGATAAACTAATCTATCTTAAATCTAACTATAAGGAAATAAATCTATCTATAAGGAAATAAATCTTCTAATAAGATATATCCCTTCTATCTATCTAATAACATAAAAGGAAATAGGATAAAAGCTTTTAATTTGCGCCGACTCGAATCTCCGCTGCGATACGGGGTACCTCGTTAACGACCTGAGAGCCTCGTTACCGACCCTGTTCAACACTACGAACAACCTTGAGTAAAACTTGCATAGCGGATTCGTTACAACTCCGTTTGACTCGATTCTTTTTCCTATGTTCTTGTAACAAATTTCTCTATCTCTTTCCACTTGATCTAAAATGACTTTACTTGAGAGCTTAATCTTCATATTCTCTTCATTCTTGAGTGCTATCTTCATCGGCTTTGGTCCTTTCTTCAAAAGTGCTCCAAATAGCTTCTAAGAACCTATAAAACACCACCAAAGCTTATGTAGACTCCATATCTTAAGAAAATACAAAAACCTACACAAACGACTCAAAACAAAACACAAAACTAAAGAAAAAGCCCCAAACACACTAAAAACACACCATAAAAACTTGCTTGTCCTCAAGAAATAAACAAGACATCAATCAAAACCATCAACAAATATATCAAGTCAATGCCTTCATCAAAAAACAACATCATAACACAAGTAGAAATATATAGACAAATGAATCTAATGTCACCACACATATATGAGCAACCTCAAGCAAAAGCAACCAAAAATCCAACCTCACAAGGGATATGTGTTTCACTCAACTCTCAAGTGTTTGGGCTTAGAATAATAACTCTCAACTCAATCCAATATACGAAAATCAACATAACCATTGTTACTTATATCACCAAACTCTCCACCCGAGATGTCAAAACACATAAAAATCATCAAGAGAACTTAGGATCAATGAAAAACTTCATAGAAGCTTCCATTCGGCCGGGTTGTAATGGGGCTTGGTATTAACAATAAGGCATGGAAAAATTTCGGCTATATGGTGCTAATAATATTCGGGAATCAAGACTCCTAAAAACTCACAACTCACCAAAACTCTCAAAAGATAACCAAACTCTCTCAACATTATGCACACTTAACTCATTATCCCTTTTAATAACAACTAATCTTGCTCATAAACACAAGGAAATTTGGCTCATGCACACTTTTCACTATTCAACTCTTTTTTTTCTTTTACTTCTCTTCCCTTCTGATTTTTCATTTTTTTTCTGTTGGGAAGGTTCGGTACTGACCCCTTTTAGGTTCGGTACCGACCCCTTTTAGGGTCGGTAACGAGATCTACTTCATGATATTTCTTTACTTCCACTTCTTTTGTAAGTGCATTCAGGGAACCAAACTCCTTTTTACACAACAAATTGCAAGAATTTCTTTTCACTTTACCCAACCTATATTACCCCACTCTTGAACCAATACATCTCGCTCAACAAAACCATCACAACAACTGTTGTAAGGGTTTTGCCTTGATCCTAACAAGCAAATAAATTTATAGATCAAGACCCCGCTGAGTACAGGAGGTCAGGTTCGTCCATGGGAATTAGTAGTATCTAAGTCTAGCAACCAATCCTAACAAAAAGAAGGAAAAACAAAACAAAACACACGCAACAAGTGCTCGACACCGAACCAACTAGTGCTCGGTGACGACCCAAAACCTGGACAACAACCGGAAAATTATGGGAGCTCGGTACCGACCTAAAGGTGATCGGCGACGACCTATTCAGGGGGCGATAAAACCTCGGAAAAATCAATGTAAAATAAATCTAGAGCAAAGGATCCACCACAAACAAGTTTTGCATGTAAACATGAATCAAAGATCGACCAATAATAATCTCATGAATGACTTTCGCCATGAACAAACAAGCAAAACATCCCAACTTTCGTAAAGATATAAAACTTGTAACCCTATTTGTTATCTAAGGTCTTAACTTTCGTTTCAACCAAAATATTATTCAAACTCCACAATTTAATCTTTCAATCCAATCATGAAGATGAACATGCCTTAACTTTCATTCAAGGAATCAAGCACAACTAATAGGGATAAAAATAGAGATTAAAAGATTGATTTCAAATCAAAGATTCATGCTTTAACCATGCGCAACTTGTCGGGTTTCACCCCAACCATAGAAATGTAGACTACTCACGATTCATTATGCAATCATCAACCAAAGATAGAAAAGAAGACATGAATCAAAACAAGCAAACTTCAATTGAAATAACAACTTACGAATCTCAAGATAAACTTCCAAAAGCTCTCTTAAAATTGTCCAAGAGCTTGAATAAGAGTTAACCTTAGAAAATCAACTTGCAAACTCGTTCTGTCTCTTCTCGTGCCTCCAAAAACAACGTCCTCTCCTAATTTTTAACCTTAAAGGCCCTTATATAGTGGTAGGAATGTTCTCATAAGGAAACTAAATCTTATCTTAAAAAGACCCATCAATAAAACATTTAATGAAACCTAACTTAAGGCGCAAGTTTTATTCCCGCAAGGCACGGAGGCGCTCGGTACCGACCCAAAGTGGGTCGTCACCGACCATGGCCCGCCCTTGATTTTTCATTTCTTTGCTCAAATCTTGCCCCAAATCTCGGTTCTTCTTCAATGCTTCTTCCTTAAACGTCCTTGGTCTTCTTAGACTTCTTTAGACTCCTTCTAAGACATCTTCATCTTGCAAACTTCATCAATATCTCCAAAGATCAACATCTCTCGTCCTTCTATCCACAACGCCACATGACAACTCTAATACTACCTCCTAGAAAGCTTGAAAACTCGGGATATCTCCTCCTCAACGCTTCAAATACCTATAAAAACAATAAAAAAGCACAAACGACTCCAACTCTCGAAAGAGGGTCGGAGTTATATGCAAAACAACACAATAAACCTACAAAAGACTCAACCTAACTAGAAAACTACCCTCAAAAACCAACTAAAAAGTGTGACATCAACAACCAACACACAGTCCTAATCCCCGGATAGGGTCAAGCTTATCTTGGCTAGGGAATAATTTTGTGGAGCTAAAAATAAAAGGCTTAAAGGCTCAAATTGGCTTCAAAAAGAGGATAATGTAAGGGTGGATAAGGATTAATAAGGCTTATGAAAAGTAAGTTCTCTATCATATGACTTTCACATGCAATGAACTAATATCCCATATAGGTCTCAAGTAATAGATAACCATATCAATGACAAGAGATAATATGCATAAGGAGAGTAAATCACATAAGAAAAGAAGAGGGATTTTTCTCCCTATAAGGCCAAAAATAACTCACGAGATAGTAATTTTTGTTGGATTTAAAGTCACTTCTACCTAAGATCATATGTGCTCAATTTCATCACGTGCTAAATATCCACATAAAAACAAATTTCAACATGATTCAGGCAAAGCTCTCTAAACATGCTATGGAATTACATAATCAAGCAAGTTAAAGCATATCACAGGACATCTAAATGGAATACTATCAATCCTAAAACACAAACAAAGACGCAAAACTAACACAAAACTGAGTTACTTTTCTCATACCCCATACTTAAACCAAACAGTGTCCTCACTATTTAAAACAAAGTTACCTTTTCGGATTGTTGTTGACTTGTTGAAATTTCATATCTAAATTTTTATTTGTTGAATTCAGATTATTGAATACTTGAATTTGAGGTGTGCAATTGTGCAAGGGCAAGTATAACAATTAAGCCCTTTGTGCTTATTTTTTGTTGATTTCAAACTTAGATTTAAGTCACCTTTTTGAATTCATGTTTGTTTTAGACTTTCAAGACTTAAGGTTAAGCCCACCTTTTTTTAATTCAAATTCAGATTTAATCCATCTTTTTCAATTCAAATTCAGATTTAAGCCACCTTAATTGTTATTAGATTCATTTTCTTTAATTTTTTGTTTCAGGAAATGAAGAGATATTTTTAATATATTAGGGGTCACAAAATGTAGGTTCTAGTTCTAATCCAGATCCATTAAGTGTTCTGAGTTTATTTGGTGTTGATCCGCCGAGAATGGCAAATCTGTCTAGTGCTGATGTTGAGGTTGGATTTGATGATTTGCTTGTTGATCCAGGGTTAAGGAGAAATATATTTGACTATGATTCGAAGGATAGAGAAATGGTTAGATGAGCTTATTTGCAAAAGGGGTCTTGAATAGTAGATTCAATAATAAAGTATTTATATTTCTTTTGTTTTGCAAGTTGAATTACTATTTTATGTTTTTTCTACTCCAAAATTCAAATCACCATAAGCTATTGAGAATACTTTTGAACATTTAGTTCTCATGGATATCATTGGATGAATATTATGTGGGATTTTAGGTAGCGAATATAGTTTTCATATGATCCGAGGCATTATTATATCTAGTTTGTAACTGGATGGAAGTGGAGAGAATCGGAGGAGAACAAACACTTATAAAGGGAACCACTTGATATTCTATTGATCATTCAATGTTGGGGATGATGGGGAATTAGAGTTACAATTATGAATGTAGTGAAGTGTTTTGATTGACAATTCCACATCTTAGGTTGTCGTGAAATTAACATAGTGAAAAGAATCAAGAACTTAAAAGATTATGAACTTTTATCATACAAAGCATGTTATGAGCTCTTATCGATCATATCATCCAACAAAAAAAATAAGAAATTGATTAAAAAAGATATTTATTACATTGAAAGGATCTCCAATTAACAAATCTTTTGCATTATTACAATCACAAAACTTACTTAATGAAATAAGCAAGATTTATTACTCAAATTATATATGGAACTTGTTTACGACTTATTACAACAACAAAAATTGGGCTGAAGACAATAGCCCGACTTATAAGATTTCTTGGTACAAATGCTTAGGCATGATTGAGCGGTGCATCCGTTGTATGGAATTGATTGACAAACAACAGTACCTCCAATATTAAGTGCTTGAATCCTCGTGTCTAATACCACATGTTCAATAAAACAAGACCATATATACATAGGTTAGAATGCATAAGATGCAATAAAAATAAAATTACAAAAATTGATTATGTACGCTTTTAGTAGATAAATTTTATAAATTAGAACATGAAAAATAGGCTAACAAATAGATCAACGACGTGTAATGTTGCAAGCATAAATGATATATGTTTTAAATTATAAGAAATTACCAATATTCTACACTTGATGTATTTTATTTGTCAATATACTCCAAAAACTTGATCACACAAATGGTTGCAATTCAAAATAAATAATAGTTGAGTCAACATATTTTACCAGATGAAACGAATAGCAACACTACAAGAAGGGATACTATTAGTGTGGTTTTCATTGTTTGGTGTTTCTGTTTCTTTTTTGAATTATGTGAAGTATTTGTTAGTAGCAAAGTACTATAAACGATGAAGAAGTTTAGAGTGAGGTTTGTATTTATTTATAGTTCCAATCAAAGCTAAATAAAGAAATTTCTTATTTGATTTGAAAATCACAATTTTTTCGAAAACTTGTTGATAATTAATATAGAGAAATATTTGTTTCCTAAATTCGTTACATATAAATTTAAGATAATTAAAATAAAGGATGTAAATAAAGACAAATATCATTATCATTAGTATATAATTATAGATTCATGTACCTAATCTCATGATATAAAGATGAAAAAATCTCACTGTAAATATAAATTTAATTACATCATTATTGAAAATCTTGATAATAGAAAAAGTTGATTTGTCAACATAAGTGTTAACCCCGTCCATTGGACGGGGCAAATTTTTATATTTTATGTTTGTTATCATTTCAAATGTCTAAGTTTTTGGATATTATAACATATGATTAAGTATACTAAATTCGAGATTTTTGAATTGCATTATGAAATACCATAACTAATCATATAACTAAAATGAAAAAATATTGCAAATCATACACAAATAAACTATTTGATTATTTTAATCGATGTACACCACATAACGACTTAAGATATAATAAATTTGTTTTCTATCTAAATTTGTTTGGTAGTTCAAGTATTATTATGATTTTATTTGCTCAATTTACCACCGATTTTGCAAGTTTATTTTTTATAATTAATTTTTTTTTTCAAATACAAATTAATGCGATTCTCGTACATGTGAAATTGTGAATATCCAAAATATATGATATTGTGTCTTTTTTTAAAAATGATATTACGTCTTTGTATGTTTTTATATCATACATAGTGTTTATTTTTTTTCTAAAAGAAGAAACTCAAGTTTTTTAAAGGAGATAAATAGTCATTTTAAAAATATGTGTATAATGTCTTTCAAATAAATATTAAATATTTATTATATTTTAATATTGATGAAAATCAATACATTTCACATTTATTTGACTTGAGAGTGACAATTTTTATAGTTGTATAGATAGATAGATGTGTATAATGTCTTACAAATAAATATTTAAATACTTATTGTATTTTAATATTGATAAAAATCAATACATAAATGTGGAGTATTTATTTAATCTTTACTTGTATTTAGAGGATGTTGGTTATTTTAAATTTCCATATAACCAAAGATGTTTTGAGACTAGTCTCTTTGATAATTCTAGTTGTATTTGCAACTATTGTAATCCTGGGACAGTTAATTGTTATAATTCTCATCACAAATTATTTTCTATTTCCCCCTTTTTTTGGTTTTATTTGTTACAAGATTTTTTATGAATATAGGATATTGAAATATTAGAGGTATTCGAAGACCTAATTTCTAGGAAGAAATTGGGTATATGAGAAAATTAAATAAATGGAATCTTTTATGTTAGCTGCAAGTAAAACTGATAGCGATCCTAATCTCTCAATAAACGCAAAGAAGGTTTTCAATAGGTTATCTCTTGCCCTTCTGTAGGCACTAAAGGAGGCCTTTGGCTTCTTCTTTGTGAAAATTCAGAAACCCGCAATTGTGTTCTCCATTATCAATCAACTAATCTTATTATTATGAAATACACTTATCTTAATCAACCTATTCTTATATTCTTTGTTTATACCCCGACACGTGAAGATCAAAAACTTTGTTTTTGGAACTTTCTTGAAATACTTATTTCGCAATTTCAATTACCCTTAAATGAAATTTCCTCTGGCAATGATAAACTAGGTGGTAGTCCTCTGTTACCTAGTAGATTTAACCGTCTTCTCAATTTCAAGAATCAGTTTGGTCTAATTGATTCTCAAACTTTGGGCTTGCCTTTTACGCCAAGCGGTATGTGGCCCTTCACAACATTTTTGAAAAACTTGATCGAGTTCTTTGTCATCAATCTTTGACTCACTTATTCCCTTCTCTTTAAATTCACCATCATCTCTTTACTACCTCTGATCATTGTCTTATATCTTTTTCTCTGGAAAAAAATAAGTCAGTTCGTAAAATTTCTTTTTGCTTTGAAAATGCTTGGATGTCAGTTCCTTCCTTTCTCCCTTTAGTGAAAAAAAGTATGGAGTTATCATATGTTTGGCTCTTTTATGTTCTGCATTTCTATGAAGCTAAACCTTTAAAAAAAATATGCTAAAGTTTGGTCAAAGCGCCATATTAATAATAATTTCGAACAATTAAAAATTTCTGAACAACAGCTTATGACTCTTCAATTTGATTTATTAATTGATCCTTCTAATACAGATACTCTTTCCCATCTGCAGAGTCATTTAAATAAATATAATGCTCTATTAGACTTTCAACACATCATTTGGAAACAACGAGCTAAGGTCACTCACTTACAAAATGTGGATCGAAATACAAAATATTTTCAATCGGTTTGAAAAATTCGATCATTTAAACAAAGAATTCAATCTTTTCAGACCCATGATGGTTTGGTAATTTTTTATCATGACAATTTCTAAAAGCATTACTTTGGAAATATATGGCACACCGATTTTTATTAAATCCTTCTTTCTCTATAAACGAACCAGACTTAAATATTATTCCTAATTTAGTATTACATTCTGATAACATAATGCTTTTCAAACACCTCTTGCTTCTGAAATTAAAAATGACTTTTTGATCTTGCTCCTAATAAATCGCCAAGTCCGGATGGTTTTCCAATTGATTTTTTCCAACATTATTGGCACATTGTTGGGAATTCTATTATCCTAGCAGTTCATGCTGTCTTCCACTATGGTCATATGCTCCGATCAATAAATAAATCATATATTGCACTTATTCCGAACATTGACTCTCCTCTGACAATTAATCACTTTCGGCCGATTCAGGATAATATTCTTATTGCACATGAAATATTTCACTCCTTCCATAAAAAAGAAAAAAGGGAAAAAGGGTTGGATGGCTTTGAAGATTGATATGGAAAAGGCTTATGATAAGCTAGACTGGAATTTTATCAAATTAATTCGGTGAAAAATGGGTTAGTCTAGTAATGACATGTATCACAACTACATCTTCTTCGGTGCTTGTTAATAATGAGCATGGGGATGCGTTTCCCCTCAATGTTGTATAGACAAGGAGATTCGATAGCTCCGTTTATTTTCATTATTGCAATGAAATATCTTGCTAGAACTCTTCAACTAAAATCAACAATGGACTCTAAATTTGTGGGCATTCAGTTAGTTAAGAATGGTATTTGCTTGCCTTTTCTCAGTTTTGTTGATGACACAATTATTTTTGCAAATGCTTCTCATGAAAATATGCAATACATCAAAAAATTCTCAGATAATTTTACGCGTATTTCGGGTCTTTAAATTAATTTACATAAGAGTAGTTTCCAGGTTTCGAAAAATATTCCACGAGATACTGCTATTTCGCTTGCCAGTATTTTAAATATTCAAATAACAACGTCAATGGAAAAGTATTTGAGCATTCCTATTCTCAAAGGGAGGGTTCAAAATTCAGTCTTTTTAGATTCGACTGCCAAGCTTAAAAACCAATTATCTCAATGGAAAGAAAACTCTATTTCTCAGGCAGGAAGAGCGTAATTCAATCTAATCTCTTAGGGCAAGTCAACTACCTTATTCAAAGTTTTCTTCTTCCATAAGGGATTCTTAATGAAATAGACAAGATTAATAAATCGTTTTTTTGGAACAAATTTACTCCTAATCACCATCCTCTTATTTCTTGGGAAAGAGTGTTCTCCTAAGGCTTTTGGGAGAATGGGTCTTCGAACTGCGGAAACTACAAATATTTCTCTTCAAATGAAATTTCTCTTGAAGATTTTAACTAATCCTTCTAATTATTGGGTTCGAATTATTTCAGAAAAATATTTGGGATCGATGTCCATATTTCAAATCCACAAGAAGAATTGCTCTTGGTAGTTTGATAGATTGTTAAATCTTAGAGAAGGGTTTTCCAAAGGACTTCAATTCTATTCTAAGTGCTTTCACTCAAAAAATGTAATATCTGCTAAATTCTAAATAAAATAAAATGGGTAATTATCCCAATAATTTTTTTTCTAAGATAGAGAATTTAATAAACTTTATAATTTCATATTATATTATGAAAGGTTACAAAAGTTTACTACAATGACAATGAAGAATTTAATTAAATATATTATGCAAGTCGGATATCCACTTTCTCTTGAAAAGAGAGTTTAAGTATTTTTATAATTGTCTTAATAAATTATAAAAATGTTATAAGTATAATATCCACAATATTCCAAGGTTTTTAAAAACCAATATAATATAATTATATAACCTCTTCTCTTATAAACGAGAATTCTTAAATATATTTTTTTAACCCTTTTTTCTTTAAAAAGAGATCCTTAAGTAAATCAATTAAATAAAAATTCAAGAATGCATTACAAGGGGTTATGAAGAGATAAAAGCATTTAAATAAAAATAATGCTTTATAAATTTCGGTTTTTATTGAATAAAAAGGAGTACATTAGACTATTATTAGCACAATAAAAATTCAGTAAAAAAGATGCAAGAGCCCGGACTTGAACCCGAGACCTCTTGCAATCCCCTCTCACACGCCCCTTCCCACAATCCACTAAGTCATTGTAACTTTCTATTCAATAACCCAACTCTTTTAACTTTATAATAACCCTATCTTCTTCTTCCTAGAAACATCAGACTTTTGCGTTGATTGAAAATTCCTCCAATGCATGGCAATGGAGCCTTCTCCTCCTTCTCCTTTGCTTGCAAGACCAACTCTACCTGATCAACCTTACATCATCATCAAACAAACACAACCGTGGCCAATAGACATCAATCTTACTCATCTCCATTGGTGGGATTCCATAGCCATGGATCACTAGAAGCTTCAAATTCGCCTATTTAAAGGCTGGAAATTTCACAATAAACTCACACAACAATCTCCTCTCTTCTTCTATCACCTTATTCTAGTTCAATCCTCAAAAATCAGCCATAAAGAGCCCTTAAAATTCTGAAATTTTCTCACAAGAACACCATTGGAGCCCTTCCAAGTCACCGTTGGACCCCAGCCGCACCACCTCCGAGCCGGCGCCGGACCACTTGAGCGCCGCCGGACCTGCACCGAGCCACCGTCGAGCCGCGCCGCCCCTGCCCTGGTTCAGTCGGTCCCTCCTTGGAGCCTTCTCCTTTGTTCTGTTTTACAGAACGTTCAACCTGTAGAGAGAAAAGAGGTCAATTTATTTTTTAGTATTTTCTTAAATTAAAATTATTGTCTTTAATAAATTTAAATATTGAAAATTATAATATCTGATTTTTTAGCTTAACAACATATCAATTTAAATATAGAAGGAAATCTTGTTAGTTAGACAAGATAAGAAGAAACAATTAAATTCCCTTATAAAAATATCAATTATTTTTATGCATGATAGTTATAACTTAAGAATATATCTTATGACATAACTACTTCTTAAATAAAATCATAAGCTTATCATCTTTATATTTGTATATATTGGGATAATAAGACATATTCCTAAGTATATTAGAGTTTAAAGATATCACAATATAAAAGCTCTAAGCTTATTCTTATCTTCACTAAATTAAATTAATTACTCTTTTATAAAAATAATAGCTTTTTATACTATTGCTAGATTGACAAAATAACTCATTAAAAATATTGCTACAAGATCTTGTCAGATGATCATATAAACATATATTGTTAAATCCATTATATTTAGATGAGTTCTATCTTACTTACTTAAATTTAATAATAAGAATAAATCCCATGACTTGGATTTTATTAAATTAAACTAGTGGATATATTAAGAATATTTTATATGAATAATTAATGTCATAAGATATGAAGCATGTTTAAGAAAGAATTATTATATAGAAAGACATGAGAGAAGATATTATTATGAGCTTAACCATAAATAAATAAAGTAGATACCTCTAGCATGAGATAATATTATAAGGAATATTACTATCTTATTGTAATATCCGTATTCGTTTTAGATCTCGTAAGTCGGAAAACGGGTTTCCTCCGTTACAAACATTTAATAATTCGTTTGAATAATTAGTTTGATTTATTATATCTAATCCTTATTCTACCTAATTAAATCTAGTTCTTTTAACCGAAAATATTGTCATCCAAATCAGTAATTAGAAAATCTATTTAAATTAACTTTGGATAATTAGTTATCCAAATCTATCCGAATCTATCTTAGCCAATAAATATATCCAAATTGGTTACATTGGTTAACAAACCGAACCAAATTATTATATAGCCAAATCCTTCTCAAAATTTGGACTCGATTCGATCAAACACTCAGTTTTTCGTCCGCCCTGCGTTGAAGGCCGGAGAGGGGGTCAAAACTGTGCCGATCATCCACGCCTATTGTCGTGTGCTTGCGTTCACCACCGGCGACGTCGCCAATTGCCGTTGTAGTACACCACCGTCTCCAACAGCGACTTCGTTGACGGATTTTCGCCGGAGTCGTCGTCCCGCGTCGTTCTCGAGAAGTTGGCTCTGTTTTCTTTCCACGTTGTCGAGCGGGGCAGGGTAAATGATCAGGTCGGGTTGGGTGGCGAGCGCGAGCGCGGAAGTGAGGGAAAGGGCGGGGTGAGAGGAGGTCGGAGCCACGACAAGTCGTCGACGTCGGCACACCGCGAAGCAAAGGCTGTCATGGCTTCCTGTTGGGAGAAGGACATGCCGAAGAAAGGAAGGACGAGAAGCCGGCGAAGTCGAATTCGGGCCGAGGTCCTTGGTTGTCGTCCGGTAACGAGGGGCGAACCAGAGAAGGGGCGGAGATGCAGCGGCGAGGCGAGGTCACCGGTTCTCGCGAGGTTGAAGAAGGCGTGGAGTGGGCTCGCGCGTTGGTCAAAGCCGAAGGGTCCGGTCAAAGAAGAGGGTGAAGGGAGACGGGCCTCAGGGAGTCGGCCCAAAAGTGGAGCGGGCTGGTTGAATTTTTTTTGTTGTTGGGCTGGGAGTGGTTTTTCGGAACTGGGCTAGAACTTGAGTGAATTTGGCCCAAATATTGGGCTGAATTATGTTGCATTTTTTTTATTGCTTGGGCTGGTCCGATTTAATGGAGAAGAGTTTAGAAGTGGCTAAAATTGTTTCCTTAGTGTTAATGTGGTTAGTTGGGTTGGATTAATTAGATTGATAATTTTGAGATAAATTTTACAAGGGGTTGATTAGCATACTCTAATATTTATTAATTAGAATTTTCTTAATAAAAGTTAGGTATATCAGTTTATATTTAAGTTAATCTTTCCCTTAATAACTCTTTAGGGAATCGTTCCGTTTGAGATCGTAGTTTAGGTTCTTTTCCGAGGATTCTTCATTCGAGGTAAGTCGTTTTTCGACTTGCTCGGTTCTTTTCTCCCTTGTTAGATTGCGTATGGATATTGTAGGACGGGTTTTGGGAACTAGTCCCAAATACCTTTTTAAATGGTTTTGAACTTCTTGTGTGTTGTGTGCGTTAATGATTTTAAATATGTTTATCGGAAATTATTTTGGAAAGTTTTCTCTGTGTTGGTACCGTTTCCGACACGGCCCATTGTAGCTGGTGTTGAGGAAGAGTTGGCTACTTTGACCCGTGTGACTAGGAAAATCGTACCCCTTCAAACGAAAATTATTATCTGTGTGTTTTTGGCAAGCGCTCCAGTGGAGGCTTAGCCTGGAGTTAGAAGGGAGATTGGGAAGTGGAGTGGGAGGGCCTGCCTCTGCACTCGGCGCGGTGATGAGCGCCTTGGAAGTCGGATCGTGGACAAAGGAAGAAGTGCATTGCATTGCTGTGTGATTGTGATTGTGAATGCGTATGTGACTTGTGTGACTGATATAACTAATTTAGGTATTGGCCTTTAGAGTTATGATTGCGATTGTGGATTTGTATGCTGACTTCAGATAACTGATTTCAAAACGTTCTACAGTTCCATATTCTTTATAGCTTGGTAGATTAGACACTGACCCTTCGTGGAATATTTTCCAGTTCCAGGTATGAATCAGGGAGCCGTGCAGGAACCGAGGCAAGATGGCGGGCCGGAGCGGTAAAGAGCGCGTGTCATAGTGGGATTAGTTTATACTAGTTATTTATAATAGTTAGAATATTGATTTTTATATGTGTTAGACGGAGTTGGTATTTTGTTTCGGTTATTATCTTTTTGGTTCAGGTAGTTCAGTTTCAGTAGGCGTTGTGACGTATTTGATTATTATAATTTTCGGGGATTCATGCATGATTACGTTTTTCTATGTTTTATTAAATAAAGGTTGGATGTGTTATTATGTTTTCTCGTCGTGCCCGAGTTGTAAGGTCCTACAGTGTAGTTGTCAACCTAATAAATAGTACCCTGTAAGGTCTATTCCCCAGTAGTGTCTCATCGAAAGACGGGGTGTTACACTTATAAACCAAAGTTATATAGGGGAATTATTTTATTGGATAATAAGATGATATTACTAAAACCTTATAATTGGATATTACTACATTAGGTGTGTAGAGATTTTTTTTTAAGACATAAGATTTATTTAAATAACCATGGTAGATATGATAATAACTTTGATATATAATAAGATATTATCATGCTAAGTTGTTAAAGGTTGTCTTGCATAAAAAGGATATTTAAATTAGAATCAACTACATGATCCTATTATTTATATAAACTAAAGATATGGGAGGATTTATGTAAATAAGATAAATAAGATTATTTTATTATCATACCAAATTTATAGAAAGCTTACTTTATAAAGTATATATAGAGTTCTATTTATGGAAAATACTAAGAAGGATGCCTAGTAATATCTCATCTCTATTTAACATGGTTTGTACATCTAAATAAGGTTTTTATTAAGACCATGTTTTAATAAAATATTCTTTGATGAGAAAATAATATTTTAAGTATTGTTATGGATATTATTGACAAAAAGGTAATATTATAATAACACTAAGTTGAGATATTTCCATAAGGGCAAAATAGACTTTTACCACTCTAATAAGACTATAAATAAAATATATCTTTTAAAGGTTAGAAAGCTATATCTTATAATCTCATAAAGATTTCCTTGCTTATTTATTTTAAAATAGCAAGTTAAGTTACAAAAGAATATTCTATTAAACTAATTAAAGATATTAGTTGGTTTCCAAGAATAAAAATGAATATTATTATAATAAGGATTTTTAAGGAATAAAAAGGATATTACAATATTTAAAATAATAATAATAAGGAATATTATTATTTTATTCTCATACAACTAAATCAATATATATTATAAAAGCTTACCGTTTTTGAGCCACCACGTTGATTCTGACTCCACCTTATATTTAAAAAATAATTTTTATCTTAATTATTTTAGTTCTCCTAATTAAATTCCTTTTTTTTTTGGTAAAAGATTTATTTTTTCTTCAAATCCCTCATTGATCGAATGTTTGGTTTAAAGATACGAAATCGTTTCCACATTGGATGATGTCTTTTAAAGATATATTTTAATATTGAATGATTACATGATTATATTTTTTTTTAACGTTGAATCAATCTGCTTAAAGATATAATATTCTAGAATGATTTTTTTTTAAGATAGGAAATTGTAATCCCAATAATAGAATCATATAATTTTTTTTATTTAGTTAATCTATAAATTTATTTCAAAATATTAAATTATTATAATTAAAGATAGTATCTATCTTTTTATTTCACTATTTATAAACCATGACATTCCATAAGAACTAAAAAAACGAAGAAAGGCTACAAGTTGAAGAGATCGATTGCAGGTATTTTAATTAGAATTCCATTTTTGTTTTTGGAGATCGATTGTTTTTGGAGATCGATTTTTAGATATAGATTGCTTGTATTTCAATTAGAAATTAATTTAATTTTTGAAATTGTACTTTTTAAAGTAAAATTTTAGCCTACAATTTTAGCTTGCGTCTTCTTTTCAAGCCACACAAGTTGCAGTCTTCTTTTCAACCCAAGCAGGTTAGAAATTTTTTTAGTCCAGCATGTATTATTGTTTACTCCTTGGTGTAAGTTAGTAAAATTTTCAATCTTGCAGGTTGTTTTTTTATGAGATTTCTTTGCTCTTTTTAATTATTAACTTTGTAACATACTAACATTATCACGAGTCTTCTTATTATTACATTAGTAAAATTTGGCGTAAGGTTAGTAAAAATTTAGCGTACAATTTGTTAGATTGTTTAAAATTTTGAAATCTTGAGTATATTAAAAAAACTGGCAAATTGTTTTATTTTAATTATAATTTTGGCTCTTTTTTGTTATGAAGTATGTAATATTATCATGAGTCTTATTTATGTATTACTAATTTATGTACTACTAATTTATAGGCATATCAATGGCCAACTTTATTGACGAGCTTACTAAAGTCAAAACGGATTATACAATTATAGTGCGCGTCATAGCAATGTGGAAGAAGAAGAACTTTAAAAGAAAGGAAAACATTGAAATGATTCTTTTAGATGAAAAGGTTTAATCTTTTTTAATAATTTTGCATCTATCATATATATAATTATTAGTCATATATGTATAAACGTCTTTTATTGATGCAGAATTGCAAGATTGAAGCCACCATCCCGTCATTTTTTGTCAACAAATTTGGAAAAGTCGTAAAGGAATATTCAGTTTACAAGATATCTAATTTTGGATTGGAAAAAAATGTTGACAAATATAAGGTTACTGAACATCCTTATAAAATAACTTTCTATTATACTACAACGATCCTCTTATACAACAATGCTTCTATCCCATCAAATGGCTTTACATTCGTTGATTTTGGTAGCATTGTGTCAGGAAAATTCAAAGACAATAATTTCGTAGGTAAAGTTTTGCAAAACTTTTTAAAAACAATTTTTATATTATATTGTTTATTTTTTTACATTAAAAATACTATTTATTTGGATTTGTAGATGTTGTTGGTGAGTTGATTGAATTTAATGATATCAAGATGTGCAAAAAAGAAACAGGAGAAATCAAAAAACTTGAAGATCAAAGGTATGTTTTTATATATTAAAATTTTATTTATATATGTTATGATATTAACCCATTTTTGTTATGTATCTTTTTCAGTAACAATACCCTTAATTGTACGTTATGAGAAAAATATGCTGATGAAATGTCAAATCATATCAAAGAATATAAAGATGAACGTGTTGTTATAATATTCCAATTTTTCAGGGTCAAATTTTATGGAGGTAAAAGTATTTGAGCAATCAAACTAACATAATGTTTTAATCTTTTAAATACGTATATGATTTTTTTTTATTTTTTAATACGCTTTAATGCAGGTAAATTTATAATAACAAATGGACTCTTTGGCTCTAAGCTTCATTTTACTCAAAATATTCCCGAAATTGAGAATTATATAAAAAGGTAATCTATTCAGTTTATTTCAAATTGATCGAGTGCACAATAAATTGTCACTAATATATTGCTTATAAAGTTTGCAGTTCTTCTACTACAATTGATAAATCTGGTACAGTACATGGCATCACTCATATAATTACTACAGATTCCAACTCGAAAGAAGACAAATTCTTTCACCCAACATATAAAAATTCTTTGATAGAGATGAAGGATTTAGAAAAGGTTATGTCGATCTACTTTGATTTGTTGATAATTATAAAAATATATTATAATACAGGAGAAACATTTAAGCTAACTTTAAATTTATATACAGGATGATATCGGTGTAGTTGTTGCTACTATTGTTGATGTTGAAAATAAAAGTAATTGGTATTACAATGCATGTCAAAAGTGTGTTAGAAAGCTTGAGCCTGAAGATGATAAGTTTTATTGCAAAGGTTGTAAAATATTTGCCACCTTGCCAAACTATTGGTAAGAGCTTTATTAATTCGTTTCTAAATATTAAAAAATGGATTATTTCTCTAACATTTGTTAATTTTCTTGCAGATATAGGTTAGCACTCATAGTATCTGGCGATGGTATGAATACCGAATTATTTACTTTATTTGATAAATTTGTTCAATCATTCGTCGGAAAGACTGCTAATACTTTAGTTGAACAAGTTTTTAAGGTAAAACCATACAATTCAATGTCTAAATTCATCATATCAATATAAAATACAGTAATTATAATTAGTTATTATATCTTAATATAACTTCTATTTTTACAGGAAAGCGACATCAATGTGTTTCCTGGTGATCTAGAATTATTTTTGAACAAAACATTTTTGTTTAAGGTAGGTATAACATTTAGAGATGGAAAATATAAGCGTGTTGCGTTATATACTATAAAGGATATTACTGATGATGATAACTTAATTGAAGAATAGATTGAAAAGAAAACGTGCGCTAATGACTAAGCGCACAAATAATTACAGCAATACATTACCAGGTATTATAAAACCACACAGACATATATATATATATATATTTAATCTAATTATATTTTTACTAATTATTTAATTGAAAAAAATATTATCATGCAATCATTCTTATGCTACTTTTACTTTATATATGTATGTAGAATATAATGACCTGGGTGATCCATGTTACAAGTGTGAATTTTGCGGTGCTCTAATGTGGTATGAGGAAAGATCTGAAAAATCAGCTACACCAAGAAAGCCAAGATTCTCATTATGTTGCAGCAAGGGAAAGGTTGAGTTGCCATTGTTTAAGGCTCCACCACAATTACTCATCAACCTCTTAAAGGCTCCACCACAATTACGCAGTTGTGGGAGGAACACAGATCCTTCTTCCACTAAAAAACATGTTCGTTTACCATCATCTTTTACAGGGAGTATAAGATATATGATCCAAAATTACCAAGATGCAATGGCGCTCTGCAAGTGGTATGGACACCCTGATTTATTTATTACATTCACTTGCAACCCAAAATGGCCTGAATTCAGAAGATTTCTCAATAGAAGAAATTTAGCACCTGAGGATAGACCTGACATAATCACTAGAATATTCAAAATGAAGCTTAATGAGATGATCAATGATTTCAAAACAGGACAAATATTTGGAAGAGTGAAGGCAGATATGATCATGTTATTATATTTTTTACAAACGTAAAATCCCATACGTATTAAACTTTCTATAGCTGTATATTAATCTATATCTAATCTACCAATTGTTATTGTTGTAGTAATCTATACGATTGAGTTCCAAAAGAGAGGTCTGCCTTATGCTCACATTGTTTTGTTCCTGCATCGCGGTCATAAAATTAAAACTGTTGAAGACATAGACAGTAATTTCTGCTGAGATTCAAATAACATTGATGAGATAAAATAGTACTATGATTGCAGGTATATAAAATTATGCTTTTATGTATACTGCAAATTTTTTAATGTTATCAAATTAAAAGCTCTTTTTCAGGGAAAATTTTAAAACAATCTCATTAATTAATAGCTTGCTTTCCAAGTTTAATTATGTCATTTAGATGTTAATTCAAGACAGAGATACACATTAACCTAGGACTTCTTTATGAAAGCGTAGTTATAAAATACAGAGTGTAATGTGTTGTTTTACAATCTCATTAATTATTTTTTGCTTTTGATGTTTTATTACTTTCACCCCCAACAAAAGAACACATTAAAATTGGTCGTTTGTAGGGAAAATTTGCTTCCAGAAATTCCCTTATATAAATATGAAATACATCTTTCAAAAGAATACAATCAATTATCTTTGTACGCCAATTATAATAATTTATCTTCATTCCTAAATAAAAATCCTATTTTCTACATGTTCACTATTATTTATATAATATATGCAATTACTACTCATTAATGATAATTTTCACGTAATTTCCTTATTTTGAAATATATCATCTAGGTATATCTCTCCATGTGAATCATCATGGCGAATTTATTCATTTGACATACACTATAGAACTCGTGCAGTTGAGAGACTGAGCTTTCATCTTCTTGATGAACAAAACGTGTTGTTTGAAGATGAAGAGCCAATTGATTCTGTATTAGATAAGGCCCAGAATACTACTACAAAGTTTTTGGCTTGGATGGATTGTAACAAAAATGACGAAGATGCAAGAAAATTGTGTTATCATGAATTTCCAAAATATTATGTCTGGAAAGATAACAAATGGACAAAGAGACAAGGTAAGAAGAAGACAATAGGTCGAATATATCATGTCCCTCCTGGAAGTGGTGAAAACTATTACCTTAGAATCTTATTAAACCCCGTAAGAGGACCAAAATCTTATGAAGATATAATGACTATAAACGGTGTTCTTTATCCGTCTTTTAAAGAAGCTTGCTATGCTATGGGATTGCTTGATGATGAGAAGGAGTACATTGATGGTATACTCAATGCAAGTTTTTGGAGTTCCGCACACTATGTCAGGACCCTTTTTGCTATGTTACTATTATCTGGTAGTTTATCAAGACCAGAATACATATGGGAGAAGACATGGCATGTTTTATCTGATGATATTCTTGATAAACAAAGAGCCATCCTTAGAAATAAGGTTATGTTATAATATTTTTTAATTCAAGAAAAAAATTGATAATTCATTGTTCTTATGTTATTTAATATTGTTTTTTTTTCTAAAATTAATCAACAAAATATAGCATTTGTTAATTATTAAAACAACAATTACGTACATATCTCACAACCTGTATTGTATTTAATTGTCAACAGGTTCAATTTTGTGTTCTTTTTCATAACATTTTCAAATAGTTTCACTATAAATCCGTTTGTTCATGTTTGCAGATCTACACTTAAATGATGAGCAATTGAAAAACTATACACTTGCTGAGATTGATAAATTGCTACAAAGAAATGGAAGCTCTTTACGTAGATATCCATCAATGCCTGTTCCAGATGACATACTCATAGCTGAAGGTCTTAACAAGCTTATACAAGATGAATTGCGTTATGACAGAGAGGCACTACAAGTTGAGAATACAAGGCTTATCTCTACTTTTACTGATGAACAAAAAGGAGTATACAACGAAATCCTAAACGCAGTATCAAGGGGTGAAGGAGGTGTCTTCTTTTTATATGGATATGGAGGAACGGGTAAGACATTCATTTGGAGATCACTATCTGTCGCAATACGTTGCAAAGGATGTATTGTTCTTATTGTAGCTTCAAGTGGAATAGCTTCACTATTAATTCCGGGTGGTAGAACGGCACATTCTAGGTTTGCTATACCTATTAATATACATGGGGAGTCAAGTTGTGAAATCAGGCCAGGCACACCAATAGCTGAGCTATTAGCAAAGGCAGATCTTATTATATGGGATGAAGCTCCAATGACTAACAAACATTGTTTTGAGGCATTAGATAGAAGTTTAAGGGATGTCCTCAGACACTCTAACCCACGAAGTTTAGAACAACCATTCGGTGGTAAAGTGGTTGTGTTTCGAGGAGATTTTATACAAATCTTACCGGTGGTTCCTAAAGGCACAAGACAAGACATTATTTCAGCCACAATTAATTTTTCTTGTTTGTGGGCACATTGTAAAGTGCTTCGCTTGACAAGAAACATGAGACTTCAATCTGGGTTGGCAGATCCTGATTTCTATAGTCTCAGAGAATTTTCTGAATGGATTCTTAGTGTCGGAGATGGCACAATAGGAGGACCTAATGATGGAGAAGCAATAATACAAATTCCAAATGATTTGTTGATTACGGAGACAACAGATCCAATTGCATCAATAGTGGAGTCTGTCTACCCTTCAATTGTCGATAACATGAAAGATTCCAAGTACTTTGAGGAAAGAACCATCCTTGCACCTACACTTGAAGTTGTAGAGAAAGTAAATGATTATATTATGTCCTTACTGCCTGGAGAAGAGAAGGTATCAGATAGTATTTGCCCAACAGATGGAAATAACCAAGATGACGACGATCTATACTCAGTTGAATATCTCAACACTGTCAGACTCTCTGGAATTCCAAATCATTGCCTTAAACTTAAGGTAGGAGTGCCTGTCATGTTACTTCGTAATATTGATCAATCTAATGGATTGTGCAACGGCACACGGTTGGTCGTCACAAGGCTAATGACACACACCATTGAGGCCAAGATCATTTCTGGAACAAACATTGGATTCAAGGTAATAACTCCACGTGTGCTTTTTACGCCATCCGACATTACTATGCCTTTTAAATTACGACGAAGACAATTCCCTCTCATTGTTTGCTTTGCAATGACAATCAACAAAAGCCAGGGTCAGTCGCTTTGAAGAGTTGGTTTATACCTTCCAAGGCCGGTATTTACCCATGGACAACTTTATGTTGCATTTTCAAGGGTCACAAGTAGAGATGGGTTGGCAATTTTAATGCGATGAAAATAACAACACTTTAAAAACAACAACTTACGTTGTATATAAAGAAGTCTTCCATAATATCATGTAGTAGTAGTAGGCAAATATAGATTTCGGATTATATAAACGTACAGTAATTAATATTATACTTTTTGAATTTTCATGTGTTTTTATTAATTCAATTATGAATATTGTATTTATATATATAACTTTAATTTTACCTTACAACATCCTCCGTTAACTGTAAATTATTCTATGTCTCTATAACATAACATTCAAATGAATATTCATGTTCAAACTCCTCTTGCATATCATTCATTCAACGTATCAATTACAATGAATATTTTAAATACTAAATAAAATTATCAATACACAATTAAACGATTAACCACTGTAAATAACATGTAACATGAAATCAGGTTTGAAATCTATGAGCATAATCTTACAAAACTACAACCAAATCCCGTACAGGGTACGGGTCATAAACTAGTTATTATCTAATTTAGTGAAGTAATCTCTTAAGAAGAATAAAAGAGATTTTTCGTAACTTTAGAAGAAACGGAAATTCTTATTAAAGTTATCGGAATATTCCGTGTCAATAGGTCGATTGCCCGTTCCAAGTCGCAAAACAACGTCTTCCGCTCTTTCGCCAAATCCGTTATCGTCAGAACAAAGGCAAGTGGAATTTCCCCTTGTGACCTTTTAATTTCGTTTCTATGAAATTCTCGATGTTGGGAACAACTTGTGTGCCAAGTAACGAATGAACCTAGGAAATATCGATTGTTAGATATAACGACCATTGTTAGTATAGTTCGTTATTATATTTGATAGGATTATTTATACTAGTATGGTTGTGGCCTTGATTGTTTACGATCTCGTTCAGAGATCAACGTCGAACTAGTGAGGGGCGCGGAATAGCCGACGCCTCTATATAATCTTACTAAGTCGTAAGTGCCTACGTGTTTGAAGTACGACTTTCGGGATCATGATCCCATCCGCTCCGATTGCAAGGAGGGATGAGCGCACTCTAGCTACGTGTCGGGTAACTGGGTTTCCCCTTGGTGGATCGGGCCATCCGAGTCCCACCTCTTTCTGTTAAAAATCATTAATGAAATCAAATACTTTTTATCACTATATAAGATAAGTGCCCAATGTACATTTAAGATACCAAAACCGGACCGGTCTCAACTGATTGATCCGGCTCTCGGTCCGCTTAGGGAGCGAGAGGTTTTTAACTTGTGTGAATTAATAACGTTCCCAACATAATTTCAATTCCAAAAGAAGTCTACAATCTAGTAGTTCTTCTCTCAATTATCGAGCTATCTCCGCTTGAGATACGCTCTCTTTCGTACCGTTTAAACTCCACATATACAAGCCCTATCTTAAACACAACTCGAATACCTTCTCCGATATTAACTTGAATTACCGAAACACCCTCGGGAAGTTCCATTCCCACTTGCTTAGTCTCCTAGACTAATTCTTCTTTTCCGCATGTTTGTCTGGCATTCTCTCGCCCCTCGCGAATTATGTCAGAATCTTGGAATACCAACAAGGCGTGAAGTGAAGTGAAGACGAAGGAAGGACGAGGATTTTCAAGATGTACTTCTCATATCATTTTCAAGATGTACTTCTCATATCATTTTGAATTACCGAAACACCCTCGGGAAGTTCCATTCCCACTTACTTGTCTCATCTTGTAATAGAGGGGGATGGTTTAACTCTAATTAATTCTTTAAAGCAAACTTGGAAAGTTCCATGGAAATTCAGGCTATTGCAAATGATATATGACATCTTGCTGCCTTGATTCCTTGTGTGGTGTTTTTTTATTGTTTCAGGAAATGTAATTCAGCGGCGGATTTCCTCACTAGAAGACATTTTAGTTTTAATTCTTTTAGTTTTGCTATCTCTCATTTTTTTTTCAAGATCCTTGTTGAATTCTTCCGAAGTCTCTTTGTACAATTCTTGGATCTGTAATCATCATCTGTTATTTGATTTTCTAAAATTCATTCGCTATAATAATTTAGGTAGAAAATTCATTCGCTATAATAATTTAGGTTGATTTTATAATATTCAAATAATTTAGTGTTTGCTTTATAATATAATAAACTAGTAGCTCTTTTCTTAAAAAAACAATGGGTGTTAATGGAACACGAACGAATTTTTGCTACCAAGAAGGAAAAAACAAAAGTTAAAACCAATGATCAGCGATGACTCATTGACCCGGATGCTAGCCTCTGATTGGTGGGTGATGACGCAAAGAATGACGTCTTTACTATATTTCATTGTCACGTGGTTAATAAATGGTCAAATAAAATAATTGAAAAGTTTCTTTTAAAATAGTCAAGTTACAAATAGTTACTGTAGTTATCAAAATACCTAATTCAAAGTCAAACACTTTCTATAATATATATCATTGCACTAAATTGTTTTAAGGGAAATTTTGATGGAGTTTTTTTTGTCCCATTAAAATTTAGTTTAACACATTTCGATAACGTTCGAGTTTTTAGTAAATATGTTTGTGCTTCTTTCTTCCTGGTCAGACTTTTACTTCAGGTATTTAGTTTGACGATTAAGTTTATGAGATAGTATCTCGAGATTATTGTTTCGATTCTTATGAACAGTAATTTGTTATTTCTTCTTTAAAATTATTTAGTAACCAGTTCTTATATTAGTTGATGCTCTAGGCTCGCTCAAGTAATACTTGTGGCGATACTTTTTAATTTATACACACCATTCATCCTAAAAAGTCAATATTTTTTCATTCCCAAAACTTTAAACTCTCTCCATATAAAATTACATATATACTTCCTTTCCAATTAAAATTATAGATATGCCCTTTATTATAAATAATTTTGTTAATTGATGAAATATTTTAACTAACTAATTATTTAATAAATAAAAATTATACTCGTTAATTTATGAAATATTAATTAATAATTTTTATTTTAAAAGTTATTGTACATTTGTTAAGAATTTTACGTACTATTCTTAAAATTTATACTCCTCTGACATCGGACGGTCGTTTTCCGCTGATCTTGACGCTCTTATCAACAAAAAATATATATAATTAATTTTAAATTTTATCAAACATACAACCCATTTATTAAAAATTCAAATCACCATAAGCTATAGATAGATAAAAATATATAAATTATGGTATATTTTTTTATAATGTATAAATTGCCAAATGGGCAATTGAAAATACAACCCATTTATTAAATGTAGTTGCAACCCACGTGTCGTCCACTGTTCGGACCTCAATTTCCCACTAAGAGTGTGACACGTGGCTCGCTTTATTTTTCCACCTCTAATTAAGCACAAAAACACGTTGTTTGGTGCAACCTAGTATTGAAACTCTGTTTCGTATGATCCCCACGCGCCAGAAACTCCCATGCAAAAGGGGTATTATTTTAATTTTTTCTGACACAATGCACTCATCCTTCCTATAGTTGTGGAGGCACTTAGGAGTTGTTGTATTATTCATTTTAGGGGAGTCCTTCTCCTCCTTTTCCTTTCCTCTTTCTTATCATGTTGCTATTTTATGAAAAATCCTTGAACATTTTTCACAATCCCAACAGACTATTTCGATGTAGTTTTATTTCGTTTTTAATATATACTAGAAATGCGTACTCTCTTTCTACCAAAAAAACTTTTTCAATCAACTTTTTAAATAAATGTAAGGCTCAATCGTCTAACAAATTTAGCCAAGAAAAACTTTTAACTTTCCCAAATAACTCCGATCCTTGAAATATTCTACCAAACCGACCAGTAAGATCTACTCCTTTCTTTATAGGTCTTTTTAGTCTTAAGTTTTTTCCTAAAAGTTTTTGTCCTTTTAAATATTTTTGACAAAATGTACGAAATTTACTCCATACATTACTTCAATTAGTCTTAGGTTCTTTCTCTATATCAACTAGCTAATGTGCATTAGAGCATCTCTAACAAATTTTCTATTACTTTTTCCAAAATGAAAAACAAGATCCCATATTCTCTAAATTTTGTATACCTTAACTCCAACAAATTCTCCATTTTGAAGAATCATATTTATATTAATGTATACCTTAACTCTAACAAATTTTGAAGAATCATATTTCTGGGATAATTTATGTAATATCCGAGATATTCCAAGTTTTTAAAATTTAATATAATATTTTTATTATTATTTATTTTATTTATCTACTTGTATTTTTAACCTTTTCTTTAAGTAAAAAGGGAATGTTTGTAAAATAAAATTAAATAAATAATTAAAAGAATATTCCTTAAAGATATTAATTAATAAAATTAAAAGAATATTCCATAGGGAATTTTTAATTAATAAAAATTGAAGAATATTCATAAGGCTTTTGGCAATTTAAAAAGCCTTGAATAAAATAAGGACCCATTTTATTTTTAACCTCAAAAATTTATTAAATAAAACACATTAAAATATTATCCCCCTTCTTCTTCAACCTAAAGTTTTACTTTTACGTAAGAAAATTTTGCCCAATCTATGGCCTTCTTTCCCACCATAGCCATAACTCTATCTTGCTTACATCACCTAGATGACATCACCTTCCTCACCTACCCCCTTACCAACCCTCCCCAATCAGCTTTCTCCCTCCTCTTCTCCATTGGGCAAATCCCATAGCCTTGGATCTAGCTTCCACTATAAATAGAGGTTGAAATCCCACCCAACAACTCACTCCTTTCATCCTTCTCTTCCTCTCTACAACTTCACTCCCAATTTCCCCCAAAAATCAGCCCTCCAAGCTCTAGTTTTTCCTTCAAAATCCCACCAAAGGAGCCCCCTCCTCTCCCCTTTGGACCGCCGGCCACCTCGCCTGACCACCGGCCCCACCACCGTCGACCGCCTCCTCCTCGCCGCCCCACTCGCCGGAGTCCCCTGGTGCTCCGCCCCTCCCACCGCCGGTCCTCCTGCCTCCTTTCCCCTGTGTTCTGTAACTCAGACAACTTACAGTAAACCCTTAATTCCATTCTATTTAATTTATTAGTTTAATTTAAGTAATTATATTATGCTAGTTTTAGTAAGATTGGTCAAATAATAGTTGCTTGCAAATTATTAAGGTTTACAAGAATTATTTCATAAATCTTACTAGTTGAAAAGAGGATATAAATCATTTTATTTAACCATCATTAAATTACTAGATCCTAATATGAAGAACAAGAACATGTTTGTTTATTTAAATTTTTATGAAGCTATTATAAAAAGGTATTTGAGTTTATAAATTTATTAGCTTATGTTTTTGTCTCTATATTAAATATCACCATTATAAAAGCTTAAGCTTAAGTGTAGAGAATACCAAATTATATGAAAATAAGAATATTAATAATGATTATTTGTTTTAATTATTTTATATAATATTAGTTTAACTCATCTCTAGGATAAAGTATTCCTACAAGGCATAATTTCTTTTATAAAAATACAAGGGTATGGACAATAATATGGAATATAACATTATATTGTTAAATATTTAAAAATATCTCACCTAGAAAGATATGGTATAATATAGAAAAGAATATTTTTTTTGTGATTTAGAATATCATAAAAAGTATATTATAAGGAAATGATTGGGTATTTTATACCATGATCTTATAATTATAAATAAAATTGGAGGAATTTTTAGAAATAAAATAAATAAGAATATTTATTTTATATTATGATCATTTTAAGAAAGCTTACCTTCTATAGTAAATAAGAATTTCTATTTATGGAAAATTACTAAGAAAGAACCTAATAATATTCTATCTCTTTTATCATGAACCCTTAGTTAAAAAGGTTTTTATTAAGAAAGTATTATAATAGAACATTTACATAAAGGGAAAATAATTTCTAAATAACCCTTGGATATTGTTGAAATTAAGTAAATTATTTTGAATAATCAATAAGCGTTATTTCAAATAAAAGGATATTACGAAATTAAAATAATAATAGAGGAATGTTATTATTTTAATTTAACTACCTAAATTATTATAATAATAATTTAGAATGTTCCATACACCTAAGCTAAAGTACTCTTAAGAAATCCGAATCTTAAAAGTATGTTCGTATCTAAGACCGTTCGTAAAATTTCCGTGTCGATAGGTCGGGAACCTCGTTCGAAGTCACAAACCCCACCTCCGTCTCATCGTTAAGTCGGTTATCATTCCAACCAAGGCAAGTGGAAATTCCCCTTGTGACCTTTATAATTCGTCTCCATGAAATTCTCGATGTTGGGAACAACTTGCGTGCTAAGTAATTAAATAATCTAGGAAATATCGATTGCTAGATATAACGACCATTGTTAGTATAGTTCTCTATTTATATTGATAGGACTATTTATGCTAGTGTGATTATGGTTGGTGGTTATGGACTCGTTCAGAGATCCTCGTCAAACGAACTAGTGAGGGGCGCGGAATAGCGGACGCCTCTATATAACCCTACTAAGTCGTAAGTGCCTACGTGTTTGAAGTACGACTTTCGGGATCATGATCCCATCCGCTCCGATTGCAAGGAGGGATGAGCGCACCCTAGCTAAGTGCCGGGAAACTGGGTTTCCCTTGGTGGATCGGGCAATCCGAATTCCCACCCTTTTAAAAATACTAAAGCGAAGACGTTACGATAAGTGCCTAATGCACATTTAAATATTAAAACCGGACCGATCTCAAATGATCGATCCGACCCTCGGTCCGCTCAGGGCGCGAGAAATTGTAACTTGTATGAATTAATAAACGTTCCCAACACATCTTTTATTCTCGATACTAATAGAAGCCTACAATCTAGTAGTTCTTCTCCAAACTATCGAGCTATCTCCGTTCGGGATACGCTCTCCTTCGTACCATTAAACCCCATATGATTAAACCCTACTGTCAAACACAACCCATTGTTAACTTCGTTGTTGTTATATTAAATTACCGAAATACCCTTGGGAAGTTCGTTCCCGCTTGCTTAGTCTCCTAGACTAATTCTTCTTTTCCGCATGTTGCCTGACATATTCTCGCCCCTCAAGAATTATGTCGGAACCTAGGAAGTTCAACCCGGCGTAAGGTGAAGAGCAAGGGAAGGTCAAGAAGCTACGCGAAGTTTGAAACTCCTTTTGGTTTATTTTCATTTATGTTCAAAGACAATGATTTATGACTTGTAATTCCCAACCAAGCTTTTGGTATTGTGTTTTGGATTGTAAGAACAAAAGTCTCCTTCGTGAGCACCTTTTAATTTATGAGTATGTTTTATTCTGCATTTTATCATTCTATATCATTCTAAAAGCCTTGGGTGACGTTGGACGGTAAAATCCGACGTCACTGGCGGTAATACCCAATGTTGTAAAATAGGGGTGTTACAATTTACAATTAATATAATTAAGTCTCGTTTGGGATTGATTAGATAAAGTAGCAACTATAATTGTTTGGACCCGTTCGGGCTATTCAATTGTAGAAGGGAATAAACCACATATAGCGTCAATTATTTGTTTCTATTGATACTTTGAACTTGAAGATGTCGTTTAATTGAACCTAGACGTTGTTTTAGGTTGTTAGATGATTAGGGTTGTTCAGAGTGTTAGCTCTTTCAACTAAATACAAAGTTTTGGATAATAATCAACGATAGATTATTCAAGTGAATTGAGAATCAGGAGAATCAATGATCAATAAGCACATCTATGATGGATTTAACTAGTTGAACATGCTTTCCTCATACTTCTTATTTAACACAATCATATTTGCATTCATAATATTTACTTGTAAATTTGCATCTTAGAGTTAGAAAATCATTCAAAATCCTCCATATTTACTTTACTTAGCACGCAGGTAAGATATACACAAGTCTTTGTGGGATCGACCCTTACTTACCATTCTACTCAGTTTGGTTAAGTTAGGTTATTTGATAGGTATAACGACCACTGAAAATAGTTCATCATTAATGCATTCTTTAAATATTTTTAGGGAATTCCCTGAAAGTAGAGATGTCTAGTTATATTTTGGAGACTCTCTCCATTTTAGAGAAATAGATGGAGAAATTGTTGGACTTAAAACACACACTAAATTCTCCAAATTCACCATTTTCAAGAAAATAGAGATTTTGTTGGAGATGCTCTTATGATGAATTGATTAAGGAGAGTCCTCCTCTAATTTTTTTTGTCTCTTTCCAGTCATGTTGTTTCATGAAGAAACCTTTGAACATCTTTTAGAACCTCTTATCTTGTTCTTTGAAAATTTTTATATTACGTTGGTACCAAATGCACCACCATAGCATCACAATTGTTTTGAATTCTACCTTTTAGTATTCCATAGATATCATCCAGTAATAGGTTTGGTTTATCGTCACGATTGGTGTTCCTATCTTTGCAAGAATATTTTGGTCGATCTAAGATATTATGTCTCTTGTTTGGAAAATGAAAAAATGGTTAACTCTCCAATAAATGAAAAAAAACATTTCTTTTATTAGTTTTTAATTGATTAATTTACAAATTAAAGTATGTTAAAGATTAGAAAAAATTATACTTATCTAACTACATTATTCGATATTCGGAGTAATGGATAAAATTATTGCAAATGTATGAATAAAGCCAATTAATAACTACAGTTAATATAAATTATTTAATTATAGTATTTGATATTCCGGTAATGAATATATTTAATTTTAAAAATAAACTAAATAATTAAAGTTAATATTAACTTTTTTGAACATGTGATGAATTTTATACAAATATAAGAGTTTACTTTGTGAATTTATATAAACCTCAGGGTAACTGTAATATATACTTTAAAATAATATTGAATCTTAAGATTATCCAGTTTCCTACTGTCCGCTCCCATTGCCTCCTCAAACCTCTTCTTCTTGTCTGAATTTGTATTTTGATGAGATATCGTTAGTAAGATTAAGACAAATATTTTGTCTGTAATCTTTTGTTTTTTAATTTTTTTAAAATCATCCATATTAATAATTTAAGTTGACCTTATAATATTAGGATAATTTAATGTTTGTTTTTAATGAGCTAGTAGCTCATTGTTAAAAAAAAATCCGCATGTTACATCTAACAAACTTAAAAACACTCCTTTCGCCTCTCTTTTGGCAAAAATGACGCCACTTTAAAAAATCCAACTTGATGCCACTTTTAAAAAACAGTAAAAACGCAAAGTTATTGTGAAAACTGAAAAAAGGCCTACCTAGACAAGTCGACAAGGTCGACAAGAATACATTTAAATAAAGAAAAACGAATATAAAAAAAAGCTCCACCGTCAAACCCATAGGCATAGTTGTACCATTATTAATAGCACATGAAATATACCATTCCTTTCGGCAAAGAAAAGGGAAGACCGGATGGGCTGCAATTAAATTAGATATGGAGAAAGCTTACGACAAAGTGAATTGGATCTTTTTATTTAAAATCTTGCAAAAGTTTGGATTTAGTCCTATTTTCATTAAGTGGATACAAGAATGTGTTAAAACTGCATCTTTCTCTGTACTTGTCAACAATAAGCCAACAGATGTGTTCATGCCAGAAAAAGGGCTTCGTCAAGGGGATCCGCTCTCTCCTCTACTTTTTATCCTAGGAGCGGAAATTTTGGCAAGAAGATTGCAAAAAGAATGCATAGATACACCGAACACACTTGGCTTCCCGATTACTAGGAGCGGAACTAGGGTGCCTTTTCTATCATTTGCAGATGACATTCTTATTTTCGCACCTGCCACGACAACTGCATTTAGCAAAGTACGATCAATCCTTGACGAGTATTCGGACATATCTGGGCAAAAGGTGAATTTCCATAAATCTGCCTTTCAGACAACTAAACGGGTTCCTGCACACATTAGGAGAACGCTCCAACAAGTGATAAATATTCCTAACTCAAGTGCTTTAGACAAATATCTCGGATGCCCAATCATTAACTCAAGAGTTTCGAAGAACACGTTCGAGCCACTAATACATAAAACTGAGAACCACTTATCCCTATGGAAAGCAAATTCGTTGTCTCAAATTGGAAGAAGTACTCTCATTAAAACAACATTAGCTACAAAACCGTACTACACTATGCAAAGTTTCATGTTACCAGAAAAAATGCTAAATGAGCTTGACTCCATAAACCGGAATTTTTTTTGGAACAAACTAGGCGACTATGTGCCCATGGTGGGATGGGATAGGATTTGTAAATCAAAAAATAAGGGAGGACTTGGAATACGAAAAGCTAGTCACATGAATAAAGCGTTACAGATGAGACTCCTTTGGAAAATCCTGGCCGAGCCGGCGAATTTCTGGGTCCGTATCATAAAGGAAAAATATCTTAAAGATAAAGGCCTACTAGAATATGCCTGTACTAAAAACAGTTCATGGCAATGGAAGAAATTAATGAGTTTAAAAGAAGATTTCCAAAAAGGCCTATTATGGCAAGTGGGCGATGGGAAGTCAATCCGGTTTTGGAAAGATGCGTGGGTAAGCAAGCGCCCACTTCGAGAAGAATGTCATAACAGTGTAGGTAGTGAAAGTGATATAACAGTAGAAAACTTTATAAATAATAACAGAGAATGGGATGAAGATGAACTAAGAAAATTCTTGCCCAGTTCCTGGGTCGAACGAATCTTGTCAATTACAATTCCTAAAAATCAGATCCAAGATAGATTATATTGGCATCCAAGTAAGAATGGATGGTTTTCGACTCAATCCGCCATTGCCTTGATATCAAATGAACTAAATATGAATGATTGGGAATTTAACTGGATCTGGAAACTTGACCTAATGCCTAAAATAAAAATGTTTCTGTGGAAAATTTGCATTAAAGGTCTTCCTACTAAAGACCTCCTTATACAACGACATATAAATGTCATTTAAGAATGTCCATTATGCAGTCATCAAACCGAGACTAATGAACATCTTTTCCTCAAATGTCCATTTACTCTTCAAAAGCTACAATCCATTGACCCTCAGTTTCCTGACATTATAAGAGACGTAACAAATAATCAAAACACTATGCCGCAAATTATTCAGAACTTGAAAAAGACAGTACCGCAAAGGACTTTATGTCACCTGTTTACTGCATGGTGGGGAATTTGGTTTTGGAGGAACCAAGTGGTTTTTAATCAAGACAATACGGGCTCATGTAGAAGTGTAGAGGAATTCGTTCAAAACCATATCATGTGGTGGAATAAAGCAAAGAATATTAATGAAGATGCAAATGTGTTGTCCAGAGTGCAGCAAGTAAGACCAAGAAAATGCAAAAGAAAATGGGAGAAACCTCAAAACGGGTTCGTAAAAATAAATTTCGATGGGTCGAAAAAAGATAATGGCAAAGCAACTGCTGCACATATTATAAGAGACCAATTTGGAAATATTATAAGCATAAATGCAAAGAAAAATGATTTTTGGACAGTAGAACAAACAGAAGCTATGGGTTTATTTGAGGCCATATGGGAAGCTCGTAGAAGGAATTTTCGATACATAGAAATTAAAGGTGATAGCCTAATTGTAGTCAATGCGCTTAAGGGTAGTCGATCCAGTCCCTGGACAATTGACATGCTAATAGCCGATATTCTAGTCATGTTGCAGTCTTTCGAGGTGGTCATTACCAAACATATACCTCGAGAAGGCAATTCTGTGGCTGATTTGATTGCGAAACTACACCATGATTGTAGTATCAATCAGATTCTAAACCATGGAGGGGTCCTGACCCTCATCCGAAAGGATGCACTAGGCTAACCTAGTCTGCCTAATTTTTACCTATTCAAAAAAAAAAAAAAAAAAAAAAAGTGTGCCACCGTCGTCACCTTCACATTTTCATACATTTAATTAAACCAACACTTAAAAAAACGAATTAGCGTTAAATTAATCTCTCACAAATTAATTACACATTTCCCCTCGATTAATATCTGACCATATTCCAATAAAAATATTCACAGAATATGTTGAGATTGAAAACAGAGTCAAAATTAAAACATTGTCAAAAAATACAAAATTGAGGCAACTTGCAAAGCTTTGACGCTGAAAAAAATAGTAAACTATTTACATACATTCCCCCCTTGTAATTGTGCATTCATTCGTGTATACCTACGTCGGCTGATTTAATTAATATTTCCAGCCATCCCCACTTGTCTCCCTTCTCTTCATATATAAACCACAAACCCACGTACCCACACACAACACATCCCAATTCAACTAATTAAACCCCACGAGGAAGAACTGAAGAAGAACAGAATTCAACTTTTGCAATTAATTAAAAGTGGCGAAACCAAAAGGGTTTAAGGAAGAAGAAGAAGAAGGGTTGTCAATGGCGTCAGCTGAGATTTTGGAGCCCTTCAACATTGTCATGCCGGGGCTTTGCAGAGAGAAGGAGATGCTTCAAATGGTGTCCGCGTTGACCCACGTGGCCTCTGGTCAACCTTATCCACACAACTCTCTATCCTATTCTTCTTCTTCTTCATCTTCTGCAACAACAGGGTTAATGAGTTCAAGCTATAACTCGTTTTACTCCGGCGACTTGAAGAGGTGGCGGGACGAGGAGGGCGGTCGCGGAGGTGGCAAGGTGAAGGTGGAGGAGACGGTGGTGGTGGCGCCGGCCACCACCGACAAGTTCTCATTGATGTCAACTTCAAGACAAGGTTAGCTTCTATTTTTGGCAAGAATTTGTGCTTATGTTGTGTGTATGCATTTATTGCATGCAACCTATTCAAGAATTTAATACTTTTCTAATAAAAAAATATATGGTTTGATTCCTTGTTATAATTAAAGAATGTACTAGGTTGTTTGTTTTTGGGTCAAGGAAGGATATACTCTATGTTATAAAAAATAAATGTCAAGTAGATTTCTAATCTAGAAACAATTTGTTTTTGTTTTGTTTGTCCGTGTCAAAAGCATATTGCTAAGTTTATGGCCATGTCACATCAGTACATCACTTAAAAACTATTGACTACATTCTGTGGATGCAAATCTCGGTCTCGATTGATGTCTCAAATATTCTCTCATTTATTTTTATTTCCTATATTACAGACGTATTTCATCTATTAATAAATAAATATAAGTAGGACAAATATGAGAAATCAAAGTGGAATACAAGATTTACACAAAAACACCATTCAAATTTGAAAATGTATGTTTTACATAGATTTGTTTTCTGATCTTTAAACTTGATCATATGACAGAAGAATTCAAGAGACCCAAAACCACAACCAACACACCACCACCACCACAAGCATTCACATACTCTCCAACACCACCAACATGGAACTCCCAAGCATCAAGAGTAAAATACAGAGGAGTTCGGCAAAGGCCATGGGGCAAATGGGCGGCCGAGATTCGAGACCCGATCAAAGCCGCTCGAGTCTGGCTCGGTACCTTCGAGACAGCCGAGGACGCAGCGCGAGCCTACGACGAAGCTGCCCTCCGGTTCAGGGGGAGCAAGGCAAAGCTCAACTTCCCGGAGAACGTCCAGCTCCGGCCACCATTTGAGAATCCTCCGGCGACCCACTTGCCGGATTCCAATTCTCCGGCGACCCTTTTGCCCGATCGGAGATTCGTTCAGCCTCCTGCGATGAATCAGATTGCCTTTTCGGATTCCTCTGTTTCTGATTATGATCAACAGGGCCTTGGTCTTTGGCGCCCAGAGGATAGCAATGAGGGCGATGGATCGGGTTATTCATTTTCTAGGTAATTAAGATGAGAAAGGAGTTTATAGATGAGAAAGTTGTCGTAATTGTACAATTAAGGCTTGTTTCATTTCAGATTATAACTAATCATACAGTTTTTTCTTATCCAGTAGCAAGCGTTTGACCGGTCAAATGATGTGTAAGCTTTGTATCCGTCCGTACAAAGGAAAACAATAGACATCGTTTTTTTGTTCGAAAGACATCGTTTTGGCCTAACACCGACTAAAATATCTATCTTAACAACTATAAAACTTGTCCCCTTTATCCTTGATAAATATTCCATTCTTCTATAATAATTTCTATCAATATTAAATTACAATAAAAATAGAAAAACCTTTTTAAAAAATAAATAAATAATTATAATTAGTTATTCATCTTTTTTTAAGGACCTTAACTTTCCTTATTTTAAAATAATATAAAATAATTGAACATTAGTTATGTTTAGAAAGAAAATGAAAGATATAATACTATTGTCAATTATGTATTCACGATTTTATATGCACGAGAATCGCATTAATCTAAATCTGAAAAATAGTTACGAAAAATTAAATATAAAAATCGATAATAGATTAAATATATAAAGTGAAAATAATCCTTGGACTATCAAATTAGGACGGAAAAGAAATTCATATATTTTAAATAGTATGTACTAATTAAACGATCAAATAATATATATACATGGGTTTTAATATTTTTTTTGTATACAATTATTTATAATATTTCACAATGGAATTATTTAATATGATATTACATGTTCTAATTTATAAAATCTAAACATTTAAGAAAATAGCAAACACATGATATAATAAACTCTGTCTCGTTCAACAGACGGGTTAGAACTCTAGTATAAATAATATTCAAACTCTATACATTGTTGTTGTTTAGCTTTTTTTAGTCAAGGAATTTACTTTGGTGATAAAACCCGAGCTCATAATTGATAATCCAATTAAAATTCAATAAGATAAATCTATAACTATATATTAAAGTTGTTCCTTTTCGAGACACCACAACGATTCTGGCCCCACCACATATTTACAAAATTAATTTTTATTCCTAATATTTTAACCTTTTCCTATTAAATTATTCTTTAACTATTATATCTATCTTTAATATCAAACAAATATCTATTAGTAAAACAATATCTTTTGAAAACTTCCTTATACAAATATTTAAAATTAAAGATAACAATAAAATATTTTAAAATAAGTATAAATATTTTTTATCTTTCGACATAATATCTTTTCACGCACTTATTTATGTATATATATATATATATATATATATTCTTTTATAGTAAAAAAACTTAAATATTTAAAAATAATAAAAATAGGTAATATGAGCAATAAATTACTTATATTAAATTTTTATTTATTAAATTTTTATTTATAATGTATATAACTATCGAATCATAGTTATACATAGTGTCGAATTGTAGTCGTACATGGTACGACGGGTACAACTAGTTATAATAAAACTAGTGTTGGCCCGTATCATGTATGTGTAATAACTAATAATAGAGATTATAAAGATCAATCTAAATGCAAAAGAAATGTGTTACTTATAACATGTAATCGACGAAATTAAAACCACGAAAATAAAATAAAGCTAGAGGTTACCAAGAAATATTATAAAGTCGATAAATAATTAATGGTAATATCTATGTTCGATGAAAGCTAATATGTATCACAAAGAAATGAAAAGCAATACAACAAATTTTTCATGATAGCATACCTTAATTAAGGTTCTCTATTACTCATGCTTAATGATGGCATGCAAAGAAGAAAAGAAGAGTTCAGTGAAGTGTCGAGAAGTGAGGGTTGTAAATTGGAAGAAAAATTAATATAAAAGAGAGAAATAATACAAAAGAGAAAAACTCACTAAATTTGAACTCCATTGAATCAACTGGTGTTGTGTGCAATTGAGAAGAAAGTCTTGGGATAATTAAATATTGATATTTAAATAAATAAAAATAATAATAATTTTTTGGGGAAAATTTTAACCTGTAATAGGAAAGTGGATTAGAAAGGGATACACATGGGAGCGGGGCGGGGAGGGGAATGCATTACTCGTCCCCATCCTGGACCTACCATTATACCCTCCATCTCCGCCCTGTCTAGGTCTAATCCCCGTGGGGAACCAAACGTGAATCCCCGTTAGTTATCGGGTTCTTAATATGGCCTCGTTTATTATAAAAAAATATTTTAAACTATTAATTTAATATTTTAAACTTTAATTTTTTTTACAAATATCAAATTTAATAACTTAAAATTTAAAATTTAGTCTATAATTTGTAGATATATATAAAATTTTAAATTAAAAACTACAATTATATTTAAAGTTTATTTTTATATTATATTTTATAAATTAAAAAAAAGCAAAAATAACATATCAGATATATATATAGCGAGGATTCGGGGCAGATAATATATTCCCCATCCCCGCTCCATTTTAAATCGGGGAAACAAACTTGATTCCCATTTTAGACTAGCTCCCCGCCAAGTTGGGGAATCCTCACCCCATTAAACAATAGATCCTCATGTCCCTCCGATTTTGAATTAGTTCTAAGCCATTAATTACATAGAATTGTGACTTTAATGCACACATTTTCAAAGCTCAAACCGCTAACCATTTATAATAGTTGACTTTATGCGAGCAAAACAAAATTCCATCAAGTTATAAATCGTCTTCTCACCTCTCACTTCCGACATCTAATTTGGTCTCGACTTTGACCAAAGATGGATATATTTTTCATTCAAATGTCAAAATCCATTGGTTGGTCGGTTGGTCCACAACTGGTGTGCTTAAGCAAATAGTACTCACAACTTGCGTTTGTGGCTGAAGTTTGAGAGGGTTTTGAAAGTATTTTAAAAAACCACGTGGGGCGGGGCTTTGAGTTGACACGGTCTTGTAGGAAAAAGAATCACTTTTGAGTTTTTACTGTTTGCTCCACCACAAACGTGATTGGTCACACAATCATAACATTACAGTATTGACATTTAATGATCAGAAAAATAGTTGACACTTTTCATAAAGTTTTGCGGAATTCTGCACTATTTTCTTGATGTAAACATTTGCTTACCGGTAATTCTGCATTATTTTGTAAAATTTAGGAAAAATGACTCTAAATAATATTAAATATCAACTTTGAATCAAAAATAATACCAACTTTAAAAATCACTATCAATAATACGAAATATCGTAATATTAACCCAAAACAATATGAAATTATTTTCCGGTTAGTTTTCCGATGGAATTGATGATGTGGCAACCGGAAATTCTACGTGGCAAATAAAATTTTACACTTTTATATTTTTTTAAAATTTAAATCTTACGTGGCAAGTTTTACATATATATTAGAAAAAACAAATCTAACGTGTAACTGCATTCGTAAAAATTTTAATCTAATTGGCAAAGATATCAAACTTGGAAAACAATTAATAAACTAAAGAAACTTAATCTAACGTGTAATTTAATCTAACCCTAAAATTTAATCTAGCCTAAATCAAACTTAATCAAACTTAATCAAACTAGTGACAAGCACCTCGTGCAGAACATCTCGAGTTTAGGGTTGAGCAATCTCACACAATTTGAAAGACGAACTTCTCGGGCAATTCAATCTAACCCCGTAAAATCTCGTGCAATTTTAACAGCGAACTTCTTGTGTATTTTAATCTCGATTTGTTGTTCTTCGTTTGGCTATTCTGCTTCGTTGTTCTTTGTCGATATTCTGATTCGTTTCGATTTGTTGTTCTTCGTTTCAAAATCAATTTCTGATTTAGTTTTTTGATTTTGATTTGGTTGATTGGACGTTGTTTTCTATTTACACGTAAGATTATTTTTTCCTAATTTGAATGTAAAACTTGTCACGTAGGATTTAAATTTTTTTAAAAAAAGTAAAAGTGTAAAAATTTTTTTTGGGTCGAATCAAGGATGTATATATAAAAGGAAAAAAAACAGATGGGAGTAATTCCTAACATCCAGGAGAAAAACGCTCTCCCCAGAAGAGACCCAAACTCTAGCACCAACAATGCCATGGTTGCCGCCGCCTCCGGAGAACGACGCCCTCAGCGAATCGATCTTTTGTGTCGTTCGTGACATTTGAAGATCGGAAAAATGCTCCCCCTTCTCATGTGTTGGAGTTGCTTGTTATGCTCTTGCTGATGTTGTTGGAGCATGAGATGCTCTTTGGTCTCAGCAAAAGGAAGATAGGAAATGCAAATAAAACCTTTTTGAGAATACTCAATAAATCTCATTTGGTACTAATGTCTTTTTATTATGCATGTGTGCGCTTATTCTCATTGCTTTGTCGTCTGTGTTGGTATGTGTTTTCGCCCACATCTTCCTTGGTGGGATATTGTACTGAACCAACCCTCAAACTAAAGATTAACAATCAAACTCAGGAGAATTGTCTAAAGGCAATACCCTCTAGGCAAAAAAACCACTCCAATGTCATAAGCACCTCAATTGAAAAATCGTATGCGCTACTAAGTGTCACATATAATGGCAAGAAATCCCATGAAACACATGATTATGCCACTACCGGCATGAACGCGATAATACTGAGCCAAAATAATACAAATATAAGAATGATGAATTAAACAAATATCAAAAAGCCTTTGGAACTCGTATTTATACTATTTCGGGTGGTAACCCAACAAAAACCAACCAGAACGGATACAAAATTAATTTAAGGTGTACCAACAAGAAGACAATAGATAAGGAAAAAATTCGCATTGAAGGCATTACTACATTGCCTAAAATTGGTGCAAACCATGGAATGCTAAGTATAAAAAACCAAGGTGAAATCATTGTAGTGGATCATCTTAACCAAAACCACAATAATATCAACAAAAAATTCCAGGAGTTCATCAAAGGGAAAAACTTCCCCAATGATTTCAATGTCATTATCAGAATTATCAATATTTCATACCAAGCTGCAATTCTAAACAAATATGTTAGATATACACCGAGAAAAAGCGTTTGGAAGCACCCATTCCTCCCAATGGCCAAAAGCCACAAATTAGAAGGTTATTTATGAAGATCAGTATGTGGAACTGTAGGGGCATGAAGTGCAAGTCCTTCTGGACCGAGGTATGCACTTTATGTCGTCTTGAAAATATCCAACTCATATCACTAGTCGAAACGAAAACCCAAACCCCTCCAGAAAGCAAATCCTGGCAAAAGGCGGATTTTGACTCTATTGAGTTCATTCTGGCGCACGGACTCGCTGGTGGGATTTGTGTCCGTTGGAAGGAGACTCAACTCTCGAATGAACGGATCCAAACTGTTCATAAGGATAATCGGTTTATTGGTTTCCATTATACTAACCTGGAAACTAATAATGAAATGATTATCGTCTTTGCTTATGCTCCGCCAAGGGCACAAGATAAGGATTTGTTTTGGACGAAGCTTAGAAGTTTCGTACAAAACTGTAACTATCCTTGCATTATTATGGGCGACCTTAATGAAAGTCAACACCCTAATGAAAAACAAGGAGGAGCAACTCCAGGCCATTCCAGGTTTGAACGACTCATTAAATTCAAAAAACGACTGTGACGTTTGCGATATTCCAACGCTAGGAAACAAATTCACTTGGAGACGATCCAGACAACTGGAGGATACTACGTTTGAGAAACTAGACCGCACCCTAGTTAGCAACCAAATTATTCAATGGTACCCGTCCATTGCGACGAAAAACCATGCCTTTTCAACCTCCGATCAATGCCCTATCTCGTGTGATCTCCCAACAGGAGTTCCATACAAAGCACAACCCTTTAAATTTGAAATGATGTGGACGTCTAGAAAAGATTTCCAAAACATCATCAAACAAGCATGGCTTTTCAACGCTGGCGGATCACATATGTTTAATCTCACAAAAAAAAACACAACTCCTTAAAATAAAAGCAAAAGCTTGGAATAAACATACGTTTGGTAACATATTCGAACAAATTAAAAAACTAGACAAAGAACTTCTCCAAATTCAGAAAGACATCATAGAAAATAACAACACGTAGTTAGCCCAAAAGCAGAAAAGACTAGCCAAGAAGCGGGTGTGCCTCATCAACTTCCACAACTCCTATTGGAAACAAAGGGCTAAAAACACCCATATAAAACTGAATGACAGAAACACAAAATATTTCCGCCGGATTGCAAGTGGTAGAAGAAATAGAACCAATATCAAAGAAATACGTACAACAGAAGGAACGCAAATCACTGGACTTGAAAACATCAAAACAGAAATCAAAAGGGACTTCCAAAATCGATTCCGGGTACAGGAAATAAACCGCAGGAAACACCAAATTATGACGCAACCCATTCAAAACGAAGTCACCGAAGCAGACAACATGGAAATTACAAAACCAGTAACAAATACCGAATAAAGGACGCTCTATTTGACATCGGGGACGATAAATCCCTTGGCCCGGATGGAATGCCGACAAGTTTCTATAAAAAATACTGGCACATTGTCGACCAGGATGTAATTAAAGCAATTAAAAGTTTCTTCCATACTGGGAAAATTTTGAAACAACTTAATCATACATTTATAACTCTGTTACCCAAATGTGAAAATCCCAGCTCAATCAACCACTACAAGCCAATTAGCCTATGCAATACCGTCTACAAAATAATCTCAAAAATCCTAACAAACCGTCTGAAAAGAATGATTAATAAACTAATCCACCCGATGCAAGGGGCCTTTGTCCAGAACAGAAGTATCCACGATAATACACTCATTGCTCATGAGATCTTCCACTCATTCTGAAATAAACGTGGGAAGGAGGGGTGGATCGCAGTCAAACTAGATATGGAAAAAGCATATGACCGGATCAGCTGGGAATTCCTAGCTGTAACTCTACAGAAATTCGGGTTCAATGATAAATTCGTGGGTTGGATCCGGGAGTGTGTTGAAACGGTCTCCTTCTCGGTTGTTGTCAACAACAGACCAACTGAACAATTCTACCCTCAACGAGGTACTAGGAAGGGGGATCCTCTATCACAATACTTATTCATCCTCGTCGCCGAAGTTCTAGCGAGACAACTCCACCTCTGGAGCTCTGATCCTAAAAGCGGCATCGGGATTCAAATATCGAGGAATGGAACAAAAATCCTTTTCTTGGCTTTTGCTGACGATATCATCATTTTTGCAAAAGCAAACGGCCAAGCGTGCAAAAATATTAAGGAAACTATTGATGACTATTGTCAGATCTCTGGCCAGAAAGTCAATTTTCATAATCCGCATTCCAAGTGTCCAAGAACACTAATAACAACACTAAGGAGCAGATAAAACAAATATTACAAATAACAAACACAGTTGCACTCGACAAATACTTGGGATGCCCAATAATCATTGGGAGAGTAACCTAAAACACCTTTAGACCTCTAGTAATGCGAACTAAAGCCCATCTATCAAAATGGAAAGCTAACTCCCTATCCCAAGAAGGGTGGAAAACACTAATCAAAGCAAACCTCTCAACACAACCAAATTATATCATGCAGTCGTTTTTGCTACCGCAGTCACCATTGAAAGAACTTGACCAGATAAATAAAAATTTCTTTTAGAATAAGGAAAACAACTATAAACCACTCATTAGTTGGAACTCCATCAGTCGCTCTCCAGCCCATGGGGGGTTGGGAATAGCTAAAGCAGTCGAAATGAATCAAGCACTTCAAATGAAGTTGCTATGGAAAATCCTAGCGGAACCGAACAACATCTGGGTCAAAATAGTGACGGAAAAATACCTAAAAACAGATAGTATCCTCAATTATAAGAAAAAACATAACACCTCTTGGCAATGGTCAAAACTTATCAACCTAAGAGACTTGTTCATTAAAGGACTAATATGGCAAGTGGGAGACAATAAAACCATCCGATTCTGGAAAGATAATTGGACCGGCAATGGCCCCATCATCCTGAAACCCAAAGCTGAAGGCCTCATAGATTGGGAGGAACATGTAGTGGTTTACCTCCGGGAGGATAACTTGGAATTCAGAGAAATTAAATGAGGTTGTCTCGAATGATGACCTTGAGAGAATTTCAAAAAAAATCATTCCCATTAATAAAATACCGGATAGGTTGTACTGGCAACCAAGCAAAAATGGTTGGTACTCCACCCACTCTACTATGCAATGGATCCACCAATCGAAAGGTGAACCCAAAATAAACTTAGAATGGATTAATCGGCTAAATATTCTGCCAAAAATGCAGAACTTCATTTGGAAAGTTGCTCGTAACGGACTACCAACTAAAACTAGACTTGCAGAGAACCACATCCTGGTTACCCAAGGCTGTGTAGCGTGTTCCTGCACGGTTGAGGACATAAACCACTTATTACTGTCATGCCCCTTTACTAAGGTAACTATTAATTCACTTGACCCCAAACTTCGGGGGTTTATTGATCAGATTTCCCCGGATGGGAAAAAACCGCACGAGATCCTAGAGGAACTGAGGAAAATAACGACAAAGAGGAATTTGAACTCCTCACCAACATTTGGTGGAGCCTTTGGTTCTCAAGAAACAAAAGATTTTTTGATAACCATACTGGAACAAACCTGACCAATACAGATAGCATCACTGAGTTCATCCGAAACCAAATTAAAGATTGGAAACTTGCCGAAGCCGCCGCCTTCCCCGATCCCCATAAATGTAATGTTCAGGTTCGGATGCGTAGAAAGCGAACGAAATGGGAAAAACCTAAAAGTGACTTTGTCAAACTAAATTTTGATGGTGCAGTTAGTGTAGATGGCGTGGCGTCATTCGGTTTCATCCTCAGGAACTCTGGTGGCTCCCGCATTTGTTTCGACGGAGGACTGATTGGTCGACATTCCGTGTTGATATCCGAGACCATCGCCTTGCGCCAGGGACTTATTGAGGCCACCAGACGTGGCATTCCCCAGATCCAGATTGAAGGCGATAATTTGCAGCTGGTCAATGCCGTGCTCGGTGACTGGCGCTGCCCTTGGGAGATCGAGTTGTTGCGTGCAGATATCCACTGTTTGCTGGCTCGCTTTCATTGGAGTATCTCTCACATTGGTCGGGAGTGCAATGTTGTTGCGGACTTCATAGCTGGATCGTTCAGACGCGTCTCCTCCATCCCACTTGCAGTCGATTCGGGCCTTCACACCCTCATCCGCCAGGATGCTCTAGGGCAACCACTAGTCTGTTAGTGGTCACCCTAACTTCTTTCTTTATCAAAAAAAAAACAAATCACTCAAACTGAATAAGCAGTAATCATATCACAAACAAAAAATATTTCCAAAACATATTAAAAACATCTTTTCAAAATCTTTTCCTCTTCTCATGCTTCTCCACCTCACCTCTTACACATAAGAAATACACTCTTTTTGAAGTTAAGTTATAAAAATCCTTAAATCTCAAAAAATAACTACGAGAGCATATCAAAATCTCTCAGTGAGCAACACACTAGATTTTTAAAGTAATCGATTGAACTTTAAAAGTTTTGCACTTTCTCTCAGACAAAATGGCAGTTTAGTTCTACATGCTCCGTTCTCTTGTGAAAGTAGGAATTGGTTGCAATCTATTGAACATCATTGTTGTCATGGAACATGGTGACTGGATAATCAACACTCAATTTCAAGTCTTCAAGGATGTAGCTAGTCCAAGCTAGTTCCGAAGTGGTGCTACTCATATTCTAGTAATTTGCTTCAGCATAGGATCGTGGGATTGTTATTTTCTTGGTTTTTTGAGAAACAAGTACTTGTCTTAGGAAGAACAAAATCATGTCAAAGACCTTCGTATAGTGAGACAAGCACCACTAGTACAAAGGAGTGGCTCGGACCACGGTTTTTTTGTTCTTCGGACCGCGGTGCATCTAGCTGCGGTTCGAGGTTTGGAACACGCTTTAGTGAACCGTGGTTCGAGTTTCGCACCACACTTTTTGCGAACCGTGGTCCGAAATGTTGGACCGCACTTCTTTCATGAAACGTGGTCCCAATTTCCAAAATTAAAAAAAATAAAAACCAATATCATTCAGGGCCCGTTTGTTTCTATACCTGGAATCGGGTTGGGATAAGGAATCGGGTTGGAATCGGAATGGGATAAGGAATCAGGTTAAGTGATACCTATTTTGGTGTTTGGTTAAATACCTTAGGAATCAATTAGGGTTTGGTTTAATCCCAAATTCACATATTGGCAGAAGACAACTCCATCTCCTTCTTGCTCTTTTCCGCCTCTTTTTCTCTGTTCTATCTTGCTTTTTTCCTTTTCCTTCTCCTTCTCCTTCTTTTTCCTTCATTCTCTGTGCTTTTCTCCTCTTCATCAGACTTTTTCCAAATCAGGGAGGATATCTGACGACGGCTGCTAGCAAGACCAAGGAGAAGAACGAACTTCCAGATCTGGTGGATCTCCGACGACGGTTGTTGAATCTCCGGCGACAGCTGTTGACGAGAGGCCTCAAGAGAAGGAAGAATCAATGGACATGGAATGGCTCATGCCTTGATTTTGGCTTGGATATGACATCAAGTGTATTATGTTGGATTGGGAATCACCTATTCCCATACCAATTGCTATAGCAAACACTACTATGGGTTTCATTGATTCCTAACCCGATTCCTGATATCGGCGGTATAGAAACAAACGAGCCCTCAATAGAATCACTAACCGGAATTCATCACACTTACAAGCTCAAAAATGTTGACCACAAAAGAATATTCAACTTCTCGATAAATAATGAAGAAACACTAACATACATGTTGACCACAACAGAGACCTCTGTCACATTTATGAACAAATGTGCTACATAATCAAAGTTAAAATAAAAGGGTATAAACTATTATTACCAAACCCACACATGCTATATATGAAGGCAATGCAATATGTAATCTCATGGATGTATTGCTTGGTGATTTCCTAATAATGGCCTTCTTTTCATTTCTAGGTCAGTGTTTCACCTTAGATATGATGGTAGAGGGTTGTTTCTGAATTGGCTGAGCCATAGCTTCATCATTTTGCTGATCCTGAATATCTATTATATCTTGTGCCATAGCTTCCCCCTCCTCCTTCATTGGTTCTCTTAGATTTTTCTCCTTTATTTCTGAATCATTCGACTCTTCATTGGTTGCTAATTTCCCAGTTTCCTAATTCTCTCTTGCTTCCTCCATTTTCCACTGGATTTATTACCCTTGACTCATTTTTGGCCTTTTCAATCTCATTATCTAAAGGAAATCCAATGTCTCAGCTAGCATACTCCACCTCCACTAAATATTTTATTGAACCTGTTAAAAAAGCATCAAAATATATCAATTAGTTTGGGCCTTAAAAATTCGGATGTCACAAAAAAAATTGCAAATCATACAATTAGATCTAAATCGATCAAGCCAATCAAAGCAAAGTACGTTGAAAAACTAACAATGACAATTTGATGCGTTGGTAGCAATTTTTCAGTATTCTGATACACTTTTAGTCATGGATGTTAATATAGAAGTCTCTTTAAGCCAAAATTCCCAACAACTATTCAAAATAATATGGATAAATTAATGGATATATAACCTGTGCATCCACCAATTTACTTGCCAGCTGATGATCAACTTTGCATAAGAGAATTAGTATTTAAAATAGGTACGTAAACCAAGAGGAATGCAATTGAAGCGTGGAATAAATCTACTAATGAGCTCCAAGATGAGTTAGTAGTCAGAAATTGCAAATGTGTATTGCCAATGGAACAAAAAGATAAGAATTTTAAAAAAAAATCTCACCAATGAAAATATTAGGAACAATGAATTGTCCAGTGAGCCTCTCCAAAATCTTATGTAAATGTGGCCCTTGTGAACCTAATAAAAAAAAGGAGTTTTAGAACTTCAGCCAAGTACTAGACCTCATTAAAGGACTTTTGTTGCTGCATACGATCTAAAAGCTGAGACTTTGGTTTCCCTTAGGTCAACAAGCTTAAATGGGATCTTAAACTATCATTCAAGGCATTTTCCCCTTCCTGAAACAAAATAACTTCCTAAAAATGCCAAAGCTACTAACATGAAAGGATACTTCATACGGAGAAATTGTCTAAAATCCATAATCTAATAAAATAGAAAAGCATTCCCAATTCGTCCAATTCAATAACCACGGGATCCACACCAAGCCTTTTGAATAATGACTTCACCTCAGACGAGTACTTTTTCAGTGAAGCCACAATCAAATATCAAAATCCATTGCCGAAAATACTCAGAAGAGAAATCAATAGACAAAATTGAAAATTGCGGATGAAATCTTACGAACACCAAGTCTTGAAGTAAAAAACGATTTCAACAAAATGAAGTTAAACCTAATTTCAGTCTCTCAAGCCCATCAAGTTAAACCTAAATTCATTTCGGACCAATTTCACCAGAATCAACCATCAAAATCCAAGAAAAAACATAAAAAGAACAGAGTAGATTTTCCTTAAGAGGCTGAAATGAGAGTCTCGCGAGAAACCTATCCATAAACTTCACTTCAATTGCGACAATATATATAGGGCCATTTCTTCTTCTCATACCTTCTCAATCTCCTCCCATTAGAGAGGGATTCAACCTTAGAGAGTGAGTAGACGAGATGAGCGGCTTCGACGCGATGGAGTGAGTAAGTAGAAGAGAGAAGAGTAGATTTGATGAAGAAACTGGCAATGGTGCGAGGTATCCGACAAAAAGAAAAAAGAGTCAAATGAGGGCTTCGGTGGAGTTGAGTACAAAACGGAGGAGGATGCGGGAAGACCTAACAAGGGTTTCCTACTTTCCTTAGACCGCGTTTTGTTTGTTATACCGTGGTTCCACGAGAGTAAAATTCACCCGCACCACATTTTTTTAAAACACTTGCGGTCTGATTATTATTATTTTATTGAAAATAAAATGTGCACCGCGGTTTTAATGAATAAATGAGGATCGATCTTATTATTTACCACAATTTCAAAAAACGTGGTAAGAATAGTGCGGTCCAAGCCCATGTGTTGTACTAGCTCCCTAGTCATCATCGGAGAACCCTAACAATCTTTAAATCAGATTGTGTTGGAAAATGGAGACCCTTGCTAATTGTCCCTTTTAGATGCTTGAGGAGATGAAGTGTTGCTTGAAAGTGTGGTTGGCAAGGCTATGAAACAAACTAAGATAAACGATGGACAACATAGCTTATGCCAAGCCTTGTCAAACCCATATAGAGTAGTCTCCCTACTAATCTTCTATGTCTCTCTAAATCGGCAAGTAAAAATCGTGTGTCTACACTGAGCCTTAAACCTGATGGGAGAGGAAAACCAATAACTTAATATTCTTTCATATTGACATCAGTTAGTATATCTGTCACATACTTTCTTTGGCTTAGATATGTCCCCTCATCAGTTCTAAGTATCTCCATTCCTAGAAAGTATATTGCCTCTCCTAAGTCTTTTATGGCGAAATTGTCTTGAAGAGATTGCTTCACTGAAGTTATCTCATCCATATCATTTCCAGTCACCCACATACACCAAAAAAAACTATGAATGAATTGTAAATTTCCTCATCAAGGATGCCATGCAAGAAGGCATTGTTCACACCTAGTTGAAACAGTAACCATTCTTTAGTTGTGGCTAGAGCAATTACAATCCTTATAGTATGCAATTTTTCCAAACTGAAGGTATGCTTGTAATTTTTGCCAAACTTTTAATTGAATCGTTCAATTTTCCTTAGTGTCTTTCAACTGATCCTTCTGCTCATTTTTTACTTTGAAGACTCGTTTGGATCCTATTGCTCTTTTCTCGGTGGGTGATGTCCGCCTTTTTAGTCGTGTTTTTAGGGTGTGTTTGAGTGTGTTTGAGTTGTTTTCTTAGCTTTTGTGTGTGGCTTGGAGTCTTTTGTGTAAGTTTTTGTATTTGTTTAAGATATGGAGTTTACATAAGCTTTGGTGGTGTTTTGTAGGTCTTTGAAGCTATTTTGGAGCGGTTTTGAGGGGTGGGGAGAAGTCGAGGAAAAGCATGAAAGGATGAAGATGGAACGGAGTGCAAGGAATGAAGTGAAGGAACCATGTTCGAGCTATATGAAGAAGTCTGGAGACTTGTTATCGACCTTGTAAGTCGTTAGAAGAACAATCAAGGCAAACACGAGTATAACGACCCTTTAACGAGGGTAGGCTCTTAGTTACGAGGTCCCTACCGAGGCAAAAAGGGTCGGTACCGAGGGTGCATGGGTCGGTAACGAGGCATTGTTTGAAGAGAATTGAAGGAAGATTTCAAGAAAACCTTATCGACCTTGACGGGGTCGGTACCGAGGTCCCCCGTGTCGGTAGTGGTCAATAGAGTCGACGCAATTAATATTTTAATATCCCATTAAATAGTTTCATTTGGAGATACATCTTGATAGATTTTATTTACTTAGGAGTAGCTTTAGCTTTAGTATAAAAACCTTAGTCCTAGCTTTAGTTTGGATATCACACAATTAATCACATTTGAGAGGAGAAGAGACGCAAGTTTGGTGTTTTTGAAAGACAATTATTTTGAACTAGTGTAAGCTTTCTTTTAATTTAATTTAATTATTTTGCTATGAATATGTGTGAGTAGTCTTCTTCTTTCTAAGGTTGGGGTTAACCCAACAATGGTTGTGTATGCTTGCCTTTGATCATGATTTGATTGTTTTTATCCATAATCTATCTCTTGTGCTTAAATCCTTAATCGAAAGATAAGGAATTTCTCGTTCACAGTTTGAATCGAAAGAGACAATTGTGAATCAGAATAGTTGATTAGGGTTTTGAAACGAAAGTTGATTAATCCTAATTAAAGTATTGTGATAGATAGTAAAGTTTATTGATTTAACGAAAGTTAGTTGATTTGCTTGCATAGTTGATGAAAGTTGACATCTTTATGTGATAAAACCATGATCTTTATGTTTCATTGGTGTTGGCATGCATGATTGTTGTTGTGGTGATACCTAGACCTTAGAATTCTCCTTCCCTTGATAAAAATCATCTCTTGCTCGCTTGTTTGCCCTAAATTAAATGAAATTTTGAACTGACTCTCTCCCATGGACGAACCTGACTTCACTATACTCAACGGGGTCTTGATCTAAAAATTTATTAGCTTGTTTGGTGATCAAGAAACCCTTACAACAATAGGTAAGGTGGATAAGTCCCATGGTCCTATGTAATTGCGTGCTATTTGCAAATATATCTTTATTTCCCATGTATTCTCTTCCAAAATATTCCAACTACAATTTCCAAATCGCCTTTTAACCCACATTAAGAAAATATGGTATTTTTTTTTCCTTTTTAGCGATACATTACTTCTTGCATAAACTACTCTGATTATCCATCGTTCCCTATGTCGTTTCCTAACGTAATTTCCTTACTTTGACGATCTTCAACACTTTAGTAATAGTTTCCTTCATTGGTTCTTTTCTCAATGGCTTCCTTTGCTCCCTGATATACTGACTTTACTTCACTTAGGAAACACTCAAGCCATTAAACCCTTTAGTATTTATCATCATCAAAACCTTAGAGAACTGTTTTGGGCAGATTAACCACACAAACGTGTTATCTGCTAGAATGAGGGAATCCTAACCAAAGAGCAATCGTAACGCGTTGCAAACTACAAACAAGACGTAAAATAAAGTAGAAGACATGAAAATTAGAGCAAGAAAGTTGTAATGAATGTATTATGATCGTGGTAGAAGATGATTCTCTTGTAAATACAGACAAGCACTTGAATGGGATAGAATGAATTGACAAGAATGAATTATGCTCAGGAATTGACTTCGAATATGATTGTCGATGATCCCCCTCACTCCTGTCTCGTCCTTGTTTTATAGTCCTTTCTTCGATTTAGACCGTTGGTGGAGTGCTTGGCGTATCCCGGAGATCTCGCCACCGGCATGAATGAGATGGCCGTTTGAGTTGGTTGATTATAGGATCCGAGATTTCCTCCATGCCTTAATTGCTCCTTCTAACGACTCATTTCTGCCACGTCTTAAGTGCTCCTTCGGCTCTTTGCTCTAACGAATGACTCGGGTTGACTGTCTTGGGCTCGCCATGTCCTCTTGGGCTGGATTTTGGAGAGGCTTAACAATACCCCTCAAAAACCTGAGAAAATTCCCTCCAATAATTTTTTTAGGGTTTTTGATTTAGCGCCTTGGATGTTGTAATGCACAAGACATGTCCCATCGTGCCTTATTTATAGCAGTCATGATGATTTTATGAGACTTCAATTGCGCTTCTCAGTGTCCAGGTACGTCTCCCTTCTCTTCGTTCTCCATCTTCTTCTTCCTTTCTTTCTCTTGTCCATGGCGACTTCTAGCTCTTCCCCCAAACCTATTTCTCGCTGCCTTGATCCAACCGTGCCCCCCTCTCTGACTTCATCCAAAATTCTCACTCCGTACCACCGAAAAAGTAGCACCTCGGAAGATCCTCACGCTCTTGCTTTCTCCGCTGGATTCCCTTCATCCACAGAGATTTTCCTTCCCCCTTCTGGGATTTGGGCTGATTTTTATGCTGATGATTGGGTGTGCTTGTACAAGTAACCCTTTCGTATCAGTCACCGCTTCCCTTTCTCTCCTCTGGTTATCGACTTCCTCACTACCCTCAATGTACCTCCAGGGCAAATACTCCCCCAAGTTTGGAGGCTTTTGCTATCTGTTGACCTCTTATGCTCTTCTCATAGCCTCCCTTTCAAAGTTGTTGACTTTTTCCATAACTATCGCCTTTCCAAAGTTGTCCCCGGCCGCTTGACCTTGAAAACTTTCCACGATAAATCTGGCTTGATTTTTAACATGTCGAAATCTGACCGGAGTCGGGCTGATAAAATTTTCTTTGTAAAGTTGTCTTCTTTGGGAATTGACACGTCTTTCCTGAAAACTCGATGGCGTTCAACAGGTAGTGTTTCTCTTTTACCTATTTCACTTTGTTCAATCGTTTCTAACCGTCGGCTGTTTTTGCAGAAAATCTCGCTTCCCCCCAACCATGCAAGGTGTCGGCCCAAGTTATCTCTCATGTAGAGGCTCTCTCGCTGTAAGAAAGATCCTACTCCAAGCTCGTGAAAGCGTGCTTTGTCAATCCTAAGAGTACTGAGATGTCGAGTAAGCATTTTCCCTTCCTTCTTACTTCGACGTCTTCGCCTTTTGTAACCCCTTCATCTGCATGCTTCCAGGTTCAAGGACTACCTGTTCTACTACCGCGCTTACCACCATGGAACAAGTAGAAGCCCGAAAGAAGAGGAAAGCCAAAATGACATCAACTGTTGACACCTCCCTGGCGGTATCTATTCCCAAAAAGTCATCTGAGGCTAAAGTGACTTCCCCGAAGAAGAAAGTGGTCTCGAACCTATCTGATCTCCCAGGGACAATGATGTCACTGGACATGGCGGCAGAGAAATGCCTGAGTTCCTTAGCGCCTCTTCGTGTGGACTACTCTCGAAGTGTAGAAAACCGATCTTCCCTCCCGGAGTTCTTTGGCGAAATCCTCGCTGCTCAGTGGCAGGTTTGTTTATTTTGACCTGTTGGTGTTTTTAAATTCATCTCTTCCCCTTATGAAAGGTGTTCTGCTTTTCGTTTTTATTCAGGGTTTGCAACTTTCGCTCTCTGCTTTTGAGACTTTCAAAAGCTTGTCAGATCAACTAACTCAGAGTAGAATCAACCTTCAGCTTGAAAAAGACAGAAGTACCATATTGGGTCAGGAAAAGAATGAACTGGAGAGGAAGGTGATAGAACTTTCGGCCGATCTCGAGAAGGCATCCAAGGAGTCCAAGGAATGGGAGGAGAAGTTTATGGTTTCCTCAGGTAAAGAAGATGCTCTTGCAAAAGAGATCGAGGACACTGCAGACTATTGGTCATGTAGAGCTCGGGTGGAAATGATGGAAGAGTTCGCAGCCGGGAAACATACCTCGTGGGATGCAGTGAAGGAAAGAGAGTTGTTTGAAAGCCTGTTTTCTGATGAAGTAATTGCATACAAGAAGTCTTCAGTTATCGACGACATTGCTTACGTCGCCAAGGAAGTAGCTCAAGCGGAGCTAGAGAATAAGAAGGCCGCTGAAGATGCTTCCAAAGACGGATCCTTCTTATCCCTTCCTAAAACATTAAGTATTTCAGTACCCCCGGTGTGTCGGGGTTTGACATTCTAACTGGTGTATGACCGCTTGTTTTTAGGGCCTTTGTGTAGACAACTTTTACCCCTTGTTTTGCTGGTTTTAAGGGGTTTTATGATGAATGTTATTTTAGTAATTGTATGGTTTTGGATCTGCTTTTGTCTTTTTTGTAGGTGATACAGGTTTGCTATTGCAGAATGAGGATCGACGCGTTCCAAGAAGATGATAGTGAGTAGTTTTGACCGAATCTCGTAGTAATAGCGCTTTTGTATAGGATGTTGAGAGAGAGAGACTAATGTATTTGATAGAATGTAAACACTTGTGTTTTATAAAATCTGAATCGATTACAAATATTCTGTGAAACTCCTCTTGCTCTAGAGTTGGCTTTACGCGTTCTCATCTCTTGCATCTTGTGACTAGTCGTTGTGTGCACAACGTTGCCTGATTGTAAGGCGAGGGCCTACGTTTTGGCCTGTAACTTCACAAGGAGTCCCTTGTTAGTTTTCGTAAGACCGTCGTTGTTCCATGTGTAAAAAATGAGGTAGAGAATAAAGTTTTAACAAAAAGAAGTAATAGATAAGTACCTTATTGCGACTTGCTCGTTAAAAATGATACAACTTTAAATTCGTCGCATTCCAGCTTCTTGGGACTATCTTTCCATCATGTGATACCAACTCATATGCCCCTTGTTCGACGACTTTCGTGATCTGGTAAGGTCCTTCCTAGTTGGCTCCTAACTTGCCAGCATTCAATTCATGTGTGTTTTGAAGGACTTTTCTCAACACCCAATCTCCTACTTGCCCCATGTCTATATGCCACCATACGAACTAATGCTTCATCTCGTAACTCGTCAACCGTGTCTAGATGATGGAACAATTTAGGCAGATTCGACTCTTCAGTGGGGAGTCCGTATCGAACTGTGGGCAAAGTTATCTCCACTGGTAACACGGCTTCGCACCCATATACAAGGGATAAAGGTGTATGCCCCGTGGCAGTCTTGGGAGTTGTTTGATTTGACCAAAGGATAAGGGGTAACTCGTCTGCCCATCTTCCTTTGGCCTCTGTGAGACGTTTCTTCAAGTTGTTGATGATTACTTTATTGCTTGCCTCCGCCTGTCCGTTGGCTTGAGGGTAATGTGGTGTCGACATCACCAACTGAATGCTATATTGCTGGCAAAATGATCTTTTTTTGTCACTGATGAATTGAGATCCGTTGTCGCATACTATGGTGGATGGTATTCCAAATCTACTAAGGATATTCCTTTTTATGAAGGAAATGACCTGGGTGTCTTTGACTTCTTTGAAAGCTTCGGCTTCAATCCATTTAGAGAAGTAGTCAGTCATTGCTAAGATGTAGACATGTTGTCCTGAAGCTGGAGGAAGTTTTCCTACAATATCCATTCCTCATTTCATGAATTGCCAAGGGGAAGTTATGGGATGTAGTAATTCTGAAGGTTGATGCAGTATAGGTCCATGACGCTGGCACACGTCACACTTCCGGGCAAACTCCATTGCGTCTTTGTTCATGGTGGGCCAATAATAACTCATCCTGCTTGCTTTCCTCGCCAAGTTGCGACCCCCTGTATGATTTCCGCATTCTCCATCGTGTATGTCTTGCAATACTTTCTGTACTTCTTCTTCCCTTACGCATCGTGCGTATATCCCTAACGACATCCACTTGAACAGAATGTTATTCTTAATAGCGAAAGTGGAAGCTTTTACCTTAAGTCGTCGGCCTTCTTCCATGTCATTTGGTAAAATCCCATCTCATAACCACCTTAAGTAAGGAGTTACCCATGAAGCGTCTTCATCAGAATCTCTAATCTCAAATACATCCACTTCTTTGATTATGGAAGGCACATCAAGGTACACGAAGGGTATCTTGTAGTACTCTCTTGGGTCGATTGCGGATCCGAGGTTTGCTAAGGCGTCTGCTTGTGTGTTAGCATCTCGAGGGACTTGCTTTATCTCAAAATGCTTGAAGTGTTTAATAATTTCTTGGACTTTTTCTAAGTATGCCTTCATCTTTGAATCCTTGGCAACATATGAGTTCGTAACTTGATTTACAATAAGTAATGAATCAAAAAGTACCTCGATTTCTTGCACATTCAAGTCTTTAGCAATAAGTAACCCTGCTATAAGCGCCTCATAGTCCGCTTCATTGTTGGTGGCTTTGAATGTACATCGAACAACCTGGGCTATCCTATCCCCCTGTGGTGACTTTAGGACTACCCCCAGTCCTACACCTATCTGATTTGATGTTCCATCCGTATGCATTAACCACTTGCCGCCATTAAATGAACCGGTTATTTGTAGCATGTCCTATTTTTCTTCTTCTGATGTGGTAGGAGTGAATTCAACCACAAAATCCGCCAAGACTTGAGATTTCATCGCCGTTCGTGGCTCATAAGCAATTTCATATCCGTTAAGATAGATCAACCACCTCATTAGATGACCTGATAACTCTGGTTTTGACAAATACTCTTCATTGGGTAGTTAATCCTCACAGTAATATAATGACTTTCAAAATAAGGGCGTAACTTTATAGAAGCCATTAACAAAGATAATACGAGTTTCTCAACGGGTGAGTACCTGGTTTCTGCATCAAGTAAGGTTTTACTTACATAGTAGATGGGTAAATTGTCCCCGTTTTCTTCCCGGATCAAGACGGCACTCACAACTACTTCTATCACAGCTAAGTATACGTACATCATCTCGTCCGGCTTGGGTTTGGAAAGCGCATGCGGGTTAGATAAATAATTTTTTAATTCTTTGAAGGCTTCCTCATGTGCTTCCGTCCATTCGAACAACTTGTTCTTCTTCAAGATATCATAGAACAATTTATTTCTGTCTGAGGAACGAGATATGAATCGGTTGCGTGCTGCTACTCGTCCGGTTATTTTCTGGACGTCATTGACGCATTTTGGCGACTGTAACTCCATTATCGCCTTGATTTGATCTGGACTTGTCTCGATTCCTCTCTACGTTACTATGTATCCGAGGAACTTCTTGGATGTAACTCCAAAAGAACATTTGGTTGGGTTTATCTTCATTCTGTAACTCCGCAGTGTCCGAAACGCGTCCTCCAAGTGGGTGATGTGGTCCTCCGCCTTTAATGACTTGAGTAGCATGTCTTCAATATAAACTTCCATTGTATCCCCCACTTTTTCCTGAAACATCTTATTAACAAATCTCTAATAAGTAGAACCTGTGTTTTTTAATCCGAAAGGCATAACTTTGTTACAATAAGTTCCTTGATTGGTTACGAATGCAGTTTTTTCTTGGTTGTCGGGATGCATCATTATCTGATGATATCCACTAAACGCGTCCATGAAAGTTAAAAGCTCGTGTCCTGCCGACGCATCCAACATTGCGTCGATATGAGGCAATGGGAACGAGTCTTTAGGGGACGCTTTATTCAAATCGGTAAAGTCCACGCAAACGCGCCATTTACCATTATTCTTTTTTACATCAACTACTTTTGAAAGCCAGTCAGGGTATATTACCTCTTTGATTTTACCGGACTCAAGTAAAGATTTTACCTCGTCGTTGATTACCTGATTCCATTCGGGTGCAAATTTACGCCTTTTCTGCTTTACTGGTGGCATCTTCACGTTAACATTAAGGGCGTGTGTGATCACCTTAGGATCAATGCCTACCATATCTTCATTCGACCACGCAAAACAGTCGCTGTAGGACCGTAAGAACTCCACCAATTGCTGTCGTAAAGTCGGCTCCAGATCTGCCCGCATTCTGATCTTTCTTGTAGGATCTAGTGGGTCGAGGGCTACTTCTTCAAGCTCCGACGTTTCTGGCTTTACGTAATAAGTGGTTGTTTAACAATCCTTTAATTGCTAATCTTACGACTTCTTCCTTGCTTCATCCTGTAGATTTTTTGAAGTCATCGCTCTCATCGTTACGGAGTAACATTCCCTCGCCAGTTTCTGTTCTCCCTTGATTTCTTGAATTCCTCATGGCGTTGGGAATTTTACACATTGATGATAAGTAGAAGGAATAACCTTCATTCTGTGGATCCAAGGCCTGCCCAAGATGACATTAAAAGGTGACGGGAAATCAAGTACTTGAAATTTTACCTGGTAGTTTATCCCTCTTGCGATGGTCGGCAATGATATTTCTCCCAACGTGTTAGGGGATTAACCACTGAAACCTACTAAGGTCGTAGACTTCTTGACAATGTCGTCCAACCCGAAGCCTAAACTGTATAAAGTATCCAACATAAGAAAATTAGTGGAACTTCCATAATCAACTAATATTCTCTTAATGAGGAAATTTGCTATTGTTAAAGAAATTATTAAGCAATCGTGGTGAACTTCCTCTTCTTCGATATCATCGAAGGTAATTGGCATCATGTCGTGACTCGTTCGTGGAGGAATTTTTGGGCACTCCCTTCTGGTATCCCTTGCAATTCTTTTCGTTGCGGAGTACGTTATGCCACAAATTTCGGATCCCCCGGTGATGAGGTTGATTACTCTAGTATGCTTTGGAGGCGGAGGAGGACTAGCTTTCCGTTTGTTGCGCTCTAGTTGTTCCTTTGCGTTTTCCAATTTCAAATCCTTGAGGTACCCCCTGCGCAATAGTTCTCTTACCTCTTTCCGCAACGCGATACATTCGTCAGTCCGGTGGCCGTGATCAAAGTGGAAATCACACCATCTGGACTTGTCTTTTTGATGTGAAGGCACATTACTCTTTCTGGGCCATGTGACAGTATCTCCCATCCTGTTGAGAGTCCGGACTACGTCCGTTGCGTCTACACAGAAGTTGTAATGAGATAGTCTAGGAGGCAATCTAGGGTCTTCATATCGCTCGCCTTGCCTAGCAAACGTTGTATTAACGGTTGTTTTCGCAGGGGATGAAGTGGGATAGAGAGCATATCTAGGCTCTCGCCTTCCTTGTCTTCGTTCTGGCCGGTGAGGGCTAATCGTTTTCTTAGCAAAGAGATCATCTTCCTCCAATCGCACATGTGCTAACTCTTTTACCTGTACCTCATCGAAATTCGAACAAGGATACTTAGTCAATTCATGATATAAATCAGGATTACCAACCGAGATGCCTCTTCGGAATGCCTCCACGGCCGTAGCGGCGTCGCATCCTTCTATAGTGACTAACTCCTCGTTGTACCGGTTAAGGAAGGCTTTCAAGGATTCACCAGATTTCAGAACCATGCGGTATAAGTCGCTCGAGCGTTTTTTAGCATGTCGACTGCTTGCTAACCTTACCCTGAACTTGTCAATCAAGTTAGCAAAGGATGAAATACTTCCAAGAGGTAAATGAGAATGCCAATTAAGCGCGGGTCCGAATAACGTGTTTCTGAACCAACGACACATAACAATCTCTTTCATGTCGAAAGGGACCGTGCTAATGTTCATAGCTTGTTTAAATGCCGCTACATGTTGATCCGGATCTGTAACCCCTTCGTACTTAGGTACATTGGGGACATGGTACTTTCGAGAGATGTCGACCCTTGCCAAAGCGGGTACGAAGGGTGAATCTGTGTAACCATCCCTTCTTTCCATTGCTATCGGTTGGGGTGCCCCTGGGACCTGAGTGATTCGGTCCTCTAGAGCTTTGAGGCGTTCCCGTAATTGGAAAACGTAAGCATCCTCTCTGACAGCCCTTAATGAATTACCATTTACTTGATACCCGGTTATTGGTCTGACGCCATCGGGTGTTACGAGATTTGGATCGTCCATGTCTAATCGCCGTGCGACACCTTCGACTGCGTCCGTTACACGTGGACGACTTGGAGCTGATTGTATTTGAGACTGAAGCAAATTACGTTCATTGGTTAGAGTTTCGATTTGCTTTTCATATACCTCGGTGAACTTAGCATGGGCTTCTTTTTTATTTTCTAAATCTTTTTGGAGAGCGATTATTGACACACGAAGCTCCATGATGACATAAGAATCACCCCATCCTCCTCGTTCTGTCGTGGAGGTAGTAGGGTTGCCATTTGCATTCCCGAAATCTTGATCAACTCCCTCTACGTTCCCAACTTCATCAGCATTTCCAGTGCCTTGGTTGTTTCCTTCCTGGTTGATCTCGTGATTCTCGGGATCTCCTATGTGACTGTAAGTAGTATGAATTCCGTCCATCCTGTCGATAGAGCTTGTAGTTCTTTTTAGCATGACTTCTTTTTGGATAGGGCCCCACGGTGGGCGCCAATTTTTTTGGGCAGATTAACCACACAAACGTGTTATTTGCTAGAATGAGGGAATCCTAACCAAAGAGCAATCGTAACGCGTTGCAAACTACAAACAAGACATAAAATAAAGTAGAAGACAAGAAAATTATAGCAAGAAAGTTGTAATGAATGTGTTATGATCGTGGTAGAAGATGATTCTCTTGTAAATACAGACGAGCACTTGAATGGGATAGAATGAATTGACAAGAATGAATTATGCTCAGGAATTGACTTCGAATATGATTGTCGATGATCCCCCTCACTTCGGCCTCGTCCTTGTTTTATAGTCCTCTCTTCGATTTAGACCGTTGGTGGAGTGCTTGGTGTATCCCGGAGATCTCGCCACGGGCATGAATGAGATGGCCGTTTGAGTAGGTTGATTATAGGATCCGAGATTTCCGCCATGCCTTAATTGCTCCTTCTAACGACTCATTTCTGCCACGTCTTAAGTGCTCCTTCGGCTCTTTGCTCTAACGAACGACTCGGATTGACTGTCTTGGGCTCGCCATGTCCTCTTGGGCTGCATTTTGGAGAGGCCCAACAAGAACTAGTAGTTTCCTAACCGAATCCAATTGAGGATTTTATTATTTAGCCAACATTGTCATCATCATGGTGATACCCCAACATGGTTCAACTTAAACTTTAGGAGGTACCAAATGTAACCTCCTTGTGGTCAAGGCTGAGGATGGAGACGAGATATTGACAATCGTGCATTCTCCAGATAGAGTTGACCATAATTTTCAACATACAGGTGGTGTTGCTTTCAGTAGCCCTCCCATGATTTGCTAACTCTTAGTTGTATGTTAGGTTTTCTTTTGCTTGTTTGGATTTTTTTTTGTGCGCTACGAAATTGCTTCAGCCTCTCAATCTACCAGACTTGTTCAGTAGTAAATCAAAATGCTAAATAAATGAAAGGTAATATATATAGGTTTGATTTATGTGGGTGTGCACCCCTTTTTATATGAGTCTTTTCTTATTAGGGACTCGATTTTTTAAAGCTATTTTTATCTAGCTTTAATATAATGTATATTTTATAATGCGCCCCTTCCAAAATTCTTTGATCCGCCACTGTAACACGTATCACAATACCAATTACTGGTCTTCTACTGATACTTCCTCTGTCCCCATTTGTTTGTCCTGTTTCCTTTTCGGGCGTCCCCTTTTGTTTGTCCACTTTCTTTTATATCTATACTTTTCTTCCAATATTATCCCTACCTAATATCAACTTTTACCCACTTTCCCAATTATCAATACTATTTTACACCTTTTATTTCTATAAAATTACAAACATACCCCCAATCAATCTCACATTTTACCTACTTTTCCAATTATCAATACTACTTTACACTTTTCTTAATAACCACAAAAACCGTCCTTTAGGACGAACAAAAGGGGACGAAGAGAGTATTAGATATCTTATTGGGTATCATAGTATTAAACACCAAACAGGCTAATATGAATAAGTAATGGAGGCAACGATAGATATAGCCTATAGATAATTGGTGGCAAACACGACGATTGCATTCTATTATTCTATACTGCCCAGCAATCAAATACTAGTATACTCGTCAAAATATACTATATAACTTGAGCATATGCCACGCCAAACAGACCCTAATCACATTCTACAACACCTCCATATTTGAAGAAAGGAAACAAGCATTCCCCTTTACAGAGAAGTAGTTCTAAAGTTACATATAAAACAATCAATGACCTCAAATATCTGCACCCAGATAAAATGTGGAAGAAATATATGCACATGAATTCTTAGTACCTTCAGCTGTTGTACATATAGCCCGAAAATACAAAATATCTTCTAGAATTTGTGGGACGAATATATATTGGCTCTTCTCCAAAAAAGAAACCTGAAAGAATGGCAGTCTTGCTAAATTTTGCTCATGTCCTGAATTTGTAAAATACAGTCAAGAGTTGATTTGCAACTTACCTGTTTCTGCTGTCACTCTTGACCCGAAACTACGGAATTGAAGCCCTGCAAATGTGGTGTTGCAGCCTCAAAGCTACTACTACCTCTTCTGGGTCTAGCTTGGTGAGTTTGAAATTCAGGATCCAAATTGTAGTCTGCTTCAGAAGACAAGTGGGTTAAATTATCGCTCCCTCTTCTTTTATACTCATCTGCTTCACTGACATTATGACGTTGAGATAGTTTAAAGATATCCTCTCCCATTTCTAAATCATCAGTCTCAACTTTGGTTCGGCGGTCTTCACTCGATTCTTCAACGTGGTCTTGCATTTGCCTCCTGGCAGGCCTTGGTGATTCTTCTTGTACGAATGCACGGAGTTTGTTCTTTGAAGGCTGTGTTTTGGTGAAGAACACTTCTACAAAGTTGTTGAAGCAACCACGGTCAAAAGCGCTTTGGATGTTGTTTGCTCTTGATCTGAAGTTCTCGTACGTTGTCTGGAGATTATAATTTTATGAACAGTGAGAATTGTATTGAAATGTTAGGGTGAGTTTGGATTACACTACCTACACAGGATAATGCATTGTTTTGCATCTTTAAGATTTCATGCATTACCCTGTGTTATCCAAACTCACCCTAAATTGATGTGTTATTGTTGATGGCCATGGAAGCACGCAATCAATAAACAACCACCTACCATATGTAAAATATGAATCGGCTATTTTCTTTACTGTTTTTTGGCAGGAAATAACTATTAACTTTTCTGAAAGTAGTAAAGAAAAGCATAAGAAATACTTGTTGTGTATTACAAGAAATTCTTGGTGAAAAATCCAGGCAGTAAAATAGGGATAAGAAGCAACAGACCTGATTTCTGCTTATGAGATACAAATGGAAGCCAGTCAAACCGCCAACAAACCACAACGAGATGAAACAATACAGCATTAGCACCACTGATGCTGGAGACTTTTTCATTGCCTTCCAAACTGTTCCATGCTCGTCCACGAGGAATTTAATGTACAAAGCAGACATAGAGAAGACAAATATGCAGAGAAGTGTTGAAGAAGATATGAACATGAAGAAGAACCGGTAGTTGCGCTGCACCAGAAAAGAAAAAGGAACTTTTTATACCATTTCAATTTGATCTCCGCTACACAATTCTGATGCCATAGGGTTTGATTTTCATAAACAAAGCAAACAAAAGAGTACAAGGCTACAAGCTCACTTAGTAAAGAGAAATAGCTTATCTGATTAGGCAGCATACCTTTCCAATACACTGTCCGACCCACGGGCAATGATGATCAAACTTGTCCACGCAATTGTTGCATATAGAACAATGAGAACAACGAGGCGGACGGTACAGCATGCACGTTTCACAGTACTTCATTTTAACAGATATGCCATTAACCATGACTTCTTTAGAACGGGGAAATTGCAAGCTTGGCGTAGGCCTACCTGCCTCTCCAGTTGCTGCATTCTCATAGCAGAACTCTTCTTCTGGTGGATGGGAGTTACGAGGAATGATACCTGGATCCTGAGCTGAAGTACGTAAAAGAAGCAGCAAAACCTGTATAACGCAGGAAAAATAATTAAAAACTGGCAAGAAAATTCGAAACCCAAGGTAATTATAAACCGATTTCCAAAAGGTATCCAATATGGAACCAAAGTCTATTATTCTATAGATATGAAAGCCTAATGGAAAATGAAAATTTAAGCAGATGTAGATTATAAGAATATTATCAATAAGTATAAAAATCCAGAAAAGATATTTCAAAATCACCAATTTTAAACCATTGACTTAGTGAACCGTAAGTAAGATGGAGATGCATAATGATACATTTAGAAGTTGAAAGAGGGGAAAGGACTAACATAGATGGTGAAGACAATAGCTACCACTAGAATTGCATATCCAGCATTGTAGTCTGGAAATTTATGAAGAAGATTCCTTGCAACAAATATGCAAAAGACAATTGCAGGTACAGCTAAAAGGGATATAGTTGCATAAAGTGACCTAGCATCCGGTCCAAATATCAGCCTCCCCCCGCATAGGAATACCTACAGACAAGAAAATGAGAGAGAAAGAAAAAGACATATATTAAGAAAAGCAATTAAGAAAACACTGAACGATACAGTAAACGTTACTAATAGGTCAATTCATCACAAACCAACTATAGCAAGGATATCCGACGATAGTCAAAACTCGAGGGCCTAGCAGAAGCAAGCCAGTATGCATAATCATAAAGTCAACGGTCGAAAAATCATAGAATCTTTATATGAAGACAAAGGCCTTCTCGGTTTGGTTACAAGACTGTTCTTTTCCCAGTCAGTTTCATCAAGGAAACACATCAGGACCTGATTCAAGTTCATTCTTTGTCTAAAGGTCAGCGAAGTAGCGCAACCTCTACTTAATGCAGATCATGAATAGGAAAATTCAAACAGGATTCTCGTGTTTGAAAATCTGGGTCACAGTTTGTAGATAATCTTAAAAGAAAAATACAGTAGCTAAACAGCTAAGAGCAAAAACAAAAGATAACCAAGTTTCTCAAGGGTTAGCAGCAGCTTGTCAACAAGCCTTCTAATTCAAACAGCTCAATCATAATCCATTAGTTCTCAACTTCTCATCTCAAAAATGAAATTCTACGGAGCATTAGCCTATACATCGCTCAACTTCTTGTGGGCCACATTTGAGTATCGGAGTATCCATTTTCAGATTCATCTTCTGCAATTGTTCCAAGCTCTCGGATTGAGTTTCAACTTTCAAACATAAGTTATATATTAAGTTGGATGATGATGATGGTCATCTTCTTCTATAACTGACCAATACACATCACAAGAACTCAATAAGATGTCTGACAAATGCTTAGAAACAACTATCCAGCAAGCTCTCACGCATGTTAGAACCTCCCTCAACATATGAACAGATATAAAAATGTAAATCATTCCCACACACCCACCAAAAAGGGTGGTGGCACTTGTGTGAATCATCAAGAAATCCCACCAGTCATAACAAACCACAAACACAGAACCACATTCTTCCCATAATCAGAATACTATATCTTTCTATTTTCTGGACCAAAAGCCCCCAATTAGCAACCCATTCAATCAAATACTCCCAATTTCCACAATTTCCATACTAAAAATATCACTGATCCAGAAAATTCTACAGAACCCATGCTCGAGTAGAGGAGAGGTCACAGGCACAAGTCAAAACATTAAACACCAAATCGAACCTCCAAAACCACAAGAATCCAAACCCAAAATCAGATAAGAGCAAAATTTGCAAAGAAAAAAAAAACATTACACACAGTATTGAAACCCCTAAAGTCCCAAAAGCAAAAACCCTCGTAACAAACAGTACATGACAATTTTAAAAAAAAAGTAAGAAAATGATTGAACAGGAAGAGTAAGAAGTACGCACGTTGCTGCCTTTCCAAGCCTGGTACACACGTTTGCGCTCGCCCGCCATGAATGATCAGTGCAGAAAACCGCTGTTAATCAACCAAATACAAAAGCCCAGATTCGAAGCTTGTAGTTCGTAATGGCTACTGTTCATTCTCCTCCTCCTGCTCGCTCTCTTATGCTCTTGTCCCTTTTGGAATCGGAAGCGCGTGCAAAAAAGGAGAGTAAAGCAGTTTCTGGGTTCGAAATCAATCGATTGCAAGTGATTGAGCTTTTCTCTGCTTTGGTTGTTCCCTGGATTCAATTTTCTACTAATTTCTTCGCCCAAATGCTTTCAGAAATCGACAGAAAAGGGAGGAAAAAAGTGGGGAAAAAAATAATCAAAGGTAAGAATGTTCTTGGGTTGACAGCAGGAGAGAGAAGAAGAGAGCAATTCAAAGTGCAGGGAATTCTAAAATGGGCACCGCCTGACCATTTTACCCTTCAGTTATGGGTCGTTGCGAGGGGTATTTCGGGAATTATATTCTGGGTATTGACTGGACAGTTCGCCCATTGAATGGAGAATGCAAGAAAGAGCCTCTTTGCCAGCGAATCTTAGGGTTTTGAATTATTTTCATTTGTTAAGAAAGAGTATAAAAATATATCTGTAAATAAAAGATCGATTCTTTATGGGGTTACTTTTACAAGGTTTTTAAATGTATCCTTTTTAATTGAATTGTTTTAGAAATCAAACCGTATGTCCGTATCCTTAATCAACTTTATTTTTATTTGAGATAGTATGACAGTTTATATAGGGTAACGAATTAACAATCGAAAATTTCTATTAAAATGGGGTTGACCCGATTGAAAGGGGCTTGAAATAAATACCAGAAGAGCACCATGGCTTCCACTTTCTTTTGGGTTGGTTTCCTAATTCATTCATTTGATAATAATATCATCGTAACTGCTTAATATAAAAAGGTTAAGGGATAATTGGATATATACCCATTTAAACTTATTTAATTGGAAATATGTCCATCAAAACTTTAAAATTGGATATATATCCATTAAATCTTAATAATCTTGTCTAGTTATCCTTATTTGTTATATATAATATTGTTGAATTAAAAATGATTAAGAATCAAATTAAAAAATATAAAGAAAAACACAATCTCTTTTAAAAGAAAATTCTCACCAAAAACGTAATTATAAGAATGATCTTCTACATTTAATTTATTTATTATTTTAATAATCCTTAAAATTGGTGATAAAATCATTGGGTCTATTGGTTAAAAATGAAGAAAAATCAATTTTAATAATTTTAGTGTATGACTATGAGCATTGATTCTTGATCCAAATAATATTATTTATTCAACCTAAATAATCTTTCTCCATGGTATATTGCTTGAGCACGAAACAAAATTACAATATTTCAAAATTGATATTTATTTAACAATAATTTACTTTAAGAAAGATTAAAAACTCACCTTGGAATAGTTAGAAGAATTGGGTACAAGGTAAGACCGAAAAAATGAATTAAGAAAATCAATTAATATGTCTTTTTTTAGCAATGAAATTTTAATAATATCAAAAAGATATAATTCTGAATTATTATACAAGATTGTTGGGATTCCATGGATATATATCCAATTTCAATATTTTGATGAATATATTTCTCATTAGATAAGTTTCAAAGGACATATACCTAATTTTCCCAAAGGTTAACTAACACTTCAATTTAATGACGTAATTCCTACATTTCTGAAACAAACACACACACAAAAAAAAGAATGCTGTATCTTGGGGCTGCTGATATTTGGGGATCACATATTCTTGGGGGAATTCTTCTTCCCTCCCTTTCTTCAAGACAAAAATATGCTCATTTCTCCAATTGCCTTGGTAAATTTACAGTAATGTAATCCAAAGGATTCGAACCAAGAAACATACAACTGATGAATTTATGGCGCATATGCACAAAGACGAAGCATAAGGGTGTGTGTGTATCAGTGTATGAAACGAAACCGAGGACACGTAGATGAACCAATGAGGCTCATGATGTCCAAGTAGAGGGCGTGAATGTGGAGTACTTTTTTATTTTTTCAAAATTGAAGGACCACATTGGAAGAACAAGAGCTACTAGGCCAATGGATCATAATCCAAATGCTGTCATAAGAACCTACACAACCCCTGCAATTATTAGTCCTTAGTCAATTACAGATCAGCAAATGTGCTCACCTTTGTTTGTTTTCGTGTGCTTTTTTGGACCCTACTATCAAATACAACAACTCATCAATACACAAGAATCATTAGACGTATAATGCAATTTCTATTATTCCTTTCCGCCGCGCCGTTATTTTTTAACCATTTGTTCATCTCCATCAATTTATTATAAGCTTCTTTATATTATGTTCTTCTTATTTACTACAAGAGAAGTATTATTATATTTTTTTGTAAGAATATCAGAAAACAATTCCCAACATTGTATTGTTAATTTGCAAGGTATTGGGCCGAAGATTACATATTTAAATTTCGGCCCATCTACCTGGACTCGGCCCACCGAATAAACCCCGTACAAGAAACGAAATAGGACCGTTGGATTCCTAGAAACCCTAACCCTGATTTTTCTCCCAAATCAGACGCTTTCACTTCTATATAATCTCCGCCACGTCTTCTGTTTTTCTATCGCTTTGGTGTTCCTTCTGCACTTCGTTGTTTGTTTATTAGATTTTTGCTTCCGTTTTTAATTTTGATGGTTGAAGATGATAGAATCAAAGGCTTGTTTCTCAGAAACATTCGCAGTTGCCGCCTAAGAGCTTTCGCCTTTGCCGAGGCTTGAGAGTTTATGCTGCTTTAATTCCTTCCTTGGATATCTGAAACCAATTGCTCGTATTTTCAATGAAAAACTGCTATTTTCGATTTGATTGTAACTCGTACTTCTATTAAGAGAGAAGTACGAGTTCCTGAAAACCGAGTTCTACACGATTCGCTGAATGATAGAAGGATTTCAAGGACACTAATTTCTTGTTTTTCTACTTTTCTTAATCTACAGATCCATGTTGAAAGCTCTGCTTATTGGATTTGAATTTGAATTTCTGTTAAGAGATCGATGATGATGATTTCAAAGGCTTGTTTCTCAATAGAACATTCGCAGTTGCCGCCTAAGAGCTTTCGCCTTTGCCGAGGCTTGAGAGCTTGTGCTGTTTATATCCTTCCTTGGATGTCTGAGATCTCTGTGATTATCTTTTCTGCGGAAATTATTGTTTTCCTAATTTCAAAAACCGGGAAATTGTTTGAATCTTTAATTGCTTGAAAGAGAGGCTTGTTTCTCAGAGACATTTGCAGTGGCCGCCTGAGAGCTTTCGCCTTAGCCGGGCTTGAGAGCTTTGGATGTCTGAGGCCTCTTCCTGTTTTCCACACCCCCTAATTTTTAATTTTTTTTATTAATAATGCGACAGTGAAATAAATAAAGTTTTGTTTGCATTTTCTGCGGCTGAGAATATACGGTATACTGCGTGAATTTTGTCTACAGAATGATGCTGCGGCGTCAATGCTTTCGGATACCGTAGATGACAAATTGGATTCAAAACGGAAAAGAAATTGTGGACGAAAAGGAAAGATAAGCTCAAAATCTCCTATAAATTGAGTAGCTTACACAAATTTGATCTCCCTAAAAGGGCTGTTAGGGTGGATCTGGTGTTCCCGCAAGAACGTGAGAACGAATCTGATACATAAACAATGACCAGCGCAACGATCACATTCTCTGGACCTGGCACCGAAGGATGGCGAGGAGGTGAAATTCTATGAGAGGAATTCCTCTGGCATTCGACGACTTAGTTAGCTAATTTCGTCGAACACGTCGATTATGAAATTACTGTTTCTGTCTGTCTACGAATATGGATTAGTTAAAATGATCATGTTATCAGTTATCACTCGCCCAATGATTTGGCATCGATTTTTTTTTATTTTTTTTTGATTAGGTAAGAATTAGGCGACCCTTCATTTAGGGATGACGGCCTAGAGCATCCTTACGGATGAGAACCAATAGTTCTGGATTATTCCTAACCGCGTCAACTGGAAAACTGTGGCCCATTTTGGCAAGTTTATCAGCCACAGTGTTGCATCCCCTCTTAACAAGAGAGACCCGAACCCTCTGAAATTCTTGCAACGAAGCAAGAATATCAGCCATCACTATTTCAATCTCCCATGGACAGTTCGGGAGACCTTGTGCTGCTTTGATTACTTGTGAATTATCACCTTCAATTTCCACTTGTCTATATCCTCTTAATTTCGCTTCTCTCACACCATCTCGAAATGCCAAGGCTTCCGCCATAATTATAGAAACATGTCCATATTTTCTTATTATCATATCTATCACTTTTCCTTCATTGTTTCTTATAACTATTCCACCTGTCGCATGTCCATTAGTTAACTTGGATCCATCAACATTGATTTTGATAAATCCTTGTTCTGGTTTTTTCCAGGCTTTGGTTTTTCTTTGTGATCTGCTTCTCTCCTTCCTTTTTTGTATGATTTTATCCTCATCTTCTATCCAATTTTTTCCTTTCTCCCAGTTGCTCAATTGCATTATGATATAGGACGACAAGTCTTGAATAACGTCATCAGGGGCTTGTTGAAATACCAAATTGTTGCGCTGATGCCAAATGCTCCACCATATTACTGCAAGGGTAGTGAAGTCTTTTTCCCCTAGTGTTTGATACATATCATTAATTATTGTTCTTGGTGTTTTATTGTCCGAGTTGTAATTTTGAAGCACAGTTTCTATATTTGCATTTATCTGCTTGGTCACACGTAGCGAATGTGAACACTTGACCAACAAGTGAACCGAGTCTTCCAAGGTACAATTACACATGATACACCCACCCGGTGTCATGACATGTTTTTCCCTCAATCTCGCTTTGGTGGGAAGTCCGTTAGCATCTATTTTCCAAAGAAAGTTTTTTACTTTGGGGAAGACATCAAGTTTCCATATCCATTGATTAATGTTTATCGGGTAATTTTCTATTTTTGAAACTAGTTCTAACGCCGATGCCGTTGAGAACCACCCATTTTTGCTCGGCGCCCAATATAGCCTATCAGTAATCTCGTTATCTGGAATTGGGATCAATTCTATTTTTTCCACAACATTATCTGGGAGAATTTGTCTCAATTCATAACTGTTCCAAATGCGATTATTCAATATGAACCGTTCAACTTTCATTGTATCTTCTATATCTAATGGATTGAGTGCATATCTCATGAGAGGCTCTTCAAATGCCCAATTGTCTGTCCAAAAGTTGATCGTTTTTCCATCACCTACTTGCCATCTGAGGCCTCTAAAGAACTCCGTTCTAAGATTCATCAGTCTCTTCCATTGCCAGGATGTATTTGATTTAATCTGATATGTGAAAATGTTGGTATCTCGAAAATATTTTTCTTTTATAATCTTAACCCATATGTTGTTTGGTTCTGCCAAAATTTTCCATAATAATTTCATCTGAAGTGCTTTGTTCATGTGCTCTGTTTTTCTAATACCCAACCCACCATGTGATTTAGGTTTGCATATTTTATCCCATCCTACCAAAGGCTTATAATTACGGTCTTTGTTCCAAAAGAAACATCGATTAATTCTATCCATCTCATCATGTACCTTAGATGGTAACATAAAGCTTTGCATAATATAGTTTGGTTTTGATGTTAAATTCGACCTTATCAAAGTTGCCCTCCCCTCTTGTGATAACGAGTTCGCCTTCCATTTTGTTAGTTGATTTTGTGCTTTTCCAATTGTCTCTTTAAACGTTTCTTCTGAAACAACTCCATTAATAATGGGACATCCCAGATATTTTTCTAGGTCTGTCATCGAGGTAATGCCCAATTTATGTTGTACTTGTTGTTTTTGTTGATTGGTTGTATGTTTTGAGGTTTGAAAGGCCGATTTGTTATAATTAAATTTTTGTCCTGATATTTCGCAGAATTCCTCAATAATCTTTCGTACTTTAGCGCAAGATTGTTGTGATGCTTTTGAGAAGATTATGATGTCATCTGCAAAGGCTAAAAAAGGGATACGGGATCCCCCCCGAGCTATCGGAAAACCAATGGTCTTTCGACCTTCTTCACTAGTAAGTTGAAGTTTCCTCGAAAGAATTTCAGTACCTATAACAAAAAGGAAGGGTGATAGGGGGTCTCCTTGTCTAAGACCTCGTTCCGGGAGGAAGAGATCCGTTGGTCCATTATTCACGAGGACCGAGAAAGATACAGTACAAACGCATTCACGTACCCATTCAATGAACTTCTTGCTAAAACCAAATTTGTTTAGAACTTCAAAAAGGAAATCCCAATCAACTCGGTCGTAGGCTTTTTCCATGTCCAGTTTAGCGGCCACCCAACCATCCTTTGCCTTACTTGTTTTGAATGAGTGAAATATTTCATGCGCTATAAGAACGTTGTCTTGAATAGCTCGATTTCTCACAAAGGCTCCTTGCAAAGGATGAATTATCTTTCCTATTATTTTCTTAAGTCTTTCTGTTATGATTTTTGAAATTATTTTATAGATAGTTGAACATAAACTTATTGGCCTGTAATGGTTGGTTGAATTCGGGTTTTCTTTTTTAGGTGCTAAGGATATAAATGTGTGATTAATTTGTTTGAGCATTTTTCCCGAGTGGAAAAAACTTTTTACCGCTTTGATTACAGATGGGCCAACTATATCCCAATATTTTTTATAAAATTCAGCAGTGATTCCATCCGGGCCTGGCGACTTATCCGATCCAATTTGCATTAGCGCTGCTTTGATTTCTTCATTTGTTACTGTTTCGGTCAGCTGCGCATTCTCTTCCTCCGAGATTTCTTCTGAGATTAGTTCCAAATATTCTTGTCTTAGGATTTGGTTGGTGGTCTCTTTTTTATATCTTCGTTTAAAGTCATTTCTTATTTCTTCTCTTATGTTGTCAACTCCTACTATCTATGTACCCTCATCTGTTCGAATTTCTTTTATGTGTTTCCTGTTTCGTTTTCCACTTGCAATCTTGTGAAAATAACCCGTGTTAGCATCTGATAACTTGATGTGTTTTGTTTTTGCTCTTTGTTTCCAATATGCTTTGTGATAATTTAAAATACATTCCTTTTTTTTGATGAAGCATAATTGTTGCTGAACAACATTTGGTGTCGGGTTAATCAGGATTTGGGCTTGAAGTTCTACTAGTTTGCTTTCTGTTTCCTTAAGTTGTTCAAACGTATTACCTAGAGTTTTAGTATTCCATTGTTTAGCATGTTTTTTGAACATTTGGGTTTTCTTAACCAGTTTAAACATATGAGACCCCGGGACATCAAGCCGCCATGCTTGTTTCACAACATTCCGAAAGTCTTTTCTATACATCCACATTTTTTCCATCTTAAAAGACAACGCTTTATTTACAGCATCATTACTTAAATCTATGGAAATTTTACAGTGGTCGGATGTAGTAAAAGCATGGTTTACAGTTTTGATATGCGGGATATGTTGTAGTATCGAATTACTAATCAAAGTTCTATCTAATTTTTCATAAATATTATCTATTTCTGTTTTATTTTTTCTCCAAGTGAATTGATTTCCTACCACTGGTATGTCTATAAGCTCACATTTATTTTTAAAAGATATTAAGCGTTCAAACCTGCTCTGGTCCGGGGTGAGACCTCCCATTTTTTCACTCACATCTTGTATTTCATTTAAATCTGATGTCCGCCTTTTTAGTCATGTTTTTAGGGTGTGTTTTATGTGTCTTTGAGTCTTTTTATTTAGTTTTGTGTTTTGTTTTGAGTCATTTGTGTAGGTTTTCGTATTTTCATGAGATATGGAGTCTACATAAGCTTTGGTGGTGTTTTGTAGGTTTTTAGAAGCTATTTGGAGCACTTTTGAGGAAAGGAGCAAAACCAATGAAGATAGCAGTCAAGAATGAAGAGAAGACGAAGATTAAGAGATGAAGTTAATGAAGTCATTGAAGATGAAGTTTGAGCTAAGAAAGAGATAGAGAAATTTGTTACAAGAACATAGGAAAAAGAATCGAGCCAAACGGAGTTGTAACGAATCCTCTACGCAAGTTTTACTCAAGGCTGCTTTTAGTGCTGAACATGGTCGGTGACGACCCACTTTGGGTCGGTGCCGAGCCACCCCGAGACGTAGCGAGAAACCGAGTCGGCGTGTTTAATGGGCTTTTATCCTATTTCCTTTTATGTTATTAGATAGATAGAAGGGATATGTTTTATTAGAAGATATTATTTCCCTATAGATAGATTTATGATAGAATAGTTTCTCTATAAATACTCTTGTCTACCCTTTAATTTTCTCTACACAATCAATTGCCTTGGAGGGCAAGTAAGGGAGGAGGAGAGAAGAGAGGGGCGAGAGGGAAGAGACGAGTAGGGTTTGTGGAGAAGAACTATTGTTTTGGATTCAAGTTGTAAGCTTTCCCTTTCATTAATATAGTTGTTTGTTTTTAATTATGCTTTGTGAGTAGTCTCTCTCTCTAAGGTTGGGGTTAAACCCAACAATGGTTGTGCATGCTTTCTCATGATCATGTTTTGATTGTTTTTATTGCATGAATCTTCTCTCTTGTTCTTAACTCCTTCAAACGTAAGTGGATTGGAATTTCTCATTCATAGTTGAAGTGAAGGTTGAAACTTTGAATCAGAATAATCAATTTAGGGTTTTGAAGCGAACGCGGATCTATCTTAGTTGAAGTAGAAGAGATTAGATAGTAAGTTTATTAATTCAATAAAAGTTAATTGATTTACTTGCTTAGGTTGACGAAAGTTGACACCGTTATGTGATAAAAGCATGATCTATGTGTTTCATGAGCGTTTGTATGCATGATTGTTGTTGTGGGGATACTCTAAACCTTAGAATCTCTCTTCCTTGATAAAAACTCCTTGCTTTTGATTGATTGCTTGCGTGAAAAGTAACAGAACTTGATACTGACTATCTCTCGTGGACGAACCTGACCTCCCTGTACTTAGCGGGGTCTTGATATAAATTTATTTGTTGTCAAGAAACCCTCTCAACAAATTGGCGTCGTTGCCGGGGAGATTTCAATAGTGCCAAGTTTTGTTCTTTTTGCGTTTTTCGGGACTCCGCCGAGTCGGTAACGACCCCCCTAGGGTCGGTACCGACCTTGCTGGGCAACTCAGTTTTTTTTGTTTAGTTTCTAGGTCACTGTCAGGTCGGCACCAACCACATCCAGGTCGGCACCGACCCTACCCAGGTCGTCACCGACCACCATTTAGGCCGGTACCGACCCTGTCGACAAGTAGTTGTTTCTTTTTTTAGTTTCTTTTTCACGGGAACACTCCAGGCTCGGTACCAACCCTCTGGGCCTCGGTACCGACCCTCTCCGAGAACCCTTTTTGCTTTTTGATTTCGTTTTTGTTTTTGTTTTTGCTTTCAGAATTTGAAAACCATGGCCATGACATTGGAAGAGATGGAACAACAGATAGCTGAACTCTGTTTAGAGATAGAGGAGATCCAGAGAGAAAGGGAAACCATAGCTACTGAGGCATATGAAAAAGCTAATTACATGTGGGGTCCATATGGGAACCAAGGTGATACTTTTTATGCAGTGAGGAATTACAATCAGCCCACCTGGGGCGATTATGCATACAACCAAGGGAGCCAATCTCCTCAGCCAGAACAGAGGGCCCCGCCCTATAGGCCCCCCGGTTTCCAAGAGCCACCAACATGGGCACAAGGACTCCTTGAAGGAATGAATGGCATCCGAACCGATCTTAAAGGAGTACAAAATCAACTTGGTGACTTTGAAGCTTGGAGGAAGAATGTGAACTCCCAACTTGGTGACCTAGCGGCCCCAATTCCACGGCCTCAAGGGCGATTACCGGGCCATCCCGAGGAGAATACGAGAGGACAGATTGCAGCGGTCCATCTAAGAAGCGGAAAGAAGTTGTCGGATCGAGAAATCAACAAGAAAGCAATAGACATAGAGGACCGGACTAGCTCAGAAGAGGTCGTCACCGACCCATCAGAGGTCGTCACCGACCCACCATGGGTCGGTGGATCCTGGTACGACCCTTATCGGAAGGAAAACGAGGTGGGAGGTGGATCCTGGTACGATATCGAGCCGCTTCTAGATCCAGCAGGGTCGTTAACGACCCACATAGCCTCGGTAACAAGTCCTTTCCTGGTCAATCATAGTGAGTTTTCTTGTTCTTATCCCATCAATTATGGGCATGATCCTTTCTCTCATCCTTATTCTATATTATATCCTACTGTTAGTACTATGAAGGAGCCAAAACCTCCTTGGTTTTCGGTTTATACTAACCCTGTTGTAGGACTTCCGAGCATTCTGATTGATGATAGAGGACCAAATATCTTGGAGAAAAGCTATGATGTTTTGCAGGCTAAGTATGGGGTTTCTTATGATCCCTTTGATACTGGATGGAGGCCACCATAGAGGTAAGGTAAGTTCGTCGGGCTAACGACGTTAAAAATAGCGCTTACGGGAGGCAACCCACTTTTTGTTTTCAGTTTCCTAGATCTTTTTGCTAGCTTTCTTTTGTTTTTTAAGATTAGATTAGTGTAGTAGGATAGAAGTTTTCCTAAAGTGACTCAGGTACAAAGTTAGAAGAGCTAAGAAAATCAAGACGAATCGGTACAAGAGCAAGCAAGGAACGCAAGGGCACAAAACACAGGAGGTTGAGAACGACCCACTGGAGGTTGGAGACGACCAACAGGAGGTCGGAGATGACCCACATGGGGTCGGAGACGACCCACCAAAGGGCGGACACTACCAAAATCAGCACGGTGCCGGCCCCTACAGAACCGAGAAAATTCAAAACTCCTCAATGCTCAATGGTTCCAAACAGCTTCAGTTTTATTTTGTGAGTTCCCTTTTCCTTATTCTCTTTATCTTTCTATGTTTTAAACAGTGAGGACACTGTTTGGTTTAAGTATGGGGTATGGGAAAAGGAAACTCAATTTTGTGTCAGTTTGTGTCTTTGTTTGTGTTTTTAGGATTGATAATATTCCACTTAGATGTTCTATGATATGCTCTTACTTGCTTGATCATGTAATTCCTTTAGCATGTTTAGAGAGCTTTGCCTGAATCATGGTTGAAAGTTGTTTTTATGTGGATATTTAGCATGTGATATAATTGAGCACATATGATCTTAGGTAGAAGTGACTTAAATCCAACAAAATTGCTACCTTGTGAGTTATTTTTGGCCTTATAGGGAGAACATCAAAAATCCCTCTTCTTTTATTGTGTGATTTACTCTCCTTATGCATATTATCTCTTGTCATTGCATGGTTATCTACTACTTGAGACTTATATGAGATATTAGTTCAATTCATTTGAAATCAGATGATAGAGAACTTATTTCATAAGCCACTTTTTATTCTCTCTTTTACCTACCTTTACATTATCCTCTTTTTGAAGCCAATTTGAGCCTTAAAGCCTTTTATTTTTAGCTCCACAAAATTATTCCCTAGCCAAGATAAGCTTGACCCTATCCGGGGATTATGACTTAGTGTTGGTTGTTGTGATGATATTTGTTGAGTGAGTTGTTTGGTTCAAGTGTGGGGTAATATGGGTTGGGAAAAGTTAAAAGAAAGTATCTTGCAGTTTGTCATGTAAAAGGAGTTTGATTCCCTGAATGCACTTGCAAAGAAAGAAAAAAAGAAAAAAAAAGACTGGTACCAACCTCCCACAGAAAAAAATGAAAATCAAAAGGGAGGAAGAGAAAGAAAGAAAAAGAAAAAGTGTTGAAAAGTGAAAGTGTGCATGAGCCAAAATTTCCTTGTTGTTTTATGAGCAAGATTAAGTTGGGATAAAAGGGTTAATGAGAGTTTTTGTTCTTTAAAGTTTGAGTGAGTTTGGTTATCTTCTTTGAGAGTTTTGGTAAAATGTGAGTTATTAGGAGTCTTTGATTCCCGGATATTATTAGCACCACATAGCCAAAATATTTTCCACGCCTTACTTCTCTTTACCAAGCCCCATTACAACCCGGCTGAATGGAAGCTTCTATGAAGTTTTTCATTGAGCCTAAGTTCTCTTGATGATTTTTATGTGTTTTGACATCTCGGGTGGAGAGTTTGGTGATATAAGTAACAATGAATATGTTGATTTTTGCATATTGGATTGAGTTGAGAGTTGTTATTATATGCCCAAACACTTGTGAGTTGAGAGAAACACATTACCCTTGTGAGGTTGGATTTATGGTTGCTTTTGCTTGAGATTGTTCATATATGTGTGATGACGTTAGATTCACTTGTCTATCTATTTCTACTTGTCTTATGATGTTGCTTTTTGATGAGGGCATTGACTTGATATATGTGTTGATGGTTTTGGTTGATGTCTTGTGATTGCTTGAGGACAAGCAAGTCTAAGTATGGGGTATTTTGATGTCCGCCTTTTTAGTCATGTTTTTAGGGTGTGTGTTTTGTGTCTTTGAGTCTTTTTATTTAGTTTTGTGTTTTGTTTTGAGTCATTTGTGTAGGTTTTCGTATTTTCATGAGATATGGAGTCTACATAAGCTTTGGTAGTGTTTTGTAGGTTTTTAGAAGCTATTTGGAGCACTTTTGAGGAAAGGAGCAAAACCAATGAAGATAGCAGTCAAGAATGAAGAGAAGACGAAGATTAAGAGATGAAGTCATTGAAGATCAAGTTTGAGCTAAGAAAGAGATAGAGAAATTTGTTACAAGAACATAGGAAAAAGAATCGAGCCAAACGGAGTTGTAACGAATCCTCTACGCAAGTTTTACTCAAGGCTGCTTTTAGTGCTGAACATGGTCGGTGACGACCCACTTTGAGTCGGTGCCGAGCCACCCCGAGACGTAGCGAGAAACCGAGTCGGCGTGTTTAATGGGCTTTTATCCTATTTCCTTTTATGTTATTAGATAGATAGAAGGGATATGTTTTATTAGAAGATATTATTTCCTTATAGATAGATTTATGATAGAATAGTTTCTCTATAAATACTCTTGTCTACCCTTTAATTTTCTCTACACAATCAATTGCCTTGGAGGGCAAGTAAGGGAGGAGGAGAGAAGAGAGGGGCGAGAGGGAAGAGACGAGTAGGGTTTGTGGAGAAGAACTATTGTTTTGGATTCAAGTTGTAAGCTTTCCCTTTCATTAATATAGTTGTTTGTTTTTAATTATGCTTTGTGAGTAGTCTCTCTCTCTAAGGTTGGGGTTAAACCCAACAATGGTTGTGCATGCTTTCTCATGATCATGTTTTGATTGTTTTTATTGCATGAATCTTCTCTCTTGTTCTTAACTCCTTCAAACGTAAGTGGATTGGAATTTCTCATTCATAGTTGAAGTGAAGGTTGAAACTTTGAATCAGAATAATCAATTTAGGGTTTTGAAGCGAACGCGGATCTATCTTAGTTGAAGTAGAAGAGATTAGATAGTAAGTTTATTAATTCAATGAAAGTTAATTGATTTACTTGCTTAGGTTGACGAAAGTTGACACCGTTATGTGATAAAAGCATGATCTATGTGTTTCATGAGCGTTTGTATGCATGATTGTTGTTGTGGGGATACTCTAAACCTTAGAATCTCTCTTCCTTGATAAAAACTCCTTGCTTTTGATTGATTGCTTGCGTGAAAAGTAACAGAACTTGATACTGACTATCTCCCGTGGACGAACCTGACCTCCCTGTACTCAGCGGGGTCTTGATATAAATTTATTTGTTGTCAAGAAACCCTCTCAACAAAATCTCCCATCACTATTAAAGGCATACTAAGACTATTTAGAATATTTGATAAATTTTCCCAAAAAACTTCTTTTAGATTTTCATGAGGTGGTGCATATACAAAGCAAATGGCAATAGTGTTCTTTGTTGTCAAATGTGTGTATTTAAGTATTATGAATCTCGATTCTTGAATTAGTAGAGAAATCTATTCATTTATAAGTTGATGTTCTTTCCACATAACGCCAATACCTCCAGCTCTACCATCCGCAGGTGACCAGACTAGGTTATCAAAACCCGCCCTTCTCCACACTTGGTCACTCGGAATTTTATCCGTTTTTGTTTCCGCTATAGCCATGATCTGAATTCGTTCGATTTTACAAAAAGAATCTATTTCTGGCCAAAAATGATTTGGCATCGATTGATTTCATATAAAAATTTTAATCTATGGTTTAGTTCTTTACTCTAAAGCAATACATTTTTTTTTGAAAACAACCCTAAAGCAATATATATGCATACACATTTTTTTGTGGTTTTATACCATATCTCAATGTTTTTTTTTATTTTCTGCCTGAAAAGACTAACTTCAAAAAGAAAGATATTGCTAAAAATTAACATATTATATCAAAGGGAAATTCCTTTTATACATTTCAAGTTTTGATTATTCTTTTAGGTGTTCTAGAAAAATCTTATTCATTTTGGCTCCTTTTGGTTCTAACAAACCCTTTGGAGAAGTTAGGGACAATTCCTATTTTCTTACTACTTACCACTCCCAAACCGATGGTTAGACTGTGGTGATCAATCGAACCTTGGGCCCCCAAGGACATTTGAGTCGCAAAAGCAGCAACTTCTTAATTTGATTCCCGTGTTTTGACAAGGGATTTGTGAGTTTCTTCTTGAACCACAAGTGCATAGGCTCAACTCAAGTTTGGAAGGGGTCCTGGGTAATGATGGACCGAAAAGTTCCAAAAGAATCATCGTCAAGTCCCATGAGGAATTGTTGAAGGTGTTCTTCCTCTCATGCTTGAACAAGACATGACGAGATGAGACAAGTACAGTGGTCACATATGCATGACATAGGCGGCACATGAGTTGCAAGCTAGTCCCACAACTTATTTAGTTTGTCGTAGTATGCAGCCACAACTTGGCCTTGTTGACGACATTGGGTGATATCGGATTGAATTTGAAGAATATGAGGCGCGTTTCCTATAGAGAAATGTTGCTTGAGAACTTCCCATAGTTGACGAACCGTTTCTGACGTATGTGATGGAAGACCGAAGTAATGGATCAATGGATTGAATAATCCAACCAATGAGCATTAAATTTACACTGAACCAATCTTCTTCTTCACCGGTATCAGCGGGGGGTTTAGGAATACAACCATCCAAGATATGCATCTTTCATTTTTTTCTCGGAACTCGTTTTTCATTGTCGTTGCCTATAATTCTCACCCTTTAAGACCACAGGACAAATTGAAAGGCCCGGATGATCGAAAGCATGCAGATAGTATGGTGAGGCGAGATCAAGAATGGGCCTCTTAGGAGCCGGTTGATTCTACACTACAGTAGACGTGGGGTTTATAGTATCATTATTGGAGTCTGAAGATGCCATTGCCTTAATGTGACTGATACGCTAGATTATATAAGGATAATGAATTATATTTAAGAATATTATTATTTTTTTATCTAGGATTTAGTTTTATATTTTAGTAAGATATGATTTCAGTGTTATCTTTTCCGTATTAGTTAGATATGAGAGTTATTACAAATACTCTTCTATTGTTATGTTTTTAATCAATCAAGGAATCAATGAATCAGAAATCAGAAATTAATTAGTTTAGCCCTAATTTTTTCCTATCCAGTCTTCACTCTTTATCCCCGGCTTTGGCCATTCATGTCCGAAGTGCATCTACACAAATCTTCTTCACAATCAATCTGTTTCTTTTTCGTCTAGTCCCTCAAATTCATCACTGTTTCACTTAAGTCGATACGGTAAACCAAATATTATCGTATCAGTGACAGAGGCAAACAAGAACCGATTGTGGAAAGAAAAAAATTGGAACTTTTGTGTTTGATTTGAGAAAGAACGAAAATAGCAGCGGAAGAATTAGGTTATGGAGAAACAAAATTGGAACTTTTGTGTTTGATTTGGTACAACTTTGTAATTTTCTCAAAGCTTGGTCCACTTTTGTAAAGGCATGTGTCCACTTAAATTTCTTTCCGTCGTTCTTTCTTCACTTAAATTCCTTGCTTGACCTAGCTATAAGTAGCTCGCTTCTCTTCTTCCGGAGCTCACTTGTGTTAGCGCATCTGAAAGAGAGAAAGAAAGAAAGAGAGAGAAAAGAAAGAGAAAGAGTGAAAGAGAGAGTCCGGTGGCTCGAGAGCTTCTCCGGTGGTCCGACGATTGGTGTTTGAGGAAGCTAGATCCCGCTTCTTCAACTTCGTGGTCCAGATCCAACAAAGCTCTAACTCCGAGCTTTGTCAGCCTTATGGGGCCGAAACCCTAGATCTACTCTTCTTCCCTTTGTTGTTTGGTTGTTCTTCGCTCTTCTTGTTGCTTGTGTAACCTGCTTTGTAATCTTCTGAGATCTTTTGAGACGAGCTTCCTCTCTGAGGCCCCGCAGATATAGGCTTTGCCGAACTGCGTCACCAATTCTCTTGTGTTCGCTTATTCTTACTTTACTTGCATGTTATTTGCGATATCCATTTAGATTCTAGTTTCTGAGTTGAATGAGAATTACAAGAACTTTTGTGTTTGATTTGGTACAACTTTGTAATTTTCTCAAAGCTTGGTCCACTTTTGTAAAGGCATGTGGTGTCCAGTTAAATTTCTTTCCGTCGTTCTTTCTTCACTGGCTTCCATGGAAGTCACTAAACCTTTTCCCCTTTAGATCTTTGATAACACCAATCAAAATTAGTTGGCTAGCTTGTCAGTTGTTAGCTGTGTTAGGCCACATCAACAAAGCTTCGTCACATAATTCGAACAAGTCAAGTATTGAGTATTGGCCTCCCCAGTCAAGTACAATAAACACTAGAATTGGCTGGCTCCTCAGTAGTAGCAAGCCAAGCCGTTAATTAGTTAACTTGCTTATATACGTAATCTATATTTCCAACTCTAATGTGGTATTCATATACGTAATATTTCCACATCTCAAACGTTACAGACATGCATCTTCAATTATTACATTTCATCTAGAAACTTTAATTAGATTTATTTTGAACTTACAACAAGAGTGGGGATCCAAAGCCAACGTTAAGCAAACATATATGATAGGTGAACGTATTAATTAGGTTACAAATTAAGACGGATCGGATGCTGGGAAAGACGAACATGAATGCCACTAGTTGGCCTGGGTATCGGATCGACGAGCACTTGCTCATCGGAGTCGACAAGTAGTTCCCATTTGAACCTCGTGACCACATTGTGAACGAAGACAAGCACCGCCGTCTGAGCGAAGCTCTTGCCCGGGCACATGTTCTGCCCTCCACCGAACGGTATGTACGTGTTTGGCAACGGCCCATTCCCTTCAAATCTCGTTGGGTCGAACTTATGTGGGTCGGCGAAATATTTGGGGTCCATGTGCAGTGCTTTTACGCTCAGAAATACCTAGAAACATGTACGTATAGTTTTATATTGTATATATAAGAAGAGTTTGGTTCAAATGAAACAAATTATGTGAAATGAATGCACTTTTCTTAGTTCGGAGTGTATTTTTCATAAAAAAGTGTAATGCAAAGTACAAAAAGTGAAATCTGAAAAAGTGCAATACAAAAAGTACGAAAAGTGCATTGCAAAGTACAAAAAGTGCAACTCCGAAAAAGTGTACTATAAAATAGGAAATGTGCACTACGAACTAGGAAAAGTGCATTCGTTTTAAGATAAGAGTTCGTTCCATAATAATAGTTTATTTCATTTGAACCAAACTCTATATAAAATATGTTAGAAGGTAACATATATAAATCATCAAGACCAAAACTATAGATTTAATTAAAGACCTTCCATCCTTTAGGAATGTGAAAACCGGCATATGAGAAGTCGACAAGGGCTTCTCTTGGCAAGGCTGGTACCGGAGGGTAGAAACGCAACACTTCCCGAGTCACGTTCCACGTGTACTTCATGTTTTGTATGTCTTCCCAATTCAAGTACACTTCTCCAACTGTTTTCCTTCTAGCAACCTCCATATTTTCTACTCAAATAAAAATTAAGGATTAGAGTCGTTACAAGTGGTTGAGCTCGCCTAGAGCATCCACAAATGAAGAATGTAAGTACCTTTAAGAACAACATCATAAACTTCCGGGTGCTTTCCTAAATACTTGAAAATCATGGCGATAGTCACGGTGGGGGTGTCATGGATGGCGACGAGCAGGCCTATAAGCCTATCTGCGATTTCCACGTCACTCATTTCCTCCCCTGATTCGCGGACCGCTACCAGCAAACTTGCCAACAAGTCTCGAAAACTGTTGCAATTTGACTTAGCGGCGGTTTCCAAGAAATCCGTCGTCCTTCTCCTTGCCACGATCTCGGCTAGCTGCTTCCTGGCGGTGTTCCAGGCTTTGAGGGCGCGATTGTATGCAGTGCCCGGAAGATTAATCTTGGGCATCATAAACCCTCCGATTATGGTAGTTATGAGAGTTTGTAGCTTCTCTACAAGCTCCTCATCTTCCATGGACAAAGTTAAGCTGCAGGCTACCGTGAAGGCAAAGTTCTTGGCCAATGGAAGTACCGTGACCTTGCAAAATTCACAAATTGTGTGCAGTGCTAAATTATATGTACATTAATTTTGTCACTTTTCTTAGTATGTTGGAAAAAATGTGTCTTCCCGCTTTGGAAATACATAAGATAGACCACTAGCATATAAAGGAGAGTGAATCCCTACCCATCGGCTTAAGCTTTTGGGTTAGAAGTTGGATCCCGACTTTGTATGCTAAGTGGTAAAAACTCCCGAAATATCACCCAATTCTTTCGGTTCTCGAAATCTAACAGTATTTACATATGTACTAACCTCTTTAAGTGCACACCATTTACTTTCCAAGTGTCTCTTTGCTAATCTGTCCATAATTCCAACCTGCTTCTTGAGATACTTTCCGCTGAGGAACGTGAGAACTATGTTCTTGAGGGGAAATGGACTGCGGCGACTAGGGGCGAGTAAAGTACTGGCCCCAAGAGTCCACCACTGCCTCACCAACTTGTTGTCGTTGGTGAACAAGAACTTGCTCCCTTCGGAACCACACACGAACGCCACAGGCTGCGCCATGAGGGACGTCTTGAAGACGTCAACGGAATGTTTCTCCATACGGTGGAAGACAAACTTTTCTGAGATTCCGGCCCGGAGATTTGACCAGAACTCGATCGACTCCCCCACAAGGGGAAGCCCGAAGTAGCCTGGCGGTAACCTGTTGTTTCGGTGGGAAAATATGGTATGGAAGAGGCATGTAGTTAGTAGGAAGAGGAGGACGAGGGTAAAATACAGCACTAGTGCGTCCATTTTTCTTTGGAGAGAAATGGGAATGAGGTGTGTAATATTTATAGGTGCTCTGTTTCAATATATATAAGTTTTAGTCAAAACTTTAAGGCTGTGTTTGGTTTGTTATGACATATGGAAATGTAAAAGTAAATGAAAACGAAATGAATCTAGATAATTTTTAGTGACATAATACATTTATATAAAATAAAAATCATTCAACAAGTTGTCCATTATAAAAGTGGAATAGAAGGGAGTGATTTCACCATTTTGTTACTCATCTTCTTGATGGAAAAATGATTGATGTGGAACAAGTTTTTTTTTACAAAAGATAAGAAGTTGTACAAAATAAGTTATTTTTTGTTAATGTATCATAATATTAAAATGGACTATATTTATTTCTACTATGTTTATATTTTCATAAATTGCCACCAAACGGGACATAAGATCATTCACTCCATTTCCTGGTTGCAGCTAGCCGTGCTCTCAGAGGGAGCAATCACCAATTCTAGTTGCTCTACTGTTCGTGCTCTCGATCTTTCGAATTTTTCATTTTTGCAAGAAATGAGCCAAGATTTTATGCGAATTGGGAGCTGATAATCTATCTAGCTTCAACTGCTCTGATAGTCAAGATTTAGTAAATTTATTTTTTTGTTTTCTTGTACATTGTGTCCGAATTTCACAGCCTTTATACTTAAGGTATGGACTATGGAGCAATAAATAATTAATCTTTTAGTAGGTGTTTGGATTAATTTTTATAAATGACAAACTTTTTTATTTGACTACATATATAACATCGGAATATAATAGCTGAAGTTCAGTGCATGTCCATATATATCATATGTATGGCTTTTTTTTTTTGGTAATAATCATATGTATGGCTTTGGAGTTTGAATCCGTACGTAAGATATAAAATATTTCCATTTGCTTGATAACCCACTAATAATAATATTATAAAATTTAAAACTATCTAAATTTAAAAAAAAAAAAACACTATATACACACACAAAAAATATTCCTCATTCATGTAATCTTCTCCCATTTAATGCAATCATCCTTGTGTGGGGTTCTGAAAAGAAATAGCTTGGCTCTCAACCAATTTTTGGTCGGACCGGTGGCTTGGTGATGTGTGTCTTCGGGACGTCGTCACTGGCCAGCTGAATGAGAACTTGCTTTGCTGATCGGTTCGAAAGCTGTGGGTTCCTGGGACGGGCTGAAACTGGCTGTTGATTCAACAGTGGCTCCCTGCCAAGACGCTTCTTCGCCTAACTTCGGTTGCTGTCCAAGATGACACGGTGTTGGCCGACACTCTAAGTTGGTCTCACACGATTTCGAGTATGTATTCGGCCTCGTCTGCTTATCAATTTTTGACTAATTCCTGGAAGAGTTTTTGTTTTGGCAGGGTTGTTTACCAAGCTTTATGGAAACTCTCTATTCTTGAAAGACCGCGCCTTTTCCTATGTCTTGTGGTTAAGGAAGTCATTCTTACGAACAAGGAGCGAGTTAGGCGACACATGGCTCCAATGCAATTTGTCCTCGGTGCCTGACAGAGGAGGAGTCGTTGATCCACCTTTTATGCGTGATTGTCGGACTATAAAGTGTATTTGAGAAGATCTCCATTGATGTGAACCCATCTTCGGATTCACAAGCAGGATCTCGAACTTGGACTAGTAGTGCATCTCTTCGAACCAAACGAACCGATAAGCGAGGCGTGAGCCTAGAATCAAGAGGGATTTTAGAGTGTAGAGATGACAAATGTCGGATTCAAGGGAGAACACGACTAGAGGAAGAGATTGAGGGAGTTTTGGTGATGCCTAAAGAATATTGTGCGAAGAAATTCCAGCAGCAATTTGATATATCAATTCAAGTGTGAGCGGGTAAAACAAACATAGTTAATAGTTATTTCCGCTATTAAAAGGTATTTCTTAAAATTATTATGCATTTATTATAATTTTTATTATTTTTCATATTATTAAATATATGGTAGTTGTGCAAATTAATGGAAGATTATATCAGTCAAATATGATGGAATTAAACTTGGAAAAGGAGGGAATATTCCTAACTTGGGCTCTAAGCAATTTGATTAGCCCTAGGAGATATAGAAAGTTGATGTTCGCATTTTTAGTATAGTTTTTGATAGGTTTTCTTTGCTTATTAGGTTTAGTTTTGTTTAGTTTAGGCTTAGTTTTGAGTATTTTTAGTTAGTTTTGCATAATTCTATGAAAAGAGTGGAATCTACGCTATTTTGTGAATTTTGCAGGTTTTTAGCGAGGAAAGGAGCTGAATTTGGAGCATTGCAGCAAGAGACGGAGGAGAGGAGTGCAAGATTGAAGAAGTCGAAGCTCGAGAGTTCAAGAGGAAGTGTTGAAGAAAACAAAGCCCAGGCTTGTTAACGAGGCTGTGAGGGCTCGTTAACAAGGCCACGAAGAGAAAGATTTCGAGTATTATTTTATTATTCACCGATCCTGAGCGGGAATTTATTTTCGTATCGGTTGAGTATCTTTTTAGAATCTTTTGGGGTTGTTAGAATATGTATTTTAGGTCTTAATATCTTTTTAGATTTTATTTCTATCTTTTAGAGATTGTTTCTATCTTTTGAGGAAAGTTTATATCTTTTAGCCTTTTTAGTTTTTAGCTTTTTAGTATAAATACCCTTCTATCTAGCATAGAAAGGGAGGCGGGGATTGATAGAAGTTTTAGAGAAGAGATTTTGAGGACGACCGAAGGGAAGAGAGAGAGATCGGATCGGAAGAGGATCACGAGGCTCGGTAGACGACGGTTGCCGAGTGGTCGTTGGTCGTGATTGTGGTTCGGTGTTTTTATGTTTTTCGGTTTCTTCTGAATCTCTGTAAGACGATATTTTTCTTATTAATTTGAGTTTGAGTTTTGTTTCAATATTTCTTTTTATTGAAGTTTTTAGTTTCTTAGTTATGATTAGTGAGTAGTCTATTTTTCTAGGGTCGGGGTTAAGCCCGGCATAGTTGAGCATGTTTGATGAGTAAGATTGAGTGTTGAATGCCTTTTATCTTTTATTCAGATTGTTTGTTGTGCTTAATACTGAAACGAAAGTGGAGGTAATTTGAGTTTTTAACTTGATTGAAAGAGAAAGTTAGTAACTTGAAGTTTGATATTGTTTGAAAACAAAAGTTTCGAGCTTTAGATCCAAAATAAGCAATTGAGTGAATTAGGATGCGAAAGTAGATTAATTTACTTGTTAAGTCAACGGAAGTTGATGACTCTATCTGTTTAAAGGCATGATCTTATCTTCTTACGAATTCTTATGCTTAGCTATGTTGTGGTGTCCCTTGTCCTAGATTTTTGCTTTATTTGAATTATCTCTGGTGAATCTTCGTTGCTGAGTACTTGCCTCGGTACCGAATTTTAATTAGAATTTTATTAGGTCGTTAGTTAATATTTTTGTGTTCGGTGGCTCGGTAACGATCCTGACAACATCGTTAACGAGGCATCTCGTGAGTGTTTTGTTTAATTTTGTTTGATTTTTGTTAGATTGATAGACAAACAACCTTGCTTCCTGTGGAACGATCCTGACTCCACTGTACTCAGCGGGGTCTTGACTTACAAATTTATTTGTTGGCCGAGAAACCCTCTCAACAAAAGTCGACCACCCCGATCTCCTTCTTCCATTATAAATACAAGCCCTAGGTGTGTAGGGAGAGCCACATGTGTATATCGACATATTTTGAAAACTTGATCAAGCTAATACTCACTTAGCTCGACTGTTCAGGGATTCGTCGTTCTCTCGTTGTACCTCGACGCTCGAAACGACAGATCGTTCTCTCGTTGTACCTCGACGCTCGAAACGACAGATCGTTCTTTTTACAGGTTTTAGGTCAGAAGATTTGGCGTAGAGCGGAAGAGTAAGGAGTTCATAATTAGTGCATTGAAGGCGGAATTTTTGTGCACTAACAATTGGCGCCGTTAGTGGGAAACGAGTATTCGATCCACGCAATTTTTGTGCACTAACAAGAATTCGTCTTTGGAAACCTTGGGGCATCATCGCGAAGAAAAATCGCGCAAACTACGCCCAGCGAAAGAAACCGCGATCACGATGCCGAGGGCCGCGACTGCGGCATTGTGAACCACGATCGCGGCTCGGTCCTTTACGACCGCGGTTCGACAAGAGACGACGAATTTTCCGAAAATCGCTCGGAAGATCTAGACCTAATGCAAATTGATCAGACTAACTCTGATAATCGCTCCGAAAGGTCAGACCTTTGTGCCCGAAAACGACTTGAACCGTGACCCGGCCCCTCTCGCTAGTACGACTATTCATCGCACAGACCATTCGGGGCCCTAGACGAGCGACGGGATCTTCAGTCGTGGTACTTCAAGGCATGAATCAACTGAATTTGATCAAGCTTGGAAGTCGGCAATGCGTGTTGCTGAAAACGAGAATACTCGAAGGGTTCGAGAGCAAGGCAAATCGTTCCAAGCGATTGCAATCGCCGAACGGAACCGCGCCTGCGGTTCAGAGAACCGCGACCGCGGGCTGTGTATTTCCGAGCCTTCTCTCTCTATTTGTGATCTAAACTCTCATTTGGTTAGCCCACGTCTAAAGCAAGGCCAAACTAGTTGTGCCGGGTCTAATCCCGTGGGAGGTGACAATCGCATCACCTTGGCATCCGCTCCAAACGGCGGGAATGGGGCATCTATAACCGCCGGAGATGAAGAAGAAAACGAGATCATCCATGCTTTGTCTACTACTCTAAGAGAGAATGAGATGTACCAAACTAGGTGTGTAGAGGCTGAATCCCGTTTGGAGCATGCCCTAGAAGAAATCTCCATGCTGAAGCGCTCCATGGACGAAATTCAAGGGAAATACCCCATTGATGGGTCGGAAATTGAGAGGACTACTCGACGGCTTGCAAGTGTTATTGAATTCGCCAATAACCGTTGTAGTCCTCAACCGATCAGTTTTGATGAATCAGGCGAGATGCGGATTGATTATGATAGCGACAAGAGAGCGCCAAGAATTCGGCGAAGGGACCATCACTACGAGTCACCTCCGTGTAATAGGTCTCGGGCCGCGGACCCCCTCAGTCCAACAACCCATCCTCGGACAACTCGGGCAAAGCCGGCAACCGCGGTAATTGCCGTAGCCGAAGCCGCGACCGCGACACAAAGGACCGCGATCGCGGTGACAAGGGCCGTGATCGCGGCCGGTCAAACCGTGATCGCAAGTCTGACGATCGGCGTGATTTCTCGCGCAAGCGAGACGATCGTTAAGATCCTTTAGAAAATCCCGAGCCTAAACATGATCAAGGCAGAAAAAGGAGGAAGAGCAACATAGCCAGCGTCATAGTGTTATCCTTGAAAGGATTGAAGGCAGGGCCCGAGCTCTTGAGCGTACACAAAGAAGTCTACTTGATCTTTTAAGAGCGCAAGGCAATACCTTGCAATCGGCTCGGGAACAAGCAAAACATAAGTTGGCTTTGTTGACGTCAATGCCATTCCACTTAGACATCCAACAAGCCCAGCCTCCGTCAAAGTTTTCTCCCCCAACTTTCACTTTGTATGATGGGAATACGGATCCTGTAAGTCACATAGCCTCTTACTCCCATAAAATGGCATTGTGGGTGTCTGAGGAAGCTATTATGTGCAAGATGTTTCCAAGCAGCCTCGATAAAAGTCCTTTGAAGTGGTTTTAGAGCCTCAGGTCGGGGTCAATTCGGTCTTGGGATCAATTGACTTCTAAATTTGTGAGGCGATATATAGCTAATAGTCGAGATACTGCATCGCTTGACACGCTCTTCGGCCTCAAGCAAGATAAAGGAGAAAGCTTGTGTTGCTTCTCAAATCGATTCATGGAATGCTATGTAGAAATTGAGGGATGTGATCACAAAACCGCTATAACCGCCTTTAAAAGGGCAATCCCCGTCGATAGCAAGCTAAGAGAGGAGTTGACACTACATCTTCCTTCTATAATAACCGAGCTTCAAGAGCTTGTTCATCAGTATGTGCGGTTAGAAGAGGATAATTCCAAAATAAGAGGATAATTCTTTTATTTAGTGTGCCAATTTATCGGATCCTATCTTAAATTAAGCATGAGAACTTTTTTCAATATCCTCCCAAAGAGGAATGCCATGAAGACGATCCTCGTAGTAGGAAGTATTGCATGTACCATAGAATTCGGGGGCATATGACTGAACAATGTGAGTCATATAAGCAGTATCTAAAGAGCCTGGTTGAAAAAGGGTTCTTGCATGAGTTCATTAAGAAAGAGAAGCCTGGAAAAGGTGATGAGTCAGGACAGAAGCAAATTGAAGTCATCCAAACAATCTCGGCATCTTACAAGCATGAAGATGATGAAGCAAGGAGCAACTTCAGGAAGTCCTACCATGAACTTGAAGTAATGAGGGTTCAACAGGCCGAGCAGTGACGACCCCCTTCCCCCATGTGTGCGGTGGATGGGCTAGTCTTTAGGGACAAAGACCTTGCGACAGTCTAGGTTCCTCATAACGACACCTTAGTTCTAGCAATCGAGTTAGAAGGCTTTAAGGTGCGTCGAAGTCTTGTTGATCTAGGAAGTTCGATTGACATCATGTATTATGAAGTCTTCAAACTCCTTGGGAAAAGCAATGAAGATTTGATCCCGGTCAAGATGCAATTGACTGGACTTGGTGGCTATCCAACGTATCCCCTTGGAATGTATAAAACCCAAGTCAGTCTAGCCAAAAAAGTGGTGATCGTTGAGTTCTTGATTGTTTATGTGCCTTCACCCTACAATTTGGTTTTGGGGAGGCCATGGATTCATGGAATTGGGGTAGTACCGTCGACCCTCCATCAAATGTTCCAATTTAGAGATGGAGACGCCATATCCCGAGTTTGGGCTAATCAAATAGATGCTCGTTTATACTCTAAGGGAAATCACCCTAAGTCAGAGTTCATGCGAAAAATTGAAGACGAGTCGAAGATTGAAGATTAGCCGCGAAACCGCAATCGCGGGCCCAAGGGCCGCGACCGCATCACTAGAACTGAGAGCGAAACCCCGAAACTTGGGCAAAACCGCGACCGCGGATTGTCGGAGTGCGACCGTGGTGCCAAGGGACCACGACCGCGGGGTGCCTCGCCGCGATCGCGGTACTGTATTTTAGAGCATGACTTCGCGAGATGTTGATCGTGAGCGCGGTCACCCGTCTTCCCCTGCGCAGGGATCTCGGGATTAGGAGTTTCATGTAAACAGTGTACTCTTTTTCCCATGTAGTTTTGATGAGGCCTTTAGGATTTTTCTTTTTTGCATTCATTTTATTTAGCTTTGTAAGTTCATGACAATCATGTTTACTTATTAATAAAAGTCAGCGTTTTGCATTAGCTTAAGTCTTGCATAAAAAAAATAAAAGCGCAACATTAGTTATTCGCACTAATGAATTTTTCATATGCGTGTATGTGAAAAAGAATTATGATATTCCTTCATAAAATAAAGAGTTTATGAGATTCGCTCATAAAATAAAGAGTTTATGATATTCGCTCATAAAATAAAGAGTTCTTAATATTCGCTCATAAAATAAAAATTTATGATATTTGCTCATAAATATTGAAGCCCATGAAATTCTCTCATGTGTGTACGAATATACGAATATACGAATATAAGAATATACGAAAGCGTTAGGGGACTTGACATCGACCAATCCACTTGGCCTCTTCGATTAGTACACCTCTATACCCTACGTCGCCGAATATGGTAAAACATATAAGGCGATGTAGGTGGGGCATTTGTGTAATAACCCTCTCTTTTAGGAGGAGTATTATTGTAATATTTCATTCCTTTATTTGATTTTAATAAAGGATGAGTTTATTTTCTTAAAAGGATAAGAAAATATAAATAATAACTTATAATGGTTATTAGGTTATTTTAAAAACCTTACCCAAATAGTCTTGATTAAAAGAGGGTGCTATTTTGATGCTACTCTTTTTCATAAAAACAAAGAATAATATTATGATATTATTCTCCTAATGATATACGGGTTAATATAGTTTATTTTGTTCTCTCTTGTATAAGAAGAGCATGAAATAAATATAACTTGTAGCTAAAATAATTCAATAAGTATTTGTAAACAAGTAAAAATTTACTTAATAATATATATAATCCAAATAATAAATTTGGGACGTAAGCTAGGAAAGAATAATCATATTTTAAATAACATTATAGTTAAAGAAAGGGCGGAAAGTGGATGAAATTAGAAACGTTGGGAACTTTTCGTAATTACCCTTAAAGTATGGGTACCCGTGCGTAATTACGGATTTTTACACAACAGATTCGTTTGTTTTGATTCGATCTTGTAAAGGCTGATTCGGACTCGTTTCTGAACCAAATTCAATTCCGAAAGAACCGGCATACTCTCCTAGATGTTACCTACGAAAGCCCTCAACAAACTCGGTATAATTCTCAAAAAATCTTACCCAATTTGACGGTTAAAGATAAGAGGTTACTAAAACGCGTTTTCGGGGTAAAGATATGATTTTATCCGATTTGAAAATCGTTTTGGCCGGGATTTTGGTTGGAAACGAAGATATGAGATCCCCTAGTCCTCCCCTATCAATAGATACGAAGATTCATTACTTTTTCCCATCCAAAAACTCGATCGAAGCTACCCGAACTGCCCAGCGAAAACAAAGCATTGGTTGCTCGGGAACCAATGTTCGCCGCCGTCTTGCTCCACCATCTGACCACCTCCGGTGCCACCATTGCCGACAGAAGAGAGCAGGCGTTCAGGACATTCAACTGTCGCCGCCACCGATCCGTTCCGCCGCCTGAACCACCGTCCCGAGCCGCCCAAAACTGCTGGTCGACCCTTTCTTCTCCCTTGTTTTCAGCTTTTATTTATTTTCTTTATGATTTTGTTTTAATTATTATATGGGATTTAACTTCGATTTTAGTGAAAATAAATTACTCCTAATTAAATTAACTTTAATATGGGTTTTTAATGCATTTTTACAAATTTATAAAAGTTATAAATAGTTTATAATATCAAAGTATGATTTTATAAGTGAATTAGTTTATGTTTATGTAAAGGGTTGGAAATTATGATAAATATAGAAATAATATAATAATTATCTTATAAGTAATAAAAATCAGAATATTGGTCGTTTTTTCATTTATATATTATTTTAATATTTTATAAACAATTAATGAGATGTGTATAATTTATAGAAAATAATTGACAAGACTTATACTATTTGGGTTATATTTTTGTATAAATACATAGTTGTGCTTATGCATATATTATAAGTGTTTATATGAACTAATAGGTTGACATGAGATATATTATGACAACCTAAGATAGCTTACATTAATATTTGGAAGTTGTTAATGTAAAAGATACAAGTTTATATGAATTTATAAACTTAAACAAAACCTTAGGGAGGAAAGATCCAATTTTTATAAAGTAACACAAAATAAATTATAATTCATTTTGTTACTTTTATGATTAATACAGGAAGGAGAACTCGATATTTGGATCTCGGTCTCCTTAAGTCAATTCGTCCTTTCGCCTTCGAATCAAGTCAAGTGGTTGGTTCACTTGCATTTTTGTTTAAGCATGACTTTTCATATCATGTTTAAAATCTTGTTGGGAACACTTGTTTGCTAATAATGAACCTAGGTTTATTTACTGTTATAGAATTAATAACCTTGTTATTACCGTTTAGATATTATTGCTAGGTTGCGCTAGATATTGATTAGGTCTCGTTGATTGTGGCCTTTGTGTGTTTATTGTCTCGATTGAGACTTGTTATGGATTAGCGTAGAACCTAGGGGGGTGAGCCTTAGTTGCTCTGGACTCCTCTCTATAACATTTTCGCATTAGATGGAATTATATCCTAGTGCTTGGTCATGACCCGACCCGCTCTATCGCGTTGAGGGGTGTTGCACTCTAGCTAAGTGCCTTTGAGACTTAAGAACCCACTTTTATCTTTTGGGACATATGAGCCCTGATCTTCGACGAATTCGCAATGTCGAGTAAAAGCCACCAACTTGAATGTATCGTTTTGTAATTAATATAAGATAAGTGCCCAATGCACATAATTAATGAACCAGGGTGGTGACTACAACCTGGAAAACCACTCTTGCTCCCAGTTATGAAAAGTCTTATTTCCAATCTGAATTCGGACAACATGTATTCGGTGAGGTTGGTCGTAGACTCGACTACTCGACGAAGGCTTTTCAAAACTTTCGTGTGTAATAATTAAATGTTCCCAACAAACCTCATACTTCCTTATGGAACCACTGTCTCGTGGTGTCCTGTCTCTTTCTATGCATTCCTTTTTCCATTCCGTGGAAGTGTTTTATTGCTAAATCATTGACCGTGTTTCATGCGGATTTCATTGTTAGTATTTTAATACAACTACAAGAACCACTCACAAAATCCCACTTGCTTAGTCTGTCACAAGACAAACCCGACCGCTTCCTTTCTTTTGCATGGCCGGCTGGTGTCACCCGTCCCTATACGGAACATCAGAGTTCAAAGGACCAGAGTTGAAGGACAAGTGTTGAAGATTTCAAGAGTTACAAGTTGAAGAAGGTTACAAGTTTTTATCTCTACCTAAAATGAGCATTTCTTTAATAGTTTAGTTCCTTGGTCTGTAAGGATCGTTCTATTTTCTCATTTGCTATAGTATACTTCCACATTTATTAAGTTTTGTTCATTAATACAAACAACAGATTACTATCACATTTATAATATATCTTCCTTTCTTATGAATTTTGAATTTTAGTTTTGTTACTGTAAAGCCATGGGTGACTTTAGAGGGTAAATCTGAGTTCACTGGCGTGTAGCATCTCCTAGAAACATTAGGGGTGTTACAATTTGTGAGTGGGTAAAATAAACATAGTTACCATAGTTATTTTTGCTATTAAAAGGTATTTTTTAAAATTATTACGCATTTATTATTATTTATTATTATTTTCCATATTATTAAATATATGGTAGTTGTGCAACTTAAAATATGATGGAATTAAACTTGGAGAAGGGGGAAATATTCCTAACTTGGGCTCTAAGTAATCTGATTAGCCCTAGGAGATATAGAAAGTCGACCCCTGGTCTCCTTCTTCCATTATAAATACACGCCCTAAGCGTGTAGGGAGAGCCACATGTGCATATCAGCATATTTTGAAAACTTGAACAGGCTAATACTCGCTTAGCTCGATTGTTCAGGGATTCGTCGTTCTCTCTTAGTACCTCGACGCTCGAAACGACAGATCGCTCTTTTGACTTAGGCATCGAAAGTGGATTAGGGGGTCCCCGCCCCCTGTGTCCATTGTTTTGCAGGTTTTAGGTCAAAAGATTGGGTGTGGAGCGGAAGAGGGAGGAGTTCATAATTAGTGCACTGAAGGCGGAATTTTTGTGCACTAACATCAAGCATGAGCAAACACAAGAGAGGAGACTTCCTTATATAGAGGAGCTTCTAGAAAATCCTAAGAAGGCGTGGGGAAAACTAGGGTTGCGCATGCAAGCGGCCCAACGTTAAGCTCAACCCAATAAATGGCATACTAAACATAACAACACCATATTTAGCAAATTTTAAAAAAGAAAAAGTACTAATAAAGGCAATAAAAGATAGAGGTCACGGTGGCCACGAGTGTCGCAACAAGGCCGTGACCAGTGTTGGCGCGACGCGACAAGAGCGTCAACGCGCCAACGCGTGCAAGGGGTGTCGTAGCACGCGGAGAGCAGCGCGACACGACCAAAGGCGCGGTGCAAGAACCTCATGGCGTGACGTCGGGGTGGCCCGACGCGGACATGGCATGGGCATCCGCGGTGAGGTCGACGACGCAGAAGGGTGACGGTGGTGCGGTGCCGATGGCACATAGGCACGCGACGGCTGGCTAGGCCGTGGGCGCGCCGTGGGTGACGAGTGTGCTCGCGAAGATGGACGCCGTGGAACGAGTTATGGCATGGGTCCTGGCTCAAGTGATGGGTTCGTCGGAGCGCATGGACATGGACTCCTCCTTCTGGCTAGTCGTCAAGGTCGGAGTCACATCATTCACCCTCCTCTTGCTTGGGAAGTTTTCTTTGATTTTGATTTCGCTCTTTGGTTGCGTATTAATATTTTCAATACCTCCCGACATGGTGATGGGCCGACTTAGCCTGATTTGTTCTCGGTTGGGGTATGGTGGATTTGGAAAAGGCGCAATTCGTTTGTTTTTAATCTGGAGGAAATTTAGGGTGATCGTGGTACTTTCCTAATTAATTACTTAACAAGTTACAAAGAGGCGATGTTGCTTTCCAATGTCAACCGTGTGCTGCCCAATAAGGAGGTGAGATACATTCAATGGGAGAGGTCTCAGACTGGATGGGTTCAAGTCAACACGTATGGTTCGATTTCAAATGAAGGCTTGGCAGCAGCTGGTGTGTTATTTGAGATGAGGATGGCCAATGGCAGGTGGGTTTTGTCCATAATATTGGTATTTGTATGGTGCCTATGACATAATAATTGGGTGTACTGTAGTGTTTGAGTCTTGCCTAGGGCAAGGGCTACAAGAGGGTTTCCTTAGAAATTGATTCACAACTTGATGTTCTACTTCTCTTGGGAGACGTGTGGGTTGTAGTCATCCACTCGCTAGTCTGATACAGAGGTGTCAAGACTTCCTTAGTAGAGACTAGAGTATCCAATTTTGACATATTTATAGATAAGCTAATTGTGTAGCAGACATTTAGCTTCTTTTATTTTATCGTTTACTTTAGGGTATTACTTAGTGTAAGGGTCCGTACCTTGTACGGGTTTTATTAAATATAAATAATTAAATAAATAGTTAAATAGAAAACACATCCAAAATCAACTAATTGCAAATTTACAATGGTGGTGGGAAGAAAATAAAATAAATATTTTAGAATTTGTATGATAGTATAAAAAATATCCTAATGATCCTCCTATCTATCATATCCAAAAATAAAAGATAATGGGTTCTATCCTATATATTTTAAAAACATGGATAAGAATTTATCATATCCAAAAATAAAAAGATAATTTTTTAAAATTAATGGTTATTTTGCCAAATATTAGTTTAAAAAAAAGGATGATGTGGTCCAATCTAAAAGCAACACGTGTCTTTTAATAATTTTTTAACCTCCGCTTTAGGTTATAGTTATGATGTATTGTCTGACCCTCCCGAGGGTGTGAACTCTTTATTATTGATGTAAGGGTCGGGTTATCCCCGTTAAATAACTACTTAAACTATTTTTATAATTAATAAAACTCTCCTAAAAAAAACGAAGAATAGTGCCCCTCCTTCAACCCAAAAAAAAAATAGTTTGGCTCTTAATAAATGAGTAAATCTCAACGAATCTATCTATAGTATTAGGCTGTTCATTATTAATATTTATGAGGATAGGTGAAGATCGCCTAACATATCTATAGTCCACTGTTGGTGAATGGTGAAGATCGCTAACATATGTAATAGAGAGCTGTATTACTTAATTACTTATTATTGTACCAAAAAAACTGTATTACTTATTACAAGTGGCCAGCTTACTATGTAAGGTTGCTTTCGTATTGAACAAATTAGGCAGTTAGCACTTAGCATGCACTAAACAGTAAATTTATTTGTTTGGATGATCGATTTACATGTGGCACAGCCTTTTTTTTTTTTTACGAGGAATCAATTTTAGGTGGTAAACCATGAGCATGTGGTCTAGCAGAAAACCACCACGAATCACGTAAACCGGCTTACACCGACCGACTCGACCTACTAACAAAAAATTAATAAAACTTGATTTTTCATTCAAGTAAAGAGACGAAAGTATAGATCAAACTTAAAACCTCTCAGCATTTCCGTATTTTTTACCGGGCCAAGCCCATTTTATAGACCCTTATTTTTCCATCTCTCCCCGCTTCTCTTTCTCGTATTTACAATTTACTTTTTTTCTGGTGAAGATTTACAATTTATAATTAACTGCCATTCAATCTTTTTCCAGCTCACGACAAAATTTTCACCCTTAAAATGGCAACAAGATTAGAATTGCTATAGAACGATACAGACTCAATTATCAATTCTAGAGAATAAGATTTGAGTAGTAAATATAAGAGAAAGTGCACGTACAGTAGAATAATTTTTTGTTATTCACGTTATAACGACATACTTAACTCCTCGTCTATATTTATACGTCTCACTTGTTATTACAATAAGCAATTAAAAAAAAGGAAAAAAAATTGTATACATACATCAAAACTTAAGATTAATTTATAAAATATTTAAATATTAAATATGGAATTTATAAAATAATATATAAAACAATCTATGTATATATATAAAAGACGCAATGAATAAAGCCACAACATTGCGCCACCTAGGATTTTCCTACGTGTCGTTCTCATGTTAAGCCACCTAGGATTTCGCCACATAGGATTTTTTTATTTTGGAAATTCATATATGTTGATATTATTTAGGATAATATAGAAATAGGATAAATTAATCTAGAAAAGATTCTATCTAAAAAAAAGATGTTATTTATTATATATTAGGAATTAGCATAGATCGAAAAGAATTTTATCTGAAATTAAAATAAATTATAGAACATTAGATATTGTATATTAAGATAGATATATTAATTTAGTTTTTCCAATTAAATTTCTATCTATTTATATGAAAAAATTAAATTCGAATTTTATTTAAAATTAAAAAAAATATTTTATCTTTATTTTTAATCTATTTATGTAAAAGATTTATCTATAAAATTTTTTGATAAAAAATAGAACTTTCAATCTAGATAATTACTTGCCTAATTTGACTTTTGATAAAAAAAATTACGTTATCTTTTCCTTAATTTTCTTTTTGAATTATTTATGTAAATATAAATGATTTTCTTATCATTAGAAAATTCATTCTTTATTTATATTTTTTCATTGTTTCTTATTAAGTATACTTTTAATTTTTATTCAAATTTTTTTAAGGAATTGAATTTGATAAAAAAATTACAAGAATTTATAGTATTTTTTTACCTTTTTTATATTTTTTGTAAAAGATTTTTAAAATTAAATGATTCTAATTCAAATAATTTTTATTTATATTTATCCATAAATAAATTATCATTAAGCCATCAAAGTTATAGTGGGCTCAACTTAATAATTTTGGTCCCGTTTCACATGACATTAATTGTAAAATTTTATTTATTTTTACTAATAAATAAGTTTTTTTATATTAAATTAAAATCATATTCATTAAATAAATTAAGTATTAAATTCATGTAGTCGTGCACGACGGGTATAACTAGTCTACTATCTATAACTATATATTAAAGTTGTTCCTTTTCGAGCCACCAGAACGATTCTGGCCCCACCTCATATTTACAAAATTAATTTTTATTTCTATTAAATTCTTCTATAACTATTTAAATCTATCTTTAACATCAATCAAATATCTATTTAGTAAAACAATATCTTTTGAAAACCTCCTTATACAAATATATAAAATTAAAGATAAGAAATTTAAAATAGTTTAAAATAGATATAAATATCTTTTATCTTTTAACATGATATCTATTCATGAATTTATTTATAGATATATATAAAAAACTCTACATTGTACAAGCAATAAGTTACTTACATTAATTTTTATGTTATATTTTTATTTAAAATTTATAAAATACCGAATCATAGTCGTGCATGGCACGACGAATACAACTAGCTTTGATAATATAAAATCGAACTTCTCAACAATATGATCCTAGAATCCCCCCAATTTATCTCCAAAATTTTCAACTCCCATGTCAACCTATGAATAATTATCACATTATCAAGCCTTTGAAAAAAAAACTCAAAACATTGAGCATCACCTACTTAGTTCATATTATTAAAACATAAAAAAATCATGATATTTAATAAAGACATGACATTTTATTTAATAAATAAAAAATATGACAACTCATTAATTTATTAGTTTCCCTCAAATTAAATTCAGTTTAGTTTTTATAATTTATAACTATATATTAAAGATGTATTTTTTCAAGCCACCAGAACGATTCTGGTCCCACCTCATATTTAAAAAATTAATTTTTATTTCTATTATTATTACTTCTTTCTATTAAATTCTTTTAATTATTTAAATTTATCTCTAACATCTAACAAATATCTATTTAGTATAACAATATCTTTTGAAAGATTCATTATGTAAGTATTTAAAATTAAAGATAAAATATTTTAAATATTTAAAAATAAATATAAATCTTTTAGCATATATTTTTTGATGAATTTATTTATAGATATATAGTGATTTTCTTTTATAAAAAAATTAATGATAAAAATTTATAATTTTTAAAATTAATAAAAATAGATAATAAAATATATAATATATATATTGACTTATTTGATAAACTCTAAATTTACGTAAATGAAAAGTAATAAAATATGAAGAATATAATATTTGATTAAAAAAATTTATACATTCTACGAGTAATAAATTACTTATATTAAAGTTTATATTGTATTTTTTTTATTTATTAATATCCTATTTATAATGTCTATAAAATATCGAATCGTAGTCGTACATGATACGACGGGTAAAACTAGTATATATAAAAGCAATAAGGTTTGGAGCCACCACATTGCGCCACATCAGATTTTGACACGTGTCATCTCCTCATTAATTCATATAAATTATACAAATAAAGGGGTAGTTTTGGAAACAAATCTTATAATATCATCCAATATTTTAGAAAGAATCCAAATTGTAATTTTGGAAGTTTTTAGCATATCTACTATCTTTATTAATTATTTTTTCCACTTCATATTCCACAAGCAAATTTTTTTCACTTAATTAAAATTTATTTTTATTTCTCAAATTTAGATAATATCTTAATTTTTATTAGGAGATAATATCTTAACTAAAAAATTTAAGTAATGGTTGTAATTTTTTCTTTATAAGCCAATAAAATATTTATGCTCAATCTCATCTCTTCCATATTTTCAAAATATATCTTTTTTGCTTTATTTTTTTCATATTTTATCTCCTTCTTTTAAATTAATCCTATTTATCAAATATTATCAAGGAAAATGAATAATGTAGATTATTTTATCTTAATAATCTATTTTTATTCTCAATTTTAAACTTAATAGTCTAGATTTAATTTATTTTATTTGATTTTAAAAAAATAATTTTTATACATATTACGGGAAATAAATTACTTACATTAAATTTTATATTATATTTTTATTTATTAATATCTTTTTATAGTATATCTAAAAAATATCGAGTCATAGTCGTGCAGGGCACGACGGGGACAACTAGTACTTGTAAATTCCACATTAAACCACATCACCCATCATTTTAAACTTTTTAGTAAAAATTAATTTATAAAATATTTAATATTATGAGTAAGATTAAACATAAATAAGAATTATGTACATCAATGAATGATTCCTTACTTTATTCACGTACATAAATATTTATACGCATATTAGGTTATTTAATATATATTGACAAATTTTTACAACCCAATATCTCTACATTAATAATTTGAAGTTTTAGTAATGTATAAAGTGTGAATTTATAAATCTATAAACTTAGATGTTATATTAAATTCAAGACAAAATTTTCCGATTTGTTTCTGGTATTCTATTGAGTCAACACAGGAAGGGCACCCAATCATTGGAGTTCCATGTCGTTTAAGCCAAGTCTTTTGTACGTTCACCTTCATATATTTAAAGTGGTTGATTCACTCTTACATTCGATTAAATTCGGACCTTTTTTTGGTTTAATACATTATTTAGGAACACTTGTGTGCCTATATTAATGAACATAGATTTATTTATGTTATTGTTTAGGGCAGGAAATTCGGACTAACACGTTACCTGCTAAAATGCGGGAATCATAACCAAACAGAATTCACAATGCGTTATGAGTTATAAGTAAGTAGTAAAGCAAAATAAAAGGTAAGTAAATAGGCAGTAAAATAATGATAAGATTTGTTTTGTGATTTGGGATTGTAAATAAATTGACTATGAGCAGAAACGATTGCTTGAGTGAAATAGAGTGTTTAGATCAAATAGAAGTGAACTCTTGCGAATGATTTAAATATCCGTGTTCGTGTGCCCCTGCTATCCTTGCCTTATTCTTATTTATAACTTCCTTCTCTCTTCTGACCGTTGGCTGAAACGCTCGGCAAATTCCGAAGATCTCGCTTCCATCGTTAATGAGGTAACCGTTGAATGGTGATTATGGGGTCCGAGATTTTAGCATCGCCTTGACTATTTCGCTGGCCTCCATTTCTGGTAAACTACTCGGGTCAATGGTTTTGGGCTTGCAACGCCTCTTTTGGGCTGGATTTTAGAGAGGCCCAACAATACCCCTTCAAAAATCCGAGAAAATTCCCTCCACCGCTTTTCTAGGGTTTTTGATTTTGCATTCTCGGAAGTTGTAGCCCAATCAATCGTTATTTATAGCAGCCATGATGATCTTCCAAGACTTCAATTGTGCTTTCCGGTGTCCAGGTACGTCTCCTTCCTCTTCGTCTTTCATCTTCTCCCTTTTCAATTATGGCGACTTCTAGTTCTTCTCCGAAACCCTCTCTTTATTGTCTCGAAACCGCCATTCCTCTTTCCCTAACCTCTTCCAAAATTCTCACCCCTTACCATTGTTAGTTTTAGTTAGTGTTGTTAGTTGAAGGTTAGATTCGGCTCTTGTAGACCCCGAAGGGTAATCAAGACGATTGAGTAGACCCCGAAGGGTAATCTCGTGAGTAGACCCGAAGGTAATCTCGTTGGGTGTAGACCACAAGGGTAATCACCGCCGAATGTTGTTAGTTTATGTTAGCACGATTTAAAACTTTAAAACCACAAACAACATGACTTGATTAGATAAGGCAACGAGTCACGGGATGAGATCCCGCTTTCCTTCAACGTTTATTGCCCCTATTAATATGCCTAGGGTTAAACCACAATAACGTTGCGAGATAAAACGTTGCTATACAATGAACATGTGGCAAGCATGTCTCATCATTGCATATGTACGCACCTCGTTCTTCAATAAGTGTCTTGTGAATGATGTAGAACAATCAAGCACAACTCTCTTGATTTATTAGAACTCACGACCCTTTTCAAGAGAATGAATTCTCGAACCTCTTGAACCTACCTCTCAAATGAGGCGACAAGCCTCTATTTATAGACAAGAGGGGTGGGCGGTTATGGAGAGAGAAAGGTAGTTAATTTGTTGAGAAAATCTAGGAGAAAAAAAAGGAGGAAAAGTAGGGAGTTAGTTATAACCAACTTGGTAACTTCCCTTAACAACTTTTCAAAATTCAAATTCCATCCTTATCCAAAACTCAAGAGGAGGCCCAAAAAGGCCCATGTGCGCGCGCGGCCCAATCCATGGGAAGCTAGCTCCGAGCTAGCTTGTCACGCCCTCACACCCGAGATATGAAACGTGTGTCTCGTCCCTACGAGGCTCGGTGAAGCTTTCGCGAAGCCAAAAGGTCGACGCCCTAGCTCAAAATCAGCTTAAACCAAAAACAGCTCCAATCTTGAGCTAGCTTGAAACCGAGGCTCCAAGCTTTGGTTAGCTCTCAAATTTTGCCACATAGTCCTTGAGCTTCATTTCTCAACCTAGGAATCATCACATTGCAAATTCATTGGACAAATCAAGCCACATTTGCAATTCAACCAAAACAACCCCGTCGGCGCGCCTAGCCTTACCGAGGCTGTCGCGCGCTTGCATCAGCGCAAGGGCGCGCCGGCGCTGGAGCTTCGGCACCATGCGCGCGCACGCTGGAGCGTCTTGGCGTGCCACGCCGACGCCCGGTGTGCGGGGCACTTGAGGTTCTTGCCACGTCCTTGGCCAGCCCTAGGCCGTGAACCTCAACTAGGGTCCATTCGATCAAGGCGCGCCTCTAGCGTCCTTGCATCGATGCCACCATGATTCCTACTTCTCTTACAACCCTTAGAACCACCATTGGGCCGATCACTAGGCCGTGCCTCCCGCACGCCCCAAGCCTATGCGATACCCTTGGTGATTCCCACACTTATCCATTCATGACTCACACCAAACGGATTGATGACTTTCATAAATCACCAACAACCATTGGAGGGATAGTACCTCGGAAGACCCCCACATTTTCGCCTTCTCCGCGGGTTTTCCTCCACATGCGAAAATATTCCTTCCTCCTGGTATCTGTGCGGATTTTTACGCCGACGACTGGGTGTGCTTGTATGAGTACCCTTTTTGTATTGGCCACTGTTTCCCTTTTCCTCATTAGTCATCGATTTCCAGTCAACTCTCAATGTGTCCCCTGGGCAACTACTTCCTCAAGTCTGGAGGCTTTTGCTGAGGACCTATTGTGTTCCTCTCATGGCCTTCCTTTCAAAGCTGCTGACTTTTTCTTGAACTATCGCCTTTCCAAAGGTGGTCCTGGTCGTTTGACCTTGAAAACCTTTACAAACAAATCTGACCTGATCTTCAACATATCGAAGTCTGACCGAGGTTGGGCTGACAAATTCTTCTTTGTAAAGCTTTCTTCCTTGGGAGTTGATACATCTTTTCTAAAAACTCGATGGCATCCAACAAGTAGTGTTTCCCTCTTGTACTCGTTACGCTTTATTCAAATCTGATAATTGGTTGTCTTCTATGCAGAGAGTCTCTCAACCCCCAACCTCACAAGGTGTTATCCCAAGTTATTTCCCATATAGAGGCCCTGTCGCTGGAGGATAGATCTTACTCCAAACTAGTGAAAGCGTGCTTCACAAATCCTGAGGATACCGAGATGTCGAGTAAGTTTCCTTCTCTTACTATACTCCTCGCCTTATCGCCTTTATGTATTAACCCCGCTACTCACATGTTGCCAGGCTCGAGGACTACCAGATCTACTGATGCATTATTGATGTTTGTATTTCTAGTATAGTTTTTAGTAGGTTTTCTTTACTTAATAGGTTTAGTTTTGTTAAGTTTAGGTTTAGTTTTGAGTGTTTTTAGATAGTTTTGCATATTTCTATGAAAAGAGTGGATGCTACGCTATTTTGTGTATTATGTAGGTTTTAGCAACGAAAAGAGCTATATGGAGCTGAATTTGGAGCATTACAGTGAAAGACGGAGGAATACAAGATTGAAGAAGTCAGAGCTCAAGATTACGAGAAGAAATGTGGAAGAAAACAAAGCCCAGGCTCGATAACGAGGCTTTGAGGGCTCGTTAACGAGGCCACGAAGGAGAAGATTTGAAGGATGATTTTTATGATTCACCGATCCTGAGCGGGAATTTATTTCCTTGTCGGTTGAGTATCTTTTTAGAATCTTTTAGGGTTATTAGAATATGTATTTTAGGTCTTATTATCTCCTTAGATTTTGTTTCTATCTTTTAGAGTTTTATTTCTATCTTTTTAGGAAAGTTTATATCTTTTAGCCTTTTTAGTTTTTAGCTTTTTAGTATAAATACCCTTCTATCTAGCATAGAAGAAAAAAAGGAGGGATTTTTTTTGGAAGAGAATTTTGGAGAGCCGAGAGAGAGAGAAGGACGGATCGGAGTAGTGATCGAAGGGGCTCGGTAGATGAAAGTTACCGGCATCGTTAGTCGTGATTTTGATTCGGTATTTCGGTGTTTTCGGTTTCTTCTGAATCTTTGTAAGACGATATTTCTTATTAATTTGAGTACTGTTTTGTTTTCAATGTTTTTTTGATCAAAGTTATTAGTTTCTTAGTCATGATTAGTGAGTAGTCTTCTTTTCTAGGATCGGGTTAAGCCCGACATAGTTGAGCATGTTTGATGAGTAAGATTGTGTGTTGAATGCCTTTTATCTTTTATTGAGATTGTTTGTTGTGCTTATACAGAAACGGAAGTTGAGGTAATTTGAGTTTTTAACTTGATTGAAAGAGAAAGTTAGTAACTTGAAGGTTGATATTGTTTGAATACGAAAGTTTCAGGCTTTAGATCCAAAACAAGCAATTAAGTGAATTAGGATACGAAAGTTGGTTAATTTACTTGATAGTCAACGAAAGTTGATGATTCTATCTGTTTAAAGGCATGATCTTATCTTCTTACGAGTTTATATGCTTGGCTATGTTGTGGTGTCCCTAGTCCTAGATCTTTGTTTTATTTGAATTATTTCTAGTGAATTTTCGTTGCTGAGTTACTTGCCTCGGTACCGAATTTATTTAGGTTGTTATTTGTTCGTTTTTGTGTTCGGTGGTTCGTTAACGACCTTGACAACGTCGTTAACGAGGCTACTTGTGAGTGTTTTTATTTGTTTTTGTTTGCTTTTTAGTAGATTGATAAACGAACAACCTTGCTTCCTGTGAAACGATCCTGGCTTCGCTATACTCAGCGGGGTCTTGACTTATAAATTTATTTGTTGTCAAGAAACCCTCTCAACAAATTGGCGCCGTTGCCGGGGAAGCAACGAGTTTGTTAGTTTATCTTTGGGTTTGGGAATAGCCCGACCCCGTTTTTGTTTTTAATTTTTTTGTTTTCTTTGTCTGTTTTTCTCAGTGTATGCCGATAGGACGACGAAGACTTCAGTTTGATAACACTGGTTATTACTCAGAACCCGAACGTTCCCTGCACCGTCGATCCGAGAAAACAGAGCCATGAACACGGCAGAAGAGATGGCTCAACAGTTGGAGATCCTCCGAACTCAGATGGAGGCACTTAAAGCCGAGAAGGACGGCGCAGACGCCGAAGCTGAGCGTCAACGAGCTGACAAGGCTCGTTTACAAGAAGAGCTTGATGCCTATGCAAGGAATGCCAAACAATACATGCATCCGGAACTGAGGGTGCCAGAATCTCCTATTGTGCTTCCAGCGATAGAGAAACCTTTTGAGATCAAATATCAATTTATATCCTTAATCAAACGGGCTCAGTTTGAAGGGAAACCGGCTGAGTGCCCTATGGAGCATATTAGGAACTTTCTTGATTTATGTGACACCATAGCTGCTAAAGGTGTCTCACTAGAATATGTTCTGTTAAAAGCTTTTAGATGGTCTCTTACTGGAAAGGCCCTGAACTGGTTGGAGAGCCTACCTTCTAAGTCTATCAGAACTTGGAAAGCTTTGTACGATCAATTTCTTACAAAGTTCTTCCCTCCTGCTAAGATGACGGAGTTGAGGAAACGCATCACCTCCTATCACCAGTTTCCTAATGAAACATTCGTTGAAACATGGGAAAGATTCAAGTAGATGCTTAGACATTGCCCTACTCATGGGCAACCTTTATATGTTTTGCACGGAATCGTTTTCCAAGGTATCAACGCAGAGACCAAGAACCGCATCAACACGCATACTGCGTGCGGTTTTATAGAGATGAATCCGACGGCGGCGTGGAAACTGGTTGATAAGCTGGCTAATTACGATGCTATGTACGGAACCCAGCAAGCTCCACAAACTCAAAAGCGTCTCTACATACCTAACCGAGAAGAAGTTGACCCAGATGTTAAAAATCAATTCTTACAAGACGAGGTCAACCGTTTGAAGAAACAGGTAAGTTTTCTGAAATCCTCTCAATCATGTCAAGAATGTGGTTCTTCTGCACATAGTACTTCTTCTTGCACTAACATTGAGCAGGTTAGAGCCGCTAAGACAATAGCCGAGATGAATTATATGAGAGGACCATATAGGAACCAGCCTAATTACCATGACAGGTCGAACAACTATCAATCATGGGGCAATCAAAATACAAGTCAAAACTATGCAGTGCCCCCACCAGATAGACGACCTGCACCATATCGAGCTCCAGGCCATCAGGAGACGCCATCATGGGTTCAGGAAATAAAAGAAAGCATTAACGGAGTGAACAACAAAGTTGATGAAGTTCAAGCCAAACTGAACCGACAAGATAAAAGATGGGGAGAGTTCGATATTTGGAAGAGGAGTGTTGATTCCCAACTAGGGGACCTAGCTGCACGGATTCCAAGACCACAAGGACAACTCCCGGGCCGCCCCGAGGAGAACCCGAGAGGCCAAATAGCAGCGGTACACCTCAGAAGCGGGAAGACCTTACCAGAGAGAGTTCAAGCTGAAGACAAGGAGGAATAAGACGTCACCAAACGGCTCGTTAACGAGCCAGCGAGGGCAAATAACGAGCCCACAAACAAGGATGACGAGGCTCCGAGGATTCCTGACGATCCTACCCTAGGTAAGTTCTCTACACCGAGCCTTCCTCTCAACCTCAGGGTTGCTAACGACCCCACCAGGGTCGGTAACGACCCGCCGAGGACAATAAACGACCCCAGTGTCGATCCGGTACTCTCATCTCTCGAGCCTAACTTGGTTCCGAGAATGGTTAAATCTCTTCCATTTCCAACTAAGAAATTTATGGACTCTACTGAGAGTAAGTTCAAGCGTTTCGTAAAAATTCTTCACGACATTAATATTTCCATCCCATTCGCTGAGGCCCTAAGCGAAATGCTGGCTTACACAAAGTTTTTGAAAGATATTCTTAGCAGGAAAAGATCCATTACAGAGCTACAAGATGAAGTCAGATCGATAGCTCTACCGGAAAAGCTAGGGGATCCAGGAAGATTTGCAATAACGCTCGGCATAGGCAACCACAAGTTCAAGGCTTTATGCGAATTGGGTGCCAGTGCTAGTCTCGTTCCTCTCTCAATCTGGTCTAAAGCCAATATGGGACCACTAGAGCCGGTAGACATGAATCTGTACATGGCAGATGGGTCATGTGTTAAGGCCACATGAGTGGTGGACGACTATCCTATTCAAGTCGGGAAATTCTTTATACCGAACGATTTTATCGTCCTCTATATGCCTGAAGACCCTCATGTCCCTATAATTCTTGGTCGACCATTTTTAGCCACAGCAGGAGCAAGAGTTGATGTGCGGAAAGGACTCCTCACTTTTGATACCGGATAAGAACGGGTGGAGTCGCACAAATCGAGTTGACTCAACTAGAACTCGACACAACCGTCACTACCGAGTCTCATTGGCCAATCACCGAGTCCCACGTGCAAGAGTACAACCAAGGCCCTATTATATGCACTACAGAAAAGTCCAAACCACCTTGGTTTTCGGACTTCATTGACCATCATGTAGGAATATCGGGTGTACTGATAGAAGAAAAGGGTCCAAATTTAGCAACTCAAGCACATAGAGGCTGCAAGGCTAAGTATGGGGTACCTCAAGACCCCAACATGGCTACACATGAACCACCGTGAGCAAGAGAAGCTCGTCGGGCTAACAACGTTAAAAATAGCGCTTACGGGAGGCAACCCGCTTTTAGAATAGATTTAGTTTTTCTTTTTCTTTTTAGATTATTTTTCTTAGCTTTCTTTTGTTATATTTTTAAGTTTTAGTTAGGATAGAAATTAGAATTTTTGAGCTAACAAGATTTCATGAGAAGGGATCAAAAAATCACTCCAAGAGGCTACGGCAGCTCGTTAACGACCCACCCAGGGTCGTTAACGACCCGGTTCGACGACCCGACTCGTCAAAAACGGGGCAGGTAAGTTTTTTTAACCTAATCTATCTTATTACTACCCCAGCCGCCACCCTCTACCTATTCCTACCCCTCCCCTCTCCTATAAAAACCCTTTTACCCCTTCCAAAAATCTACCACCACACTCTCCCAATTCCATACTTCTCAAAAACCCAACCAAAGAGCTCAAAATCCCTCTCCCACCGTTCGGAATCCTTCGCTCCACCGACCGCCGAGAGGCCGTCGTTACCGAAGCCCGAAAACCCGATTTTCTCACCGACGAGATCCTAGCTCGTTAACCTCCTGATTGCGACCTCTTGTTCTTCAATTTCTCGATTCTCCGGTATGATTTCTAAACCCTAACTCGAAATTGCATGATTCATGTTTTTTTTAGGTAGAAATTTCATGTCTTGGATCTTGTTCTTAGAGAGGTCGATTTACATGCTTAGTTTTCGCTCATAAAAAATTCTTTATTGTGCTTAGTTGTTCTTGTTTTAGGAAAGATTATTCATGTTAGATTATCTATTGCAACACTCTAGTTAGAAAAGCATGAATTTTTCTTGTTCTACTCTTAAGTTCAAACTTTGCATGTCAAAGTTTTGGGTAATTCTAGCATGTTCGGGATGGGTAATCGAGCAAGTATGGGGTGCTTATATCCGATCGTGGGAGTGGTGGAGAAATATAGAAGATTGCATGCTTGATTTATACTTTAATTTAAGGTAGATTAAAATCGGAAATTCTATAATTTTGGTCTCGGCGGCTCGTTAACGACCCACCCATGTTCGTTAACGACCCTGCAATGCTTCAAAGATCAATACCGAGTCCAGAATCGTAAACGACCCAATTGGGTAGTTAACGAATAATTCCGAGGTTAATTGAAGACCAAGTATGGGGTCTCTTACCTATCTATTTTTGAGTGGATCTTATCTTGGAAAAGTTGTAACACCCCGTCTTCCGACGAGGCGCTACTAAGGAATAGACCTTACAAGGTACTATTAATTAGGTTGACAACTACACTGTAGGACCTTGCAACGTGGGCACGACGAGAAAAACATAATAAAATATCCAACCTTTTACTTAATAAAACTTAGAAAACATAGTTATGCATGAATTCCCGAAAAAATATAAATATTCCAATACAACACAACGCTTACTAATACTGAACTAATCAAACAATATGATAATAAACGAAACATAGTACTAACTTCATCTTTAGCAAGAATAAAATCAACAACCTAACTATCATAAATGAACTAGTGTAAAACCAATCCCACTATGACACGCGCTCTTTACCGCTCCTGCCCGCCATCTGGCCTCGGTTCCTGCACGGCTCCCTGGTTCATACTTGGAACTGAAAAATATTCCCCGAAGGGTCAGCGTCTAATCTACCAAGCTAGAGAGAATACGGAAATTGTAGAACGCTTTGAAATCATTTCTAGAGTCAGCATACAAATCCGCAATCGCAATCATCACTCTAAAGGCCAATACCTAAATTAGTTATAGTCAGTCACACATAGCCACATACGCATTTACAATCACAATCCCATAACAATGCAATTCCTCCTTTTCCACAATCCGACTTCCCAGGCGCTCATCACCGCGCCGGTGCAGAGGCAGGCCCTCTCACTCCACTTCACAATCTCCCTTCTAACCCCTGGTCAAGCCTCCACTGGAGTACTTGCCAAAAACACACAGATATAAATTTTCATTTTGAAGGGGCACGATTTCCCAGTCACACGGGTCAACATAACCAACTCTTCCTCAACACCAGCTACGATGGGCCGTGTTGGAAACTGTACCAACATAGAGAAAACATTCTTAAAATATCCTTCCGATAAAACACGTTCAAAGCATTTTACACACACAACAATACGAGACGTTCAAAACAGTTTATAAAGGCATTCGGGACTAGTTCCCAAAACCCGCTCTACAATAACGATACACAATCTAACAGGGTAGAGAAGAACCGAGCAAGTCGAAACAACGACTTACCTTGAGTGATGGGTATCTGGCAACTTCGGAAAATTAGGAATACGAACAATTAGGATCTCCTAGACATGATAACAATAAGTTTAGTAAGAAAGAGGGCTCAAAGTGTAAAAGACTACCAAATTATAAACCAAACCCGTAATGCACCGAATGACACTAACTAACTACCCAACTGAACTCGACTAATTAAATAAGATTTAACGTACTCAACCTTTTTACATACCTTGCATACGTATAACTATATGAGTTTCAATTAATAACTAATATTAAATTAACAATTCATTTAACTAATAGTAAATTAAACTCTTACTAACTGAACCACCTTAATACCACGATGCAGGTACTAAAAACAACGACCCTTAATAATACTAATTCGTACACAACACTCCCCTTTTATTTTTATAAGCAAGACCTGACATTCTAAAGAAAAACGTTTGATAAGTGTATCTAGTTTTAATTGAAACCACTAACTATCTAACTTACTAATTAATCCCACCCGAAGTCAAACCTGACATTGAATTCAAATCAGCCCAACCAACTTTCCCTTAACTATACACTAATTAGATCTACTAGATCAATCCCCAAATTGTACCCGTTAATGGAAACTCACTATTACAACTACCCCTATCATTTTTTAGAGTATTTTACAAGAGTCATTAATTAAGATCCCATTAATAAAAACATTAACATTACCTAGTATGTAAACATCTAACAAAACCATGCAATATCCCACTACCCAAAACGTACTACAACAACAACAAACAACGCTTACCACCACCACTCCCTGCACACATAACACCAACTAAACACACATCCTCAATCTCACCATTGTTCGTGAACTTAATTAGCACCTAAGGACTAAACACTCGTATATACCACTATTCTGGTCACCGGTATGTACTACTATTACATTATATTTTATAACCATGCTTTCCTTATTATTATTCTTCAAACAAAAACCTCTCGGAAGATTCCCGAAACCAACCCCCGACAACATCACAACACTTATCTATCGCCGCTGACGAACCGATCATGACCACCTAGGGACGACGGTCAACACCAACATACCGACTCAAGCATAAAGGAAGGGTCTTGAAGCATGGCTTACCGGAAACGTTCTGAATGTGAAAAGCGTTCGGAAACGGTGTCGCCAAGGACTTTGAAGCCTTCCCGGAGAAGACAATATGATGGGTACTGGCGACGAGATAGCGGCTTGATCGGTGATGAAGAAACGTCTCAAGAAACTTACAACCGCGAGAAGAATGAAAGGACAACGGGTTGGACTTCAAGAGGGAGGTCAGCTGGGAGAATCCGTTGTTGTTGTTTTTTTCACGGAAAGAAGGTTCGGTTGTGGAGCCTTAACGAAGTAGGCTTTTCGGAAGGAATTTGAGAGCCGGTGAGTTTTGCCGCTACACAGAAGATGACTTGAGGAAGAAACAACAGGGAAAGGAAGAAAACAATTTGGGCTAGGGTTTGCACATACGGCTTTGAATGGGCTTGAATGAATATATAACATTGGTTGGTTTAAAAGATAAGTTAAAGGATTATATATATATAGGGTAATGGATATATTAATGGCTTAAGATAAAATATTTAAGTTTCATGCGATCTGAAACGTGTAGCATGGTGCTGACTTAAATTGCATATTTATTTGTAATGCGATACATATAAAGCAAGACAAATATTATTATTACTAACAGGTTTATTCAAAAGAATATCATTACTTACTAATGTGAGTGCTTTAATAGCTTTTACAAAAGGCGATCTAATCACCGAATTTTGCTTGAGGGACAAGAAAGTTTAATTTGGACTTAGACTGAAAAGGAAAAACCCGGGTACTACATACTATCCCCCTTAGAAAACGTTTCGTCTTGAAACTTAGGATTGAAAGGAGCTAACATAAAAGTGTAATACTTAAAAAGATTATTAGACTGATCGTGAGGTTCTACAATTATCCCCCTCTAAGAAAACGGTTCGTCCCGAACCTCCATTTTAAACATCTTATTTACTAATGGTATTCTTACTACTCTACGTGAGGTTCTTCGGCTGATGGGGCGGAGTCGCGACGTGTCACCTACCCCCCTATATGCAACATGTCTACCCAGTGAAAACATTTTGAAAACACCGGCCGGTTTTGGTTTTAAGTTGGACCTCGGGTACTCTTTGTTGGTCAGTTCCATGTGCCCTATTGTCAACCTCGCTCAGATACCAATTTATAACACCCCGTTTGCCGACGAGGCGCTACTAGGGAATAGACCTTACAAGGTCCTATTAATTATGTTGACAACTACACTATAGGACCTTTCAACGCGGGCACGACGAGAAAAACATAATAAAATATCCAACCTTTTACTTAATAAAACTTAGAAAACATAGTTATGCATGAATTCCCGAAAAAATATAAATATTCCAATACAACACAATGCTTACTAATACTGAACTAATCAAACAATATGATAATAAACGAAACATAGTACTAACTTCATCTTTAGCAAGAATAAAATCAACAACCTAACTATCATAAATGAACTAGTGTAAAACCAATCCCACTATGACACGCGCTCTTTACCGCTCTGGCCCGCCATCTGGCCTCGGTTCCTGCCCGACTCCCTGGTTCATACTTGGAACTGAAAAATATTCCCCGAAGGGTCAGCGTCTAATCTACCAAGCTAGAGAGAATACGGAAATTGTAGAACGCTTTGAAATCATTTCTAGAGTCAGCATACAAATCCGCAATCGCAATCATAACTCTAAAGGCCAATACCTAAATTAGTTATAGTCAGTCACACATAGCCACATACGCATTTACAATCACAATCCCATAACAATGCAATTCCTCCTTTTCCACAATCTGACTTCCCAGGCGCTCATCACCGCGCTGAGTGCAGAGGCAGGCCCTCTCACTCCACTTCACAATCTCCCTTCTAACCCCTGGTCAACCCTCCACTGGAGCACTTGCCAAAAACACACAAATATAAATTTTCGTTTTGAAGGGGCACGATTTCCCAGTCACACGGGTCAACATAGCCAATTCTTCCTCAACACCAGCTATGATGGGCCGTGTCGGAAACGGTACCAACACAGAGAAAACATTCTAAAAATATCCTTCCGATAAAACACGTTCAAACCATTTTACACACACAACAATACGAGAAGTTCAAAACAGTTTATATAGGCATTCGGGACTAGTTCCCAAAACCCACTCTACAAAAACGTTACGCAATCTAACATGGTAGAGAAGAACCTAGCAAGTCGAAAAATGACTTACCTTGAGTGATGGGTATCTGGCAACTACGAAAAACTAGGAATACGAACAATTAGGATCTCCTAGACATGATAACAATAAGTTTAGTAAGAAAGATGGCTTAAAGTGTAAAAGACTACCAAATTATAAACTAAACCCGTAACTCACCGAATGATACTAACTAACTACCCAGCTGAACTCGACTAATTAAATAAGATTTAACGTACTCAACCTTTTTACATACCTTGCATACGTATAACTATATGAGTTTCAATTAATAACTAATATTAAATTAACAACTCATTTAACTAATAGTAAATTAAACTCTTACTAACTGAACCACCTTAATACCACTATGCATGTACTAAAAACAACGACCCTTAATAATACTAATTCGTACACAACACTCCCCTTTTATTTTTATGAGCAAGAGCTGACATTATAAAGAAAAACGTTTGATAAGTGTATCTAGTTTTAATTGAAACCACTAACTATCTAACTTACTAATTAATCCCACCCGAAGTCAAACCTGACTTTGAATCCAAATCAGCCCAACCAACTTTCCCTTAACTATACACTAATTAAATCTACTAGATCAATCCCCAAATCGTACCCGTTAATGGAAACTGCCTATTACAACTACCCCTATCATTTTTTTAGAGTATTTTACAAGAGTCATTAATTAAGATCCCATTAACAAAAACATTAACATTACCTAGTATGTAAACATCTAACAAAACCATGCAATATCCCACTACCCAAAACGTACTACAGCAACAACAAACAACGCTTACCACCACCACTCCCTGCACACATAACACAACCTAAACACACATCCTCAATCTCACCATTGTTCGTGAACTTAATTAGCACCTAAGGACTAAACACTCGTATCTACCACTATTCTGGTCACCGACATGTACTACTATTACATTATATTTTATAACCATGCTTTCCTTATTATTATTCTTCAAACAAAAACCACTCGGAAGATTCCCGAAACCAACCCCCGACAACATCACAACACTTATCTATCGCCGCTGACGAACCGATCACGACCACCTAGGGACAACGGTCAACAACAACATACCGACTCAAGCATAAAGGAAGGGTCTTGAAGCATGGCTTACCGAAAACGTTCTGAATGTAAAAAGCGTCCGGAAACGGTGTCGCCAAGGACTTTGAAGCCTTCTCAGAGAAGACAATACGATGGGTACTGGCGACGAGATAGCGGCTTGATCGGTGATGAAGAAACGTCTCAAGAAATTGACAACCGCGAGAAGAATGAAAGGACAACGGGTTGGACTTCAAGAGGGAGGTCAGCCGGGAGAATCCGTCGTTTTTTTTTCACGGAAAAAAGGTTCGGTTGTGGAGCCTTAACGAAGGAGGCTTTTCGGAAGGAATTTGAGAGCCGGTGAGTTTGGCCGCAACACAGAAGATGACTTGAGGAAGAAACAACAGGGAAAGGAAGAAAACAATTTGGGCTAGGGTTTGCACATACGAATTTGAATGGGCTTGAATGAATATATAACTTTGGTTGGTTTAAAAGATAAGTTAAAGGATTATATATGTAGGGTAATGGATATATTAATGGCTTAAGATAAAATATTTAAGTTTCATGCGATCTGAAACGTGTAGCATGGTGCCGACTAAAATTGCATATTTATTTGTAATGCGATACATATAAAGCAAGACAAATATTATTATTACTAATAGGTTTATTCAAAAGAATATCATTACTTAATAATGTGAGTGCTTTAATAGCTTTTACAAAAGGCGATCTAATCACCGAATTTTGCTTGAGGGACAAGAAAGTTTAATTTGGACTTAGACTGAAAAGGAAAAACCCGGGTACTACAAAAGTCTTGATTATTTTGTAGGATCCCATGGCAAGTTCAAGCAGACCCGCTACCCGAGCTCAGAAGAAGAGGAGAAACCATAGGTCCCCATCTCCACCTCGTGTGGATGACGTGATTTTGAGCACTCAGGGCCAAGTACGGCGTTACCGTGACTTTCTGGAGAAGGACCACTACACCCGATGGTTCTCAAAGTCCAGTGTTGTCAACACGGGGATCTACACGGACGTCAAGGAGGCCTTTGTTATCCTTGGTGCCGCTCATCTTCTGAAGCAGGAGAATTTACCACACTATCCGACCCTCACATCCGAGTTTTTGGCCACCTTGGAGACTAGCTTCTCGCCAAAAACCTCGGCGGGACGAATCCGGTTTCGGCTCGGTAATGAGAGCCGTGAGTTCACAATGGCGGAGTTCAACGCAATTTTAGAGCTCCCAAACCCGTCTAGAGACTACAGCTTGAAGGACTACAGAGTGACTCGCACTTGGAGCTACATCACCGGGGAGGTTCAATCCTCTACCGCGGCATTATCCGGGGCAAACATCATCAACCCCATCTTCAGGATTATTCTTAGAGTCCTAGCCGCGACGTTTTGGGCGAAGAGAGAGTTGAACAGGCCTACAAGGACGGAAGTTGCTTGTTTCCGCGCCATCCTTTTTGAGGAACCTGGCACCTCAAATTTGGGGTACGAGTGGCTATACTACATCGGAAAATCAACCAAGTCCAAGGAGGTTTGGTGTGGCAACTTGGTTAGCCTCTTGGCTAAAAACCTTGGAGTCGATCTCACCCGCTACACACCGGCTCATGCCCAACTCCTCAACAAGAATTATTGGTATAGCTCCGGTGTCTTCATTCAAGCCGCGGGAGGATTCAAGGTGAAAGTTCAAGATCGCATCGTTACACCAACCCTCGACAAGTTTGAGCTTCTCTACGTACCAAATTGGTACGAGGCGTGGACGGGACATGCTTACCCATTGGAACCTAAGCCGGAGGACGAGCTTTCGCTTAGGCCATTTGAATCCCGGTTTGAGCGATAAGCCATGGATGAAGATGAAGATGAAGATGAAGAAGAGGATACCGAGGTATTAGGCAACGACACTGAAGAGGCCGACACCGAGGGCGGAACTGAGGAGCTAAATTACGAGGAAGAAGACATCGACACAGAAGTCTTTGGGAGCAACATCCTCGTTGACGAGCCACCCAGGCTCGTTAACGACCATTTCCAGCCCCCTCCCAACACTGTTAACGAGGCACCCAACTTCGTTAATGAGGTATCGAAAGCTCCTATCGACCCACCACCAGCTCCTGTCGACCCTCATTCCTATGGACTCATTCCTTACAACCCGGTGATGTATCAAGATCATTTCCAGCCTCACTACCCACCACCTCCTCAGCCCGAGTACACAGGATCGAGTATACCACCACCATGGGCCGAGGATCTTTCTGCACGGATGCAGCATCTTCACCTCCAGCAGGATCACATTCATAGGAGGATGGATAGATGGGAATCTGTCTATTCTGCTCGCATGTCAATGGAGGATCAGAGGCATCGTCAGAGAGAGGCGGATGACGCTGAGCGTTGGAGGACTTTGTACGACTTCATGGGGAACTTTGAGCACTACTTTCCTCCTCAAAACCGTTGATTCAGCCCGAAGATGAAGTTTTTCCTTGTTTCCCACTTTTGAAACTTTGTAAGTTTTTATGTCTTTCTTTTTCTTTTTATTCTTTTGTTGTTTTCTTTTCTATTTCTTTTCCTTCTTCTTATTTTTCTTAAAGTGGGGACACTGTAATTTTAAGTATGGGATGGGAGAAAATAGAAAACTTATGTCCTAGGTGTTTATGTGTTTTATGTAGTCGTTATTTCTTTATGTTGCAAATTGAAAAAAAAAATCGAAAAAAAAAATTGAATTTTTTTGAAAAATCTAAAAAAGAGTTTTAGAATTGATAGATATCCCTTTCTTAAGTTCTATGATAGCAGTCGCTAACTTAATCATATAATTCCTTGCAAGCATGTCTTTAAAAGTATAGCCTGATTCTCGACTTGAAATTATTTGTTTTAGAAGAAGATAGCATTTGATGAAATTGAGCACATATACTTTATAACATAATTGATGCAATCCAACAAAATCTACCTTGTGAGTTATTTTTGGCCTTATAGGGAGAACATTATAAATCCCTCTTCTTTTCTTGTGTGATTTACTCTCTTTATGCATATTATCTCTTGGAATTGTGATGGTTATCTATTTCTTGAGACCCGTATGAGATTGTTAGTTCATTACTTGTGAAAATCATATGATGGAGAACTTATCTTTTTATAAGCCCTATTATTCCCTATCCACCTTTACATGATCCTTCTTTTGATAACCAATTCTAGCCTGAAACCTTTTATTTTTAGCTCCACAAAAGTATACCATAGCCGAGATAAGCTTGACCCTATCCGGGAATTAGGACTTAGATTGGAGAGGTAAGTTTTGTTGTGTGTAAAAAAGAGAGAAGTTGCTTATATTTTGCTTCAATTGAAGGATATTTGGGACGGGTAGATTGGAAGTCTCTTGTTTTTACATGTAATAAGAAAGATCTCTTGATAAGCAAAAGATGCACAAAATAAAGTATTTAATGGAGGTGAGAAAGAAAAGAAAGAATGTACACGGGAGCTCATTAACGACCCTGAAGTGGGTTCATTAACGAGGCAGCGAGGCAGTATATATATAAAAAAAAGAAAGAAGAAGAAGAAGAACGATAATAAAAGGAAGTGAAGAGTTGAAGTGCATTTGTATTTATAGATAATATCAGAGATTCTTTTATTTGTTATGAGACTTTCTAGGATGATGAAGGGTGAGTGAGAATAAGTGCATAATGAGAGTGAGTTTGCTATAATCTTTTATGAGAGTTTTTGATATGTGAGTTTTTAGGAGTCTTTGATTCCCGGATATTATTAGCACCACATGACCAAAAATTTTCCACACCCTATTGTTTTTACGAAGCCCCGTTACAACCCGGCCGAATGGAAGCTTCTATGAAGTTTTTCATTGAGCCTAAGTTCTCTTGATGATTTTTGCTTATTTTGACAAATCTTGGGTGTAGAGTATTGGTGATATAAGTTCCAATTTCTATGAGTTTTTGTATATAAGATGAGTTGAGATATTGAATTTATAAGCCTAAACACTTGAGGGTTGAGAGAAACACAGTATCCCGTGTAAGGTTGGATTGTATTATCTTATGTCTATTTAAGTACATATATGTGTGAGGACGTCAATAATACGTCTTTTGCTATATTTTTTTCTCATGTGTAGATGTTGCTTTTTAGAAGATGGCTATGTCTTGATGAGTATGTTTGTTTTGATTTTGGTTGGTGTCTGTTGATTGCTTGAGGACAAGCAAGTTTAAGTATGGGGTATTTTGATGTTTGCATTTCTACTATAGTTTTTAGTAGGTTTTCTTTACTTAATAGGTTTAGTTTTGTTAAGTTAAGGTTTAGTTTTGAGTGTTTTTAGATAGTTTTGCATATTTCTATGAAAAGAGTGGAAGCTACGCTATTTTGTGTATTATGTAGGTTTTAGCAAGGAAAAGAGCTATATGGAGCTGAATTTGGAGCATTACAGTGAAAGACGGAGGAATACAAAATTGAAGAAGTCAGAGCTCAAGATTACGAGAGGAAGTGTGGAAGAAAACAAAGCCCAGGCTCGTTAACGAGGCTATGAGGGCTCGTTAACGAGGCCACGAAGGAGAAGATTTGAAGGATGATTTTTATGATTCACCGATCCTGAGTGGGAATTTATTTCCGTGTCGGTTGAGTATCTTTTTAGAATCTTTTAGGGTTATTAGAATATGTATTTTAGGTCTTATTATCTCCTTAGATTTTGTTTCTATCTTTTAGAGTTTTATTTCTATCTTTTTAGGAAAGTTTATATCTTTTAGCCTTTTTAGTTTTTAGCTTTTTAGTATAAATACCCTTCTATCTAGCATAGAAGAAAAAAAGGATGGATTTTTTTTGGAAGAGAATTTTGGAGAGCCGAGAGAGAGAAGGACGGATCGGAGTTGTGATCGAAGGGGCTCGGTAGACGAAAGTTACCGGGATCGTTAGTCGTGATTTTGATTCGGTATTTCGGTGTTTTCGGTTTCTTCTGAATCTCTGTAAGACGATATTTCTTATTAATTTGAGTACTGTTTTGTTTTCAATGTTTTCTTTGATCAAAGTTATTAGTTTCTTAGTCATGATTAGTGAGTAGTCGAGTAGTCTTCTTTTCTAGGATCGGGGTTAAGCCCGACATAGTTGAGCATGTTTAATGAGTAAGATTGTGTGTTGAATGCCTTTTATCTTTTATTGAGATTGTTTGTTGTGCTTATACCGAAACGGAAGTTGAGGTAATTTGAGGTTTTAACTTGATTGAAAGAGAAAGTTAGTAACTTGAAAGTTGATATTGTTTGAATACGAAAGTTTCAGGCTTTAGATCCAAAACAAGCAATTAAGTGAATTAGGATACGAAAGTTGGTTAATTTACTTGATAGTCAACGAAAGTTGATGATTCTATCTATTTAAATGCATGATCTTATCTTCTTACCAGTTTATATGCTTGGCTATGTTGTGGTGTCCCTAGTCCTAGATCTTTGTTTTATTTTAATTATTTCTAGTGAATTTTCGTTGCTGAGTTACGTGCCTCGATACCGAATTTATTTAGGTTGTTATTTGTTCATTTTTTGTGTTCGGTGGTTCGTTAACGACCCTGACAACGTCGTTAACGAGGCTACTTGTGAGTGTTTTTATTTGTTTTTGTTTGCTTTTTAGTAGATTGATAAATGAACAACCTTGCTTCCTGTGGAACGATCCTGACTTCACTATACTCAGCGGGGTCTTGACTTATAAATTTATTTGTTGTCAATAAACCCTCTCAACAGTTATCCACCTTGGAAAGGGTTGAGGCCAGGAAGAAAAGGAAAGCAGAGACAACTTCTACCGCAAATACGTCTTTGGTGGTGGCTCTTCCTCCGGAAGCCGCAAGCGACGCTCCCAAGGTTTCTTCGCCAAAGAAAAGAACATCCTCTCGCATGACAGACCTTCCTAGAACCACGGTGTCTCTGGACATGGATGAAGAGAAGTGCCTGAGGTCTTTGATGCCTCTTCAAGTGGATTGCCTCCATGGTTCAAGTCATCGGTCCACTTTGCCTGAATTCTTCGGCGAAATACTGGCGGCTTAGTGACAGGTATTTAATTAACAATCTTTCACATCTTTATTGCAAGACGTCTTGGTTCTTAACATTTTTCCACTTGTTTTTTAGGGTCTTCAACTCGCTCTTTCGACTTTTGACACCTTCAAAGATTACCCCGAGCAATTGGCCCAAAGCAAGATCAGTACGCAGCTCGAAAAGGGCAGGACAATCATCTTGGGGCAGGAGAAGAAGGTTGCGGATCTGCAGGGTGCCCTCAAGAAAGCTATTGGAGAGTCCAAGGAATGGGAGGACAAGTTCAACGCGACATCAAAGAAAGGCTCCGCTCTTGCTCAAGAGATCGAAGACACGGCTGATTACTAGTCGCTTAGAGCCCGCGTCGAGACGATAGAGGAATTCACCGCAAGGAAGCATTCTTCTTGGGACGCCGTGAAGGAAAGGGAACATTTCGAGAACCAGTTTCCTGATGAAGTCAATACGTCCAAGAAGTTTTCCCTCGTTGAAGAGATTTCTCAAGTTGCCAAGGAGGTGGCCCAGGTGGAGATGGATAACCAGAAGCCAGCCGAAGGAATTTCTAAGAAATGATTTCCCCTTGTTTCTCTAAAACATTTCTCTACCCTTAGTGTGTTGGGGTTTTAAACATTTATTTTGCGTGGCCGCTCGTTCTAAGGCCTTTGTGTGGACAATTTCTACCCCTACTAGTTTTCTTAGGGGTTTATGCTAACAATGACGCTTTTGTTATGCTTTTTGGATCTGTTTTTCTTTGTCTTTTTTTGCAGGTAAAACAGGTTTGTTACTGAAGAATGAAGATCAACGTGTTTTGAAAAGTTTGGTTGTAGTTTTTTGATGGACTTCTCGTTGTAATAGCGCTTTTTGTGTAAGATGCTGAGAGAGAGAAAATGATGTACTTGTCAGAATGTAAACATTTGTGATTGACTCGGCTAAAGTCGTTGTTGCCAAGATAAAAAATAAATAACCCTATTCTACTAACTAGTATAGTAAGCAAGCAAGGGGTCGAACCAAAGAGAATCGGGATTCTAAATAATCAGCAGGAAACAAGACAAGGTTTTTTGGAAGTTTAAGCAAACAAACAAATAATATTTGGGATTAAATCAATGGAAGGAAAGCAGAGTTTAATTAACAAACTCCACCTTTTTAATCATTCGATCATCAATTCATCCACTTTTCTATTAATTCCCAAGTTAATTCCAATCCTTATAAAAGATTTCCGCTTGTCCACGGTCCAAGCGAAATTATGATATGAACAAGAACGCTTAATTCAAATCATGCAAAGTACTAAGGATAGAAGGATATTAAATCATGCAATCAAGCTACGAGTCTCATGCATAAAATAACAATCAAATACTCTTTCTCACTTCTAGTCCACGGTCCTAGAAAAGAGTTGTTTCAAGGATAAATAAGAATGCACATACAACAATCAAACCTAATCCAGAATCTCACGAATTACATAAAAAGGCTTCCTTGATCAAACAAACTCCCAGGGAAATTAGTTCTCCAAGATAAAACTAAAAACTAGGTTAAACTGAAAAGTAGTATCTAAATTATGCAACTCTCAAACTGAAAACGAAAATAAGCTTAAATAGTAGAATTAAATCCGAAACCTAAAAGATATAATAATATAAAAAGATAGAATAAACGAAAGGAGTCGGCACTGAAACTCCTCAAACCGCGAGTGCGGAATCAAACCGCGAGCGCGGATTATCTCGATCTCCTCGGCCGCGGATGCTCCTCCAACTACGAGCACGGTTTCCATCCGCGGGCGCGGATCCTGCTTTTGACAACATTCTGGTGTTAACTTCAGAGGTAGTTTTGACCCACTTAGATTTGGAATTTGAACTCGCCATACAAAAATGAATTGTAGCTCTTCGAGTTAGCTTTCCAATGATACCAAATTCAGCTTCATCCAATCACCGTAGCTCCCGAACGATGCATCACAAGAAAGTGGAGTCAAAACAACTCCAAATCAACACTTGTCTTCAAAACTCTTGCAATTCTTCAAATCGTGTCTTCGGTCTTCATATGACAATTATGCTCAAAACTAACCTAAACACACTCAAATCATACCTAAAATACAAGAGTTAACCTATAATAAATAGAGCATATCAAATTCCCCCATACTTAAACCTTGCTCGTCCTCGAGTAAGCTCAAAATAAATCTAACAATAAATCCTATCAAGGTTTACAGCGTAGTACAAGGGAAGGAAAAAATCGCTCACCTCACCAACCCGAACCCAAAATAGAGAAATAATGAGCAAAAGACATGAAAGCTCAAATCACACACCTCACATATACAAGATATAGCACTCAAACTCTAAAAAGTGTAGAGCAACCTAGGATCTACCCAACATCTAAAGTGTAATTCCCAAGCCCCAAAGTAGAATATGAAACCTAACCACTCTGATTTACCACTCATTCTACTTAGGCCCCCTTTCGAGTTTTCACCTAATCACCCTTTTTATTTTTCTTAGGTGTGCTCACAAATACTCACATCTCTCATAAACCTCATATTACCCCAGCCTAATGTTGGTCCGGGCTACCTGCTTATTACCTGAGCCGCCCTTTCGGGTTTTCAACTCATCCCAGGATTTTATATGCCTTTTTTATATTTTTATGGCTTTTTTTTTAACTTTTCTCTATACACAACATGGAACAACAATCCCATAAAAATAACACAAATTACAAAAAAACTGAAAAGCAACTAACTAAGATAAGCGTAGCGAGTACTTCCTCCCCCATACTTAAATCCTTCATTGTCCTCAATGAAGTAAAGGTAAAGGAAGCAAGCATAGAAGAGGAAAATCAGAAGACTCACATACGAAAGAAGAGAGGAATGAACTCCCGGAATTATAAGCACCAACCTCAGGAACAAATGGATCTGTCTGGGAACGAACCGCGAGCGCCATCTTCACAACTCAGCAACTAGATCCACACCATAGGACGTCTCCAATGAGAAATGAACTGGACGCCTCAAAATAATAAAAACTCTGACGACGGTAGCACCCCCATACTTGAACAATTCCAAGGAACTAGACATGTAAAGATATAGAAAAATGGATTGATGGATGAAGGTAGAATATGGAAGAACACTCCCTTTTTCTCTCTCTTTTTTTTGATTTATCTCGGGGGTTTCACCCGAAAACCTTTTATTTCAGGGGTTTCACCTGAAAGCCTTTTATTTCACGGGTTTCATCTGAAAGCCTTTTATTTGTATTTTTTTAATTTTCCGAAAAAACAAAGTTTTAATTCCGCCAAGCCGACCCGCGAGCGAGGAATTGAACCGCGGACGTGGATCATGCCGCGAGCTCCTCCTCGCCTCGGGTCTGCTTCTTTTTGATGGAAAAAAAATTCTACTTGCAAGTTAGCCTGGCAAAACCAAAACGAACTAAAACTAAAACTAAACTAAAAAGACAAAAATTAAAGAAAAGAAAAACTTACCTCGGGTTGCCTCCCGAGCAGCGCCTTTGTTTAACGTCGTTTGCCCGACGTCCTATATGCTCATATTGGATCATCATCTATCTAAAATTGGACCTTTTTGCCTTCATGTGACATTAATAATAGTCCCTTTGAAACATCAATTACGGCAATCGCCGTTTTCATAAATGGACGACCCAACAACAAAACTGGGTCGTATCTCCCCTTACCAATTTCCAAGACATAAAAGTCCGTTGGAAAAATTAAGCCATCCACCTGCACTAAAACATCTTCCACAAATCCTTTCGGATCCATGTTAGAGTGGTCAGCCAGTTCAATAGTAATATTCAAATCCTGTAATGGCCCTAGACCTAACCTCTCATATATGCTTAGTGGCATGACATTAATAGATGCACCTAGATCAAGCATAAAATGCTCAATTTTGGCCTCACCAATTGTAGCGGGAATAGTAAACCTCCCTAGATCTCCATCCTTCTTGGGCAATTGCCTTTGAAGCATGGAAGATACACTTTTAGTATTTTCAACAAGATTAATTTTTGTAACCTTCCCCTTTTCTTTCTGTTTCCTCTTTATAGTACATAATTCTTTTAGAAATTTAGCAAAACAAGGAATACTTTGAATAAGTTTAAGTAAAGGGACATTTACCTCACACTTGGAGAAGGTTTCAAAAATTTCCTTGTCATTGGATGGCCTCCTGGTGTCCTTCAGTGCCTCACGAAATGGTGGAGCGGGCTTTTGAGAAGCCATAGGGGGAAACGAAGGCCTGACGTACTCGTCAGATTCTGTCAGAGGAACGATCCGCGAGCGTGGATTGGGACCCGCAAGCGCGGTTTTGGTCCGCGGGTGCGGATTCTGGCTGAATCTCAGTTTCTGCCTCGATTTCCGTGCCGCGATTGGAACGGTCCTCCGGCAAACTTGGTCGGTCTCCGTTGGCTGGAAAATCAGTATTCAGCTCTTTCCCACTCCTTAATGTCATTGCACTCACATTCTCTCTCGGGTTAATGGTCTGGGATGGCAATTTCTCGGGTTAATTGACTCTCCAGGTTTTTCACTGCAACCTTAGTCTCTTGATTCTCCTTCATTAACTGATTGATAATGGCTGGATTTTCATGGGGAACCTGGGGCCTTGGCATATAATTAGGCCTGGGAACATAGTTGGGCTGACCTCCCTGTGGTGGAAAAGGTTGTTGAGGTTGATGACTCCACCTAAGGTTAGGATGGTTTGCCCGCCCCGGGTTGTAGGTATTTGAAAATGGGTCATTCTAGGGTCTTTGATCATAGTTCCCTATAGCATTCACATCAGCTACTGGCTCTTGCATGATAGGGCATGCATCAGAATGATGGCTAGATTCACCACAGATTCCACAAGCCCTTGTACTTCAAGCTCCATTGCCCACCAACAGTTGCTTCATCATAGCTTTTAACTCCCTTACATCAGCATTCAAGGAATCATTAATAGAATTGACAGACCTACTGTTGGACCTCTTTCTTTGATTTCTGCATTGTTCAGCTAGGATTTCCAACTTCTCAAACGCCTGCCTAGGAGTGAGATTCTCATAAGAACCCCCACAGGAAGCATTCATTAGGCACCTATCAGCATCACAAAGACCTTCAATAATATAACAGATCAGATCTTTATCAGAATAGCCATGGTAGGGACAAGTGGCTATGAGTCTCTTGTAACACTCATAGTACTCATACAAGTTCCCATCATATCCCTGCTCTAGACTACTCAGCTGCTTCTTGATAGACATTTGCTTGGCAGCAGGGAAATATTTCTCCAAAAAAGCACCCTTCATCTGAGCCCAAGTAGTGATCGTCTCAGGTTTTATGTACAAATACCATTCCTTAGCTGCATCAGCCAAGGAAAACTGAAAAGCCCTCAACATAAGCTGATCTTCAGTCACATCAGCAAGCTTCATTCCCAAGCAGGCATAATGGAACTCTGCAAGGTGTTTATTCGGATCCTCTCCACTCAGTCCATGGAACTTAGGCAAATAATGGAGAAGACCAGATTTAAGCTCAAACTTCACTCCTTCTCCTAGGGCGGGAAATTGAAGACCAAGTTATTGCTGCTCTAAATTAGGCTCAGTCAGTTGCCTAATAGTGTGATTTGCCATGGTTACTAGCTGCTCTTCAACCTTTGAATCAAATGAAGAAGAAGAAGATGAAACTGGATCAAACAGTATGCCTAGCACTTGAGCCTGAACTTGACGTCTCAACCGTCTCACAGTCCTGTTAATTTCTGGATCAAACGGAACAACAGGAGAATTATCAGTAGAACGAGTAAGAACCATAAGATAGGTTCTTACCAATTCGGGGATTCTGGAGGAACGAACCGTGGGCGCGGAAAAAATCCGAGAGCGTGGTTTTGCCGCGGGCGCGGAAATAATCCGAGAGCGCAGTTTCGTCTGAAATGCCGATTAAACAGAAAATTAAAAACCGATTTCCGGCAACGGCGCCAAAATTTGACTCGGCTAAAGTCGTTGTTGCCAAGATCAAAAATAAATAACCCTATTCTACTAACTAGTATAGTAAGCAAGCAAGGGGTCGAACCCACGAGAATCGGGATTCTGAATAATCAACAGGAAACAAGACAGGGGTATTTTGAAGTTTAAGCAAACAAACAAACAAGCAAATAATATTTGGGATTAAATCAATGGAAGGAAAGCAGAGTTTATTCAACCAATTCCACCTTTGTAATCATTCGATCATCAATTCATCCACTTTTCTATTAATTCCCAGGTTAGTTCCAATCCTTGTAAAAGATTTCTGCTTGTCTACGGTCCAAGCGAAATTATGATATGAACAAGAACGCTTAATTCAAATCATGCAAAGTACTAAGGATAGAAGGATATTAAATCATGCAATCAAGCTACGAGTCTCATGCATAAAATAACAATCATATACTCATTCTCAATTCTAGTCCACGGTCCTAGAAAAGAGTTGTTTCAAGGATAAATAAAATTGCACAGACAACAATCAAACCTAATCCAAACAGTAGATCTAAGTCAATCAAACAAGTTCATCAGGCTTATCAAATCAAACATAGATCATATAAATAAAAACAAGAGTTTTGATATTAACCAAGGGATAGAAAAGTTACCAGAATCTCACGAAATACATAAAAAGGCTTCCTTGATCAAACAAACTCCAAGGGAAATTAGTTCTCCATAATAAAACTAAAAACTAGGTTAAACTGAAAAGTAGTCTCTAAATTATGCAACTCTCAAACTGAAAACGAAACTTAGCTTAAATAGTAGAATTAAATCTGAAACCTAAAAGATATAATAATATAAAAAGATAGAATAAACGAAAGGAGTCGGCACTGAAACGCCTCGAACAGCGAGCGCGGATTATCTCGATCTCCTCGGCCGCGGATGCTCATCCAACTACGAGCGCGGTTTCCATCCGCGGGCGCTGATCCTGCTTTTGACAGCATTCTGGTGTCAACTTCGGAGGTGTTTTGACCCACATATAGTTGGAATTTGAACTCGCCATAAAAACATGAATTGTATCTCTTCGAGTTAGCTTTCCAATGATACTAAAATCTGCTTCATCCAATCACCGTAGCTCCCGAACGATGCATCACAAGAAAGTGGCGTCAAAACAACTCCAAATCAACACTTGTCTTCAAAACTCTTGCAATTCTTCAAATCGTGTCTTCGGTCTTCATATGACAATTATGCTCAAAACTAACCTAAACACACTCAAATCATACCTAAAATACAAGAGTTAACCTATACTAAATAGAGCATATAAAATTCCCCCATACTTAAACCTTGCTCGTCCTCGAGTAAGCTCAAAATAAATCTAACAATAAATCCTATCAAGGTGTACATCGTAGTACAAGGGAAGACAAAAATCACTCACCTCACCAACCCGAACCCAAAATAGAGAAATAATGAGCAAAAGACATGAAAGCTCAAATCACACACCTGACATATACAAGATATAGCACTCAAGCTCTAAAAAGGGAAGAGCAACCTAAGATCTACCCAACATCTAAAAGTGTAATCCCAAGCCCCAAAGTAGAATATGAATCCTAACCACTCTGATTTACCACTCATTCTACTTAGGCGCCCTTTCGGGTTTTCACCTAATCACCCTTTTTATTTTTCATAGGTGTGCTCACAAATACTCACATCTCTCATAAACCTCATATTATCCCAGCCTAATGCTGGTCTGGGTTACCTGCTTATTACCTGAGCCTCCCTTTCGGGTTTTCAACTCATCCCAGTATTTTAAATGCCTTTTTTATATTTTTATGCCTTTTTTTTAAATTTTTTTTAAATTTTTTTTTAAATTTTCTCTATACACAACATGGAACAACAATCCCATAAAAATAACACAAATTACAAAAAAACTGAAAAGCAACTAACTAAGATAAGCGTAGCGAGTACTTCCTCCCCCATACTTAAATCCTTCATTGTCCTCAATGAAGTAAAGATAAAGGAAGTAAGCATAGATGAGGAAAATCAGAAGACTCACATACGAAAGAAGAGAGGAATGAACTCCCGGAATTATAAGCACCAACCTCAAGAACAAATGGATCTGTCTGGGAACGAACCGCGAGCGCCATCTTCACAACTCAGCAACAAGATCCACACCATAGGACGTCTCCAATGAGAATGAACTGGACTCCTCAAAATAATAAAAACTCTAACGAAGGTAGCACCCCTATACTTGAACAATTCCAAGGAACTAGACATGGAAAGATATAGAAAAATGGATTGATGGGTGAAGGTAGAATATGGAAGAACACTCCCTTTTTTCTCTCTTTTTTTTTTTTGATTTATCTCGGGGGTTTCACTCCAAAAACCTTTTATTTCAAGGGTTTCACCTGAAAGCCTTTTATTTTAGGGGTTTTACCTGAAAGATTTTTTTTTTTATTTTTTTTTTTTTAAATTTTCTGAAAAAACAAAGTTTTAATTCCGCCAGGCCGACCCGCGAGTGCGGAATCGAACCGCGGGCGCGGATTGTGCCGCGAGCTCCTTTTCGCCTCAAGTCTGCTTCTTTTTTATGGAAAAAAAATCTACTTGCAAGTTAGCCCGACAAAACCAAAACGAACTAAAACTAAAACTAAACTAAAAAGACAAAAATAAAAGAAAAGAAGAACCTACCTCGGGTTGCCTCCCGAGCAGCGCCTTTGTTTAACTTCGTTTGTCCCGACGTCCTTTATGCTCAGAATGGATCATCATCTATCTAAAACTGGACCTTTTTCCCTTCATGTGCTATGGATAATAGGCCCTTTGAAACATTAATTACGGTGCTCGCCGTTTTCATAAATGGACGACCCAACAGCAATACTAGGTCGTATCTCCCCTTACCAATTTCCAAGACATAAAAGTCCGTTGGAAAAATTAAGCCATCCACCTGCACTAAAACATCTTCCACAAATCCTTTCGGATGCACGTTAGAGTGGTCAACCAGTTCAATAGCAATATTCGAATCTTGTAATGGCCCTAGACCTAACCTTTCATATATGCTCAGTGGCATGAGATTAATAGATGCACCTAGATCAAGCATAGAATGCTCAATTTTGGCCTCACCAATTGTAACGGGAACAGTAAACCTCCCTAGATCTCCATACTTCTTAGGCAATTGCCTTTGAAGCATGAAAGATACATTTTCAGTATTTTCAACAAGATTAACTTTTGTAACCTTCCCCTTTTCTTTCTGTTTCCTCTTTATAGTACATAATTCTTTCAGAAATTTAGCAAACCCCATTACAACCCGGCCGAATGGAAACTTCTATGAAGTTTTTCATTGAGCCCCCTAAGTTCTCTTGATGATTTTTGTTTGTTTTGACAAATCTTAGGTGGAGAGTTTGGTGATATAAGTTCCAATTTATATGAGTTTTTGTATATAAGATGAGTCGAGAGATATATTTATAAGCTTAAACACTTGAGAGTTGAGAGAAACACATTACCCTTGTGAGGTTGGATTGTATTTTCTTATGTCTATTTTTGGTGCACGTATGTGTGATGACGTTAATAGCCGTTTGCTATTTTTCTTCTATATGTTTTGAAGTTGCTTTTTAGATGATGGCTATAGTTTGATGAGTATGTTGTTTGGTTTTGATTATTGTTGAGTGACTAATTGAGGACAAGCAAGTCTAAGTTTGGGGTGTTTTGATGTTCGTATTTAGTATAGTTTTTGATAGGTTTTCTTAGTTTGTTAGGTTTAGTTTTGATAAGTTTAGGGTTAGTTTTGTGTATTTTTGGATAGTTTTGCATATTTTGTGAAAAGTATAGAAGCTACTCCGTTTTGTGTCTTTTTGTAGGTTTTAGCAAGGAAAAGGTGCTATTTGGAGCTGAATTTGGAAGAGCTATGATAAAGGACGGAGGAATACGAGGTGAAGAAGTTCAAGTTCAAGTTTTTGGAGAAGAAGTGTTGAAGAAACCAAATCCAGGCTCGTTAACGAGGCTGTGAGGGCTCGTTAACGAGGCTGTGAGGGCTCGTTAACGAGGCTGTGAGGGCTCGTTAACGAGGCCACGAGATAGAATATTCGAGAGATTGATTCTGTGACTTACCGATCCTGTGCGGGGATTTATTTCCGTGTCAGTAGAGTCTTTTTAATGATTTTTAGGGTTATTATATTATGTATTTTAGGTCTTGTTATCTTTCTAGATCTTATTTTTATCTTTTAGAATAGATTCTATCTTTTTAGGAAAGTTTTTATCTTTTAGCCTTTTTTAGTTTCTAGCCTTTTTAGTATAAATAGCCTTCTATCTAGCTTAGAGAGAAGAGGGGGGATCGATCATAGATAGAGTAGAGAGAGGAAGAAGAGCCGAGAGAGAGAGAGACGGATCGGAGTCGAGATGGAGAGCTAGGTGGACAAGAGTTACCGAGGTCTTTAGTCGAGGTTTTGTTCTAATGTTTTGGTATTTTCGGTTTCTTCTGAATCTCTGTAAGACGATATTTATTAATTTGAGTAGTGTTTTGTTTTCAATGTTTTCTTTGATTGAAGTTATTTGTTTCTTAGTTATGATTAGTGAGTAGTCTTTTTATCTAGGGTCGGGGTTGAAATCCGGCATAGTTAAAGAGAAAGTTATAAACTTGAAGGTTGATATTGTTTGAATACGAAAGTTTCAAGCTTTAGATCCAAAACAACCAATTGAGTGAGTTAGTTTATGAAATTAGATTAATTTACTTGCTAAGTCAATGAAAGTTGACGCATCTATCTATTTAAAGGCATGATATTTATCTTCTTACAAGCTTGTGTGCATGACTATGTTGCGGTAACCCTTGTCCTAGTTCTTTGTTTTTATTTGATTTTTCTTAAGATCATATTCGTTACTAAGTTCGTTGGCTCGGTACCGAACCTGTCTAGGTCGTTTGTTTTGGAAATTTTTTTACGGTGGTTCGTTAACGAGGCTGACAACGTCGTTAACGAGGTTGCTTGTGTGTGTTTTGCTTGCTTTTGTTTGATTTTTAGTAGTCGATAGATAAACAACCTTGCTTCCCGTGGAACGATCCTGATTCCCCTATACTCAGCGGGGTCTTGATTATAAATTTATTTGTTTTCAAGAAACCCTCCTTCAACAAATTGGCGTTGTTGCCGGGGAAGCAACGTGTTTGTTTGTTTATCTGTGGGTCTGGGAGTAGCTCGACCCCGTTTTTATTTTTAATTTTTGTTTTCTTTGTCTGTTTTCTCAGCGTATGCCGGTAGGACGTCGGAGGATTGAATTTGACAATGTTGGTTATTATTCAGAACCTGGATGCTCCCTGCACCGTAGACACCGAGAGAACCGAGCCATAGCCACACCTGAAGAGATGGCTCGTCAATTGGAAGTCCTCCGGACTCAGATGGAGGCGTTGAAAATCGAGAATGACAACGCTGCTGCCGAAGCTGATCGGCAACGAACTAACAATGCTCGTCTACAGGAAGAGCTGAATGCCTATCCGAGGAATGCCAAACAATATATGCATCTAGAACTGAGGGTGCCAGAGTCTCCAATTGTGCTTCCGGAGATAGAGAAAACTTTTGAGATTAAATCTCAATTCATATCCTTGATCAAACAGGATCAGTTTGAAGGGAAACCTTCTGAGTGCCCTATGGAACATATTAGAAATTTTCTTGATTTGTGTGACACCATAGCTGCTGAAGGTGTCTAACTTGAATATGTGTAGTTAAAAGCTTTCAGGTGGTCTCTTGTTGGAAAGGCCCTGAGCTGGTTGGAGAGCTTACCTCCCAAGTCTATCAGGATTTGGAAGAACTTGTATGATCAATTTCTTACAAAATTCTTCCCGCATGCCTAGACAAGGGAGTTGAGAAAAATCATCACCTCCTATCACCAACTGCCTAATGAGACTTTTGTTGAAACATGGAAAAGATTTAAAGAGATGCTTAGACAGTGCCCCACTCATGGGCAACCTTTATATGTTCTGCAAGAAATCTTTTTCCAGTGTATCAACGCAGAGACCAAGAACCACATCAACACGCATACTGTGTGCGGTTTTATAGAGATGGACCCTACGGCTGCATGGGAATTGCTGGATAAGTTGTCCAATTATGATGCCATGTATGGAACCCAGCAAACTCCACAGCCCCATAAACGTCTCTACATGCCTAACCGAGAAGAAGTTGACCCGGATGTTAAAACTCAATTTCTACAAGATGAGGTCAACCGTTTGAAGAAGCAGGTAAGTTTTCTGAAATCCTCTCAATCCTGTCAAGAGTGTGGTTCTTCTGCCCATAGTACTTCTTCTTGCACTAACATAGAGCAGGTTAGAGCCGCTGAGACAATTACTGAGATGAATTATATGAGAGGCCCATACAGGAATCAGCCCAGCTATTTTGACAGGTCAAACAATTATCAGGCGTGGGACAATCAAAATCCAAATCCAAATTATGCAGCGCCTCCGCCGGATAGACGACCTGCGCCTTATCGACCTCCAGGCCATTAGGAGCCACCATCATGGGTTCAAGGGTTACAGGAAGGCCTTAACGGAGTGACTAACAAGGTTAACGAAGTTCAAGCCAACCTGAACCAACAAAATAAAAGATGGGGAGAGTTTGATATATGGAAGAAGAATGTTGATTCCCAACTAGGGAACCTCGCTGCACAGATTCCGAGACCACAAGGGCAACTCCCGGGCCGCCCCGAGGAGAACCCTAGGGGACAAATAGCAGCGGTGCACCTTAGGAGCGGAAAGACATTACTGGAACGTGTCCAAGCTAAGGACAATGCTGAAGAGGACGTCACGGTTCAGCTCGGTAACGAGCCAGTGAGGGCGATTACCAAACTGGGACAACATGGTGACGAGGCTCCGAGGGTATTTAACAACCCTAATTCTGGTAAGTCTTCTAATTCGAGCCTTCCTCCCCATTCCAGGAGAGTTAACGACCCCATCAGGGTCGATAACGACCCGCCGAGCGTATTTGACGACCCTAGTGTCTATCTGGTAGCATCACCTCTCGAGCCTAATTTGGTTCCGAGAATGGTGAAATCTCTTCCATTTCCCACTAAGAAATCTATGGACTCTACTGAGAGTATGTTCAAGCGTTTCATGAAGATCCTTCTGGGCATTAGTATTTCCATCCCATTCGCTGAGGCCCTAAGCGAAATGTCGGCTTACACAAAATTTTTGAAAGATATTCTTAGTAGAAATAGATCCATCACTGAGCTGCAGGATGAAGTCCGATCTATCGCTTTACTAGAAAAGCTTGGAGATCCAAGGAGATTTGCCATCACGATTGGCATAGGCGACCACAAGTTCAAAGCTTTATGTGATTTGGGAGCCAGTGCTAGTTTACTCCCTCTCTCAATATGGTCTAAAGCCAATATGGGACCATTAGAGCCGGTAGATATGAACCTCTACATGGCAGATGGATCATGTGTCAAAGCGACAGGAGTCGTGGACGACTATCCTATTCAAGTAGGGAAATTCTTCATACCAAATGATTTCGTCGTCCTCGACATGCCTGAGGATCCTCATGTCCCCGTTATCCTAGGCAGACCATTCCTAGCTACAGCAAGTGCCAAGGTCGATGTGCGAAAAGGACTTCTTACTTTTAAGATTGGAGAAGAACGTGTGGAATTCAGCTTGGACCAAAACGTAAATGACCCAACCGCGGTCGTACAAATTGAGTTGACCCAACCAGAACTCAACATAGCTGATACTACCGAACTTCCACCAACTTCGAAAGAGGACGAGACTCTCACACAGGACCCTGTCGAGCTTCCTTGGCCCACTATCAAGTCTCACATACAAGGAAATAATCAAGGTGAGTACTCTTCTTCTTACCTTATTCCTACACCATTCCCCACGACATATGCTATTGAGGAGTCCAAACCGCCTTGGTTTTCGGATTTCACTAACCCATATGTAGGAATATCGGGCATACTCAGAGAAGACAAGGGACCTAGCTTAATGACTCGAGCAAACAACGCCTGTAAAGCTAAGTATGGGGTACCTCGAGACCCTGACATAGCTACAAAAGAGCCACCTTGAGCAAGAAAAGTACGTCGGGCTAACGACGTTAAACATAGCGCTTACGAGAGGCAACCCGCTCTTAGTATAGGCTAGATTTTCTTCTTTTTTAGATTCTTTTTCTCAGCTTTCTTTTGAGTTCTTTTTAGTAGTTTTAGGATAGAAATTAGGATAAGTTTTGAGCTAACAAGATGCAGGAGAAGGGTTCGAAAAATCGCTCAAAGAGGCTACGGTGGCTCGTTTACGACCCACCCAGGGTCGTTAACAACCCGGTTTGACGACCTGATTCGGCAAAACGGGCAGGTAAGTTTTTTTTACCCTAATCTATCTCTTACCTATCCCCAAGCCGCTGCCCCCTCTATCTTTTCCTATCCCTACCCTCTCCTATATAACCCATTTTACCCTCCTAAAAATTTTCACTCTCAAATCATCAATCCTAAAACTCCAAACCCCTCAAAAAATCCTACCAAAAATCTCGGAAATTCCCCCCATCGATCGGAATCTCCCACTCCATCGACCGTTGGAGACACCATCATTACCGAAGCTCGGAACCCCGGATTCCCACCGACGAGATCCACGCTCGTTAACCATCCCAATCTGATCCTTTGTTCTTTAATTTCTCGACTTTCCGATCTCATGGCAAGCTCAAGCAGACCCGCTACCCGAGCCCAGAAGAAGAGGAGGAATCAGAGGTCCCCATCCCCACCTCGCATGGACAATGTGATCTTGAGCACCCAAGACCAAGTGAATCGATACCGTTCCATTCTAGACAAGGACCACAACACTCGGTGGTTCTCTAAGTCAAGTGCCATACACACGAGGATTTACACGGATGTCAAGGAGGCCTTTGTTATTCTCGGTGCGTCTCATTTGCTGAAGAAGGAACATCTAACACACTTTTTGGTCCTCATATCCGAGTTCCTGGCCACTATAGAGACTAGTTTTCCGTCGAAGGCTTCGACGGGACGTATCCGGTTTCGGCTCGGTAATGTGAGCCGTGAGTTCACCATGGCGGAGTTCAATGCCATTCTGGAGCTCCCAAACCCTTCTAGAGAGTACAGTATGAAAGACTACAAGGTGTCACGGACTTGGAGCTACATCACCGGGGAGGTCCAATCCTCCACCGCGGCATTATCCGGGGCAAGCATCATCAACCCCATTTTCAAGATCATTCTCCGAGTCCTAGCCGCTACATTCTGGACGAAGAGAGAGTTGAACAGGCCAACAAGGACAAAAGTTGCTTGTCTCCGCACTATCTTTTTCGAGGAGCCCGACCCTTTGAATTTAGGGTATGAAGGGCTCTATTACATAGAGAAATCAACCAAGTCCAAGGAAGTATGGTGTGGTAACTTGGTTAGTCTTTTGGCTACAAACCTTGGAGTCGACCTCACTCGCTACACGTCGGCTCATGCTCAGTTTCTCAACAAGAACTATTGGTATAGTTCCCGTATTTTCATTCAAGCCGAGGGAGGGTTTAAGACCAAACTTCAAGACCTTATTGTTGTACCAACCCTCGACAAGCTAGAGCTACTTTACGTACCAAATTGGTACGAGGCGTGGACGGGGCATGTGTTTGAGCCAAAATTTATCAAAGGTAAAACTTGACCTAGATCGGGCCTTGATCGAATAAACTGAGAAGAATACGAAAAAAGATGTGTTTTATTGATGTATAAATCACCAGAAGTTCTGTGTATCAATCGTCCTTCGCCCATAAGGATTACATCGATTTATATAGCTCCTTAGGGCATATTCTATCTTAATTAAAGATATGATCTTATCTCTAACTAACAAATCTTTGCTTATTTCTATCTTATAACGGATACAATCTTAAGAGGAATCTATCTTGTAACAACTATATCTGGGATTCACTTTCCTCCAACCGACTTAACCACTCCGAAGATCTTCCTTAGCTTTAGACGCGTTAGAGATTTCCTGACTATGGGATGATACTTCTTTGCCTAAAATCTAGGTCCAACAATACCCCTAAATGCAATTTCAAAATTTAAATTTCGAAAATTGCATTTAAGTTGATAAGACGTTCGGAAATGCCTTGGAAAACGGGATTCGCCTCTGCTGCCTTTTCCTTAATGACCCAAGAGGCATTCTCTCTTTTTCCATTATCTCGCCTTCGCCTCCTTTCTTTTCCAATCTTGCTCTCGGCTTCCTAGGTAACGCTCCTTTCTTCTTCCTCTCTAGCTTTACTCGCCCTTCACTTCTTCTTCAGCCTTGGGTCCCCAAGACCTCCATCGTTGCGAAATGACACCGGAGGAGATCGCTGATTGAATCTCCTTTGGTGGCTTTCCTGAGGAGACCCGCTTCCATGCCCCGACCGTCGAGCTCATCGACTGGGTTCGGCCGGGGTGGATTTTCTTTCTTGATTATCCTTTCACCCTGGGCTTGAAATTTCCCTTCTCTTCGTTTATTCGAGACTTCATCCAAACCCTAAAAGTTTCTCCTTGCCAAATCCTCCCGACCACCTAGCGTACTCTCGCTCGAATTAACGAGCTCGCCGCAGAACGGGGTCTAGAAATGACCATGGGAGAACTCCAATTGGCGTACAAAATCGTTCCTCAAAGGGCAGGCCGAATCACCTTGCATGCTAGCTTCGGCTTGTCTGTTGGCTTGTGGGTACCTGGGAGTTGACATGACTAAGTCAATGTTCCACTCCTTGCAGAAGTCACGCATCTTCTTGCTTATAAATTGTGACCCGTTGTCGCAAGTAATCTCCGCGGGAACCCCAAACCTGCTCAAGATGTTGCGCTTGATGAATGAGATTACTTGTTTGTCTTTGATCTCCCGAAAGGCTTCAGCTTCGATCCACTTAGAGAAGTAGTCTGTCATGGCGAGGAAAAACACCTTTTGCCCCGTGGATGGGGGTAGGTTGCCGACGATGTCCATCCCCCATCGCATAAATGGCCAGGGAGTGATTGACGGGTGGAGAATCTCTGGCGGCTGATGTGGGATTGGTGCGTGCCGTTGGCATGTCTCGCATGACTGAGCATATTTGGTGGCGTCTTGGCGAATGGTGGGCCAATAGCACCCCTGCCTAAGGATCTTGTTGGCAAGGCTTCGACCCCCAGTATGATTACCGCAATCTCCGTTGTGTATCTCGCGCATAATTTTCACAGCCTCTTTCTTTTCTACGCACCGTTGTAGGAAGCCTGATGCGGACTTGTGGAAGAGGATCCCATCTAAGACGGTGAATCGCGTTGCTTTTGACCTTAGGGTTTTGGCTTCGATCTTGTCTTCAGGTACTTCGACGTGTAGGAACCAATCAAGGTATGGCTTGGTCCATTTGCCGCCCGAACTGACCCTTGGATCGGTGGGTGCTTGGAGAATATCCGGGGCGAGTTGTTCTGGTGGTGGTTCAACAGCCTGCGTCGCAGATGTTTCTGTTATAGCCGACTGTAATAAGTAGACTAACGGTATATTATCATACTCCCTGGGTTCTAGGGTTGAGCCCAGACCGGGAAGGGCATCAACCGGAGCGTTTTGGTCCCGAGGAATTTGTTCGAATTGTATTTGTTCAAAATTCCTGGATAGTATTTTAACCACATTGAGGTAGCTAGCCATCCTATCATCTTTGGCGTTGAAAATGCCCAGAATCTGGTTGATGATGAGTAAGGAATCAGCGCGTACCTTGATTTTCTTGATGGACAAGTCTTTAGCCAGCTCCAGCCCAAAGATGAGAGCTTCATACTCCGACTCGTTGTTGGTGACTTCAAAGTTGCATCTGACTGCCTGAGCTATCGTTTCCCCCCTTGCTGACTTTAGCACGACGTCGAGGGACGAGGCCAAGACCTCCTCTTTAGCGCTCTCTTCAAGAGTTGGGGTGAAGTCGGCCAATACTTGTGACTTGATTTCTCTTCGAGGTTCGTATCTGATGTCGTATCAACTTAGGTGGATTGCCCATTTTGCCATTCTTCCTGAGAATTTTGGCTTTTGCATGATATGGTATGTGACTCGAAGTATGGCCGGAGTTTGTTCGAACACATCACGACCGCCAGGACCAGTTTTTCCGTCGGAGAGTAACGTGTCTCGGCGGACGCCATTGTTCTGCTTACGAAGTAAACTGGAACATGTTGGCCGTCTTCCTCCTTGACAAGGACTCCGCTTAAGGTGCGGTCCGATACGGCTAGGTAGAGGTGTAGTACCTCTCTCGGGGTCGGTTTAGCCAGCAGTAGGGGATTGGCGAAGTATCCCTTCAGCTCTTGGAAGGCGGCCTCATATTTTTCCGTACACTTGAATCTCTTGTTCTTCTTTAGTACCTCGTAGAATAGTCGACACTTATCCGAGGATTTGGAGATGAATCGATTAAGTGCAACTATCATGCCAGTTAGCTTTTGCACGTCTTTCACGCTCCGAGGGGACTTCAGGGAAGCAATTGCTCGAACTTGATCCGGACTAGCTTCAATCCCTTGCTTGGTTACCACATGCCCCAAGAAAGTTCCAGATCGTACCCCGAAGATGCACTTTTGGGGATTCAGCTTCATGTTGTATTCTTCAAGGATTCTGAACGCTTCTTCCAGATGCCCCTATGTAGGGAAGCACTTGTGCTTTTTACCACCATATCGTCAATATGCAGCTCCATTGTCTTGCCAATATGGTCACGGAACATCCGATTGACTAACCGTTGGTAAGTGGCCCCGGCGTTTCTCAAGCCGAAGGGCATTACGCGGTAACAATACGTTCCCTGCCCCGTGATGAAGGAGGTCTTCTCTTGATCTTCCGGTTCCATCTGGATCTGGTGGTAACCGTTGAATGCATCCATGAAGGTAAGGAGTTCGTGACCCGCGGTTGCATCCACCATTGCATCGATGTGGGGGACAGGGAAGGAATCCTTAGGGCAAGCTTTATTGAGGTCGGTGAAGTCCACGCAAACCCTCCATTTCCCGTTTTTCTTGGGCACCACGACTACGTTAGCTAGCCAATCGGGGTACTTCACTTCTCTGATCTTCCCGGTATCTAGCAACTTTTTGACCTCTTCGTCGACCGCTTGTATTCGCTCCGGGGCGAACCTTCGTATCTTTTGCTTAACTGGAGGGTGATCAGGATCTACGTTGAGTTTGTGTGTGATGACAGAAGGGTCTATTCCAGTCATGTCTTCGTGGCTCCAAGCGAAACAACTCTTGTGATTTTTCAGGAAAATTAGCAATTCTTATCTGATTGAGGGTTCTAGATTTTCTCCGATCTTGACAATCTTACCTTCCTCTAGGGTCACCTCCTCCGCTTTTTCTCCGTCATCAGTTCGCACCGGCGGAGGGGTGACGTTCTATAATTGCTATGCTTCAGGTCTCAGAGTGGTTGGATTGAGGGTTGCCTTGTAACACTCCGTAGCCAACCTCTGATCCCCTCGAATTTCGTCTATTCCCCATGGTGTTGGAAATTTCACCGTTTAGTGGTAGGTGGAAGCTACGACTTTCATGTCGTGTAACCATGGTCGTCCCAAGATTACGTTGTAGCACGAAGGGCAGTCCATCATAAGGAAATTGACTTGCATATTTACACCTTTGGCGAAGGTTGGGATGGCTATGTCGCCCACGGTGTGCTTGACCTCGCCGCTGAACCCCACTAAAGGCACCGGGTGTTTATGGATGTCACTTTCGGATAAACCCATCTCCTTCAGGGCAGTCAGGGTCATGAGATTCGTGGACCTTCCTGTATCGATCAATACCCTTTTCATCAGCACGTTCCCAATGTGTAGGGATATTACAAGACCGTCGTGGTGCGGCTCGAAGGTGTTCTCTGCATCGGTGTCGTCAAACACGATGGCTTGTCTTGGAGATTCTCTGGTGCGGTGTCTTGATGATTGAGGTCGACTACAATTGCTTTCCTTTGCGTGGCGCTTTTCTGCTGAGTACGATAATCCACAGATACTTGATCCTCCAGATATCACGTTGACTACCCTGTCAGGCGTTAGAGGATTTCACCTCTCTTGGTGCTCGGATTGAGGATTCTCTAGAAAGACTTTGGGTACTCGAGCATCTGGAGCTATGTCTCTTATTCTTCCCTCCGCGACTAGGCGGGCAATTCTTTTCGGAGCATCAGGCAATCCCGAGTCCAATGTCCGTGATACTCGTGGTATGATCTTGTCTCTAACTAACAAATCTTTGCTTATTTCTATCTTATAACGGATACAATCTTAAGAGGAATCTATCTTGTAACAAATATATCTCGGATTCACTTTCCTCCAACCGACTTAACCACTCCGAAGATCTTCCTTAGCTTAGACGCGTTAGAGATTTCCTGACTATGGGCTGATACTTCTTTGCCTAAAATCTGGGTCCAACAGCATGCTTTCCCGTTAGAGCCCAAGCCGGAGGATGAGTTATCGCTTCGGCCGTGTGTGTCCCGGATTGAAAGAAAGGAAGATGAGATGGATGAAGATGAAGATGAAGATGAGGATACCGAGTTAGTTGGAGAAGACATTGAGGAGGCCGACACAGAAGGCGGCACAGAGGAGCTCAACCTTGAGGAAGAAGACCTCGACAAAAAAGTTTTAGGCACCAACGTCCTCGTTGACGAGCCCACCAGGCTCGTTAACGATCATTTCTAGACTTCTACATATGCTTCTAACGAGGTACCCAGGGTCGTTAACGACCCGCCAAGGGCAGCTACCGACCCTCCGCAAGCTCCTACCGACCCCCACTCTTATGGACTCGTGCCATACAACCTGGTGCTTCACCATTATCAGTTTCAGCCTCACTACCCACCACCTCCTTAGCCTGAGTACACTGGATCGAGCATTCCGCCACCATGGGCCAAGGATCTTTCTGCACGGATGCAACAGCTTCACCTCCAGCAGGATCACATTCATAGGAGGATGGATAGATGGGAGACTGTCTATTCAGCTCGGATGACATTTGAGGATGAGAGGCATTCCGCCACCATGGGCCAAGGATCTTTCTGCACGGATCCTTCTTCTTATTTTTCTTATAGTGGGGACACTGTAATTTTAAGTATGGGGTGGGAGAAAGTAGAAACTTGTGTCTTGTGTTTTGCTTTATGTGCTTTGTTTGTTTTGAGTAGTTTTGTTCCATAAAAAAAAATATAAAAAATTGAATTTTTTTCCGAAAAAAGTAGAAAAAAAAGGAGTTTTAGAATTGATAGATATCCCTTTCTTATGCTCTATGATAGTAGTTGCTAGCATGATCATATAAATCCTTGCAATCATGTCTTTGAGAATATAGCCGGATTCTTAATTTGAAGTTGTTTTTAGGAAGGAATAGCAATTGATTAAATTGAGCACATGTACTTTTTAGCATAAGTGATGCAATCCAACAAAATGTAGCCTTATGAGTTATTTTTGGCCATATAGGGATAACATCAAGAATCCCTCTTCTTTTTTTGTGTGATCTACTCTCTATATGCATATTATCTCTTGGAATTGTGATGGTTATCTATTACTTGAGACCTATATAAGATTTATAGTTCATTACTTATGAAAATTGTATGATGGAGAACTTATTTTTATGAGCCTTATTATTCCTTATCCACCTTTACATTATCCTTCTTTTGACAGCGAATTTGAGCCTGAAGCCTTCTATTTTTAGCTCCGCAAAATTGTTCCCTAGCCGATATAAGCTTGACCCTATCCGGGGATTAGGAATTAGATTTGGAGGGGAAATTGTTTTGTTGAGTGTTGAAAAGAAAAGAGAGAGATGTTATGTTTGGTTTGAAATTGAGGGATTATTGGGAAGGGTAGATTGGAAGTCTCTTGTTTTTAATTTGTGAAAAAAAAAGAAAGATCACTTGGTACAAAAGATGCACGAAATAAGATTGATGGTTGAAAGGATGTTGTTAAGAAAGAAGAGTACACGAGGAAGCTCGTTAACGACCCTGAAGTGGTTCGTTAACGAGGCAGCGAAAAAAAATCGTAAAAAAAAGAAAAAAAAAAGAAAAGAATAAAAAGGAAGAAGTTTGAAGTGCATAGTATTTATGAGATAAGCCAGAGATTCTTTTGTTTTATGAGACTTTCTAGGATATAAAGGGTTATGAAAATAAGTGTGCATAATGAGAGTGAGTTTGGTATGTTTTTTATGAGAGTTTTGGTGAGATATGTGAGTTTTTTTAGGAGTTTTGATTCCCGGATATTATTAGCACCACATAGCCAAAATATTTCCATGCCTTATTGTTATTACCAAACCCCATTACAACCCGACCGAATGAAAACTTCTATGAAGTTTTTCATTGAGCCCCCTAAGTTCTCTTGATGATTTTTGTTTGTTTTGACAAATCTTAGGTGGAGAGTTTGGTGATATAAGTTCCAATTTCTATGAGTTTTTGTATATAAGATGAGTCGAGAGATATATTTATAAGCTTAAACACTTGAGAGTTGAGAGAAACACATTACCCTTGTGAGGTTGTATTGTATTTTCTTATGTCTATTTTTGGTGCACGTATGTGTGATGACGTTAATAGCCGTTTGCTAGTTTTCTTCTATATGTTTTGAAGTTGCATTTTAGATGATGGCTATAGTTTGATGAGTATGTTGTTTGGTTTTGATTATTGTTGAGTGATTGCTTAAGGACAAGCAAGTCTAAGTATGGGGTATTTTGATGTTCGTGTTTTTAGTATAGTTTTTGATAGGTTTTCTTAGTTTGTTAGGTTTAGTTTGAATAAGTTTAGGGTTAGTTTTGTGTATTTTTGGATGGTTTTGCATATTTTGTGAAAAGTATGGAAGCTACTCCGTTTTGTGTCTTTTTGTAGGTTTTAGCAAGGAAAAGGTGCTATTTGGAGCTGAATTTGGAAGAGCTATGATAAAGGACGGAGGAATACGAGTTAAAGAAGTTGAAGTTCAAGTTTTTGGAGAAGAAGTGTTGAAGAAACCAAATCCAGGCTCGTTAACGAGGCTGTGAGGGCTCGTTAACGAGGCCACGAGATAGAATATTCGAGAGGTTGATTATGTGACTTACCGATCCTATGCGGGAATTTATTTCCGTGTCGGTAGAGTCGTTTTAATGATTTTAGGGTTATTATATTATGTATTTTAGGTCTTGTTATCTTTCTAGATCTTATTTTTATCTTTTAGAATAGATTCTATCTTTTTAGGAAAGTTTTTATCTTTTAGCCTTTTTAGTTTCTAGCCTTTTTAGTATAAATACCCTTCTATCTAGCTTAGAGAGAAGAGGGGGATCGATCATAGATAGAGTAGAATGAGGAAGAAGAGCCGAGAGAGAGATAGAGACGGATCGGAGTCGAGATGGAGAGCTCGGTGGAAAAGAGTTACCGAGGTCGTTAGTCGAGGTTTTGTTCTAATGTTTTGGTATTTTCGGTTTCTTCTGAATCTCTGTAAGATGTTATTTATTAATTTGAGTAGTGTTTTGTTTTCAATGTTTTCTTTGATTGAAGTTATTTGTTTCTTAGTTATGATTAGTGAGTAGTCTTTTTATCTAGGATCGGGGTTGAAACCCGGCATAGTTATGCATGTTTGGTGAGTAAGATTATGTGCTGAATGCCTTTTATCTATTGTTGAGATTGTTTGTTGTGCTTATACCTAGATGAAAGTTGAGGTAATTTGAGTTGTTAACTTAATTTAAAGAGAAAGTTATAAACTTGAAGGTTGATATTGTTTGAATACGAAAGTTTCAAGCTTTAGATCCAAAACAAGCAATTGAGTGAGTTAGTTTATGAAAGAAGATTAATTTACTTGCTAAGTCAATGAAAGTTGATGCATCTATCTATTTAAAGGCATGATATTTATCTTCTTACAAGCTTGTGTGCATGAATATGGTGTGGTAACCCTTGTCCTAGATCTTTGTTTTTATTTGATTTTTCTTAAGATCATATTCGTTACTGAGTTCGTTGGCTCGGTACCGAACCTGTTTAGGTCGTTAGTTTTGGAATTTTGTTTACGGTGGCTCGTTAATGAGGCTGACAACGTCGTTAACGAGGCTGCTTGTGTGTGTTTTGCTAGCTTTTGTTTGATTTTTAGTAGTCGATAGATAAACAACCTTGCTTCCCGTGGAACGATCCTGATTCCCCTATACTCAGCGAGGTCTTGATTATAAATTTATTTGTTGTCAAGAAACCCTCCTTCAACAAAAATCAGTATTCAGCTCTTTCCCACTCCTTAATGTCATTGCACTGACATTCTCTCTGTGTTAATGGTCTGGGATGGAAATTTTCCCGAGTCCCTAGCTTCTAGACGGTTCAGAATGGTTGCAATCTGACTAATTGACTCTCCAGGTTTTTCACTGCAGCCTTAGTCTCTTGATTCTCCTTCATTAACTGATTGATAATGGCTGGATTTTCATGGGGAAACTGGGGCCTTGGCACATAATTAGGCCTAGGAACATAGTTGGGCTGACCTCCCTGTGGTGGAAAAGGTTGTTGAGGTTGTTGACTCCACCTAAGGTTAGAATGGTTTGCCCACCCCGGGTTGTAGGTATTTGAAAATTGGTCATGTTGGGGTCTTTGATCATAGTTCCCTATATCATTCACATCAGTTGCTGGCTCTTGCATGATAGGGCATGCATCAAAAGGATGGCAAGATTCACCACAGATTCCACAAGCCCTTGAACTTGAAGCTCCATTGCCCACCAACAGTTGCTTCATCATAGCTTTTAACTCCCTTACTTCAGCATTCAAGGAATCATTAATAGAATTGACATACCTACTGTTGGATCTTTTTCTTTGATTTCTGCATTCTTCAGTTAGGATTTCCAACTTCTCAAACGCCTGCCTAGGAGTGAGATTCTCATAACAACCCCCACAAGAAGCCTTCATCAGGCGCCTATCAGCATCACAGAGACCTTCAATAATATAACAAATCAGATCTTTATCAGAATAGCCATGGTAGGGACAATTGGCTATGAGTCTCTTGTAACGCTCATAGTACTCATACAAGTTCTCATCATCTCCCTACTCTAGACTACTCAGCTGCTTCTTGATAGACGTTTGCTTGGCAGCAGGGAAATATTTCTCCAGAAAAGCACCCTTCATCTGAGCCCAAGTAGTGATCGTCTCAGGTTTTATATACAGATACCATTCCTTAGCTGCATCAGCCAAGGAAAATTGAAAAGCTCTCAACATAAGCTGATCTTCAGTCACATCAACGGGCTTCATTCCCAAGCAGACAAAATAGAACTCTGCAAGGTGTTTATTCGGATCCTCTCCACTCAGTCCATGGAACTTAGGCAAATAATGGAGAAGACCAGATTTAAGCTCAAACTTCACTCCTTCTCCCAGGGCGGTAAACTGAAGACCAAGTTGTTGCTGCTCTAAATTAGGCGCAGTCAGTTGCCTAATAGTGCGATCTGCCATGGTTACTAGCTTCTCTTCAACCTCTGAATCAGATGAAGAAGAAGAAGATGAAACTGGATCAAACTGTATGCCTAGCACTTGAGCCCGAACTTGACATTTCAACTGTCTCACAGTCCTGTTAATTTCTGGATCAAACGGAACAACAAGAGAATTATCAGTAGAACGGGTAAGAACCATAAAATAGGTTCTTACCAATCCGGGGATTCTGGACGAACGAACTACGGGTGCGGAAAAAATCCGAGAGCGCGGTTTTGCCACGGGCGCGGAAATAATCCAAGAGCGCGGTTTCGTCAGAAACTCCGATTAAATAGAAAATTAAAAACCGATTCCCCGACAACGGCGCCAAAATTTCACTAGGCTAAAGTCGTTGTTGCCAAGATAAAAAATAAATAACCGTATTCTACTAACTAGTATAGTAAGCAAGCAAGGGGTCGAACCCAAGAGAATCGGAATTCTGAATAATCAACAAGAAACAAGACAGGTTTTTTTGGAAGTTTAAGCAAACAAACAAACAAACAAGCAAATAATATTTGGGATTAAATCAATGGAAGGAAAGCAGAGTTTATTCAACCAATTCCACCTTTTTAATCATTCGATCATCAATTCATCCACTTTTCTATGAATTCCTAGGTTAATTCCAATCCTTCTAAAAGATTTCCGCTTGTCCACGGTCCAAGCGAAATTATGATATGAACAAGAACGCTTAATTCAAATCATGCAAAGTATTAAGGATAGAAGGATATTTATCCTGCAATCAAGATACGAGTCTCATGCATAAAATAACAATCAAATACACTTTCTCAATTCTAGTCCACGGTCCTAGAAAAGAGTTGTTTTAAGGATAAAAAAAAATTGCACAAACAACAATCAAACCTAATCCAAACAGTAGATCTAAGTCAATCAAACAAGTTGATCAGGCTTATCAAATCAAACATAGATCATATAAATAAAAACAAGAGTTTTGATATTAAACAAGGGATAGAAAAGTTATGAGAATCTCACGAATTACATAAAAAGGCTTCCTTGATCAAACAAACTCCAAGGGAAATTAGTTCTCGATAATAAAACTAAAAACTAGGTTAAACTAAAAAGTAGTCTCTACATTATGCAACTCTCAAACTGAAAACGAAACTAAGCTTAAATAGTAGAATTAAATCTGAAACCTAAAAGATAGAATAATATAAAAGATAGAATAAAGGAAAGGAGTCGGTGCTGAAACGCCTCGAACCGCGAGCGCATATTATCTCGATCTCCTCGGCCGCGAATGCTCCTCCAACCGCGAGCGCGGTTTCCATCCGCGGGCGCGGATCCTGCTTCTGACATCATTCTGGTGTCAACTTCGTAGGTGGTTTTGACCCACTTAGAGTTGGAATTTGAACTCGCCATAAAAACATGAATTGTAGCTCTTCGAGTTAGCTTTCCAATGATACCAAATTCAGCTTCATCCGATCACTGTAGCTCCCGAACGATGCATCACAAGAAAGTGGCGTCAAAACAACTCCAAATCAACACTTGTCTTCAAAACTCTTGCAATTTTTCAAATCGTGTCTTCGGTCTTCATATGACAATTATGCTCAAAACTAACTTAAACACACTCAAATCATACCTAAAATACAAGAGTTAACCTATACTAAATAGAGCATATCAGTGATTGATAAAGTTGTGAATCGAATTACAAGCATTTCGTGACACTCCTCTTGTTCTAGAGTTTGCGTTATGCGTTCTCATCTCTTGCATCTCTTGACTAGTCGTTGTGTGCACATCGTTGCTTAATCATAAGGCGAGGGCCTATGTTTTGTGATTTTTAGGGTTATTATATTATGTATTCTAGGTCTTGTTATCTTCTTAGATTTTGTTTCTATGTTTTAGGGTTTTATTTCTATCTTCTTAGGAAAGTTTATATCTTTTATCCTTTTTAGTTTTTAGCCTTTTTAGTATAAATACCCTTCTATCTAGCATAGAAAAGGGGGAGACTTTTTAGAGATTTTGGAGAGGAGGAAGAACCGAAGAGGCGAGAGGATCGGAGTCGAGTTCAGAGGTCGGTGAACGAAAGTTACCGAGTTCGTTGATCGAGATTTTGGTTCGGTGATTTGTTCTTTTTTCGGTTTCTTCTGAATTTCTGTAAGGCAGATTTTTCTATTTAATTTGAGTAGTAGTTTGTTTCCAATGATTTCTTTTATTGAATTTATTTGTTTAGTAGTTATGATTAGTGAGTAGTCTTCTTTTCTAGGATCGGGGTTAAGCCCGACATAGTTGAGCATGTTTGATAAGTGAGATTGTGTGTTGAATGCCTTTTATCTATTATCGAGATTGTTTGTTGTGCTTATACCAAGATGAAAGTTGAGGTAATCTGAATTTTTAACTTGATTGAAAGAGAAAGTTAGTAACTTGAAGGTTGATATTGTTTGAATACGAAAGTTTCAAGCTTTAGATCCAAAGCAACCAATTAAGTGAATTAGGATGCGAAAGTAGGTTAATTTACTTGATAGTCAACGAAAGTTGATGACTCTATCTATTTAAAGGCATGATCTTATCTTCTTATGAGTTTATATGCTTGGCTATGTTGTGGTGTCCCTAGTCCTAGATCTTTGTTTTTATTTGAATTATCTTAAGTGAATTTTCGTTGTTGAGTTACTTGGCTCGGTACCGAATTTATTTAGGTCGTTAGTTGAGTCTTTTTGTTTACGGTGGTTCGTTAACGACCCTGACAACGTCGTTAACGAGGCTGCTTGTGAGTGTTTTTGCTTGATTTTTGTTTGCTTTTTAGTAGTTGATAAACGAACAACCTTGCTTCTTGTGGAACGATCCTGACTCTGCTATACTCAACGGGGTCTTGACTTATAAATTTATTTGTTGTCAAGAAACCCTATCAACAAATTGGCGCCGTTGTCGGGGAAGTAACGAGTTTGTTAGTTTATCTGTGGGTTCGGGAATAGCCCGACCCCGTTTTTGTTTTTAATTTTTGTTTTCTTTGTCAGTTTTCTCAGCGTATGCCGGTAAGACGACGAAGGTTTCAGTTTGATAACACTGGTTATTACTCAGAACCCGAACGTTCCCTGCACTGTAGACTCCGAGAAAATCGAGCCATGGCCACACCAGAAGAGATGGCTCGTCAAATGGAAGAACTCCGAAATCAGATGGAGGCACTGAAGACTGAGAAAGAAGGTGTTGCTGCCGATGTTGAGCGTCAACGAGGTGCTAATGCTCGTCTATAGGAGGAGCTTAATGCCTATCCGAGGAATGCCAAACAATACATGCATCCGGAACTGAGGGTTCTAGAGTCTCCAATCGTGCTTCCCGAGATAGAGAAACCCTTTGAGATCAAGTCTCAATTCATATCCTTGATTTAACGGGCTCAGTTTGAAGGGAAACCTACTGAGTGCTCTATGGAGCATATTAGAAACTTTCTTGATTTATGTGACACCATAGCTGTTGAAGGTGTCTCACTTGAATATGTTCTGTTAAAAGCTTTTAGGTGGTCTCTTACTGGAAAGGCCCTGAGCTGGCTGGAGAGCCTACCTTCTAAGTCTATCAGGACTTGGAAAGCTTTGTACGATCAATTTCTTACAAAGTTCTTCCCTCCTGCTAAGACGACGGAGTTGAGGAAACGCATCACCTCCTATCACCAGCTGCCTAATGAAACATTCGTTGAAACATGGGAAAGATTTAAAGAGATGCTTAGACAATGCCCCACTCATGGCTAACCTTTATATATTTTGCAAGAAATCTTTTTCCAGGGTATCAACGCAGAGACCAAGAACCGCATCAACACACATACTGCGAGCGGTTTTATAGAGATGAATCCGACGGAGGCATGGGAACTATTGGATAAGCTGTCCAATTATGATGCCATGTATGGAACCCAGCAGACTCCACAGCCCCAGAAACGTGTCTACATACCTAACCGAGACGAAGTTGACCCGGATGTTAAAGATCAATTCTTACAAGATGAGGTCAACCGTTTGAAGAAGCAGGTAAGTTTTCTGAAATCTTCTCAATCATGTCAAGAATGTGGTTCTTCTTCACATAGTACTTCTGCTTGCACTAACATAGAGCAGGTTAGAGCCGCTGAGACAATTGCTGAGATGAATTATATGAGAGGACCATACAAGAACCATCCTAGTTATCATGACAGGTCAAACAACTATCAGGCATGGGGCAATCAGAATACAAGTCAAAACTATGCAGTGCCCCCACCAGATAGACGACCTGCACCCTATCGACCTCCAGGCCATCAGGAGCCGCCATCATGGGTTCAAGGATTACAGGAAAGCATTAACGGAGTGACAACCAAGGTTAATGAAGTTCAAGCCAACCTGAACCAACAAAATAAAAGATGGGGAGAGTTCTATATATGGAAGAAGAGTGTTGATTCCCAACTAGGGAACCTCGCTTCCCAAATTCCGAGACCACAAGGGCAACTCCTGGGCCGCCCTGAGGAGAACCCTAGGGGACAAATAGCAGCGGTACACCTTAGGAGCGGGAAGACATTGCCAGAGCGAGTTCAAGCTGAGGACAAGAAGGAAGAGGACGTCACCAAACGGCTCGTTAACGAGCCAACGAGGGCAAATAATGAGCCCATATACAAGGATGACGAGGCTCCGAGGGTTCCTGACGACCCTACCACAAGGAAGTCTTCTAAACCGAGCCTTCCTCTCAACCCCAGGGTAGTTAACGACCCCACCATGGTCGGTAACGACCCGCCGAGGCCAACAAACGACCCCAGTGTCAACCCGGTACGCTCATCTCTCGAGCCTAACTTGGTTCCGAGTATGGTAAAGTCTCTTCCATTTCCGACTAAGAAATCTATGGACTCTACTGAGAGTAAGTTCAAGCGTTTCGTAAAGATTCTTCAGGGCATTAATATTTCCATCCCATTCGCTGAGGCCCTAAGAGAAATGCCGGCTTACACAAAGTTTTTGAAAGATATTCTTAGCAGGAAAAGATCCATTACAGAGCTACAGGATGAAGTCAGATCAATAGCTCTACCGGAAAAGCTAGGAGATCAAGGGAGATTTGCAATAACAATCGGCATAGGCAACCACAAGTTCAAGGCTTTATGTGATCTGGGCGCCAGTGCTAGTTTAGTCCCTCTCTCAATCTGGTCTAAAGCTAATATGGGACCACTAGAGCCCATCAACATGCGGCTTTACATGGCAGACGGATCTTGCATCAAACCAACAGGGGTAATAGAAGATTTTGCAATTCAAGTGGGCAAATTCTTTGCTCCTAACGACTTCATCGTTATGACAATGCCCGAAGATCCGGTGGTGCCTATTATTTTGGGAAGACCGTTCCTCGCCACAGCTGGAGCCATAATCGATGTAAGGACGGGACTCCTAACTTTCAAAATTAGGGATGAGGTGATGAGAGCATGCATTTAGACATAGTTTAGGACATGTTTACTTTCATGTTTTGAGTCTTTTTAGCTTAGTTTTCAGTTGGTTTTATGTTTGTTCCGTTTGTTTTCTTTGTTCGGTATCTACTCTTCTGTTGTGTGGATTTCAGTCTATTCTGGATGGAGATTCATGAATTTCAAGGATCAAAGCTAAGAGGAGTGTTTCATGGAGCCTAAGTGATGAAGGACGGAGCTTACAAGTGGTTGCTCGGGTGCCAAGACAGATTAAGAGCGGAAAAATGAAGAAAAGTCAGCCCAGCGAGTACGTGACCAAGTACGTGGCCGGGTTCTCAACTAATCGACCAAGTACGTGGCCGGGTACAAGACCGGGTTCTCCAAAAAACCACCGCGATCATGCAGTAACTTACCCGACCGGGTTCATGCCCGGGTACTTGACCGGGTAGTTCCCCGTGTCGGGATTTGGGCCGACTTTACAATTTATTTTGTTTCTTAAAACACTATAACCCTAGTTTTTATGGGATGACTACGTATTTTATTTCTAGCCTCTCTAGAAAGAACCCTAGTTGGAGATTATTGGAGACTTTTCTAGATCTGTGAGATTGGAGTTTTGAATCGATTTGAAGACAATTTGGTATGTTGTTCATTAAATTTGATTTGCTTTCCTCCCTTCTCATGTCTAGCTAATTCTCTTATTCTGAGGTTGGGTGAACCGAATGATGAAGTAGGTAGATCTAAATTGTGATGTTTGATTGAATGGAAACTTGATTGTAGTTTGATTTAATCCTAAATTGCTTTATGCCCTATTTGCTTTGCATATAGGATTCTTGTTATAATTTGAGACCGACATGAGATAATCGTAACAGGATATTGATTTGATAAGTACCAAAAATTGGTTCTGAATGAGATCCCTAGGTATTAAACTAGAGAGTTATTTATGCGACAGCAACTTAATTTCTCTTGTGTGAATTTCAACTATCGTAGTAGTTCTAGGGTTGGATAATTCAAGCGGAACGCGACAGCGAATGCTGGGTTTGTTTTCCCCTAGTCTCTAAAGAGCTTAAAGGGCCTAAAACTGATTAATCTTACGCGATAGCGATTATTAGTTGAGTCTAGGCACATTCACATATTTTCTGAAAAGGGGTTTGTGTTGGTTTTAGATAGTGAGTTCCTTCAAACGACATTCAAGTTGAAATCCAAATAAACATCATTTAAAATCTACTAAAACATTATTGTGGGGATCCTAACCTTGGAAGTTTTTCTCCACTGATATTCCTTTGTTATTCTTGATTACTCGTTAGCATTTACATTCAATCATAAACTCTTTTCTTACTTATTTGGCTTGATTTACTAGTTCGAATATCAATTAATACTACAAAGTACTCTGAGATCGACACCTTGATTACTACAACCGAACCGTATACTTGCGGTGTAGGAAAATAGCCTATCAAGTTTTTGGCGCCGTTGTCGGGGAACTTTTCAAGTATTGGTTGTGTTCCACAACCAGTAGATTAAGTCTTGTTTTATTTTTAATTTGTTTCTTTTTGGTTTTTGTTTCAGTTTGTTCTCCTTCTTATGAGAAGAACTCTGAGCGCTAGTGCACTAAACAACTACAATTCTGAACCCGAGCGTGCTTTTCATAGGAGAAGAAGAGAGCAAATGGAAGCTGAAACCCAAGCTATGGAAGGCGATCAGGAAAATGCACAACAACAATTGTTGTTGCAACAACAACGACAACTGAATGCTCAACCACCTATGACATTGGGTGATTATGTGTTGCCACGCCATCAAGGACCCACAGTTGGTGTGGTCCGACCTCCAGTTCAGGCCAGGAATTTTGAGCTGAAGCCATCTCTGATTAATATGGTTCAGCAGAATCAGTTTGGAGGTCTACCTTCTGAGAATCCTCACCAACATCTCAACACTTTTTTGGAGCTTATGGATACGGTGAAGATTCATGATGTTTCTGATGATGCGCTTTATTTGCACACCTTCTCATTCTCTCTATGAGATAGGGCTAAAGCATGGTTCAAGGCCCTACCTCGTGGCACTATCACTACATGGGATGAGCTGGCCAAAGCTTTCCTGACCAAGTATTTCCCACCTAAGAAGACTGCAGAGATGAGGAATCAGATCAGTTCATTTCAGATGAAGGATGGGGAATCTCTTTATGAAGGTTGGGAGAGGCTTAAGGAGCTCCTATTGCTATGTCCCCACCATGGAATAGACAAGTGGGTGCTTCTTCACACTTTTTACAATGCTGTTGACAACACCACCAGGCTGCTCATTGATGCCTCATCTGGAGGCACTATTATGAAGATGAATGTTAATAATGCTTGGGATCAGATTGAGGACATTGCTCAACACACTCACTATTATAATGATGCTCGTTCTCTTCCAAGTTCTAAGAGATCAGTTGGGCTTTATGAAGTTGATAAAGAGACTTTGCACCAGGCACAGATTGATGCAATGACTCAGGAGATCAAGCAGTTGAAATTACAGATGAATGGTTCTCCCGTTTCTACTAGGGGAAGTCCTTCTCAAGTTGTTTCGAGTGTTTTTTGTCAGTTTTGTGGAGCTAGTGATCATACCATCAAATCTTGTGAATTGTTTGCCTCTAAAGATGAACCACAAGAGGAGGAAGCGAACTACATGAATAACTTCAACAGGGGGCCTAGGAATGACCCATACTCTAATTTCTATAACCCTGGTTGGAGGAATCATCCCAACTTTTCTTATGGGAATAATCAAGCACAACAGAGGTCACCTCCTGGATTTCCACCCAAAGCTCCTACTTATCAAAATTAAGCTTCTCAACCTACTCAGAAACCGGCTTGGGAGACTGTTATTGAGAGCCTTGCCACTTCTATGAAGACTCTCACTGAAGAAGTAAGGGCCCAGGGAAAGAACTTGAAGATTATAGAACAACAGGTGGCTCAACAAGCTGCCAATGTTCCAAGGCCAGCTGGCCAACTTCCTGGGCATCCTGAGGTGAATCCTAAGGGTCAATTGAATGCTGTCACACTTAGTAATGGAAGAGAATTAGAGGATCCAAGGCCAAAGGAACCGAAGAAACATAGCAGTGAACCTGAAAAGCTTCAAGACGATGGAGAGGAGGAGAAAGAGGCTCCCTACATTCCGCCTCCTCCTTACAAGCCTCCTCTCCCATTCCCACAAAGAAAAGCCAAAGCTCAGACTGAGAATCAATTCGGGAAGTTCTTAGAAGTGTTGAAGAAGCTCTACATCAATATTCCATTCACATATGCTCTTCAACAAATGCCTGCTTATATGAAGTTCCTAAAAGAGATATTATCAAATAAGAGGAAAATTGAGGGTTGTCAAAAGGTGTCCCTTAATCAAGATTATAGCGCCCTTGTTCAAAATAAGTTGCTACCTAAGCTTGGAGATCCTGGGAGCTTTTGTGTTCCCATTGTGATTGGCAATTGCACTTACAACGCGTTATGTGACTTGGGAGCTAGTGTAAGCTTGATTCCTCTTTCCATTTGCAAGAAGCTGGATCTTGGAGAACCTCAACCGGTGGATATGACTCTCTTCATGGCTGATAGATCTACTGCATCACCTACATGTATCCTTGAGGATATCCCAATTTAGGTCGGTAAATTCTATGTACCTGTTGATTTCATTGTTCATGATATGCAAGCTGATTTTCCCATTCCCATTATATTAGGAAGACCTTTCTTAGCTACTGTTGGAACTCTTATTGATGTAAAAGAGTGTGTTCTTTCTTTTTCTATTGGGGGGAGAAAATTAAGTATAATTTCACTAAAGCTATCAAGCAACCTAGACTTGAGGATGAGTTGTGCAGGTTAGATGTTATAGACATGGAAACTCAAGGAATAATGATGTCTGTGGCCACAAAAGACCCCATTGAGGAAATTTTGGGCCACCCTGAGATGTCTACTAATGGCTTGGAAAGCACCATTGTTGATGTGCTAGAAGTGGATGTTCAAGATGTTGGAGAAGAATCCCATGTTGCACCTAAAGTGGAGTTGAAGCCCCTTCCATCTACATTGAGGTATGAATTTCTTGGCTCTAATTCTACATACCCTGTGATAATAAATGCTAGATTAACTGATGATAAAACTGCCAAATTGCTAAAAGAACTTAAGTTGCATAGAAAAGCCATAGGGTATACCATTGATGACTTGAAAGGGATCAATCCTTCTTTGTGCATGCATAGAATTTTATTAGAAGATGATCACAAACCTTCCATTGAGCATCAAAGACGACTCAACCCCAACATGAAGGAAGTAGTTAGAAAAGAAGTGCTGAAATTGTTAGATGCAGGCATTATTTACTCTATTTTTGATAGTGCTTGGGTGAGTCCTGTGCATGTTGTGCCTAAAAAGGGGGGGATGACTGTTGTGAAAAATGAAAAGAATGAATTAATTCCAACTAGAACAGTCACGGGTTGGCGAATGTGTATTGACTATAGAAAACTTAATCAAGCAACCCGAAAAGATCATTTTCCTCTCCCCTTCATTGACCAAATGCTTGAAAGGTTGGCTAAACATACCCACTTCTGCTACTTGGATGGCTATAGTGGATTTTTTCAAATCCCTATCCACCCAGATGACCAGGAGAAAACTACTTTAACTTGTCCTTATGGCACTTTTGCCTATAGGAGAATGCCCTTTGGGTTATGTAATGCTCCAGCCACCTTTCAACGATGCATGATGTCTATTTTCTCTGATTTTATTGAAGACATCATGGAAGTGTTTATGGATGACTTTTCAGTATATGGTACTTCTTTTGATGCTTGTCTAGCTAACCTGTCTAGAGTTTTACAGCGTTGTGAAGAAGCTAACCTTGTACTAAATTGAGAGAAATGCCAATTCATGGTAAGTGAAGGGATTGTTTTAGGCCATATGATTTCTAACCGTGGAATTGAGGTTGACAAGGCCAAAGTAGAAGTCATTGAAGGAATGCCACCACCAACTTCGGTAAAAGGGGTAAGGAGTTTCTTGGATCATGCAGGTTTTTATAGGCGTTTCATTAAAGATTTCTCTAAAATTGCCAAACCGCTTACTAACCTACTCTTGAAAGATGTTGAGTTCAATTTTTCCCAGGAATGTCTAGAATCTTTTAACATGTTGAAACAGGCATTGATCTCAGCTCCGATAATGCAAGCCCCTGATTGGAGTCTCCCATTTGAAGTGATGTGTGATGCAAGCGATTACGCTGTGGGAGCTGTGTTGGGAAAAAGAAAGGATAAGAAACTTCATGCTATCTACTATGCTAGTAGAACCTTGGATGAAGCACAGGTCAATTATGCTACAACAGAGAAGGAGCTGCTAGTTGTGGTTTTCGCCTTTGAGAAATTTCGATCCTACCTTGTTGGGGCCAAAGTCATTGTCTACACTGATCATGTCGCTTTGAGGTACCTTTTGAGCAAGAAAGATGCTAAGCCAAGGTTGATTCTTTGGATTCTGCTTCTCCAGGAATTTGACTTAGAAATTAGAGACAAGAAGGGGACCGAGAATTTGGTGGCTGATCACTTGTCTAGAATGACACAAGAGCAAATGGAGTGCACAAGAGGTGATTTGCCCATTGATGATTCATTCCCCGATGATCACCTCTTCAGGATTATTGAGGAACTTCTACAACTCTCTTCCTCTACAGTGCCATGGTATGCTGACTTTGTGAATTATCTGGTGTGTAATGAAATGCCTGTTGGGTTGTCATTCCAACAAAAGAAGAACTTTATGTCTGATGTCAAACATTACTTTTGGAATGAGCCCTTCTTATTCAAGAGATGTGCTGATGGAGTCTATAGGCGTTGTATTCCTGAGGATGAGGTTGAGAGTGTCATTGCTCATTGTCATTCATTGCCTTGTGGTGGTCATGCTAGTTCTTCAAAGACCACTGCCAAGATCCTTCAGTCTACTTTGTATTGGCCATCCATGTTTAAAGATGTTCACCGGTATATTTCTTCCTGTGATTCTTGTCAACGGACCGGTAACATCTCCAGGAGGAATGAGATGCCCCTAAACAACATTCAGGAGGTTGAAATTTTTGATGTATGGGGAGTTGATTTCATGGGGCCATTTCCACCGTCTTGCAACAATAAATACATACTTTTGGCGGTAGATTATGTGTCTAAATGGGTTGAATCCATTGCATCACTACCAAACGACTCAAGAGTTGTGTCCAAGTTCTTCAATAAAGTGATCTTTCCGAGGTTTGGGACTCCAAGAGTTATAATCAGTGATGGTGGATCTCATTTTATTGAGAAGAAATTTGAGAGTTTGTTGAGCAAGTATGGAGTCACTCACAGGATTGCCACCCCCTATCACCCACAAACGAGTGGACAAGTAGAGGTCTCCAACCGAGAGATAAAGGCGATATTGGAGAAAACTGTGTCCCGATCTCGGAAGGATTGGGCGATGAAGCTAGACGATGCTCTTTGGGCTTCTAGGACAGCATTTAAGACTCCCATTGGCACTACTCCATTCCGATTGATATATGGGAAGTCTTGCCATCTTCCGGTGGAACTTGAGCATAAAGCGTATTGGGCAATCAAATTGTTCAATTATGATATGAAAGAAGCTGGTGAGAAGAGAATGCTTCAGTTACAAGAGCTCGAGGAATTGAGATTAGATGCCTATGAAAATGCCAGAATCTATAAAGAACGAACTAAGAGATGGCACGACAAGCATATCGTTCCAAGAGAATTCAAAGAAGGTGATCTTGTTTTGCTATTCAATTCAAGACTGAGGCTTTTTCCGGGCAAGCTAAAATCTAGATGGAGTGGCCCATTCCAAGTCCGAAAAGTGTACCCTCATGGAGCGATTGATATATGGAGTGAAGAGTGGGGAGAATTCAAAGTGAATGGGCATCGTTTAAAGAAGAACAATGCGGGAAATCCGATTGAGAAGATATCTGTTGTTTATCTTCTTAATCCGAGCACTTGATTGAAGAAGAACGGTCAAGCTAACGACCTTAAACAAGCGCTTCTTGGGAGGCAACCCAAGCTCTATGTATCCTTTATTAATTTTTATGTTTGGCGTTATTTAGTATTAGTTAGGATGCCCGACTTTGAACCCAATTGGGTGCAAAAGTCGTTAGGTTTATGCAGAAAGTTACCCGACCGAGTACCTACCCGGGTAATCGACCGGGTAATGAAAAGGGAAGAACCCGACCATAAACCCGACCGGGTTTAAGGTCGGGTAGCGTTTACCCGGCCGAGTACATGGCCAGGTATAAGGTCGGGTAGTTACCCGACCTGATTCGCATTTAATAAAAAAAAAATTTAAAATCAGAGAATAAAAAAAATAGACGCAGCAGACCCCCCTGACGCCCTCACACCCTTTCTCTCTCGTGACTCCTTCTTCTCGCCTCCACCGGATCTCTGTCAATCTCCGACCGCCTGGAGACACACCGCTCCACCTCTCCGGCTTCCCCTTCCTACTCGGCCTGCCCTCCGGTCAAGACCCACACCAGTAGCGCGCGAGTCTGGCGTCGCCAACGAACCAGCGCACGCGAGTCCACCATTCCGGCCACCTGCTCCGCTTTTCCGGCCACCACGGTCCCGCGCGCCACCCCGCAACACCACCCACGACAGCCTGCTTTAATCAGTACAATCTCTCTTCCCTTTTGCCCTTAATTTCTAAGATCTAGGGTTTATTTATGTAATTTGGGAATTTTTAGCTAATAGGTGCATACTTGTTTAATTTTAGTTCATTATTGGCTAATTTAGTTTGCAAAAATTTTATTGTTAGGGAATTAGGGAGATTTTGGTTCGAAATTAATTTGCCTATGCTATGGGAATTTTTCTTGACTTGGGTGCTAACAAAATTTGGGGTGTTGAGTTTTCTACTTGAAATTTGACTTAGCTTAGAACTTGAATTACTGTTGTTGTTGGTTGTCCTTGCCGGGACAACACGAATTGTGTTTGGTGTGTTTTGGTTGTTGTCTATTTGTGTGTAGGAACTCAATTGCTTGACATGCCTCCCAAAGGCAAGAAAAACGCAGCTTCTACTTCACAATCCGGTTCTCGAGTAGACCTACACACTGCCACCCCAGAGGATTTGGGCTTTCAGTTGGCCAAACCACATCACAAGGCTCGGTTTGAGGACTTGAAAAAGCGGACGTTTGAAAGCACAAGAGCTCTTGATTTGAATGCCTTAGAGGTCTTGGGTTTAAAGTCTGATATAGTTGAGTTGGCTCAGAGATTGGGATGGATTGACTTTCTGACTTTCCATGAGTATACTTATCCGATCTTGGCGCTAGAGTTCTTGAGCACTATAGATACTACGGCAACACCTGGCCCAGGATACGGTGTCGTCACCTTCCAATTGAGGAACTGTCAGTATAGATTTTCTTTTGCTGATGTCAACAAGATGTTCGGTTTCCCCGAGGGGGATGCACCTAGCCACGAGCACAATGCAAGTGGATTCCAGGCCGCTAGCTTCTATGATGAGATTGCAAGGGATCCTGGCCGCTACAAGCCCGCCTCTACTAAGGCCACTGCAATTGCTAAACCTAGTATTCGTCTTATGCAGCGATTCATGGGACATACCATATTTGGTAGAGGAGATGGTGAAAATGGCTTTTCAATCAAAGATCTTGTTTTTCTTTGGAGCGCTCTACATAGGCAACCTCTCAACTCCGCAGGATTTATGCTCAACCACTTTTAGTCAGTTGCTAACAGAGGGAGTGGGAAGATTGTAATTGGTTCTCTTATTACACACATTGCTAAGTGTGTTAAAGCCCCGCTGCATGGTTTACCTCATCTACCTTACTCGGCTCCCATTAGTTTTCCCCTCTTTGCTAAAATGAACTTTATTAAGAGAATTGGGGATCACTATTATTATTACCCTGCTCACTTGAGTCCAAAAATTGTCCATCTCCCTTGCCGGTCTCGCTGCAATATCAATAGCGTGGGGAACTGGCTGTTCCCTGCAAGAGATGGAGACGATAAGGAAATCCAGGTTTTATACGAAGCTACTGCCCGGCCTAAGAAAAAGAGGCAGAATGAGCAAGGGAGTGAAGAAGATGAGGATGAAGAAGATGAGAGTGATGAAGATGAGGAAGAAGAGCATGTTGAACCTCGACCACGTTTTGAGCTTGGGGGTTCTTCTGGTGATGCAGTTGATCCGCCTCTTTATGGTGGATTTGGTTTCCCGGACCCTCCTATTTATCCTTATGCTCCACAGCCACCATCCATGTTTGACATCTATGGAGAGTTGGAGAGCCAGAGAGAGCAGGTTGGTGCGCTACACACTTCCATGGATGCCGGATTCAGCAATGTGAATTCCCGATTTGATTCTGTGGAGGCGAATCTAGCAGCTATTCAGAAGACCCTCCAGAATTTCCAGTTTCCAGGATGGCCGCATGGACCTCCACCTCCTCCACAGTTTTAGATGTCTTGTGAGTGTTTTCTCTTCTCTTACTTTTACTTTCTACATTGGGGACAATGTAGTTTTAAGTGTGTGTGTGTGGGGGGGGGGGGGGGGGAACATGTTTCATGTTAGTTAGATGCATGTAGTTGCATGTTAGATTGCATTCGCATTGAAAAAAAATATAAAAAAATTAGAAAAATGTCAAAAACAATGAAAAAAAATGAAGAAATGAAAAAAAAATTGCATTTTAGGAACTATTAATTTTCCCTAAAGTAACAAGCCCCTTGTTCTTCATAATTCTTGAATGAAATCCTATCCCCTAGACTTGCTTGAAGTGTTTGAAGTTTTGGTGATGTCTAGCAATGTTTATGAACTTGTTTGATGATTGAATGAGCATGTATATTCTTTGAGATTTTAGTTGACATTGAAATTCTAAACAAAAAGCCATGTGAGATTTTTGACCTTTCTAGGACTATTTTCTATTAAGAGTCCTCTCTTTTCATGTGTGATTCTCACTTTTGATTGCTTCCTCTAGAACTTGCATTAGACTCTTTTTCAAGATCGCTTCTATGACTTGTGTATGCAACTTTAAAATGATTGAGGCATTATTTCTATGAGCCTATTATTCCCTATCCACCCTTATATATGATCCTCTTTTTGATAGCCCATGTTAGCCTTTATTGCCTATTTATTTGGAAAGCTCCACAAGATAATTCCGAGCCTAATGTAAGCCTGACCCATCCGGGAAATAGGAATTTTAGTGGATTTATAAGTGTGAGTTTGAGCCAAGCTTGGGGGACTCAAAAAAAAGGGTTGATGTTAAATATCAATGGTGTGGATGGAGTTTGATGTGATGAGAAAAATGAAATGAAAAAAAATGAGGAAAGAAAAGCTCATAAGCATAAAAAGAAAAAAATTCTTTAGATGAGCAAAGTGTTTAAGTGCAAAGGTTGTGGGAAATAAAAGAAAGAAAAAAGGGTGAAAGAGAAGTTGAAAAAGAAAACAAAAGAGAAAGTTTGGGGAAGAAATGCATTAAGCTTGGTTTTGGTGTTTTATTTAGGAATAATTTCTTTTCCCGGATTAGCACCACATGCCAAATTTTTATCCCCGCCAAAATTGTCTCACCCTAGCCTCATTACAACCTTATAAAAGACCTCATGATTATAGCTTGTATACAAAGTCCCATGCGGTGGAGATTAGATCGCTGTTGCAAGCTTATGGTAGCTAAGCTTTCAAAAGATGAGACTTGAGTGAAACACGTCCTATTCAAACACTTGAGAGAGAGCGAAAACACAAAAAGCCATGTGAGGTTTAGAATGGATATGTTGGCTTTATCTCTTTGATGTACAAATGCATGCTATGATTTTGGTTGTCATTCTTTGCTTCTATAATTCTCGTCTAGATTATTGTTGAAATGGATCCATGACTTGCTTGTCTTGTGGGGTGTCGGACTTGATTTCTTACTTGAGGACAAGTAAGGTTTAAGCTTGGGGGATTTTGATAGCATGCATTTAGACATAGTTTAGGACATGTTTACTTTCATGTTTTGAGTCTTTTTAGCTTAGTTTTGAGTTAGTTTTATGTTTGTTCCGTTTGTTTTCTTTGTTCGGTATCTACTCTTTTGTTGTGTGGATTTCAGGCTATTCTGGATGGAGATTCAAGAATTTCAAGGATCAAAGCTAAGAGGAGTGTTTCATGGAGCCTAAGTGATGAAGGACGGAGCTTACAAGTGGTTGCTCGGGTGCCAAGACATAGTAAGAGCGGAAAAATGAAGAAAAGTCAGCCCAGCGAGTACGTGACCAAGTACGTGGTCGGGTTCTCAACTACCCGACCAAGTACGTGGCCGGGTACAAGACCGGGTTCTCCAAAAAAACCACCGCGATCATGCAGTCACTTACCCGACCGGGTAGTTCCCCGTGTCGGGATTTGGGCCGACTTTGCAATTTATTTTGTTTCTTAAAACACTATAACCCTAGTTTTTATGGGATGATTATGGATTTTATTTCTAGCCTCTCTAGAAAGAACCCTAGTTGGAGATTATTGGAGACTTTTCTAGATCTGTGAGATTGGAGTTTTGAATCGATTTGAAGACAATTTGGTATGTTGTTCATTAAATTTGATTTGCTTTCCTCCCTTCTCATGTCTAGCTAATTCTCTTATTCTGAGGTTGGGTGAACCGAATGATGAAGTAGGTAGATCTAAATTGTGATGTTTGATTGAATGGAAACTTGATTGTAGTTTGATTTAATCCTAAATTGCTTTATGCCCTATTTGCTTTGCATATAGGATTCTTGTTATAATTTGAGACCGACATGAGATAATCTTAACAGGATATTGATTTGATAAGTACCAAAAATTGGTTCTGGATGAGATCCCTAGGTATTAAACTAGAGAGTTATTTATGCGACAGCAACTTAATTTCTCTTATGTGAATTTCAACTATCGTAGTAGTTCTAGGGTTGGTTAATTCAAGCGGAACGCGACAGCGAATGCTGGGTTTGTTTTCCCCTAGTCTCTAAAGAGCTTAAAGGGCCTAAAACTGATTAATCTTACGCGATAGCGATTATTAGTTGAGTCTAGGCACATTCACATATTTTCTAAAAAGGGATTTGTGTTGGTTTTAGATAGTGAGTTCCTTCAAACGACATTCAAGTTGAAATCTAAATAAACATCATTTAAAATCTACTGAAACATTATTGTGGGGATCCTAACCTTGGAAGTTTTTCTCCACTGATATTCCTTTGTTATTCTTGATTACTCGTTAGCATTTACATTCAATCATAAACTCTTTTCTTACTTATTTGGCTTGATTTACTAGTTCGAATATCAATTAATACTACAAAGTTCCCTGAGATCGACACCATGATTACTACAACCAAACCGTATACTTGCGGTGTCGGAAAATAGCCTATTAGGTGACGGAATTCCGATTCAAACAATCAAATAAGGAGACCGAAAGAGCCGAAGTCAAGATGCTCTACACCCACAAAGAGATCATTGAATGTGGAGACCCTATAGGAAGATCAACATCAAGCGATGAAATTTCAGGTCAGAGATGGGCAGAAATAACCACTGCAGTTTTAGTAACGAGCTCTCCAGCCACGTTACCGTATCTCATGGCAGAAGAAGCAGGCTCGTTAACGATCCCACTAGCATCGTTAACGACCGTGACAGATGACAATGAAATTTCAACCTTTGAATATCTTGAGGAAGTGTTGAAGATGGAGCCAGAAGAGCCAATTTTAATCCCTGCTGAACCGTCCCCAACACTTAAACCCCTGCCAGACTCCCTCAGGTATGAATTCCTTGGTCCTAATTCTACTTTGCCTGTCATCATTAATGCTAAATTACAAGATGAGGAAGTAGGAGAACTCCTGAATGTGCTTAAAAGGCATAGAAAAGCCATAGGCTACTCCCTAGATGATATAACTGGCATATCCCCTTCCCTTTGCATGCATAGGATATAAATGGAGGATAATCATAAACCCACCATAGAGCATCAACGTAGGTTAAATCCTAACATGAAGAATGTAGTTAAAAAGGAAATTATAAAATTACTTGATGCTGGGATCATATTTCCTATATCGGATAGCCAATGGGTGAGTCCGGTCCATGTAGTCCCAAAGAAAGGGGGGATGACTGTGTTAGAAAATGAAAAGGGAGAGCTTATTCCGACTAGAACCACCACTAGTTGGAAGATGTGCATTGATTATAGGAAGATTAATAGTGCTACCAGAAAAGATCATTTCCCACTTCCTTTCATAGATCAGGTGTTAGCACGCTTAACCCAGCATGATTATTTTTGTTATTTAGACGGCTATAGCGGTTTCTGGCAGATTCCCATTCACCCTGATGATCAGGAGAAAACAACCTTTACATGTCCTTATGGAACCTTTGCTTATAAAAGAATGCCATTTGGGCTTTGCAATGCCCCTGCTACCTTTCAAAGATGTATGATGGCCATTTTTTCGGATATGATAGAGGATATTGTAGAGGTTTTCATGGATGACTTTTCTGTTTATGGTTCTTCATTTGATTCTTGTCTTGCTAACCTTGCACGAGTGCTTAAAAGATGTGAAGAAACCAATCTTGTGTTAAATTGGGAAAAGTGTCATTTCATGGTCCAAGAGGGGATAGTACTAGGACACCTTGTCTCTAAAAGAGGGATAGAACTAGATAGAGCAAAAATTGAGCTTATTGAAAAACTACCTCCTCCTTCTTCTGTAAGAGACATTAGGAGTTTTCTAGGGCATGCTGGATTTTACAGATGATTTATTCAAGATTTTTCTAAGATAGTTAAACCTTTGACTAACCTACTAATGAAAGATGTAGTGTTTGAGCTGTCTCCAGAATGTCTTGAAGCATTTTACAGGTTAAGAGCTGCCCTTGTATCTGCCCCCATTATGCAGTCTCCAGATTGGACATTACCCTTTGAGATTATGTGCGATGCCAGTGACTATGCAGTTGGCGCAGTCTTAGGGCAATGGAAGAACAAAAAACTCCACGCCATCTATTATGCCAGTAAGACGCTGGATGAGGCGCAGAGTAAGTATACCACAACGGAGAAAGAGTTCCTTGCTGTGGTATTTGCCTTTGAAAAATCCCGGTCCTATCTTGTTGGATCCAAAGTGATTGTTTATACTGACCATGAGGTTGTTAGATACTTAATGGCTAAAAAGGATGCCAAACCTAGATTGCTTCGTTGGATGCTCTTACTGCAGGAATTTGACCATGAAATAAGAGACAAAAAGGGAGCAGAGAATCTAGTGGTGGATCACTTATCCAGATTGCCAATAGAGCACATCACCGAGTCCAAAAATGAGGTGCCAATAAACGATTCCAGACCTGACGAACACCTCTTGTTGAACGAGGTCGAACTCCACAAGACCCTCGTCACCGACCCCTTCAGGGTCGTTAACGAGGTGCCGAGGCTGGAAGGCACAAATTACAAGGATAAACTTTCAGAATGGGTCGGCATGACAGTCAATCAGGTCGTTACTGAGCCACGGGAGGTCGTTATCGAGGATAAAATAATGACTCCAAGCTCGTTAACGACCCACCCAGGTAAGACTTATGAAACCGAACTAGCTCAAATCAATTCCATTCCTTCTCCTACTTCTCCTTCTTCTTCCTCAATATCAATCCAAGCTGTTAGAGGGACAAAAGCCCCTTGGTTTGCGGATTTCGCTAACTATCTTGTAGGAGGCGTGATTCCCGAGGGTCTTACCCCACAAAAGAAGAAGAAATTTCTCCATGATGTAAAACAGTACTATTGGGATGATCCTTACTTGTTTAAGCAAGGGAGCGATCACCTCTTTAGGCGTTGTGTTCCAGAAGAGGAGATCGAGAATGTGATCCATCAATGTCACACAATTCCAACTGGAGGCCATGCAAAAGGATTCAAAACTACGGCGAAGATTCTTCAAAGTGGTCTCTATTGGCCAACCATGTTCAAGCTTATGTGACAGCATGTGATGGGCAACGCTCAGGCAACATCACTTGGAGACATGAAAATCCACTAACCGGGATATTAGAGGTTGAGCTATTTGATGTATGGGGCATTGACTTCATGGGACCTCCCGTAAGCCCGGGAACCCTTCCCTCCACCGTCGAAGATCCGAGCTTTCGATAACCCTCACCGAGCTCGTTACTCGCCCAATTTCCGACCCCTTGTTCTTCAAATTTCTCGGTTCTCCGGTATGTTTTCTAAACCCTAACTCGAAATCGCATGATTTATGGTTTTTAGGGTAGAAATTTCATGTCTAGAATTGAGTTCATATAGAGGATCGACGTTCATGATTGGAATTTTGCCCATGAGAGTTTGATTTTGCTTCGTAATTCTAGATCTAGAGAAGGATATTCATGTTAGATGTTCCATTATGAAAAGTTGATTGTGAAAAAGCATGAATTTTTCTTGTTATAGTATCAAGTTTTAAACTTAGCATGTCAAAATTTCGGGTAAATTTAGCATGTTCGGGATGGGTAATCGAGCAAGTATGGGGTGCGTATATCCGATTGTGTGACTAGTGAAGAAGCATAGAGGATTGCATGCTTGATTTTTGCTTGAATTTTAAGGTATATTAAACTCGGAATTCTGTGATTTGGCTCTCGGCAACTCGTTAACGACCCACACAGGTTCGTTAACGACCCTGCACAGCTTCAAAAATCAATACCAGTCCAGAATCGTAAACGACCCAATTGGGTAGTTAACGAATAATTCTGAGGTTGTTTCGAGACCAAGTATGGGGTCTCTTGCCTATCTATTTTGAGTGGATCTTATCTTGGAAAATTCTTGATTGTTTTGTAGGATTTCATGGCAAGTTCAAGCAGACCCGCTACCCGAGCTCATAAGAAGAGAAGGAACCAGAGGTCCCCATCTCCACCTCGAGTGGACGACGTGATTTTGAGTACTCAAGGCCAAGTGCATCGATACCGTGCCATTCTAGAGAAGGACCACTACACCCGTTGGTTCTCGAAGTCTAGTGCTGTAAACACGGGGATCTACACGGACATCAAGGAGGCCTTTGTTATTCTTGGTGCCGCTCATCTCCTAAAGTAGGAATATTTACCACACTATCCAGCCCTCACATCCGAGTTTTTGGCCACCTTAGAGACTAGCTTCTCGTCGAAGTCTTCAGCGGGACGAATCCGGTTTCGGCTTGGCAATGTGAGCCGTGAGTTCACCATGGCAAAGTTCAACGCAATTTTAGAGCTTCCGAACCCGTCTAGAGACTACAGCTTGAAAGATTACAAACTGACTCGTACTTGGAGCTACATCACCGGGGAAGTCCAATCCTCCACAGCGGCATTATCTGGGGCAAACATCATCAACCCTATCTTTAGGATTATTCTCCGAGTCCTAGCTGCTACGTTTTGGCCGAAGAGAGAGTTGAACCGGCCAACGAGGACGGAAGTTGCTTGTCTCCGCACCATCCTTTTCGAGGAGCCCGACCCCTTGAATTTGGGGTACGAATGGCTCTACTACATCGAGAAATCAACCAAGTCCAAGAAGGTTTGGTGTGGCAACTTGGTTAGCCTTTTGGCTAAAAACCTTGGAGTTGACCTTACTCGCTACACACCGGCCCATGCCCAACTCCTCAACAAGAACTATTGGTATAGCTCCAGTGTCTTCATTCAAGCCGAGGGAGGATTCAAGGTGAAAGTACAAGATCGCATCGTTACACCGACCCTCGATAAGTTGGAGCTTCTCTACATACCAAATTGGTACGAGGCGTGGACGGGGCATGCTTATCCATTGGAACCCAAGCCGGAGGATGAGCTCTCACTTAGGCCGTGTGTGTCCCGGTTTGAGCGAGAGGAAGATGCAATGGATGAAGATGAAGATGAAGATGAGGAGACCGAGGTAGTAGGCGATGACACTGAAGAGGCCGACACCGAGGGAGGAACTGAGGAGCTAAACCTCGAGGATGAAGACCTCGACACGGAAGTATTGGGCAGCAACGTCCTCGTTGACGAGCCCATCAGGCTCGTTAACGACCATTTCCAGCCTCCTTCCTACACTGCTAACGAGGCACCCAACTTCGTTAACGAGGCGCCGAGAGCTTCTGTCGACCCACCTCCAGCTCCTACCGACCCTCATTCCTATGGACTCATGCCTTACAACCCGGTTATGTACCAAGATCATTTCCAGCCTCACTATCCACCACCTCCTCAGCCTGAGTACACAGGATCGAGTATGCCACCACCATGGGCCGAGGATCTTTCTGCACGGATGCAGCAGCTTCACCTCCAACAGGACCATATTCATAGGAGGATGGATAGATGGGAATCCGTCTATTCTGCTCGCATGTCGATGGAGGATGAGAGGCATCGTCAGCGAGAGGCGGATGATGCTGAGCGTTGGAGGACGATGTACGACTTCATGTGGAACTTTGAGCACTACTTTCCTCCACCCAACCGTTGATTCAGCCTGAAGATGAAGTTTTTCTTTGTTTCCCACTTTTGAGACTTTGTAAGTTTTTATGTTTTTCTTTTTCTTATTTTTATCTTTATTTGTTTTCTTTTCTATCTCTTTTCCTTCTTATTTTTCTTACAGTGGGGACACTGTAATTTTAAGTCTGGGGTGGGAGAAAATAGAAAATTTGTTGTCTTATGTGTTTATGTGTTTTGAGTAGTTTTTTTTATTCTGAAAATCGAAAAAAAAAATCAAAAAATTTGAAAAAAAATCTAAAAAGAGTTTTAGAATTGATAGATATCCCTTTCTTAGGTTCTATGATAGTAAGTTGCTAACTTAATTATATAATTCCTTGCAAGCATGTCTTTAATAGTATAGTCGGATTCTTAACTCGAAATTGTTTGTTTTTAGAAGAAGATAGCACTTGATGAAATTGAGCACATATACTTTATAGCATAAGTGATGCAATCCAACAAAATCATTACCTAGTGAGGAATTTCTGGCCTTATAGGGAGAACATTAATAAATCCCTCTTTCTTTTCTTGTGTGATTTACTCTCTATATGCATATTATCTCTTGAAATTGTGATGGTTATCTATTTCTTGAGACCCATATGGGATTTATAGTTCATTACTTGTGAAAATCATATGATGGAGAACTTATTTTTATAAGCACTATTATTCCCTATCCACCTTTACATGATCCTTCTTTTGACAGCCAATTTTAGCTTGAAGCTTTTATTTTTAGCTCCACAAAATTATTCCCTAGCCGAGATAAGCTTGACCCTATCCGGGGATTAGGACTTAGCTTGGAGAGATATTTTCTGTTGAGTGTTAAAAAGAGAGGAGTGACTTATAATGTTCGCTTTGATTGAAGGATTATTGGGAAGGGTAGATTGGAAGTCTTTTGTTCTAATATTGTGTAAAAGAAAGATCTCTTGATAAGCAAAGGATGCACAAAAATAAAGTTGTTAAGAAATAATGAAGGAAAACATATGGAAGCTCGTTAACGACCCTGAAGTGGGCTCGTTAACGAGGCAGCGAGGCAGCGAGAAAGAAAAGGAAAAAAATGAAAGAAAAAAAGAGAAGTGAAGAGTTGAAGTGCATGTGTGTTTATAAGATAATATCAGAGATTCTTTTATTTCTTATGAGACTTTCTAGGATGATAATGGGTGAGTGAAAATGAGTGTGCATAATGAGAGAGTGAGTTTGGTATATTGTTTTTAAAAGAGAGTTTTGTTTATGTGTGAGTTTTTAGGAGTCTTTTGATTCCTGGATATAATTAGCACCACATGACCAAATATTTTCCACGCCTTATCGTCTTTACCAATCCCCATTACAACCCGGCCGAATGGAAGCTTCTATAAAGTTTTTCATTGAGCCCCCTAAGTTCTCTTGATGGTTTTTGCTTGTTTTGACAAATCTTGGGTGGAGAGTATTGGTGATATAAGTTCCAATTTCTATGAGTTTTTTGTATATCAGATGAGTTGAGATTGAATTTGTGAGCCCAAACACTTTAGAGTTGAGTGAAACACATTATATCCCTTGTGAGGTTGGATTGTATTTTCTTATGTCTATTTAGTGCATATATGTGTAATGACATTAATAGTCTTTTGCTATATTTTTCTCATGTGTAGAAGTTGCTTTTTAGATGATGGCTATATCTTGATATGTATGTTTGTTTGGTTTTGGTTAGTGTTTAGTGATTGCTTGAGGACAAGCAAGTTTAAGTATGGGGTATTTTGATGTTCGCATTTTTTGTATAGTTTTTAGTAGGTTTTCTTTGATTATTAGGTTTAGTTTTGATAAGTTTAGGTTTAGTTTGGTGTGTTTTTGGATAGTTTTGTATATTTCTATGGAAAGTATGGAAGCTACTCTATTTTGTGTATTTTGTAGGTTTTAGCAAGGAAAAGGTGTTATATGGAGCTAAATTTGGAGCGCTACAGTGAAAGACAGAGGAATACGAGTTTGAAGAAGTCAGAGTTCAAGATTTACGAGATAAAGTGTGGAAGAAACCACAGCCTCGTTAACGAGGCCACGAGATAGAAATTTCGAGGGTTGACTTTGTGACTCACCGATCTTGTGCGGGAAATTATTTCCGTGTCGGTAGAGTATCTTTTTGTGATTTTTAGGGTTATTATATTATGTATTTTAGGTCTTGTTATCTTCTTAGATTTTGTTTCTATCTTTTAGGGTTTTATTTCTATCTTTTTAGGAAAGTTTATATCTTTTAGCCTTTTTAGTTTTTAGCCTTTTTAGTATAAATACCCTTCTATCTAGCATAGAAAAGAGGGAGACTTTTTAGAGATTTTGGAGAGGAGGAAGAACCGAAGAGGCGAGAGGATCGGAGTCGAGTTCAGAGGTCGGTGAACGAAAGTTACCGAGTTCGTTGATCGAGATTTTGGTTCGGTGATTTGTTCTTTTTTCGGTTTCTTCTGAATTTTTGTAAGGCAGATTTTTCTATTTAATTTGAGTAGTAGTTTGTTTCCAATGATTTCTTTTATTGAATTTATTTGTTTAGTAGTTATGATTAGTGAGTAGTCTTCTTTTCTAGGATCGAGGTTAAGCCCGACATAGTTGAGCATGTTTGATAAGTGAGATTGTGTGTTGAATGCCTTTTATCTATTATCGAGATTGTTTGTTGTGCTTATACCAAGATGAAAGTTGAGGTAATTTGAGTTTTTAACTTGATTGAAAGAGAAAGTTAGTAACTTGAAGGTTGATATTGTTTGAATACGAAAGTTTCAAGCTTTAGATCCAAAGCAAGCAATTAAGTGAATTAGGATGCGAAAGTAGGTTAATTTACTTGATAGTCAATGAAAGTTGATGACTCTATCTATTTAAAGGCATGATCTTATCTTCTTACGAGTTTATATGCTTGGCTATGTTGTGGTGTCCCTAGTCCTAGATCTTTGTTTTTATTTGAATTATCTTAAGTGAATTTTCGTTGCTGAGTTACTTAGCTCGGTACCGAATTTATTTAGGTCGTTAGTTGAGTCTTTTTGTGTACGGTGGTTCGTTAACGACCCTGACAACGTCGTTAACGAGGCTGCTTGTGAGTGTTTTTGCTTGATTTTTGTTTGCTTTTTAGTAGTTGATAAACGAACAACCTTGCTTCCTGTGGAACGATCCTGACTCTGCTATACTCAGCGGGGTCTTGACTTATAAATTTATTTGTTGTCAAAAAACCCTATCAATAGTTTGTTGTAACTCCGAGCTACCCCCTGTCTATATGCCGCCATGCAAACTGATGCCTCATCTCGTAACTTGTCCACCGTGTCCAGATGGTATAACAATTTAGATAGATTTGATTCCTCGGTAGTAAGTCCATATTGAACTGTGGGCAAACTCATCTGCCCATCTCCCCTTTGCCTCCTTGAGTCGCTGCTTCAAGTTATTGATGATTACTTTGTTGCTTGCTTCTGCTTGACCATTGGCTTGAGGATAACGTGGTGTCTACATCACCAACTAGATGTTGTATTGCTGACAAAATGATCTCGTCTTGTCATTGATGAATCGGGATCCATTGTCGCACACTATGGTGGATGGTATTCCGAACCTACTCAGGATATTTTTCTTTACGAAAGAAATGACATGAGTGTCCTTAACTTCTTTGAAGGCTTCGGCTTCAATCCATTTAGAGAAATAGTCGGTCAAGGCTTCTTTATTGAATTTATTTGTTTAGTAGTTATGATTAGTGAGTAGTCTTCTTTTCTAGGATCGGGGTTAAGCCCGACATAGTTGAGCATGTTTGATTAGTGAGATTGTGTGTTGAATGCCTTTTATCTATTATCGAGATTGTTTGTTGTGCTTATACCAAGATGAAAGTTGAGGTAATTTGAGTTTTTAACTTGATTGAAAGAGAAAGTTAGTAACTTGAAGGTTGATATTGTTTGAATACGAAAGTTTCAAGCTTTAGATCCAAAGCAAGCAATTAAGTGAATTAGGATGCGAAAGTAGGTTAATTTACTTGATAGTCAATGAAAGTTGATGACTCTATCTATTTAAAGGCATGATCTTATCTTCTTACGAGTTTATATGCTTGGCTATGTTGTGGTGTCCCTAGTCCTAGATCTTTGTTTTTATTTGAATTATCTTAAGTGAATTTTCGTTGCTGAGTTACTTGGCTCGGTACCGAATTTATTTAGGTCGTTAGTTGAGTCTTTTTGTGTACGGTGGTTCGTTAACGACCCTGACAACGTCGTTAACGAGGCTGCTTGTGAGTGTTTTTGCTTGATTTTTGTTTGCTTTTTAGTAGTTGATAAACGAACAACCTTGCTTCTTGTGGAACGATCCTGACTCTGCTATACTCAGCGGGGTCTTGACTTATAAATTTATTTGTTGTCAAAAAACCCTATCAACAGTTTGTTGTAACTCCGAGCTACCCCCTGTCTATATGCCGCCATGCGAACTGATGCCTCATCTCGTAACTTGTCCACCGTGTCCAGATGGTATAACAATTTAGATAGATTTGATTCCTCGGTAGTAAGTCCATATCGAACTGTGGGCAAACTCATCTGCCCATCTCCCCTTTGCCTCCTTGAGTCGCTGCTTCAAGTTATTGATGATTACTTTGTTGCTTGCTTCTGCTTGACCATTGGCTTGAGGATAACGTGGTGTGTACATCACCAACTAGATGTTGTATTGCTGACAAAATGATCTCGTCTTGTCATTGATGAATCGGGATCCATTGTCGCACACTATGGTGGATGGTATTCCGAACCTACTCAGGATATTTTTCTTTACGAAAGAAATGACATGAGTGTCCTTAACTTCTTTGAAGGCTTCGGCTTCAATCCATTTAGAGAAATAGTCGGTCAAGGCTTCTTTTATTGAATTTATTTGTTTAGTAGTTATGATTAGTGAGTAGTCTTCTTTTCTAGGATCGGGGTTAAGCCCGACATAGTTAAGCATGTTTGATAAGTGAGATTGTGTGTTGAATGTCTTTTATCTATTATCGAGATTGTTTGTTGTGCTTATACCAAGATGAAAGTTGAGGTAATTTGAGTTTTTAACTTGATTGAAAGAGAAAGTTAGTAACTTGAAGGTTGATATTGTTTGAATACGAAAGTTTCAAGCTTTAGATCCAAAGCAAGCAATTAAGTGAATTAGGATGCGAAAGTAGGTTAATTTACTTGATAGTCAATGAAAGTTGATGACTCTATCTATTTAAAGGCATGATCTTATCTTCTTACGAGTTTATATGCTTGGCTATGTTGTGGTGTCCCTAGTCCTAGATCTTTGTTTTTATTTGAATTATCTTAAGTGAATTTTCGTTGCTGAGTTACTTGGCTCGGTACCGAATTTATTTAGGTCGTTAGTTGAGTCTTTTTGTGTACGGTGGTTCGTTAACGACCCTGACAACGTCGTTAACGAGGCTGCTTGTGAGTGTTTTTGCTTGATTTTTGTTTGCTTTTTAGTAGTTGATAAACGAACAACCTTGCTTCCTGTGGAACGATCCTGACTCTGCTATACTCAGCGGGGTCTTGACTTATAAATTTATTTGTTGTCAAAAAACCCTATCAACAGTTTGTTGTAACTCCGAGCTACCCCCTGTCTATATGCCGCCATGCGAACTGATGCCTCATCTCGTAACTTGTCCACCGTGTCCAGATGGTATAACAATTTAGATAGATTTGATTCCTCGGTAGTAAGTCCATATCGAACTGTGGGCAAACTCATCTGCCCATCTCCCCTTTGCCTCCTTGAGTCGCTGCTTCAAGTTATTGATGATTACTTTGTTGCTTGCTTCTGCTTGACCATTGGCTTGAGGATAACGTGGTGTCTACATCACCAACTAGATGTTGTATTGCTGACAAAATGATCTCGTCTTGTCATTGATGAATCGGGATCCATTGTCGCACACTATGGTGGATGGTATTCCGAACCTACTCAGGATATTTTTCTTTACGAAAGAAATGACATGAGTGTCCTTAACTTCTTTGAAGGCTTCGGCTTCAATCCATTTAGAGAAATAGTCGGTCATTGCTAAGATGTAAACACGTTGTCCCGAAGCTGGAGGGAGCTTTCCCACGATATCCATTCCCCATTTCATGAATGGCCAAGGGGAAGTTATGGGATGTAACAACTCCGAGGGTTGATGTGGTATAGGTCCATGACGTTGTCACACGTCACACTTGCGGGCAAATTCCACTGCGTCTTTGTTCATGGTGGACCAATAATAACTCATCATGCTCGCCTTTCTCGCCAAGTTGCGACCCCCTGATTGATTTCCACATTCTCCATCGTGTATGTCCTGTAACACCTTCTATACCTCTTCCTCCTGTACACATCTGGCGTATACTCCTGACAACATCCACTTGAACAGAATGTTATTCTTAATAGCGAAAGTGGAAGCTTTTACCTTAAGTCGGCGGGCTTCTTCTTTATCATCTGGTAGGACTCCATCTCTTAACCACCTTAAATAAGGAGTTACCCACGAAGCATCTTCGTCGGGATCTCGAATCTTGAACATTTCTGCTTCTTTGATTATGGATGGCGCATCAAGGTACACAAAAGGTATCTTGTCATACTCTCTTGGGTCGATTGCGGATCCGAGGTTGGCTAAAGCGTCTGCTTGCGTGTTAGCGTCCCGAGGAACTTGCTTTATCTCAAAATGTTTGAAATGTTTAATGATCTCTTGAACTTTCTCTAAATATGCCTTCATCTTTGAATCCCTGGCAACATATGAGTTCGTAACTTGATTTACAATATGTAACGAATCACAAATTACCTCAATTTCTTGCACATTCAAGTCTTTAGCGACGAGTAGCCCTGCTATAAGCGCCTCGTATTCTGCTTCATTGTTAGTGGCTTTGAACGTACATTGAACGGCCTGGGCTATCCTATCCTCATGTGGTGACTTCAGGACTACCCCCAGTCCTACGCCAACTTGATTTGACGCTCCGTCTGTATGCATCAACCACTTGTCGTTTCCTGTTACATGTAACACATCTTGATCTTCTTGTTCTATAGTGGTAGGAGTGAAGTCAACCACAAAATCCGCCAAGGCTTGAGACTTCATTGTTGTTCTTGGCTCGTAAGTGATGTCGTAACCATTTAAGTGGATCAACCATCTTGTTAACCGACCTGACAATTCTGGCTTTGACATGATACTCTTCATTGGATAGTTAGTCCTCACGATGATAGAATGACTTTCAAAATAAGGATGTAATTTTATTGAAGCCATTACCAAAGAACGTACAAGTTTCTCCATAGGTGAATACCTGGTTTCCGCATCAAGCAAGGTTTTACTTACGTAGTAAATGGGCAACCGGTCTACATTCTCTTCTCGGATCAAGACGGCACTTACTGCTACCTCAGTCACGACCAAGTACACATATAACTTCTCATCTGGCTTGGGTTTGGAAAGCACCTGCGGGTTAGATAAATAATTTTTCAATTCCTTGAAGGCTTCTTCATGTGCTTCCGTCCATTCAAATGACTTGTTCTTCTTCAAGATGTCGTAGAACAACTTGTTTTTGTCCGAGGATCGAGATATGAATCGGTTCAGTGTTGCTACTCGCCTTGTTAATTTCTGGACGTCTTTGACGCATCTCGGTGATTGTAGCTCCATTATGGCCTTGATCTGGTCTGGACTCGCCTCAATTCCCCTTTGTGTCACTATGTATCCAAAGAATTTCCCTAATGTTACTCCGAAAGAGCATTTGGTTGGATTCAATTTCATTTTATAGCTCTGCAGGATCTGGAACGCATCTCTCAAGTGGGTAATGTGATCTTCCGCCTTCAATGATTTGACTAGCATGTCGTCAATGTACACCTCCATTGTATTCCCCAGTTTTTCCTGAAACATCTTATTAACCAATCTCTGATAAGTAGCACCTGCGTTTTTTAACCCGAAGGGCATAACTTTGTAACAGTAAGTTCCTTGATTGGTTACGAATGCGGTTTTTTCTTGATCGTCGAGATGCATCATTATCTGATGATATCTACTAAACGCATCCATGAAAGTTAAGAGCTCGTGCCCCGCGGTTGCATCCACCAATGCATCGATATGAGGCAGAGGGAATGAATCTTTGGAGCATGCTTTGTTTAAATCGGTAAAATCCACGCAAATGCGCCATTTACCGTTTTTCTTTTTTACGACTACCACATTCGCAAGCCAATCATGATATTTCACTTCTCTAATTTTTCCAGACTCAAGAAAGGATTTTACCTCATCGTTGATTACCTGGTTTCGTTCGGGTGAAAAATTACGCCTTTTCTGCTTCACTTGTGGCACCTTCTTATTGACATTAAGGGCATGTGTGATCACGTTAGGATCAATGCCCACCATATCCTCGTTTGACCACGCAAAACAATCATTGTAGGACCGTAGAAACTCCACCAATTTTTTACGTAAAGTTGGCTCTAGCTTTGATCCTATTTTTATATTCTTTGACGGATCTAGTGGATCAAGAGCTGCTTCTTCAAGTTCTGTCGTCTTCGGCTTCACGTAGTAAGTGGTTGTTCTACAGTCCTTTAATTGTGAATCGGACGACTTCTTCCCCGTTTCAAGTTGTAAGTTCTTGGAGGTCGTTGCTCTCATCATCATGGAGTAGCACTCCCTTGCTAATTTTTGCTCCCCCTTGATCTCTTGAACTCCCCATAGCGTTGGGAACTTCACACATTGATGGTAAGTAGAAGGGATTGCCCTCATCCCGTGGATCCATGGCCTGCCCAAAATGACATTAAAGGGTGAAGGGTAATCAAGTACTTAAAATTTTACATGTTAGTTTATTCCTCCTACGACGGTTGGTAAGGATATTTCTCCCAACGTGTTGCGCGATTCACCACTGAAGCCTACTAAAGTCGTAGACTTTTGGACAATGTCATCCATTCCAAGACCTAGGCTGTACAAGGCATCCAACATGAGCAAGTTAGTGGAACTTCCATTATCAACTAATATTCTCTTAGCAAGGAAAATGGCTATCGTTAAAGAAATTATTAAACAGTCATGGTGAACTTCCTCTTCTTCGACATCATCGAAGGTAATTGGCATCACGGCGAGACTCGTTCGCGAAGGAGCTCTGAGGCATTCTCTTCTAGTATCCCTGGCGATTCATTTTGCTGCGGAGTACGTTATGCCACAAATTTCTGATCCCCCGGTGATGACGTTAATTACTCCAGTGTGCTTCGGAGGTGGAGGAGGGCTAGCCTTTTCATTATTGCGCTCTAGCTGCTCCTTCGCTTTCTCTGATATTAAATCTTTGAGATACCCCCTGCGCAATAATTCACTCACCTCCTTTCGCAACGCGATACATTTGTCTGTCTGGTGACCATGATCAAACTGGAAGTCACACCATCTAGACTTGTCTTTCTGATGCGAAGGTACATTACTCTTTTGAGGCCATTTGACAGCATCCCCCATGCTATTGAGAGTTCGAACTACCTCCGTTGCATCCACGCAGAAGTTGTAATGGGAAAGTCTGGGAGGCAGCCTGGGACTTTCATATCTTTCACCTTGCCTGGAAAATGTGGTATTGACGGTTATTTTGGCAAGGGGTGCAGTGGAGTATGGGGCATATCTAGGTTCTCGCCTTCCTTGTCTCCAGTCTAGCCGGTGGGGGCTGATTGAATTTTCGACAAAGAGGTTGTCTTCCTCCAATCGCACATGTGCTAACGCCTTTACCTGTACTTCATCAAAATTTGAACAAGGGTACTTAGATAACTCACGATACAACTCAGGATTACAAACCGATATGACCCTTCGGAATGCTTCCACGGCTGTAGCGGCATCACATCCTTCAATGGTCACAAGTTCCTCGTTGTAGCGATTGAGGAAGGTCTTAAAAGATTCGCCCGGTTTTTGGACCATGCGGTATAAGTCGCTTGATCGTTTCTTAGCGTGTCGGCTGCTTGCAAATCTTATCCTGAACTTGTCAATTAACTTAGCAAAATCTTATGGGGTCCGAGATTTTAGCATCGCCTTGACTATTTCGTTGGCCTCCATTTCTGGTAAACTACTCGGGTCTATGGTTTTGGGCTTGCAACGCCTCTTTTTGGCTGGATTTTAGAGAGGCCCAACAGTTATAGTGATGAGTTTATGAGATAGTATTGACTTTAGGTTGCACTAGATATTATGTCTTAGGGTTTGCGCGTAGACTATCTGTCACTTTATAACTACATTAAGATGGTTCTAAACCCTAATGTTTGTTCTGACTATACTCGATAATTCGAATATGATGAGTGTAGTACTCAACTATTGCCTTATTTGAATTGATGGAGAAGTCCAAACCTCGATAAAGTCAAGTTGATAATTAAAAGCCTTATCCTAATGTGCAAAGTTTTGAAATTAAAAAATCAGGGGGTTAGTACAATATGGAAAAACTTTCTTGCTCGATCCCTACCAATAAAGTCTTCTTTCCAACCTAAATTCGCACAAGTTAGCGGTGATGTTGGTCGGGACCTAATTAGTCGATGAAGATTTATCGAAAATAAAGTTGTGTGTATAATAAACATTCTACCACAAACTCATTCATTTCCTTGGAAGTATGCTAGTTGTATTCTATTTTTCGACTTTTATTTAGGAACAAAGGTAGCAATTAGGTATCACCACAAGACTAACATAACCACTTTGGTTTAAATGTTGTCTCGTAACAAGAAAACGTTCTGTTTAATAATAGTGAAATATTCACTTTCAATTATTTTCCGCTATTATTTCGTTATCTTTTACACTATATATTGTTCGATTCAAGTCTTTGGTGGTTTTAAACGGTAAAATCTAAGGTCACTGACATCTAATATGTGTAAGAAAAATTGGCGGTATTACATCTCGACAACGGTGCTAATAATTTCATGGTGCTATTTCAACCCCCTAAGCCCCTTCCTTTTTACGCCAGTGATGTATAAGGACTATATAGTATCAAACGAGTTTCTAGACTAGTAAGCTAAGTCATAAATGTGAATATATTTTATACAAATTCTATTAAAAGATGGAATCATAAAAAGTTGTAATTCAGAGAAAGAAAAGCTCCGGGAGGATCTATTTTGGATAGAATAACAAGTAACGCGTTATTTGCTAAAATGAGGGAACCTTAACCAACAAGGAGTCAAAACACGTTGATCTCTTATTGCAAGTGTAATACCCCATCTTTCCACAGGGCGCTACCTGGTAGTAGACCTTATCAGGTACTACTTAGGTGGGTTGACAACAACACTTTAGGATCTTACAACGCGGGCACGACGAGAAAACAAGTAAAACATCCAACGTTCAGATTTATAAAACTGAATATAAAATATTTTTGAATGCCCGAATGCATAAACAAAATTACCAAGTAACGCTTCCCAAATTTTCCTCAAAATATTCCAAACAATACTTAAAAATTACAATTAAAAATAATGCAACAGAACTAAAAATAATAATAAATCCTCCCGAAGTACACCCAAAAAACCCAAACTAATGACACGGGCGTCAATGATCCACTCCACCATCCTGCGAAGGCTCTTGCACTGTTTCCTGTGATATACCTATAACTGGAAAAAATAATCCCTGAAGTGTCAGCTACTAATCTACCAAGCTAGATAATATGCGGAAATTATAAGACGTTTAAAAACAGTTCTCTATAGTCAGCAACCAGAATCCACAATCGCAACCATAACTCTAAAGGCCAATACCTAAATTAGACGGTCAGTCGCACATAAGCCAAACACACATACATAGAATCGCACAATTAAATCAACATAACTCATTCTCCATCTTGTATTCCAATCCACAGTGCAGAGGCAGGCCCTCCCACTCCTCACATCATTTCTTTCTTCTAACACCGGCTAAGCCTCCACTGGAGCACTTGTCAAAACACATAGATAGCATTTTCTTTTGAAGGGCACGGTTTCTTTGTCACACGGACTATACATAGGCAACCTTCCTCTCCATCAGCTACGATGCCCATGCCGGAAACGGTACCAACACAGAGAAAACATTCGAAAACTTATTTCCGATAAAAACCCATTTAAAACCAATTTGCACACAACAGCACAAGCAGGTCCAAAACATTTCAATTCCAAAAAGATATTCGGGACTAGTTCCCAAAACCAATCCTACAACAACGGCGCAAAATCTAACAAGATAGAAAAGAACCGAGCAAGTCGAAAACGACTTACCTCGAAAGTCTCTCGACGATGATGGGACATAGAAGAATTGATCACGAGGAAAACCTAAAAAAGGACTGACGATCTTAGTTAACTAACTGAATAGGGCGATAAATCCTAACCACGTACAAAGCTAAAAAAAATCCCAGTCCATACTATATATTTTAATCTCACAACACGACCCATATAACACAAATTATAAGTAAACGTACACCATCCAAATCACATACAAGGATTTAAAAGTGTAACTCCTTTTTTTCTTTACTAATCTAACTACCACTAACTAGCCTAACTATCTTATAGTATAGTGAAGAATTGACAATCTAAATCTTAGATTTCCATTAACACGTATCTTAATATTCTAATTTGAATTTCTAATGGCAAAATTAATTTCCCACTAACAAATAAGCTTGGTTATATATATAAACGATCACTACTAGCCTATATACACATATAAATAACTTTTAACACCAATCTAAACTAATACTGATAAAAACAGTACCTAAAACCGCCAGCTTAGGACTCCCATATGTACTGTTCATCATCATTGTGTGGATGCAGCAGAAAGGCTTGGGAGGAGCAACACCCCTTACGGGGTCCAACCACACTCCGGTCCAGACGTAGGCATAAAGTGTCGAACTGGGCGAGGGCCCAGCCCACCAAAAAAAAAAAAAAATCATTGTGTTCACCATCGACATCTCTGGTCACAGTGAAACAACCGGCAACTTCCTACCAAGCATGGCCAAAACTAACCCACTCCACCTTTCCAACACCACCGACAACCACACTCACCGACGCTACCCGAAACCGAACCTCTCGCCCACCCCGTCTACAAAACAGGACTCCTAAACCACACCAAAAGAAAACGAGCTACGGAATAGCAACACTTACCGGTGATGCTGAATAAACCGGAACAAGGGCTTGTCGTCGGAGACTTGTTTGTAGTGATTTATTGAAACCGGATCTCGAAAAACGCTGGACGGAGATCGGTGTTTGCAGCAATGATGAACTTCGGTGATTGGCGCTCTACTTCGACCGAAACAGAACCAGTCGTGGCTTGTACCGGCGGAACACCCTTGTCAACGGCTCGTGACTTACTGCTCCTTGTGCGATCGGGCAACGCCAGTCATGGCCTGCCCAGGAACATGGCGAGGATCGCAGCAACGAAGAACTTCATCTCGACCGAGGAACTTTGAAGGAAACGTGAATGTCTTGGACAGCAGAAAAAAGGGTTTGGCTTTTAATGGCTTGATTACAAGGGTAGGGTTAGTTTTAAAGATAAGGTTGATTAAAGATTAAAGATATATTTAATCGTGGATAAGGTTAAAGATTAAATCTAGGCTCGGCCCTTGTGAAACTAATGGGTTAATTCTATATATATAATGTATAGGTATTTAAGGCATTGCTAAACTAAAGGATTGTAACGAATTAAATCTTGCACCGGAGGTTATTAGCGGGCCAAGATTTCGATTACTTGTATCTCAAGAAACTATTACAGCAAGATGAGTCAAAAAGCAAAGACGTTATTGTAAATAGTAAGGAAAGAAAGTTAAAGGTAGCTTGAGTTCACTAAAACTAAGAGATTGCTAGGTAGTTGGAAAACTAATATAAGGATATTTGTATGTAAAAAGTAATTGTTTTATATTTAATAAAATACAATTAATTTCTTGCATGTATATCTTAATATGGCTAGTGGTAGTTTATATTATCAGTAGGGTGGAAGTAGAGGACCTCCAAGGCTTCGGATCGGCATCGAGGGTCGCCACCAAAAGCTTGTAGGGCTGGACTACGATGGAGAGTGACCACATCGGCAACTTCTCTCATCGGCAAATCATTTACTCGACACTCTTCGTATTGTCGAGTGCTTACGCTTCGTGGATCGCCATGGTGGATAATCATTTAATTGTTGTTGGTTAGGAATTGATTTTTTTAGTTGCACTATAGGGTTACCAATTGCACTTTATAATGGGTTGTGTTCTTGGAGGTAGTCCAAGAATGTGAGATGATGTTTTTCGTCATGGGATGCGAAAGATCTTAGAGTGCACCGAGAACTTAAATAGCTCATTCAGCAGGGCATTATTGCTTTGATTACATGACTTGGATGTTCTATTTTATGGGAGCGGAGATGAAAAGAATTAACAGGTAAATGAGCTTATTTAAATTAAAACATAAAATTCAACATGGTACAAATTTAAAAGTGAATAGAATTTGAAATTGAAATATGACGTGGTAAATGATAAATAAGTGATGTGGAGAAAAAACACGCATGGTAAATGATAAATATGGGTGTGACATTTGTATAAATCTGACGTGTTGTAATGTAGTGACTTCAAACCTTATTGCTTATATATATATAAAAAAAATTATATATTATTCAAACACCAATGCATATTATTAGATATGTAACAATATTTAGTAAATAAGATGATGTATTACTATGAGGTCTACGTTTTGGCTCCCACATGTAGTCTCCTTAATTTAAAAGTGATTATTCTAGTTTCATATTATATAGGGATGAGCAACGGGTCGGGTCGGGTCGACCCGCGAACCACGAATTATTTTTTTTGACCCGCGACCCGACCCGTGGGTCGCGGGTCTAACGGGTCGGGTCGCGGGTCGACCCGCTTGACCCGTTTGACTAAGTCAATCGGGTCAAAACTAATTTTTAACCTAAAAAAAATTAATTTTTAACATAATAACATGTATTTTTTTAAAAACCCGTCAGGTTTGCGGGTCGACCCGTAAATCCATCAATTTTTTATAAATAAATAGTTTATACATTAATAAAATTATAAAAAATATATATATTTTTAAAAACATTGCAGGTCGCAGGTCGACCCGCGACCCGCACGGGTTTTACCCGACCCGACCCGCGACCCGCAAAATAAAAAATTTCGACCCGCGACCCGACCCGCAACCCGCAATTTACGGGTCGGGTCAGTGCGGGTCGCGGGCGACCCGACCCGTTGCTCATTCCTAGTATTATAATATTGAGGTTTTTTTCATACTTTTCAGTATTCCATATTTTTTCAAAACTGAAAACTTTTAACTACATCGAAAAAACTTTGGCACCTCCAAAATAAATTCATGATTTCGCTCCTATGTAATGTGATTTTTTATACATATCATATGAAGGCTAGGTTCACGTAAAATTTGCAGCAGCAAATTAAAAGAACGTATTAATATATAAACAAGCTACAATTTGATATAAATTAAAGAACAAACTATAATTTGATATAAATTAAAGAACAAACTACTACTTTTATATTACTTGGACGGTTGAGATCTAGTATGAAAGGGTGTTTAGGTGCGAAATGTGATTGATAGGAAATGTTGGATGGAGATAAATTAAGGATGTGGATCTTTTTTATTAAAAAGGGCCAAATAAACTATCAAATTTTTGACGAATTATTTTGAAAAAAAAACGACGCAAGGTCTGCATCAAAATTGATCTATTCTACATTAATATTTGTTGTATGTGCTTGGACAATTATCTAAATAACGAAATTTTTGATTTTTTATAATTAAATTTTGATTTTAGATAAATTTTTTATATAAATAGATAAAAATATCAAGATAAAATAATATTCGGTATTTTTAACTCAAATTCGAATTAATTTTTCATATCTAGATAATTACTTTCCTAAATTGAATTTTTATTATCTAGATAATTACTAGTAGTAGTATATAATAAATATCAATAAAATCAATAATCAATAAATTATAAATAAAGTTTAATCATTTTATCCTACATGTCATAGTCTTAACTATGTCATATAGGCGTTTTAATTTTTCAATTTACCTCTTTGCCCTTCACTTATGTAAGTATTTACAATCCTTATATTACTATGTGCTATGGTAAGCAACGATTTATTTTTTTTGCAAAATTATATTTATGGATCTTAAAGTTTGACAAGTTGTGTTAGGAGCATAATCCATTATGAAACAATTTTATTAAATATAATAATGTTAATTACTAATATTACTAATATACAATAATATTTAGATATCTTAAAATTTGACAAGAAACATACTCTTCATTATGAAATATTTTTTTAAATATAATAATATTAATAATATAAAATTATGTTAAGAGATCTTAAAATTTGGCAAGTGATAGAAACCTAATCTTCACTAGTTGTACCCGTCGTGCCATCCACGACTATGGTTCTTTTATAGATATTAAATAAAAATATAATATAAAAATTAATGTAAGTAATTTATTGCATGTACAATGTACAAACTGCAAATTAATTATTTTTTGGAATAAAATACAAAAAATTAAATATAAATTATTAAGTTTTATATTGAGAATAAAAAAGATTAGTAAGGAGTACTAAGGTAAAATAATGTACATTTATCATTTTTCTTGGTGATATTTCATAGATATTTCTTTTGAAAAAAGATAACATATGAATAAAAAAAATTATATATTAGAATATGGAAGAGATAATATTTACATAAAATAAAATAATAAATAAGATATAATAAAATATGAATGCTGAAGATAGAAATAATTTATTTATAAATAAATAAAAAATAATAATTTATTTTCATTTCAAGTGGGGCTAAACTCATTTTGTGGCTCGATAAAAAAAAGATTAGATAAGATTAAATATTATTTTTTTATTACTTTCTGTGTACCTTAATTTAGAGATTATCAAATATTTTAATATATATATAAAATATTATATTACCTATTTTTATTATTTTAAACATTACAAGTATTTATCATTAAATTTTTTATGATAAAAGAAAAAAAATATGTCTATAAATAAATTTGTGAAAAAATATCATGCTAAAAGATAAAAGATATTTATACTTATTTTAAGATATTTTATAAATTTTCAACTTTATTATCTTTAATTTTAAATATTTGTATAAGGAAGTTTTCAAAAGATATCGTTATACTAAATACATATTTGTTTGATGTTAAAGATAGATTTAAATAGTTAAAGAAGAATTTAATCGGAAAAAATTAAAATATTAGAAATAAAAATTAATTTTGTAAATATGAGGTGGGGCCAAAATCGTTTTGGTGGGTCAAAAAGGTACAACTTTGATATATAGTTATAGATTATAAAATATTTTTTTAATATTAAGAAAATGATATTTCTACTTTTTAAAATATTAGGAACATAATTATTATATTTGAATTATTTTGAAATGATTTTTAATATTCAATTTATAATATTAAATCATATAATAGTATATCACCCATCTTTTTAAATTTAATTTGATTGGTTGGAATTTAATTTGATTATTTTTAATTGATTATATCTATATATTCAACAAAAAATCAATATATTAATGTTTTCATTATTATTTTTGGATAAGATAGTTTCTTGTAGATAAGATATGCATGGTTTTTTTATAAAAATATCCTTACCTATATTACTTTTTAATTATTAATTTTGAAAATAATAGTTTTATATCATTATTCAATTTCAATTTGGATATTAATAATATAAAATAGTAGATTTTAAAATCAATCTAATTCGTTAAAATATGATTCGGCTTGGAAAGAATTTTAAGGCTAAAAAATAAATGAATTGAGCTTGAGCACAATATAACTCAGCTCGTTTGTTCATGAGCAAGCTCGATTATAAGCTCATGAGCAAGCTCGATTATACGCTTATAAAAAACTAGATTGTACATACATGAATAAGATCTACTATATATTTTGTTTTATTTGCTCATATAATTGATCAAATAAATAAGTTGTTCACGGATTTGGCTCACGAAAAAACTAAATGAGAGACTTGCGAGCTAAATCAAGCTTGGTAATCATTTAAATGAAACAAATTCAAATAAGATTTTGAGCTCAAATCACACTCGAGCTCACCTATTTTTTATCTAGACGAGCTTGAGCAACTCAAAGTTGAGCTCAACTCAATTCAATTATAACCCTATTAATTTTGTGATAGTGAAATCTGCTCACTTTTATCTTAAAAAACAAATGATGCAGTAAAAGATATAAATTGAAGTAATAACAAAACACTTTTTGCTAATATCTTTCCCTTTCCTACGAGTCCTATCTACTTTACTGCTTCTATGAAGCCATTGCCGTCATCAGTTTCAAGTCGGAGATTTCTCACTACAATTTTAAAAGTTTGTTGACTAATACTAAATACTAACGGAGAGGATATTCGTCCTGTGCACACACATATACTATAGTTCTAGCACATTAATTTCGGAGAGAAATGATCAATTGGGGGATCGGTCAGATTAGTACGTAGCTAGCTTGACAAGCTGTACTATATGCTGTAATAATGAGAAGCTTATAAATAGCTAACCTTGCATTACCTGTAACTGAATACTCATAATATCAATAAAAAATCTTCTTTTTCTCTTTTTCTCTCTCTTTCTGATTTCAGTTAGTTACACTGTAACATAGCTTAACTGCGATCATATATATTTATATAAGAATATATTTTTTGGTCTTGCCTTTTGGCTCGCCCGGTTCAATCGGTCGGACATCGCTTTATATCCGGAATGGATACTGCGTGTCCCCAATATCAGTTTCTCCATACATGATTCTAATGGGATTCAAACTTCGAATCTCCTAAACAACACTTAAAAGAGTCTAACACCACTTTACCACTAGATCAATTGAGTATTGATTAGGGGTGAGCAAACGGATATATCCGATCGGGTATACCGGATTTCTGGCAATTTTTTTTTCCTAAAAATTCCGATCTGTTATGTGTCGGATATTCAGTAAGAAATATCGAATTGGATCGGATATCCGGGAGCGAATACTCGAAATATCCATTTTATAAACTATTGTTATATTGATTCAAAACAAGGCGGGTCAATAAATAACCAAATCGAATATCCGGTAATCAAAGCCAATAACTTGCTTAACAAAATTATTTAAAGGTTTTAGAAAAGAAAGAAAGTGTACGTAATCTAAGCCAAAAACCGAGTAAATGAATACTGTAATTAGTAACCAAGGGTTAGGAAAAAAAAGTGTAAAAAAAGGAAATTTAATTAAAGGGTGCTGCGAATGCAATTGCTTGTTGTCGCTGTGTAGTGTGTACTAGTATTTTACTACTTCACACTAGTGAAGTAGTAGATTTTTAGAGTTATTAAACTTACGGGCCCATTGGGCCATGGTTTGTAGTCTTTAATACTATAATAGTATTAAATATCTATCTCTAATCTCTTCCTATGCAAATAGTATTTTTCCTATCTAAAAACATACCATATATATAGAGTCCGGTTCTGATGCGAATGGGCGCTCAGGTGCGAAATAAAAAAGAACAAGAGTCGTTGGATGAAGAAAAATTATAGGTACTGATCATTTCACTTAAAAAGTGGAAAAAACGGCACGTGCGAATTTTTGACGAATTATTTGCGTATTTTTGGAAAAAAAAGGAAATAGGACGCGCGCCCAGATTGTTCAACAATATTGTGAATTTGTTCATCAAAAATGTGGATTTGTTCATCAACACTGTGATTTTGTTCATCAAAACTGTGATTTTATGCATAAATAAACTATTGCTTGTGCATTAAAAATGTATTGTTTGTACATAAAAAAATAAACAAACTTGCATTAAAATTGCATGCAATTTGTTCATAAACATTGTGATTTTGTTCGTAAAAAACAAAAATAGGACATTGTGATTTTGTTCATCAACACAGTGATTTTGTTCATCAGCAATGTGATTTTGTTAATCAACACTGTGATTTTGTTCATCAAAATTGTGTTTTTGTGAATAAATGAACTATTATTTGTGCATCAAATATCTATTGTTTGTATATAAAAAATGGATGAATGTGCATCGAAATTGTATGCATTAATATATGAGTGTTCATCATATAATTAGCCGTATGTGAGACAAAACTAATTGTTTTGATGTCGATTTTGGTATTGTCTTGTTTGACTCCTTTGGTTTTGTCATTGTTGCTACTGTGAAACATGTGGCTACTTCTTGAGCTCCAAACATAGCTAAATAAGGCACAAACACTCCAATTCGGTTTTCAGGTGGCTTGTTCTCTTATCATACATCATATTGTTGCAAAGTCAGATGATTTATCTATTATCCTTTGCATTTAAGCTTCTATATCAACCTTAACTTATTTATGTACTATATTGAACACTTTATTCGTTTTTTTTTTACTCATATAGGTAGACATGAAAATTATGTAGATAGTCCTAAATGTACAAATTGATGGTATTAGCACATAAATATAAGTTTATTTCAATTTACAAATAAGGGTATAATAATGAACAAACAAGGTTATATTAATGAACAAATAATAGTATATTCATGAACAAATAGGGTATATCAATGAACAAACAATGGACAAACAAGTATATATCAATGAACAAAAAAGGTTATATCAATGAACAAATATGGTATATTGATCGCTCACGAATGCGAGGGTCTAGAGATACAATTTATAACCCGACCCCGTTGTAGCACGTGGTGGGTGTCGAACGCTCGGAAAATCTACTCGATTGAGGTGCCTAAACAGTAGAAAGTTGGAAAGGAGAACTTAAAACAAAGGAAAACAAAGAGAACAGTCGAGACCGACACAAGTGCCACGTCGGGCCCGATGTTGGCGACAAAGAGGGAAGTCGGGCCCGATGTAGCTGGGTTTGTCGAACTCAAAGATTGAAAGTAGATCTTGGGCTTTTGGGTTTCTTCTCTAGTAGATTAAGGCTTTTCCACCCCAATTCAAGCAATAAGTGATGATCGGAATAGGATCGAGTGCTTTCACCCTCGTTCCAACCACTTCTACACATCGATCATTGGGGAAATCCCCTTCGAAGCAAGGTCTTGAGATGGACAAATGTTCACTTTCGTTACTTTGCCAATCACAAGCCTTGATTCCTTACTTTCATAAGGAATTATAGCTCTATGTAGAGTGGGTTCCTAGATCAAGCACTCAAGGCTTATGGAATTGGGGTTTCTAGCCCAACCTAGCTAGAGTTTTCCCCCATAACCCAAGATCAAGGAGATCTACTCCATATGGCAAACAAAGAAAGCAAACAAATCACAAAGCAAAGCAATCAACATCATCAATCTCAAACCAAATCCAAATTTCATTCACAAATCAAAAGCAATCCACAAACTTCAATCCAAGGTTTCCAAATCCACAAAATCAAACAAGGCAAAGCTAATCTATCAACCAAACCTATCAAATCTCCTAGAAATCTCCTCTCCTAGGCCGATTCCCTCTCTTCTCCTTCTCCTCTCCTTCCTCCTTGCTCTCCAAGTATCCTCTTGAGAGTTTTTGAGAGTTGGTCCCCTCCTAGTTGTGTGGGAACCTCCTCCAATTAGAAGATAAGAGAGCCTTTATAGATGAGGGGCAAAAGTGGTAGTTTACAATTTCGTGCCTTGGAGCCCAATCCAGCCAGCGACCGACTCGGACCGACACGGAGCACCTCGGGCCCGACTTACTGGGCAAGTCGATCCGAGGTCGAAAAATCAACATCGGGTCCGGCGTTGGTTCTAACTCAATCCGGACCTCGTTCCACCTTCTTCTTGTTGGCTTTTCTCTTGTTCTTCTTCATGGCTTGCTCCTCTCTTTCCCTCTTAAGCTCGGGCCTTGCTCCATGTTCCTATTCTCCTTCAAAACGATCCTTTATCCATGCCAAAACGCCTACAAAACACATAAAATGCGCATAGTCTCCGAATCTCATAGAAATACGGGAACTAAGCTAAAAAGGAACAAAACACACAAGAAAAGGGGAAAAAGAAACATATTTACAAAGGAAATCATATATAAAAACACCACCAAATAAAGAGACATCAAAATATCCCATACTTAAACTTGCTTGTCCTCAAGCAATAACAATGTAAGCAAGACCGAAACATAATCTTCAAGTAAAGCCTCGTATGAAAACACATTTAAGCACAAGTGATTGTTATTCAAGCAAGATTACATCATCACACATGATTAAGTGTTCCAAGGAATAGAGTCAATGCAACTAAGCCTCACTTTAGGGATATGTGAATGTGTATCACTCATCATGTGTATGGGTATAGCAATGAACACTCAAGCTCAAAAATCAATGCAAGTAAGGACTTTACTATTGAAGCTAATATCACCAAATCCTCCACCTAGGGATGCCTAATACAAAGTACACAAAGAATTTCGAACTTGGCTCAATGGAGGTCCTCAAAGAGGTTCCATTCGGTCGGGTTGTAATGGGGCTTTTGGTATTTCTCAAGGTGGGAATTATTTGGTCTTGTGGTGCTTACAATGGGGATTGAACAGCCTAAACTCTCACCAACTTTACCAAAATTCCACAATCAATTTCACACTCATCCAAAAGACTTAACATTTTTCCTTTCAACCCAAAATTTCACTTAACATTCCACTTCATCTTTGCTCTTAGGCTTTTTGTGGGATTTTCCACACTTTCTACACTGGACCGACTTTCTTATGACATCGGGCCCGATGTGGTGTGTAACTCGGTCGGACCCTTTTTCTTCACTTAAGCTCTTTACCTTCATTCCACTTTCCATTTCCAACATTTTCTTTCTTTCTTTCTTTCTTTCTTTTTTTCTTTTTCATTTTCTTTTTGCACAACAAAGATGCACTACCCACATGATTCATAACACCATTCTTTGCCCTTAAACCAAAGAGAATCTCAACTCTCCAAATACAATCCAAACCTCTCTTCTAAAGTCCAATCCCATAAGGGTCAAGTCATATAAGGCTAGGAATAATATTTTTGAGGAGTTTCAAACAAAGGCCTAGGCTAAAACGGGGCTACAAACAAAGGATTCACTTCATGGTAGGATATAGAACATTTATGTGACTAAAAGAACAAAGTTCAAAATCAATGTGACAATGATAGGACAAATCTCATGACGGTCTTGGAAAATAGATAAACACCGCAATAGCAAGTTTTACTAAGCATGCATGAGCTAATCACACAAGAAACATGAGGGATATGCAAATATGAACAAGCATCCCTAAAATGGCCAAAAATCAATCTCACAAGGATCACTCATACTTAGTTGCATAAGAACTCATCCTAGAACTCACATGTTCAATAAAACAAGCAAGATATCATGATCACATCAAAAGCAACATCTTTTTAGAGGCTAAACCATCCAAAAATATGCAAAGGAATTTACATGCTCACATCATCATTAGCTTTCATTTGGACATCTAAGATGGGAATTTCTAGTCCAAAAACTACAAAACACAAAATCTTTTTGTTGTTTACAACACAATTTTTCAAATTTTTATGGATTTTTGCAAAAATTTCTCTATACAAAACCGAAAACAAAGACTCATCCATTCAAAACCAAATCCATCATCCATGTCATTCATCAAACCACAAACCAAGAAACAAACATCCCAAACACAAACTAGAAACCGAAAACCAAATATCCTCAAAATAACAAACACACACAAGCAAGTGAAATCATGAGCACACTTACCCCCACCCCATACTTAAAATTTTGATGTCCCCATCAAACAAAGAAACCAAAACTTAAAAGCAAGAGAGAAGAGTTCAAAGAGCTCACAATTTCTTTATTCTTCAATGGCATGTCTAGAATCACTCGAAGGGGTTGTCACGCTTATATCCTCTTTGGAGTCTCGCTTGCCGCTCCCTCTCGTACACTTGCTCTTGGTAGAAGTCTTGTGGTGTTGGTTGGAGTTGAGGATCCGGGCGCGTCCATTGGTCCTCACGGGAAGGGAAGTTCCCGCTCATCCATGTGCTGAAGCTATCTTGGACCCGCCACCTTTGGTCCTCCACCTCTCTAAGCTCATCCACCTCTCGCCTAGTGTAGCCGAGGGCTCGGTTCATCTCTTCTTGGCTAGCTTGGAAAGCACCTTGTTGTTGAAGCAATTGTTGTTGTTGTTGGTACATGTATTGTTGTTGAAGATTCACTTGATGGACCTCTTGAAGAACATTCTCTTGTTGAAGTTGAAGATGGGCCATTTGGTTGGCCAAGAAGGACATGTCCACCGTTTGTTGTCGCTCGGGAAACACCATTCCCGGACCATACCATTGGGCGTAGCCTTCATAACCACCACCTTGAGCTCGTTCTTGCCTTGCACCACTCCCCTCTCCATGCTCATAGTGCCTCGGGACGTCATTACCATAGAAGGCACCGGACCGACTTTGATGGAAGTCGGGCCCGATGCCATGTGTACCTCGGTCCGCCAATGTTGGAGCTTGATGCGTGGCTCGGAGGTTGGCCATCAAGCCTTGGAAGCGCTCATCTTCTTCATTTTGCTCTTGATCGACGTCCATGTCTTCCCCACGAGGTGCAAACACAAAGTTATCTTGGTCGAAATCCGGTGAAGATGGAGGGGAGGTAAACCGAATGTGTTGAGGTTGTTGTCGTCGCCCCTCTCTTGCACCTTCGGGGTCACCAAATGAGTGTGGCTTGCCGGCCCACATTTGGTACCAATTGTGATACCGAGAAAGATCATAGAGGTTGGGCACCAACTGGATGGACACACCATCATAGCTCGAGTGAGGGGACAAAGAAGTCATGTAAAGCTTCTCCTTGACGATGCTGGCCTTCTTGAAATACTTCATGTTCATATACTCAACACCATTCGGAGCCGGAGAATACTTGTTAAGGTCGACTCCTAGACGCACGGCTAGCCTTGCTATCATCCCGCCGAAGTAGATCCAAGAGGAGCTTTGGAAGTCTCGCACCATCTTGACCCACTCCCATGCAAGGTTCATGGGCTTCTCGGTGTGGAAGAGCATCTCATGTAGCAACATAATCTCTTCCTTCATCGGCTTGTTCAACTCATGACGAGCATAGATTGCACATCCCAAAACTCGCACCATGACCCGAAAAAGAGGGCTAGCAATCTCGGTTGTGGTGGCGCCCTTTCTCATCTCGCTCTTCCCGGCCACATGCCGCCACACTTGGTTCACCTTCTCGTTGTCGACGTCGGTCTCTTCTTTTGGACATGGAAACCCGAAGTAGGTAGCCAAGTCCCTAAGAGAGAGATTGTGGTCCTCATTACCCAATTGGAAGGTGATCGCCCCTTCCTCATCCTCCTTATTATCATAAGTGCATTCAAAAGTGGCCATGAATTCCGAGGTGAGGGCGGGATAGTGGGTGTTGTCCCACCTTAGCATCCCATTGAGACCGATGTGGGAGTAGCACCTTGGAAGAGCTTGATCCATGTCCATCTTCTTCACGGTTTCCCAATCAAGCCACCTTGTGTGATGCTTAAGCGCCATATACCTTGCATAACTCTCAACTTGCGCATCATCCTCCAAGTAAACATCATCCAACTTTGGCTCTTGTCTTGACTTCTTGGACTTCTTCTTCGGCCTTTCCGCATGAGATGATGAAGCTCTAGTCTCCATGGTACCGGATTTGAAGAGTATTGAACTTTTAAACAAACAATCTACTTAGAACTCAAACTTTCTCAACCTAGATCGAGATGGGGGATGAAGAACGAGATTGAACTCGAAATTTCTCTTTAGAATCGGGCTAGGGAGGCCTTTTTGTGATTGGATCGAGATGAAGAAAGGGAGAGATGTGTGGATCGAGTATGGTGAGAGGGAGGCCGATTTTGAGAGTGTGAGGGAGATGGGTTGTATTTTGGGAATGGTGGTTAATATGAAGATGGTAGGTAGGTGGGGGATGGCATTTAATGGGGGAAAGGGACAAATTAGGTCAAAGGGCAAAAATGGCACTCCACCCAGTCCGATCGGGTCGGACCGACGTCGTGGACCGACGTCCCTGTGTCGGGCCCGACTTTCCTGGGCTCGATGTGGGGTGTTCGGGTCACCAATTTTACTCCATCCTCTTGCAACTTCTTTCTCCATCAAATCCTACACAACCTTGAAGAATACACAACACCAAAAATCCACAAAACACTAGATAGAGATTGGTTAGAGAAAAGCTAGGCTAAACTAAGAAAAATCAAACTAAAATTACGAAAAGAAGGCTACTAGCTCGGGTTGCCTCCCGAGAAGCGCTCGTTTAGAGTCACTAACTTGACTTCCTAACCTCAATCTCATGGCGGGTGAAACACGGTGAATTGCTCGCCATTGTTGTGCCCATTCTCATTGCCCTCCTACCCATAAAACCACCAACGATGGTCTATATAGGCATGGCTCTCCGATCTCGGGCCTCTCTCATCATACTCCTCCAACGAATGAGATTTCTCCTCCTTACTTGCTCCATCATGTTCCTCTTTTCCTACACCAAAGTTATCCAAAGAATTCCTAGGAGATTCTACCAATTCATCTTTCAAGTCACTAAGGCAAATGTAGGAGTCTCCTAAGTCATCTTTCAAATCACTTAAACAAATGTAGGAATCAAAAGTTTGGAAAGAATTGTGGTCATCACCAACATCAAAAGGATATAAGTAAGGATACTCTTCATTTCTCCTTGGGCTAGCATTGATCCTTGACTCATCTTGTTCCTCAACTTGCTCCAACAACTCCCTTGCTTGTATTTGTTTATTGAACCCTTCATCACTTCTCAACACAACGACCTCTCTAGCAACTTCCACTTCTTCTCTTTTTCTCTTGGCACTCTCTTCAAGTTTGAGGATAGCCAAGGCGTCCGGCTCATTCAAAGCCTTGTTGAAGTGAAAATCGACCTTTTCTTCACCAATCTCAAAGGAAACTTTGCCGTTTTTGACATCAAACCTTTCCCCTGCCGTAGCTAAGAATGGTCTTCCTAAGATTATTGGGACCAAGGGGTCCTCGTGCATGTCCAAGATCACGAAATCATCGGGAACAAAGTACTTTCCAACTCGCACCGGCACGTCATCCAATATTCCCTTAGCCTTGATGATGGAACCGTCGGCCATAGTTAGGAACATATCGGCCGGCTCAATTTCACCTAAATTTGTCCTTCTCCAAATACTAGCGGGCATCACCGAAACACTTGCCCCAAGGTCACATAAGGCTTGGAAGTTTTGAGACCCCACACCAATAGTGATAGCAAACCGACCGGGATCTCCTAGCTTTTGTGGTAACTCCAAGGTCTTGACTTCATCTTGCATTTCTACAATCGACCTCTTCTTGCTCAAAATCTCCTTTAAAAACTTGGCATAGGATGGCATCTCGCTCAATGCATCGGTGAACGGGATAGAGATGTTCAAACCTTGCAAAAGCTTGAGAAACCTCTTGAACTTGTTCTCAACAACATCTTTTGGCTTCTTTGAGGGATATGGAAGAGTTGTTGCACCTTGAATCTTGCTTGGATCAACCTCCTTGGACTTCCCCACTTCACTTGCAACATTTCCTGGTTGGACCGACTTAGGCACCACGTCGGGCCCGATGTCGTGTATCACGGTCCTGGGGCAGAGCTGAGGCAGAGTAGTCGGATCGACATCTGGGTACGTCGGGCCCGACTCACTCTCAACCTCGGTCCAGGGCAGAGGAGTTGATCTTCCTGCTGGGTCGACTTCAGGGAACGTCAGACCCGACTTGCTGGGTAAGTCGGTCCGGCTCTCTTCATACTTCTTAGGTATGTGTGGCTCGGGTAGGTTTCGGCCACTTCTCAATCCAATTGCCCGGACTTCATTTTGATTGTTTTGAGCTCGGGGGTTCTCCTCGGGTCGGCCCGGAAGTCTCCCATTCTCTCTCGGGGCTTGAGTTGCAATTTGGGTAAATTGATTGTCGACTTGCCTCCTCCATGCACCAAACTCATTGAATTGGGTCCTCATCTCCTTGAACCCATCCCTCATCTCTTGAGCCAATGATTGTAGCTCATTGAATCCCGGTGGCCTATATGGTGGTGGTTGCGGCGCCCTTGGCTCGTTTTGGTTGAAGTTGTTGTTGTAGCCTTGAGCTTGACCGTTGTTCCACCGGCCATTACCACCATTGTTGAAGTTGCCTCTTCCACCGAAATTTCCTCGAACATAGTTTGCCTCCTCAATTTGCTCGGCCAAGCGCACTTGGCTCTGATTCGAACAAACTTGTGTAGCGTGCGCAAAGGATCCACACTCCTCACAAGCTCTAGCATTTTGCTTGTAGTAGTGGACTTGCCTCTTAAGCTTGCTCACTTCACCTTCAAGTAATTGGAGCTTCACATCCTTGTCAATGTCTTCTCCCCTTGGATCATATAACTTCTTGCACCTTCACCTTGAACTTTCACCTCTTTGCTAGCTTGACTCACCCCATACATGGCCTCATAATCGGATAGCTTGTCAAGTAGCTCCCAGGCTTGATCCGGTGTCAAGTCTATGAACCCACAATCGGTGTGGAGATTGAGCTTGTCCTTCGTTGTCGGATTGATGCCTGGGAAAAAGATGTCTTGGAGCACATATGGTCGTTGGCCATGAGTAGGATATTGGCACAACATCTCCTTGAAACGGTCCCATGCTTCGAAGAGAGGCTCATTCGGACCTTGTTGAAAGCTTGCAATTTTCCTTCTTAGCTCGGTTGTCTTTGAGGGCGGGAAGAACTTCATCAAGAAAGCATCATGGAGTGCCTTCCAAGTTGTGATCGACCTAGGGGCTTGGCTCTCGAGCCAATGTGTGGCCTTGCCCCCAAGTGACCACTTGAACGCCTTTAGAAGCACATACTCCATCGTCTCCTCGTCGGTAGAGATCGTCTCACACATGTCCACAAAGCGTTTGACGTGCTCTATGGGACACTCATGTGGACGGCCCTCGAATTGATCACGCTTGATGAGGGAGATGAATTGCGTCTTGATCTCAAAATTCTTGGCAACCTCGGGAAGCACAATAACCGGTTGGGGTACCCTCAACTCCGGATGCATGTATTGGCGTGCATTCCGGGGTAGAGCGTTGAGTTGAGCCTCGGCCCTCATCCATTGCTCCCGTTCTCTTCTTGCCACCGCCTCTTGATTGTCTTTCTCAAGTTGCAATCTAGCCATTTCGGCCCTAAGTCGAGCCAACTCCTCATCACCATAGAGAGCTTGATTCTCCATCCTTTTCCTTCTTCGGGCTTCTTTGAGAATACTTTCCGGATCACTCACAAACTCAAGCTCAAGTGTTCCTCAGGAGGAACGAGCTCGCATAAACCTACGAAACAAAGACACAAACCAAAACAAATCAAAAACAAACAAAGGGTTTGGGCTATTCCCTCACCCAAATCACTACCAAAACACAAGAAACTCACCAAATTGGCACTCAATGCACTTAGAATTCCCTGACAACGGCGCCAATCTTTTGATCGCTCACGAATGCGAGGGCCTAGGGATACAATTTAAAACCCGACCCCGTTGTAGCACGTGGTGGGTGTCGAACGCTCGAGAAATCTACTCGATTGAGGTGCTTAAACACTAGAAAGCTGGAAAGGAGAACTTAAAACAAAGGAAAACAAAGAGAACAGTCGGGACCGACACAAGTGTCACGTCGGGCCCGATGTTGGCGACAAAGAGGGAAGTCGGGACCGACGTAGAGCAAGTCGGGCCCGATGTAGCTGGGTTTGTCGAACTCAAAGATTGAAAGTAGATCTTGGGCTTTTGGGTTCCTTCTCTAATATATTAAGGCTTTTCCACCCCAATTCAAGCAATAAGTGATGATCGGAATAGGATCGAGTGCTTTCACCCTCGTTCCAACCACTTCTACACATTGATCATTGGGGAAATCCCCTTCGAAGCAAGGTCTTGAGATGGACAAATGTTCACTTTCGTTACTTTGCCAATCACAAGCCTTGATTCCTTACTTTCATAAGGAATTGTAGCTCTATGTAGAGTGGGTTCCTAGATCAAGCACTCAAGGCTTATGGAATTGGGGTTTCTAGCCCAACCTAGCTAGAGTTTTCCCCCATAACCCAAGATCAAGGAGATATACTCCATATGGCAAACAAAGAAAGCAAACAAATCACAAAGCAAAGCAATCAACATCATCAATCTCAAACCAAATCCAAATTTCATTCACAAATCAAAAGCAATCCACAAACTTCAATCCAAGGTTTCCAAATCCACAAAATCAAACAAGGCAAAGCTAATCTATCAACCAAACCTATCAAATCTCCTAGAAATCTCCTCTCCTAGGCCGATTCCCTCTCTTCTCCTTCTCCTCTCCTTCCTCCTTGCTCTCCAAGTATCCTCTTGAGAGTTTTTGAGAGTTGGTCCCCTCCTAGTTGTGTGGGAACCTCCTCCAATTAGAAGATAAGAGAGCCTTTATAGATGAGGGGCAAAAGCGGTAGTTTACAATTTCGTGCCTTGGAGCCCAATCCAGCCAGCGACCGACTCAGACCGACACGGAGCACCTCGGGCCCGACTTACTGGGCAAGTCGATCCGAGGTCGAAAAATCAACATCGGGTCCGGCGTTGGTTCTAACTCGATCCGGACCTCGTTCCACCTTCTTCTTGTTGGCTTTTCTCTTGTTCTTCTTCATGGCTTGCTCCTCTCTTTCCCTCTTAAGCTCGGGCCTTGCTCCATGTTCCGATTCTCCTTCAAAACGATCCTTGATCCATGCCAAAACGCCTACAAAACACATAAAATGCGCATAGTCTCCGAATCTCATAGAAATACGGGAACTAAGCTAAAAAGGAACAAAACACACAAGAAAAGGGGAAAAAGAAACATATTTACAAAGGAAATCATATATAAAAACACCACCAAATAAAGAGACATCATATATCCATGAACAAATAGGGTATATCAATGAACAAATAATGGACAAACAAAAGTTATATCAATGAACAAATAAAAGGTTATATCAATGAACAAATATGGGTATATCCATGAATAAATAGAGTATATCAATGAACAAACAAGGTTAAATCAATGAACAAATATGAGTATATCAATGAACAAATATGGATATATATCAATGAACAAACAAGTTATATCAATGAACAAATATAAGTATATTGATGAACAAATATGGGCATTGAGACCTCTTGATCCAGGCTCGGGTTTGTCTAAACTTGATGTCTAAGCATGGTAATGCATGGAGGTTGCGAAGCTTGATCCGTCATGGCTCCTAAATGATCTAGAAGAGCATGAGTTGCATCTTGTATCTTCTTGTTTCGAGTTCTTGTGACTGGTCCGTCAAATGACACCTTTAGCTTTTCCTCGACGTCGTTAGGAGTCATAGATGGATGTTTGACATCAATTATTGAACTTGAAAAAAGAATACATTTGAGGTTTAACTTTTGCTTATATGTTGTAGACAAGTTGGAAGTATAATAATGACCTTATATTTAACAATCAGAACACCATTTCTGGTTTGAAAATAATTATATGTGCATCAAAAACTAGATAATATTATATTCATACACATGGATAAGGTTAAAAAATAAAATTGAATATTAAAAAAGTTCCAAATCGATGAACATTGTTATCAAAAACTCGATGCACAATTAATTAATATTGATAAACAAATGGTGAATATAGATGAACAAATCGCTAGTTTTGATGAACAAACTAGGCGCGCCTCATAAAACCGTATTTTTCGAAAAATACGTGAATAATACGGGAGCCGTATTTTATTAAAAAATACGCCAATAATACGGGAAAAATCGTCAGTGTTGTATTTTATCCTTTTTAATGAATGTTTAATCAAGGGCGTTGATTTTTTGGAATGGACGAGCGGGATTTATTCTTAATTCTCACATGGGCGACTATCCTCACACGACTCATTCTCATAAATATATATATATATATAAGTTTAGTATCCAGAGAAACCCCTTATTAGAGAGAAACGGGAGCCATTATTAGGAGCGTCGGATTAAATAAAATTAAGGGTTGAGATTAAATAAAATAGGGTGTAGAATAACTATCATGTGTTTAATACACCAAATCAAACCAAATTCCTAAAATATTGTCATATCTAAATTCCTCTCTTCTAATATTGTCATATTCTGATTCTCTATCCATTTTGACTCTCTCTCTCTCTCTCTCTCTCTCTCTCTCTCTCATTATATATAAAAAATAACCGTACATTGGAGAGAAATTTGGAGCTCTCACCAGATCTGGAACCATGCCATTGGAGACGATAGCAAACTCTTTGAATCGTCTTCCCAATTTCAAGTCGATATCGATTGTTTGTCCCATTGGTGTACATAAATCGGTAAGTTTCGATAAGCTATAAACTCCCCCAACTGCTTCCTCTTTTTCGCCAATTTTTGTTTGCTAGGGTTTCATTTTCGGTGCAATTGGTCCTAACTTTATGAATTATTTGGCTTAATTGATTTTTTTATGTAATCGAAAGCGGGTCTTGAATATGGTTTAATTGATTTTTTTAGATTTCAATTTTTTTGTACTCGAATCTCTTCAAAAAAAATTGTTGATTTGATTTTTTGTTCGTACTCGTCCACTAATTTGGACGATTTCGATCTTCACATGTTAATTTGGATGAAATGTTAAATTGGTTCATTTACTTGATTCACCATGATATATCTAATCATTTTGTTATACTGTGAACTAATTAAGACAGTAAATTTCTCCTCATGGGATCGAGTGATGAAGAAAGAGGAGTTTGATTATAGTAGAAAGAAGATGTTCATAAGATTCGTCATTGTTACTGTTTAGATTACATTGTTTATAGGTTCTATATTTATACATTCATATTCGAGTTCTTTTATACTCATGTTCATAACTGTGAAGTTAATATTCAAATATTTTTTATACATGTTCGATATTGTGTATTTAATATTCAAATATATTATGTACATATTCGAGTTCTTTATTCACATGTTCAAAAATGTGAAGCTAATATTCAAATATATTGTGTATATGTTCGAGATTTTGTACTTAATATTCATATATTATTGTATAAAGATTCGAGTTCTTTTGTAAACATGTTTAAAACTGTGAAGTTAATATTTAAATATTTTGTATACATGTTCGATATTGTGTACTTAATATTCAAATATATGATATACATATTCGAGTTATTTATACACATGTTCAAAACTGTGAAGTTAATATTCAAATATATTGTGTACATATTCGATGTTGTACTTAATGTTCAGATTTATTGTATACATATTCGAGATTTTGTATTTAAGATTCCGATATATTGTAAATTTTTAACACATGTTCGAGATTGTATACTTAATATTCGATTTCATACTTTGTTTTGTTCAAAATCTACACGCAAATATTCATATATAATTACAATTATATAAATCACTCCTACAATGACATATTCGAAAATATGTTATTAATATTCGTTTATAAATACTGGTTTGTTCGATATTTAAACTAACATATTCAGATATAAACACATGGCAACTACAAAGTGGACCGTATATTTAAACCACGAGAAATTTGAATAATCTTTGAACAATATTCAGAAAATATTGAAACATATTCAACCAAATACAGCATAATTACGCCAACAATAATTATTCAAGATTTAAATTTGAATTTTACGCCAAATAGAAAATGGAAGGTCTGATTTTTATTTTTTTTAAAAATCCAAAAAATCCCTATAATTTCGCACTTCCCATTTTAGCAACTAACTAGCCATATTCAAGTGTTTAATCCCCATATTTTTTATTATGCACCATCAATCATGGCCATTAATCTTCCCAAATCCAACGGCTCTTATTACGACTTCCGTTTCTTCACAATTTCCGTTTCTCTGGAGCCCTCCCCTATATATATGTATATTTTCGGATATTTCGGATATCCGTTTAGCCTAAAACCCCTATTAATACGAATCAATTTATAATGAATAATTTTGGTTGCGGATAAATATGGATCGGATCGGCGGATTTTTTGGATCAGATCAACGGATCGGAAAATTTTGTTCAACCCTAGTATTGGTATATATGAATATTTTTATCAAAGATCATGCGTTTAATTAGTTGACAAGGACGGGATAAAACGTGGGCAATGTTGGGCCCAACATTTTGAAGGCCCATTACGCTAGTCCACTAAGGTCTAAGAAGGAAGTTGAAATCAAATCCTCTAATGACATTACTTTGAAGTCCTAACTGCTTGATTAAATATCTGAAGACTAAGCATTTAACTTGTGCTAAATCTTTTTATCATTGAAAAACAATGTCATCTATAGTTTTAGTAGAAGTTGCAGTAATTATATTGTAACACACCTATAAATACTCCCTTTGATAGAAAGTATTTGTTGTTCTAAAATTAATAAAAATATTAAAGAACTACTTAATTTATATAAAGATATTTCTATGATTATTTTACTTTGTTTTGTTTTTATAAAAGTTTTGTTTTTGAGAATCTCTTCAAGAATAAAATTGGAAAAATCTTAAACAATAACAAGTATTTTTGAATAAATTAAGGTATACTAAAATAACAAACATTTTTAAACAGAGAAAATAATTCATTAATTAATCGATCAATTAATGAAATGATTGAGATGGTGATTTTGATTAGGGTTGTTCATCGGTCCCGAACAGAACCAAAAACTAGAATTTAGAGAACCGGAAACCGAACGAAGTATCTCGGTTTGGTTCGGTTTCGGTTTACATCGGCTCGAATCTGGTTGAGTCCAAACAAACCAAAACATTCAAAATCGGGTTTTTGATTATCCAATTTTGGACTGATGCGATTAAAAAACCGATCCAAGTTAAAAATTGAGAAAGGTGGAGAGCAGGAGACAAATTCATACCCCAATTTTGGTCTGTCTGGAGTCGAGAAAGGTACGCCGGAGAGATGTTGGACCGCCAATGGAGCAGCTGAGCAGGACTACAACCGAGAGAGGTCGAGAGGAGCAGGAGGCAGTCGTTAAAGGGTCGAGACTTTCAGACTTCGGACTAAGGGAGACTTTTGGACTCGAGAGGAGGTGAGGAGGGATAGTCGTTGAACTTCGGACCTTTGGAGGCAGCCTCAATCGAGACTCGAGAGAAGGTCAGGAGGGGACGAGGGGAGGTAGCTCGATCGAGGGCGTAAGGGTGTTAGGCGTTTAGGGTTTCATCAGACTTTAGTTTTAGTGGAGACAAATAAATAATAGGATATGGGCCGACTATATGGGTTAATGGGTAATGGACTAATGGGGGTAATGGCCCATACCCATTCTAATATTTTTTTTAAAATTAATTCGGTTGAACCGAACCGAACCCGAACCGAAAAACAGAACTTCTATAGCACATAATCTGAAAACCGATCCGATCGGTTCGGGTTCAGTTTGGTCCTCCTCGATTCGGTTTGGTTTTCGGTTTTGTTCGATTTTCCTAAACAGATGAACAGTCCTAATTTTGATTAATCAGTAAATGATGCAGAGGGGGTGGAGCATAGTGATTTTTTCTCCTATTAATTAATGATGGAGATGGTGATCGATGGCTCAACCTGTATGGTTGTATCAATTGTTGATCTTTAACATGTTACATATTTAAGAATTAGAGGGGGGTGGTGCAAATCCTCTGTTACATTTAATATTTTTATTGGTCCAAGGAAATCTTCAATTATCTGATTACTTTTAACATGTTTGATTCCATTTATCCTCATTGCTTAATGCACATATTAAAATTTATTTTATTTTTACTAAATTACTTATGTTAAATTCATATTGGAAAAAGAGAAATGATGAATCAATTACTCATACTCCGTATTAGTCTAAAATAATTCATACTCCGTATTAGTCTAAAACTTTCTCCCACTTTGATTTCTTATCCTTCACATCAATCTACGGAGACATCTAGCCCAGTTTGGTTAATTGAATAATCAATTACTCATTATATAGTTTAGTTCAAATAAAAAAAGAGGAATTGAGAAAACCACCCGTATAATATGGTATATTTTACTTAACCACCCGTATTTTTAATAATTATTTAAAATCACCCATATCACATGCTCCGTTAGTGATTCACCACCCACAACTCAAATCCGTTTGTTTCCGTCAGAAATTGTGTGACATAGCATTTATTTTAAATTTTTTTGTCAAATCTTACCACATAGACATTTTTTTAATTTTATTTCAGCTTTTTTTTTCTTTTTCTCTCTTTTCTTTTTCCTCTCCCTCATCCCTTCTCTTTTCTTTCTACGCAACCCGATCCCTCTGGTTTTTCTTCCTCCTTCTCCATCTCTCAACTTCACTACTTCACCCTCCCTCACCATCTCTTGCTCAAATCTTCCACCACCGCTTAAAGATGACCCCTCTTCTCTTTCTGCGCACCCCGACCTTCTCCTCTATCTCCCATCTCTTGCTCAAATCTTCCACCACCGCCTAGATCTAATCGAGAAGCACTAAGACTCCATCTTCGAGGGCTTCGATGGAGACCACAATGGCACCGCCGACCGCGTCGGGTTCCGATCCGAGATCCGCAATATTATGCTTACAACCGCCCAGATCTGATGCATTTTTTAGGTTTCTCTTCAAATCTCCATTTGGATCTTCTTCCCCCGTTTTTCTAGGGTTCTTCTTCAGATCTAAGGGCTAGATCTAAGGGCGAGGGTGAATAATTCGTTCTTCGAGTCCATGGTCCCGTCCGAATTCTCTTTGGTTCCTTCCTATGCCGGAGGTGAAGAATTCTAATTCTGGCGGTGAAGATTCTCGTCGTTCCGTCTTGATTCTGAATTTCATTTAAGCATTATTGGCGGTGAAGAATTCTGAATTCTTTCTTTGGTTCCATGTGTTCCTTGCGTTTTGTTGGCGATGAAGATCTGGATTTTGGATCTAGGGTGGATGGTGAAGAATCTGAATTCTCTGATAATGTGTTGAAAAAAACAAGGAAGAAGACCAAAAGAAAAAGGTAAAAGAAAAAAGCAAAAAACGAGGAAGAAGGGTAAAATTAATTCCATCTGGAAAGATTTGACAAAAAAATTAAAAATAAATGCCACGTCACACTTTTTTGACGGAATCAAACAGATTTGAGATTTGGGTGGTTAAAAATTAACGGAGCATGTGATATGGGTGGTTTAAAATAATTATTGAAAATATGGGTGGTTAAGTGAAATATGTCATATTATACGGGTGGTTTTCAGCCAATTTCCCATAAAAAAACTTTTATCCTGAAAAATGAAAAAAAATGTACTTTTCTTAGTTCGTAGTTCATTTTTTCGCATTTGCACTTTTCGTACTTTATAATGTATTTTTCGTAGTTTACGATGCACTTTTCATTTTTCAGAATAAGAGGTTTTTTCAATTGAACCTTCCTCACTATTTATAACATTATAAAGATTGAATTGTCATCCCTCTTCTCAAAAAAAATTGTAAAATTTCATGGGTGATAATTAGCGTGAGAGTTATGAAAAAGGAGAAGTAGAATAGTTTTCTATGTACCAAAACAACAAAAATAGGTGGATATAAAATCTACTATATATATAAAAGCAATAAGGTTTGGAGCCTTCTCATTACGCCACCTAGGATTTCGCTACATGTCGATCATATATTAAGTCACCTCATATTTTTACAGGTGTCATTTTCTTATAATTTAGACGTCTTTATAAATATTCCATGTCATAGTCCACATGTCAAAAAATTTTCATATCACTCATATATTATGTACACATCATATTGCCACATAATCTACAAATATCAATCAATTTATTTAATTTTTTTTTATATTGGATTACAATAATGTTTTTTTGGAAATTTATTTACATATAAAAATATTTTTACCATATCTTTATGATCCTAACAACTCTCCAATATAATCTACCAAAAAACTCATATAAATATATGCCGAGATCTTATCCTATAATATAAATATATACCGAGATCTTATCCTATAATATATACTGAAATCTTATCCTATAATATGTCAAGTCAATTTTATTTGCTAATCCATATTAAATGTCCCATTATTTTCATTTTTATCATCAAAATATTTAATTTAGAATTATGTTTTTTTTTACAATTTATATAAATCACCAATTCACAATTATTATTTATATTATATTTTATTTATTAATATTTTTGTTATAGTATATTTAAAAAAATATCGATTCATAGTCGTGCAGGGCACGACGGGGACAACAAGTTACTAAAATTTGACTGCATAAACTAAATCTCAAACATAAAACTGTAGGGATCAAAAAACGAACTCCGTAAAAAGAAACCATATTATATTAAGACTTCAACATAGAATTATAGAAATTCAGAAACAAAATCCATAAAAGAAAAGTAAAATAAATTCATGAAAATATTAGATCTGAGAAGAGAAGGCGGATAAGGAGAGGAGGTTGGAGAGGGACAATTAAAACGGAAAAAGCGTTGGAGAGAGAAGAATTTTAACCTAGTTAATCTTTTGATATAATTTTTATTTCCACGAGTTTACATAAAATTACACAAAGTTAGATGGGAGCCTAGTAGTTAACTGAGCCCCGACACCCTTATTCACGTCATTGTGATTTTTCCCATGTCGAGGACAGTAAATTGTTGGGACAGTAAATTGGGACACATGTCGAGGTAGACGATTGGGGGTGGAGCATTGTGATTTTTCCCATGGCAGTAACCTCAATTAATTACCTATACCAATAATGCATGAGGATAGAGCGACTACGACATAGAACTTCAAAGCCCTAGGCTTCGAACATAAGAGTTAATACGAAAGAACTTAGGGTTGGATAGGGAGTACATAACAAAAGTGTGATGGGCGAGCAGCGCATGGCCTTCAACTACTGCCCAAGTGCCCAGACTGCCTCGAGCCTGAAATGACATTCGGGCTCTCGGCCGACATCGATCGAAACTCGCTCACTATACTTATCCAAGACCTGAATGTGGGCAACCGAGGTGCTGAAGGATGCTCACCCAGATGCCTTTGTCATCAACATTGGTGATCAGTTTCAGGAAATTTTTCATCGCCAACTTGCACGCCTAAAAAGGTGGCTATAGTCATATACAATATAATAGAGTAGAGATCATGTCTATATAAAATTTTATTTGACGTAACATTTTATCCTTGTTTGGATTACACAAGATAAAACATTATTTTTGCATTAAATTCTACATTATAATTATCTTATGTGATCCAAACAAGCCCTTTACCACATTTAAAATAACATCCCATGTAATATACTGATGTTTGTTGTAATCCAATTCATAAAATAAAATCTAAAACTATAAATAAACACGATCACTATCATTTTAATATCGGTTTTTTAATCTATGCTCTAAGGGCATATGTTAACATCCTTATTCTAGAAACTAAAATCCTACAATGAAATATATAAACCTATAAAAAAATTGTCCTAAATAATAAAATCTAACAAAATTAAATCTTTCTATTTTAGGGATTTTAACTTATTTCCTTGGGACATAGATTAGAAAAAATATTTTAATATATTTATTGACTTTGTTTTACCTTTTTCATTTATAATAGAGTACATTAATATTAGGGCCAATGAAGGGATACAAATTTTAGGGGAAGCAAATATGAGGAAGAAATTCATAATGATTTTCGGAAACAGTATGCTCGGGAACCTAGTAATCAAACAATTCTACCAGAGTATCTAAACGTAATAACAAGCCAAAAATATTGAACGACAACAATCTATGTATATATAAAAGACGCAAGGAATAAAGCTATCACGTAGCGCCACTTAGGATTTTCCTATGTGTCGTTCTCACGTTAAGCCACCTAAATTTTCGCCACATAGGATTTTTTATTTTGGAAATTTATATATGTTGACATTATTATAAGATAATGCATAAATAGGAAAAATTAATCAAGAGAGATTATATCTAAAATAAAGATGTTATCTATTATATATTATGAATTAAAATAGATCTAAAATATTTTATCTAAAATTAAAATAAATTACAGAACATTAGATATTAATATATTATACATTTAAGATAGATATATTAATTTAGTTTCTCCAATTAAATGTCTATCTATTTGTATGAAAAAATTAAATTCGAATTTTATTTAAAATTAATGAAAAATATTTTATCTTTTTTTTATCTATTTATGTAAAAGATTTATCTTAAATAAAATTTTGATAAAATAGAACTTTCAATCTAGATAATTATTTACCTAAATTGACTTTTGATAATAAAAAAATTACGTTATATTTTTCTTAATTTTATTTTTGAATTATTCATGCAAATATAAATGATTTTCTTATCATTAAAAAATTCATTTTTTATTTATATTTTTTCACCATTTCTTATTAAGTATATTTTTTATTTTTGTTCAAATTTTTTTAATGAATTGAATTTGATAAAAAGTTTACAAGAATTTATATTATTTTTACCTTTTTATATATTTGTAAAAGATTTTTAAAATTAAATGATTCTAATTCAAATAATTTTTATTTATATTTTTTAATAAATAAATTTTAATTAAGTTATCAAAATTATAGTGGTCTTGCCTTATTAATTTTGGCCCCGTTTTACATGACACCAATTGTAAGATATTATATAATTATTTTTCTAATAAATAATTTTTTTATATTAAATTATAATCGTATTCATTAAATAAATTAAGTATTAAATTTATGTAGTCGTAAATGGCACGACGGGTATAACTAGTAATCAACTAATCAAACTATATGGGTGTGACATTTATACAAATCTTACATGGTTCAATATAATATAGTGGATCCAAATCTTATTATTTATATATAAAATAATCAAGCACTTTAATGAAAAAAGCAAGACTGTTTTTTTTTATACTTACTATGATGAATAAGAGTTTCAAAGTACTGGAAATCTTTCTCCTGTTACATGAATCCAATTTTCAGTTCATTCAGGAAAATCAATAAGCAGGAGGATGAGACTCGACTTCTATATCAATAAAATTCACTTATTATCTCTTTTACTCAATTCACTCGGTTTTAAATCATACATTGCAAATCAACTGATCTTTTTCCATTTAGCTAGTTCATCACCCTTCAGTATTATTTATTTAGTGTGTTATTTCACACCCAAAAGATATTGTATTATTTTCGACCAAAAAAAAAAGAAACTGTATTATTTAATACTTCGTCAATGAGATAGAAACCATGACGGATGGTCGGATTCCCCGTATGTCCATGCCATTCCGAACCATTGCTTCGAATCTTTGGAAGACTTCATTTATCGGCAGTTCTTCACCAAAGTGGTTACGGATTAAAGAATATGATATCGACCTTGTACCTCCTACTATTGATGGAACCATTTCATGCGCTTTGCGTACTTCTTCTTCAATTCCCGGATTGATGATATCCTCGTTGCTTCCCATTATAATGTTTTGAGAGTGAATGATGGAAAATGAGCCTTCTTTCTTAACCACACTTTCTAACTCAGCGATAGATGGTGCATATAGAGGCCAATTAAATGTCTCTATCTTCTCTTCTTCAATTAAACCCTTTAATCAAAATAAATAAATGAGCAGAACTTGTGTTTAATTAGCTCATCATATATAAATGTAAGAAATTGGATAGACGTGTAGGTTTCACCCAAGTTTGATTATATGTGCAAATAAATATACCTTAAAAATGATCTAACCTTGTGACTCGTGACCCGTTTCGACCCAAACCCGACTTAACTTGAACCCGAAATGACTGGATCCGAACGCAACCCGACTGGCCCGTTTGACAAGTCTAGGTACTATGCAAGTATATAAAAGTTGCTTACTTATTTGTAATGTTACATAGAGTGTGTTTTAAGTACGTACCATTTTTAGGATGTAAAGTAAGGAGAAAGAAGAGCCATTAGATATTTAGATTTATGAAGTGGTGAGATTAAAATAGAAAAATTAAAAAGAAAGTGGTAAAATTTTAAATAAAATAATTTTGTAAATATATTTTCTCTTAAGGATAAAACAACATGCTAGCATTAGCATTTTAATCATGTACTTTAACATGTTAAACATATACTTTAATATATTTTATGTGTATTTTTATATAAGTATGTGCTTGTGCATGTATTTTGCACTTTTAGTACATATAAATATACATTATATATTATGTACATACCTCAGAGGCCATTTGCGCAAGTACTTTTAGTAAGGATGTCAGGTAAGGAAAGCAATTAAGAAGACTTCGATCAAGATCATCATTGTTTCTACCCAACATTGTCAAAACCATGCATCCACCTGTGACCAGCTCCTCAGAGCGACACTTGAGGAATGTGGTAAAGTCGGTTTGAAATTGTTGATAGTATGCCTCTTCCACACTTATGGCGCTTTTACTGTTGTGCTTTTCCACGCCCTTGGGCACCTATTCAATCATCAAAAGCCAAACATTTAATTTGAACGATTAGTGAACCTCATCGATATTGATGAATTTAATTATATGTAGCTAGGTTGTAGGTAGGTAGGTACTTGTGAGAGCCAATGAAGACTAAAAGAGGAATGAACAAAGTGCAGGGTTTGTGAAGGAAAGAGACGGTTGTAAAAGGAGCCGGGGACTGCATTGACAAAGCATCTTGAAGAAAGCTCTTGCTCAAAACCTTGAAATTGTAATGCCTTGAAGATGGAATTAAAGTCGTTGGAGGGCAGGTCGTTGAGGTACACTTGGTACTCTGGTACCCAGTCATGGTGCCCGTGGTCCATGCGAACCCTCTCCAACATCGACACTAGCCCCTGCCACGCGAGCAGCGCATTTGGTCCCGTCGAACATCCCAAGTCCGCTATGCCTACTTGCCTAATTCCTTGTACCGACTTTCATAGACTCCTCATAGCTGCTTCCTTACTTGGATTTGCAAGGCTCAACGCGATTCTCTAATTAATATATATATATATTAATCAGACACCAATGCGTATTATTAGATATGTAACAAGTAATATTTAGAATTGAGTTAAAAGTATACATATAGTAGCGAGTATCTAGAATTGAGTTAAAATTAGGAAAAATATCTTATAATAATATAAAGTATTAACTTTAAACCAATAATAATACGAACTTTAAAAATCACCAGCAACAATACGAATTATTACGATATTAATCAAAAACAATACGAACTTGAAAAGTGACTCGTAATAGTACCAAGTATCCGCTTTGCACCAATAATAATACGAACTATCAAGATATTAACCTAAAACAATACAACAATTAGTTTGTGGTGATACCTATGAATGGTATCAAAAATTATGACATGACATCAAATTAATTGACACCTTATTTTTTTCATAATTAACACTTCAGTCTACATGTGTCAGCTCTTCCCTCCCAACCATCATCCTATCCAACTTCTCTTCACATGTCGCCTCCGTTAGCTCTATTCTCTCTCTCTCACCTCCTCTCTCTTAAAACCGAATTCTTTGATAGTTACAACATCGTGCACCACATCCGGCAACTTCGTCCTCCTCTCCATCCTCGCCCCTCCTAAGTGTAGCCTAACTTCATTTGCTTGCAACACGCCATTAACTTTCGGTATGCTTCACTCATGGCTACTAAATAATTGGATACTTGGTGATAGTTCATATTATTATTGGTTCAAAGCAGATACTCGTTATTATCACAACTCTTTTGTCAACTTCGTATTATTTTAGGTTAATATGTTAATAGTTTGTATTACTGATGGTGATTTTTAAAGTTTGTATTATTATTTGTTCAAAGTAGATACTTCATATTATTAGAAGTCATTTTTCCTTAAAAGTATACATACCGAAAATTTGCAGTAACAAATTAAAAGAACTTGAAAATAATGAAAATTATTTTATCTTGATATTTTTATCTATTTATGTAAAAGATTTATCTTAAATCAAATTTTGATATAAAAAATTCATTACATAGAGAATTACTTTCCTAAATAGAATTTTGATAAAGAAAACTACATTATCTTTACCTTAATTTCTTTTTTAACTTATTCATATAAATATAGAAGATTTTTTTTATCTTCAAAAATTCAATTTTATTCATATGTTTTCATCTTTTCTCATTAATTATCGTTTTAAAATATTATTTCAATGATTTTATAGAATTGAATTTGATTACAAAATATAAGAATTTAAATTATTTTACCTTTTTATTTATTTTTATAGATTTTTAAAATTTAATGATTCTAATTAAAAAATTAATTTTTTTTTCATAAATAAATTATTATTAAGTCATCAAAATCATATTGGGCTCACCTTAATGACTTTGACTTCATCTCATATTATAACAACTGTAAAATAAATTTTATATAAACTTTTTCTAATAAATAAGTTGTTTTTATGTTTTATATTAAATTAAAATCTTATTCATTAAATAAATTAAGTATTAAATAAACTTTTAATCTAATCCTCATAAGCAAGCTCGATTATACGCTCACGAGCACGCTCGATCGATTACACGTCCATGAGCAAGCTACCTCGATTGATTATACGCTCATGAGCAAGCTTGATCGATTATACGCTCATAAAAAACTAGATTGTACATAAATATGAGTAAGATCTACTATATATTATATACAATATATACTTTATGTCAAATTACTTTGTTTTGGTGGTCTCTATCAAACTAAGTAATTAAAATTTTTATTTCAATTGCTTGTATAATTGATCAAATAAATAAGTTGTTCATGGATTTATCTCCGAAAAAAAACTAAATGGGAGGCTCGCGAGTAGGCATGGAAATGGGTCGGTCGGATGCGGGTGGACTACTTCCACCACCCGACCCACAATTATAAACCGCCCATCTGACCCGGTATTTTCACCCTGACGGGTTCCACCCGAAATCGACCCTCCCGAAACTCGTCGGTTTTCGTTTTTTTTCTCGGGTGTTATAAGAAGATGATATTTTTCAATTTTCAATCATAAATTAACCTTAAGTTCATTTGACCCGTAAATAAAATGAACGTAACCCGTGACCCGACCCGTCGGATTACTGGTCAACCCGTTTAATCCATCTAATAAAACTTGAAATTTTAAGCTAAAATTTAAACCTATTTATACAGGGCATACCTTAGCCTAAAAAATAGATTTAATTAAAAAGCCTCATAGCCCATCTCTATGGTTAGACTTCAAACACTTAACCTTCTTTTCCTCTCCTTCCCTTTTTATAAGGTCCTCTTCTCCTCTCCTTCTACCAATTTTTCGATGTGGGACAAAAAACCGGGTGATCCGGTCGGATGACCGGGTCGGGTGAGGCCATACCCAAAATTGTACCTGCTCCATCACCCGAAACCCGTTTTCATCCGTTTTTAATCGGTTTTTTATCGGGTTTTTTCGGGTCGGTTTTCGGGTACCCATCGGATGCGGGTGAAATTGCCAAACCCAAGTCACGAGCTAAATCAAACTTGATAATGATTTAAATGAACTAAGCTCAAATAAGATTTTGACACACTTATATTCAAACTCAAGCTCACCTATTTTTGATCTAGCCGAGCCTGAGCAACTCAAACTCGACTAGGTTGAATTACAACACTAGTAACTTTGTGATATTGATTGAGATCTGCTCACTTGTCTTAAAAAACAAAAGATGCGCGCAGTAAAAGATGTATAAATTGAAGTATAATAGCAAATCACTTTTTCCTAATATCTTTATCACTCCTATCTACTTCCCTGCTTCTACGATTCCTTTGCCCCGTCGTCATCATCAGTTTCAACTTTCAAGTCAGAGATTTCTCTCTACAATTCTAAAAATTGAATTGGGAAGGTATTAGCCCTCCATATTTTTTGGGTTTATTCAAATAGGTAGTTGTTCCTATTTAAACGAAATTGTAATGGTCTAAAAGTAAAGTGTTATTGAATTGAATTGGGGGTCGTGATTGGAATATGAAAATTGAAATCTCTGGTATAGTGGTATATATATATATATATTCAAAATCCAAAGCACAAGAAAATTAGATGGTTGTTCTCGTTTTTGGTTGGACAAACGTGAGAGGGGGTTTCAATTAAAAACGAAGAGATTAATGGAAGGAATACCTGCATCTTTGAGTTGTTTGCGTAACTGTGTTCTCCATGGCCTTCCTTCATGTGCAAAACTTTACATAAATCCATCTTAATTCCCGCCTTTTGGTTTCCCTGATCCAACGAATTAGTTCAGTACGCTGTCGGAGCTGGGAAGGAGACTCAGAGAGAAATGAGTATAGTGATGGACTGGTGATGGAGAAGGGGAGCATAGTGATTTTTTCTCCTATCAATTTTAATGATGGAGATGGTTGGTGATCGATGGATCCCCACCTGTATCCAATCAATGGTTGATATTTAACATGGTTGTTACACATTTATGAATTAGAGGCCCGGTCAAATCGTCTGTTTCAGCCATGTGTCCTTAATTTATTATCTTAATATTTTTACTGGTCACACACTTCACAGAAATTAATTTCTTTCAAAGAAATAATTATAATTAACTATTAACCCCAACTTTCTTCAATTATCTGATTAAAATTACCTTTAACATGTTCAGTTTGGAACCCAATCATATGAAAACGCACTTTATCGTGAAATTTGAATATAATTTTCATACCTTAGATTAAATACTATATGCGGTCATGATCGACACGTCTTTTTATTTTTATTCTTAAGCCTTAGGGGCAAATTTGTCATTATGTGTTTTATATCTTCCATCAACGTTTATGTGTTTTATATCTTCTTCTCCATCCCATAGATCAAATACAATATACGATCGTCATCTTCAATAAATTGTCTTTTGATTGTATCTTAAGATGCTTACCTCTCTTTCAATTAGTTCTTCTCTTGCTATGGATTCAAGTCCATGTGTTTGTTTTATTCTTTTCAAATATCATTTCCGTTTTACTTAATTTGGGGCTTGAGTTCACCTTTTGAATCTAAATTGACATCCATATGAGTGTGAATCCATGCCAAATTTGAGTATATAGTGCTTTCATACTGTTTTCCTATTATCCATTTTTGAAAATTGCTTCTATGATGTTTTGATGGAATAATTTTAAGATGCAAATAACATGTTCGATAAAACTCCTAATTAAGATATGAGAGTTGCTTTTAAACTGAGTTGGATTTTACGTGAACGTACTATGATTATACGTGAACATCATATGTGTTAGCATGAACCTTACATCAAAATGTATGCTATTTTATCTAATTTTTACTTCAATAGCCCTTTTATTGTAGGTTGTCCATCAATTTATATTGATTTGAGTGATGAAATATCCCATGTTACACATGTGGATAGTGTTAATGGCACGAAGATAGAGAATACATATTTTAGTGATTAGTACGAAGTTTATTTTTCTACATTCAATTTCTTGACACTTCATGTCTTTGATTAAATAATTATTCTTTTTTTGACAACTTTATACATGGGCCATAAGACTACTTCGGTGATTGGTTCTTTGATCATATGTTTTGCCATGTCGATAAAAAGGGTCAAGACATATGGGTGATGATCTTATGGGAGATTTGGCGAGCCCATAATACACATATTGTTGAAGGGGAGGTTTGTCCGACCCCTCCCCCCCCCCCCCCCCCCCCTTCCAAAGTGGATTCTTAGGAAAGCACAAGACCTCCTACATGATTTTCAAGAAAGTATTCAAAAGTGGAAGATGGCTCGTGTACAAGATGAAATCAGTGGCATCGACTGACAAATGGCCTTTTCATGGTAAAAATGTAATGTTGTGGTGAAAGCAAATACATACAAGTGGAGGCCTTGGTTTTGTAGTACATGATTTTGCTAGGGAGTTTATTATGATGGGCATAAGGTGTATTGCTAAAACCGAATAGATTGAACTATCCAAAGAGGAGGGAATGATGTGGGTGATGCAAACATGTTTTCAGCAGGATATGAGTCACGTAATGGTGGTAACGGACTGTCAATCACTAGTGCCAAAGCTCAATTGTGGTGCTACACTGCTACATGGAATGACTCTCTTGGTATCGTGTTAAGAAAGCTCTTATAGTTGCAACGTATTTTGTAAAGTACTTATGGAGTTATGTGCGCAGGAAGACCAATTGTGTCGCTCATCATCTTGTCCATTCAAAACCATATGACGTAATGTTGTACTATTCTATTGATGGGATTTATTTAGCTTTGAACTCTTTCATATTGGTTGATTTAATAAAGCAATAAAGCTCTGTTTTACTAGAAAAATATGTTTTGTCTCTTTCATTATGGTTAGTGGTTTAAATTTCCGTCTCATATTAAATGTCAGCACATATACTAAATATGTGAACCTAGAACTTCTATATATGAACATGCACACTTTTTATTCAATTTTTTTAATCTTTAACTGTCATATATCATGTGTAGTTATAGTCATTGCTAGCATAGTTAACCAACAAAAATATAAATTATAAGGTTGAACTTGTTATATTAATGTGCATGAATAATAATAGAATAAACATGAACATATATACATAATAAATATGTGACCCATGACATAATAAACATGAACATTGACATTATAAACATGAACTTGACCAAAATGGGTATCTAACATAAAACATCTTAGAACCTGATTACAAAATGGCATTCCATGACTTTGTTGTTTTCTACTACTACCAGTATAAAGTTCAAAATTTCTAGTTTACAAAATGTCATCCCATGGCTTTCTAGTTCTCTAGTTCACAAAATGCCATTCCATGTATTCCTCCACCTCTATGCACTTGGTCCACAACCCCAACATTTGTAGTTATATGCATCTAATTTATTCATGTACTAAGTTTCATTGTTTTTGTCTTCTTTTGTGGTGGAGTGAAAAATCATCTAAATATTTACAGCCCTTTTCATCAACATTTAGGCAGTAGCGTCTGTCTTCACTTGATTCTTCATTTGCTTCTTCTTCTCTACTTGAATTGTCGTTTTTTATTTCTGTACATGTAAAAGAAATATGTGAACTACTAAAAGAAATACGTCTAGAATAAAAAAATGTGTAGCCAAAATAATTGTTCTTCTCCATTTTTTTTCTTATCACCTTCAAAGGAGATCAAATTCGTCTTATGCATCATGCAATTAATAATACTCCATTGTTGAACTATCCATACTGAAACACTCGTATGAAATACACATGAACCTATTAGTATTTATACATGAACACTCATGTGAAATACATGAATATAGACTTAACCAACAAAAATTAGATCGTCTAATTCTAGGGCTCATAAAAAACCATTAAAACTAACCAACAAGAATCAATAGAGCAAAAGGCAATTGTGTGCAATAAAAAAATGTATAGTACTCATCCTTCCTTTACCCAGTCATTCAGCTAGTAAGCAAACAAGAACTCACCATGGTCCACTCAAAATCTAACTATAAACGCATATACCAACAAAGTCACAAGTGCAAATTATTGACTATTGATTGAGATCAGCATATATAGTACACATGGCAATAACTAAACAAAAACAAGGAAACTAGCTTTCATGTTTCATCCAAACAATTTATCCAAAATCTAAAATTAGATCCAGCCCCCCTAAATTCCCAAATCCTCTCCAATTCAATTAAGAACCCTAGAATCCAAAAATTTGAAAGAGAAAGGGTACCTTCTTCCGAACCTCTCAAAGATCCTTGTTCATCATCTACCATTGCAATTGTGTTGAGCTTCAATTTGATGCCTCCTTTGAGTTTTTGTGATGGAGATTGAATGTTGATGAAGAGAGAGAATGCGAGCGTTTTTTTTGTAGTCAAGAAAGAGTGTTTTCACAGATATTTATTCTTTTCATGGAAGCAGGTAAAAGGCAATTTTGGGTTTGTATTTGATGGTAATTACAAAATTGCCACCGTGTTCACTTTTTACCCCATATTTCAGATTAAGTCCACTTTTAATTTGAACCATTGATCTTGTTAATCTGACGGTGCACATTTATTTTCGGTTTTTAGTATAAGGCTTATTTTCACTAGAATCAACCTTAGTTTAGTTCTATTTATCCTTATTGCTTAATGCACATATTAAAATATGTTTTATTTTTTTACCAAATTATCCCTATTAAATGCATATTGAAAAAAGGTGAATGATAAATACATTTAAATATATCTTGTTTTTTATTGGATAAATACAAATGATAATATTGAAATATTTTGGACAAAATACATGAAAAAATAAATAAAATATTAAACTTAGAAGAACAAATAAACTAAACGGAGAAAATAATTCTTATTAGTCTAAAATTTTCTCCCACTTTGATTTCCTATCCTTCACATCAATCTATCTGCACATCTAGCCCAGTTTGGTTAATTGAATAATAAGTTACTATTTATAACATTATAAAGATTGAATTGTCGTCTCTCTTCTCAAAAAATGTAAAATTTCGGGGTGTTAGCGTGGGGAGTTATGAAAAAGGAGAAATAGAATATTTTTCTATGTACCAAAACAACAAAAATAGGTGGATATAAATTTACTAAAATTTGAGTGCATATACTAAATCTCAAACATCAAATTATAGGGATCCAAAAACAAACTCAATAACCAATGGAAAAAACCACAATAGGGAAGTTTTAAGATTAATTCCGATGGATCTTTCCTATCTTTCGGTGATGCTACAAGGGGAGTTAATTATTAGGGATCACAATGGATGGGGTAGTGGATATGGTAATGAGGAAATATGGGCTTGTTTATGCTTTAAAAGCAGAAGTTTTAGCACTAAGAGACGTCATAAGAGAAGCATGGAAAAACAATCTCTGCCCAGGGTAATAGAAATTGTCCTTGAAAATTGAAATGATTATCTCAGACATTCTTGTCTCCAAGCAAGGATTTGAGACAGTACGAATTTCTCATGTTAACAGGGGAGATAATGTTGTGGCTAATAAAATTGCTAAAATGGGTCAAATTCATCCTATACATTCTATTCGAAACACTTCAAAGCTGTTAGTTCCCATCCGTAAGGATGCTCTAGGACACTCTCCTTGAATGGGAGTGGCTCCTAATTCTTACCTTCTAAAAAAACAAACTCCATAAACATAAACCATATTGTTAGTGTACAAAAATTCGTCTTTAATTCACTGATTAAATGCTCCTCTTGATTCGTCTCTTCACCTTCCGTTCTAAGTTTCTTCTTCAACCTAGAACCTACAAAACAATGGACACAAGGGGCGGTGTCCTCCTAATCCACCTCCAATGCCTAAGTCAAAAGAGCAGTTTGTCGATTGAACATCGAGGTAAAGGTAAGACTTGCTTGCGAGCTCAGTGAATATTAGTATGTTTACCATCCATGGCGATTTTATGTATTTATAGTGGAGGAAAGGGAGAGAGAATGCCGAAAACTCTCTCTAGGGCCGACCTAGATGCCTTGACACCCAAGCAAGCAATATCTTGCCCCTTCAATCCACACGGAAATTCTATCTTTTAATTAAGGTAGATTCCTCCACCATAAGAATAATAAAAGCGATAATTTAATAAGGAAAATAATAAAGAAGGTTTCAGAAATACTTACAGAAAATATTTTTTATTATTTACCCGATCACAAATGTCCCACTTGCATGTTAGTTACGTTATAATGCAACTAAGACTCAAGTACTCTATGACCTATTCGAACTGGCCATGCGGATTAGTCGACGGGTTCCCCTTAGCGCATCCGTATATTCGTATATTCGTACATCCATGAGCGAATATCATGGGCTCCGTGCTCTCCCTTAAGCATTTATTAGAACAAGCAAAATAGAGAAGGGATGACAGAAAATTGAAAGAAAATAAAAAGGTTCATGGCCATGATTTTTATATAAGAAACAAAAAATATAAAAAAACAACGAGCTTGTTCTATTAGCCATTCTTAAAATCAACATCCATGCGAGGGGCTTCCCGAAGAACTCACTGTCGGCGATCCGCAACCGCGGTCACGCGACCCGCGGTCGTGGGGATAATCTGCAGCCGCTACTTGCTCTAAGGAAGAATTTCTTCAAATGGACGACATTCCAAGTCCAAGGGACGACCTTCCCGTCAAGACTCTTCAATGAGTAAGCTCCCCGATCATATGTTGTAGTCACTTAATACGAACCCTCCCAATTTGGGTCGAGCTTTCTATCTACGGGATTGCGTGCGCTTCCCATGACCTGTCGAACTACAAGGTCACCGACTTGAAAAGTATGATATCTAACGCGTCGGGCTACAACTTGTTCGACTGCCCTTTGTTAGGCTGCAAGACGCATGGATGGAATATCTCGGCGTTCCTCGGCGAAGAGCGCGATTATTCTCTTTGGGATCAAGCAACTCCATTCTCAAGGTTGACAAGCCAATTCTAGTGAGGTTACCACTTTTATGCCATATGATAAAGTGAAGGGCGACTCCCCGGTCGATCTACGCGGGGTAGTGTGATAGGGCCATAGCACGGTTGGTAGCTTTTCAGTCCATCTTCCCTTAGCTCTGTCAAGGCTCTTCTTTAACCCTTCAACGATTAATTTATTTATTGCCTCAGCTTGCCCGTTTGCTTGTGGGTAGCCAACAGAAGAGTAGACATTTTTTATGCCCATCCCTTTGCAATACTCTCTAAACCTATTGTTGTTGAACTGTGTCCCGTTGTCAGAGATGAGAACAAAATGGATTCCAATGCGAGTGATATTGTCATAATTATGGAGAAAAATTAATATAAAAAAATCATAATTAAAAATATAGTCCATGTTAGATAAAAAAAATAACATACTTATGAATAAAAATTAAAATAAAAAAAGCTATAATAAAAAATATGATGGTCGGGCCCCACATAGGGTGACCTAGTGGTAACAGGCATGAGGGGATGTTGGAAGGTCCCAAGTTTGATCCTTGCCTCCGCCCCTTCACTTGGTAGAAAAACTAAGTCTCACCATTCTCCCTACCACTAGGTCGAGCCGGTTGGTGCAAGCCGGTTTACTTGGTCTTCGCACTTTGTCGGCTAGTTCACGGACCCAAGGTTTACCATCAAAGGTGGGTTCCTCGTTACTAAAAAAAATAAGATGGTCGGATATTAAACTAAATATCAATATTGCGCTTAACTGATTTATGTATTGATCGGTTCGACTAATGTGTGCCCTTGGGCACACAATAAAAGTGCAAATTTGGGAAATTATTTCAAAACTATTCCCTAAATTGGAATTTCACTTTGGATTAAAGTGTATTTTTGAGTAAAAATATTTTTTTAAGTGTCTAAAAAAAGTAAAAAAAATAGAGGGATTGCATGTATGTTTCGAGATCAGATGCGAACAATAAATACGGTGTAAAATGCGAACAAGCATCAACTGTTCGATGAAAGAAATTTATGGCCAAGATTAGACGCGTGTAGTTAAGCCATTTTAATACCCTAAGGGTATTTTCGTCTTTCCATTATACCTTTTTCGTTCTCGTCCTCCCTTCTAATTTGTCGATTTTCTTGATCGTTCTCCAATATTGCTTCTCCATATCCTCTCCAATGGCTTCTCTTGACACCGCCGACGCCGACCTTGACCTTTGGCCTTCTCCTCCGCTCATCCATTGCCTCCAGTGTCAAGCTCTCCATCTCCCTCCTTGGAATCTTCGTCCTCACTCCTCAACTCCCTCAGTTCCTCTCCATTTTATCATCCCTTCCCCCGACAGGTTTTCAACTCTCTATATCTCCTTCTTAATTCCGCTCTAGCTCCTTAGTTTTCTATTGATTTTCATCTAGTTTTTTACTCTTTTTTCTTATTTGTTATGAGTTTTGGATACCTTTATTGGAAGTGTCTCTTGTAGGGCAATTGGAAAACGAATTTATTAACATTTTAACATTGCTGATTTTGACACTACTCTAAAAATTATGGAGAAAATTTTCAATTCAGTTTAGAAAATTAATTGAGTAGAGAAATTGAATATGCTTTAGGAAGAATTATTTGGGAAATTGAATCTTTTTATTTATATATGTACCATTTCATGAATGAGTTCTAATCAAAGAAAAAAATTGTGATTCATGACTACTTATGTGCCTTTTGTGTTTAGTTTCAACAATTAATAGAGGTGTAGATTTGGCTTACTTAGCTTATATGCTTTTGATATAGTGCTTGGTTGATTTGCGCGAATTTAATACCTAATATGATGAAACTATATCTACTAGGATACAAAGTCTTAACATTGTAAGGGTAGTTTGTAAGAAAATAAAGAATTTGGGAAAGAATATCAGTCTCATCTGGCCAATAGAGGATGATGCAATAGTCACTTACATGTATTTATGGACTTGTGCATACTGGCATGTTTCATAGCTAACAAAATGACATTCTTATGTATAATACCATCTTTTTTTAGTATTTTATTTGTTACAATGCAATTGTATGTGGTACAATGCTGCAAAGAAATAATTGGGCATTTTTGACAACTATAGGTTCAACACCGGTTTTGGCAAGTTAAAAGGTATCATGGGAATGTATACCGAGGTTAACATAAAAGTTGCATTGGTAAATTATATCAAAACATGAGCTATAAGACTAGCTTTGACACTCTCTTACGAATAAGTGGGTTTTGATCACTCTATATCTTGTGTTTGATAATGAAATTTTTATAGTGTATTAGCTCAAAAGGAAGAGCAATGTGTTTGTTGCACATGGTGTGGGTTCTAATCCTGCATAGGCTACAAGAGCAAATTCATATTTTTAACTTTTGTAATATCTTTGTAATCATAATACTCGAGACATCAAATAATACATTTGATACAAGACATGACTCATAAGAAAAGAAAATATTATGAACCTATACTTATAAATATATGAACCCAAAGAACTATTGTTATGAACCAAAAGACATGAAATAAAATAACAACTATCATGAAATAAAATAACCAATAGAATTGATAGAGATTGTAAAATAAAGATTTATTTCAATTGCAATTTGAAGGATTTGATTAGAAATAGAGGTTGATTTTGTATGCTTGCTTAATTGCCCACCAAGTGTTTGATAAAATGCCTAAACTTTTTTTCACCTAAAAATCCAAAATCTTGCTTGATTGCTTGAATGTTGGATGAACGTTATGGCTATTAGTTGTTTGTTGCACATTCATGGGCTGAATTTTGTTGATAAACCGTAAACCCTTTAGTGAATTCTGATGTTCGTGTTTTTGGTATAGTTTTTGGTAGGTTTTCTTAGTTTATTAGGACTAGTTTTGATAAGTATAGGATTAATTTTGTGTGTTTTTGGATGGTTTTGCATATTTTGTGAAAAGAATGGAAGCTACTTCGTTTTATGTATTTTTGTAGGTTTTAGCAAGGAAAATGTGCTATTTGAGCTGAATTTGGAATGCTATGGTGAGAGACGGAGGAATACAAGATGAAGAAGTCGATGTCTAAGTTTTTGAAGAAGAAGTGCTGAAGAAACCAAGACCAGGCTCGTTAACGAGGCTGTGAGGGCTTGTTAACGAGGCTACGAGAAAGAGTTTTCGAGCGGTTGATTCCATTACTTACCGATCATGTGCGGGAATTTATTTCCGTGTCGGTAGAGTGTCTTTTTATGATTTTAGGGTTATTATATTATGTATTTTAGGTCTTGTTATCTTTCTAGATTTTATTTCTATCTTTTAGGTTTTTATTTCTATCTTTTTAGGAAAGTTTTTATCTTCTAGCCTTTTCTATTTTATAGCCTTATTAGTATAAATACCCTTCTATCTAGCCTAGAAAGGAGGGATTCGATTGGGAAAAAAAGCAAGTAGAGAAGGAGGAAGGGCCGAGAGTCGAGAGAAGAGTCGGAGAGAGAGCAAGCTTCGGTGGAAGAGAGTTACCGACGTCGTTGATGGTTGTTTTCGATTCGGAATTGTTTGTTTTCGGTTTCTTCTAAATTCTGTAAGACGATAGTTTCTTATTAATTTGAAGTAGTATTTTGTTTTTCAATGTTTTCTTTTGTTGAAGTTATTTGTTTCTTAATCATGAATAGTGAGTAATCTTCTTTTCTAGGGTCGGGGTTGAAACACGGCATAGTTATGCATGGTTTGATGAGTGAGATGATGTGTTGAATGCCTTCTATCTATTGTTGAGATTGTTTGTTGTGCTTATACCAAGATGAAAGTTAAGGTAATTTGAGTTTTTGACTTAATCGAAAGAGAAAGTTATAGACTTGAAGGTTGATATTGTTTGAATACGAAAGTTTCAACCTTTAGATCCAAAGCAAACAATTGTGTGAATTAGTTTATGAAAGTAGATTAATTTACTTGCTAAGTCAATGAAAGTTGATGCATCTATCTATTTAAAGGCATGATATTTATCTTCTTGCGAGCTTGTGTGCATGACTATGTTGTGGTAACCCTTGTCCTAGATCTTTGTTTTTATTTGATTTCTCTCAAAAGCATATTCGTTACTGAGTTCGTTGGCTCGGTACCGAACCTGTCTACTTCATTAGTATTGGTCATTTGTTTGCGGTGGTTCGTTAACGACCATGACAACGTCGTTAACGAGGTTGCTTGTGTGTGTTTTGCTTGCTTTTGTTTGATTTTTAGTAGTCGATAGATAAACAAACCTTGCTTCCTGTGGAACGATCCTGACTCCCCTGTACTCAGCGGGGTCTTGAGTATGAATTTATTTGTTGTCAATAAACCCTCTCAACAAATTGGCGCCGTTGCTGGGGAAGCAACGAGTTTGTTTGTTTATCTGTGGGTCTGGGAATAGCCCGACCCCATTTTTGTTTTTAATTTTTGTTTTCTTTGTCTGTTTTCTCAGTGTATGCCGGTAGGACGTCGAAGGCTTGAATTTGACAATGCTGGTTATTATTCAGAACCTGCACGTTCCCTGCACCGTCGACGCCGAGAGAACCGAGCCATGGCCACACCTAAAGAGATGGCTCGTCAGTTGGAAGTCCTCCGAAACCAGATGGAGGCGTTGAAAACCGAGAAGGAAGGCGCTGATGCCAAGGCTGAGCGTCAACGAACTAACAATGCTCGTCTACAGGAAGAGCTGAACGCCTATCCAAGGAATGCCAAACAGTACATGCATCCAGAACTGAGGGTGCCAGAATCTCCAATTGTGCTTCCGGAGATAGAGAAAACTTTTGAGATTAAATCTCAGTTCATATCCTTGATCAAACGGGCTCAGTTTGAAGGGAAACCTATTGAGTGCCCTATGGAACATATTAGGAATTTTCTTGATTTATGTGACACCATAGTTGCTGAAGGTGTCTCACTTGAATATGTTCTGTTAAATGCTTTCAGGTGGTCTCTTGCTGTAAAGGCCCTGAGCTGGTTAGAGAGCTTACCTCCTAAGTCTATCAGGACTTGGAAGAACTTGTATGATCAATTTCTTACAAAATTCTTCCCGCCTGCCAATACAACGGAGTTGAGAAAACGCATCACCTTCTATCACCAGCTGCCTAATGAGACTTTTGTTGAAACATGGGAAAGATTTAAAGAAATGCTTAGAAAGTGCCCAACTCATGGGCAACCTTTATATGGTCTTCAAGAAATCTTTTTTCCAGGGTATCAACGCAGAGACCAAGAACCGCATCAACACGCATAATGTGTGCGGTTTTATAGAGATGGACCCTACGACTGCATGGGAATTGATGGATAACTTGTCCAATTATGATGCCATGTATGGAACCCATCAAACTCCACAGCACCAGAAACGTCTCTACATGCCTAACCGAGAAGAAGTTGACCCGGATGTTAAAAATCAATTTCTACAAGACGAGGTCAACCGTCTAAAGAAGCAGGTAAGTTTTCTGAAATTTTCTCAATCATGTCAAGAGTTTGGTTCTTCTACCCATAGTACTTCTGCTTGCACTAACATAGAGCAGGTACGAGCCGCTGAGATAATAGCTGAAATGAATTATATGAGAGGCCCATACAGGAACCAACCTAGTTATTTTGACAGGTCAAACAACTATCAGACGTGGGGCAATCAAAATCCAAATCCAAACTATGCAGCGCCTCCGCCAGATAGACGACATGCGCCTTATCGACCTCCAGGCCATCAGGAGCCACCATCATGGGTTCAAGGATTACAGGAAGGCATTAACAGAGCGACTAACAAGGTTAACGAAGTTCAAGCCAACCTGAACCAACAAAATAAAAGATGGGGAGAGTTTGATGTATGGAAGAAGAATGTTGATTCCCAACTAGGGAACCTTGCTGCACAGATTCCACGACCACAAGGGCAACTCCCGGGCCGCCCCGAGGAGAACCCTAAGGGACAAATAGCAGCGGTGCACCTTAGGAGCGGAAAGACATTACCGGAACGTGTCCAAGCTAAGGACAATGCTGAAGAAGACGCCACAGTTCAGCTCGGTAACGAGCTAGCGAGGGCGATTACCGAACTAGGACAACATGGTGACGAGGCTCCGAGGGTACCTAACGACCCTAGCCCAGGTAAGTTTTCTAATCCGAGCCCTCCTCTCAATCCCAGGGTAGTTAAAGACCCCATCAGGGTCGGTAACGACCCGCCGAGGAAACCTAACGACCCTAGTGTCGACCCAGTACTTTCACCTCTCGAGCCTAACTTGGTTCCGAGGATGGTGAAATCTCTTCCATTTCCCACTAAGAAATCTATGGACTCTACTGAGAGTAAGTTCAAGCGTTTCGTAAAGATTCTTCAGGGCATTAATATTTCCATCACATTCGCTGAGGCCCTAAGCGAAATGCCGGCTTACACAAAAATTTTGAATGATATTCTTAGCAGGAAAAGATCCATTACAGAGCTGCAGGATGAAGTTAGATCTATTGCTCTACCAGAAAAGCTTGGGGATCCAGGGAGATTTGCCATAACGATTAGCATCAGCGACCACAAATTCAAAGCTTTATGTGATTTGGGAGCCAGTGCTAGTTTGCTTCCTCTCTACATCTGGTCTAAAGTCAACATGGGACCGCTAGAGCCTGTAGATATGAACCTATTCATGGCAGACGGATCATGTGTCAAAGCCACAGGGGTCGTGGACGACTATCCTATTCAAGTTGGGAAATTCTTCATACCAAATGATTTCAACGTCCTCGACATGTCTGAAGACCCTCATTTCCCCATTATCCTAGGCAAACCATTCCTAGCTACAACAAGTGCCAAGGTCGACGTGCGGAAAGGATTTCTCACTTTTGATATTGGAGAAGAACGTGTGGAATTCAGCTTGGACCAAAACGCAAATGACCCAATTGCGGTCGCACAAATCGAGTTGACCCAACCAGAACTCGACATAGCTGATACTACCAAACTTCCACCAACTTCGGAAGAGGACGAGATTCTCACACAGGACTCTGCCAAGCCTCCTTTGCCCACTAGCAAGTCTCACATACAAACAAATAATCAAGGTGAGTACTCTTCTTCTTACTTTATTCCTACACCATGCCCCACGACATATGCTACAGAGGAGTCCAGACCGCCTTGGTTTTCGGATTTCACTAACCCATATGTAGGAATACCGGGCATATTGATAGAAGACAAGGGACCTAGTTTAGTGACTCAAGCAAATAATGCCTACAAAGCTAAGTTTGGGGTATCTCGAGACCCTGACATAGCTACAAAAGAGCCACCTTGAGCCAAGGTAAGTACGTCGGGCTGACGACGTTAAAAATAGCGTTTACGGGAGGCAACCCGCTTTTAGTATAGACTAGATTTTATTATTTTTTTTCTTCTTTCTTTTTAGATTTTTTTCTTAGCTTTCTTTTGAGTTTTTAATAGTTTTTAGGATAGAAAATAGGTTATTTTCCTTTTTTAGCTAACAAGATGCAAGAGAAGGGCTCGAAATTCACTCAAAGAGGCTACGGTGGCTCGTTAACGACCCACCCAGGGTCGTTAACGATCCGGTTTGATGACCCGATTCGGCAAAACGGGCAGGTAAGTTTTTTTTACCCTAATCTATCTTCTATCTACCCACAAGCCGTCGCCCCCTTTACCTCTTCATATCCCTACCCTCTCCTATATAACCCTTCTAACCCTCCTAAAAATTCACTCTCAAATCCTCAATCCTAAAACTGCAAATCCCTCAAAATTTCTACCAAAGATCACCCACCACCGATCGGAATTTCTCACCTCCACCAATCTTCGGACAACACCCCCGTTACCGAAGCCCGCCGCCCCAATTTCCCACCGACGAGATCCAACCTCGTTAACCACCCAAACTCGATCTTTGTTCTTCAAAATTCTCACATCTTCCGGTATGATTTCTAAACCCTAACTCTTTATTGCATGATTCATGGTTTCTAGGTTAGAAATTTCGTATCTAGATTGTGTTCATAGATTTGGCCGAATTGCATGTTTGCTTTTGCTCATGAAATTTTAGTTGTGCTTAGTTGTTCTTGTTCTAGGGAAGATTATTCATGTTAGATTCTCCATTGCAAAAATTTAATTAGAAAAGCATGAATTTTTCTTGTTCTAGTATTAAGTTAAATCTTCACCATGATAATTTTTGGGCAACTCTAGCATGTTCAGGGTGGGTGATCGAGCAAGTATGGGGTACGTATACCCGATTGTGAGTCTAGTGAAGGATTTTAGAGGATGCATGCTTGATTCATGGCTTGATTTTTGAGTAAATAACATTCGGATTCTGTGAACTGGCTCTCGGCAGCTCGTTAACGACCCACCCAGGCTCGTTAACGACCCTGCGTAGCTTCAAAGTTTATAAACCAGGCCAGATTCGTCGACCACCCAATTGGGTAGTTAACGAATAGTTCCGAGGGTTACTTTGAGACCAAGTATGGGGTCTCTTGCCTATCTATTTTGAGTGGATCTTATCTTGGAAAAATCATATTTGTTTTGTAGATCACATGGCAAGTTCAAGTAGACCCGCTACCCGAGCCCAGAAGAAGAGGAGGAACCAGAGGTCCCCATCTCCACCTCGCATGGACAATGTGATCTTGCGCACTCAAGGGCAAGTGGATCGATACCATGCCATTCTAGACAAAGATCACAACACTCGGTGGTTCTCAAAGTCAAGTGCCATACACACTGGGATTTATGCGGATGTCAAGGAGGCTTTTATTATTCTCGGTGCGCCTCATTTGCTGAAGAAGGAGAACTTGCCACATTTTCCGGCCCTCACATTCGAGTTCCTGGCCACTCTAGAGACTAGTTTTGCGTCGAAGACTTCGGCGGGATGCATCCGGTTTAGGCTCGGTAATGTGAGCCGAGAGTACACTTTGGTGGAGTTCAACGCTATTTTGGAGCTCCTGAACCCTTCTAGAGAGTACAACCTCAAAGATTACAAGGTAACACGGACTTGGAGCTACATCACCGGGGAGGTCTAGTCCTCCACTGCGGCATTATCTGGGGCAAGCATCATCAACCCCATTTTCAGGATCATCCTCCGAGTCCTAGCCGCTACATTCTAGCCAAAGAGAGAGTTGAACAGGCCAACAAGGACGGAAGTTGCTTGTCTTTGCACTATCTGATGCGAACCTAGGGTCACAAGGGGCGGATCTAGGCTCGAAACGTTCGGATCTTCTCCGACAAATAGTAACCGGATAGATTTGAGGCCGAAGCCTAGACTTTGAGATGAGAGGTGAAGTGAAAGGATTGAGAAGGGGGTCTAGTTTGACGTAGGCCATGAGAATATGGAGTCGGGAAAAGAATAGGGTGACGCCCGGGCCAAAGGGGAGGAGGAACTCGACTCAAAGCTCTGGCTTAATTCATTTTGGACGTGAGAATTACAATGGGGTGTGGCTCCTTTATATAGAGGAGAACCACGAAAACCCTAGTCTAGCAAGGGAGAGGCGCCTAGGGTTTGTATGCAAACAAAGCCCAACGACTCCTGGACCAATAAGACAACATACTAATAATGGAAACTAGCTATAAAGGGAAATAACAAGGCTAGCCCATACTATAAGAATGGACACACGCCTAAAAGGGAAATGACGGAAATATAAATGACGGAAATAGAAATAATAACATAAATGAGACTAAGTCCTAATCCAAGGAGGTCTCCAAGGTCTAGGCCGTCTCGGGTCCGTCGTGATGCGACTTTGCCCTAGCTCGGACCCAGCTCCGACGGACCCGAGACGGCCTAGACCTTGGAGACCTCCTTGGATTAGGACTTAGTCTCATTTATGTTATTATTTATATTTCCGTCATTTATATTTCCGTCATTTCCCTTTTAGGCGTGTGTCCATTCTTATAGTATGGGCCAGCTTCGTGCCGTGGAGTCGAGTCCGCGCGAGTCCTCTCGTGCCAAGGTTGCAGCAGCCCGCGCCGAATCCGGAAACCCTAGATTTCGAGATTATTTTCGAGATTTCTTGGGTTATTTTCAGATACATATCTTGTTTTTTTATTTTTATTTTTTATTTTTTCACTTTTGTTATGATTTTGTGAAGATCTTTTCTTATAAAAGATCTTTTAGTTATTTTTCATTCTAGGTTAGTTTATATTTTCCGTTTTTAACGGGATCTTTCGGATTGTGGAAGATCTCGTAATATTGTAAAAAAAACAAAAAAAAACGAAGGGTCGAGCCATGCCTTATCCGACCCACGTCGAAGCGAGGACGCTTCGAAGGTAAGCGGGGGAGAATGATGCGACTCTTCCCTAGCTCGGACCCAGCTCCGACGGACCCGAGACGGCCTAGACCTTGGAGACCTCCTTGGATTAGGACTTAGTCTCATTTATGTTATTATTTCTATTTCCGTCATTTATATTTCCGTCATTTCCCTTTTAGGCGTGTGTCCATTCTTATAGTATGGGCTAGCCTTGTTATTTCCCTTTATAGCTAGTTTCCATTATTAGTATGTTGTCTTATTGGGCTAGGAGTCGTTGGGCTTTGTTTGCATACAAACCCTAGGCGCCTCTCCCTTGCTAGACTAGGGTTTCGTGGTTCTCCTCTATATAAAGGAGCCACACCCCATTGTAATTCTCACGTCCAATATGAATTAAGCCAGAGCATTGAGTCGAGTTCCTCCTCCCCTTTGGCCCGGGCGTCACCCTATTCTTTTCTCATCCCATATTCCTCCGTTCTCCCTCAAAAGAGAGCACCTTCTCATCCTTTCACTTCACCTCTCATCTCAAAGTCTAGGCTTCGGCCTCAAATCTATCCAGTTACTATTTGTCGGAGAAGATCCGAACGTTTCGAACCTAGATCCGTCCCTTGTGACCCTAGGGTCGCATCACTATCCTTTTCGAGGAGCCCGACCCTTTGAATTTGGGGTATGAGTGGCTCTACTACGTAGAGAAATCAACCAAGTCCAAGGAAGTATGGTGTGGTAACTTGGTTAGTCTTTTGGCTACAAACCTTGGAGTCGACCTCACTCGCTACACACCGGCTCATGCTCAACTTCTCAACAAGAATTATTGGTATAGCTCCGGTATTTTCATTCAAGCCGAGGGAGGGTTCAAGACAAAAGTTCAAGACCGTATTGTTGTACCAACCCTTGACAAGCTAGAGCTACTCTATGTACCAAATTGGTACGAGACATGGACAGGTCATGCTTTCCCGTTGGAGCCCAAGCCGGAGGATGAGCTATCACTTAGGCCGTGTGAGACAAGATTCAAGCGAGATGGAGACGAGATGGATGAAGACGACGACGAGGATAAGACTGACGAGGCTAAAACAAGGGGAGACACAAGGGGAGACACAAAGGTCGACACAAAGGGAGGCACAGAGGAGCTCAACCTCGAGGATGAAGACCTCTATACAGAAGTTTTAGGCAGCAACGTCCTCGTTGACGAGCCCACCATGCTCGTTAACAACCATTTCCAAGCCTCTACCGATGCTCCTACCGAAGCACACAACCTCGATAACGGCCCCCCGAGAGCAGCTACCGACCCTCCACAGTCTCTTACCGACCCTCATTCCTATGGACTTGTGCCATACAACCCAGTGCTCCACCAAGACCACTTTCAGCCTCACTACCCACCACCTCCCCTACCCGAGTACACTGGATCAAGTATTCCACCTCCATGGGTCGACGATCTTTCTGCTAGGATGCAACAGCTTCACCTCCAGCAGGATCACATTCACAGGAGGATGGATAGATGGGAGAGTGTTTATTCAGCTCGGTTGACATTTGAGGATGAGAGGCATCGCCAGAGAGAGACAGAGGATGATGAGCGATGGAGGACGATGTACGACTTCATGGGGAACTTTGAGCACTACTTTCCTCCACCTAACCGTTGATTCAGCTTGAAGAGAAGTTTCCTTGTTTTCTGCTTAGTAACTTTGTAAGTTTTTTTTGTTTCCTCTTTTCTTGTTTTTCTTCTATTTCTTTCCTTCTTCTTATTTTTCTTACAGTACTGTAATTTTAAGTATGGGGTGGGAGAAAGTAGAAAGCTTTGTGTCTCGTTTGACTTATGCGTTTTGTTTTAAGTAGTTCTTTGTTCATGATAAAAATAAAAAAAATCGAATTTTTTTGAAAAATATAAAAAAGAGTTTTAGAATTGATAGATATCCCTTTCTTATGTTCTATGATAGTTGTTGCTAGCATGATCATATAATTCCTTGCAATCATGTCTTTGAGAATATAGCCGGATTCTTAATTTGAAGTAGTTTTTAGGAAGGAATAGCATTTGATGAAATTGAGCACATATACTTTTTAGTATAAGTTATGCAATCCAACAAAAATTAGCCTAGTGAGGAATTTTGGCCTTATAGGGAGAACATCAAGAATCCCTCTTCTTTTCTTGTGTGATTTTACTCCCTGTATGCATATTATCTCTTGGAATTGTGATGGTTATCTATTACTTGAGACCTATATAGGATTTATAGTTCATTACTTGTAAAAATCATATGATAGAAAGCATATTTTTATAAGCCCTATTATTCCTTATCCACCTTTACATGATCCTTCTTTTGACAACCAATTTGAGCTTGAAGCCTTTTATTTTTAGCCCCACAAAATTATTCCCTAGCCGAGATAAGCTTGACCCTATCCGGGGATTAGGGCTTAGTTTGGAGAGGTATTTTTTATTGATCTATTATTCCTTATCCACCTTTACATGATCCTTCTTTTGACAGCCAATTTGAGCTTGAAGCCTTTTATTTTTAGCTCCACAAAATTATTCCCTAGCCGAGATAAGCTTGACCCTATCTGGGGATTATGACTTAGTTTGGAGAGGTATTTTTTTGTTGAAGTATGAAAAAAAAGAGAGCTATGATTATGTTTGGTTTGAATTTGAAGGATTGTTGGGAAGGGTAGATTGGAAGTTTCTTGTTTTATTTGTAAAAAGAAAGATCTCTTGGTACAAAAGATGCACAAAAGGAAGTTGTTAAGAAAGAGGAGTACATAAGGAAGTTCGTTAACGACCCTGAAAGTGGTTCGTTAACGAGGCAGCGAGAGGCAAGGTAAAAAAAAGAGAAGAAAAAAGAAGAAAAAAAAGGGAGAGAAAGATGAGCTGAAGTGAATATGAAATTAAAGGAAGAAGTTTGAAGTGCATTTGAGTTTAATAGATATATCAGAGATTATTTTGAGTTGTTTTATGAGACTTTCTAGGGATATATTGGGTGAGTGAAGAATAAGTGCATAATAAGAGTGAGTTTGGTATGTTGTTTTTATGAGAGTTTTGGTATTATGTGAGTTTTTAGGAGTCTTTGATTCCCGGATATTATTAGCACCACATAGCCAAAATATTTCCACGCCTAATTATTATTACCAAGCCACATTACAACCCGGCCGAATGGAAGCTTCTATGAAGTTTTTCATTGAGACTAAGTTCTCTTGATGATTTTGCTTGTTTTGACAAATCTTGGGTGGAGAGTTTGGTGATATAAGTTCCAATTTCTATGAGTTTTTGAATATAAGATGAGTTGAGAGATTGAATTTATAAGCCTAAACACTTGAGAGTTGAGTGAAACACATTTATCCCTTGTGAGGTTGGATTGTATTTTCTTATGTCTATTTGGTGCACATGTGTGTTATGACATTAATAGTCATTTGCTATTTTTCTTCTAATTGTTTTGATGTTTCTTTTTAGATGATGGCTATAGTTTGATGAGTATGTTGTTTGGTTTTGATTATTGTTTAGTGATTGCTTGAGGACAAGCAAGTCTAAGTATGGGGTATTTTGATGTTCGTGTTTTTGGTATAGTTTTTGGTAGGTTTTCTTAGTTTATTAGGACTAGTTTTGATAAGTATAGGATTAGTTTTGTGCGTTTTTGGATGGTTTTGCATATTTTGTGAAAAGTATGGAAACTACTCCGTTTTATGTATTTTTGTAGGTTTTAGCAAGGAAAAGGTGCTATTTGGAGCTGAATTTGGAATGCTATGGTGAGAGACGGAGGAATACAAGATGAAGAAGTCGAGGTCTAAGTTTTTGAAGAAGAAGTGTTGAAGAAACCAAGACCAGGCTCGTTAACGAGGCTGTGAGGGCTCGTTAACGAGGCTACGAGAGAGAGTTTTCGAGCGGTTGATTCTATTACTTACCAATCCTGTGCGGGAATTTATTTCCGTGTCGGTAGAGTGTCTTTTTATGATTTTAGGGTTATTATATTATGTATTTTAGGTCTTGTTATCTTTCTAGATTTTATTTCTATCTTTTAGGTTTTTATTTCTATCTTTAGGAAAGTTCTTATCTTCTAGCCTTTTCTATTTTATAGCCTTATTAGTATAAATACCCTCCTATCTAGCCTAGAAAGGGGGGATTCAATTGGGAAAAAGCAAGTAGAGAAGGAGGAAGGGCCGAGAGTCGAGAGAAGAGTCGGAGAGAGGGCAAGCTTCGGTGGACGAGAGTTACCGAGGTCGTTGAACGTTGTTTTCGATTAGGAATTGTTTGTTTTCGGTTTCTTCTAAATTCTGTAAGACGATAGTTTCTTATTAATTTGAAGTAGTATTTTATTTTTCAATGTTTTCTTTTGTTGAAGTTATTTGTTTCTTAATCATGAATAGTGAGCAGTCTTCTTTTCTAGGGTCGGGGTTGAAACCCGGCATAGTTATGCATGGTTTGATGAGTGAGATGATGTGTTGAATGCCTTCTATCTATTGTTGAGATTGTTTGTTGTGCTTATACCAAGATGAAAGTTAAGGTAATTTGAGTTTTTGACTTAATCGAAAGAGAAAGTTATAGACTTGAAGGTTGATATTGTTTGAATACGAAAGTTTCAAGCTTTAGATCCAAAGCAAAAAATTGTGTGAATTAGTTTATGAAAGTAGATTAATTTACTTGCTAAGTCAATGAAAGTTGATGCATCTATCTATTTAAAGGCATGATATTCATCTTCTTGCAAGCTTGTGTGCATGACTATGTTGTGGTAACCCTTGTCCTAGATCTTTGTTTTTATTTGATTTCTCTCAAAAGCATATTCGTTACTGAGTTCGTTGGCTCGGTACCGAACCTGTCTAGTTCGTTAGTATTGGTCATTTGTTTGCGGTGGTTCGTTAACGACCCTGACAACGTCGTTAACGAGGTTGATTGTGTGTGTTTTGCTTGCTTTTGTTTTATTTTTAGTAGTCGATAGATAAACAAACCTTGCTTCCTGTGGAACGATCCTGACTCCCCTGTACTCAACGGGGTCTTGACTATAAATTTATTTGTTGTCAATAAACCCTCTCAACAAATTTCCTTTTTGTTTTTCTAAATGAACCGCATTGTGATTTTTAATGAACCTTATAGTATAATATTATGAACCATAACGACAATATTTGTGAACAAAAAAAACTGTTTTTTTCACATTTTTATTGCCCATTATGTGTTCCACGTTGCTTATAAATTAGCTTAATTATTTCCTTTTTATTGTAGGTTGTTCATCAAGTTCCGGTCATCCTAACTTGTCTCATTCCGATAATGATGGTAGTATTGTTGGAGTTTCATTAAAGAGTCTCGATAATGATTAGAATGTTGTTGGAGTTCTATTGGATGATCATGATGAAGCTAGTGATGCCTACATTCTTCACTTATCATAAGATTGTTCTTATTTCATTCCCAATATTAAACATTGAAGATCTAGTTCTCTATTTGTCTTTTTAGTAGTTGTTATGTATTTTAGGGATTAAATTGTCGGTTTTTTCTATTACTTTGTGTTTGACAAAACACTTTGCTACATTGTAATTGCTTTTAAGGTTGTTTTAGACTTCACGTCGATCCCATTGAGCCAAATGCCTTCTTTTTAATTTGTATGCATTTTTTGTTAAATGAACTAATTATTTATAATTCATGCACCTTCATGTTGAACACTATGAACTTTCATGTTTAACACTATGAACCTTCATGTCGAACACGATGAACCGTGTAATTAATACTCGTAAAACAGATTTCAAAGTCTAAACTCTTTTTACCCATCTCTGTAAAATACACAATTTAAGTTAACGTGACAGATTATGCCATTTATATCATCGACAGATCAACATCGAGCAAAATCATTAGATATTCATTTTATTTGTCAGTGAGATGAGATAATGAAATACTGGCACATGTAAAATCATTGAAAAAATATTTAATCAATTAAGCAAAATGAGTCTATGCATTCAACAAAATGCACCATATGCAACAAGCAACTAAGGATCAATCTCTTACATTGTTTTCACAAAATGGACCCTTCTCCATTATGTAACACCTGTAGTGATTTCCACTGCTTCCATTTAACTATTTTAATAACAATGTAATTAAATAAATAGTTAGTATTCAATCAATCTACAAGTATAAATTGAAATAATAAGTACGATTAAAAACACATGAACCAAACTTTAATGTACTATGAACCAAAAGAACAAATATCATGAACCAAACTTTCATGTAATTTGAACCAAAAGAACAAATGCCATGAACCAAAATTACAACTAGTATGACTTAAACGACATGAACTGTAAGATAAACTATTATGAACCAAACTTTAATGTACTATGAACCAAAATAACAAATGTCATGAACCAAAATTGCAACTATAATATGACTTAAAAGACATGAAGTGTATGATGAACTATTATGAACCCGAGCTTACAAAATCATGAACTGAAAATAGAGTTATAATGAACCAAAATATATAAAGCGTTTATAGAATTAGCCTATGTGAGATTGAATACACATCAATGTGCACATACACATTACTCTACCATTTGAGCTAATAGGCTATTAAACGTTTTATCAAACAACATGTATTCATCGTCCTAACACCCCACCGAAAAAAATTTATGAGATCGAGTTACCTATATCACACAAATGTTGAGTCAAGTTTCCATTATCAACAAATTCATAAACTAGGAATAGTCCATGTTGGATGCATTATCCTATCAATCTCTCCTGAAATTAGCATTAAAACTTAGAACTTAGACTGAAAGTGTAAATCCAAAAGAACAAGCACATCCGATCCATACAGTGGGCCTAACGAATATGTAATATAGAGTTTTTACTCATAGTACAAAAATTAAGGGAATACTGTAATGTCAATTAAGGGAGCAAATTTTCTTATGACCACTGAGACATCAAACTCATACAATACATAAGCAGTACATTAATCAACTCGTAGGTGGCCCTACATCTCTTATCTCTCCCCCTCTTGCTGAATACAAATTTGGATGAACTTTCATTTATTTTTTTGTGCTTCAGCTTCTCATAAATAGAACGAAAAAATGGCGATGAAGCACGAAAAGTTCATACCACGGTTGGCATAAAGACATAGAAAACAAAATTCAATTGAGAACGAAAAGTTCATACCTATTAATTTTGGAGAAGAATTTGTAGACTTTCAGGAGAGATACGCTGCGACGAAGAATTCTCTATGTCGTGAAAGGGAGATTAGGAAGAGGAAGGGTTTGGGAAAAAAGGGTACTTTTGAAATACTATGATATTTTTTTGCAAATTACCTTTTGTACCATTATTAGTCTTTTTTTTCCTTTTTGTCTGCTCTAATCTCATTCGTCCATTCTCCTCATCCAACGTTTTTAATTTGTTCTTAGTTTTTACTTTAAGAGATGTTTACACCGGAACCCTACTCATTTCAAAAAAATTAATATACGGAGTATAATTTTGGAAATAAAAGTACTTTGAGAACATAAGTGAAACATTAGTAGTAGAATAATTTAAACTTGAAGGTATGAGAAAAACTAAAAAAAAATTGTTCAAAAAAACCAACTATAAAAATTAGGACCAAACGATAATTCAGTTTGCGGCGACCGCGAATCTACAGAATCCTGCTACTCTGTTTCTCCAAGGTGTCCTTTCTAACAAATAAAGCAATTACCTTTCTCAAAATCCAACTTCTCTTCTCCTCTCTAATTCGCTAACGCTCGTTTTAATTCTGATTGCGAACGATTTGCAATTCAACCTTGAGTTTCAGAATTTCTGTTTTCGACATCCCGTAAGTTCCCAAGTCAAACCCTAAAATGTCCGATGCAGGCACACAATTAGGGAGGCTTGATTACCTTGAACACTTATGAAGATTAGCAAAGAAGTGAGCATTTGCACCTTATTTGCCCAATTCAGAGGCGGGCTTCAGAGAATCCAGCGAATTGGTTGGGTTACACCCTCCGCGTTACACGTGTCGGTTGTTGGTGCATTGTGTTTTGCTTGTAGCTTAATTCTGAATGTGAGAGGTGTTCGAATGGGTGGTTCTCATAGCTTGCCATGGTCTTCTGAGGGTGGCGATTCCTCAAACAAGATATTGTTTGTGCCCGGTTTGCGAAATCTGGGCAATAATTGTTTCCTTAATGTAATTTTGCAGGTAAAGTAATCAATTTCTACAAGCTGCTCTTTCAGCTTGTGCAATGCTGGCAACAAGCGGTTTTAATATTTATGGTGTTTTACTTCAGGCTCTTGCTAGCTGTGCAAGTTTCCGTCTTTTCCTGGAGGAAAATTTGGAGGAATTGGATTCAGAATCTTCTTTGAATGATGAACAAAGTGAACGGCTTCCTCTTTCAGCTGCTTTGATTTCTTTGTTTGAAGGTACAGTGAACATGTTTACTTTGTTTCATAACTAACTAATGATGTGCTTCATGCTCATACTCAGTGAGAATATAATCAACTTGTAAGGAATAATTTCTACTTTATTGATTTCTTGAAGTTCTCATATTATCATCTGAATTTCATTCTTTTTCTGTTCTAAATTCCAAATAGAATATTTTGCTGGAATATGTTATTAAATTGGTAATTTACTGATTACCATACATGATACATCTTTTATATAGAGCTATGTGTGCCTCAAGATAAGAGGACAGTATTGAATCCATGGAGTGTGATGTCAGCGATGTATCTTTATATGCCACAATTCCAGCTGTTGGATCAACAGGTGCAATCTATATATATGTATACGTTGAATTGGCCTTTGTTACGTTTCATAGCGTGTGATAATGATGTCAAAATGATGAATTTTCTGCAATGTGAAAACCTGATGAATGTTGGCATATGTAGGATGCAGCAGAAGCATTTCTTCATCTTCTATCCTGTTTAAGAGAAGAGTTTTCAGAATCTTACATTCCCAATCATGGTTCCTTAGCAGATTTGAGGAACATAGCTTCTGCTAGTAGCAGGATTGTTACTCGGGAAAGGATAGAGGATGTAAGTGAACCGAAGAAGTGGAAGCAAAGATTTATTGGCCCTTTTGATGGGATTCTTAGCAGTTTCCTCATCTGTCAAAGTTGTTCTTCTGAGGTTGAGTGCTTTATATTATTGTCTTGCATATTTATTATATTCATCTTAAAAAGCTTTATAGTTAAGTGCCTTATATTACTAGCTTTATGATATTATAATTATGATTTTCTTACATTAATGTTTGCATGCCTTATTCTATGTTTGTGTTGCAGATTTTGCTGGATTATAATTCCTTCCATACCTTGTCTCTTTCACCAGTCGTTGATGCCTGTGCTTCCATTGTACGTGGCATTGCTTGAAGATTACTTAAAATGTAGAGCTTAGAAAAAGAAATGTATTGCTTTAGAAAAAGAAACCATTCATTCTATCTTTCTGTCGCTGGTATTACTTTATTTAGCTTAATTCTTTACTTTGTTTTTGTTAAAGACTGAGTTTCCATTTTCATGCAAGCTTCCAATATCTAATCTTCACCTCTTCTTCACCTTATCTACACACACCTTACTTCACAAAGTACCTTCCTTTCAAAACCTCTCTCTGATCAACCCAACAAAACTCTTTGACAATGTTAGCATCTTTTCACACGGCCACCGATTCCACTGTGGCCTCCAACTTAAGTTGTGCTGACACCGTGTACCTGGCTGAGGAGGAGGGAGCTGCCACGCAGAGTACCATTTGGTGGTCATGCTCATAGGAAGAGTACACGGAAAGGCCTTGTTCAGTCTCGGGCTTTTCTTTTCTTACCTGTGGAGCCACCAATGCAAGATTCTTTTGATTTTTACAATAGTGGGGTTGTTTTCTGCGGGCATGACCGCCAAATGATACTCTGCCAGGCCGCTCCCTCCTCAGCCAAGTACATGGACATGATCCCAGTGTCAGCAACTCAAGTTGAAGGCTACAGTGGAATCGGTGGCCATGTGAAAAGATGCTGACATTTTCGAAGAGTTTTGTTGGGGTGATCAGAGAGAGGTTTTGAGAGGAAGGTACTTTGTGAAGTGAGGTGTGTGGACGTGGTGAATAAGAGGTGATGATGAGATGTTAGAAGCTTGCATGAGCGGAAACTTAGTCTTTAACAAAACAATGTAAATTATTAAGCTAAATACAGTAATACCAACGGCAGAAGGATAGAATAGTTTTCTTTTTCTAAGGCAATACATTTGTTGCTGCAGAAACTCTCTATTTCTATTCATTTTATTTTATATCTAGAAGTCTGAATATGATTCTAGGTTGATAAATGCACTCTAGAGGATTGCTTGAAGAGATTCATGTCTGCTGAGAGAGTTGAAAACTATCACTGCACTCACTGTTGGCATCTTGCTGCAATGAAGTTTTTATCTTTGTCAGAAGGATATGAGGTTAAGCTTCCTATTACTAACTTGTCACGCCTTTCAATTTTATCATAATTTACTTATTTCTGAATCTTCTCTTTTTTTCTTTTTTCTTTTTCTTTGTTGGAATGTGGGTGCAGGAAGAAATGAGAAAGTTGAGACGCTGCAGTGAGCAAGATTCCTGCAATTGCAGAAGGCTACCATCTCTTCAAGGACTAAAGTGGTCAGATCGCTTTTCACGCACTGTTAAGCAACTTAGTATCGTACGTTGTCCAAAGGTAATGTAATTTCCTTGTTTGTGTTTGATGAATTTAAACCTATCAATATAAAAATTAAACAAAGGGTGAAGTACACGCATTATTATAAACCAGTTATCTTTCTATCTGTCTTAAATGAATCATTCTCTTACATAAAGAATGTAGCTACTTTCCGACTTATACTATTGGTTTGATGCATTGTAAATTTCTCTATTATATTTTGATTTTGGTTAAGTCAGAGATATATTCATATGACCACTCTAAAAGACACATAAGTAGTGCAAATGTGCTCTGAGTTGTATTTCTTGAGGATTCTATTTTACTTTCTGTCAACATTTTCAACCATTTCAACTTCTACTTGGCGAAGTCTGTAGTTTAATGTATTTTGGCAGATCATTCAGGTTCTTTTAACTTATATTTTCCATCTGTACATATGTTATACTTTTGTATGAAGCTGCTCTTTCTGCCTTTAATTATCTTTTTCACAGGGCTTCTTTTGATATATGTTTGAAGTTTGAACCATCCTTCACAACTTTATGGAAAATAAGAAAGTTATATATTCATTGTTATTAATCTCTGGTCCCATAAAAAAAAAATTCTCTGGTCATTTGATCGGAGGTCAAGATTAGCCATAGAACAATGCATGATTTTGATGCTTTCTTTTGTAACATAAGTTGACTTTAGTTTTCAGTTCCTCTATTCTTAGAATTGTATAAGTGGACAAAAATGGGGTGCATTCTCATGCTCATTGGCTTTTATACACCGCCTTTGAGATGGATTTAGTCCCTATATCAATTTTGGTGCATTCTAACTAAATTCAGTTATTATTGTCACATAGCTGAATTTCAGTTTTTCTTGGGTCTATCGGGCGTACCCCCTATCCCTTTGGCAGGGGTACCCCCATCTTGCCCCCCTAGACTCCGCTGTAGCGGAACCTCACTGGGCCTATGGTGTTGTTGTCGTTGTACGAGTCGACAAAAGTTTTTCATTTTACTACTTGAGTTGAGTCTTCTTTATAAATGTAAGTATGAGGGCACTTGATGGTAATTTTATGGATTCTAAGTTTCTGTGTTTCATAAATAGACATGTTACCCTAAAAACCTCCAATGACAATGCTAGTTGGTTGTGAACTTGTGATTCATCGGGGTTCTTTATTTCTAGGACATTCATTGAATTATTTCTCTGACGAGAATGCTGAATGTAGTTTGCTCTCCATGCAAACCCAGTCTGATCATGTACTCAACAGATTTTGTGTCTTCAAATACAACGGTCTTCAGTGAATATATTCGGGGAGCTCATAAAAAACCAGGTACTTCTTATGGTGCTTCTCTGGTTTTCATTGCGTTTTCTTAAAGCAATGTTCTTGTATTCCTTATCTTCCCATTCCTTTTTCTTTTGTCAAATGCTTATTTGGTTGCCTATCGGGCGAACATGAATAACTTCAATTCTAATTGCCTGTTCTCTCCTTGTACATATACTATTCATTGAACGCAGGGCCATATTTCCTTCCCCATAATCTTGGACCTATCACCATTTGTGAATGTTGGAGTTGGGATAAGAAAGGTTCTAGATGATTTGCCGAGGCCAGTAATGCAACAATGTGATCAATCTATCTTCAACTTCAATGAAATGCAAACAGGAAGGATATTAAACATGATCTCAGGTCTAGCCGGAGAAAATAAGCTCTTCAAAACTATGGATGGACACCGATTAGAAGGATGTTCTGATGTGAATCTCAATGCCAAGTCTCATGAGAAGGTTTGGACTTAAATTTTGTTTGCTGGGTTAAGCATCGAGAAAAGTAATTTCTTTTCATCCCACTTACATAAATGCGTAAAAAAAAAAGCAAAACCCATGATTTTGCCATTTCCTCATTGCTTTGGGTTTAAGGGTGCATTTGGATTACACTCAATAATGCATTATAATGCAAGAAATGCATTGTAATGCAAGAAATGCATTACCACGTTTAATCCAAACGGACCCTAACCAACTTCTTAGTTATTTTCTCTCTCGTATTTCCAGGTGCCAAGTCATTCGAAAGTTTCAGATAATAACCACACGTATCACCTTGTTTCGGTAGTGGAACATTTTGGAAGATCAGGGATCGGGCATTACACCGTATATAGAGGAGCAAAGGTCAACCAAGGTACGGATCAAGATGCTAACGAGTTAACCGATTCTCCTCTGCAGTGGTTCAGTGTTTCGGACTCCATGGTGCATCCAGCTTCCGAGGAGCAAGTTCTTGCTGCTGATGCCACCTTGCTCTTCTATGAGAGAGGACCATGGAACCATGACTTGTCCAAAAATGATCCTCAGTTTGCAGATTTATGATGGTTGGCTCGGAATAAACAGGCTCCTATTTTGCCTGCTGTTCTGCTGAATTTGTTTATGCTCATTTTCATGATGTGAATTAAGATAATATGGCATGTTTGGGGTGTAAAGCGGTTGAGAGCCCAAGTAATATCAGCTACAAATAATATTAGCTTCCCTAAACACATGAAAAACCTTACAATTGTGTAATTGCCGGATATCAAAGAGTATGTATGTTATAATCTTCCCAATCTATCGATTTAGACTTTAAAGTATTTTTACTATCATGATGGATATTTTTGGTTTTCTTTACGAAATTAATTCAAACAGTACACAATCTCAAGGCTTGAGTTTCCAAGCAAAACACACTACACTTGCATAATTTTTCTTGCAAACAAGCGTCTGTTTGGATCGCACAATTTAATGTATTAAGTTGCATTAAATTATATAAAATTAATGATTTAATGCAACTTAAACACACCCTATTATTAATTATCTGTTTAAATTAACTTCAGTTGTGGTTATGAATTGGAGTCTTCTTCCCAACTGGTGCATAGTCCATCTCAGAAAGCCCTCCATCCTCAAGCAACACCATTCCTCTGCTTTCTTGAGCGAACATCGTCTTCTTGCCATACTCTTCTACATCAACACGCTCCGTCTTCATCCTCCTCGCAGCTACATCATCTAGCAAAGCATGCCGGATTAAATTAGAGATCAAACAATCGATCATTCACGAAAATCATTAACACAATAGAGATTTAATTATCTTACTTGCAAGTGAAGAAAAGACCAAGAGAACGATGAAGACGACGAGCAGGAGAGTCGTAGGCCTGCATGGGATTTCTTTGGTAGCCATGAGAACGGCCCACGTAATTAGAAAGCTATAGATCTCGATCAATATTTAGCTACTATAGATATATGGCAATGTTCATATTTATATGTGTGGCGAGATGGACAAAAGCAACACAAAATTCATTCATTTTTTGAAAACATAAATCAACACTGAATATGGTATTGCCCTGAAAAAATTAATATTGATGGGACTTGGATGAATGAAAATGGATCCGGAAAATGTGTAGAAGATTTTTCAAGAGGGGTTGGAAGAGCCACATATATATATCTTGGACCTTGGGATATTATATATGAGATGCTTAATTGAACTTGCATCATTTTCCAAGAGGTCTAGTGATGTTTGGGAATTGTAAGAAAATGTTGACACATAATATATGTCATGTGTGCATTTGTGTAGGATTCATCTAACAAATCGTACAAGTTTTGAAAGGGGTCAACTTCTAGGTCCTACTACCAATATTTGGTCAAGTAATATGGCAAATGTTACAATTTGGACGATTACAACATTTGATAAACTAAAAAAATTATATGAATAAATTAGTAAGAAAAAAAACTCACCTTTTGAGATGTGATGAGCAAGTTAGTAAAAAAAATAATACTCCCTCCGTCCCTTATTATATGGGATTTTAGCTCTATGCACCCTTATTAAGAAAATATTTAATTTTATTTAACTATCCCTAACTTTACCTCTTTTTCTACCAAACTAATAAATGTTTTTAATTATATTTTTAAAAAATATTTTAGTTTGCCCAGTGACTATAAAGAGTAACTAGATAATTTATTTTACCAAGATTATAAGACTTTGAAATTTGAAAACTATAAATAAAAAAGTAAATGTATAGTATTGGAAAACTAATAAGGACATACATTATAGGACAAAATTTTTGACCACTCCATACAATATGGGACGGAGGGAGCAACAATACTTCAAATATCATTGTTTTATATAGTATTAGATAAGGACCAAAATACTCAATTGACTCCAAAGAAAGTAAAGATGAAGACACAATATCTTGAAATGGTTGAATTTGTAAGCTCCAAAAATTTTAGGGCGCCTTATAGTTTACAAAAGTAATTAATGGTTATATACATGTACTTGTTCTAGAATTCCAATGGTTAGAGAGGGTGATAGGTGGGTAATTTATATAACTTTTTTTATTAGGTAAGGTTTAGGGTGCACTTCTTCAAGGAGAGCGCCCTAGAGCATCCTTCCGAATGAGAACAAGAAGTTATGGGCGAGTCTTAATACACTCGACAGGGATATTGTGGTCCAGCTTCGCAATTTTATCGGTCACAACGTTACAATCCCTAACGGTATGGTTAATCGAGATATCCTAGTTTCCATCCAATGAGTTCAATCTCCCAATAGCACTAATTGTTTCCTTTGACATCATTAATGACTTGGAGATTATCTCCCTCAAATTCAACCTTTCTTAGATTTCTAGTGGTCATTTGTCGAATTGCTTCCGATGTGGGGTGGATCATCGCATTTTCACTAAGGTCACACCGTCTATGCCTCTCTTCAAATGAGCTCATTGTTTGCCCTTTTTCCTAGGATCCGGGATTGGTTTTCTTTACTTTCTCATGTATAGTGTGTGCATTGATGGTAAAGGTAAGGTGGCCGACATCCGTATGTGTGTTTTTTGTTGGGGGCGAGAAACCTCTCTGGGAACGCCTTCTCCAAATATTCTTTGAGAACCTTCTTCTTGTAGGACTCGTTGAGTGTTTTGTCGTCATCACCCATAAGTGATAGTCAACTATTTTGTCTATTTGTGCACGGTTTTATTTATCCACCATCATCGGCTTTTGAACATCTTTCACGCACTTGGGGGATCTTAGAGAGGCTTTAGCTTGAATTTGGTTGGGGTTAGATTCTATCCCCATTTGAGTGGTACCACATGAACTTGTCGGACTTGACACCGAACGTGCACTTGCAAGGGTTCAACTTCATGTTGTATTTTTCGAAGAATCTCGAATGCTTCTTTCAAATGCTTAATGTGACTCTTGAATTTCTTAGACTTGATGAGCATGTCGTCAATGTAAACTTCAATTGTGCTTCTGATTTACCTTGTAGTAGTACATCCCCTCTGGTTGGTGATGAAGGTTGTCTTTTCCTAATCTCTTGGATGCATTTGTATCTAATTGTAGCCACTGAAGGCGTCCATGAAGGTCAGTTGCTTGTGACCAACCATTGCATCCACCAGGGCATCTAAGTGAGGTAGAGGGAAAGAATCCTTGGGGCACGCCTTATTAAGATTATTGAATTCGATGCAAACTCTCCAGTTTCTGTACTTTTTGGCACCACCACAACGTTTGCCAGCCAATCGGGATATTTTACTTCCCTGATCTTCTCGGTCTCCATCGGCTTCTTCACCTCGTCATCCACTGCCTTATTCCTTTTGGGGGTGAACTTCCTACATTTTTGTTTTATCAAAGGGTAGGTGGGAACAATTTTGAGCTTATGTATGATGATCTCGGGGTCTATCCCCGTCATATATTCATGTGAACAAGAAAAGCGAGCAATTTAGTTTTGGTCTCGGACTCTAATCGGAGCCGAACCTAACCGTTCGATGCGATTCAAATTACTCTAACACCACTTCCCCCACGTCTTCAACTTATAACCTTCTAGGCATTGTAGGTTCCGTGACGATATGTAATTGTTATGTCGACTTTTGACTACTGATCGGTTTCAAAGCTGATTTGTAGCATTGCCGAGCTAATCTTTAGTCTCCTCTTATTTCTTGAATTCCCCAAGGCATGTGGGACTTGATTTTCTGATGACACATGGAAGGTACAACTTTCATATAATTGATACATGGTCGTGCCATGATTATGTTGTAGTAGGAAGGCAGTCCATCACGGAGAATCTTACTTGGATGTCGATACCCCTAGTGTAGGTAGCTAATAGTATTTCACCGACGGTATGTTTCACCTTACCACTAAACCCTATGGGTTGGATTGGTTGTTTGTCGATGTCTCCTTTGCTTAATCTCATCTCCTTCGAGGCATCAAGCGTCATCAAAATTGTCAAGCTTCTTGTGTCGACCAACACCCTTCTTACCAACACATTTCCTATGGAGAGTAAGATCACCACACTGTCATAGTGGGGTCCCACTAGATTCTAAGCGTTAAAATCGTCGAAGGTAATGGAAGGAGCGTCCGAGGATCCTCCTTGGAAACTAGGGGGCATTGGCCATTCAAAGGTACCTTCTTTGACACGATGCTTGGTCGCGGAGATGGTGGGCCACCTGACCATATTTTCAAGCTCTCAAGGTTCTTGACTAGCTCTGCTGGTGTTAGGCCAAGTTTGTACTCGTTGAGCTTAGGTGGGGGTGGTCTAAAGGTTCTATCTTCGGCGAACCTTGTGCTAGCGACATTTACTTGACATGTTTGTGGTCGAGGCCGATGGTAGGGTTGATTTTTCCGTTCTCGATGATGTTTTGGGGTGGCTCTCCTCTCGACCCGATCCCAAATGGTCATTTGCTTCACATGCTCCTAATCTTCCTCTAGGAAGATTTGGAAGAGCGCTTTAGTTTGAACCTCCTTGAAGTTGATGTAGGGGTGCTTAGTCAATTCTTTGTAGAGGTCATTTCCCTATATCACTCCACGTCAAAAGGCTTTGACGACAGTCAGTACATCACATTGCAAGATCTTGATCTTCTCTCTAATGAATCATTCCAAATAATCTCGTGTTAACTTGTTAGGTTTCTGAGCGATTTGGTATGGGTCGTTGGATTGCTTCTCAAACTTGTGATTGTTGTGAAGTTAATCTGGAAGGAGTCCATCAAATCAGCGAAACAATGAACGGTCCCTCTTGGAAGATTTACGAACCGCGTGGGAGTGGCCATGCCAGCGGAACTTCGAATTCTTTGCACATTAGGGCCTCTTAGGAGTGGTGAGGAATAGCATTAGTCATCATATTCAATTTGAAGACGACGATGTGCTCATTAGGTTCACTAGTTCCGTCATAAGTGGGCGTATATGGAATCGCGAATTTCTTAGGGATTTCCACTTGTGCGATGGAAGCGACAAAGGGTGACTCACCGTAGCCATCCACCACTTCTTTTTCGATGGGTCGAGGAAAATGTTCTAAAAAAACGCTAGGCGGACCCTTGGAATCTTGGTAGTCTGCTCGACGAATGCCTTGATGTGCTCGCAAACGTTCATGCGGATGATTTCGTCTAGATCACGTGGCCTCCTTCTCTCATGACTATCATCGTCTCCAGTCCAGAGATCTATCGAGAGAGCCGAAGGGAGGGTACCAGCAGATTGGAGGGTGACGGGGGTGTTGTATTCATTTCAGCGCCCCGTCTTACGATCACAACGTCATGGGTGCCTAAGAAACGATGGTGACGACAGTAGCGTACTCGGTAGCAACTCGGGCTTCTTGGCTTGTTGGTGGAACATAAGTACCCACGCGTCCATTCAAATTGAGTCTAGTGACAAGATCGTCGGTGTCCCTCGTCGTTTTGGCGGGGTGCCTAATGGACATTGCCGATTGCAGCTATGACTCAAAGTCATTGCTCTCGTTGGTGAGGCGATCGACATGCTTTTGGTAGGTTTCGTTACTCGTACTTTGCTCGAAAAGCTCTTTCTCCAAGCCTTGGAGCCTTTGAGCGAAAGCCGCCTAGTGATAGGTTGCATGAAGGTTTTCCTGTCGGTTATTGCTGTTTAGGTCACCGATTCCTTCCCAGCTCTAGTTTTTATTTCCTTCTTCGGACATGGTGCGAATTTTTCAATAAAAGATCGCAACTTTGTCGACTATGCCCCACGGTGAGAGCCAAATTGTTTTGGACGAAAAGTGATGGAATCACCTTCGCATCTCTTTGAGAATCACAACTAGAAACTATAAAGTCGTTTACTTCAAAGAGTTCAAGTGAAAGTAGGTGATTTTTATTGATTTTCTTTATCAGCCCTTTTGATTACATATACATCGTTTATATGAGTCACGCTCGGGTGAAAATTATTGCTACAGTAAAAAATGCGAGCAAATCGTGGTCATTGGATTAAACAAATCGACGGCCTAGATTAAATAAACGAGTTTGATAAAAAAAAAAAAAGGAAAAGGATCTCATTCATTTACAATGGCACGGAGTGTAATTTGTTTTAAATTTAAATGACAAGACAAAAATACCCCCACACATATTCTTTTTTGATTACACGCATTCTTTTTTTGGGGAAAAGGAGACTCATCTTCAACCTCTAGATCCACTTCAAAAATCTACACCATAAATTCGAAATCTCACCCTCAAGCTCACTCCTTTCCAATTCTGATTTGGGCCTATGGCATCGATTTGCGACATTGGTTTCAAGATGAGTTTTTTTAGACCTAATTTCATACGGCTATTATTTATGTGGTAGATCTATGGATTCCTTTGATTTCGATTTTTGAGGGTTCTAAGATTTGTTTTTGAGTATTAGAAATGTTTATTGAGCTTTAATGGGTGTTTATGGTTGATTTGATGGGTGTTTGTATTTTATTGTGTTTACTGTTTAGGTTCGAAATTTCTCGATCTGGTTCGCGGTCTCTGATTTTATGGTTCAGAATATTTAATGTATAGGTTCAAAATATCAAGTATGTAGGTTCATTCCCACCATGGAATTTCATGAGTGGTTCTCGCATGATTTGTTACTTGTTTGCGTCAATTTTGGTTTTAAGGGGAGGGGGGAGTGAGCCCGAAAACCATGAAACATGACCCTTATTTTCTTCAATGTTGGTTTGGAGGGGGCGAGGCGTTTGCACATCTTTCTTCCTTTTTTTTTTGAAAAACATTGGCACTTAAATGATAATCACTTGTAGAAATCTATATAGTTAATACTTCCAATTATCCTTGGAGAATACTAAATTGATTATATGTTTCCATTGTTGAAGTTGTCTAATATAGTCTTCTTGGGAGAAATCCCAATGTAATTTAGTCTATATCTTGTTATATCAGTGGGAAATGTGCATTTGACACTTGAGAAATAGTATAGTTGGTAGCCTATTAGCTCAAATGGTAGAGCAATGTGCATATGCACATAGATGTGGGTTCAAATCTCACATAGGCTATCTTGATACGGTCGTGTCTTTTTGTTCGTATTGGTTGTTCTTTAGGTTCATGACCTTTTAAGGTAAGGTTCATAATATTTCTTCTTAAGGTTCATAAATTTTGTTCAATGTTTTTTTGTTTATAACAATTGTTCTTTTGGTTCATGTTTGAATAACCTTTGGTTCATCAAAGTTCATCTTATGGTTCATGTCTTTTATTTCATGCTAGTTATTATTTTCTTTCATGATTTTTGGTTTGTGGTACTTGTTCTTTCGGTTCATGTTTTTGTAAACTAGGTTCATAATAATTCTTATGGTTCATGACATTTAATTCTTAGTAGTTTATCATATATTTGATGTCATTTGGTAGCCTATTAGCTCAAATGGTAGAGCAATGTGCATGTGCACATAGATGTGGGTTCAAATCCCACATAGGCTAACTCTTCGTACGGTTTATGTCTTTTGGTTGATGGTAGTTCTTTTTTGGTCCATGTTTTTATATGCTTAGGTTCATGATAGTTTATCTTATAACTCATGTCTCTTAAGTCATATCATAATTGTTATTTTGATTCACATCTTTTGGTTCATGATATTTGTTCATTTGGTTCATATTTTTATAAACACAAGTTCATATATAATATATAATCTCACAATCCATGGCATTAAATTCATAAAAATTGGTCTATTGGTTCATGTTCTTACATGTTTAGGTTCATAACAATTGTCAATAAGGTTCATTTAATATAATTCATAATACTTGTTAATTTGTGTTAGGTATTATAGATGGTATTCTTCTGGTTCATGTCTTTATACAGTTAAGTTCATCACAATTGTCAATAAAGTTCATAAAATCTAATTCATAATACTTATTGTTTTTGTCACATAATCTAGTACATACATCATATTTTGTGAGTTCATGTCTTTATACGATTAGGTTCATAACAATTATCAATAAAGTTCACGGAATTTAATTCACAATACTTCTTATGTGTGTCATGTATTCTTGTTCACAAATGGTATGAGTTTAAAATTTAGTATGCTAGGTTCATTATTTATGAACAATTGGTAAACAAAAATGATCTATACTCTAAGTTGAACATTTGGGCATTTTGTCGAACACATGGTGGGCGGTTAGATATGCATTGGTCATTAACCTTTGTTTTCAATCAAAAACTTGAAATTGTAAAGCAAAAACAGTCACAATCTTCATAGGTTTGATTCTAATAAACAAAAATCAGTCCAACACACAAAAACATGTAATCGAAGCTCCAAGTTCCAAAATTTGAAAAAACCCCAAATGTGAACTTCAAACCATAGAACGAGATCTATAACAAAACTATGAAGAGAGAACATAAATTTGGGCCGAAATCAACAAAAAAAGTTGAACCAAATTAGAAGAAGCAAAGAAGCAACAAAAATGGTGAAGATTCGATCGATATAGGCAAAAAAACCAACGATGTAGAGGTTGAAGAAGACCCCTGGAATTTGTTTTCTAATTTAATGGCTAAAAGACGAAAATGCCCCTCCGTGTATAAAAATTCACTTAACGCGTGTAACACATCTGGGCCATTAAAATTCATTGATCGGACGGCTCACATGTGCTCGCATAAAGCACTGTAACGAGTTTATGCACCTGATCGTGATTCTCGTTTATATAGGGGAATATATATATCTCAAAAAACCCTAGTAACATTAGAAGATTTTAAAGATGGAAGTTATCTTCATAATGATGACTTGAAGATCACATAAATACATAATATTCATATTCAATAGGAAGTTCTTTTCATAATCTTTCAAATTTTCTTCTATCTTCTTTGACAATATTCTGATCTTTTTTAACCGATATTGTAACTGGATTATCTGAAAAACTATGCTTGATCTATTAAACTTCTCTTTCGGATTTCCCCTACACGGGCCGAATGATCGACATATAATCCTTTTGGGATAATAAGATTCCAGAGCCAAAAGATAGCATATGTTTCAATCAAAATTCATAACCAAATTATGTTAGACAAATAAATAAAATTTCGAGGGGTTAAGTGGAGTTAATATCATTTTTAATAGTTAATGACGAGCTTGTTGGGCCTAAGCCAACATGGGTGTCCGTCCCATTTGGAATGTATAATGTCTTTCTTTCAAAATTCACGTGATTTTCACGCTTTGTGGGCACAGTTTTGCGCTTCTTCAATCGACATACATACACTTTTTGCTCTTCTTAAATGCACATCTAATCATATATACACTTTTCGTAGCTATCAATCAAGTTGACAATTTTTTAATACGATTTGTAATTTAGTGAGAGCATCTAAAGAGATGAAAATTTAGAGTTTTAAACAATTTTGAATAATTTTCAGTGAAAGTGAGGCTAACTATTGCAATTTTATGTATCAACATTTTCACTTCTCTTAAAATATGTAAAATATGTGTTATCAATATATCAATATATTACAACTAAAGTTGAATTGCGTTATCAATATATCAATATATTATAACTAAAGTTGAATCCCTCTTTGATGTATCGTTGTTTTAGTTATGTCATATAAATTTATCTAATTTTTATTTATCTATCTACCCTTCTTTATTTTTAGTATTTACAATTTTTATATCATAATAATAAGAGTTTTGTTGAAATGAAAACAACCACTATCCTAAAAACTAGAAACGAATCTATATTCAACCAATTTTAAAAATTACCTTTTTGAAACTTTTTAAAGCCTTTTAACGTATGTAGAATGATATAATATATTGAGTATGAAAATATAACCATTAAACATGAACATGCAACACTAATATGTGAACATATTTATATTATATGTGAATGTATTATAAAATATATGAACGTTTAAGGTGGTTATATTTTAACATGTTTTTAATAATGTGAACATGTGCATGAAATATGTAAGCATAATGTAAAATGTCAAGCGTTATACATTCTTGTATAGAGTGGGTGAAGAGGAGGAATCAAACGGTAATCACAGACAATTCATGAAAAGAGACGAAGCTCTCTCTGTAAATTGCATTCAAAATGGAATCACCCAAAAAGGAAAGAAAAGAGCTTATATGTATACAAGCTACCTCTAATTACCCTAGGTTAACTAGAGTCAGCACAAGCTAACCAAGGTTCAAAGCTGCGTAAAAAGTCTAGCTAGCTAAAGGATTGAAAGTGTACAAATTGACAATTAATAACAATATGCTCATAACGCTTCTCAAGTAGAACTTTGTTTGGAGACAAGTCCTAATTGGAGACTAAAAATTTGTGATGTTTTTCTATGGCCTTGGTAAAAATGCCTGACAATGGTTGAGAGAAATGAACATGAGTGGTGGCAATGAATTGCTCTTGCACTTTGTCTTACACATAGTGACAATTAATATTCATGTGCTTCCTCTTGTGGAATGCATGGTTACTGGTAATGTGTTGAGTTGCCTTGTTATCACAGTGCAAAAGAAGGCTTGGAAACTGTGATGTGTAAATCCTGCAGCAACCCATCAAGCCATAATAACTCACTTGATGTAGTAGACATACCCTTGTATCCTAACTCTATTAAACTCTTAGAAATTGTCTTTTGCTTTTTAGTTTTTTATGAGATGATAGATTTTCCAAGGAAAACATAATAGCCTATCAAAGATCTTCCACTGAAGCTACAACTTCCCTAATCTACATCAGTATAACCTGTGAGTTGAAGATTTGTTGTATAACCTGTGCGTTGAAGATTTGTGGAAGCTGGATAGAACAAACCCAAGTCAAGTGTGCCTCTTACAATATGTAATAACATGTTTAGTAGCTACCAGATGTGGTTCACGAGCGGAACTCGGAAATTGACTTAAGTGTTGTGTGGCATAAGAGATGTATGGCCGAGTCATATTGAGGTAAATCCATTTTTCCACCAGCCTTCTGTAAACTTTAGGATCAAGTAGTAAATCTCGATCAATGGAGAGTTTTGTGGCTTTGCTCATGGGAAACAAGGTCGGTTTACAATTGAACACGCCAATGTCCTCCAATAAATCAACAATATAATTTCTCTAATTTAGAAGAGTTCCCTTGGTTGATCGAGCTACCTCAATGCCTAAGAATTTTCGGATATCTACCAGGTCTTTATAGTGAAGGCTGATTGTAGAGCTTGTTTAGTAGCTTCAAATTCTGAGATAGAATTTCCAAACATCAAGAGATCATCAACATACACCAATGCCATAGTGATTGAGAATGTGACTTGATGAACATGGAATAATCCATTTTGGACTAAGTGAATCCAAGAGAACACAATTGCTTAGTTAGCTCAACATTACATTGTCTCGATGCTTGCTTTAATCATAAATGGATTTTCTTAATTTGTAAACTTGACCAGGGAGTGCTTTGGAGTATCTTTGTAGGGGTTTCATATAGACATCTTCTTCCAAGTATCCATGTAGAAATGCATTATTAATGTCAAGTTGAATAAACCAATTGTTTGTAGTGGCAACAAAAAGTAGGGTCCTAACTGAGGCAAATTTAGCCACTGGTGAGAACGTGTGTTTAAAATCCTCCCCTTCAACTTGAATGTACCCATTTTGTCACTAATTTGGCTTTATATCTTTTGACATGCCCATTTGGCCTGAACTTAAATTTTTAGACCCTACTTGCTGCCTATGACCTTTTGCCCTAGTGAAAGATCAACTAGCTCCCAAGTTATGTTATGCTCTAATGCTTGGAACTCACAATCCATTGCTTGGAGCCAATTACTGTCATGAGTAGCTTGTGAGTAGGAAGAGGGCTCAACAACTCGCATCACATTAGCTAAGTTAGATAGATACTTAATTGAGTATACCTTGAGATCTGCATTTGTGACTAGGAAAGACGAGGACATGGAAGGTTATGCATGTAGAGTTAGGAAAACAAAATTTGTGTATCTGACAAGAGGAATAGTACTTCTGTATGGCCGAGTAGAGATTTTTGGTTTGACAGCAGGTGCATGTGAGGAATCGGGATTCTCCATAGTGGGTGAATGGAGTGTAAAATCAGGTTCAGGTGAAAGTGAAGGAGATGCAAGAATGGTATTATTTGGAGTTGAATGGTTTTAGGTAGAAGGTGTTCGATCTGGAATATAATTAGATAACTAGGGATACTGATTTGTATCATCATTACATGAAGTTGGATTCGCCATAAGCAACTTAGGTTAGGAAACAGTAGAAGAAGCAAGATCTTTGGTGTTGGAAGCAAATTGCAGTATGTGTTCCTTGAAGATCACATTTTTGCTAATTAAGAATTGTTGACTAGTTAAGACTGTTAAGTCATACAATTTGTATGCTTTCTGAGCATATGGATAGCTGACCAAAACACATTTCCTTGCCTTAGAGCCAAATTTGTTTGAATTCTTGCAAAGGGCATAACATAGGATGTCAATTACCTTTAGTCTCCCATTGTTTGGTGCTTTCTTCATCAAAACTTCATAAGCAGTCTTTTCATTCAACATAGAGGAGGGCATCAGATTGATCAAGTGTGTGGCGGCCAAAACACACTCTCCCCAAAATCTGGTTGGAAAGCATGAAGCATTAGTGCTCTAGTAGTCTCAACTAAGTGACGGTGCTTCCTCTCCACTCTTCCATTATGTTGAGGATTCCTTGGTATTGACCTTTGATGAATAATTCCATTTGAGGTAGAGAATTCTTGGCATTCTTGGTTGACAAATTCAGTCCCATTGTCACTCCTTATGACCTTAATAACAGCACCAAGCTGGTTCTACACTAAGGCTACATAACTCACTATGACTTGGTAAACTTGATATTTAGTGTTGATCAAGTAAGTTCAAGTAGTCCTACTATGGTCATCCATTATAGTAAGGAAATACCTAGTGCCCCCTATGATAGGGTGTTTATATGGGCCCCAAAGGTCCATGTGTACAAGTGCAAATAATTTAGTGGCAAATGATTGACTTCTAGAATAGGGCAAGTTATGTAGCTTAGAAAAAATATAAGCTTCACAATAAAACTGCTTATATTTATTCATAGGAATCAAGTGCATAGTTATCAATTTAGACAAGGAATGATGCCCTAACTGGGCATGCAAAATAGATAGATCATAAATTATTAAATTTACTGGAGTTTCAAGGTTTTCCTTATTAGAATCAACACTTTGAGTAAGTAAACCATTAAACTGTAACATGCATCTCTTTTGTTCACTACACTTCCTCAAAATTTGTATAAACCTCCAATCTTGTCTCCCTTACCTATAATAAGCCTAGTTGAAGGGTCTTGAAATGCACAACCCTCCTTAGAAAACCAAACCATGAACTAAGTGTCTTCCATTAATTTAGACACTAATAAGAAGTTGGTTGTGTTTGAACTCAAGAATATAAAGGACATTGTGCAAGACAATTCCATGACCAATATCAACATCTACCTAGTACAATTATAAAGCAAAAGCCAATTCTTTGTAAAAATTTGAGTCACTTGACAATTTGAAATATTTTTTATTTTTTCTAAAATAATTTCACTTACCCACTATCTCAAAAACCACCACCCATTAACAAATTAATATTTTTTAATTTACTAAGAAAATATTTTTAAATTTTTTTAAAACCACTTTCACCTTACCCACTTTTTCCACTATCCCAAAAACCACCACCAACTAACAAATTAATATTGTAATCTGTAATCTTACTAAAAGAAGTGTGATTTGTGAAAATGTGTTTGTAATTTCTTTTTAAGAACAAGTCTATAATAATTTATAAATGACTTTTATATTAAATCCGTACAAGGTACATGAATAACACTAAAAAGTGTGATTTAGTCGTGAAAAATGTGTTCGGGAATTTTTTTTAAGAACAAGTCGAAAATAATTTTTATATTAAACTCGTACAAGGTACGGGAATAACACTAGTTTTCAATTACAATGACTCTTTTCACAGTTCCATCTAGCAATCTAACTAAAACATGTTTTTATAAATTTTGAAAGGACTGAAATAATGAATGATTATAGCACATATAATCCATTGCACCAGTGCCAATCACCTAATCATTCACTTCAAAACCACTCTTAGCATTTAAAGCAATTAAACCATATGTTATACTTGCAAAATTTGCTGAATATTCTAGCTTCACTTTGCCCTTCATAGAACGAAGCACCTCTTGAAAAACTGCATTCACCAGAGATGTATCAAAGTTGCTGGTAGAATCTCCAGTGTTGCCCTTGCTCTTGTCTTCATTATCAAATTCAAAAGGATGATCCATTTGGCTTGCTGAATTAGCTATGTTTCTTTGATCTCCCATCCTTTCTTTATATTCTTTGTAGCAATCAGGATGACCGTGGAGTTTAAACAAGCATCCATGGTGTGGCCTCTAACCTTGCAAAAGTCACATTTCCTTTCGATTTTTTGCCTTTTTGTACTCCTTAAAATCATTCTTGCCACTACTGGATGAAGAATTAAGCCTTTGATCTGCCACATTATGAGAGTTATATAGAGAGAATGTAGCTTGTGTGAAAAGATTAGTAATATTATTGATAGAAGAGGAGCCTTTAAATAGGTGATTACAAGAGTACAAAGAGAGTCAATCAAGGGATACTATCCTAGAATAGGTTATGTGATTGACATTCTCATTAAAGCATGTATTTGACTAATTCTATCTAAAGCAAGATAATATAAAACCTTTATTATTATTAAGCTATACCTCTGATTGCCTCCTTGTTGACAACCTGCTGCTAAAGCACTTAACTTCCAATCCTTGGTAATCTCATCAGTAATAGTTTTCTGATACTCAATTTGCTAAGCTAAGTAGAAAGCCTTGTTCATTGTAGGCAAAAGATCAACGCCTAAAATCTATGACCTCACACCATCATATGTATCATTAAGGCTCATTAAGAATTGCATAAGTCGGTTATTGTTCTCAACATCATTAACCCTCTTGAGCAACAAACATGAACAATTGGCCATCACACCACATTCACAATGAGGCACAACTTCAATACTACCCAATTCATCCCACGGGCGTTTCAGCTTAGTATAGTAGTCAATCCAAAATTAATTTTCTTATTTCAAGTTAGTTAGATTCCTCTTAAGTACGTTGATAAATCAAAGGTGGGTTGGATTGTGCATACTGATGTTTGCATTTCTAGTATAGTTTTTAGTAGGTTTTCTTTGCTTATTAGGTTTAGTTTTGTTAAGTTTAGGTTTAGTTTTGAGTGTTTTTAGATAGTTTTGCATATTTCTATGAAAAGAGTGGAAGCTACGCTATTTTGTGTATTTTGTAGGTTTTAGCGAGGAAAAGAGCTATATGGAGCTGAATCTGGAGCATTACAGTGAAAGACGGAAGAATACAAGATTGAAGAAGTCAGAGCTCAAGATTACGAGAGGAAGTGTGGAAGAAAACAAAGCCCAGGCTCGTTAACGAGGTTGTGAGGGCTCGTTAACGAGGCCACGAAGGAGAAGAATTGAAGATTTATTTTATAATTCACCGATCTTGAGCGGAAATTTATTTCCGTGTCGGTTGAGTATCTTTTTAGAATCTTTTGGGGGTTATTAGAATATGTATTTTAGGTTTTATTATCCTACTAGATTTTATTTCTATCTTTTAGGGTTTGTTTCTATCTTTTTAGGAAAGTTTATATCTTTTAGCCTTTTTTAGTTTTTAGCCTTTTTAGTATAAATACCCTTCTATCTAGCATAGAAAGGGAGGCTTTTAGAAGAGAATTTTTGGAGAAAAGAGAATTTCGAAGAGCCGAGAGAGAGGAAGTCGGATCGGAGTCGGATCGGAGAAGGCTCGGTAGACGACAGTCACCGGGATCGTTAGTTGTGATTTTGATTCGATATTTTGATGTTTTCGGTTTCTTCTGAATCTCTGTAAGACGATATTTTCTTATTAATTTGAGTACTGTTTTGTTTTCAATGTTTCCTTTGATTGAAATTATTAGTTTCTTAGTCATGAGTAGTGAGTAGTTTTCTTTTCTAGGATCGGGGTTAAGCCCGGCATAGTTGAGCATGTTTGATGAGTAAGATTGTGTGTTGAATGCCTTTTATCTTTTATTGAGAATTGTTTGTTGTGCTTATACCAAAACGAAAGCTGAGGTAATTTGAGTTTTCTAACTTGATTGAAAGAGAAAGTTAGTAACTTGAAGGTTGATATTGATTGAATACGAAAGTTTCAAGCTTTAGATCCAAAACAAGCAATTGAGTGAATTAGGATACGAAAGTTTGTTAATTTACTTGCTAAGTCAACGAAAGTTGATGACTCTATCTGTTTAAAGGCATGATCTTATCTTCTTACGAGTTTTTCTGCTTGGCTATGTGGTGGTGTCCCTAGTCCTAGATCTTTGTTTTATTTGAATTATTTCTAGTAAATTTCCGTTGCTGAGTACTTGCCTCGATACCGAATTTAATTAGAATTTAATTAGGTCATTATTTGAAGTGTTTTTGTGTTCGGTGGTTCGTTAACGACCTTGACAACGTCGTTAACGAGGCTACTTGTGAGTGTTTTTACTTGTTTTGTTTGCTTTTTCGTAGATTGATAAACAAACAACCTTGCTTCCTGTGGAACGATCCTGACCTCCCTATACACAGCGGGGTCTTGATTATAAATTTATTTGTTGTCAAGAAACCCTCTCAACAAATTGGCGCCGTTGTCGGGGAAGCAACGAGTTTGTTAGTTTATCTTTGGGTTCGGGAATAGCCCGACCCCGTTTTTGTTTTTAATTTTTGTTTTCTTTGTCTGTTTTTCTCAGTGTATGCCGGTAGGACGACGAAGGCTTCAGTTTGATAACACTGGTTATTACTCAAAACCCGAACGTTCCCTGCACCGTCGACTCCGAGAAAACCGAGCCATGGCCACAACAGAAGAGATGGCTCGAGAGTTAGAGATCCTCCGGACCCAAATGGAGGCACTTAAGGCTGAGAAGGACGGCGCAGACGCCGAAGCTGAGCGTCAACGAGCTGACAAGGCTCGACTACAAGAAGAGCTTGATGCCTATCCAAGGAATGCCAAACAATACATGCATCCGGAACTGAGGGTGCCAGAATCTCCTATTGTGCTTCCAGCGATAGAGAAACCTTTTGAGATCAAGTCTCAATTTATATCCTTAATCAAACGGGCTCAGTTTGAAGGGAAACCTGCTGAGTGCCCTATGGAGCATATTAGAAACTTTCTTGATTTATGTGACACCATAGATGCTGAAGGTGTCTCATTAGAATATGTTTTGTTAAAAGCTTTTAGATGGTCTCTTACTGGAAAGGCCCTGAACTGGTTGGAAAGCCTACCTTCTAAGACTATTGATGTTCGCATTTTTGGTATAGTTTTTGATAGGTTTTCTTTGTTTATTAGGATTAATTTTGTCTAGTTTAGGTTTAGTTTTGAGTGTTTTTAGTTAGTTTTGTATAAATTTGCGAAAAGAGTGGAATCTACGCTATTTTGTGTATTTTGCAGGTTTTAGCTAGGAAAGGAGCTAAATGGAGCTAAATTTGGAGCATCACAATGAAGGACGGGAAAGTGCAAGATTTAAGAAGTCGAAGCTCAAGAAAACGAGAGGAAGTGTTGAAGAAAACAAAACCCCAGGCTCGTTAACGAGGCTGTGAAGGGTCGTTAACGAGGCCACGACGAAGAAGATTTCGGAGTATTATTTTATTATTCACCGATCCTGAGCGGGATTTTATTTCCGTATCGGTTGAGTATCTATTTAGAATCTTTATGGGTTGATAGAATATGTATTTTAGGGTTTAATATCTTTTTAGATTTTATTTCTATCTTTTAGAGATTGTTTCTATCTTTTTAGGAAAGTTTTTATCTTTTAGCTTTCTAGTTTTTTAGGATTTTCTAGTATAAATACCCTTCTATCTAGCATAAAAAGGGGGGGCTTAATTTTGGAGGAGAGTTTTAGAGTTAGGTTTGGAGAAGGAAGGAAGGCCGAAGGAAAGGCTGCCGGATCGGAAGTCGGTGACGAGGGGTCGGTGACGACAGTTTCCGAGGTTCGTTGATCGAGTTTGTGGTTCGGTGATTGTTTTGTTTTGGTTTTTCTTCTGATTCTCTGTAAGACGATATTGTTATTAATTTAAGTTTGAGTTTTGTTTTTATGTTTGTTTTTATTGAAGTTTTTAGTTTGTTTATCATGAGTAGTGAGTAGTCTATTTTTCTAGGGTCGGGGTTAAGCCCGGCATAGTTGAGCATGTGTTGATGAAGTAAGGTAGTGTTTTGAATGCCTTTTATTTTTATTGAGATTGTTTGTTGTGCTTAATACCGAAACGGGAGTTGAGGTAATTTGAGTTGTAACTTGATTGAAAGAGAAAGTTAGTAACTTGAAGGTTGATATTGTTTGAAAACGAAAGTTTCAAGCTTTAGATCCAAAACAAGCAATTGAGTGAGTTGGTTTATGAAAATAGATTAATTTACTTGTCTAGTCAATGAAAGTTGATGACTCTATCTATTTAAAGGCATGATTTATCTACTTACGAATTCTTATGCTTGGCTATGCTGTGGTGTCCCTTATCCTAGATATTTGTTTTTATTGAATTATTTCTGATAAATCTTCGTTGTTGAATGCTTGCTTCGGTACCGAGTATTAATTAGAATTTTATTAGTTCGTTAATAGATGTTTTTATATTCGGTGGTTCGGTAACGATCCTGACAAGGTCGTTAACGAGGCATCTCGTGAGTGATTGTGTTTGATTTTGTTTGATTTTTATTAGATTGATAGACAAACAACCTTGCTTCCTGTGGAATGATCCTGACTCCACTGTACTCAGCGGGGTCTTGACTTACAAATTTATTTGTTGGCCGAGAAACCCTCTCAACAAATTGGCGCCGTTGCCGGGGAAGCAACGAGTTGTTAGTTTATCTTTGGGATCGGGACTAGCCCGACCCCGTTTTTATTTTTAATTTTTGTTTTCTTTGTTTGTTTTCTCAGTGTATGCCGGTAGGACGAAGAAGGCTTCAGTTTGATAGCTCCAGTTATTACTCAGAACCCGAACGTTCCCTGCACCGACGACTCCGAGAAAACCGAGCCATGGCCACAGCTGAAGAGATGGCTCGAGAGCTAGAGATCCTCCGGACCCAGATGGAGGCACTGAAAGCCGAGAAGGACGGCGCTAATGCAGACAAGGCTCGCCTGCAAGAAGAGCTAAACGCCTATCCAAGGAATGCCAAGCAATACATGCATCCGGAACTGAGGGTGTCAGAATCTCCTATTGTGCTTCCTGCGATAGAGAAACCTTTTGAGATCAAGTCTCAATTTATATCCTTAATCAAACGGGCTCAGTTTGAAGGGAAACCTGCTGAGTGCCCTATGGAGCATATTAGAAATTTTCTTGATTTATGTGACACCATAGCTGCTGAAGGTGTCTCACTAGAATATGTTCTGTTAAAAGCTTTTAGATGGTCACTTACTGGAAAGGCCCTGAACTGGTTAGAGAGCCTACCTTCTAAGTCTATCAGGACTTGGAAAGCTTTGTATGATCAATTTCTTACAAAGTTTTTCCCTCCTGCTAAGACAACGGAGTTAAGGAAACGCATCACCTCTTATCACCAGTTGCCTAATGAGACCTTTGTTGAAACATGGGAAAGATTTAAAGAGATGCTTAGACAATGCCCTACTCATGGGCAACCATTATATGTATTGCAAGAAATCTTTTTCCAGGGTATCAACGCAGAGACCAAGAACCGCATCAACACGCATACTGCGTGCGGTTTTATAGAGATGAACCCGACAGAGGCGTGGGAACTGTTGGACAAGCTGGCGAATTACGATGCTATGTACGGAACCTAGCAGGCTCCACAAACTCAAAAACGTCTCTATGTGCCCAATCGAGATGAAGTTGACCCCGATGTTAAAAATCAATTCTTACAAGATGAGGTCAACCGTTTGAGGAAACAGGTAAGTTTTCTGAAATCCTCTCAATCATGTCAAGAATGTGGTTCTTCTGCGCATAGTACTTCTGCTTGCACTAACATTGAGCAGGTTAGAACCGCTGAGACGATAGCTGAGATGAATTACATGAGAGGACCCTACAGGAACCAGCCTAATTACAATGACAGGTCGAACAACTATCAATCATGGGGCAATCAGAATGCAAACCATAATTACACAGGGCCCCCGCATGATAGACGACCTGCACCATATCGACCTTCAGGTCATCAGGAGACACCATCATGGGCTCAAGAGATTAAAGAGGGCATCAATGGATTGGATAAAAGATGGGGAGAGTTCGATATTTGGAAGAAGAGTGTTGATTCCCAACTAGGAGACCTTGCTGCACGGATTCCAAGACCACAAGGGCAACTCCCGGGTCGTACCGAAGAGAACCCTAGAGGCCAAATAGCAGCAGTACACCTTAGAAGCGGGAAGACACTACCGGAGAGAATTCAAGCTGAAGAGAAGGAGGAACAAGATCTCGCCAGCCAGCTCGTTAACGAGCCAGCGAGAGCTAGTACCGAACCTACAAGCCAGGATGACGACGCTCCGAGGATTACTGACGAGCTCAGCCCAGTTAAGTTGTCTAAACCGAGTCCTCCTTTCAATCCCAGGCTCGTTAACGACCCCACCAGGGTCGGTAACGACCCACCGAGGACACCAAACGACCCCAGTGTCGACCCGGTACTCTCACCTCTCGAGCCTAACTTGGTTCCGAGAATGGTGAAAACTCTTCCATTTCCAGTTAAGAAATCTATGGACTCTACTGAGAGTAAGTTCAAGCGTTTCGTCAAGATTCTTCAGGGCATTAATATTTCCATTCCATTCGCTGACGCCCTAAGCGAAATGCCGGCTTACACAAAAATTTTGAAGGATATTCTTAGCAGGAAAAGATCTATTACAGAGCTGCAGGACGAGGTCAGATCCATAGCTCTTCCAGAAAAGCTTGGAGATCCTGGGAGGTTTGCAATCACAATCGGCATAGGCAACCACAAGTTCAAAGCTTTATGCGATCTTGGTGCCAGTGCTAGTCTTGTTCCACTCTCAATCTGGTCTAAAGCCAATATGGGACCACTGGAACCAGTAGACATGAATCTGTACATGGCAGATGGGTCAAGTGTCAAAGCAACAGGAGTAGTGGACGATTACCCTATTCAAGTCGGGAAATTCTTCATACCAAATGATTTTATTGTCCTTGATATGCCTGAAGACCCTCATGTCCCCATAATTCTCGGGCGACCATTTTTAGCCACAGCAGGAGCAAGAGTTGATGTGCGTAAGGGACTCCTCACTTTTGATATAGGAGAGGAACGGGTGGAATTCAATTTAGATCAAAAAGCTAACGACTCAATTGGAGTGGCACAGCTAGAGTTGACTCAACCCGAACCAGACACCACAGCCCCTACCGAGCCACATCTGCCGATCAATGATGCTCCCATGCACAAAAGCCCTACTACAAAGGTTACAGAAAAGTCCAAACCACCTTGGCTTTCGGACTATACCATTAACCCAGGGATATCGAGCTTACTGATAGAAGAAGAAGGTCCCAATTTAGCAATTCAAGTGCACAGAGGCAGTAAGGCTACAGGCACGGTATTTGAAGACCCTAACATGACCAGACATGAACCACCATGAGACTAGCAAAAGAGCTCGTCGGGCTAACGACGTTAAACATAGCGCTTATGGGAGGCAACCCGCTTTTTAGAATAGGTTTAGTTTATTTTTTTATATTTTTCTTTTAGATTATTTCCTAGCTTTCTTTTATTTTTCTTTTTTAGTTTAAATAGGATAGAAATAAGATTTTTTTTGAGCTAACAAGATTTCAGGAAAAAAGGGGTCGAAATGCACTCGAGGAGGCTACGGTGGCTCGTTAACGACCCACTCAGGGTCGTTAACGACCCAGTTCGGACAACCCGATTCGTCACAATACGGGGCAGGTAAGTAAATTCTAACCTAGTTAACTTTTCTAACCCTAGCCGCCACCCCCTCTATCTTTACCCCTCCTATAAAAACCCTTCTACCCCTCCCAAAATTCTACCACAATCTCTCCCAACTTTCACTCTCAAACCCAAACTCTCTCAATCCCTTTCCCTTTTCTCCTACCGATTCGGAAATCCCACATTAACGACCACCGGAGACGCCATCGTTACCGGAGTTCGAAGGCCCTTTCACCGTCGACGACGAGCTCGTTAACCTACTCCGATCCCGACCCTTGTCCTTTTAATTCTCGGTTCTCCGGTATGATTTCTAAACCCTTGCTTGAAATTGCATGATTGAGTATCTATAGGGTTAAATTTCATATCATGAATCATGATTTTTAGGGAGATCGATGAGCATGCCTAAATTCCGTTCTAAAAATTCTTGATTGTGCTTAGTTGAGAATGTTTTAGGTAAGATTATTCATGATAGATTAGCTATTGTAACCCTTTAGTTAAAAAAGCATGAATTTTTCTTGTTCTAGATCTAAAAGTTTGAACTTTGCATGTCAAAATTTCGGGAAATTTGTAGCATGTTCGGGATGGGTAATTGAGTAAGTATGGGGTGCTTTTACCCAATGAGGGAATTGTGGAGAATAATATAAGATTGCATGCTTGATTTGTGCTGAATTAGAGGTAGATTCAATTTTGGACATTACTGGTTTCGCCCTCGGTGGCTCGTTAACGACCCACCCAGGCTCGTTAACGACCTTGCACTTCATCAATGCTTAATCCGAGGCCAGCTTCGTGAACAACCCAATTGGGTAGTTTATGAATAATTCCGAGGTTAATTTTGAGACCAAGTATGGGGTCTCGTACCTATTATTTTTGAGTGGATCTTATCTCGGAAAATTTTCGATTATTTTGTAGGATCCATGGCTAGTTCAAGCAGGCCCGCTACCCGAGCCCAGAAGAAGAGGAGAAACCACAGGTCTCCATCTCCACCCCGGGTGGACAATGTGATTTTGAGCAGTCAGAGCCAAGTACGGCGCTACCGGGATTTCTTGGAGAAGGACCATTACACCCGATGGTTCTCGAAATCTAGCGCCGTCTCTACAGGCATCTACACGGATGTCAAGGACGCTTTTGCCATCCTTGGGGACGCACACTTATTGAAGCAAGAGAGCTTGCCACATTATCCGGCCCTCACATCCGAGTTCTTAGCCACCTTGGAGACCAACTTCTCGTCGAAAATCTCGGCGGGACGCATTCGGTTCCGGCTCGGTAACGAGGACCGTGACTTCACCATGGCGGAGTTCAATGCAATCTTGGAGCTCCCAAACCCGTCTAGAGACTATAGCTTGAAGGACTACCGAGTGACCCGCACTTGGAGCTACATCACCGGAGAGGTTCAATCCTCCACCGCGGCGCTATCCGGGGCAACCATAGTCAACCCCATCTTCCGGATCATCTTGAGAGTCCTCGCCGCACTATTCTGGCCGAAGAAAGAGTTGAACCGGTCTACAAGGACGGAGGTCGCTTGCTTCCGCACCATCCTCTTCGAGGAGCCCGGCCCCTTGAATTTGGGGTACGAATGGCTCTACTACGTCGAGAAGTCCCACAAGTCCAAGGAGGTATGGTGTGGCAATTTGGTTAGCCTCTTGGCTAAGAATCTTGGAGTGGATCTCACCCGCTACACACCGGCCCATGCTCAACTCCTCAACAAGAACTATTGGTATAGCGCCGGGATTTTCGTGCAAGCCGAGGGAGGCTACAAAGTGAAGGTTCGAGATCAAGTCGTCATACCTTCCCTTGACATGTACGAGCTACTCTACGTACCGAATTGGTACGAGGTGTCGACGGGCCAGCCTTACCCATTGGAGCCAAAACCGGAAGATGAGCTCTCACTTAGGCCATGTCACACCCGGTTTGAGCGGGACGATGTGGACGAATATGAAGAAGAAGATGAGCAAGAGGATACCGAGGTCGTAGGCAATGATACCGAGGAAGCCGACACCGAGGGCGGCACTGAGGAGCTCGACTTTACAGAAGAAGACATGGAGACGGAGGAATTAGGAGGCAATATCTTCGTCAACGAGCCAACCAGGGTCGTTAACGACCATTTCCAGCCACCACCCAACACTGTTAACGAGGCAACCAGCTTCGTTAACGAGGTGCCGCAAGCTCCTGTCGACCCTCCACCAGCTCCTGTCGACCCTCATGCATATGGCTTAATGCCTTACAACCCGGTGATGTACCAAGATCACTTCCAGCCTCACTACCCACCACCTCCTCAGCCCGAGTACGCAGGATCGAGCATACCACCACCATGGGCCGAGGATCTTTCTGCACGGATGCAGCAGCTTCACCTCCAGACCGATCACATTCATCGGAGGATGGATAGATGGGAAACCGTCTATTCCGCACGCATGTCGAGGGAGGACGAGCGGCAACGTCAGAGAGAGGCGGAGGATGCTGAGCATTGGAGGACGATGTATGACTTCATGGGGCACTTTGAGCACTATTTTCCTCCACCAAACCGTTGATCAAGCTCAACTTGAAGTTTCCTTTCCTTGTTTCTACTTTTGTAAGTTTTATGTCTTTCTTTTTCTTTTTTTTTAATTACTTGTTTTCTTTTCTATTTCTTTTCCCTATTCTTCTTATTTTTCTTACAGTGGGGACACTGTAATTTTAAGTATGGGGTGGGAAGAAAGTAGAAAAATTATGTCCTAGGTGTTTTTATGTTTTATGTAGTTGTTACTTCTGTTAAATCGAAAAAACCAAAAAAAAAAAATTGAAAAATTTGAAAAATCCAAAAAGAGTTTAGAATTGATAGATATCCCTTCTTAAAAGTTCTATGATAGAAATCATTAGCTTGACCATATAATTCCTTGCAAATATGTCTTTGAAAGTATAGCCGGATTCTTAAAAATTGAAATTATTGTTTTTTAGAAGAGAATAGCATTAGATGAAATTGAGCACATATACTTTATAGCATAGATGATGCAATCCAACAAAATCTACCTTGTGAGAAATTTTTGGCCTTATAGGGAGAACATTTATAAATCCCTCTTCTTTTTTGTGTGATTTACTCTCCTTATGCATATTATCTCTTGGAATTGTGATGGTTATCTATTTCTTGAGACCCTTATAGAATTTTTAGTTCATTACTTGTAAAGATCATATGATAGAGAACTTATTTTTATGAGCCCTATTATCCCCTATCTACCTTTATATTATTCCTTCTTTTGATAACCAATTTTGGCCTGAAACCTTTTATTTTTAGCTCCACAAAAATTGTTCCCTAGCCGAGATAAGCTTGACCCTATCCGGGAATTAGGACTTAGATTGGAGAGGTGAAGTCTTGTGTTTTGTTGAAAAGAAAAGAGTTTCTATTTGCTTGAATTAAAGGGTATTTTGGAAGGGTAGATTGGAAGTCTCTTGTTATTACATGTAAGAAAGGTCTCTTGGAAAAAAAAGATGCACAATTAAGTTTAAAGGGAAGAAATGTATACGGTGGATCGTTAACGACCCAAATGTGGGTTCGTTAACGAGGCAGCGAAAGAAAAAAAAAGGGAGAGAAAGAAAGAAGAAAAGTTGAAGTGCATTTGTGTTTAAAAATAATATCAAGAGATTCTTTTATTTTTGATTATGAGACTTTCTAGGATGATAAATGGGTGAGTGAAAATAAGTGTGCATAATATGAGAGTGAGTTTGGTTATTTTATATGAGAATTTTGATGTTATGTGTGAGTTTTTAGGAGTCTTTGATTCCCGGATATTATTAGCACCACATGACCAAAATATCTCCATGCCTTATTGTTATTACCAAGCCCCATTACAACCCGGCCGAATGGAAGCTTCTATGAAGTTTTTCATTGAGCCTAAGTTCTCTTGATGATTCTCTGCTTGTTTTGACAAATCTTGGGTGGAGAGTATTGGTGATATAAGTTCCAATTTCTATGAGTTTTTGTATATAGGACGAGTTGAGAGTTGTTATTATAAGCCTAAACACTTGAGAGTTGAGAGAAACACATTATATCCCTTGAGAGGTTGGATTGTATTATTTTATGTCTATTTAAGTGCATATATGTGTGAGGATGTTAATAGTCTTTTGCTATAATTTTCTTATGTATAGATGTTGCTTTTTGAAGATGGCTATGTCTTGATAAGCGTGATTTGTTTTGGTTTTGGTTAATATCTTGATTATTGCTTGAGGACAAGCAAGTCTAAGTATGGGGTATTTTGATGTTCGCATTTTTGGTATAGTTTTTGATAGGTTTTCTTTGTTTATTAGGATTAATTTTGTCTAGTTTAGGTTTAGTTTTGAGTGTTTTTAGTTAGTTTTGTATAAATCTGCGAAAAGAGTGGAATCTACGCTATTTTGTGTATTTTGCAGGTTTTAGCTAGGAAAGGAGCTAAATGGAGCTAAATTTGGAGCATCACAATGAAGGACAGGAAAGTGCAAGATTTAAGAAGTCGAAGCTCAAGAAAACGAGAGGAAGTGTTGAAGAAAACAAAACCCCAGGCTCGTTAACGAGGCTGTGAAGGGTCGTTAACGAGGCCACGACGAAGAAGATTTCGGAGTATTATTTTGTTATTCACCGATCCTGAGCGGGATTTTATTTCCGTATCGGTTGAGTATCTTTTTAGAATCTTTATGGGTTGATAGAATATGTATTTTAGGGTTTAATATCTTTTTAGATTTTATTTCTATCTTTTAGAGATTGTTTCTATCTTTTTAGGAAAATTTTTATCTTTTAGCTTTCTAGTTTTTTAGGATTTTCTAGTATAAATACCCTTCTATCTAGCATAAAAAGGGGGGGCTTAATTTTGGAGGAGAGTTTTAGAGTTAGGTTTGGAGAAGGAAGGAAGGCCGAAGGAAAGGCTGCCGGATCGGAAGTCGGTGACGAGGGGTCGGTGACGACAGTTTCCGAGGTTCGTTGATCGAGTTTGTGGTTCGGTGATTGTTTTGTTTTGGTTTTTCTTCTGATTCTCTGTAAGACGATATTGTTATTAATTTAAGTTTGAGTTTTGTTTTTATGTTTGTTTTTATTGAAGTTTTTAGTTTGTTTATCATGAGTAGTGAGTAGTCTATTTTTCTAGGGTCGGGGTTAAGCCCGGCATAGTTGAGCATGTGTTGATGAAGTAAGGTAGTGTTTTGAATGCCTTTTATTTTTATTGAGATTGTTTGTTGTGCTTAATACCGAAACGGGAGTTGAGGTAATTTGAGTTGTAACTTGATTGAAAGAGAAAGTTAGTAACTTGAAGGTTGATATTGTTTGAAAACGAAAGTTTCAAGCTTTAGATCCAAAACAAGCAATTGAGTGAGTTGGTTTACGAAAATAGATTAATTTACTTGTCTAGTCAATGAAAGTTGATGACTCTATCTATTTAAAGGCATGATTTATCTACTTACGAATTCTTATGCTTGGCTATGTTGTGGTGTCCCTTATCCTAGATATTTGTTTTTATTGAATTATTTCTGATAAATCTTCGTTGCTGAATGCTTGCTTCAGTACCGAGTATTAATTAGAATTTTATTAGTTCGTTAATAGATGTTTTTATATTCGGTGGTTCGGTAACGATCCTGACAAGGTCGTTAACGAGGCATCTCGTGAGTGATTGTGTTTGATTTTTGTTTGATTTTTATTAGATTGATAGACAAACAACCTTGCTTCCTGTGGAACGATCCTGACTCCACTGTACTCAGCGGGGTCTTGACTTACAAATTTATTTGTTGGCCGAGAAACCCTCTCAACATCTATCAGGACTTGGAAAGCTTTGTATGATCAATTTCTTACAAAGTTTTTCCCCCTGCTAAGACAACGGAGTTAAGGAAACGCATCACCTCCTATCACCAGTTGCCTAATGAGACCTTTGTTGAAACATGGGAAAGATTTAAAGAGATGCTTAGACAATGCCCTACTCATGGGCAACCATTATATGTATTGCAAGAAATCTTTTTCCAGGGTATCAACGCAGAGACCAAGAACCGCATCAACACGCATACTGCGTGCGGTTTTATAGAGATGAACCCGACAGAGGCGTGGGAACTGTTGGACAAGCTGGCGAATTACGATGCTATGTACGGAACCTAGCAGGCTCCACAAACTCAAAAACGTCTCTATGTGCCCAATCGAGATGAAGTTGACCCCGATGTTAAAAATCAATTCTTACAAGATGAGGTCAACCGTTTGAGGAAACAGGTAAGTTTTCTGAAATCCTCTCAATCATGTCAAGAATGTGGTTCTTCTGCGCATAGTACTTCTGCTTGCACTAACATTGAGCAGGTTAGAACCGCTGAGACGATAGCTGAGATGAATTACATGAGAGGACCCTACAGGAACCAGCCTAATTACAATGACAGGTCGAACAACTATCAATCATGGGGCAATCAGAATGCAAACCATAATTACACAGGGCCCCCGCATGATAGACGACCTGCACCATATCGACCTTCAGGTCATCAGGAGACACCATCATGGGCTCAAGAGATTAAAGAGGGCATCAATGGATTGGATAAAAGATGGGGAGAGTTCGATATTTGGAAGAAGAGTGTTGATTCCCAACTAGGAGACCTTGCTGCACGGATTCCAAGACCACAAGGGCAACTCCCGGGTCGTACCGAAGAGAACCCTAGAGGCCAAATAGCAGCAGTACACCTTAGAAGCGGGAAGACACTACCGGAGAGAATTCAAGCTGAAGAGAAGGAGGAACAAGATCTCGCCAGCCAGCTCGTTAACGAGCCAGCGAGAGCTAGTACCGAACCTACAAGCCAGGATGACGACGCTCCGAGGATTACTGACGAGCTCAGCCCAGTTAAGTTGTCTAAACCGAGTCCTCCTTTCAATCCCAGGCTCGTTAACGACCCCACCAGGGTCGGTAACGACCCACCGAGGACACCAAACGACCCCAGTGTCGACCCGGTACTCTCACCTCTCGAGCCTAACTTGGTTCCGAGAATGGTGAAAACTCTTCCATTTCCAGTTAAGAAATCTATGGACTCTACTGAGAGTAAGTTCAAGCGTTTCGTCAAGATTCTTCAGGGCATTAATATTTCCATTCCATTCGCTGACGCCCTAAGCGAAATGCCGGCTTACACAAAAATTTTGAAGGATATTCTTAGCAGGAAAAGATCTATTACAGAGCTGCAGGACGAGGTCAGATCCATAGCTCTTCCAGAAAAGCTTGGAGATCCTGGGAGGTTTGCAATCACAATCGGCATAGGCAACCACAAGTTCAAAGCTTTATGCGATCTTGGTGCCAGTGCTAGTCTTGTTCCACTCTCAATCTGGTCTAAAGCCAATATGGGACCACTGGAACCAGTAGACATGAATCTGTACATGGCAGATGGGTCAAGTGTCAAAGCAACAGGAGTAGTGGACGATTACCCTATTCAAGTCGGGAAATTCTTCATACCAAATGATTTTATTGTCCTTGATATGCCTGAAGACCCTCATGTCCCCATAATTCTCGGGCGACCATTTTTAGCCACAGCAGGAGCAAGAGTTGATGTGCGTAAGGGACTCCTCACTTTTGATATAGGAGAGGAACGGGTGGAATTCAATTTAGATCAAAAAGCTAACGACTCAATTGGAGTGGCACAGCTAGAGTTGACTCAACCCGAACCAGACACCACAGCCCCTACCGAGCCACATCTGCCGATCAATGATGCTCCCATGCACAAAAGCCCTACTACAAAGGTTACAGAAAAGTCCAAACCACCTTGGCTTTCGGACTATACCATTAACCCAGGGATATCGAGCTTACTGATAGAAGAAGAAGGTCCCAATTTAGCAATTCAAGTGCACAGAGGCAGTAAGGCTACAGGCACGGTATTTGAAGACCCTAACATGACCAGACATGAACCACCATGAGACTAGCAAAAGAGCTCGTCGGGCTAACGACGTTAAACATAGCGCTTATGGGAGGCAACCCGCTTTTTAGAATAGGTTTAGTTTATTTTTTTATATTTTTCTTTTAGATTATTTCCTAGCTTTCTTTTATTTTTCTTTTTTAGTTTAAATAGGATAGAAATAAGATTTTTTTTGAGCTAACAAGATTTCAGGAAAAAAGGGGTCGAAATGCACTCGAGGAGGCTACGGTGGCTCGTTAACGACCCACTCAGGGTCGTTAACGACCCAGTTCGGACAACCCGATTCGTCACAATACGGGGCAGGTAAGTAAATTCTAACCTAGTTAACTTTTCTAACCCTAGCCGCCACCCCCTCTATCTTTACCCCTCCTATAAAAACCCTTCTACCCCTCCCAAAATTCTACCACAATCTCTCCCAACTTTCACTCTCAAACCCAAACTCTCTCAATCCCTTTCCCTTTTCTCCTACCGATTCGGAAATCCCACATTAACGACCACCGGAGACGCCATCGTTACCGGAGTTCGAAGGCCCTTTCACCGTCGACGACGAGCTCGTTAACCTACTCCGATCCCGACCCTTGTCCTTTTAATTCTCGGTTCTCCGGTATGATTTCTAAACCCTTGCTTGAAATTGCATGATTGAGTATCTATAGGGTTAAATTTCATATCATGAATCATGATTTTTAGGGAGATCGATGAGCATGCCTAAATTCCGTTCTAAAAATTCTTGATTGTGCTTAGTTGAGAATGTTTTAGGTAAGATTATTCATGATAGATTAGCTATTGTAACCCTTTAGTTAAAAAAGCATGAATTTTTCTTGTTCTAGATCTAAAAGTTTGAACTTTGCATGTCAAAATTTCGGGAAATTTGTAGCATGTTCGGGATGGGTAATTGAGTAAGTATGGGGTGCTTTTACCCAATGAGGGAATTGTGGAGAATAATATAAGATTGCATGCTTGATTTGTGCTGAATTAGAGGTAGATTCAATTTTGGACATTACTGGTTTCGCCCTCGGTGGCTCGTTAACGACCCACCCAGGCTCGTTAACGACCTTGCACTTCATCAATGCTTAATCCGAGGCCAGCTTCGTGAACAACCCAATTGGGTAGTTTATGAATAATTCCGAGGTTAATTTTGAGACCAAGTATGGGGTCTCGTACCTATTATTTTTGAGTGGATCTTATCTCGGAAAATTTTCGATTATTTTGTAGGATCCATGGCTAGTTCAAGCAGGCCCGCTACCCGAGCCCAGAAGAAGAGGAGAAACCACAGGTCTCCATCTCCACCCCGGGTGGACAATGTGATTTTGAGCAGTCAGAGCCAAGTACGGCGCTACCGGGATTTCTTGGAGAAGGACCATTACACCCGATGGTTCTCGAAATCTAGCGCCGTCTCTACAGGCATCTACACGGATGTCAAGGACGCTTTTGCCATCCTTGGGGACGCACACTTATTGAAGCAAGAGAGCTTGCCACATTATCCGGCCCTCACATCCGAGTTCTTAGCCACCTTGGAGACCAACTTCTCGTCGAAAATCTCGGCGGGACGCATTCGGTTCCGGCTCGGTAACGAGGACCGTGACTTCACCATGGCGGAGTTCAATGCAATCTTGGAGCTCCCAAACCCGTCTAGAGACTATAGCTTGAAGGACTACCGAGTGACCCGCACTTGGAGCTACATCACCGGAGAGGTTCAATCCTCCACCGCGGCGCTATCCGGGGCAACCATAGTCAACCCCATCTTCCGGATCATCTTGAGAGTCCTCGCCGCACTATTCTGGCCGAAGAAAGAGTTGAACCGGTCTACAAGGACGGAGGTCGCTTGCTTCCGCACCATCCTCTTCGAGGAGCCCGGCCCCTTGAATTTGGGGTACGAATGGCTCTACTACGTCGAGAAGTCCCACAAGTCCAAGGAGGTATGGTGTGGCAATTTGGTTAGCCTCTTGGCTAAGAATCTTGGAGTGGATCTCACCCGCTACACACCGGCCCATGCTCAACTCCTCAACAAGAACTATTGGTATAGCGCCGGGATTTTCGTGCAAGCCGAGGGAGGCTACAAAGTGAAGGTTCGAGATCAAGTCGTCATACCTTCCCTTGACATGTACGAGCTACTCTACGTACCGAATTGGTACGAGGTGTCGACGGGCCAGCCTTACCCATTGGAGCCAAAACCGGAAGATGAGCTCTCACTTAGGCCATGTCACACCCGGTTTGAGCGGGACGATGTGGACGAATATGAAGAAGAAGATGAGCAAGAGGATACCGAGGTCGTAGGCAATGATACCGAGGAAGCCGACACCGAGGGCGGCACTGAGGAGCTCGACTTTACAGAAGAAGACATGGAGACGGAGGAATTAGGAGGCAATATCTTCGTCAACGAGCCAACCAGGGTCGTTAACGACCATTTCCAGCCACCACCCAACACTGTTAACGAGGCAACCAGCTTCGTTAACGAGGTGCCGCAAGCTCCTGTCGACCCTCCACCAGCTCCTGTCGACCCTCATGCATATGGCTTAATGCCTTACAACCCGGTGATGTACCAAGATCACTTCCAGCCTCACTACCCACCACCTCCTCAGCCCGAGTACGCAGGATCGAGCATACCACCACCATGGGCCGAGGATCTTTCTGCACGGATGCAGCAGCTTCACCTCCAGACCGATCACATTCATCGGAGGATGGATAGATGGGAAACCGTCTATTCCGCACGCATGTCGAGGGAGGACGAGCGGCAACGTCAGAGAGAGGCGGAGGATGCTGAGCATTGGAGGACGATGTATGACTTCATGGGGCACTTTGAGCACTATTTTCCTCCACCAAACCGTTGATCAAGCTCAACTTGAAGTTTCCTTTCCTTGTTTCTACTTTTGTAAGTTTTATGTCTTTCTTTTTCTTTTTTTTTAATTACTTGTTTTCTTTTCTATTTCTTTTCCCTATTCTTCTTATTTTTCTTACAGTGGGGACACTGTAATTTTAAGTATGGGGTGGGAAGAAAGTAGAAAAATTATGTCCTAGGTGTTTTTATGTTTTATGTAGTTGTTACTTCTGTTAAATCGAAAAAACCAAAAAAAAAAATTGAAAAATTTGAAAAATCCAAAAAGAGTTTAGAATTGATAGATATCCCTTCTTAAAAGTTCTATGATAGAAATCATTAGCTTGACCATATAATTCCTTGCAAATATGTCTTTGAAAGTATAGCCGGATTCTTAAAAATTGAAATTATTGTTTTTTAGAAGAGAATAGCATTAGATGAAATTGAGCACATATACTTTATAGCATAGATGATGCAATCCAACAAAATCTACCTTGTGAGAAATTTTTGGCCTTATAGGGAGAACATTTATAAATCCCTCTTCTTTTTTGTGTGATTTACTCTCCTTATGCATATTATCTCTTGGAATTGTGATGGTTATCTATTTCTTGAGACCCTTATAGAATTTTTAGTTCATTACTTGTAAAGATCATATGATAGAGAACTTATTTTTATGAGCCCTATTATCCCCTATCTACCTTTATATTATTCCTTCTTTTGATAACCAATTTTGGCCTGAAACCTTTTATTTTTAGCTCCACAAAAATTGTTCCCTAGCCGAGATAAGCTTGACCCTATCCGGGAATTAGGACTTAGATTGGAGAGGTGAAGTCTTGTGTTTTGTTGAAAAGAAAAGAGTTTCTATTTGCTTGAATTAAAGGGTATTTTGGAAGGGTAGATTGGAAGTCTCTTGTTATTACATGTAAGAAAGGTCTCTTGGAAAAAAAAGATGCACAATTAAGTTTAAAGGGAAGAAATGTATACGGTGGATCGTTAACGACCCAAATGTGGGTTCGTTAACGAGGCAGCGAAAGAAAAAAAAAGGGAGAGAAAGAAAGAAGAAAAGTTGAAGTGCATTTGTGTTTAAAAATAATATCAAGAGATTCTTTTATTTTTGATTATGAGACTTTCTAGGATGATAAATGGGTGAGTGAAAATAAGTGTGCATAATATGAGAGTGAGTTTGGTTATTTTATATGAGAATTTTGATGTTATGTGTGAGTTTTTAGGAGTCTTTGATTCCCGGATATTATTAGCACCACATGACCAAAATATCTCCATGCCTTATTGTTATTACCAAGCCCCATTACAACCCGGCCGAATGGAAGCTTCTATGAAGTTTTTCATTGAGCCTAAGTTCTCTTGATGATTCTCTGCTTGTTTTGACAAATCTTGGGTGGAGAGTATTGGTGATATAAGTTCCAATTTCTATGAGTTTTTGTATATAGGACGAGTTGAGAGTTGTTATTATAAGCCTAAACACTTGAGAGTTGAGAGAAACACATTATATCCCTTGAGAGGTTGGATTGTATTATTTTATGTCTATTTAAGTGCATATATGTGTGAGGATGTTAATAGTCTTTTGCTATAATTTTCTTATGTATAGATGTTGCTTTTTGAAGATGGCTATGTCTTGATAAGCGTGATTTGTTTTGGTTTTGGTTAATATCTTGATTATTGCTTGAGGACAAGCAAGTCTAAGTATGGGGTATTTTGATGTTCGCATTTTTGGTATAGTTTTTGATAGGTTTTCTTTGTTTATTAGGATTAATTTTGTCTAGTTTAGGTTTAGTTTTGAGTGTTTTTAGTTAGTTTTGTATAAATCTGCGAAAAGAGTGGAATCTACGCTATTTTGTGTATTTTGCAGGTTTTAGCTAGGAAAGGAGCTAAATGGAGCTAAATTTGGAGCATCACAATGAAGGACGGGAAAGTGCAAGATTTAAGAAGTCGAAGCTCAAGAAAACGAGAGGAAGTGTTGAAGAAAACAAAACCCCAGGCTCGTTAACGAGGCTGTGAAGGGTCGTTAACGAGGCCACGACGAAGAAGATTTCGGAGTATTATTTTGTTATTCACCGATCCTGAGCGGGATTTTATTTCCGTATCGGTTGAGTATCTTTTTAGAATCTTTATGGGTTGATAGAATATGTATTTTAGGGTTTAATATCTTTTTAGATTTTATTTCTATCTTTTAGAGATTGTTTCTATCTTTTTAGGAAAGTTTTTATCTTTTAGCTTTCTAGTTTTTTAGGATTTTCTAGTATAAATACCCTTCTATCTAGCATAAAAAGGGGGGGCTTAATTTTGGAGGAGAGTTTTAGAGTTAGGTTTGGAGAAGGAAGGAAGGCCGAAGGAAAGGCTGCCGGATCGGAAGTCGGTGACGAGGGGTCGGTGACGACAGTTTCCGAGGTTCGTTGATCGAGTTTGTGGTTCGGTGATTGTTTTGTTTTGGTTTTTCTTCTGATTCTCTGTAAGACGATATTGTTATTAATTTAAGTTTGAGTTTTGTTTTTATGTTTGTTTTTATTGAAGTTTTTAGTTTGTTTATCATGAGTAGTGAGTAGTCTATTTTTCTAGGGTCGGGGTTAAGCCCGGCATAGTTGAGCATGTGTTGATGAAGTAAGGTAGTGTTTTGAATGCCTTTTATTTTTATTGAGATTGTTTGTTGTGCTTAATACCGAAACGGGAGTTGAGGTAATTTGAGTTGTAACTTGATTGAAAGAGAAAGTTAGTAACTTGAAGGTTGATATTGTTTGAAAACGAAAGTTTCAAGCTTTAGATCCAAAACAAGCAATTGAGTGAGTTGGTTTACGAAAATAGATTAATTTACTTGTCTAGTCAATGAAAGTTGATGACTCTATCTATTTAAAGGCATGATTTATCTACTTACGAATTCTTATGCTTGGCTATGTTGTGGTGTCCCTTATCCTAGATATTTGTTTTTATTGAATTATTTCTGATAAATCTTCGTTGCTGAATGCTTGCTTCAGTACCGAGTATTAATTAGAATTTTATTAGTTCGTTAATAGATGTTTTTATATTCGGTGGTTCGGTAACGATCCTGACAAGGTCGTTAACGAGGCATCTCGTGAGTGATTGTGTTTGATTTTTGTTTGATTTTTATTAGATTGATAGACAAACAACCTTGCTTCCTGTGGAACGATCCTGACTCCACTGTACTCAGCGGGGTCTTGACTTACAAATTTATTTGTTGGCCGAGAAACCCTCTCAACATCTATCAGGACTTGGAAAGCTTTGTATGATCAATTTCTTACAAAGTTTTTCCCCCTGCTAAGACAACGGAGTTAAGGAAACGCATCACCTCCTATCACCAGTTGCCTAATGAAACATTCGTTGAAACATGGGAAAGATTCAAGGAGATGCTTAGACAGTGCCCTACTCATGGGCAACCTTTATATGTTTTGCAAGAAATCTTTTTCCAGGGTATCAACGCAGAGACCAAGAACCGCATCAACACGCATACTGCGTGCGGTTTTATAGAGATGAACCCGACAGAGGCGTGGGAACTGTTGGACAAGCTGGCGAATTACGATGCTATGTACGGAACCCAGCAGGCTCCACAAACTCAAAAACGACTCTATGTGCCCAATCGAGATGAAGTTGACCCCGATGTTAAAAATCAATTCTTACAAGATGAGGTCAACCGTTTGAGGAAACAGGTAAGTTTTCTGAAATCCTCTCAATCATGTCAAGAATGTGGTTCTTCTGCGCATAGTACTTCTGCTTGCACTAACATTGAGCAGGTTAGAACCGCTGAGACGATAGCTGAGATGAATTACATGAGAGGACCCTACAGGAACCAGCCTAATTACAATGACAGGTCGAACAACTATCAATCATGGGGCAATCAGAATGCAAACCATAATTACACAGGGCCCCCGCAAGATAGACGACCTGCACCATATCGACCTCCAGGCCATCAGGAGACACCATCATGGGCTCAAGAGATTAAAGAGGGCATCAATGGATTGGATAAAAGATGGGGAGAGTTCGATATTTGGAAGAAGAGTGTTGATTCCCAACTAGGAGACCTTGCTGCACAGATTCCAAGACCACAAGGGCAACTCCCGGGCCGCCCCGAGGAGAACCCTAGAGGCCAAATAGCAGCAGTGCACCTCAGAAGTGGGAAGACATTACCGGAGAGAGTTCAAGCTGAAGAGAAGGAGGAACAAGACCTCGCAAAACGGCTCGTTAACGAGCCAACGAGAGCAAATACCGAGCCTACAAACCAGGATGACGAGGCTCTGAGGGTTCCTGACGACCCTAGCCCAGGTAAGTCTACTAATCCGAGCCTTCCTCTCTATTCCAGGGTAGTTAACGACCCCACCAGGGTCGGTAACGACCCACCGAGGACACCAAACGACCCCAGTGTCGAACCGGTACTCTCACCTCTCGAGCCTAACTTGGTTCCGAGAATGGTGAAATCTCTTCCATTCCCATCTAAGAAGTCTATGGACTCTACTAAGAGTAAGTTCAAGCGTTTCGTTAAAATTCTTCAGGGCATTAATATTTCCATCCCATTCGCTGAGGCCCTAAGCGAAATGCCGGCTTACACAAAGTTTTTGAAAGATATTCTTAGCAGGAAAAGGTCCATTACAGAGCTGCAAGATGAAGTCAGATCGATAGCTCTACCAGAAAAGCTAGGAGATCCAGGACGATTTGCAATAACGATCGGCATAGGCAACCACAAGTTTAAGGCTTTATGCGATCTAGGTGCCAGTGCTAGTCTTGTTCCGCTCTCAATCTGGTCTAAAGCCAATATGAGACCACTAGAGCCCATCAACATGCGGCTTTATATGGCAGACGGATCTTGCATCAAACCAAATGGGCTGATAGAAGATTTCCCAGTTCAAGTAGGCAATTTATTTGTTCCTAACGACTTCATCGTTATGACAATGCCTGAAGATCCGGTGGTGCCTATTATTTTGGGAAGACCATTCCTTGCCAAAGCAGGAGCCATAATCGATGTTAGGAGAGGACTCCTAACTTTTGAAATTGGGGATGAGGTGACGGAATTCCGATTCAAACAATCCAACAAGGAGTCCGAAAAAGCCGAAGTCAAGATGCTCTACACCCACAAAGAGATCATTGAATGTGGAGACCCTATAGGAAGATCAACATTAAGCGATGAAATTTCAGGGCAAAGATGGGCAGAAATAACCACTGCAGTTTCAGTAACGAGTCCTCCAACATCGTTAACGATTCTCCTGGCAGAAGACGCAGGCTCGTTAACGACCACTAAAGGTTCGTTAACGACCCTAGCCGAAGACAACGAAATTTCAGCCTTTGAATGCTTTGAGGAAGTGTTGAAGACAGAACCAGAAGAGCCGATTCTAATCCCTGCTGAACCATCCCCAACACTTAAACCTCTGCCAGATTCCCTCAGGTATGAATTCCTCGGTCCTAATTCTACTCTACCTGTCATCATTAATGCTGAATTAAAAGATGAGGAAGTAGGAAAACTCTTGAATGTTCTTAGGATGCATAGAAAAGCCATAGGCTACTCCCTAGATGATATAACTGGCATATCTCCTTCTCTTTGCATGCATAGGATTTAGATGGAGGACAATCATAAACCCACCATAGAGCATCAACGTAGATTAGATCCTAATATGAAGGATGTAGTTAAAAAAGAAATTATTAAATTACTTGATGCTGGGATCATATTTCCTATTTCGGACAGCCAATGGGTGAGTCCGGTCCATGTAGTCCCAAAGAAAGGGGGGATGACTGTGATAGAAAATGAAAAGGGAGAGCTTATTCCGACTAGAACCACCACTAGTTGGAGGATGTGCATCGATTATAGGAAGCTTAATAGTGCTACTAGAAAAGATCATTTTCCGCTTCCTTTCATAGATCAGGTGTTAGAACGCTTAGCCCAGCATGATTATTTCTGTTATCTAGATGGCTATAGCGTTTTTTGGCAGATTCCTATTCACCTTGATGATTAGGAGAAAACAACCTTTACATGTCCCTATGGACCCTTCGCTTATAAGAGAATGCCATTTGGGCTTTGCAATGCCCATGCTACCTTTCAAAGATGTATGATGGCCATTCTTTTGGATATGATAGAGGATATTGTAGAGGTCTTCATGGATGACTTTTCTGTTTATGGTTCTTCATTTGATTCTTGTCTTGCTAACCTTGCACGAGTGCTTAAAAGATGTGAAGAAACCAATCTTGTGCTAAACTGGGAAAAGTGTCATTTCATGGTTCAAGAGGGGATAGTACTAGGACACCTTGTCTCTAAAAGAGGAATAGAAGTAGATAGAGCGAAAATTGAGCTTATAGAAAACCTACCTCCTCCTTCTTCTGTAAGAGACATTAGGAGTTTTCTAGGGCATGCTGGCTTTTACAGACGATTTATTCAAGATTTTTCTAAGATAGCTAAACCTTTGACTAACCTACTAATGAAAGATGTAGTGTTTGAGCTGTCTCCAGAATGTCTTGAAGCATTTTACAGGTTAAGAGCTGCCCTCGTGTCTGCCCCCATCATGCGGTCCCCAGATTGGACATTACCCTTTGAGATTATGTGTGATGCCAGTGACTATGCAGTTGGCGCAGTCTTAGGGCAACGGAAGGACAAAAAACTCCACGCCATCTATTATGCCAGTAAGACGCTAGATGAGGCGCAGAGTAAGTATACCACAACGGAGAAGGAATTCCTTGTTGTGGTATTTGCCTTTGAAAAATTCCGGTCCTACCTTGTTGGATCCAAAGTGATTGTTTATACTGACCATGAACATGTTAGATACTTAATGGCTAAAAAAGATGCCAAACCTAGATTGCTTTGTTGGATGCTCTTACTGCAGGAATTTGACCATGAAATAAGAGACAAAAAGGGAGCAGAAAATCTAGTGGCAGATCACTTGTCCAGGTTGCCAGTAGAGCATATCACCAAGTCCAACAATGAGGTGCCGATAAATGATTCCAGACCCGACGAACACCTCTTGCTGAACGAGGTCGAACACCACAATACCCTCGTCACCGACCCCTTCAGGGTCGTTAACGAGGTGTCGAGGCTGGAAGACACAAATAACGAGGGAAAATTTTCAGATTGGGTCGGCATGCCAGTCAATCAGGTCGTTACTGAGCCACGGGAGGTCGGTACCGAGGTCAAAATAATGATTCCTAGCTCGTTAACGACCCATCCAGGTAAGATTTCTGAAACTGAGCCTTCTCGAATCAATTTTACTCCTTCTCATTCTTCCATTTCTTCTTCCTCAATATCAATCCATGCTATTAGAGGGTCAAAAGCCCCTTGGTTTGTGGATTTTGCTAACTACCTTGTAGGAGGCGTAATTCCCGAGGGCCTTACCCCACAAAAGAAGAAGAAATTTCTCCATGATGTGAAACAATACTATTGGGATGACCCCTACTTGTTTAAACAAGGGAGCGATCACCTTTTTAGGTGTTGTATTCCAGAAGAGGAGATTGAAAATGTGATCCGTCAATGTCACACACTTCCAACTGGAGGTCATGCAAAAGGATTCAAGACTACTGCGAAGATTCTTCAAAGTGGTCTCTATTGGCCAACCATGTTCAAAGATGTGCAAGCTTATGTGACAGCATGTGATGGATGTCAACGCTCAGGCAACATAACTTGGAGACATGAAAATCCACTAATTGGGATATTAGAAGTTGAGCTATTTGATGTGTGGGGCGTTGACTTCATGGGACCATTTCCCGCCTCAGGACCCTACAAGTACATCCTAGTTGCGGTTGATTATGTCTCTAAGTGGGTGGAAGTTGTTGCTACAAGGACTAACGACGCCAAGACTGTGGCTAAATTCATCAAAACCAATATTTTCCCCAGGTTCAGCGTTCCAAGAGTCCTTATCAGCGATGGTGGTTCCCATTTCATTGAGCGGAGTTTTGAAGCACTATTGGCTAAGTATGGGGTATCTCATCGGGTGGCAACACCCTATCATCCCCAAACTAGTGGCCAGGTTGAAATTTCGAACAGACAAATAAAGAGCATATTGGAGAAGACAATTTCCCGTTCTAGGAAGGATTGGTCCTCCAAATTAGATGACGCTTTGTGGGCATATAGGACAGCATACAAGACGCCTCTCCGCACCACCCCTTATAATCTAGTGTATGGCAAGGCATGTCATTTACCGGTCGAGATGGAGCATAAGGCATTATGGGCTCTCAAGGAGCTCAACATGAACATCGACACGGCAGGAGCAAAACGATTCATGGACTTGCAAGCATTAGAAGAATTGAGGCTGAAGACGTACGAAAATACTGAAATCTACAAGGAGCGCACCAAAAGGTGGCATGATCGGAAATTAGTGCCCAAAACTTACTACGTCGGCGATAAGGTACTTCTTTTCAACTCTAGACTCCGATTATTCCCAGGAAAGCTCAGGACACGATGGAGTGGGCCATTTGTGGTTCATCACATTTATCCTCACGGAGCGGTAGAGTTGACCGATAACCGCGGCGTAATCTTCAAAGTTAATGGACACCGGCTGAAGAAATTCCATGAGCAAACTGACACAGACGAAGAGATAAGAGTCACCATGGCTCTCACATCATCAGACTAGCAAGGGAGCTCGTCGGGCTAACGACGTTAAAAATGCGCTTACGGGAGGCAACCCGCTTTTAGAATAGACTTAGCTTTTCTTTTTCTTTTTAGATTATTTCTTAGCTTTCTTTGGTTTTTCTTTTGAGTTTTAGTTAGGATAGAAATTAGAATTTTTGAGCAAATAAGATTTCAGGAGAAGGGATCGAAAAATTACTACAAGAAGGCTACGGCAGCTCGTTAACAACCCACCCAGGGTCGTTAACGACTCGATTCGAAGACCCGACTCGTCAAGAAATGGGGCAGGTAAGATTTTTACCCTAATCTATCTTATTTTCTACCCTAGCCGCCGCCTCTACCTACCCTTTCCCCTGCTATAAAAACCCCTTTTACCCCCTTCCACAAATCTACCAATACTCTCCCAATTTCATACTTCTCTAAAACCAAAAGGCTCGAATTCCCTCTCCCTTCTCCCCCACCGGTTCGGAATCCTTCACTTCACCGACCACCGAGAGGCCGTCGTTACCGGAGCCCGGAAACCGATCACCGACGAGACACACGCTCGTTACCACCCCGATTCCGACCCCTTTGTTCTTCAATTTCTCGATTCTCCGGTATGATTTCTAAACCCTTGCTCGAAATTGCATGATTGATTGTCTTTAGGGTAGAGATTTCATATCTTGAATCGTGTTCTTAGAAAGGTCGATTTGCATGCTTGGTTTTTGTTCATAAAAATTCTTGATTGTGCTTAGTTGTTCATGTTTTAGGAAGGATTATTCGTGTTAAATTATCCATTAGAACATTCTAGTTAGGAAAGCATCAATTTTTTCTTCTAAATCCTAAGTTCGAAACTTTGCATGTCAAGATTTTGGGTAATTTTAGCATGTCGGGATGGGTAATCGAGCAAGTATGGGGTGCTTATACCCATTTTTGGGATTGATGGATAAATATAGAAGAGTGCATGCTTGATTTGTGCTTTAAATTAAGATAGATTAAAATCGGAAATTCTGGTTTTTGTTCTCAGCGGCTCGTAATGACCCACCCAGGCTCGTTAACGACCCTGCAATGCTTCATAGATCAATCCGAGTCCAGAATCGTAAACGACCCAATTGGGTAGTTAACGAATTATTCCGAAGTTAATTCGAGACCAAGTATGGGGTCTCTTACCTATCTATATTTTTTTGAGTGGATATTATCTTGGAAAAGTCTTGATTATTTTATAGGATCCATGGCAAGCTCAAGCAGACCCGCTACCCGAGCTCAGAAGAAGAGGAGAAACCATAGGTCCCCATCTCCACCTCGAGTGGGTGATGTGATTTTAAGCACTCAAGGCCAAGTACGACGTTACCGTGATTTTCTAGAGAAGGACCACTACACCCGATGGTTCTCAAAGTCCAGCGCTGTCAACACGGGGATCTACCCAGATGTCAAAGACGCTTTCGTCATCCTTGGAGTCGCCCATCTTTTGAAGCAAGAGAGTTTGCCACACTATCCGGCCCTCACATCCGAGTTCTTGGCCACCTTAGAGACCAACTTCTCGTCGAAGACCTCGGCGGGACGGATCCGGTTTCGGCTCGGTAACGAGGACCGTGAGTTCACAATGGCGGAGTTCAACACAAGCTTAGAGCTCCCAAACCCATCGAGAGACTATAGCTTGATGGACTACCGAGTGACCCGCACTTGGAGCTACATCACCGGGTAGGTTCAATCCTCCACCGCGGCATTATGCGGGGCAACCATCATCAACCCCATCTTCAGGATTATTCTTAGAGTCCTAGCCGCGACGTTTTGGCCGAAGAAAGAGTTAAACCGGCCTACAAGGACAGAAGTTGCTTGCTTCCGCACCATCCTTTTTGAGGAGCCCGACCCCTTGAATTTGGGGTACGAATGGCTTTACTACATCGGAAAATCAACCAAGTCCAAGGAGGTTTGGTGTGGCAATTTGGTTAGCCTCTTGGCTAAGAATCTTGGAGTCGATCTCACCCGCTACACACCGGCTCACGCCCAACTCCTCAACAAAAATTATTGGTATAGCTCCGGTTTCTTCATTCAAGTCGAGGGAGGATTTAAGGTGAAGGTTCAAGATTGCATATTTACACCTACCCTCGACAAGTTTGAGCTTCTCTACGTACCGAATTGGTACGAGGCGTGGACGGGACATGCCTACCCATTGGAACCTAAACCGGAGGACGAGCTTTCGCTTAGGCCGTGTGAATCCCGGTTTGAGCGGGAAGCCATGGATGAGGATGAAGATGAAGATGAAGAAGAGGACACCGAGGTAGTAGGCAACGACACTGAAGAGGCCGACACCGAGGGCGGCAACATCTTCGTTGACGAGCCCACCAGGCTCGTTAACGACCATTTCCAGCCCCACCCCAACACTGTTAACGAGGCACCCAACTTCGTTAACGAGGTGCCGAGAGCTCCTGTCGACCCACCACTAGCTCCTGTCGACCCTCATGCCTATGGACTCATGCCTTACAACCCGGTGATGTATCAAGACCATTTCCAGCCTCACTACCCACCACCTCCTCAGCCCGAGTACACAGGATCGAGTATACCACCACCATGGGCTGAGGATCTTTCTGCACGGATGCAGCAACTTCACCTCCAGCAGGATCACATTCATAGGAGGATGGATAGATGGGAAACTGTCTATTCCGCTCGCATTTCGATGGAGGATGAGAGGCAGCGTCAGAGAGAGGCGGAGGACGCTGAGTGTTGGAGGACGATGTACGACTTCATGGGGAACTTTGAGCACTACTTTCCTCCACCAAACCGTTGATTCAGCCTGAAGATGAAGTTTTTCCTTGTTTCCACTTTTACAACTTTGTAAGTTTTTTTTTATGTCTTTCTTTTTAATCTTTTGATGTTTTGTTTTCTATTTCTTTTCCTTCTTCTTATCTTTCTTACAGTGGGGACACTGTAATTTTAAGTATGGGGTGGGAGAAAGTAGAAAACTTATGTCCTAGGTGTTTATATGTGTTATGTAGTTTCTATTTCTTTATGTCGAAAAGATAAAAAAGATAAAAAATCGAAAAAAAAAATTTGAAAAAATCTAAAAAAGAGTTTTAGAATTGATAAATATCCCTTCTTAAGTTCTATGATAGCAATCCCTAACTTAATCATATAATTCCTTGCAAACATGTCTTTAAAAGTATAGCCGGATTCTCAACTTGAAATTATTGGTTTTAGAAGAATATACCATTTGATGGAATTGAGCACATATACTTTATAGCATAGATGATGCAATCCAACGAAATCTACCTTGTGAGTATTTTTGGCCTTGTAGGGAGAACATTTAAGAATCCCTCTTCTTTTCTTGTGTGATTTACTCTCTTTATGCATATTATCTCTTGGAATTGTGATGGTTATCTATTTCTTGAGACCCTTATAAGATTTTTAGTTCATTACTTGTAAAGATCATATGATGGAGAACTTATTTTCATAAGCCCTATTATTCCCTATCTACCTTTACATTATTCCTTCTTTCTGATAACCAATTCTAGCCTGAAACCTTTTATTTTTAGCTCCACAAAAATTATTTCCTAGCCGAGATAAGCTTGACCCTATCCGGGAATTAGGACTTAGATTGGAGAGGTAAGTTTTGTGGTATGTTAAAAAGGAGAGGAGTTGCTTATATTTTGTTTTAATTGAAGGATGTTTGGGAAGGGTAGATTGGAAGTCTCTTGCTTTTACATGTAATAAGAAAGATCTCTTGATGAAAAATGCACGAAATAAAGTTTTTGATAGAAATGGAAAAAAAAAAAGAGAAAGAGTGTATATGGTGGCTCGTTAACGACCCTGATATGGGTTCGTTAACGAGGCAGCGAGGTGAATAAAAAATAAATAAAAAAAAGAAAGAGAAGGAGAATGATAAAGGAGGTGAAGAGTTGAGTTGCAATTGTGTTTATAGATAATATCAGAGATTCTTTTAACTTGTTATGAGACTTTCTAGGATGAAAAAGGGTGAGTGAAAATGAGTGTGCAAAAAAAGTGAGTTTGGTATAATCTTTTATGAGAGTTTTGGTAAGATGTGAGTTTTTAGGAGTCCTTGATTCCCGGATATTATTAGCACCACATAACCAAAATATTTCCACGCCTTATTGTCTTTACCAAGCTCCATTACAACCCGGCCGAATGGAAGCTTCTATGAAGTTTTTCATTGAGCCCCCTAAGTTCTCTTGATGATTCTTTGCTTGTTTTGACAAATCTTGGGTGGAAAGTATTGGTGATATAAGTTCCAATTTCTATGAGTTTTTGTATATAAGATGAGTTGAGAGATTGAATTTATAAGCCTGAACACTTGAGAGTTGAGTGAAACACAATATCCCGTGTAAGGTTGGATTGTATTATTTTATGTCTATTTAAGTACATATATGTGTGAGGATGTTAATAGTCTTTTGCTATATTTTTCTCATGTGTAGATGTTGCTTTTTAGAAGATGGCTATGTCTTGATGAGTATGTTTGTTTTGGTTTTGGTTAGTGTTTTGTTTATTGCTTGAGGACAAGCAAGTCTAAGTATGGGGTATTTTGATGTTCGCATTTCTAGTATAGTTTTTAGTAAGTTTTCTTTGCTTATTAGGTTTAGTTTTGTTAAGTTTAGGTTTAGTTTTGAGTGTTTTTAGATATTTTTGCATATTTCTATGAAAAGAGTGGAAGCTACACTATTTTGTGTATTTTGTAGGTTTTAGCGAGGAAAAGAGCTATATGGAGCTGAATCTGGAGCATTATAGTGAAAGACGCAAGAATACAAGATTGAAGAAGTCAGAGTTCAAGATTACGAGAGGAAGTGTGGAAGAAAACAAAGCCAGGCTCGTTAACGAGGCTGTGAGGGCTCGTTAACGAGGCCACGAAGGAGAAGAATTGAAGATTTATTTTATAATTCACCGATCCTGAGCGGAAATTTATTTCCGTGTCGGTTGAGTATCTTTTTAGAATCTTTTGGGGGTTATTAGAATATGTATTTTAGGTTTTATTATCCTACTAGATTTTATTTCTATCTTTTAGGGTTTGTTTCTATCTTTTTAGGAAAGTTTATATCTTTTAGCCTTTTTTAGTTTTTAGCCTTTTTAGTATAAATACCCTTCTATCTAGCATAGAAAGGGAGGCTTTTAGAAGAGAATTTTTGGAGAAAAGAGAATTTCGAAGAGCCGAGAGAGAGGAAGTCGGATCGGAGTCGGATCGGAGGAGGCTCGGTAGACGACAGTCACCGGGATCGTTAGTTGTGATTTTGATTCGGTATTTTGATGTTTTCGGTTTCTTCTGAATCTCTGTAAGACGATATTTTCTTATTAATTTGAGTACTGTTTTGTTTTCAATGTTTCCTTTGATTGAAATTATTAGTTTCTTAGTCATAAGTAGTGAGTAGTTTTCTTTTCTAGGATCGGGGTTAAGCCCGGCATAGTTGAGCATGTTTGATGAGTAAGATTGTGTGTTGAATGCCTTTTATCTTCTATTGAGAATTGTTTGTTGTGCTTATACCAAAATGAAAGTTGAGGTAATTTGAGTTTTCTAACTTGATTGAAAGAGAAAGTTAGTAACTTGAACGTTGATATTGATTGAATACGAAAGTTTCAAGCTTTAGATCCAAAACAAGCAATTGAGTGAATTAGGATACGAAAGTTTGTTAATTTACTTGCTAAGTCAACGAAAGTTGATGACTCTATCTGTTTCAAGGCATGATCTTATCTTCTTACGAGTTTTTCTGCTTGGCTATGTTGTGGTGTCCCTAGTCCTAGATCTTTGTTTTATTTGAATTGTTTCTAGTAAATTTCCGTTGCTGAGTACTTGCCTCGGTACCGAATTTAATTAGGTCGTTGTTTGAAGTGTTTTTGTGTTCGGTGGTTCGTTAACGACCCTGACAATGTCGTTAACGAGGCTACTTGTGAGTGTTTTTACTCGTTTTGTTTGCTTTTTAGTAGATTGATAAACAAACAACCTTGCTTCCTATGGAACGATCCTGACCTCCCTATACACAGCGGGGTCTTGATTATAAATTTATTTGTTGTCAAGAAACCCTCTCAACACATACCTATCTTGAAACACATCCCAAAGTTATTTTGTCGACTCAACAAATATAAAACCCTATGTGATGTTTATTGGCATGGAGTTGAGAACCCAACACCTCACCATATATTCAACCTTGATCCACCGAGCAAAGTCTTCTATAAATTCCACTAAGTTGTTGTTGATAGGGTTTCTCGGCCAACAAATAAATTTGTAAGTCAAGACCCCGCTGAGTACAGTGGAGTCAGGATCGTTCCACAGGAAGCAAGGTTGTTTGTCTATCAATCTAACAAAAATCAAACAAAATCAAACAAAACACTCACGAGATGCCTCGTTAACGATGTTGTCAAGATCGTTACCGAGCCACCGAACACAAAAATATTAACTAACGACCTAATAAAATTCTAATTAAAATTCGGTACCGAGGCAAGTACTCAGCAACGAAGATTCACCAGAAATAATTCAAATAAAGCAAAAAGCTAGGACAAGGGACACCACAACATAGCTAAGCATAAGAATTCGTAAGAAGATAAGATCATGCCTTAAAACAGATAGAGTTATCAACTTTCGTTGACTTAATAAGTAAATTAACAAACTTTCGCATCCTAATTCACTTAATTGCTTGTTTTGGATCTAAAGCTTGAAACTTTCGTTTTCAAACAATATCAACCTTCAAGTTACTAACTTTCTCTTTCAATCAAGTTAAAAACCTAAATTACCTCAACTTTCGTTTTAGTATTAAGCACAATAAACAATCTCAATAAAAGATAAAAGGCATTCAACACTCAATCTTACTTATCAAATATGCTCAACTATGTCGGGCTTAACCCCGACCCTAGAAAAAGAAACTACTCACTAATCATAACAAAGAAACTAAAAACTTCAATAAAAAGAAACATTGAAACAAAACTCAAAACTCAAATTAATAAGAAAAATATATCGTCTTACAAAGATTCAGAAGAAACCGAAAAACAAACACCGAACCACAATCACGACCAACGAACACCCGACAACCGTCGTCTACCGAGCCTCGTGATCCTCTTCCGATCCGATCTCTCTCTCCTTCGGCCTTCACAAATCTCCTCTAAAAATAACTCCCTAAAAACTTCTCCAAATCAAGCCCCCCTTTCTATGCTAGATAGAAGGGTATTTATACTAAAAAGCTAAAAAACTAAAAAGGCTAAAAGATATAAACTTTCCTAAAAAGATAGAAACAATCTCTAAAAGATAGAAAGAAAATCTAAAAAGATATTAAAACCTAAAATACATATTCTAACAACCCCAAAAGATTCTAAAAAGATACTCAACCGATACGGAAATAAATTCCCGCTCAAGATCGGTGAATTATAAAAATAATACTCGAAATCTTTCTTTTCGTGGCCTCGTTAACGACCCTTCACAGCCTTGTTAACGAGCCTGAGCTTTGTTTTCTTCAACACTTCCTCTTATACTCTCGAGCTTCGACTTCTTCAATCTTGCACTCCTCCGTCTCTCGTTGCAATGCTCCAAAATCAACTCCATTCAGCTCCTTTCCTCGCTAAAACCTGCAAAATTCACAAAATAGCGTAGATTCCACTCTTTTCACAGAATTATGCAAAACTAACTAAAAATACTCAAAACTAAACCTAAACTAAACAAAACTAAACCTAATAAGCAAAGAAAACCTATCAAAAACTATACTAAAAATGCGAACATCAGTTGTCATTCAACCATTCATCCCTCATTTTGTTTCTCAAATCAACCTTCACAAGTTTCATGCTAGAAAATGCCCTCTCAACACATGCGGTAGCAATCGATAGGAGTAAAGCTAATTCAACCAAGTGATAGTTCAACAAAAAATGTCTATCAATTGCAGTTTCCTTCATCTTCTTTGCAAGACTCTCAAATCCCTCCACATTAGACAATTGTTTGTCTCTTCTCAAATCACTTAGAAATGATCTGAGCTCTTGAGACATCAATGAACGATCCACATTTGATAAGTGATGTGGATAAAAATGAGGAAGATGAGCAAGCTTCTCCACATCAAAATTAGATAATCCATTCTTTGGATCAACACATGCAAAACTTGTAATGGCGGCGATTGGTGATGGACAATCCATCTCTCTTCACACAAACCAACCTTGGAACTATGTCTTCCATATTAATTACTAGAATGTCATTAGCTTGAAAAAACATTTCCACTTCATTTACTAAACCATCTCATCTAGAATCTCTATAATCTTGCAACTCATCCTTCATAATTCAAATATGATTGTTAACATTTAAAATATTTTGACTCCCTTTTTGCAAAGCCAAAGATAATGTATTCGTCATACCCAAAAATGCTTCATCAAAAGCATAGAAAAGGCGAACTAATAACTCTGCATTTGGCCAAGCACACCTCTAACTTAGGCATGTGATTCACGATCAATGCCATCTACAAACGCAGTTTCAAGAACTTCTATAACCCCATCGAGTATCACACACTCTTCTCAAAACAGTTTCTTGATTTTTCCCTATACCATAAGTAATTTCTCCATTTTCAAGCTATACTACCTTTCTAGCATGCTCCAACTCTCGAAGTTTATCTGCTCCCTTACAAGATGATCCACATACATTCACAATTATTCTAATATAATTAAAAAAAGTCCCAAGTGGATCGATTCACCTTGGATACAACAATAACTACCAATTGGAGTTGATGTGCAAAACAATGCACATACCAAACACTAGGACTTTCCTACAAAATAAGTGTCTTCAAGCCACTAAACTCGCCTCGCATATTTGATGTACCATCATATCTCTGACCTCTCAATCTCGATAAAGATAAACCATGTTTGGCAAACATAAAATCAATACCCTCCTTCAACATTTTGCAGATGTCTCCTTAACATGAACAAAACCAATAAACCGTTCCACCACTTGTCCATGATTGTTTACATATCTAATCAGAACTACAATTTGTTCCTTTAAAGTGAAATCACGTGCCTCATCAACTAGAATAGAAAACAATCTATCACAAGTTCAACTAATATTGCAAGTGTGGTCTCAATTGCACATGAATGAACCATATTTTTTTGTACAAATGGAGCTATCATTTGATTATTTCCCAAGTGCATTTGCAACATAACATTGCCAACCTCGGGATTTCATAGGATGTACCACATTAATTGTCACACCTTGTCTTTCCACAGAGCGCTACTTGGTAGTAGACCTTACCAGGTACTACTTAGGTGGGTTGACAACAACACTTTAGGATCATCCAACACGGGCACGACGAGAAAAACAATTAATACATCCAACTCTCAAATTTATAAAACCTGAATATAAAACATGTTTGAATACCCGAATTAATAAACAAAATTACCAAGTAACCTTTCCCGGAATTTCTAGAAATCTCCCAAACAACACTTAATAAATTAACAATCAAACAATTCAACAAACTAATAATAATACATCATTCCAAAATGCACCTGAAAAGCCCGTAACTAAGAGGGCTAGGACTACTGTGGTGTATTAGATGACAAGAGTTGAGCTAGTGATGCGTTCCGCCTTTCGGGTGGATCGCACGGGTGCCCGATCTAGGCTCGAAAGGGTCTCGTATCTTCTCCAATGGGACGTAACCGGGATAAGCAGGAACCACAGGGTGGCTCGTGAGGGAAAACTCAACGGATCAAGTTCGGGTGGCCTAGGGCCTAGACGAGGGCGTGAGGAAAGGGATAGAAAAGGGTCAGTTCAATAACCGGGTTTGATGCCTAGGTCTTAGGGAAGAGAAACTCGATTCACAAAAGACAATTTTTATATAGCAAGGTGTAAATAAAATTGAGTACATCAAGTTGTTTAAATAGAGAATGCAAAATCTAACTAGGTCTAGCTAATGTGCCTAAACTCACTATTGGGTCAGTCTCTTAAGCATAAGTACACACGCCCAAAATAGTAAAGTTTTGTTAGATTGATCACCTAATTGAATTTCTAGGTTAATTTACAACTAATCTAATTAATTCACATTTGAAATTAGTTAGATAAAGTAGAATCTACAAGTGTTTGGACCTGTTCGGGCTATTCAGTTGTAGAAGGGAATAAAATCACAAATAACTTGAATGATTGTTTGCTTCAAGTGTTTGTTTCTATCGATACTTGAATCATAAATATGTTTTTTAATTGAATCTAGAAGTTCTTCTAGGTTGTTAGATGATTAGGGTTGTTAGATTGTTAGTTCTATTAACTAAACCTGAAGTTTGGATCATAATCCACGATAGATGATTCAAGTGAAGTGAGAATCAAGAGAATCAATGATCAATAAGCACATCTATGATGGATTTAACTAGTTGAACATGCATTTCTCATATTTCATTAATATAATCATAATTGCATTCTTGTTTTGCTAAGTTTTTGCATTCTAGAGTTAGATAACCATTCAACATCTCAAAACCCCCTTATTTCCATTACTTGGCACGCAAGTAAGAATACAAATACACGAGTCTTTGTGGATCGATCCTTACTTACCATTCTACTAAATTTAATTAAGTTAGGTTCTTTGATAGGTATAACGACTACGAAAATACATCATACGCATACACTGATACACAGGTTGCCTACCCACGCCAGATCTGGAGCCCTAGGCCACCCGAGATCCTTTCCTAGTTGGTTTTGAATTTTATGGCAACATATATGTTGCCATCAATAAAAGGTGATTTTTTTTGCATGTTTTGAATTTATTTTTATTTTATTTTATTTTGTAAAGGATATTGTTTATAAAAGATTCTCTATCTTATTTGTTATTCTATGATAGTTTAAATTATTCCTTCCTTGTAAGAGATCTTTTAGTTTGTGAAAGATCTCATAGAAGTATAAAAAAAATCAAATTCCGTCGGGATGTCTTGGGCCACGACTTCATCTCGTCGGGAGGATTCGGACCATTGGGTCTGGCCACCCCAACGAGTCAAGGATCGAGATCGGCATGATACCGATTGGATCCCCATATAGGCTCCTAGAAATTTGGGCCCGCTACTATGGCGAAATTTCCAAGCCTTGGTATCGTTACTACGACGAGCGGGATTGGAGTCCGCATCCTCGGTGCGAAACTCCTAAGCCCCGATATCGCTCCTACGACGAGAGGGATTGGAGTACGTCTGTCTCCTCGGTACGTGCTCACGCACTCAAGTCTATCTCCTCAGCCGCTAGGACTCCCTAATTTGCGCTCGATTCCGTGACATGGACACCTGTGCCAAACCACCCGCTTCGGCGCACCATGTGCTAAGTCCGACACCTTCGGTTGAGACCGAGCGACTTGACCCTTGAGACTTGCGGATCCCCGAGATTGAGCGCCAACTCACCGAGCTCTTCACCCTCACCAAGACCGTGCCCTGCCCATCATTGGGTCAACCTCTGCGCCTCAGCAATAGTCAACACCCGAGTCCATCCCAGCACCCCAACCACCATTGGCGTTGGTGCTTAGTGAGCCATCCTCACCGAGGATCCCACACCCACAGGCCACAACGCCGACGCCCGAGGTTTAGGTCCTGCCCTAGCTTGACACCGAGCCCTCTCCTACGTCGGTGCCTTCATTGGTTGTGCCTACGACGTCGGGCAAGATGATCGCCATGCCTTTCTTTGTGATGTCCGATGCTGAACCTAAGTCCAATCTCAAGTGTGCCTTTGTTTCGACACCATACATTTTGCTCTTCGAGAAGACCCACGTCGATGCCAAGGCTTTGATGTGACCAACAACGTCTTCCATTTGACCGTTGGAATATATTCGTTGGAAAAGCAGCCGCGATTGCGTTTGCAACAGCTCGTTAAAACCACGACCGCAATAGTTAAAACCGCGATCGCAGCCACAATGGCTAGTTACCGCAATCGCAGTTTTGCAAACCGCGGTTGTGGGTAGCTAAAACAAAATGTCTATTCTAAAACCACGACCGCAGGTTTTGGAAACCGCGGTCGTGTTTCCGGAACTGCGATTACAGTTTTAGAAACCGCAATCGCAGTTCCAACGATCATTTACCGAGATCCGGCGGTTCCAAACCGGAGGAACCGCCAGTTCAAAGAAGGGAGGAACCGGAGTATACTTGTTCTGATTCTGTTCCGACTCGATTTGGTTCCCAGTTCCACGGAACCGAACCCACTTCTAGCCTAAACTCCCAACAACATGATGTGTACAATTTTTATTTTTTATTTTTTTGAACGGTGCGTACTATTTTTTTAAAATCTACCTAAAAAAAATTAATCCGTATGAGAGATCGAGGAGAAATTTCTTCACCGTAGTGCACCCACGCATGACGCCCACGCTTCCTCTATTCTCCCGCGCCATCCCGAAATTCGAACACCGCCATTGAAGCCCATCTTTCAAGCTCTCACCCCCTCTTTCTCTGCCTTTCTCTGCCGAAGATGTCTCAACCGATTCACGTTGATATTATCTCAGACGACGACGAAGACGACGGACATGGCGGAGTATTATTCACTTCTCCAGTCTCCCGCCGGCCAAGCACAATTTCCTCCCGAAACCCTACTATCGTGATTGTCGACGACGATCCTACTCCTCAGAAATTGAAAGCTTCCACCTCTACACCCTCGTACGTCGCCGAAACTCCATTTTCCCAGCTTTTGAAACGGGACGAGGTATCTATAGCCAATTATGTTGCCGGTATCTCTCGTAACCCTATTGCTGGTACTTCGAGTAGTTTGGACAGCAAATTCGCTGGTGAAGGTTAGTTCTTTGTCTACTAGTGGTGTGTTTGCACTGCAAATCTGGTAACCCTATTTCTGGTATCTATGTATCGTCTCTTCTGTTTGACATTGTGTTCTTTTTCTTTATTTTTTGGCCTGCGGTGTGTGAAGCTCTAATGCCCAGGGCAGAAAGATGAAGTTTTGGTTAAATTGGGAACATTTTACTTTGTGCCTTGAGTTTTTTTTATATGTGGTCCAGGGTTTAGTGCTCGATTTGCTCTTGTCCAAGTTTTATTGTTGGTTACTATTGTGAAGTGTTTATGGTGGTACCTTAGGAGTGAAATGATGATTTACGCGAGTCAGTACTTACAATTTGGCTTCAATTGGCTTATTGGCTTTGTGTTTCCAGGTTTTAGTGGGTTGATATGTTTGGAATCTGATAATGAAGAGGAGGACTTGGGAAATGCTGTTTGCGAAAAGAACAATACAAGTACTGATTATGATTTTGGGATGGACATGGAGCAACGAAGTCCTATGTTTGATCGTTCTTCTCCCCTTTGTTATGGTAAGTAAAATCAAAGGCTTAAGTACCAATTTGTAGTGACTGATGCACTTATTTTGCATATTTTACATGAAGAGCAAAATTAAGTATCAACCTATCAGGTCTAAGTAACTCTAGTGGCTTTTCAGGGAATGAAGATTCGTTGTACACGTACAACGAGATGTATTCACAGCCAATATCTTTGGAAGATGTTGGTCTTTCTAATGTAAGATTGTAGTTGACTTACTTGACTTTATTGGTTCTGTTACTTTCTCAATTCTATATGTATTGTCCTTAAGTTATAGGACTTGGTTGTAGTATGGATGCATCAGGGTTTGATTAATTCAAAATAATATATCTATGGACTATGGTCTTGTAAGACCTCATTTATTCAGAGCATACAAAAGAGGTGTTAATCATATTCATAGAAATCTATGACGTTTCTTGCACAAGGACAATGAAAGGACTATAATTACATCAACGCTACACCATACTCGGTGTAATGGACTGATATATTAACACTGTTTTATAACAAAATGATGGCTAATTCTTCCCTTACGCGATCTGTTAGGATATGGATAATGAAGAAGAAAATCTTGCTGTAGAAGAAGAGTTGAATATTCCTGCACAAATAGGTAAAAGAACTAAAAGAAAGAACACAGATGAAAATGCTGGAAAGAAGAAGATGACCAAGGAGGAAAGAATGTGTTCCATGGAAGAGAAGAAGCAAAAGAAGGAAGTATGTCTTTTGTCTCTAATTCTTGTGCTGACTTTCTGATGCTATATAGTGTCACATTAAACCTAGTCCCTTTTACACAGCAAGATAAGTTGCAAAAGGCAGCTATGAAGGCCGAAGCTGCAGAACTAAAAAAGTTGGAGAAGGAGAGACAGAGATGGGAGAAAGGGAAATCAGCATTGCAGTCCATTGTGGCTCAAATCGACACCAAAGTTATTGAATCGGGGTCTGTTGGAGGTATCCATGTAATTTATGTTCAATTTTATTGAATATCTCTCATTTTTAAGTAACTTGTAGACCTGGGCATCCCCACCTAACTTGTCATATTTGGATCATTTGTTGAAGAATGACAAAAGAAAAGGTTTTTGTTACAGGACATCTCCTCACTAGGTTTTCTGAGAAAGATCTTAAATATCGCATAGCTTCAAATCCAATTGAGAGATCAATTATGTGGACTTTGACAATGCCAGAAGAAATTGCACAGGTAGTTCATTCTTTGACCTTTACTTGAGCATTATAAAAAAAAAATGCAGCATAACTATATATACTTGGCTTTTGTGACAAGCCAATATTATATCTTAATATTCTTATTTTTCTTCACTTTTTAAATTTAATTTTTCCCTGTTCAAACTTTACAATCTATTAATCTACTGATGGACCAAAATTTGTTGATCTGAGAATGCTGTTTTGCTGCAGCTTTCATCCAAGGGACAGGACATTTCTTATATATTACTGGTATATGAGGCTGAAGAATTTTGCAAGCTTGTTAACAATGGGTCTCTAAGGGATCGCATATCTGCTATTCAACGGCTTTACCCATCTTACACTATCTGTTTCTTGACAAATAAATTAATGTCTTACATCAATAAAAGGTGAAACTTCTACTACCTTACTCATAGCTATCTTCTACTAAACAGTGCAGAGATGCTATGTGGATACGTAGTCTTTTCTTTTTGAATAAACTAACAATGTTTAGTAGATTACTGGATTGACATATCATGCAACTGTATATTCTTATCTTGCTTTGCTCTGATACTTATATGAGATTCTTACCCTCTTACAGTTAGAGACCCAATGAGTTGTGTTCATTATGTTTATTTTTTTGTGAACTGTGTGTATACTGTATAGACTGTCACGCCAGGAATTTTAAGTGTAAACTGTAATTTGGTGCTGCAACAGGGAGCAGAAGGATTACAAGAACCCAGATAATGGAAGTGGTTGGAAGAGACCATCTGTTGAGGAGGTTTTAATTAGTCTTATGCTTTTATTTCATTGATTTATAAGTGACTTATTTCTGTACATCTACAATTGCAGCTTTTTGCAGAGCTAATTACTCATTACGATAAAGTACATTCAAGACAGTGTGCAGATGAGGCTGAAGTGGCTGAGCATGTTGTTGGATTGACAATCAGCCTTGCTACTTGCCAATTCAGGTAAGTACGTGGTAATTTGAGTGATTATATTACTCCTCATAAAGCTATGAAAAACTATCAAACAGTAATGCCCTAGTCCCCGCCCCTTCAACTTTAAGTAAATGCTTAAATAGTTTGTCATTTAAAAGACAAAGTTTCCTTTCCTTCATTTGGTTGGATATAAAGAATTTCCTAGTTTCAGGTGTTCCATGAAAATTCCTTTACCTTTTATCTTTTCAATCAATTATGGTAGAGAGTGGGATCACCTTATGTAACTATTTTCATTATTTTTCAGAATATAATAACTACTTCTAGTTAAAATTGGATCCCTGGTGAGTGACTTGTTAAAAGGGTTAAATTATTATTGAACATACTGATATGAATTTTGCATGTTTGACAGGATGACATTCCTTACCACTTATTCGTTCCGTTGTTAAAACTATCTACTTGTTATGTACTGATGATCAAAGAGGGTGGTTTGACTACTAGGGAATCCATGTTTTTGCTTAGGTGTAACCTACGCTTCTATGCAATTTTCATTGTTTTGTTCATCTCATCTTGTCCCTTTTATTAGCCCATTTTCCTACTTGCATTGCTTTTTTATTCTAATGCAAATATGGAGTTTGCATTTTAATAATGTATAGTTGCTTCCTAGTGCTACTAGGATGTTTCACTGAAATGTAAGATGCCTGCAGGTTTGTAATTCTACTGTGCTTATATTGCAGGAAGAGGTTGACATGGCTATCTGTAAGTGCTAATGGATCCATAGTTCCCAAGGATTGCCCCGATAAAAATCTAATCAAACAAAGTCCATGGTAAGTAATATTCTATCTCGTTTGAATAATCATCTAACACGCAAAAGCAAATAGCTAACGACAGCCCCACATAGGGTGGCCTAGTGGTAAGAGGCACGGGAGAAGTTGGGAGGTTCCGGGTTCGATCCCTGCCTCCGCCCCTTCACTTGGGTGAAGATCTGTCTCACCATCCTTCTTTCCACTAGGTTGAGCTGGTCGGCGCAAGCCAGTTTACCTGATTCGTGATCCTTGCCGGCTGGGTCACGAACCCGGGGTTCGCCACCGAAGGTGGGTTTCTCGTCATTAAAAAAAGTGTTATTGACCTCTAGACATTTTGGGTCTTAACTTCTAATAATTGACTGGTTTGTAAACACTTCTATATAATATTTTCATACAAAGTTCAGCTTCTTGTCATATGATATGCCATTGCATTATATGATTATCAACACTTAAATTTTATTTTCTTATTATTTTGGGTTAAGCAATATTGTTTAAGTCCGTTTTATGCTAAAGCCTGTTGTGTTTGCCTTGTTTCAAAATGGATTATGGGACAGAAATAAATGTCAATTTTTTGCACTTTCAGGTTAAAGGCATTGGTTGCCATTCCAAAAGTACAACCCAGGTTTGCTATTGCTATATGGAAGAAATATCCTACCATGAAATCTCTGTTGACTGTATACATGGATCCAACAAAATCAGTGAGTATTTGCTGGCAATGGCCTCTATGTTGCACAGTACATTAATTGTTTTTAAATCACTGATTAACATAAATATTTTCATATGATTTTCAATTCAAGGCAGCAAAATTGCAATTGGACGATCTTTTATAATCACGCACTTGATAGAACTGAATTCTAGGCAATGTGTTGATAAATCATTGTGGTGCTTATATAGTTTTTCAAATTCTGAGGTTTTACAAGCAAATAAGAACTTCAAAATACCTGACTTATATGGTTGACGGGCTGCTCAAATCTGTTTCCCGTGTTTGATCAAACATAGGTGCATGAGAAGGAGTTTCTTCTTAAGGACTTGATGACAGAAGGATTGGTTGGTGGTGATAGAAGATTAGGGGAGATTTGCTCAAAGAGGGTTTACAGGATACTCATGGCTCAAAGCGGAAACTCTAAGACTGACGATGTTGAAAATGGCGCTGATTTTTTTAAAGAGTAACGGTGACAAATTAGATTACAATGTTCTTGGTCATCTCTAATCGCCAATGTCAAGAGGGTATGTATTTCTGTATCTATTTCAATTTCTGTGAATCTTCATATAAATATGTTTCTGAGAGATTGATATTTATTTGTTCATATTTGCATCTCAAATTAGCTGCTACAAGTGGGTAGATGAGCAAGAGTTCTTATGCTATCCAGTTTGAAGTAGATTCATAGAAAATTATTGCAATTTAATTATCATGTGCCTTATCTACGAACAGAAGTTGGCTTTTAACATGCTAATTAGCGTGTCACGCTTCTGAAAACTAGAAAGTAGTGATTTTTACAGTTCTCTTGAAGTGCGCATGCACTTTTTTTCCGTCTCTTTGGGTGGCGGGGGACCAAAGATGCAACTACTTTAACCACACTCCAGATCCTTCTATTTTAAGTGCAATCCTAGTCCATATGTACATTGTATCTGCTTCCTGAACATCTGCAAGCTGGATTCTCAGAGGAAAATTAAGGGTTGGGTTAGTGGCTGTAGGATGTTATCTTGGACAGAACACAGATTTCACGGATTATGTCAGCTCATTTATTTAAGATAGATAGGGTTGTGTTGTGCCTTCTTGGATTATGTCCAGCTATTGTAAGTTGTGCTAAGACCTGCCCAGGGTTCTGTTAGGCTGTTAGCTACACCCAACCTAGAGCAATGACCATTTATTGCATTTCCATCTTCAGATGCACATGGTTTGTTCAGAAAAATATGATCGGTGAACCTCGATCTCTTAACCTAATTATCAGACAATGATTGGTGAACCTCGATCTCTAACCTAATTGTTAGAACAATGTATTCTTTTCCTTTCTGTGAGAAATTATATGCAAAAAGGGTTACTGATTAAACCTTGCTTGATAAATCCCAGAGAAGTTGATCTGTGATTTATCTTTCATATTTCCTTCTCGCTTGTTTTGAAATAAATATATCTATTAATTCCAATTCTTTATTTTTTCTATCGACTCTTTTCTGATCAAGATGATGTTTAAAGCCAATACTATCAAACTAAGGAGTTATTCTCCTAAAAATTGGTAACCACTAACCATCATCTTGATCGGATATGTATATTAGATTTATCACATAGTGACTTCTTATCAATATGTCTTTCATTTAAGGATTAATTGATTTATAAATTGATAAAATTAGCAAAGTGATTTCATTCTTTTTTTTTCTTTAGTTAGTCCATAATATTATCATTAGGTGTGGACTTTGATCATTTCCAATGTGGATGATGACCCTGGAGCCGTTTGAGACCTGCCTAATTATACATAATCGACAGATGTTGTATTTCATATTGGGTTGTCCATTGAAAGCGAAAATAGGGGCTTGTGGGTCCTTCTGGTTCTCCAACCCCCCTTTTCTTGGTCCCTCCTCCCTAATGGAGGTGGGACCCACCCTACCATTATCATACAGGATCACAATTCATTTAACCAATTTGCTGTCCTGTTCTTTGCTTACTTTTTTCATGCTCCCATCTTTTTTCATTATCATCCTCCACAATTCCTGATTTTGTGATCATCCCACCATGAAAAAGCCATTTTTATCTCCAACCCCACTTAGAAAGCACAGGTAAATGCTTTTAGCTTTTGTTATTTATACTACAATTGCTGCAGTTCACAGATTGGCCTTTTATAATACTTGAAAAAAAAGAATTAAGTTCATTTCCCTGCAGTGTTAATAGCTGCAGCTGACTTCCTGTCCGTGTATATGTGGTTAGCCACCTTGCTTTTGTGAATTATTTCGTTCATAATGAGTGCCCCACGTGCTCGATAGCAACTGGCCATTGCCATATCTTTCCAATGTATTTAGATCTCTTCTTTAGGCTTTGTTTGGCAACTGTTCTATAATGGCATTTCTAGTTATAATGTGATTTTATGGTAACACGTAGTTTTGACACTTTGGAATTTGTGTGGTGTTGTAAGACTTTTGGCAAAAGAGAGACATTATTTGTGAAAAAAGACTAGTTATACCAAACAAGCCCTTGGTCTTTTTATCATCAAAATCATGTCATGTCAGCTCTCACTTTAAATTTGCACTAACAAAGGCCATATACTTTGGATCATCTTCTTTCTTTTTTTTGCAGTGCCCGTGTGTATATATCATTGCAAAGGGGACGTGCTCATGATATAATTCCCTTAGGCTTTATTTTTTTGTCTATTTTGATGATGGAGAAGAGCAAGACGTTTCCTGATTACCCAGCTTCATATGTCAAAGCAAGATACGCATTCGAGGATCAACAGGCTAAACCATACAGCTTCAACGGCCCAAACAGCAATGGAGACGATCCCGGAATGGAAGGAAATCCTGAGGTGAAGAGGAAGAAGAGGGTGGCGTCTTATAATATGTACACAACTGAAGGTAAGCTCAAATCATCTGTGTTGAACAGCTTGAAGTGGATCAAGAGTAAATTTAGGAACGACTATTTTGATGCTTGAGACTGTTTTTCTAGATTCGTCTCCTTTGTATTTATCTACTCTTTCCCATTCTCTCTCCTGAAGATCATCTCCTAGGCTGTTGGCTCTACATGTTTGGATGTTTTTTGTTCATATTATGAATGATGCCTCGTGTACGTCTTCAGTTGTACAATAACTTGATCACAGTCATCCTGTTTATGCTGAGTCTGTCTTGCTCTTTAGAGGAATTCAATTCACAAAGTACAATAAATTGAGCACACTCATCATGTTTATGCCGAGTTTGGCTTGCTCTTTAATTATGATCAGCGTGTATATATATATCATTTTTAAAAAATCAGCTACAAAACTTCTCAATTATATTCGACGCAGTGGAGCTATATTTTGCTAAATTTTTGTTCACTAGTGTAGCAAATCTTACTGTTCTTGGATCTCATAAATCAGCAGATTCTTCATTACATGATAACTTTGTTTATTTATGCCATTAATTTAATTTAATGCTCTAAAACTTCGAATTATATTCAATTAAAAAGGAACCCCTTAGTTGTTACTATGTACTTGTGTCATGGACCGCGCTCTCGTGACCATAGATGCTCTCGCTATGGTTAGACATGGCCTTTTGTGGATCTTTTCAAAATTTTCAGGGTCAAGCAAGGAGTATCTAGACTCAACTAGATGAACTAGAAAACTATGGAAACTTCTTAGAAGGATATTCAAGTTATTAGATGTTGTCGGAAGTTATAAAAGCTTCTAGGTATGTCTAGATTGTTAGAGAACTCTCTAGGCTCGCATGGAACATTCATTTTAAATGTCTAGAAAGATATAGATCCTTTTATAGAATTATCGAGACTTATAAAAAAAAAAATTAGCATGGACAAATCTAAAACTTTCTAAATTACTCTCGAGTCTAGATTCATTTGTACAGGGATGGCTTGCTTATAAATATTACTTTACCCCTTCATTTACAAACCATCCAAGCAAATCTAAGGATCCAAGTTCTCTTGTAAAGCTTTCCACACTTATAAACCATTCACTTGTAAATAAAGCTCTTTCTCGCAAATTTTCTTGTAGCATTCTCAATAACTGGCCATCGCTTCAACTCTTCCACTAGACTTAGCACCTCTGCTATCTTCGAGGGATCAGGAAAGGCCTAGCTTAGTCGTTTAACAGGGGTAAGGCGTCTAAGAATTGCACTGTAATAGGCTAGAATGTAAGGTGTGGACTGCACTGTTATCAGCTAGACTGTCACCCCGTGTCCCTTGTTGTTAGTGCTTTATTTGCTAGCCAGAAAGCAATTGGCTTGATCATTGATTATGTAGCTCCACCATCATTTAGCATCTCCAAGGATGTCCAAATTCATTCATGTATGCAAACAATTCTTATAAATAGTTGTTTGCAGCTTTCAATAATTGTATTTTCAATCACCTGAAATCTGGATGAATAACCCTACATAGACAAACGCACGATTTATGACTAGCAATACATAAAAATACAAACACCCCACGTTAACACAACATGAGGGATTTTCACAAGTGACCCACAATTTAATGAACCTATTTCTGTCAATTTTGGGAGAAAAAAATATCTCCCCAGCCCCTGATCTACCAAAACCATTTATTCCTCATCAGAGAAGTATAGTTTCATGGTTTGAGGGCTTGATTGCAACTCTCCAAAGTTCGCCATTGAAATAGATCTTCTGAGGATATTTGACTGTTTATCACTTTCAACATCAGTGTGTCTCTTAGTTGTGGTTGGACTGTCCCCTAAACAGTGAAGATCTGATGGTGAGAGAAGAAGATGAGGATTCCCCACAGCCTTGCTTCGTATCACATGGATTGGACCGTTATCTACACTCTTCCTCGCCTCCTGTATAAGCAAGTCTGCCTTTGCATTCTTTTCTTGATCCTAGGGACAACACAAGGAAATGTGATATGTAGAGAGGGAACCAAACAAAATTTGTTTTAATGCCATCCATATATATTGGACCACAATGCCCCCCATTTTGTCATTGTATCCTAAGAGCATCCACAATGGAGAGGCTGGGAGTTTCTTCCCCCATAAATAAATAAAAGGAACTAAAACTGTATACAGATTTTGTTTGTAGGAAAAGTCTCTACTGCAAAATAGGAAACTTTGCTCTGCTTTTTTTTTACGAAATTCGTGAGCTATATATATTTAAAACCTTTTTTAAATTTAGAAGAAAGAAACCCCAAGTTTCTCCACTGTAGATGCTCTAAATAAGTTAGCCGGGCAAAGAAGAACAATAGTTTTCAGGATACAATCACAGAGGTGAATAGGGTGTTGTGTCGGAAAACGAATAGATATCTTGAATGCATAATACAGTTCATCTAGAGTTCTGTAGTTAAGCAAATATACCTCTTCAGGTAGCTCAAAAACTCCATTGGATTGTTCAAAAACAATGCCACCTCTCCCTTGAATATTGCTTTTACGAGTTTGTTTTCTTCTTACATTATTCTGCCGCCTAACAGCAAGAAAAGTAGAGCAGAATAACCAACAGTACAATCCTTTAGGCCCTTTAGGAATTGCAATATCTTGGATAAAAGTGCAGCATTTATAAGATGGGCACTTAATAGGAAACATACTTTCTACACTGGTTAGTCTGAAAAATATTGTCTTCCATGGAGATCACAGGTAAATCTGAAAGGTCACATGCCAATGGACTTGAACTAAAGAACTGTAAGCAGAATAGATACCAAACTTTATAAATTTAATCAGGAAGGAAATGAGTCAAAGAGGGGGCGTCTGTTTGTAACAACCTTATCTTGGAGGGTCGAAGCAGCTGTGCCACGATCAGCAGGCTCCAAAGAAAGGAGAGTGGTCAAGAGACCAAATGCAGCACTGGGTATATCCTTGAACACTTCTTCAAATCTGGGCTCATAATGTCTAGGTAGTTTAAAGTTTCTTGGTAGCTTATTTCTTCTCACATAATCATCACTGGGTGTACCGCACAGCTTGAAAATCTTGTGCAGTTGCTCAACCTGCAAGGCCAGAAGCTTGTAAGCCAGATGGTTGTTTCAAAAGGCCAAGAATTCTACAAATTCTGGAATTTAATAATTATCCACAAATTATGCAACATAAACCATGAGATAATGGAACTTTTAGGTAAAATGAATGCATCAAACTATGTGAATGAGGGTCTTACTTCTGTCCGACCTGGCAAAATTGGCCTTCCAAGTAACATCTCAGCCAAAAGGCATCCAACACTCCATAGATCGATGCCAACCCCATAATTTGTTGAACCCAAAAGAAGCTCAGGAGCTCTATACCAAAGGGTTACAACTCGATTAGTCAGGGCAGATTTAGGCTTGGGTTGAAATATGTTCGCAAGCCCAAAATCTGCAATCTTTAGGATCCCATTTTCGCCAATTAGAAGGTTGCAACCTTTTATATCTCGGTGTAATACTCCCATCTCATGACAATGGCGCAGCCCTGCAAGTAGCTGCAGTATATAACGCTTAACCTGCACTGGGAATACGAAATTCAACTTGATAATCAAGTCTATTTGAATGGATGATCTTATAATTCATATTTACACATCCAAAAACGTAAATCATTCATAACCCAATAAAACATAAGGTTTAGGTTGTTTGATCCTACTGATACGATCTATCATTTTCCAAAAATGTATAGAGCTCTTAGTAAACTATAAGAAGGCAAATTTACATCTGATTAAACTATTAGAAAGCAAATTTACATTGTTATTCGAAAATTTCCCTCTTTTCAGATGACTTCACTTTTAGAGCAATGAAGCCACTTTCAGACTGTAATCATAGAAGCAAGCCGGAAGTGCTTCAAAAATGATCAATTCTAACTCATCCATTGGGTCTACAAGCTACAGTTTTAAATTCCAATTCACTTACATAAGTAATCAAAAGGAGCCATTCTCACCTGGGGCTCCGTAAGTCTTTCTTCTGGACGCTTTATAATCCTATTCAGATCAGTCTGCATGAATTCAAATACCAGATATATACAATACTGGTCCCTTGATGTGGCTATTCCTTCAAGCTTGATAACATTGGGATGATCTAGCTTTCGGAGTATCAAGATCTCTCTTGCCACAAACTTGACAGTTTCAGCTTTTGAAGCATCAAAGCGGATCCTCTTCAAAGCTACAATTTTTCCAGTGTCCCTATCACGAGCCTTATATACAATGCTGTAAGCTCCTTGTCCAATCTGCACCATCAAAGAAAGATATGAGCCACCATGACTAAGATCCGCAGTTGAGCTGAGTTCATAATGAGTGCAGAATCAGCTAGAATGAATCATTTGCAAGAACTTCATAATAACATAGTTTGAGCTTTGCTCATAAGTATTAAGAAGTACAAAAAAAAAAAAAAACTGAAACCAAATACAATGCGGAATTAATTTAACCTAACTTCAAACTCAAAAGCAATAATTAGTATGAAGATCTCAAATTGCGAGTATTATCACCTTGGCTAGTTTATGATAGGAATCTGCACTCTTTGGAAACAAACTAGCCAGAATCTCTCTTGGAACATTATCAATGAGCCACACAGGCCAGCCATCTCTGAATCCATATTCTCGAATACCATTACTTCTGCTACCCTCAACAAGGACTTCGCTCCCCCCTCCTCCAGAATGCCCCTCTCCTTCTTGTTTACCACCACGCCCCAATTCTTGAGAAATAATACCCTGTTGAAATCGATTCACGCCAATTGGCTTCCTTCCTCTCCTTAGGCCTTTAACATTTCTATGTCGGGGTTTCCACTTCCCAAAACCACAAGCAAATGGCGTTTGAATAGAATGCTTGGTTTGAGCGCATCCCATTTTTCGCCCGAACCCGAAATCAACTCTTCAGATGTAAAGCTTAAGCAACGGAAAATCAAGCAATTTGAGATCAATATCATAAAGGGAGACGGGGAGAGATAATCTCCAAATCCTGGCCGGCATTTTTGAAGAAATCTTCTACTCGTATAGGTAGCGCGACTACCAAGTCTAACCTCTTCACACTCTCGTTGACGAATTCTTGCAGCTAGAAGCCTGAATTTCTCGTGATTACGTCACTTAGCTTCCCCGAATCAACTCGATTGTGAGTGAACTCGAAGAAATTAATCTAACGAAAACCTACGAAATTGGACAGAGAGCAAGGGACCGAGAAGAGATTCAAGAAATTGGAAGCAGAAGACGAAGAGGAGAGTGAGGAAGATCGGAGAAATGGAAGAGGTAGTTGAAGTGGTTGCTAGGGATTTGAAGAGGAGAGCCAGAAATGAATAAGGGGATCGGCGGTGCCGACTGGCGGGAGCTGGGGGTTGGTGTGGTGGGGTATCCTACTGACTGACTCTGTTTTTTTTTTCTTTTAACTTTTTTTTTAATTTCTCTGTTTGAATTTTTTTTTCATTGCCCGCCGATGTAATAATATTATTAACCTATTGTTCTGATAAAAAATAAAATAAAAAATATTAACGTATAGTCAGGAGCGGGCCAGGCCGATTTATCCATATAATATGGGCTTGACTCATCAATAATACAGTTTACACACCCCCACATCAATTCATTTATACTACCACCAGTGCCCCAAAAATACTTAAAGTAATCATTGGACATGCATTAAAATGTCTTCTAAGCTAGTGAACTTGTCATCATATTAAAGGTGACATTAATAAGTGATTTTAAGTTGAAAAACAAAAAATGAGTACTAGCCCTTAATAGTAGGGATGCACATGGGGCGGGGCGGGGCGGGGAATGCATTACCCGTCCCCGTCCCCGGCCCCGGCCCCTATTTTCCTCCCCATCCCCGCCCCGTCCCCACCTAATCTCCGCCGGGGAACGGGGCGGGGAATACCCGGCGGGGATTTGTACAAAATCGGGCCCCCGTCTACCATAAATTACAATCGGTTCCATTGCATTGTTTTTCAGATTGCTTACATAACAATCATGTATAAAATTACACTGGATTAAATAAAATTAAAGTAGAATGAGTTTTGATTATACCTGGTGAATGATGAATTGGTGGTGTCGTGTGCCAACTTTCAAGTTCCAAACCTCTAGTAACCACCAACAGGCAACAACACCGATCGAAAGAAAAAAAAAATACAGGAGGATACCACAGAAGAATAGCAAAACGGCAGAGAAGAGCAAGAAGAGTAAGACTGAAAAAGCACAAGAATGTGAAGAGGCAATAACGTACGTAGGGTTTTCTTTGACTGTTTAAATTCCAAATTTTCAAATTAAGGCAAGTAAATATATCACACATATTAATTAAGGAAGTTCTTTTTATAAAATAATACATCATATTTTTTTATATTCTGTAGAATATTAAAATCTATACACATGACATGACATTAATAATAATAATACTAATACTTTATATTAATTTATATATACCGGGGATGAAACGGGGCGGGTAATTCGTTCCCAGTCCCCGCCCCGTCCCCGCTCGGGGAAAATAATCCGATCCCCATCCCCGCCCCGCTCCCCGCCCCGTTAGGGGCGGGTGCCCGCGGGTCCCCATCCCCGCGGGTTGAATGTGCATCCCTACTTAATAGAGATTTGTACTATTCACTTCAATATTTTGTTCGTTGGGGTTTGATTGTTTTTTTTTCCCCGTAGAGCATCCTTTCGAATGAGAACTAGAAGTTCTAGATGAGTCTTGATGCACTCAACAGGGAGACTGTGGCCCAAATTAGCGATTTTGTCGGCCACAACGTTACATTCCCTAAAAACATGGTTGATCACTAGGCCTTGGCTTCCGTGCATGGAAACAAGAATGTCAATGATAATGAGTTCGATCTTCCAAGGGCAATGGATTTTCCCTTTAATTGCAATGACGTGGAGATTATCCCCTTCAACTTCCACTTTCCTTATTGATCTGTTTTTTATTTGCCTTATCGCTTCTCGGAGAGCTAAGGCCTCAGCTTTTAAAGTTGACACTTTTCCAAAGCTAGTCGTCAAAATATCCAATACCTGACCAAGGTGGTCTCGGAATACAATTCCCCCATAAGTGTTGCCATTGGGTAACTTTGAGGCATCCACGTTTACTTTAATATATTCCGGTTTGGGTTTTTTTCCATTTCTTTTGCTTTCTTATGTTTTTGTTTCTATTCTTTAACTGAGATGTTGGTATAGCTTCTTCATCCTCTTTCCATTTCGACGCTTTCTCCCGTTTGCTATTTGATTTCTTATATATGTTGTTAAGTCTGATATTCCTTCATTTTGGTCTTGTTGAAAAATCAATTTATTGCGTTGATGCCAGATACTCCACCACACCACTGCTAAACACGTGAAATCTTTTTTCCCTAGAAGTTGGTAGATTTCATTAAGAATTATTCTTGGTGTTTTAATTTGTGGATCATAACCCTGAATGGAGTTAGCAATATTTTGGTTTACCTTATTAGTTATGTAAATTGTGTACGGAGTTGGGGTTTGATTGTTGATAACAACCAAAGATCTATGGAATCTTGGAAGGTCTTGAAGACAAACTTAAGGCCAAAACCAAGACCATTTTGAAGGTTTCGTGTGTTCAAGTACAAAATAGTCTTAAAGAATCTACATCTTGTGCACCTGTGAGATTTGTTGCATGCCTACCTTTAAAATGTTTTCATTTATAACTTTCTCTATTTTTGGTAGTTTCTTTTCTTTTGAGTCTTGTAACATATGGTGATATGGGTCAATTAATTGACCATATGCATGGGCCTCTTAGCTAGATTAGGATGCTATTATTTTAACTTAGTTTTGGGCCAGTTTCTAAGACCATCGACCACACCATGGGCCATGTTGGACGAGTGAGACATGGCTGGTTTGAGTGGATTAGTTTCTTGCAAGACAAGTTGTCTTATTACTCAAGCTAAGTTGATTTGATAGAATACTATAATTAGATAAATTGTAGGAGTAATATTTTATTTCCATATAGATTAAGATAGAATTTTAGTGGTTCCATTTATCTGTTGTCAAACACACTTTCATAATTAGATTGAATTTATTTGGAGATAACTTGGCTAAGTTATCCTCCAGTTTTTGATCCGAGAAACTTCCTTTCTATCTTTGAATTCATGCATCACCTTCATTGTTTCTCTTGTTTAAACTCTCTAAGATACACACTAATTGACTCTTCTCTCTCACAATCTCTCTCATTTCTTCCATCAAATACCTTCATTCTACAACACAAAATTCTAAGTTTTAAGGGACTAAGTCGAGTTCTTTTTCAAAGATTCAAATCAAGTTTCTCTTGAGTTTACCAGCCCTATTGCCCAAGCAATTCAAGGAAGTGACTTTGAAAAGTCTAGTTCAAGTCCTTGGCTAGTTCAAATTCAAGTTTATAGCTTTCAACAAGTGGAGTTTCAAGGAGAAGGAGCATCATAATTGGTGACTTGACAAGATTTAGACCTACATCAACTCGGTAGCGAAGTCATCCAACCTAGCTTTCCGTATCAAATGGAACAAGTAAAATTCTACGCGATCTCATTCGGGTTTGTTCGTTCAATATTTTTCACTTGGGATGGTAGTTTTAATGAGAATTTTAGGGAGGAAAAGCGTAGGGATTATTTTTGTATTATTTGGTTGCATTTTAATATGAAAAGTGATGGGATTTCATAAGAAAATTTAAAGAAAAATGAAAAAAAATTAAATCTCATAAAATTGATAGAATTTGATAGAAAATAGAAATACATGCTTCAAAATAAGAAAAATAAAAATAAAATCATACTCACAATTTCTCATCTTTCCTTTCTCTTAATTTCTCATATTTTCACCACCCTTTTCTTTCTATTTTCACCACCCTTTTCTTTGTGGCCATTTCCCACTACCAAACAGGCTCTTAGTGAAAAAAACAAAAATGAGTAAAATGCAGGAGAAACAACAGGCTAATAAGGGGAAACAAATATTGGTTGCAGATGGAAATCAAAAGTTAGATACGGGACCAATTTGTTGAAATCGGTTGATGATTTGACCTGTGAATTGATACAATCAATTAATCAAAGGCGGGGGCTTGAGAATGAGGAGAGCATTTCGAGTAAGGCTTCTGATGGATCATCGTCTTCGATAGCTCCATCTTCTCAGAAGCTACACCAGACATCGAGTGTGACAGAAATTAATGCTAAATAGGCCAGGAACAGGTAATCGCACTTTCCTTGAAGTAGTTACTGGGATCAAGACTAAGAATCTTGAAAATCATCTAGACTTTGTTCCAAATGTGAACAAAGAAGTTTACAGATTTGATAACTCAGAAATTACTGAGGATGCTAGTGATTGGAAAGCAGTTCTTATAGGGGGAATCATTGGGAATAATGTGTCTGTGGAATTCTTCTGTGACTTTGTTAAGAAAGAATGGAAAACTAATATGCCGAAGATTTACTTGAAAGAAAATGGCATATGGATAATTCAATTTAAAAGATGTTCGGATCATGACTGGGTTTTGTTAAATGGACCATGGCTCATAGGAGGAACAAAACCAGTTGCGCTAAAAGTCTGGGAACCAGGGATGAAAATGACCTGGGAGATCTTTGACAAAGTGCCTGTTTGGGTAAAAATTCCAGACTTAGATCCCATTTTCTATTCACAGAGGATGCTAAGTGTCATTAGAAGTATGATTGGTGAGCCAATTTGTATGGATAGTACTACTGCTTCAAGGAGAAGAATGTCTTATGCAAGGCTGCTAGTGTATGTCAGTGCTAGAGAAATTAAGAGGACAGAGGTACAGTTGGAAGATGCTCATGGGAAGAGATATGTGCAGAGAATCTTCTTTGAATGGATTCCATACTACTGCCTACACTGTGACAAATTTGGACACAAATCTGATTTGTGTGGCAAGAGAGGGCATCCAATTTAGAGAAAAAATGAGAAAAATGACAAGGTCAAGCCAGGTGGTAATAAAGTCTGGGTTCGAAAAGAAACTTTACAACTAGGTCCAAGGCCAATGGAAGAGGTTAGAGAGAAAGGGATAATTGCTAACTATAGTAGTGAACATGGTATGATAGTAGTTGATCAGGAAATCAATAAGGAAGCTGAGAAAGAGACCGCTAGAAATGAGGAAAAAGAGTTGTTTGAACAAGCAAGACTTGAAGCTTTCAGGTAGGAAAAAAGGTCTCTGTCACCTACAAAGTTTGATTTGAGGAAAAATATCCGGCATAGAAAAAAAGGGGATCCATATTGATGGTAAAGGCTCCAGACGAATGGAAGGGATTAGTACCCTTGAAAAGAACCCTAATGGCTAAGCTGAAGATGGGTTTTTGGAACATTAGAGAAATTAGTATAGTAAATAGCTTTGCTAAGAGAAACTGTCTAGATATAATGGCTGTGATTGAAACTAAGATTGCTATGGATAAAGAAAATGTTTTTGCTTTAAGACTGTTAAGGGGCTGGAATTTCATTACAAATAGTACTGTTGATAGAAAAGGTCGAATATGGTTAGCTTGGCTGGACAACTCTATGGAGATTGTTGATGTTAGCATTTCAGAGTAGTTCATAAATTGTAGAGTAAAGAGTAAGAAAGGGCATGAGGTATATTGTCTACCTTGCATATATACTTTTAACAATGTTGGCTATAGAGCTTGTGCTTGGGACACTCTTAGAAGGATGAAAAGTCAAATTGTGGAACCTTGGATCCTTTATGGAGATTTTAATTGCGTTTTTAATTCGACTGAAAAACTATCTTTCAGAAGAAAATAAGAGCATATTACTGATGAACTCATGAGACTCTGTGATGATTTAGACATCCAAGATACTCCTTTTTCAGGGGCAAAGTTTAAATGGGATAATCAACAGAAAGGTTTGGATAGAATATCTTGTAAATTGGACAGAGTTCTTTGTAATAATGCCTGGAGTGATGAGTTCCCTAATACTGAAGTTTTCTTTGCTGATGCTGAATTGTCAGACCACACTGCTGGAATTATTAATATTCAACCGTCAAGTAGGGCTAAGAAAATTCCTTTCAGATACAGAAATTACTAGACATTGGAATCAGGGTATGAAGAGGTGATTAAGGAAGCATGGCAGAAGAATACAGGAGGGACAACTCAGTTCAAGTTGATTTGTAAAATGAAAAGTGTGAAAGAAGGACTGAAAGTGTGGCAAAAAGATAAGAATGAGAAGTTAGAAAAGCAAGTTGAAGAGTGTACTCAGGAATTGAAGATAAAGCATGAAGAACTTATGTTGGATTTCTCCAACTTGGAAAAGCAATGTGCTGTAAAAGAAGCCAAGGAGAAATTGGCTGTAAAAATTGAACAACTCAACAGTTTATAGCTCAGAAGGCTAAAATAGACTAGATTAAGCTGGGAGAGGAAACATCCACTATATTCTATAATGGCATTAAGAGCAGAAGAGTTGGGAATTCAATTTTTGTCTTAAAAGATGCTACGGGCAACATAGTGAACTCTGAAACCAACATTGAGAGAGAGAGATACTCAATTTCTACATTGGTTTGTTTGGGGCAGCTTCAGATAATAATATGATCAACTTTACAAGGTATGAAGGAGCTATTATTGATCAGTGTGAACATGATAATTTGTGCTCTATCCCCAATTCAAATGCAATCAAAGAAGCCATCTTTGATATAGGGAATAACAAGTCACCTAGGCATGATGGTTTTGGAAGCTATTTCTTTAAACATAGTTGGATGTTAGTTAAAACTGATGTGGAGAAAGCAGTGACTGAATTTTTTTTACAAAAGGGAAGATGCTGAAATAGTTGAATACTACTTTTATAAGTTTGATTCCTAAGGTGGAAAGACCTTTTGAGGTTAAAGAGTACATGCCTATATCCTGTTGCAACACAATAATGAAGGTAATCTCCAAGATTTTGGTTCATAAAATCAAACCCTTCTTGTGTAAAATAGTCTCAGTGAACCAAGGGGCGTTTGTGCCTGGTAGATCAATCTCACATAATGTTGTTGTGACTCATGAGATGGTCAGAGGATATGAGAGGAGAAATATTTCTCCAAGATGTATGTTGCAGATAGATCTACAGAAAGCGTATGATAATGTAAGATGGGAATACATTGAGAAAGCCCTGGTGTACTTTTAACTTTCCTCAAGTACTCATTAGATGGATCATGTAGTGTGTAACTGGGCCTTCGTATTCCATCTTAATCAATGGAGAGGCTAAGGGCTTTTTCCTTGGGAAAAAAAGGATTGAGACAAGAAGATCCTCTATCTCCCTTTCTTTTTGTCCTTGTCATGGAAATGTCGTCTAGAAAGCTCTTTAATATAAGTAAGAAGAAGGGTTTCTGCTATCATCCCAAGTGCAAACAGCTAAAATTGACCAACATAGTTTTTGCTGATGATCTACTAATTTTCTTCAAACCAACAAGCTTAACCATGTGTTTGATTAAAGAAGGGTTGATTGACTTCGAGAAAGAATCTGGATTGACAGCGAATTCAGCTAAAAGCAGAGTCTTCTTTGGGGGTTTAAGTATGGAGAAAAAAGAGGAAATGGCCAACCTTCTAGGTGTAAAGCAAGGGATCTTTCCAGTTAGATACTTGGGATTCCCTTTACACTCAAGAAGATTAAAAGTGGGAGAGTATTCGGCCTTGATAAATAAAATTGTAGCCATTATTCAGAGGTAAAGCATCAGAAATATGCCCTATGCCAGACGCGCCCAAGTCATTCAATCAATCATGGAAGGTATAATTTCCTTTTGGATGCAAAATGCTTTGTTACCTAAATGTGTCTTAAAAAGATTTGAAAGTTTATGCAGAAGGTTCCTCTGGTCAGGGAATTTGGATGGTAAAAAGTCCTTGGTTGCCTGGGATAAGGTGTGTAGACCTTATGAGAATGGTGGTCTGAATTTTAAAGAGTTGGTTTCCTGGAATAAAACAAATATGTTTAAGCTTTGCTTTGATGTGTACATGAAAAAAGACAATTTGTGGATTACTTTGTTGAGGAGAAATTATGTTAAAAGACAAGATTTTTGGGAAGTAGGAGCTGCCAGCAAAGACTCGTGGATTTGGAAGTCCATTATTGGAATTAGAGATGAAATACTGAATAAAGTTAGAACTTCCCAAGGGCAGCTGAATCTGAACTGTATGTTTGCCAGAAATGATATGAAAATGAATACTAAAGTTCTCTATGATTTTCTGAGGCCAAACATAGGTAACTCTGAATGGTGTCTGGTGATTTGGCAAGGTATTCAGGCAAAAAAGTGGAGTTTCATATGTTGGTTGGCTACTTTGGAAAGACTACCTACAGCTTTGAAACTTTTTAAAATGGGAATAATAAGCAGCTGCTCATGTGTTTGATGTGGTTATGCTGAGGAAAATTAGAAACACCTATGGTTTGACTGATGTTTTGTTAAAGAGGTTATTGAGAAGATTTTGTGCTGGATGGGTGTAACAGCTCGACATGGATCCCTGGAAGAATGGTGGATGTGGTTCAGCAGATCCAGGAGGAAAAGAAACAACATATACCAATCAAGGACTTTGGCATGCACATATATTATTTACTACACTTGGTGCTTAAGAAATCAGGTTATTTTCCAAGGCGTGAATCCTAATGTTAAGTTTGTGTCAAAAATATTATGGAAGCATGCAAACTGAGGAATTGTAAAGCTTAATTTGGAAGGAAGGAGAGGACTAGCTATGAGGAATAGATTACAACTGTAAAATGTTTGTTCTCTTTTGGATGGTTGGGCTGGTTCATTTTTGTTTTGAGAACGATTCCCTTACTTGTACTTTGTTGAGTGTTATGGCTGCTTAGTCAGGCATGATGAAGCAAATACGGGTATGGCCTATTTCTAAGCTTTGTAGTCTTTCCCTCTTTTAGTGCTGGGCATTAGGATAAAGAGGGTTAAAAATCCTAGCTGGGCTATGGATATTTCTCTTCTCTACTTGTTGTTCTGGGTTGGGATCTATGGGTAGTTTTTTTCGATTGTATACACACCCTAGTTCTATATTTGTTGAGTGAAACTTGTGTTGACAAGCTGAATTATGAAGCAAAATAGAACTTGACCTTCACTTGGGACTTGTTTTTAGCTATAGTATATTGTTAGTGCTGAGCATTAGAATACAATATGCTATGACCAAGTCGGGTTTTGGTTGTGTATAGGCACTCTGTTATGAAGAGTTGTACTTTTACACTGCTACTGGCTTTGTCAGTAGTATGTGTATTCCTCCCCCATTTCTAATACATTTTTACCATTCACAAAAAAATGAGTAAAATGTCTCACAATTGTTGAAGCTCTAAATTAGGTTTTATCCTTCTATATAATTTAACTTCATCCATACTTCGATCACAGCAAACGCTGGTCAGAGAGAAATTTCACCTTTTTTGTGTAAAAAGAGATTAAACGCCTAATTCATATATGTTAGCAATAAAACCACAACTAGGGCAAATATCAATGTCCATTGTGTTATATCACATGATCTTCTTCCTATATACAACCATAAAGGAGAGAATATCACAAGGGTACACAACACTATCACCACCATCTCTATCAGCCAAACCAAACTTTTATCTCCCCACTTCACCTGTAAAAAGAAGAATCATGACTTGGGCCATCTGCATTCATGTCCATCACTGAATCATTAAAGCCCGACAAATCAGTTTCCCTGTTGTTAATATCCCGTGGGCCAGCACCCGGTACCTCCATGTTTGGATGATGATAACTGCCCTGTGCTTGGTGAAGATTCCGACGTACAGGGCTGGAAAGAGCGCTTGAAAACATATTCTTGCTTTGGGGATCGGATAACAAAGATCGAGCTCCCGTGGTTATTGATGCCAAAGCAAAGGGATTAGATTGGCCATGGATGATTGGAGAGTGTTGAGTTGCTTGTTGCTGGAAAGGAGCCCTGGGAGACATCGAGGGTTCCTCTGTCCCATAATCCAGCTCATGCTGTGAAAAAAAAAATAACAGAAACCAAGTGTAAATTTTTTTTTAAAAGAAAATAATCTATTAGGTGAAGGATCAATTAAGTAGAACTCGGCAGCAGGAACAGAGAATTAATGTTACATTAAAAGGAGACATGAGACAGTTGCAACTTGCAACCATCAGAGTATAGCCATTTTAAAAGCTCCTAGAAGGTTGTATTGTATATTTGTATCTAATAATTGATTGTAGAATCATAGATGATGCTTTTTAAAAATATTAAGTAAGAAAAAGTATAGACTTCAGTTAAATTTACCCTTTACAAAAGTAAGATGTAATGACAAGCCAAGTCAAGATTTGAGAGTAAGATACCAACACACAAGAGCCAGGTTTACAGAAGGCAATGAGCCACAATTAAAAATCAAAGATGTAGTCACCAAAATGTTAAACAATATAGTTGCTGAGTTGGAGAGGAATGTCTTAAACTAGTTAAAAGCAAGCCATAAAAACTTGCATTGGATGATTAACAACAGCTTAGACTATGGGTTAGCACATATAGCCATAGGGTATGTTACAGCATTATCAGCAACCAGTATCAAAGCATACGCTACTTGGCATTTTCTTACAGGAGAGAACTTGTCATATGATTGACAATGGAATCTCACAGATGAACAGTCTAAAGTTCTACACGGTAGTTTCATTTCCTAGTTCCTACTTTCCACAACCAGTAAGCTAAGTGATCCTTCTATCTTCAGTACTTGTGCACTACCTACTCATACAAGGGCTTTTATGATTCAATAGAAATCAAATACAGCATTACTGATGCTAAATTAATAATAACAGTACAGCATTAACCTATGTGCAAAAAAAAAACTCTACACTTTAAAATTAATTTCTTGACCAAAGGGAAAACATCCTAATGTTATCAAGCCACATGAAGCCCTAGCGGCAGCATATAACGTGTGAGAAACAACAGTCTACAATAGCTGTGAGGCAGGTTATCAGGAAAGAATAGTCAAATCAGATGATATTTTATAAGAAACTACCAAGGTACCTTCACCTCATCCAATAAACATGCAAAAAGAAAAGATAAGACTTAAAGACTGTGATACAAACCTGCAGATATTGAATTATGTCAGCATTGGTCACCCTTGAACCCTCTTCTTGCTGTTTCAATATCAATTGGTAAAGCTTTTCCTATAGAAGAATGAGAGAATGAAATGAATAGGTAAGCATACAAGTTTTAAGAAAAACTCCAATACCTCTTAAATTAACAATCCTCAAGAAGGGACCATTTTCCAGTTCATGCAAAGCTATAGTGAACAAAGGAGACAGAATTCAAATTCAGACACATTAACAATCATATATGTATGGATTGCAACTAGATCACTAAAACTAAGTAGCATTATTCATAGAACACAGCTATAGCCCAAGCAAACTTCTGCTACACCCCTTCCCTCTATTGTTTAATATTTCACCATCAAAATTCAAAATTGCTACTTGAACGTTTGATGAGCGAAAGTATGCACATTCATGTCAAATTCTAACTTGTAAACTGTACATGCGCCTTCAACATCATCAAAGTTTTAGTTTTCACCTCCCAATTCTCAGTGGATCAATTAACAAATCTATTGCCAATAATAAAACTTTCAACATAATCAGCATGTGAAACGGCAACAATAGCACCAAAACCGTGACTAATCAAATTAGGCAATTCAAATCCAACATCTCATATCATTATTGCAAAAGCACAAACAAATAAACAGCATATGACTATTCAAAATCTTATCAATCCGTTCATCTGATTAAACCGATGAACAAATTGGAATAATAAAGAGGATAATTGAGAGAAGAAGAGAACCAGGGCATGGCGTTCGCCGGCTTGAAAGGAGAGCTTCTGGTGGTTCATAGCCTGGGAGTAGAGATGGGAGAGGGAGTTGGCGGCGGTGCAGAAGGTGGTGTACATGGTCCGATCGATCTCTTCCAGCCTGGCGGCGTCCGATTTCCTCTTCTTCGACATAGGAGACCTAAAAACAAAGCCTTTTTCTCTGCAAAAACCTCAAGAAGGAAATTGGGGAGAAATAATGCACTCTTTACGAATCAAGGAGTGAGTGACGTTTCTCTTTTTTAGGTTTTGTTTCTGTTGCAGCCTCTCGCGAGTTCAACTGAACCAACCCAGCCCGAGACGGGACGGCAATCCTTTCCGCGTGTCATCCCGCGTGGACCTCCGAATTTTGCTACTCACACGTGTCATCCCGCGTGGCAGTTTCCACTCCATGTTTCCGACCAATGGATGTTTCACATTAACTACTTTAACTAGAAAGTTGTATAAATTTCCTCTATTTTTTTATAAGGAAAGGGATTAGGGAACCCACTAATACACTAGGGATCGCTCTATGACATCCTGACGGATGAGAGTACAAAGTCTCGAATCAACTGCAAGCGAAACGGAGGAGACACGTCCGAACGAGCCAGCGATGTAGTCAGCCACAAAATTGCACTCACGGTAGATTTGAGCAATACTCCAATCCTGGAACTGAGCCAACAAACAATGGATATTCGCACGTAACAACTCGACCTCCCACGGACAGCGCTAGTCACCAAGAACGACCTTGACCAGCTGCAAATTATCGCCTTCGATTTGAATCCGGGGAATGCTGCGACGAGAGCCTCGAGAAGTCCTTGGCGTAAGGCGATGATCTCGGAAATCAAAACGGGTTGCTGACCTATCAGTCCTCCGTCGAAATGGATAGGGGAGCCACCGGAATCCCGCAAGATGAAACCAAAAGAAGCCACAACATCCGAACAAACTGCACCATCAAAATTAAGTTTCACAAAATCCTTCTTGGGTTTTTCCCGTTTCAACCTCTTATGGGCCTTAACGTCTCGGGCTTTGGTGTTTGTATTTCTATTGTTTTCGGTCATTTTCCATTCTTTTACTAGGTTACGGATGAATTCGCACATGTTTCTAGTCAGATTCGCGGTATGGCCATTTGAGATGTCAAAGATGCGTTTGTTCCTGGCGTACCATATGCTCCACCAGGCGCATGATAGGGTTTCCAATTCCCCATTGGACGTCATTTCTCTTATTTCAATTAGGATTTGGTGTGGTGTTTAGTTATCATGGGACACCCTTTCGACAATCCTCCCTAGCTTAGGGCATAAGGAAGAGACAATCTACTTGGTTAGAGGGCAAGTTGGTAGGATGTGGTTGGTGTCTTCTTCGTGGCAGTTGCATGCGACACAGGATTGAGTGACCGAGATATGGTTTGATGCAAGTCTCATTTTAGTTGGGAGGCCGTTTCGAGTGACCTTCCAAAGGAAATTCTTTACTTTGGGCGCGATATTGAGTTTGTTTATCCATTTCAGATTAATACTGGGCTCACCTTTAGCCAGTTGGATCCACAACATGGTAGAGTGGGTAGAATACCAACCATTTTACTTGGTTGTCAATATAATCTGTCTTGGACTTTATTGATGGGGTTGATGATAATGGTAATTTTGTCAAGGTCGCTTTGGTTAACAGCTCTTTTAAGTTTTTCAAGGTCCCACGTGTAGTCCTCCAAGAGGTAGCACTCAACGTGTTCCTCCCGGTTAATGAGGTTCATACACTCCCTCTTTGGGTTGATAAGGCCAATTCCGGACCAATTTGCCCCCAGAATCGAATGTTTTTCCCATCCCCAATTTTCCAGATGAGTCCATTCGCGAACAAGTTTTTCGGACTTATCAGTTTGGACCATTGCCAAGATGTATTTTTTTTTGCTTGTAGTTCATGATGCTATTTGTTTTAAGGTATATTTTAGTTATAATATTAACCTAAAGGTTGTCCGGCTTCGCTAGATTAAAAACGGGCCGTTGTTGACCAGGACTAAGAATGAGACCGTTTCAACGCATCCTCTTTGCGGGGAGAATTGCCAGATGAGTCCATTCAAGCCTTTGAAACTGAAGAAGAATATGACACTGAAGATGATATGCCTCCAGAACACGATGATCCTGATTGCCCGACAATAACCCTTACGGCGAAGGACAGAAAAGCCCTTTGGCGCCCATGGAAAGATACACTTATAGTTAAACTTTTCGATAAGTGTCCAAGCTATGTCACCCTCAAGAAAAGATTGACTCAAAAATGGAGCTCATCAACAGGTTTCCTTCTGATTACATTGGCAATGAACATTAGGTGGCACGATTCCCTAATAAGGATGACTATAATAATGTATTGACCTAGGGACAATTGATGATTGGCGATAACTACTTATCCATTAGAAAGTGGGTGCCTATTAGGCCCAAAATTAAGTCGGCCCATTTGACATTATTAGGCTAAGAACGAGTGAGGAATCGCGAGAGAACGTGAAGACAGAAATCTTAGAGAGCAGGAAGAAGTTAGCGATCACCAAAATAAAAAAAAAGAAAGCTACGGTCACAAGAAAGGGACGCATATCCAGGATTTGACCGTTCGTGGCGGTTATTCATTCCGACAAACGTGGGCGGTGGCTAAACGGTTGGAGATGTGCCCTAACAACATGGAGATCGTGGGAGACTAAGAAAAACGGCTAGTTTAATAGGGCGAAAGTCAATTTTAAGATTCATTCATGTGTACGCTAGAAAACAAAATTCAACTCTCAAGGAAACCTCTTGTAAATCGATTATTCAATCAATCTGCTTATTTACTTCGTTGAATACTCTTGAATTGATTCGATCGTTGCCCAATCTAGGACATAAGTTTGATTATCAATATCTTGTCCAAAACAATTTTGCGCCGACCATGGGGCCTTGCGGTCGAAAAGGGTTCATCGCTCAAGATCGGAAGAAATCGGAAGATCACTGTTAGACCCAAAAAATTCCAAGTATGATTTCCAGACCGAGGAATGTCGTCGTCACAGAGACTGGAGATTTTCATCGTCACAAAGACCATTATCCTCAAAAAGACCATCGTCGTCAGAAAGACCACCATCGCCAAAGAGACCATCGTCGTCAGAAAGACTGAACACTTCCCTCGTCATAAAGACCAAAGACCGTGAACGTCAATTGTCGTCTGACTATCCCGCAACGCCAGCGAGATCCCGAGATCTCCGGGTCAGTTACAACCACCTTTGACCATATCCTCTACAATGTCCACTACCTATTTTTTAGGAGAGCCTGTATCCTTGATTTTGTAACTATTTCTATGTAACTCTCCCTATTATATAAAGGGATTTAAGAGCATAACCACGCCAGATCCAGATCTAGAGATATAGAGATACATACATTAGTGCACCATAACCCCCTCTCTTGTAATCAGAAGGCTCTCATAGTTTACATTGCTCTCGGAGACTTCTGTCATCTTAGCAGGGCTACAAGCATCTGACTGTTGTCTTCCCAATAGTTTTCGCATGATTAAGGGTCCTAAACCCCGGATCTAAGCTTGTAATCGCTTGTTTATATTTAATAAGAAGAGATAAGCATTTCTTCTACATTTATATTGATTTTACATTAAGTTTCTTTACTTGCTTATTGCTTTTGTTAATCGGTTTTATCGGTTTTCCATCAACCCGATCCAATCGTATCTCTTTGGCTATCAAACCCCATCTAGGACATTAAAGTGATCAATTGGTCATTTTTTGTCCAAAACAATTTGGCTCCCACCGTGGGGCTAATAGCTAATATCCAACCGATCAACCTCCTACAAAACACCAACCGTTCACCATGGATGACCTTTTTGCCCATCTCGATGTCCTCCAAAAAGACCTTGATGAATGCAAAGCCGAAACAGCCAAAACCAACACCCAAGTGGCGCAACTAATAGCTAAAAATGAGTCTTTGAGATCGCAGGTAGACACGAGCAAGAATGTAACCGTCGCAGGAGCTTTCCTTGAAGAGACTGTAACTGTGACAGGAACTTTCCCTGAAGAGACTATAACCTTCACAAGAGCTTTCCCTAAAGAGACTGTAACCGTCACAGGAGCTCTCCCTGAAGAGACTATGATCGTCTAAAATCCTCCAGCAGTTACCTTTCCAAGAGTGACGACCCGAGTTACTTCCTCTCTGGGGGTCCCAGTCCAGTAGTCGACAGAAGACGACAGTATCACTCCCAACCTTCTCAACGCTGAGGAGGTCATCAAGCAAAAGCTCCAAGAGAAATTAAAGCCTCTCTATGAGACGATTGCAAGGATCCTCGGAATTCCACGTCCTATTGAGAAGGAACCCGAAGATGGCTATGAAGCTTCTCCTTTTGTGGAATCCATTTCTATTGTCAATTTTCCTAAGGGGTTTCTTGTTCCAGAAATGTCAAGCTACGACGGCACCGATGACCCTAACGATCATCTTCTGATCTTCAAGCAAAAGATGATGATGGCTTCCATCCCTCAAAAGGATCGTGAAGCCATCATGTGCAAAAGCTTTGGGGCAACTCTTGAGGGCCCATCCCTAAGATGGTTCATTAGTTTGCAACGAGGATCCGTGGAATCATACGCGAATCTCGCTGACTTGTTTAAAATTCAATTTATGAGTAGTCGACGACTTGAAAAGTATTCTAATGACTTATTTTGAATTGTGCAGGGTTATGATGAAACTCTCTGAGATTACATGAACCGTTTCGTTCATGAGAAACTCAAGATCCCCAATTGCGATGTCTCGACATCCATTGAAGCATTCCGTCAAGGTCTTCAAACGACCAATGAACTCTACAAAGAGTTGACCATGTACCCATGTACAACCTTCGAAGATGTTCAAGTTAAGGCAATGGCACAAATTCGCCTTGAAGAAGATAAGGGATCTAACCTCCCGAAAGATGACCTTCCGGAATCTGATCCCAAGACTCTAGAAGATAACCATCAAAATTCAACAGATAGTGAATCTGACCGTGAGACCTCAGATGATGACGAGAGCGGTCATGGTCATGATCACAATCAAAATCACGGTCCAATCACCCAAAATCGCAAGGAAAACAGGTTTCATCCGTATCATTTCTATAAAAAAATCATGTTAGTTCACTATTATGATTTCATTTATGATTTCTTTCGAATAAATACTGACTTGAGCGTCGGAAGGTTGTTGGGGAAACCCACGACCAACCCTCCTAGTTCTTTGAATCTTGTCATGCAGAAGCGCACGAGATGCTGATTGCCAGTCATGGTCACGATCAGTCGAAAGACAGAAATCATCGGTCACGATCATAAGGCACTTTTCGCCAAAACAAATGGGGCACTACTCGCCAACAACCATAGCTTTTATTGATTGCAAACAAGGCTTTATCCGCCAGGGCGATACTCGCCAGAATAGGGACTCCCCTAAGGACAATGCTCAGAACGCCGAAGGCGCCAGTTATGACCAAGGAAGACATTGGTCATCGCCTAGTTGAGCACTCCTGTTCTTAAGCAGCTGCAAATCAAAAGGTTGACAAACGACTTCTGCAGGGGTCTTTGTCCATTGAAATCCCACAGCTCTTGAGGCACAATTCAAAAGTTTCTACATAGTTGCATCATCGTAAGACAACAAATCTATACTCTTGGTTAACGACCTTGACCGAGTCTAAGATATTGGCTAGCCACTTCGATCAAGTTAACCCCTAACGCCGACAGTTTTCATCAAGTTAAAACGCCCGTGGTTACACAACTTTGATAGAACCAACACTAGAGGCTAACAACTTCGGTCAGGTCCATGCCTTTAGCTGACTACTTCGATCAAGTCCGTGCCATTGACCATTGACTTCCATCGTCATGACGCCTGAAGCATCCGATGAAAGGCATTAAAATCATGTTACCCGTCTCCTTGCCTCAACGACCAAGATGAATTTGGGGTATTATTAGACCCAAAAAATTCCAAGTATGATTTCCAGACCGAAGAATGTCGTCGTCACAAAGACTGAAGATTGTCGTCGTCACAAAGACCATTATCCTCAAAAAGACCATCGTCGTCAAAAAGACCATCATCGTCAGAGAGACCATCGTCGTCAAAAAGACCGAAGACTTCCGTCATCATAAAGACCGAAGACCATTAATGTCAATCGTCGTCTGACTATCCCGCTACGCCAGCGAGATCCCGAGATCTCCAGGTCAGTTACAACCACCTTTGACCATATCCTCCACAACGTCCACTACCTATTTTTTAGGAGAACGTGTATCCTTGATTTTGTAACTATTTCTATGTAACTCTCCCTATTATATAAAGGGATTTAAGAGCATAACAACGCCAGATCCAGATATAGAGATACATACATTAGTGCACCATAATCCCCTCTCTTGTAATCAGAAGGCTCTCATAGTTCACATTGCTCTCTTAGACTTCTGTCGTCTCAGCAAGACTGCAAGCATATGACCGTTATCTTCCCAGTAGTTTTCGCATGATTAAGGGTCCTAAACCCCGGATCTAAGCTTGTAATAACTTGTTTATAATTAATAAGAAGAGATAAGCATTTCTTGTACATTTGTATTGATTTTACATTTAGTTTCTTTACTTGCTTATTGCTTTTGTTAATCGTTTTTATCGTTTTTCCCGTCAACCCGATCCAATCTTATCCCTTTGGCTATCAAAACCCATCTAGGACATTAAAGTGATCAATTGGTCATTTTTTGTCCAAAACAATCACCATGAGCAACACCAACAAAAGAAACCAGGAACAAGACATTGGGGGCGATGGAGGCGCACACCAGTATGCATCGACAACGCTCCGCACCGAGTTGTCGAAATTTGCCTAAAGGCTTCAAGCTCTTGAAAAGGAGTTAACGGATCAACGTGCTTCCAACGAGAAACATAAAACTAGCATCAAGCAACTGACTGCCGATAACGAAGGGTTGCACTCTCAATTGTGGTTCGTTTCCTCCGTCGGCCCACGCGCCCAAATGACAGACCGAACGCGAACCAGTGGGGGAGAAGGTTCCTCTTGAAACCCTACTGGTCGGCGCGACAAACCCCCAAAACGGAGTTCATTACTCCACCTACAACCGTCCCCGGGTTTCCATCCTTCACCCCCGCATAGGACAACCATACTAGTAGAGATACGAGAGCGCCTATTCGCCTTCAATCTGCATGAGAGGTTAGCCCTAGATGCTTCGAAGATGACATCATGGATGATGAAGAGGATTGGGACCGTCATCGTCCCCGAGACCTAGATAACATCGTCCGAAACCAGTTCAAGATGTTCACTGAACAACTCACAATGATCCCTGGTGTCCCTCGACCCATCGAGAAGGAAGCGGTTGACGGTTACAACGAGTCACCCTTCGCTCCCAACATTGCTTAAGTCGAGATACCGAAGAAGTTCTCAATTCCGAGCATGAGTCCTTATGACGCAACCTAGATGAGCACGTGGCTATATTCAAGCAGAAAATGATGACCAGTGTCGTCCCGTATCACTCTTGGGAAGCACTGATGTGTAAGGGCTTTAGAGCGGCTCTTGCAGGACCGGCTCTGAAATGCTTCATTAATCTCCCCCGAGGGAGCATTTGTTCCTTTGATGAGTTAATGGATTCATTTATAGTCCAATTCGCTAGCAGCCGGAGATTCAAGAAGCAGTCCAACGACTTGTATCGGATTATCCAAAAGCCAGAAGAATCCACTCGGGAGTACCTGGACAGATTCAACCACAAGAAGATCTCCATCCCGCACCGCGACGTGCCAACTGCTATGGAAGCCTTTCATCAGGGGGTTAACCAGGATGGAGATCTTTATAAGGAACTCACCAGGCACCCCTGTCACAAATTTGAAGATGTTCAAACTAAGGCCCTTGCTCAGATCAAGCTTGAAGAAGATTTGAAATTGAGAAAGCCCGTGAGCGTTTGGGAAAAGGTAGAGAAGAAAGCTACGCCAGATCACCGCTGGGAATGCCGCGACCAACCGTACCGACGTGCTCCTTCCGACGTTGTGAAGGTAAACGTCGTCGAGGCTAGGCCCACCAAGCCGTTACCACCAAAGTACGATGAGTTCAACCTGGGTATATCCCATGAAGAGCTCGTGAAGAACATAGCCCTAAAGGTGCGAGGCATAAGGTGGCCTAAAAGGAATGAGAAGCCCTACCCAAACAAGGATATGAGCAAGTAGTGCGACTTCCACGACGAATACGGTCATGTAACCAAAGAGTGCGTGGCGCTAAGAAGAGAAATTGCTTACCTTGTGTCCCGAGGAAGGATTACAGAAGTAGCACAAAATGCACAGGTTCCTCCGAACGTGGTAGAAGCCTCACGTGCAGGAAGGCCCGCATCGCCAGTAAACGCCAAGGTCATGAACATAATCACTAGGGGATCAAGTGTATGTGGTCTCACATATTCGACAACCAAGATGAATGCTCAAGAAAATGCTTTTCATTGCTCTATACAGATGAAAAAAGATGTCATCAATCTCGCGATACACTTTGATGAAGATGACACCGATGGTCACGAAGGACCTCACCACGATGGTCTTGTGATCTCCCTCTCAATAGGGAACGTCTTGGTCAAGCGTAGGGATGCACATCGGGGCGGGGCGGGGAATGCATTCCCCATCCCTAAATACTATTATGCCCCCATCCCCGCCCCGTCCCCGTTTAATCCCCGCGGGGAACGGGGCGGGGAATCCCCGTCAGTTATCGGGTTGTTAACGGGGCCCCGTTTATTATAAAAAATATTTTCAACTTTAAAAAAATTTACAAATATCAAATTTAATAACATAAATTCTAAATTCCATTATATTATTTGTATAAGTTTTTTAATTAAAAAATACAATTATATTTAAAATATATTTTTATTTCATGTTTTATACATTAAAAAAAAATATCGGGTATATATAGCGGGGATTCGGGGTGGATAGTACATTCTCCGTCCCCACCCCGTTTAAAATCGGGAATATGAAAATGATCCCCATTCCCCGCTAAGTCGGAGAATCCCGCCCCATTAGGGGCGGGTCCCCACGGATCCCCGTCCCCACGGGTTTTTTGTGCATCCCTAGTCAAGCGAGTCCTCATCGACACCGGAAGCTCTACCAATATCATGACGTTGGGAGCGCTGAAGGAGATGGGACTGGGTGAGGAGGATGTAGAAAAGAATACAAAAGCACTGGTAGGGTTCAGTGGAAAAGTGAAGCACATTGTGGGTGAAATCATCCTTCCCACGTACGCGAAGGGCATAAACATCCAGGTTAGGTACTCTGTCATGGATTGTCCATCATTTTATAATGTGATAATGGGAAGACCGTGGCTCCATCGCCGTCATATGCAAGAGGCGTTCGAGATCCTGAAGCGGTACAACATGAAGTTAAACACGCAGAAGTGTACATTTGGCGTGAAATCTGGGAAATTCTTGGGGTACTTAGTCACCCAGAGAGGAATAGAAGCGAGCCCAGAACAGGTTCGTGCTATAGTATCACTAAGTCTCCAAGATGTATGAAAGATGTCCAAAACCTCACTGGGAAGATCGCCGTGTTGAATAGGTTCATTTCCAAATCAGCATATCGTTGCCTCCTGTTCTACGAGGTGCTTAGATAGAACAAGTGTTTCCAGTGGACTCATCGTCATGAGGAAGCTTTTCAAGAGTTGAAAAATACTTCTTTGATCCTAGCAAAACCGGAAGACGGAGAGACCTTACCTCTGTATCTGGCCGTCACAAAGCAAGCTATCAGTGGGGTGCTCGTTCGTGAACAGGATGGACAACAACAACCTGTGTATTATGAGAGTAGAACCCTCCTACCAGTTGAGACTCGTTATTCATATCTGGAGAAATTAGTACTAGCACTGGTCATGTGCTCTAATAAACTTCATCCTTACTTTGAGTCACACACGATCGTGGTCAGAACCACGCATCCCTTGAAGACGGTCATGCATAAACCCGAGTTTACGGGACGAATGGCCAAGAGGGCAATTCACCTAAGCGGATTCGACATCCAGTATGAACCCCGGACTGCGCTGAAATCCCGAGCATTGGTCGACTTTGTGGTTGATTTTAGTCCTACTACGGAAGAAAGAACGGAATCAACTGAGTTGATGACGCTAGAAGCAAAGTCTACAGTCAAATGGACACATCACACAGACGGCTCATCCAACGCTAGGGGAACAGGGATAGGTGTAGTCCTAAAATCAACACATGGGGATATGGTGGCACAATCTGTGAGATGTACATTCGAAGCCACAAACAATGAAGTAGAATAGGAGGCTTTGATTTTCGGATTAACCCTTGCAAAGGACATGGCCATACAACAAATTGAAGTTAATTGTGATTCGTTGCTAATAATCAATCAGATTCTGGGATTGTACGAAGCCAAAGAAGAAAGAATGGCGGCCTATTTAGTAGTGGTAGAGGATTTAATCCCTTGGTTCAAGAAAATATCCTTCACACAAATCCCAAGAGACCAGAACGCCCAAGTAGATTCCCTCGCCCGTTTAGCTTCAGCCATCGACCCTGATGAGTATCCTGTGATTCCAATGGTCCATATAATGATTCTTGCCATCAAGAGAGCCCACACCGATGATGGTAATAAGTCTCATGAAACGATCGAAGACATCATCCCTCTCGGGTCCACGCTTTGCGAGGACGTTCTCATGAGTAGTGATGATGTTGAGTTAGGAACTTCCGAAATGACCCAGATCCAGATCATTCTCTAGACGATGTGGGTCGTGACGAAGACGCCCTCGTTCCTTCCGAAGTTAATGAGGAACCATGAACCCAACCATACCTTGATTGGTTGATCGAAGGGAAACTTCCAAAAGACAAAACAGAAGCCAGGATGCTGAAAGTAAGAGCAACATGGTTCACAATTGAGAATGGAATACTCTTCCATCGATCGGCGGTAAGCATACTTCAATTTTGCTTAACCAAGGGAGGTGTTCAAAAACTTCTTGAGGAGCTCCACGAAGGAGATTGTGGGAACCATACAGGAGGAATAAGTCTTTCCAACAAGGCCTTTCTTCAGGGGTGGTACTGGCCCACCATGCGAAAAGATGATATAGACTTTTTCCATAAATGCGACGCCTGCCAGAGGCACGCACCAACAGCACACCAACCTCTTGAACCACTCTATCCCACACTCACATTGTGGTCGTTCATGCGTTGGGGAGTGGACATTGTCGGAAAGTTACCCCCTCGTCCAGGCAAAGAGTATTTTTCCTTGCCATGACCGATTACTTCTCCAAGTGGATCGAAGCCGAAGCCTACCGAGAAATCAAGGATAAACAGCCAAAGGACCATAGACTTCTGCAAGCACTGAAACATTAACTTGGTTACTTCAACACCTTACTACCCCCAGTCCAACGGGAAAGCCGTGGCTAGAAACAAGGTAACAATGAACAATTTCAAGAAACGCCTTGCCAAAGCCAAGGGAAACTGGGTCGATGAGCTACCTTACGTTCTTTGGGCCGACCGAAAAACACCTAAGGTAGCAACTGGCAAGTCTCCTTTCTCTCTGATGCATGGATGCAAAACGGTCATTCCCGCCAAAATTCCCATCCCCACAATTCGTTCCAGTTTCTTGAATGAAGAACAGAATCATTTGGAGTTATCGGCCGACCTAGACACCTCATATGATGATGCGACCCCCGTCATGGATGCTAGCCAAGAGGACGACGCATTCACTCTTCGCTCGGATGGCCCCATCACTCGTGCCAGAACCAGAGCAATCCAAGATGCAACGAGGTCTCTTGTGGCGCGCCTCTCCGCAGGCCACGGCGCGCCCTACACCGCGACCTCGCTCGGCACCATCACCACCATCGGCGCCGAGGAACCTCGCGACGAGCTCTCGGATCGACCTCGCCAAGGCGCGCCATCCTCGAGCATCGGATCGCGAGACGAGGTCTCCACCAGCCCTCGCCAAGACCTCGGAGCCCAACTTGAGGTTCTCGCATCGGACCTCGGGATCGAGTCTCAACTTGAGGTTCTCGGAAGCATCGGCGAACCTCAAGTCCTGGAGACCTCGCTAGCGACGTCACCAGCGTCCCGCGTCGTGCCAGCGACCTCGCCAGCGCCCCGACGCGCACCGTGACTTCGCCAGCGCCGAGTCCCAGCCTTGCCAGCGTCGCGACAACCTTGTCATGACACTCCCGGCACGGTCACGAACGACCTATCCATTTTTAGTACTTTTATGCATTCTTTTTATTATGGGATATTTCTATTGTTGGTTTTACACATCTAGAAAGACTTTTATGGGCCTTGCGCCGATCATTTTCGGATCGCGCCGTTGGGCCTAAGTTTGCAAGCTTGCCCTAGGCGCGCCGCCGATAGATTAGGGTTTCTTTGCATTTGCTTCAGCCGCCTCTCTATATAAGGGAGGATAGGCTTATGTTTTCAATTAGCGCACACTTAAGGATTAATTTAGTCGAGGGTTTCTCCTAGTTTCTCCTTAGTGCTATTGCGCCGCCACTACCAATCATTCAAGCTCTCGTTTTCTTGCAATTGTTCGTACTAATTTCAATCAATCAAGCCTTCCGCTACGCCAATTGGAGACCTAATACTCAAGCCAACGAATGATCCGGAGCATCCCAAGCGAGGGACGCATCAACTGGCATCAGAGCCAAGGTTTGAGTAAGTCTCGTTCAACCCTTCTAGTTCATTCTCACACGTCTTTCCGCCAATTCAAACCCTAGATTCATCCTCCACTTCGCATATCCGTCACCTAGGGTCCCAAATTTTTTTCTTTGCTTCGTAATTCATTCAAAAAAAATCAACCGTACCCTAACTCATTCGATCTATTGATTTTGGTGAAGTTGTTGCTTTGTCTTGCTAGTTGCATGAACATAGGACTTGTTTTGCCAATTTCTCTTGTGCTTCGTGTGATTATTTGCGTGTTGATTATCTCATTGTTCAATCGGTTCTAGAGGAGAAAACCTAGTCCGATTTAGTTATTAAAAAAAAAACGTGTTCTTCGACTACAAAGCCAAAATAAGGTAACTAGTCGATTAAATTGAATCAAAAAAAAAATCTCGTGAAGATCACAAGCCAAAATAAGGCAAGATCCTTCACTTTTATTTGCAAATTTCGTACCTTTCGTTCGTCTCATTACTTGCCTTGAGTTTTTTGGTTTCGAACTTGCCTTGTCCTACTTAGCTTGCATTGTAATTTTCGGATCCACTTCTTTGATCGAGTTTGAGTGACCTTTAGCCTTGCCAATCCTTCAACGTGTGACTTGAACACAAGGGTCGGCTTGACTTAAGCGAACTGTAACTCTTGTTTAGTTGCTTGTGAACTTCTTACTTGCTTCGATGACTGGTGTTACCATAGGTACTATGTCGGAGTCGGGAGACGGTGGAAACAATAACCCTACCGAGGGCCAAAACCCTACCAAACGTGAGGCGTGGAATCCCGAAGTCGTGGCGCGCATAGAAGAACTCGAACGCCTCTTGGCGGCGAGCCAAACTCAATCGAAGCACACCGTGCCACAGCCGCATGGCTTAGCTTCCGAGATCCATGGCGTGCCAAGCGTGTCCGCGGAGGACGTTGCTCGTGCCAACGCGAAGGGAAAGAAACACGCACAACCTTCATCACAATTCGGCACCATGCAACACATGGAGTCGATCAAAGAAAGTCGCCAATTTGATCGGCACGATGGTGGTCCCCGGACCGTAGATCGCTATCAAGTGGCGCGAGACTATAGGGACACACAAGTTTACGACGTATATTCCGATGAGGGGTACAACTCCGAGGAGTATAGACGTCGACATACGAGTGGGGATCCCACACGAAAGAAAACGAACAAGTCGTCGGCGTATGTGTACGAAACCCCAAAGCGGAAGCACGGGGCCAAGTATTACGACGCCGACGCCTATAGAGTTGAGGACGACCTCGGGCATCAAAGTGCTCGTAGTCCGTTCTCGGAGTTTGAAAACGAGTACGATGAGTTCTCGGATTATTCTAATGAATCTTCGTTTGAGCATCCAAATGTGCAGGATCCGGAAGAACATGACAACCGGCCTTCGGATTGGATCCCACCACCGCGCCTTGCCAAACATCGCACCGAGTACGATCGAGTCTATGGCTCGGGTCGCACGCACGGCGCGCATGGACGGCGCGACAGGGATCGTGAGGATCGGCGTCCACGGAGGCCTTACGGTGGAGACGATCCGGACGATGGCGATGACGATCCGCATCGAGGACAGCCTCGGCATCGGCGCGACAGGCGCGCCTATTTGCCTCGGCGTGACAGCCCTCGGCGCGATAGAGATCGTCGCGATGCTCGGGATCCACGACAACAACGCCGGGATGTCAAGGTAAAATTCGAAACCTTTTCCGGTTCTTATGATCCTGATGTGTTTTTGGAGTGGTTACAGGGCACGGAGCACACGCTCCGTCATTTAGGTTACAAAGACGACGAGAAGGTGGAAGTTGTGACGCTCCACTTCATTGGTGCCGCGAGGACATGGTGGAACCGATTCGAGTCCGACAGGATTCGAAAAGGAAAGCCCCTAATCCGTGAGTGGCATCAACTCGTCTATATCTTGAAGAAGAGGTACATTCCAGCCGATTACAAGGACAAGATGCACATCGAGATCATGCGCATCAAACAAGGCCCAATGACGCCAGAAGAATATTTTTCCAAACTCGAAGACATGTTCTTCAAGGCGGGGATGAGCGTCTCACCATCCGTAATGAAGATGAGGTTCCTTTCGGGTTTGAGGCAGTCGATTCAAGATAGGTTGGAAATCCTCCCAATTAAGGACATCAACAATTTGGTGCACACCGCCATGCAAATCCACAAACAAGAGATGCGCACCAAATCAGGCTGGTCCAATTCGAGGTATGTGTCTAACTCTAGTCAATCCGGTTTATCTACTAATCGGGTTGTTCCTTTTTTGCATAGCCCTTCGACAGGTCCCAAAGCAAAGGCCGAGGTCTCCCAAGCCAAGGCGCCAGCCGCGCCGCGCACCGCCGAGTCGAACGCCGATCGAGCTCGTGACATGGCGTGTTACAAGTGCGGGGGACGAGGCCATTTGCAACGGAACTGTCCAAACAACAAGAAAGTTTTGTTTACCACTCAAGGCGAGCCATATGACAGTGAAGACGATGAAGAAGTTGGGCCGCATGAGATAGACGCCGCCGAGCTCGAGTGCGATCCATCGGATGCCCTCGGCGTAGCCAAGCTCGGCCTAGTTACTCGGCGCGCCCTTAGAGTCCGCGAAGCTCCACGCACGGACCAACGCGAGCAACTTTTTCACACCCGATGTTTGTTTAATAATGTCTCGCTGAGTGTCATCATAGACTCCGGGAGTTGTGCAAACTTCCTTTCAAAAAAGGTTGTCGATCACTTCAAATTGCCGACCACGCCACACCCTCACCCATTCAAGCTTCAATGGATATCAAATGATGGAGGGGATTGGGTCGACAAACAGGTAATCTTCAATTTTTCCATTGGTCAATACTCGGATTCTATCTTATGTGACGTAACGCCAATGGACGCCACGCACCTCTTGTTGGGGCGTCCATGGCAATACGATTGTCGCGTGCTTCACGACGGGTATTTGAACACTTACATGTTCAATTACCACGGGAAGCGTGTGACTCTCTTACCTATGTCGCCTAGTGAAGCTCTACAGGATGAAGCCGAAAGGCAAAGACAGCGGACTAGCGACAACGGCACCGGAGCGCCAAACAAGACGCCTACGGCGTCCGAGGGCAAAACTGCTAATTCTACAGGCGCTCCTGGTGTCAATACCACCAAAACCAAGTCTCTTGATGTTCGAGAAGAAAAACGCCGACAGAATCTGGAGGAGGGTCGACAGTTTGCGCCGAGAGGCATCGATAACGCGCCGAACGCCGCTGATTTTGGCAAGAAAGGCCTCAAACAGATTTCTGACACTTCTCTCGGCGTTCCAAGCTCCAAACCTCTTAAAATTGACTTTCCACCAGATCTGAACAAAAAACGCCCCGGAGATGTCAATTTGAGCAAGGGACCGCCGAGCACACCTCCTAGCGTCGCCGATCACGCCGTCGCTACACGGAAACTCGGATTCCAGGAGCTACGGGACGAGTTCCACGGCGTTTCCAGGGGCAATCTTCCACAAATTCCAGGGGCTATCAGCACACCAAAAATCGCCCCGGATGCTGATAGGACGAGCACAGACGCCGAGCCACCATTGCTAGGCACTTGTCAAGATCGATTGCTCTTAGCCAGGCGTCGGGACGTCGAGAAATCCATTCAGGCGAGTCTTTCTTGTTTCATACTTGTTCCCCTTCTTTCCATTATTAAATCCGAGATTTCTTCACTTCCCTCTTCTATTGTGTCTATTTTGAAGGAGTTTGAAGATATCATGCCGGATGAGCTTCCGAAGGGCTTGCCGCCGATCCGAGGAATTGAGCACAAGATCGACCTCGTGCCAAGCGCTTCCCTTCCTAATCGAGCTGCATATAGGACCTCACCTAGGGAAACCGACGAGCTTCAACGCCAAGTTCAAGACTTGTTGGACAAGGGATTCGTCCGCGAGTCCTTGAGCCCTTGCGCGGTGCCGGTAATCCTCGTGCCAAAGAAGGATGGCTCGTGGCGCATGTGCGTTGACTGCCGAGCCATAAATCAGATTACGGTGAAGTACAGACATCCCATTCCACGGCTTGATGACATGCTCGATGAACTCCACGGTGCCGCCTTGTTCTCCAAAATCGACCTCCGGAGTGGCTACCACCAAATCCGGATGCATGAAGGCGACGAGTGGAAGACCGCATTCAAAACCAAACATGGTTTGTACGAATGGCTTGTCATGCCTTTTGGCTTGACAAACGCCCCTAGTACTTTTATGCGGCTTATGAACTATGTTTTTCGTAAATTTATAGGACGTTTTGTTGTCGTCTACTTTGACGATATTTTGGTATTTTCTAAGGACTTAGATTCTCACGCGAGGCACCTTAGGTTGGTGTTAGAATGCCTTCGCGAGCACTCTTTGTTTGTAAATTTGGACAAATGTTCGTTTTGCACGGACACGACGAATTTTCTTGGGTTCGTCGTGTCCAAGGATGGACTGAAAGTGGATGACGACAAGATCCGCGCCATCCGAGAGTGGCCCACCCCTACGACCCCGACGATGGTTCGCTCCTTCTTAGGGCTTGCAGGGTTCTATAGGCGATTCGTCAAGGACTTTAGTTCCATCGCCGTGCCACTCCATAATTTGACCAAGAAGGCAACCACAATCAAGTGGATGCCGATTCATGAGGCCGCCTTTCAGGCCTTAAAGGATGCTTTGTGTAGCACTCCGGTCTTGCAATTGCCAGACTTTACTAAGCGCTTTGAGATCAAGTGCGACGCCTCCGACTATGGCGTAGGCGGCGTACTCCTTCAAGAGAGACGCCCTATTGCATACTTTAGTGAAAAATTAACGGGGGCAACTCTCAATTACCCGACGTATGACAAGGAGTTGTACGCACTTATTCGGGTTCTTAAAACATGGCAGCACTATCTTTGGCCTAGTGAGTTCGTTATTCATACGGACCATGCGGCCCTTGCATATCTTAGGAGTCAAACGACTCTAAACAGACGCCACGCTCGGTGGGTGGAATTTATGGAAACATTTCTGTATATTATCGCTCACAAGAAAGGGAAGGAAAATGTCGTGGCAGACGCTCTGTCACGCAGGTATGTACTTTTAACTCAACTGCAGGCCAATTTGCTAGGGTTCTCCTTGATTAAGGAGTTATACTTGCATGATCCATATTTTAAACCGATCATGGAGAACCTTGAGCAAAGTCGAATCCATGAGACATTCTTTTTGGACAATGGATATCTCTACCGAGCCGGGAAGCTTTGCATTTCGGCCTCGTCTGTGAGGCATCTTTTGCTCAAAGAAGCTCATGATGGCCGGGGCCACTTTCGCATAGCCAAAACCCTAGCAGCACTTCGTGAACACTTCTTCTGGACACACATAGCTTCGGACGTTCACAAGTATTGCAGGGGTTGTGTGCCGTGCCAAACTGCTAAGTCGAGGTTTCAACCTCATGGCCTTTACACTCCGTTGCCTATTCCGGGTACTCCGTGGGAAGATCTCTCTATGGATTTTATCACGGGTCTTCCGATGTCTAGACGCGGTAAAGATTCGATTTTCGTGATTGTGGACCGCTTCTCCAAAATGGCTCACTTCGTGCCATGCAAAGGGAACAACAATGCGACTGAAATCGCAAACTTGTTCTTTGAGCATGTCGTGCGCCTACATGGCGTGCCTCGCACTATTGTTAGTGATCGAGACACGAAATTCTGTAGCCATTTCTGGAGAACGCTTTGGGGAAAGCTGGGCACAAAATTGGTCTTTTCTACTTCTTATCATCCCCAAACCGATGGTCAAACTGAGGTGACCAATCGGACATTGGGCACCCTTCTTCGGACGGTGCTCAAAAATAACCCACGCCGGTGGAAGGATCTAATACCATTTGTTGAGTTTGCTTACAACAGGTCCAAACACTCGGCCACCAAAATGACGCCGTTCGAGATTGTCTACGGCCTCAACCTTCACTCTCTGATGGATCTCACACCTCGGCCTTTGAAGAACGGCGAACACATCGACGCCTCCAACCGCGCCGACGTCATCCGCAAGTTACACGAGCGGACTAAACTTCAATTGGAGCGCCGCGCCGCTCAATACGAAGCTCAGCACAGCAAAGGTCGGAGACGCATGGTTTTCAACCCTGGGGACCTCGTGTGGCTCCATCTTCGGAAAGACAAATTTCCGGATTCAAGGAAGACGAAGCTTCACCAGCGAGGGGACGGACCTTTTCGGGTCCTTGAGCGCATCGGAGACAACGCATACAAGCTCGACCTCGACGGCAAACACTCGGTTCACTCAAGCTTCAACGTCGTTGAACTCTCCCCTTATGTTGCACCCGCTTATGAGGAAACGGGGACGTTTCCCAGCCAAGTGGGGGAGGGTGATGCGACCCCCGTCATGGATGCTAGCCAAGAGGACGACGCATTCACTCTTCGCTCGGATGGCCCCATCACTCGTGCCAGAACCAGAGCAATCCAAGATGCAACGAGGTCTCTTGTGGCGCGCCTCTCCGCAGGCCACGGCACGCCCTACACCGCGACCTCGCTCGACACCATCACCACCATCGGCGCCGAGGAACCTCGCGACGAGCTCTCGGATCGACCTCGCCAAGGCGCGCCATCCTCGAGCATCGGATCGCGAGACGAGGTCTCCACCAGCCCTCGCCAAGACCTCGGAGCCCAACTTGAGGTTCTCGCATCGGACCTCGGGATCGAGTCTCAACTTGAGGTTCTCGGAAGCATCGGCGAACCTCAAGTCCTCGAGACCTCGCTAGCAACGTCACCAGCGTCCCGCGTCGTGCCAGCGACCTCACCAACGCCCCGACGCGCACCGTGACTTCGCCAGCGCCGAGTCCCAGCCTTGCCAGCGTCGCGACAGCCTTGTCATGACACTCCCTGCACGGTCACGAACGACCTATCCATTTTTAGTACTTTTATGCATTCTTTCTATTATGGGATATTTCTATTGTTGGTTTTACACATTTAGAAAGACTTTTATGGGCCTTGCGCCGATCATTTTCGGATCGCGCCGTGGGGCCTAAGTTTGCAAGCTTGCCCTAGGCGCGCCGCCGATAGATTAGGGTTTCTTTGCATTTGCTTCAGCCTCCTCTCTATATAAGGGAGGATAGGCTTATGTTTTCAATTAGCGCACACTTAAGGATTAATTTAGTCGAGGGTTTCTCCTAGTTTCTCCTTAGTGCTATTGCGCCGCCACTACCAATCATTCAAGCTCTCGTTTTCTTGCAATTGTTCGTACTAATTTCAATCAATCAAGCCTTCCGCTACGCCAATTGGAGACCTAATACTCAAGCCAACGAACGATCCGGAGCATCCCAAGCGAGGGACGCATCATATGAGCTCCGTGACCAAGCCCGACTTCGCCTAGCCAAGCACCTACAACAAGTCATCCGAAGCTACAATCAGAATATTAGGGTTCAAACTTTCTGAGTGGGCGATCGGGTGTTACAGAAAGTCTTCCAAAACACCCTCAAAACCAAGTCGGGCAAGTTGGCCCTAGCATGGGAAGGGCAATACAAGATAACCAAGGTCGTTGGCCAAGATGCGTACCAGCTCGAGTCCAAAGACGGTGACATCGTCCCATGAAGCTAGAATGCAGTATACATGAAGAAGTATCACTTTTGAATAAGTATTCCCTCCTCGAGCCATATCTTTCCAAGCACTCCCGACAGGAAGCCTCCACACATCAAACGCTAGACGTTCGAGGTCATCTATCCTTAGTTGCTAGTTTGTTTTTATCTCAACGTGTTCCTTCACTAGTTTGTATGCAATCTACTTGACGCTGTGAGAACTACTTGTTGTGTGAAAGCCATGTTGCAATGTTTTGTTTTGCTAAATGAATGATTCTTGTTTGCGTCTCTATTTGTTGTCAACCATGTTTTGTTTCACATAATTTTAAGTTCGTAGAGCATAAAGCATGTTTTATTTAAATCATCATTGGATAGAAAACATCATTTAGGTAAACATACGTACAATTGAAAACCCTAAATGGTAGAGGTAACAAATCCTAGACCAAAGACGTCTTCGACCGACGAAACATCCCGAGTGCACGCATCGACTCGATCAATGTCACTCGCCAGAGGACACTCTTCGGTAACTGTAGCTTCTACCAGCAACGAATGACTTCTACAGAAGTCTTCGTCCAAAAGCCTTCAATCAGAAGCACTCAATCATCTCGAAACACCTGCACACAAAGGTAGGAGACAACCAAGAAAAAATACGCAAGTAGAACCACACATGCACGCATGAAAAATAAATTAGACCCATCCTGGCGAGATCCCATTCCCGGAATGGGGTAAAAACTGTCTTCGGCCCTAAACCAGGCTTGATCCATCACAAAAGAAAAACATTGTGCAAAAGACTTGTTCAAGCAATGCCAGAGACAACAAAAGAAATTACAAGGGCACACACTCCTAATCTTCATCCTTCGGTTGTTCCATTTCACTAGCCAGAAGGTCGTCCAAACCTTCTCCAATCTCAGGTGCAGCTTCGACTCCCGCTCCGCGATCGCCACCATCCTCTTCAGCATCAAGATCCTTCTTCTCCATCTCCTCTTCCAGGAGACCCAGGGAGGCAAAGATCTCATCGTTGGGGGATGGCTTATCGGGAGTATAGCATTCATGGATGATCGTGATCTTTGCATCCATGTCCCAACTCGAGTGCTGAACCGCCATGAATTGCTTAATCGTCTCCACCCATGACATCATTGAGAAAAAGCCTCGATTTCGCCAACCTCTTTGAGGATCTTCTTGTTCACGGTTTTGAGCTCAGCGATCTTGGATCGATCCGAAGCAGCCTGGCACGAGTGATGCTTAGCCACTTCCATCAGCTTTGCGATTTTACCAGCATCTATCTTCTGACGTTCGGCAGCATCCATCATTTGCCTCTCTAGTCCAACCTTCTCGGCGTCCCACATTGACTTGTGCTCCTTCAAACTCTTCTCCTCCCTGTCTACGGCGCCTACCACCCACAATGTACCTTGCAAGGCCTAAAAAATAAATGTGTCGGCAGTGAGAATGTGTATAAAAAAAGAAAGAGACGGTGTAAAGACAAGAATCTACCTTCCAAACCATCAAGCCGACATCTCTAATCAAGGCAGGGGTAGGAACATCTAGACGAAGTTTTTTGGAGTCGTGAGTATCGCGGAGCCTGTGCCACAGATCTAAAGGAACTTTGTCTTCCAGGTCGACAACCTCAATGACATATGGTGACGACCGTTTGACCGAGGTTACCTTAGCGGCGGCCTCAATTTTCACTCTCGGATCCAATGGGGGTTTATTGTTACTAGATCGCAGCTTGTGTTGGATCATAGACGCATTAGAGAAACTTCGCCCCAAAGAAGAAGAAGCTTCTCAAAGGATAAGAGAAAGAAAAGGTCGCAACACGAAAAAGCATATGTAAGTGAAGGAAGGGCAACAAGATCATATACCAGTGGGTTTCGCCAGGGGCTTGTTGTTGCCTTACTAACGGCCGTGGACACAAGAATCTCATCTTCGACCATCTTTTCAGAGTCCCCCGACTTTGCGTCATCATCCCCATCTGGTTGATCTTCGGAGGGAGCCATCGCCATGTTGCTTCATTCACCCTCGAGCATCAACTCAGCAGACTTCCGATAGGTCCTCCTACCCTCCGGCAAGGCGAAAATCATTCTGCATGCCTCAGAATCCAAAATATGGGTGTCCAAACCCAATGGGACTGCGCGTAAATGTCATTAGGAGATTAAGGTCATAAGTAAAAACAAACATCATCAAAACCAGGCGTAAGTAGGGAGAAAAATGTTTACCGTTAGAGCTCTAGGTATCGGAGAAAGCCGCTTGAAACATCGGGTCTAGAGTCGACCTTTCCATGAAAAAAGAAACGATTCGCCCAATCTTTGTTGTTTACCTTGGTTTTTGGGATCAATGGATTCTTAGCATCCTTGGCATGAAGAGTAAAACGGCCAGCTCTCAGTGGGCACACCCGATACGCAAACAAGAAGCCAAATATGGTAAACTCCATCTTCTCCTCCACGCATATCTCGTTGATCTAGTGCAAGATCTTCCACGTAGCAGGCATCAGCTGTGCCGAAGACGCCGTGAGGGCTAGCGGAAAGTTTAAAATTAGCGTGGAGAAGGGAATAAGCCCCCAGGGTAAATGGGTACTCTAGGAAGCAAACCCATCCTTCCTTCACCCAGTTGACAGCCTCATGGACATGGCAATAAAAATTAGTGTCAGAGGGAAAGTCATGATTCTTTATGATCTTCTCCACCTCCTCGATGGTCATGTAGCAGGGACGACAATAGTGAGGTTCAAGGGAGTGCGAAGACTCGAAACCCATTCTGCAACCCTAGCCCTAACCATGGTGAAAAAATGAGGGGGAATTCGAGAAAGAGAAACGTGAAAGGAAGATGAAGAGAAGGGAGGTAAGAATGATTTACCGCGTATCTTTGAGAGATCTACACCCGAGCAATTAAAGCCTGATTGAAATGACTTCTCGTCTCTGCAAGGATGATCGGATGGATGGGGCAAAACCACGTGTCGCGCATCAACTATAAATCATGCGGCAAATCTGATCAAAATCCCGCCTAAGGATTTGGATCAAGATTCGGGGGTATTGTTAGGCCCAAAATTAATTCGCCCCATTTGACAATATTAGCCCAAGAACGAGTGAGGAATCGCGAGAGAACGTGAAGACAGAAATCTTAGAGAGGAGGAAGAAGTTAGCGATCACCAAAATGAAGAAAGAAAGCTACGGTCACAAGAAAGGGATGCATATCAAGGATTCGACCGTTCGTGGCAGTTATTCATTCCGATGAACGTGGGCAGTGACTAAACGGATGGAGATTCACCCTAACAACATGGAGATCATGGGGAGACGGAAAACTGCTAGTTTAATAGGGTGGAAGTCAATTTTAAGATTCATTCATGTGTACGCTAGAAAACAAAAATCAACTCTCAAGGGAACCTCTTGTAAATCGATTATTCAATCAATCCGGTTATTTACTTCATTGAATTCCCTTGAATTGATTCAATTGTTGCCCCAATCTAGGAAAGAAGTTTGATTATCAATTTCTTGTCCAAAACAGTGCCCGCTTCGACGTCAAGGATGATAAGATTAACTCGATCATCTGGATTTAGATTCCTTTGCTCCACATTGAGTAAGTGCTCAGAGTGGGAAAGTGGTCAATTTATGAGATAAACCCTCTACAAAAGTGGGAAAGTGCTTCACATTCAGATTCCTTTGCTCCACATTCAGATTCCTTTGCTTCATCATTGGAAGAAGAGTTGGGAAAGTGCTCAGAGTGGATAAGCCCTCCACAAAAGTGGAAAGAGGTCAATTTGTGAGACTTAGTGTTGAAGTTGATCTGACCAAGCCTTTACTTTTAAAATTCTGACTTGAAGGATAAGTGTGGCCAATTCAATATGAAGGGTTGCGCATGCTTTATTTCTCTTGTAGTAAAGTGGGTCATCGCTTGGAAGCTTGCGGAAAAGAAAGTGATTTGAGTCCACTGACATTCTCTCTATACATTGAAATCCCTCAAAAAGTCACTAAGCAAGACAATCAAGAAAATTTTGGCAATTGGATGCAAGTAAAAAAATCGAAAAGAAGAAATCAGAGCAATAAGGTTACAGATAATTCGGAGACGACTCCGTCTACGAGTTCACCGGAGATAGCTAGTGAAAATGCCAATGCACAAAAGGTGGCAAATTCTTCTTGATCTCGGTTCATGGTTTCAGAAAGTTCTGAGGAAATCACGACTCCACAAAATATGGAAAGACAATAGAATATTATGATTGTAGCAGAGGAATCAAGGAATAGAATATTAGTAGAAAACCTGAAAGGAAAGTTGATGAAAAAGGCAAATCCACAACAACCGAAAGTTCTATCCAAAAGCCTAGCCTTGTTGAAAAAAGAGTTGCACAACCTAATAACCAAAAGCCCACGCATCACAAGGCGGTTGATATTGCCAATTTGCCACATCACCAACCAAGAAGGCTACTTTCCCGAGTAAGGTTAATTTAGATGCCTCCAATAAGAAAATAGAAGCCCAATAAATGCTGAACTAGAAGACGCAAACCCTAAGCAAGATTTCAATTCCAAAGAAGTCATCCACAAGCTAAAACACCTGCAAAAAATCCACACCAAATGAGCAATTCCAATTGTTGAAAGATGCCTCCTAGGAAGTCATCCACAAGCTAAAAGCACCTTAGCCATAGAGCAATTCCAAATTCTCAATAGAAGGAATTTCGCTCTAACAAACCAATCAACAAGGCCCATCTTGGCTTACATGCTACTAATGGTGCACAAGATGATCGTCGACTTCCTTCCGATAGTGACATACAACAACCAATAACTCATATGCACGGTCTAAATGCCTCCTAGGCTTCTTGACTATTATGTCAGATCTCTAGAATGTGTGAACTCCATAGCGACCTATGAGTTATGACCAATTAATGGTGTCATCTTTCAACAATTGTTATCCATGATTGAGTTAAAAATAATAGTTTGGAGCATCCATGGTGAGGGAAACCAAGAATTTAGTTGAGATTTTGGAGCCTGATTTGGGATTAGGTGAAAAAGGGAGACGAAGGTAGCCAGGAAGGTGGCGCCCGCTGCCAAGAGGCGGCGCCCGCTACCAGGAGGGCGGTGCTTGCTTCCAAAAGCACGGGTTGGGAAACAAAAGCGCGATTGCGCTTTTGTGGTTGTGCCTATGCAATTTCGACGGGGGCCAAAAGCGTGGGATGGTATGGAAAAGCGCAGCCGCGTTTTCCTGGTGATGCCCGCGCAATTGAGTGCATCTGCGAGACGGAAGCTTCTTGCGTGAGAAGCAAGATAGGATCTTAGGAAATATATTGTTTCTATCCTTGGAAGATTATGCTTCTATCTTTAAGGTGTTGTGTTCTCTATTTAAACTCACATTGATTATTGTAATTGTGTGTTGTAATATCCTGAAAAGCTTGAGGGGAAAAGTCTAGAGAGAGTTTGAGATATTAGGTTAGGCTGATCATGTTAGTGTAGATCGGGAATATCAAGTCCTGTAATCCTTGTAATCCTCAATTTCTAGTGAAAGTCTCTGACTTGGTAGTGCCCCCAAACGTAGTCATTTTGATGAACTAGGTCAACAAATTCTTGTGTTCTTCTCTTCTTGTTTCTTTTCTTTCTTCTCTTATGAGTTTTTGTGTATCCAACCCTTATTGTAGGGGGTCGAATTTCTTAAAAACTTTATGGCTTCAATTAGAGATTTGATCTGAATACATGATTTGAGGGTCATTGCGCTCGTGGAGCCTAAGATTAGTGTCGTAAGAGCAGACAAAGTTCGTAGAAGAATTGGCTTTGATGGAATTCAACGTATAGAGGCAGAGGGTTACATATGGATTTTATAGAGTACGATAGAAGTGACGATGGTCCTAATTAGTTTCCACCCCCAACACTTGACAAATGAGATCACACTACGTGGTGAAGAAATGGTGACATATTTCAACAATTGTTATATATGATTGAGTTAAATAAAATAGTTTGGAGTGTCCATGGTGTAGGAAACCAAGACTTTATGGCTACAATTAGAGATTTGATCAGACTATGCGATCTAAGGGTCATTACGCTCGTGGAGCCCAAGATTAGTGGCGTAAGAGCAAACAAAGTTTGTAGAAGAATTGGCTTTGATGGAATTCAACATATAGAGGCAGAGGGTTTTTTTGGTGGCATATGGATTTTATGGAGGACGATAGAAGTGAAAATTGAGATTACGCTACGAGGTGAAGAACCCTGGGTCTTCTTAGCAATTTATGCTAGCCTTGACTCATCGAAACATCTACACCTCTAAAGAGCTTTGGAAAATTTTGCGGTGGCAAATCAAAGGTCTTAGCTCATTGTCAAGGACTTAAACTCCACAAGAAACAATTCTAAAAGAAACCAATAATCTAATGGCACTCGATGATTTGTAGAAATCTTTCATGATTGGAACAAAAAATGGAGCTAATTGATCTCGGTTTTAATGGTTCGAAGTACATTTGGGCAATGGGAAAACTTTGGAAACAAGAAAAGAGGCAAGGCTCATAGAGCTCTGCCTAAAAAAAATTTGGCATCTATAGTTCCCCCGAGGCATTGGTCTTTCACATGGTAGCGCCCTACGCTAACCACTCGCCTATCTTTATACGACTTTAGAGGTTGGCATGGTCAATTCCAGGCGACCACCCTTTCAGTTTCCAAGTCGCTTAGCTCCTGCATGAGGACTTCTAATAATTTATAGGCGATAACTAAAATTAAAGTGAACCCCTTAATATGGTATTTTCCTCGTCGTTTGGGAAGTTGAAGAATTGGAATAGAAAAGTTTTTGGCAACATATTCAAAAAGAAGAGGGAAATTTGGAGCGATGTGTTGGTAGAAGAACGCATTTTATGGAGGCGAAAATCTAGAGATGACACTATTTACTATCATTAGAAGGAACGCTAATACAGTTTTGGTGTTGAAGAATAAGAACGGGAATGGGAGATGAATCAGGAAAAGTTAGAAAAGATGGCCCTTGATTAATTTGTTAAGCTCTATTCCAGTAGAGATGAGGCACCCGTCGAGTTAGGAGTCATGGATTGATTCTACTACCATGCTCCCATTACCAATTTGCCATAAAGAGCCACCATCCAAAAAAATTCTCTCCTTGAAGATACTTCGTCGTGTATAACTTGCATTATGCCCTAACAATGCCTACAAGAATGAAGAATTTGGGTAGTATCTAGCCTTTAGAAGCAGGGCAAGTAAGGAACCGGAATCATTAAGCAACCGCCACCATGTTTGTGAGGAGTGCAAGGTTAAATGTCTCCAAATCTCGAAACCCTAGACCACCCTGATGCGATCACACTTCCAACCATGACTCCTCAAGACGAGGACCAAGCCATCACCATGCCTCCAACCATGACTCTCCAAGATGAGGACCAAGCCATGAGTGTCCGATCTAATGGAATGATGACACGAGCCCAAGCCAAATCTATTGCCAAAGCTACTCAATCTATCGTGGCTCAATGCATCACACACCAAGACCAATCGGATGCCCACGCCCTTGCCAAGTGTCAATTCCTCACCACAGTCGCTCCCGACGCGCAAAAGGCTACGCCGTAAAATCCCATTGACGCGCCCTTTCCACTTGAGGTTCCTTGCGTCGCAAGCCTCAGCCTCAACACCGACTCAAACCCAAAACCTTGGCACGCAAGCCTTGTTCCATTGCTAGCCCTGAATCTGCCCATGGCACCTTGACGCACAAGTCTTGGCGTGGTGCCTTGCACCACCCTTCTCGACACCTTTGATGTGCAAGAAGCCTCTTGGTTTGCCTCCCAAGGCATCTGGTGCGCGCCTTGGCCCCTTGCCAAGCTTCACCAATTTTCCTATCTCTTAGGGAGTTAGTTGAGTTTGTTGAGGTTGTTGCAAATTTTTGGAAAGTCTATCTATTCCTAGATTGACTATTTAAAAATCATATCTTTTATTTAATGCTTAATATCTTTTGGTTTAGGTGAAATTCAAAGTTATTCCACTTGACTTAGCCAAAGGTTTTTAGGATTCTAGATGCTTTCTATCTTCTATCTTAAGTTTTTTATCTCTAAATCTTCTAGCTAGATACATAAAAAAAGCGCCATGCGAGAGGGTATTTGTACTAGTGTAGATAGATTAGGACTAGTTTAGCACTATATAAACTCAAGGTTTGTAATTTTTTGTGGCTTACGTTCAAATTAATCCAAGTTAAAGTGCATAGAGTCGAGTTTCTCCTCCTTGCGTGGTTTTGGGCGTCGCCAACCAAAACCTATCCTTTTATTTCTCTTTGTTCAATCAAAAACCGAATCCATCTCTTTGGATAAGTTCAAGTCATCACTTTGATTCAATTTCTCCCTAGACCGAGACTTAGTCTTGAGGTTCTCGCTTGCTCTTACTCCCTCGAGTCCTAGTCTTGAGGATTTGCACCCCGACACACTACTCCTGAGTCGTAGAGACCTAAGTTGAGTCTAGCCTTAAGACTTGACTTTTTTGACACTCTAGTATTTGACCAACCTCAAAATCATAACTTTCGTCCAAGACAACTAGAGTTTTCTCTTGTAGGATACCACGTTGGCTAAGAATCGAAGTCTGACTTACCGTCCAAGATAAGATCTGACCCACTTTAAGCGATCCAACACCCTTCACGGAGTCGGAACGCATCACTGAACTGCCCCAAAGGAAGTCACACATTGTCTTTTCAATATCCTGACAAAGCCCAAAAGGAAGGAGAATGCAAGACATTGTATACATAGGAATCGATTGTGCAATTGGCCTCAACAAAACCTCCTTACCCACCCGAGATAAGGACTTTGCACCCCAAGACCTAATTTTATTCAAAACCTTGTCCTTAACTTGATCAAAAATCGCCCTCTTTGATCTGCCAATCATAATTGGCAAACCCAAGTTTTTTTCGTGCTTCTCAACTTCTTGAACATTCAAAATACTCTGGATATCAAACTTCAACCCCTCACTAACATTTTTGTTGAACGACGACTTTTACTTAGCAAAGTTTACTTGTTGACCGGAAGTAGCTCCATACTTATGGAGGATATTTATTATTTCGTATGCATGTTGACAAGTCGCTTTGGTAAAAAGAATATTGTCATAAGCAAAGAAAAGGTGAGAGACCTCAAGAGACGACCTAGTTATTTTGATTCCCTTCCAGCATCCCTCTCTTTCATTTTTACTAATCAAAGAAGAGAAACCTTCAACACACAGAAGAAACAAATATGGCGAAAGTGGATCCCCCTATCTCAGCCCCCTTGAAGGAAAAACACCTTAGACGGACTGCCATCCATAAGAACGGAGAAAGATACACGCCTTACACATTTCACCATAAGTTTCACCCAACTTTCACAAAAACATAGCCTTAGCATGCTTTGCTCCAGAAACGTCCATTCAACCCTATCATACGCCTTTGCCATGTCTAGCTTCAGTGCCACAAAATCGTGCTTTCTAGTTTTCTTCTTCTTCATGTAGTGAAATATCTCAAATGTTGCAAGCATGTTGTCCATGATTAGTCTCCCTAGCACAAAAGCACGTTGAGAACCTATAGCCACCTTCTTTAGCACCTTCTATAACCTGTTCTCCAAGACTTTGGACACAATCTTATAATGCACATTGCATAGGCTAATAGTCCTTAAATCCTTCATTCAAAAAGGGTTGCTAACTTTTGGAGTAAGAGAGATAAAAGTATGATTCAAAACATCATAAAATTAAGCTCTATTCAAAATGTCAATAGCAAAAGCAGTGACCTCAAACACGACCATATGCCAATGTTGTTGAAAAAACAACACTGACATACCATCCGGTCTAGGGGACTTTGTAGGGTGCATAGATAAGAGAGCAAGATGTTTCTCATCATCGGTAAATGGACGTATTGGCTTAGAGTTATCCTCCACCGTCAACAAAGGCGAGAGTCCTTGAGGAGCCACATTTGAATGTGTACTAAGATCAGTTTTAAACATTATAGTAAAGTATTCCACCACCATTGTCTCCTTATTCACCCTACTTCTCAAATCCATCCCATCATCATCGACTAGCCTCTGAACCCTATTATGCTTATTTTGTCCGCTTCCCTTACTATGGAAAAAAGTTGTGTTCCTATCTCCCCATTTCAATTCATTTTCCTTTTTCCGTTGAAACCAAGGAACCTCCTCTTTAGCCATAAGATCACTCTCCTCTTTCTCTAATTGCCTTCTTTGTCTAACAAGCTCCCCCTTCATTCTCATTTTGCTTAACCTCCTCAAGTTCTCCCTAACCTTCCTTAGCTTCTCCATAACATTATCGAATTCTCTCTTATTCCACTCCAAAAACTCCTCCATGCATCTTGACATTTTACCAACCAACCCATCCTCCCAATTTAAAGCACATGGATTCTTCCATACATTTTCTACTACCACTTGACAAACTTCATGTAACACCCACATGGCCTCAAAAACTTTCGAGCGAATGCCTTTAACTCCTTCAAAACCTTCGCCCCCTAACGAGAAAGCCTCTACCAAAATAGGAACATGATCTGAACCCTCTCTTCCAAGATGTCTCACCCTCCCAGTAGGGAGCATATTACTCCATTTATGATTCCCAGAACCATAATCTAGCCGTTCTTGAATAAAGTCCTCACCAACACGCTCATTATCCCACCTGAACCTACCACTCAAGAAACATAATTCGTTCAACTCACAACCTTCCATGGTCCCCCTAAACGTCACCATGCCTTCCCCTTCCGGAGTAGCCCCACCGTCCTTATCGTCCGGCCAAAGGACCTAGTTAAAATCCCTCAAACACAACCACACCTCACACTCTTCTTCATACAATATTTTCAGTAACCCCTTGGTATGTCTTTTCTCTTCTATTCTATGCCATGCATACACACCTATAAGTCTCCACTTATCACCCCCCTGCACAACCTCCACATCAACATCAATATGGTGTTGTGTATAAGACCGAATCGAAGCCTGAATTCCTTCTTCGAACAAAAGACACAATCCGCCACTTCTCCTAATACTAACCACCGTAAAGCATCCATAAAAACCTATTTTATTTCTTATTTCCTACATCCTCTAATGGTCACTCCTCCTTTCTATAAGGAAAACCGCGAGGCCTCCCTCACCAACGTGGCAAGTCTTCTAATTACACGGGCCATCCTCAATCCCCGACAATTGTTTTAACTTAAGGTATTCATTGCTCTCAGCAAGAGAGACTTCTTGTCTCTCCCGTTGAATTAGATTTTTGTTTCTTTCCAATTGTTGCTTATTCATCAATCACCATATCATCACTTTACTCCTCTATAAGACCCTTTTTTTTATTATTATTTGTGTTTCCCATTTCACTTGCCCCACCAGATCCTCCCCTCGCCTTCCTTTTCCACGAGCCTTTTCCCCGACTTTTCCATGAGTTCCACACACATACTTTCCTCTTCACTCTCTTTATTTTCTCTCCCCCCCCCCCATTTGTCACATCATTTTTCCTAGAACTCCCGCCCAACCTTAATTTGATCTCCTCTCCCCCCGACAAACCATCTCTATTTTGCCCTACCTTGACCCCTAAGTCATGATCGTTGATATTTATGCTCCTCAATTTATCATGAGCATCTTGCACCCTTTTTGCACACAAGACAAGTTGTTTCCCTCTTCTCCTTATTTCATTCGCCCCTCCCCCTCTTCAGTCCACTCAACCGTCTCCCTCCTTTTCATTAGATTCTTGTGTGTCATCTCTATCCTCCTTCCCATCAAAAGTTCCATCTAGGATCTCTAGGAGAGATTTTCTCGTTTTACCCCCACTGCCACCACTTGTATCTTTTTTTTTTTCAACAGATTTATCTTGACACAAAGCCTTAAGAATCCCCCTCTCTTGCTCTTTCTCATAGTCAACTTCATGCCTGATGTAACTTGAGAGGAGAAGCTCTCAACCAATCTCCATACTCACCATGCAAGTCCATAACTTCATTGTTTTCACAGTCAAGCTCCACATGCCCTATTCTTCCACATGAATAACAAAAGTTTGGCAATTTTCTTACTCAACCTCATCCCATATTTTCTTCCCTACTATCTTCATCATAACTCCTCTCTTGAGCTTCGCCGTTACCATTGACATAGCATCCAAAGGAAGATCATATATCCTAATCCAAAACTGAACTCTATCAATAACAATTTTTGATGTTTGCTCAGTACCTGGTTCCTTTAATGCCAGAAGAGCCTTATCAAAATTCCAAGGACCCTTCTTCAACACCTTGTCCTTGTCTGCCTTCTCCGCAAACTAGAATAAAAAGAGATTTGGTCGATGTTCCCGAAAGATTAAACCGCCTCTTAGCCTCCATGCCCCATTCATCATCGCCTTGAGACCATAGGCATTGAACAGACGACTTGTCATCACCAAACAGACCACAATTAAGGAACTTCTATTCTAACTACTTTCCTCCCACCAACCATACCTTCAAACTCCTTGCACTCATCATCAGTCAAATACAGATTTTGTAATACACACAAATCCGGTGACACCCGCACTTGACGGCGGGAAGACCCTAGCTCCCATGGCCAGTTGTTGGATAGATGAGAGAACAACCAGAGAAACTGCACTCATTGGTCGCCCATCACTCTTCGTCGCCTAGTGTTTTTTGCTCTGTACATTTTGAACAGATAACTTTGATTAGGCGGGGAATGAGCACATTTTGTATGAGAAAAAATAGGACTCCGAATTATAATCTCTCTACCAGTCTAGTGTACCATAAGTAAGGTCAACAAGGAGGTACCATAAGTAAGGTCAATAAGTAACAACTTTTCATGTTGAACCGATGGTAATTAATTAAATTAAATTAAATTAAATTAAACTAAATTAAATTAAATTAAACATCTGCATCAACTTCAAACTTTAAAATATAATATGCTTTTTTTTTGGTCTTTGCCTTTTGGCTCGCCCGGTTCGATCGGTCGGACACCGCTCTACATCCGGACCGGGTACTTCGTGGCCCCATTTTGGGGGAGACCCTCCCAATATCAGTTTCTCCATACATGCCGCCAGTGGGATTCGAACTTCGAACCTCCTGGACAACACTTAAGGAGTTTAACACCACTTTACCACTAGACCAACTGAGTATTGGTTTAAAATATAATATGCTGAAGTTCAGTGCATGTCCATGCCATATCATATGTATGGCTTTGGAGTTTGAATCCATAAGATATAAAATGATCTCCCTTTGCTTGATAACCCACTAATTAATACTTTAAAATATAATAAAGTCGTCCGATCCAGACTTCCCGTTGCATCTTTAAGCCTACCTATATTGGAGAATCTTCAACGTTCAGATCTGGATCAAAGACAATAAATGGATTATTCTTATGACCAAAAAATAAACGGATTATTCTAACTGCTGATATCCCCCCTTTTTTTTTATCGCAAATATATTATGCTTTGGTAATTCGAATTGGGTTATTTTTAAAAGTTAAATTGTTGCTACTTAAATCTGATCGATCAATCAACTATAAATTCACTCTAATATCCGCAAATATGTCTCTTATGTTTCCAAAAATATAAATTTAATAAGAAAATCAAGGGCTCAAATGCCCAATGCATGATTTGTAGGATCAACTTTGGGTAACTCATAAAATAATTTGAGTTTAGTTCAAATGAAAAAAATTCTTATCGTAAAGAATGAAAAGTGTACTACAAATTATAAAACGTGTATTACAAAATATAAAAAATATAATCTAAAAAGGGTACTACAAAAAATACGAAAAGTGGCACTGCAATATACGAAAAATGCAAATACGAAAAAGTGCAATCCGGGGTAGAAAAAGTGCATTTCTTTTCATTTTTCAGCATAAGAGTTTTTTCATTTGAACCAAACTCAAATAATTTTGGCTTTTGTTTAAACTAGATGATGTATGCGTGCTTGTACAAGGTCTATAATAGTAAAATATATTTTATACATATATATATATATGCTTTAATATTATAAATTGAATATTAATAATCATAGGGAAAGACGGGACGCTCATGTGAGAAATGAGAATAAATATTGGTCGTTTTCTTCAAAAAATTGACGTCCTTGATTAGACATTTATTAAAAAAGATTTTAAAAAAAGCACATGAGAATTTTTTTCATATTATTGATATACCCTTGCTTGTTCATTGATATACCATTGTTTGTTTGTTTGTTTTTTATAATGAAAGGAATTCGAAATACCATTGTTTGTTCATTAATACTATTTGTTCCTTGATCATAAGTTTGTTCCCATATGGTGTTTGTCATTATCAAATTTGGAGAATATTCGTTGTTCCGATGTTGTGGAACATGAGTTCCCAACACTGTCCCAACAAAGATTAAGCTCAAATCTTTTACCTGTTGATATTGCTTTACTCAACATCTACAATGGACCTTTGCTAACCCTATTGCTCCTCGGAAGTTGTCTCCTCGGAAAGGACATAAGGGAGCATCTTGGAAAAAACCTCAGAAACATTGGATCAAATTAAATTTTGATGCTTCTAAACAACAAAATTCTTCTACTTTTACAAGCTTTATTCTTAGAGATTAATATAGCAAAATTCTTGGTTCGACAGGAAAGCTCTTCCTTATATGAGTGTTTTACAAGCTAAAGCGTCTTCTCTTTTTTTCGTTCTTCAATTTCTTGTTCCTTCTAATATTTCTAATCTGATTACCGAAGGTGATACTCTAACTATTATAAATTCTATTAAATGAGTTTGGAAAATTCATTGGGAAATAGAAACTATTATAAATGATATTAACTCTTTAATTTCTACTATTCTGCATGTCTTAGTTTTTCATTGTTACATGGAATGTAATAATGCAGCCGACTTTCTAGTTAGAAGACATGTCTCCATCCCTCCACTTCATCAATTAGTTCAAAGCGTTCAAGATGCTCCGCCAAATTTATCCTCTATCCTTTGTATTTTTTAAGTTTAAATGTTAGTCTGTGTCCCATTGTTGTAGAATTTCTAAAAAATCATCCGTTGTGATGATCTAGATTGGCCTTATAATTTACGAGTAACCTAATGGTTGCCTTGTATTATCAAACAAAGGAAATATTTATTTCCTTATTAATCAAATAATAAATCATTTATCATTTATTAAATTAAGATTCTAAAATATTTTTATTTCCTTATAAGTCAAATAATAAACAATTTATCATTTATTAGTCTAAGATTCTAGACTATTTTATTTTCTTATTAGTCAAATAAGAAATAAGTTATCATTTATTAGTCTAAGATTCTAGAATATTTTAATTTATTATTATTTAAATAATAAATAATTTATCATTTATTAGATTAAGATTCTATAGTATTTATTTCCCTATAAGTTAAATTATTTATTAGGTTAAGATTTTATAAGTATTTTTATTTCCATAAGTAAGATAATATTTATTTAATTATTAATTAAGTAATGTAGAATAATTATATAATAAAAATAAAAGTATTAAATGTAATATGTTTCAAAATAGAAAATTTGTTGTAATTGCTCTAAGACATTTTTGCATTACTAACTTTACAAGTAACTCATCAATGACTTTATAAGATAATTATATTCAAAAAACATACCATACCAATTACCAACATGTCATTATTTGAATAAAAGATTGTAAATTCTTTTTCATTGGTTAATTACTTTTTTTGATAAAATGAGCTACTAGCTCATTACAAGGCCAACACTAGAATACATGTAAAATACAAGGCTAACCTAAATCATCACGGCGGATGATCTTAAGAAATGCAAATAACAGAGGATGAACACTAAACCAAGAAATACAAACCGAGATATCTACATGATCTAACAACGATCCTGGAAAAAAATTAGAAATAGCAAAACTAAGCTGAGGGAAACTAAAAAGCCTTTTGGCGAGAAAATCCGCCGCCGAATTGCACTCCTTGAAACAATGATAAACCACCACACAAGGAATCAAAGTAACAAAATAACGAATATCATTTATAATTCCCAAGGAACTTTCCAAGTTCGTTTTAAAGAATTAATAATAATTAAATTATCTCTTTCAATAATAAAGCGTTCTATTTGTAACCAAACTGCACTTCGAACACCATCTAACAAGGCAAGCGCTTCAGCCTAGAGAACCGAAATGGGAAGTTGTTCCTTACGATCAAAGCTTAGAATCTTACTTTTGTGGTCTCGAATAAGAAAGCTCGAAAAAGTTAAAGAATTGGTTCACTTTAAAGCATCAAAATTCAGTTTTGACCATTGCGGAGGAGGCTTGATCCAGGTGCAAGAATTTTTCCTTTTAGGATGAGACACATGCTAAGGAATTATAATCCATTGAGCCAAAATCCACTCTAAATGCTCAGAAAAATTCAAATCACAAGGGAGTAGAGAAGTAATAAGCCTAGAAGGGTTGAAGATCTTTCCATTTCTATGTCCTCATAAAAACCACCAAAGGAAACACAGAACATTACTATTTTTATTTGAATTTATAATAGAGACAAGGTTATCAATGAAAGTACCTGAGGAAAATATTTGAAATTTTAAATTCAATTTAGACTCTAGTTTTGAAATCATATATTGCGAAAAAGGACAATTGAAGAACAAATGATTAAGGTTTTCATCCTCTTTTGAGCATAACGAGCAGGTACTAAAAAACAATTATAAAAACGATTTAATCTACATGTAGTTGGAAGGCAATCGGCACATGCTTTTATAGGAAATTTTTAATTTTTGGAGAGAGAGTAGTCTTCCAAATCCAAGCAAACTCGTAATGAAGTTCAGGCATAAGCGAAGAAATCATACATGCAGCAGAAGAAATTGAGAAAGCTCCATCATTTGAAGGGAACCAAACCAAACGATCCACAACGTCAGTAACGAGAATTCTGAGAGAAATAATTAAATTCACAATTGAATCGGGGAGCTTCAAGCGAAAAAAAATCCAAATTCTAAGACCGATCAGGATTTATAAAAGCTGAGACCTTTAAGTTAATGTTATCATTATCAAAAAAGGAAATCAATTCATTATTTTTAATCCAAGGATCTTTCCAGAAATTGATAGACTGACCATTACCAATAGACTGTAATAATCCTTTTGAAAAGTTTTCCCTAAGATTTAGTAATCTACCAAATTGCCACAATCAATTATTTTTCAGAATTTCAAAGAGCGAGGAGGAACCTAAATATTTTTCCGTAATAATACGCACCCAATAGTTCTCAGGAGCAGTTAAAATTTTCCACAGAAGCTTCATTTGCAAGGAAATATTCACAGTCTCCGCAGTCCGAAGGTCCATTCCCCCATACTCTTTAGGAGAGCACACCTTATCCCAACTTAAAAGAGGATGATGATTAAGGGTAAATTTATTCCAGAAAAACGATTTATTACTTTTATCAATATCGTTAAGAACACCTTTAGGAAGCAAAAAACTTTACATTAGATAATTAACCTATCCTAATAGATTAGACTGAATCAATAGAGCCCTCCCTGCCTGCGAAATAGAGTTCGCTTTCCACTAAAAAAGTTGTTTTTTTTTCCAGTTTTGTAACGGAGTCTGTAAAAACCGCATTTTGAACCCTACCATTGAGAATAGGAATACCAAGATTTCTCCATGGAAGTAGTAATTTGAATATTAAGAACACTACCAAGAGAGACTGCAGACTGGCGCGAAATATTTTCTGAAATTTGAAAACTACTTTTGTGGTAATTAATTGAAAGGCCAGACACCCTTGAAAAAAAATCTAAGAAACCCTTAATATAATTAATATTAGAGTGAGATGCATTTGCAATAATGATAGTGTCATCTGTAAAACTGAGGAAAGACAGACAAACGTCATTTTTAACTAATTAAATACCCACAAATTTAAAATCCAGGGTAAATTGTAAGTGAAGGAATCTAATAAAATATTTCATAGAGATAATAAAAATGAAAGAAGCCATCGAATCTCCCTTACAGATGAACTGGGTCATTATTAACCAAGACCTTACTTGCAAAAGTGAAATTACACAGAAATTTACAACGGTGGACGTTACTCGTTTTCAAAGAGAATCAAAGTCAAATTTGCTGGGATTGGTGGAAGCCCACTCCCCATTCAATTTCAATTGGAGGGAAATTGGATCGACGATAAAACTGAAAACGACACCGTGTCAGTGAATTCCCCCCAAACAACAAAAAATTCCGAAAAACAAATACGGAGTAATTAAAAGAGGAAAAAAATCCTAAAAAAAACACAAAACTTGTGTGCCCTCTTCCAGTTCACGTCTCCCTCTCTCTTTCTCTCTCTCGCACACTTTAATGGTGATTACGAAACCCTCAATTTCATAAATCTCTCCTTTCCCAGAGCGCCTCGTTTCGAATTGCGAGGTACTCTCTCTCCCTCGCCTCCTCTTTCTCTCTGTACTTTTCGGAGGAAGAACTCTTCGCTCGTGCTGCTCCGTCTCCATTCTCAAGGTGAAGCGAGCAAGCTGTGTGCAGTACAGCACTTTCCTTCAACAAATATTGTTTTTACTTTTGCGATTTGTAGTCATTGTGCGTCAATTGAGCTTTCGGATTTCTTTTTCGGTTTTCTATTGTTGCTCTGCTGGAATCTTTGCAATTGGATAGACTAGATGTATGCTTTTTTGTGCTGTGATGTATATGATCGTCTCATGATTACCAATTTCTGCGCGGAATGTCGTGGATTTTATTATTCTAAGCATTAAACGCGATCACAACTCTTTTTTTTTTTGAGGAATATGTTTGTGATTGGTGGATACAAGATCAGATGAGATGGCTACTGACTTTTAACTTGATCCTTTTCCTTTTGAGATTAAATGATGATTCAATTGTTCGTTGCATCATTTACTCTAATCGTGACTTTGGATCTGTGGTACCAGGTCATCAATTTTGCTTTTATTACCTAGTTTTGCTCAATTTCTGGAGCACATGTGTACTGATTCATGAGACACGATCTGATAGAAGATGGATTCATTTTGTAGGAAGGGGATCATAGCAATAACTTTGCTTAGTTGTAAGTAACACAGCAGATCCAGTTCTTCTGTTTCCAGTAGCATATTGTTTATTGATTTGAAGGCGCTGTGAATTGGAAGAAATAACCAAAAATGTATTCCGAAGGCAAGGGTGAAAAGAAAGCAACTATGGATGTTGCAGCTTGGTCATTTAATATCGTCACCTCTGTGGGGATCATTATGGTCAACAAAGCCTTGATGACGAGATATGGCTTTACATTTGGTGAGTTATAATTATTATTATTATGCACTTGCATCTGGCTGCTTTTAAATACTTAATTGTTTTGATCTGTACTTTCACAGTATAATCAAGGAAAGTGATATGAATTTATCCTTTCCCGAGACGAAAAAGTCTGCTTCCACCTTGTTTCATCCTTACTAGACTCTTAATTAATATAGAACAAAGCTTGAAATTTTGCATAATTTTGTTTTGTCTCACATGATGTACCGATGTACCATGTTGTTTTCACCTGAGTTTGGTGAATTTTGTTTCTTTTTAAGCTGATCCACCCCCACCTACCTCATAGCATAACTAATTTGCTCACATATAAGCCTTTGCATTCTATGGTTATTGACTTATTGATGAAAAGCTTCATCAGTATGTGATACAAATGTTGTAGCTTCCTGTAATTGTACATGATCCATCTAATTCAAGATAAAAAAAGCTTTACAATAGGATCAGGTTCACTAGATCTATAGTGGACCTAGCATCTTGTTCTAATGTGTGATGGCTCCTCATAATCCTTACAGATTCACGCCCATCTTTAAGGGCTATGCCAAAGTATTGGTGCCTTACAATGAATGTTCCCCTCTGAATTGTTTTTTTTTTTACATCTGTATTTGATCCAACCATTCTGTAGGTTGTGTTTCTGGTTCTGTTTTAAGACTAATTCGAACACTTGAGGTTTCCTTTAACAGATCATGTGTGTCCTGAGTTAGTGGCAATTGAGATTTGACGGAGATTAGAGAAACAATCACACTCAAACAAACCACAGCTTTTGTGGAACCTAAGGTCCAAAATTAACTCTAGGCCATATTCCCTCAGAGCACAACTGATTATATGCCCTGACATCGTCAAGTCCTCACATCACCCCAGCTCACACCTCCACCCGGCTACACATACTTCATTGATTCTTTGACCGTTCAAGATGACTCTCTTTTATGTTTCAAATTGGAATTGAGTCTTACAGTTCTTAAATACTACTCTAACTGACTGAAATTTGATTTGGATATTAATTTGTGAATTTTTGGCACCTAGCTTTCAACATCTATTTTCATTCTCTTGAGTATATCTGCACATTTTGCATCTGATTTCCTACACTGACATCAATGTCCTGTCTGATTTCGCGTGGTCTGCAGCTACAACATTAACTGGTCTTCACTTTTTGGCTACTACTTCAATGACATTGATTTTGAAGTGGCTGGGTTACATCCAGGCTACCCATCTACCTGCAGCCGAAGTTCTAAAATTTGTTCTGTTTGCTAACTTTTCTATTGTTGGAATGAATGTGAGTTTGATGTGGAACTCTGTGGGATTTTATCAGGTCAGTATTAGCAGAAGTACATCTTAACAAAGATCTATATGTATATCAATAAAATCCTATGTAACATATAGTTTCTTTTGATTTTGAATTTCAGATCGCAAAGTTGAGTATGATTCCAGTGTCTTGCTTTTTGGAAATAGCGCTGGACAGGATGCGATACTCGAGAGACATAAAACTTAGCATATTGTTAGTCCTCTTGGGTGTTGGAGTTTGTACTGTGACTGATGTCAGTGTCAATGCGAAGGGTTTCATTGCTGCCTTTATTGCTGTTTGGTGCACTGCACTACAGCAGTATGTAAGTCATTTTTCTTCCGACTATTCTTTATGTTTTACTTCAAGGAACATAAATTGGAACTCCTTCTCAAATTTCATAGGATGTTAGCTTTATTTTTGGGCCAAGCAGGGTTTGGGAAGTTGGAACTTGCTGCAAAAGTCTCCACCACCTGTTGAAACAATGTTCTTAGTCTGTTTTGTTACTTAAGTTGATTTTCCCTTGGTTCCATCCCCATGCGTTACCTCTTGACCTTCCTCCTCCTACTATACTGCATGTTTTTCCCAAGTAAATGTCTTATTTTAAAAAATTTGGATAGCCTGTTTCCTTTCTTTTATCTAATGAATCGAGCTATATTTAGTTGTGATTTTACTTCAAGGAACAAGTGACTTTGTCATTTATTTTCATCATCCATATTTAGTTTTCATTCTCTCAAGTAACCATCATATAACCGTTTTTTATTTCCTGTAATAAATTCTGCACTCCTAATGATTCTTGCAGTACGTACATCATCTTCAACGGAAGTATTCTCTTGGATCTTTCAACCTTCTGGGACATACTGCTCCAATCCAAGCTGCTTCCTTGCTGCTGTTAGGACCATTTGTGGACCAGTGGCTGACAGATAAAAGAGTCTTTGCTTACAACTATACATCTGTCTCAGTGGTGAGTAAACCATCTTTGATTTCCATGTTTTGTTCACATTTTTTTGTTGGATTTGTAATAATTGCTTGTCGAATGCTGTCCTGGGATCGTCGACCTACAAGTCATATTTATGTTCAAGTTGAGAGCCTTTGTCATTTTATAAATGAAATTGATATCTTATGCTTTGGATCTTGCTATGGCTCAGCGTGGGCTCAGTCAAGCTGATTTTGAAGTTCTCTTCTGTCTCTGGAAATTAAAAAATAAGGAAAATTTGAACGCAGTAAATTCAAGAGTTGCATACAGTCAAGGAGATTCAGCGAAAATGATATACATACAATTAATAAGTTATGAACTGATTTTTGACAAGGTTTCTGTTCTTATAATCCATCTATGTTCAGCATGATTACTTGGGCACTATTGGCGCAGTGCATATGTGCATATTGAGATGGTATTTGAAGCAACAATTTCTAACTCAAAAGAAGTACAGGCTTCTTTTGGTGGTTAAATAAAACCTAATCACAAGCTCTTGATCAGTATATTTGATACGTCTCAACCTTCACTCTGTCCTAGTTAAAGTGAATTATAACTCAGAAACCCAAAATTCATTTTGTGCAAGTCCTTTCTCCAGAATCCCATAATTAGGTTTAATTTATACATTTGCTAAAAAAGAAGTTTAAATGACCGGTATCTTTCATGCATCCTAGCCTATCCATGAATTGTAAGAGACATTATTACATCATTTAAGTTGCAAACTGATCTACATGAAAATGTAGAAACTTTTCTTGTCACAGTGGTGGACTGGACATTAAAATATTACTCAATTAACCATCAAGTTTCTGAGTGTATCCTGATTTCATCTCATTACTGTTTGCTGCAGTTCTTCGTTTTCCTCTCCTGCATGATAGCAATAGGAACCAACCTCAGCCAGTTCATCTGCATAGGCCGATTTTCTGCTGTGACATTCCAAGTGCTTGGCCACATGAAAACTATTCTAGTTTTGACCATGGGATTTCTCTTCTTTGGTAAGGAGGGTCTTAACTTCCATGTTGTCTTGGGTATGGCCATTGCCATCATGGGCATGATCTGGTACGGAAATGCATCGTCCAAGCCAGGAGGAAAAGAGCCCTGGAGCGCACCAGTCTCCAATGGTAAATCTCAATTGCTTGAGCAAGAAAAATTGCTCCATATGTCTGAGGCTGATGGAAAGGTTTAGAGCAACATTCGGTAGATAAGGATGAAAGCCGCTATATATTCATCATTATACCAGAGAAATATGCGGGATATACATGAAAATTCTTTTTGTTTTTTTCCAGCTTTTCCCATTGTTATGGTTTACAAGTTTGTTATATTTGCAAGCTGTAACACGTTAAATTCTCTTGTTACACTGATATTCTTGGCTAGTAATTTAATCCTCCCCCATTATCTTTGTACCATTTGGTTATGTTACACAGGCTTGCTTGCAAACAAACAACTTTTGGTCATTCATTCAGCTCAGCCTTGTTTGTTTTTAAGCTCTTTCATGAACAGGTTTCAGAAGCAGCAGAAAAAAGCTGTCAAAGAAAACTCAGTGGGAAGCTTTTACATCAGATGATGAAACTGTGAGTTTTATTTGCTTGCTTGAAACAGAATTACCTTTTCACTGCTTACGCATATGCAGGAATTACTGTCCCAATCAGATGGTGTCCTTTAGCTTTCAAGCCAGTCAAGTAATGGCCATGGATTTTACTGCTGTTAGTACCGTGTGGGGTTCTCACATTAATGGACATGGGCTAGTACTTTTTTTTACTGACTTGAAACTAAATTCATCTGTTATGAGAGGTGGAATGAGATGACACTTTCATTGTGTATTTTTCTCATGCCTATCCTACCCCCACAGAAGTTGAAACAGATTTTCATATTTTGGGAAAAGAATGGGTTTTAATGAAAATATTTAAGGTACTGACATTGTGAAGATACCCTAACTTGTCAATGGAAATGTTGCTGACTTTTGCCCACCTTCTTAACTCTTTTACCTTTTAATGAAAATACCCCCTTGGATTCAATGGCTTTTATCCCTGGAGTTCTTACTCCTGAAAGATTTTGGAGTACAGTGACAGCTGATACTGAAACAAATAAAGGCCACCGAATAGTTTCTCGTTTGTATGTTTCACTTTTGATATGACTTATATGTTTGTATGTTTTCATGCCGATTTGCCCCATTACCTCTCAATCTACTAGGATTTGTCTCGAATCATTTTCTTATTGAATAATGTAACGTATAAAGGCTCAAGTCTTGCTTCATCCCACGGTTGTGAACTTGTGATGGAAACCTCAAAGTTTTCAACTTAACCTATGATGAGTATGGAGATGGTTTTTTAAGAGTACCTTTTTCACCATAATTGAGATTCTGATACTATTTTGGGATGGGTACACCCTATTCTTAGAGAGTTGGTCTCTATCAATTTCTACCATCATAGAGCATGTTTATCTAATTTCTACCTTCTTAGGAAAATGACCCCTATAGCATATGGGTAGTCAAATATTTGTCTCATATATTCTAGAAAAAATATCCCTAAAAATACCAGTTTTTTCTTTCTTTCTTTCTTCTTTCTTTCTTCTTTCTTTTATATCATCCAAACATTTTATATCTCTTTTACCATTTTATCACTAACTCTCAACTATTCCAAATATATATAGAGTTTGTAAAATGTGATGTGCTGACTGCTGAGGCAATAAGATATTTCTTCACGTCTTCAACATTTCTGAACATGGACAAACGCCAAACGGTACTTCCTACCAGAGGGATTTATTTCTCATCGGAAAATAGTTGGGCCCCAATGGACTGGGCCCTACGGTAAGGCCCAAACGAAACCGCACGAAGTTATAACAAGATCTTTAGGGATAGGGAAAGGGGGATAAATAGATGGTTGTGTGAAAATTCATTTCACCTTCTCCTCCAAATGTCCTATGATCTGATTCTATTTATTATTTCCGTTATATTGTTGTCACACAATCTCATACCAATGCCATAATTTATTTCTTCTCTCTTGAATCTTGATGATATATTTTTCACTAAAAACATGTATACATGAACCAATAAATTTAACTACCAAACTATTATAAAATTGCACAAAAGTACAATTCAATCAACCAGCGACGATTCAAATCATGTATTGAACCTCTTCTTTTCGTCAAATTGTAATTAAAAGAAATAAGACGATTCAAATTATCATATCAAACTCAAAGGTTATGTATTGAATGTTTTATATGTATTGAATATATTGCTCTAATTTATTTATTTATAAAAAAATAAAAACCAAAATCACGGATCTTTTTCTCTGGGTGTGAATTAAATTCTCGTAGAAAACACGAGGCATAGGAATTAATTCGAATCTATCACCGTCACCAGTCACCCTACATCGGAGTAAATTGCCCACCTGAAAACCCACAGTTGGACCACTTTACCCTCGTAAGGGAACGATAAGCAAATGGGCATTTAAGTAATTTGAAGTTTGAGGGTGTACTAGATTTACCACTTTACTTAGATACGTCGAGTCTCGAGATACATCAGAGCACCACGCTCTGCCGAAGTGAGTTAAAAAGTACAGTGACAGTCACTTTTTTCTTTCCTTATTTTGTTTAATACAGTAGGAAAAATATGCATTTTTATCTTAACTTCAATCTCGTCCGTTGATATCAAGCAACGGTGTGGATTTGCCGCCATTATATACGAGCGTGAGGGCCACGTGCTACAGTGTATACTAACTGGGCTGTATTACGTACAAGTTAACGTATGTTACCGCTAGGCCTCACTACATAAATAAATGTATGTCAGTAGTATGTGGTATTTTACAGAAAGTTGTGTCCAATTCCTAATATTTTGGAATAAAATATGTCATCTATTTTTGTATCTCCGCCTCCATGTGAATGTGAGGCATTCCAATTTAGTGTATGGAAATACATTTTCGAGGTCTAAAAGCCATATTAATTGTCTTACTAAGTTATGTATAGTGAGTAGTTTTAATGTTGTTGAGCCTGATTGTCCTGGTCACATTGTTGAGCCTTGCAACTGAAAATTCTTGATTAGTGTAGTTGTTTTCTTTATTAAAAAAAAAGATAATGAGAAGACATCAATGACTTTTAAATATTTGGTGAGAAATGATAGTTTTAGATGTTCACAGTCTCCGCTCATGGTTGAGGCTCTTGCTTTTGGTGGGGGTATTCAAGAAATCATCCGTCTTGGTTGCTCACATATAGAGATTGAGGCCTGAACTAGCGAACCAATCACTAAGTGAGGATGCTCCCTCCAGTATGAGCGAATTAACCTTTTTGGAACTGCTTAATGGGTGTTAATTGGCATAATTAATGGTGTCCGCCACTACCCGTGGATAATTGAGATCATTTTTATTAACATTATCTTTGAACTCCGATGGCTTCAGTCTTGGAGCATCACCTACGTTTTCAGGGAGGTTAACTCTGCTCTAGACTATATTTGTCATTTTATTCTCAAGGTCTCCTACATTTCGCCGGTAGCCAATCCAAGCCTCCGTGGCCTCATCTGTGACGATTTTAAAGGGCAGAGGACGTCAAGATGTCGACGTCCTCCCCTATAATTCATTTCCTTGTAAGAAAAATTTACTTTGTTATGAATGAATGTATATGTGCACAAGATAACCTCACCTGTCTTGCTTGTATCATACATATCATGTAGATGAACAATTGTATAATGTATGATTGGATGTAAATTGTACAAGGTGAATTATTCACCTTCTTCACCTCCTTATTTCCATGCATGAATCATAGAGATTCACCTAAGTTTTGCCTCACCTTTGGCCTATAAATATGACCATAATCCTTTGTAAAACTTGCACCAAAGTAGAGTAAGAAATACACTCTCTAAAGTTCTTACTCTCCCTCCCTCTATTCTAATGATCTAAAAGTTCTCCTAAATTTTGTTTAAGTGTTCTTTTCAAGAATTGAAGTGTCTTATTTTATAAATCTTTTCCTAACAACTTCCAAAAAAATTAATTTGAATTGATAATTAGGATGATCATTTCATCTAAAAGCTTTCTAGTAGGCATCTTAGTTTTTGGATGCGTATGGATGGCAACAAACTCGAGGAGGGACATACATTGTTTCTGGTGCCATCCTCATTTAGCATTTTACTTCTTATTCCTAGTCGGGGTTGAAAATAATCCCCATCACTGTCCTTGTTGGGGATTTCACCCCAATTATTTTACCAATTTAAATACCTTAATAATTATCTTTTTTAGTTACCCATTAGATCATTATATAATTTCTCATAGTTTTTTATTTATCTTTTTTATAGATTTTAATTCATTCTTTATAATTCTATTTTCATCAATGCCAATGTAAAAAAAACAAATCGAGCAAAATAGATAATGAAATTGAAAAAATTGTGAAATTAGAGCAAGTTAAACTTACGAGTTCTTACAATAGGAGTCTCTTCGAGTTTCATCGTTGGGATCCACCACATATATTTTTGGCAAGGACGAGGTAATGTCATCTATCACTCATACCATCCCTATCCCATTTGGGAAGCTATTTCTCTCCGTGAAAGTCTATGGGCCATAATCTAGGAGGTCGTGGACTTATAAGCCCAATGTATAAGAGCATCTCCAACAATTTCTCCAAAATGCAGAATCAAAATCTTATTTTTCAATTTATTCAAGCTTACAATCCAACAATTTCTCTATTTTGGAAATTCCCTCTATATTTGGGGAAGTTTCTCTTTTTTTCTCCCCACTTTCCATATTTTGGAGAATGAGATGAGAAATCAGTTGGACTAAAAAACATCCTAAATGTCTTGAAAATGTAAATTTCACCATTTTAGAGAATCTATTGGAGATGCTCTAAGCCTAGTGAGGCTCTATCCTAAAACCAATTGACAATAGAAGAAGCAATCCAAAAACTTATATAGTAGATTTGTTAATTCGACTTTAAATGTGGAGAGTATATTCTCTCCATTCATATTACTATTTCCCCCTCCATACATTAAATTTTGCCTATTTGAAAATGTAAGATTAAAAATTTATTTGAAGGCTATTTTGATAGGGAGACGTAGGTGATGCTAATCAGATAGCAAAAAATTAAATCCTGCCAAGTTAATAATGTCTTGGGGAATATTAGACGAGGAAAATTGTTTATCATAAGATTCGGGATACAAACTAAGTTATATGTAACAATATTAGTGGTATGCCCAATATAACATATGCAACGTCCGACTCAGGTCGTACTCCAATTTGTACACGTTGAAAACCAAACTGAAGCGCCATTACCCTTACAATTTCTGTCGACCACGAAATGTGATGATCAACTTCTTGTACAATAAGTTCACTCATTCTTCTTTGCGAATTGACGTTCTTATATAAAGAAAATTTCATACTTAAGTATATTGACATTACGCCCGGATGGTCTCTTATATAAATTGAGTAGATCAGTAAGAACCGAGCATTCTCGTGTCGTTGCTCAAGCAAATTTGAAACAATCAACCACATGCAACTAAAAGAAGATATATGGATGGTGTGTGAAGTGAAGTCCCCGCCGCATATAAATTATTAATAGCAATATTGACGCTTGTTGTTCCATTATGTTTGTAGCTTGTGAAAACTTGGACAACTGAAGAGTAATCTTCCCCACCTTTGCATAAAGCTTTGCATCATCCTTTGGAGACATCAATACAAACATTGACCCCTATAAACAGATCAAGATTAAGAAGTTCAGAAACATCAAAATGAAGAAAGCCACCAACATGGCCCCCTAAATACTAGTGTATATGATAAACTTCTCAAACCAAAAAACAAGTGTTGAATTTTTAACTGAAAAGGGGTTAAACAAGAAATCTAGATTTGATGAGTTTGGCAGACCGAAATTGGAGAAGTTGAGAACTTTTCGACATAAGAGATAGGCAACTGGAAGTGCATAAGGAAATCCAGAAGTTGACACCGGAATTAGAGCTTTTGATGCAAATCTTCCTGGTGGGCAGGAGATAGGCAATTTCAAGAATTTCTCTAACCATTCCCATTCCCAATCCTTTTCGGCAATTGGAATCATGGGATTCCGAAATAGAATTGGTGCACTGAGCCAATCGCCATAAAGAGAAGGTCTCTTCAGAGAGCTTTCATGTCACTAGCGTCAGTTTGGGGATGGTTGTTTGACGCCATATATTTGGACAGGATGGAGAAAATTTGTGAAAGAGTGATTTTGGAAGAAGAAAGAAAAGAAACGAAATGAGGAATTGTAATTGGCAGCACCGCTACGAACCATCGTAAAAACGGTAAAGCTCTAAACAAAAACCCTTCAAAGCAACACCACAAGTTCCCTAAAACTTTTCCAAAATGGGAAAATAATAGTCATATTCTCTAACAAAATTTTAGTCTAATTTCAACAGATTTCCTATTTTAAAGAAAACTACATATAATACTTTTATTTTTAACATAAAAAATATTCTCTAATATTTATTTGTCTTTCAAAAATATTTAAAGAAAAAAGAACACTTTTTTCGTTTTAAGGATCTCTATATTTAGGAAAGATTCTTCAATATGTATATAATAGAAAATGTAATAGAAATTTTATTAAGCCTAAAAAGAATCCAAAATTTCTAAAAATTCAATCTCCAAAAATATACAATCTCTCTTAGAATTGTTATATTCGACTATTACCCGATGAAACCTTAGAGGGCACTAGGGATGAGCGACTTGAACCCGTTTGATGATAAAAACTCGAGAAATAACACAATTTAACTCGTCCTATTGAAAAACTCTCACCTATGACGACGTACCCTATCCACCATTAGAGAAACAAACCCTAATTAGTTTAATGTTATCGTCACTAATTGAATTACGTTTTTTTTTAAAGGGTTGGAATCTGTAATTAATTGATAGGCACGCTACATAAAGCTTCTTAGAGAGACAAACAAATCGTTCTGCATGGGAATCATAAACCCTAATTAATTAACTAATCTGATGGGCCCTCTCTTCCTCGATTAATTAATTAACCTCCTTAATTAAGTGATTAAAATAATTAAACACCTTTAATGGGAAACGGGAAAAGCTTTAGAAAGCGAGAGAAAAAGAGAGACATGGCACTTTCACACGTACGCTGCAACGTATGCTGACAAAACACTCTATTTTCCCCCAATTTCCCTTTTTCTTTTTTCATTTTAGAAGATTCTCATTTGATGCCCAAACTTTCACTGATTTTGCTTGATGTCCCATACAATTTTTTTTGTTACAAGTAATGACCTTAGAACGTACTCCCTCGATTCCGATTTAATTGTTATTCTAGTATGGTATTTTTTTCAGCACTATTTATCATCTAACTTATTTTCATCTAATTTTTTAATAGTAAGGATAAGTAAATAAATTTATAAAGAAAGTCAATTTTTTTAAAATAATTTGTTAAGACAAAATCTAAAAGCACAAATAAATTTGAATGAATAGAGTATCTTTCGTCTTCCACATTTACTATTTGATATTAATGAACTGGAAAAAAATCACAACTATATACTAAAACGGATGTTAAAAAAATTATTAAACGACACATGTCGATTTTAGATTGGACCACACCACCTTTTTGATCTTGTTTCACTTTCACACAAAAATCACTTTTCACCCAAAAACTACTTTTAATACTTTTGAATTCGTGCAACTCTCTCTACTTTTTACGTTTTTCGAGATACAAAAATTAACTTTTCACCTAAAAACTCCTTTTCATATACAAGTGAGAGTTTGGTTCAACTGAAACAAACTCTTATCCTGAAACGAACTCTTATTTTGAAACGTTGCACTTTTCCTAGTTTGTAGTGCACTTTTTCGAATTTGCACTTTTCGTACTTTTCAGTGCAATTTTTGTATTTTTTGTAGTGCACTTTTTCGTATTGCACTTTTTGTATTTTATAATGCACTTTTGTATGGAAAGTGCACTATGAACTAGGAAAAGTGCATTCGTTTCACGTTTTAAGATAAGACTTTATTTCATTTGAACCAAACTCATACAAGTGAAACACACCCAACCAATCATCATAACTTAACTATATACTAAAGCAGAGGTTAAAAAATTTATTAAAACAATCATCTTTTGGATATGTTAATAGGATGATTTTTAAGATATTTTTTATGTTATATATTATACAAGTATTAAAATATTTATTATATTTAAAAATATTTTATTAATAATCGTACAAAGTACGGAAATACATACTAGTTGCCACTAAATTGAGATGGACTCTCCTAACTTTTAATTGATTATATCTGATTTTTTTTATAGTTTTATGAAAATACAATAAATTATGATTTTTTTTTTACTTTTTGGAAAAGGTAAAATTTTCATTAAGAGTAGAGGATAAAATCTACAAAAACACCCCTAAGTAAAAGGGTAGATTGAGATCAAAATATAGACACAAACAAAAATATAAAAAAAGAATTATGAAAGAACTTGGACATCATGTTCAAAAGAACAATTTACTAGTTTTGATAATAAAGACGAAAGTACAAAATGAACTAAAAATAAAATATATTATTGTATAAAAATATGAAAAAAATAAACAAACAATACCTAAAAAAGTGATAGCATATCAAAAAGTTGAGTGGCTCAAAAAAATCTTTGACTAGCAAATGAAACAAGTAAAAATAAAGGGCAACAAACAAAATTTCTTAAACAAAACCAATTAACAGTAATATTAAATTGAAGAAGAAGAAGCAGCGAACCAGAAGAGAGAGAGGGGCTCACATGGCATGTTACCACCAGCTGTGCTCTTCACTCAACTTCTCCTCCTTCTTCCCCTCTTCACATATAAAAACCCTTCTCTCCTTCCTTTCTCCATTCTTTTGACCCCCTTTTTCCTCTCCTCCTTCCCCATTACACCTCTTCTTTCTCCTTCTCTGCCTGAAAACAGAGCACTCTTCAATGGCAGAGCATCCCTGAAACCCAAAACCCCCACACTAACACAAAACGCCACCGTTTTGATGATGAAGGAGAAGATGGTAGCCACAAACTATCTCAATCTTCTCTTCACTTCGCTTCTCGTCCTCCAATTTTACGCCAGAGTCGGCGGCGAAACCGGAAACTCCATTGATGCAGAGCACCTTCTGAGCTTCAAGGCCTCTCTCACAAACCCGCGGGTTCTCTCCGATTGGCAATCGGGTCAAAATCCATGTCGATTCACCCGAGTCTCATGCTCGTCGGAGCTCCGAATCACCTCCCTGGACCTCAGCTTCCTCTCCCTCGCCTCCGATTTCCACTCTGTTTCAACCCACCTCTTCCCGCTCGAAAAACTCGAATCCCTAACCCTAAAATCCACAAATCTCACCGGCGCGATTCGCGCCTTCTCCGCCTGTTCATCCTCCCTCACCTCCCTCGATCTCTCCCTCAACTCAATCTCCGGCGAGCCTTCCGATTTGGCCTTCTTCTCCGCTTGCTCTGCTCTGACCTCCCTCAATCTCTCCTCAAACGCAATCGAGGGCAATTTGGGAAATTCACGTTACTCTCTCAAACTCCAAACCCTAGATTTGTCGTCCAATCGGATTTTGGGCGGCGCGTTTCTGCCATGGCTAATCTCCGGCGGATGCTCCCATTTGACGAGTTTGACCCTCAAGGGTAACAGATTGGAAGGCTCCTTTTCACTGAACGGCTGTGATTTATTGCAGAGGTTTGATGTCTCCAGCAACAATTTCTCCGCTCCAATCCCTAATTTAGGGAGCTGTGCTCAACTGAATCATCTGGATTTGTCTTCCAACAAGTTCACCGGGTCAATTGGAGATGAATTCGGTGCTTGTGATGAACTCGCCTACTTGAACATCTCAAACAATCTTCTTTCAGGTTCAATTCCTTCTCTCCCAACTGCAAATCTCCAGTTTCTGTATCTGTCTGGGAACCAATTTGAAGGCGGGTTCAGCAAAAGTATAGCTGAATCTTGCTCTTCTTTAATGGAGCTTGATTTTTCATCCAACCATCTCTCTGGTAATCTTCCAACTACCCTTGAGTCCTGCTCTTCACTCACTCTCTTTGATGTGTCTTACAATAACTTTTCTGGGGAGTTGCCAATTGATATGTTCATGAAGATACCCGGGTTAAAAAAGCTGTCATTAGCCTCTAATCTGTTTGTGGGTGTTCTTCCTGATTCTCTTCCATTGCTGAGTAGCTTGGAGAGTTTGGATTTGAGCTCCAACAACATTTCTGGTCAAATCCCATCTGGGTTATGTCAACATCAGAAAACTAGCTTGAATGAGCTTTATCTTCAAGACAATCTGTTGACTGGTCAAATCCCATCAGATTTAAGCAACTGCTCCAAACTTGTTTCCCTTGATCTTAGCTTCAATTACCTTACTGGCAAAATCCCACCAAATCTAGGGTTCCTTTCCAACCTCAAGGATTTGATCATTTGGATGAACCTTCTTGAAGGGGAGATTCCTCAGGAGCTCATGTACATTGATTCACTTGAGAATTTGATACTTGATAACAACAGGTTGACAGGAACAATCCCATCAGGGCTGAAAAACTGCACAAACTTGAACTGGATTTCACTGTCGAGCAATCGATTAAGCGGCGTAATCCCTTCCTGGATCGGCAGCCTGACCAATCTTGCAATCCTCAAGCTCTCAAACAACTCCTTCTACGGCGAAATCCCGCCTGAGTTGGGAGATTGCAAGAGCTTGTTGTGGCTGGATTTGAACAGCAACTTCCTTAATGGCTCAATCCCTTCTACACTCTCAAAGCAATCAGGATCCATGGCTGTTGGCCTTGTTGTTGGTAAGAAGTATGTTTACTTGAAGAACGATGGTAACAAGGAGTGTCACGGGGCCGGTAACTTGCTCGAATTCGCGGGGATCCGGCAGGATTCGTTGAACCGGATCCCGACCCGAAACACCTGCAACTTCACTAGAATCTACAGAGGCAACACTCAGCCAACTTTTCAGCATAATGGGACAATGATCTTTCTTGATTTGTCTTTCAACATGCTGCAAGGTAGCATTCCTAAGGAGATTGGCTCAATGTACTATCTTTCTGTATTGGATTTGGCTCACAACGATCTCTCTAGCCCGATTCCTACCGAAATGGGCGGTTTGAAGTATGTTGGTATAATGGATCTCTCTTACAACCATCTCTCAGGCCAGATCCCGCCATCATTAGCCGGCCTCACGCTTCTCACAGAGATTGATTTGTCAAATAACAACCTGTCCGGGATGATTCCTCAATCAGGTCAGTTTGAGACTTTCCCGCCTAACAGATTCTACAACAACTCGGGCCTTTGCGGGTACCCGCTCCCTAAATGTGGTACTGAATCTTCATCCTCCGCTGCTCAGCATCAAAAGCGGCGTAGGCAGGGTACTTTAGCTGGTAGTGTCGCTTTGGGATTGCTCTTCTCCTTGTTCTGCATTTTCGGCGTCATCATAGTCTACGTTGAGTTGCAAAAGAGGAAGAAGAACAAGAAAGATTCCATCTCAGCTGAGTACAGGGAAAACAACTCGAACTCGAACTCCGCTTGGAAGTTTACGAGTGCTAAGGAAGCCCTAAGCATAAACCTAGCCGCCTTCGAAAAGCCACTCCGAAAGCTCACCTTTGCCGACCTTCTAGCAGCCACCAACGGCTTCCACAACGACTCGATGATTGGTTCAGGCGGTTTTGGAGATGTCTACAAAGCGAAGCTCAAAGACGGGAGCGTCGTTGCCATCAAGAAGCTCATCCATGTAAGTGGACAAGGTGATCGGGAGTTCATGGCCGAGATGGAAACCATAGGCAAAATCAAGCACCGAAACCTCGTACCACTCCTGGGCTACTGCAAAGTCGGGGACGAGCGACTCCTCGTGTACGAGTACATGCTCCACGGAAGCCTCGAAGACGTCTTACACGACAGGAAAAAGACGGGAATAAAGCTCGATTGGGCCACGAGGCGGAAAGTCGCCATTGGGGCGGCCAGAGGGCTCGCCTTCCTTCATCACAACTGCATTCCTCACATCATCCACCGTGACATGAAGTCGAGCAACGTTCTCTTAGACGAGAATTTGGAGGCTCGGGTCTCGGATTTCGGCATGGCAAGGCTAATGAGCGCCATGGACACACATTTGAGCGTGAGCACCTTAGCGGGAACTCCAGGATACGTGCCACCCGAGTACTATCAGAGCTTTCGGTGTTCGACCAAGGGCGACGTATATAGCTATGGCGTCGTGCTTCTTGAACTCTTGACGGGGAAGAAGCCGACGGATTCCGACGAGTTTGGGGATAATAATCTGGTTGGGTGGGTGAAGCAACATGCTAAGATGAAGATTACTGATGTGTTTGACAAGGAGTTGGTTATGGAGGATCCAGGTTTGGAGGTGGAGCTTCTAGAACATTTGAAGGTGGCTTGTGCTTGTTTGGATGATAGGCCGTGGAGACGGCCAACGATGATCCAGGTTATGGCCATGTTTAAGGAGATCCAAGCTGGTTCAGGGCTGGATTCGAGGTCGAGTATCGGTGTTGAAGATCATGGTGTTGAGATGACTATAAGGGAAGATGTTGAGATGGGCAAGTTGTAAAGTTTTTTCTTCAAGGAGGATCAAAGTTTTCAGTTGGTTAGAAAGAATTTTTTTCTTCTTTTCCACTCTAGAAGTAAGTTAGTGTATGTATTCATTTCATAAGAAAACAAAAAACATAAGTGTTGGGAATTTTCATATACAGGGTCTGGTTTGTATGGTTTTCTTAGTAGTGTCTCAGTTTTGTAAATATGTAACATGATGAGTTTATTTATGAAAAGTGATCATGCCATGGTTGGTCTCTCATTTTATCTTCCTTGTATTTTTTTCTTAAGATTTGGTGTGTGTTTCCATTATAACATGTGGAAAATAGGCAAATTATGTGCGCACAAATGCTTGAAAAGAGAAAGTAGTTGGATGGATCTATGACTTCATTGATGGTGACCAGTAAATAGGAGTTGTGTGGGGTTCTTTTGGAAGTTTCTTGGAGGGTTCTCTTTTAATTATAGAGAAAATCCTTCTTTTTTATTTACTGAAATTTCATAATCTGTCCAATTTATGCTTGTAGTACTCTCAAATGTCCGAACTAAGCCTCATTTTTAGTCTTGTTTAATTACTGATTCATGGACAATTGATAGTACGATTTCTAACTGTAAACAAATGAATTCAAAAAATAAAGAGCTGGGGGTGAAGGGACTTTTTTTTTTTTTTTCTTGTTTTATGCATTTGTTTTGTAGCATATTAAAAAAAACACAATCGAATCAATATATGAAAAAGTACAGTGATAATTGAAAGTACGGGAAATTTTCCATTGAAGGGTACGATAATAGAATATCACAAAGTTAGCGTTTTAAACTTCTCTAATTGAAAGTATCATTCAGCCTTCTATCCTCCATTATTCTACAAGTTAATTACGAGAATCATTGTAAACCTTGCTGACGGACGCAGAACAAATTTCAAAGGAGGGCACGACTTCTTATATGAAGTCAATAATTTTAGAATTATAGACTAGTTTAGTTAGTCAATGTTCTTAAATATGAAAACTTTATACTTATTTAATTATAAACGTGTATTTTAGGGAGTAAAGTATTAAATGTGAATGAAAAAACAAATAGAATTATAATTCTAAAATTGTCGACGAGTTTAATTAGTCAATATTTTTTAATATGAAAATTTTATACTTATTTAATAATAAAATTTTATTTTATTGAGAAAAGCATTAAAATGTGAATGAAAAAAACATTAAAATAAAACTATAAGGAATTAAACCTGGGCGGATCGCATATAAAATTGAGTTACAAATTATTTTAATTAGTTAATTTTCATGTTTTTCAAACAAATTATTTTAATTTTACGCATATTTAAATCTAAAATTTACATATATATTATTAACTAGTCCGATCGAAGGAGGGGCACGGGCCCACCCGTGCCCACCCCTAGGTCCGTCACTATTGCTGACTTAATTAGCCCGATGCAAGGGAGCTTTCTGCTTGGGCGTCATATCTCGGATAACATTGTTCTTGTGCAAGAGCTTGTCCACTCGATGAGGAAAAAGCAAGCACGTAAGGGGTGGATGATACTGAAGATCGACTTAGAGAAAGCTTATGATAGAATCCGATGGGATTTTGTGGTGGACACGCTCCAGGATGTTGGGTTTCCACCTCAGTGGGTCGCTTGGATTAAAGAATGCATTAGCTCGACGACGATGAGGTTACTCACCTACCCGTGGAATTCGCCAAGGTGACCCCATTTCACCCTACCTTTTTGTGTTGTGTATGGAGAGATTGAGCCAAATGATTCACGCTGCTGTTGAGGAAGGAGATTGGAAACCTGCTCGGATCACAAGAGCTGGCCCGGATGTCTCCCATGTCTTTTTTGCGGAGTACGTGGTCCTTATGGTTGAGGCTTCGGTTAGACAAATGCGTGTTATCAAGGAGATTTTGGATCGGTTTTGTGTTGTGTCCGGTCAGAAAATCAATCATGTTAACGGTCCTACTTATTGATAAGATTAAATTCCAGTTAACTACTTGGAAAGGGAAACTCTTAAGCTTCACCGGAAGGGTTACGCTAGCTAAATCGGTGTTGAACTCGATCCCGGTCTACTCTATGTCAACGGTCGTCTTGCCTTTGGATTTGTGTGACAGGATGGACCAAATCACTAGGAGTTTTATTTGGAACCATAATTTTAATAGAAAAAGGAAATATAAAAGATAATTAATTACAATAAATATAAAATAAATGGTGATTAAATATAATTTTCTCTTTAATATTTCGATCAACTAGGTGAAACTCAACGGAATTCATAAGTAATGATTTAATATTTGTAGATACTAGTTGTACTCGTCGTGCCATGCACGACTATGACTCATCAATTTTTAATATATTATAAATATGATATTAATAAAGTAAATATAAAAACATAAATAAAAAGCCAAAAATAATTTAAATTCTTAAGACAATTAATCAAATTCAATTCTTCAAAAATCTTTTCAATAAAAAGTTAAAAAGATAATTAATAAGAAAAGATCTAAAATATAAAAAAATATGGAACTTTTTCGAAGATAAAAAATATCTTCTATATTTAAATAAAAATCCAAAAAGGAAATTAAGGAAAAAACAATATAATATTTTTATAAAAAAATAATTTAGGAAAATAATGATATAGATATTTAAAATTTTTACTTTTGTTATCAAAACTTGATTTAACATAAATATTTTTTATAAATAGATAAAAAAGATAAATTAATTTTCATTATTTTTAATTAAAATTCGAATTAAATTTTTCCACATAAAATTTGAAAGAAATTTAATTAGAAAAAATAATATAAATAATATTTTAAAATATAAGGTGGGGCAATAATTAATGCGGTGGCTAGAAAAGCTATAATATTAATATATAGTTATAGATAGATATGAATATTTTTATTACAAAGATATATATGTGATCACGTGTACACATTTTGTATTATCTTTTTTTTTACATTGATCTTTTACAAATGTAATAAATATAATGTCCTTTTTTATCTATATTGATCAAAAAGGAAATTAAGGAAAAGATAATATATTTTTTTATAAAAAATTAATTTAGGGAAGTAGTTATATAGATATTTAAAAATTTGACTTTTGTTATCAAAATTTGATTTAAGATAAATATTTTTTATAAATGGATAAAAAGATAAAGATAAAATTATTTTCATTATTTTTAATTAAAATTCGAATTAATTTTTTTCACATAAATAAATAGAAAGGAATTTAATTAGAAAAAATAATATAATTTTTTTTAAAATATAAGGTGGGGCCAGAATTAATGTGGTGGGCCTGGTGCTAGAAAAGTTACAACTTTAAGATATAGTTATCGATAGATATAACTATTTGTATTCAAAGATATATATGTGATGACGTGTACATAGTTTTTCATATCTTTTTTTTAATTTATCTTTTACAAATATAATAAATATAATGTCCTTTTTTATCTATACTGATCAAATCTACTAATATTATTTTATCCTTATGTTTATTTGGGAATAAGTTTTTACGAATATTATTTTATTTATGTTTACATGGAAATAACTTTTTTTCTATAATTAAATATTTAAAATTATTATTTTAATAAAGGGGTGATATAACGTAATCTGGTGGTAGATATTGCTACTGCTTTAGTTATTAGTAATAAATAAATAGATATAAGAAAAAATCTACACAAAAAATCAAGTAGAATTTGAGATTCCCTAAAAAAGAAGTAGAGGTCAAGATAAATCTTGATTTCTTATTTCGTTAATTGATAATATGCAATTTCATTAAATACTAATGACTATATTTTTTCTTAATTAATCAAATATCAACAAATATAAATTACAATAAAATAAAAAGGGCAAATCAATCATAATATAATATATGTATAAAATATCATTCCAAATCTTTATTTTGTGGAAAGTTCATCATCTGAATATCTTTCCAAACCTTTATTTTTTAGAGACTTTATAATCTCTTTGGTAATATTTTTTGAAAGTGTGCTGATAAAAATCTCGATCGAATTTAGTACTTTTTTTTTATTCGATCGATCAAATTTAGTTGAAAAAAATCAAGATAAGGAGATATTTGAAAATTAGGATTTTCATGCAATTAATCTTCAATTAAATATCTTTTAAATTAGTTACAAATTTTTTGATAGAGATTTTATCTTCAATAAAATATTTTGGTTCATACTGTTAGTTGCAAATTTCAATTGATTAATCTTCACCAATTTTTTTTATTTATACATGAATATTTTCAAAATTTTGATTAACGCTTCAAGGAAATAATGCTAGAAAATCAAACATAAATATATTTTGTAATCAATATCAATAAAATCAAAAAAAAACTAAAATGTTATTTTGTGAATTCTACAAATTAGTTCAGATTTTTATTCAATCAACATTCAAATTAGGGGTTTGTTAAATTTTGAAAATTTGTCTAAAATGATTTAATACTATATTTTTTTTCAATATTTAAATTTAAAATCTTAACCGATTATAAATTTTTACATAAATTTCTAAATAAGAAAGAATCGGATTGTGAGAACGAAAATTCGATAAAAAGATTTGATTCTATTTATAGGAATATATATATATAAACAAAATTTAAAAAGATTGTATAAAAATTCAGTAAATGAAATATATGTATAAACAATCAAACGTATCAAAATAAAAAATGGAAAATATATAAAAATATCCTCATTTATACCTAAATTGCCATAAGAATCATACATGGCTTAGTAAGTTAATTGTCAAAACAATCATGCTAGTAAGCAACTTGCCAAAAAATTGAAATTCTTATTGAACGAAAAATTCTTGAATTAATTTCGAATCGAGAAGGGAAAAGTCTTATTGAAGGGATTGATGATGGCCTCATTGGCATTATGGTGGCCCAATTTTGAGAACACGTGTCAATTGATTGGTTAAGAGCAACAATAGATTGAACGGGAGGGAGATGGAGAGTAGCGACAAATCGATCGGTAAAGAGTAGAGAAAAATAAATGGACAATTTCATCCAGAGCATCGAGAAACTGATTGAAAAGGGTACAATTAGTAAGTGCATATGAACAGAAAGGGTTGTACAATGCTTCTTCCATGGAGGACATACACCAATGATTTCGTGAACTCTCTACCTACAACCACTTTCAAGAGGGGGAGAACTTTGAGAACGTCCCGAGAGTCTGTGAACAACTACTTCAATGGAGGACATAGGCCTCCATCAATTTACCTGTGTAGAAAAATGGGAATTACATATTTATTGTTTCGATGTTTGATTTCGAGAAGAAGCGCATGAATAGAGTATATATATGTTGAATAAGTTATTTAAAATTAATTAGCAAAAACTGATAGAGATTTGTAGATTATGTGGTAATCTGATGTGTACATGACATATGAGTGACATGGAAAAAAATTAATATGTAGGCTATGACGTGGAATATTTATGATGACATGTAAATTATAAGAAAATGACACGTGTAGAATTCGAGGTGGCTTAATGTAAGATCGCCATATGAAAAAATCTTATGTGGCTTAATGAGAAGGCTACAAACCTTATTGGTTTTATATATATAATAGATTGTGTCTTTTTCATTGGGTTCAGTGTACTGTTGCTGCGTCACACCGGATAGAAACGCGAGAATACGGAGGAGATAAATACGGCCAATCCGCCATCGAGATCAACGTCTCTGATTGAACTTAGCTGTTATCTTCTGTCATCGCCCAAATTATACAATCTCTGGGTCCTACTCTTTTGCCATAGCATCTGTCTAGCTCTGGCTTTTGAACAAGGATCATGCACGAATTTAAGTTCCATGCAATTACACTGATTTAATTATAATATTATGGGATAATAAAGAATCTCACATCGCTAATTAAAGATATTATGTCTAGTATATAAATTTAATTACTAGTTTTCTATTATTAATTATATTTAAATAATATTTTATGGACTTATATACTGAGACTATTGGCTATCGCATATGTCATACGTGTATATAAAAAAATATATTAGGCCAAAATAATTGTCATCACTTGAAAAAATGTTTTAATATAAAACTCCAAATAGAAAAAAATTTGAAAATATATGAATTAATCATCCTATATTATTATTATTATTATTATTATCAACAGTACCTACCCCTCCAACTCAATTACTCATCAATTCAAAACCTCCACCTAATTAGTTGTTATTCATTATTAATCTCAATTATATACGAAGTATACTATGATTCACACCCTTCTTTAGTTCTGACCTCAAAAAAAAATCCCCAATCTATATATCTCTCTTAATCATGCATTGACAACCAATAAGTAACGTACATTACCAACGTTTATCAGTTCATTTGGACAACTAATAATGGTTTGAACTAATATAAGAAGTAATGTTATATACATGGAACACCATGTATGCACACGATTCATCAACTGAACTCATCACAGCCGTCGAATTTGAAATATAAAAATAATTAAGATTCTTGTGAAACACATAATTAGACGATAAGCATGGTCAAAGAGTTGACTGCATATTATATTACATGCCAGCTTTTCCCTCACACTGGCTCACACGCACATAAAATTTATTTTACAATACATATTTTTGCTTACAAAAATAAATGTATTGTAACAAGTTTTCATAGTTTATGACAAAAGCAAAAGGGTACGTACGTGTTATGTAAGATATATAGTATATAAAATCAAAATTATTCCTAGTAAAATGTACTGGAAACATTGTGTCCTTGTGCAAGTTGATAATGCACGTATATATATTTATTGAAGTAGCAGATTTTGAGCGAACCCATGAATTAATGAAATAAAATTATAGATTAATTTCAGATCAAAACAAATCTGAGTTGCAAGAATGCTGATATCACACGAAAATGTTTCCTCATTATTGGACATGGGCAGTGAATCAAAAGGAGTAATTTATATCGATAATATTTAATTAGATTGCTGGGTCTACACCAAAAGCAATGCATCGAGCCCTAAACCCATGAAGAGAAGAGGTTAAGAGAAAAGGCAAACAATTCACACTTCTTTATTTTTGGGATATATTATAATATATATGTTTGTCTTGGCATGAAATAATGTTTAGAAAAAGAAAAAGCTAAATAACCTTTTAATAGCAAAAATACCAAGAATAAAGAGTATAAATTAATTTCGGATAAAAGATCATTTTTTTTAAATTCTCAAATTTATTATTAGGATAATAATAACTATACGAAAAATAATTTTATCAGATTCAAAATCATCAAAATATGAATGTATAGTAGTTTGATTTTGTTGATGATAAGCAATTCGAAATACATAATAATTATCCTAGAATATATGTAAGACGAGAATTTTGATCGAGATGTAGAGCTCCATTTTCAAAACTACAAACTATTTCAATTCCTACACAACTTTAGAAATATATAAAGTTTTATTCCTACGTGCCCTCAAGAACACTCATTCACGTACGAAATTAATATTACCTAGCTACTTGAAGGTGTACGGTGTTATAGCTTAAAAAATCAAATAAAGGTGATAGAAATGGAATAGTTTGGAGGTTCCATTTCCAAGTACATGTTGTATACGTTGTCATGTAGTTATTGAACAACTTGTGCATGACGTTTTATGCGCTTTCTAATTGGGTTTGGTGGCCATTTTTTAGTCATTCATATAGATACAAATTGTACTAGTATTCGTGCTCTCCACATCTATCTGGTTATATATTAAACCCTAAACTTATAACAAGTTGATCGATTTAATTATAACATTTTTTAGGTTTCGGCCCTCGAATATAGACAAATGAAAGTATGAATCTACTAATAACTTATTTCAATATACTTTTAATTAAACATAACAAAGAACGTACAAAACTACTACTCTACGTCTCTCATTAGGTTTCATATAGTATTAAAGTTCATTTTATCCACAAATAATTAAAAGTCAATGAATAGCATACCAAATCATTACCATCCAACACATCTTACCCTTATCTGATCTTATTAAAGTTTGTTTAGTTGACAATTAAAACCTTTTTTTCAATAATTATAACTACTTAAAGATAGGAGTAAGCACCGAATATATATATATATATATATATATATATATATATATATATATATATATATATATATATTTGGTTACAGAATAATTAAAAGAAAACATAAGAAATGCATTTTTTTATCGTTTCTGTAGGATCGTTAGTACTTAAATAAATCGGCGACTCCTAAGTCGGCGATTTATGTGAAGTCGTCGACTTTGAGTAACAGTAGAAGTCACCGACTTTGGAAAAGTCAGTGACCTTAAAATAAGCAACGGAATTTATGAATTGAAAATATACTAGAACACAACGATGTATAGCGGAAACTCTTTGTAAACCAACTAGTTTACTCGGAGAAAAACCACTCCCTCACTCGGTCGGATTTCAAGAGCACGTTCGGCTCGCTCTATTGATATTTTGAGTTGTTACAAAGCTCTCCCGTGTACAAGATTGAATCCCATAATCCTTGAACCACGCTCTACCTTTGTCTCTCACAACTTTCAACCTCACGCTATGCTTAAAAACTCTTGACTACACCACTCGATCGAATCCCACGATCGAGTCACTCGAACAACCAACTTGATACGCTAGATTATATTAGTTAGGTTAATTAGGATAATAATTTATATTTAAGAATATTATTTCCTTTTATTTAGGATTTAGTTTTATATTTTAGTAAGATATCATTTCAGCGTTATCTTTTCCGATTTGGCTAGATACGAGAGTTATTCATATTGTTATGTTTTCAATGAATAAGAAATGAGAAATTAATTATCTTAAACCCTAGTCTCCTTCTCTGCTATCTCGTCTCCATCGTCTGAGCCACCCTTTATCCTCGACTTTGACCCTTCTTCCCTTCACCGGTTACTTTATTCATTGAATCCGATACGAGATCTATAAGATTTCGTATCACAACTTTCTCTCACATATGCACAAGATGCTCTCTTTTTCTTCTCACAAGATATGCAATATGAACCCACGACATTCTAACCTAAAACCACCGAGTATTTAAGCTAGAAGTCTTGATTAAGTGTGATATTGTTTCCTATTCTGTTAAGGAAATAATATCGCACATAATAATCTTTCCTAAAATAACATGTACACATATAAAATATCACAAGAGAATCATTTGATATTCTTTTGATTTTTGCAATCTTTTGTGATGATTTTCTCCATAAATAAACGCCCCAGCTGCTCTGCAAACGATCTGTGCGTTCCTTCCATAAATAGTTTTCTCGCCAGCTGGTCGTCTCAGTGACTTTGTTGAGTCACTGACTCGACATGCAACTTCGAAGTCACTGACTTCTTGGAACCGTCAAAACACAACTTTTCAACAATAGTTTCTTGCCAGTTGTCCTTTGTCAGGGACTTCATCTCAAAGCTTGATGTCGCTGACTCCTCATTCAACTTCTTTTTTGTTGACTTCTCTCTGAGTTTGGAACTATCAAAACACAACTTTTCCAACAATAGTTTCTCACTAGTTATCCTTGTCAATGACTTCTTCATAAGAACTTGATGTCGTTGACTCCCCATGCAACCTTTGTGTCACTGACCTTTGGAACCATCAAAGCCAAATCTTCTAACAAATCCCCCCCCCCCCCTTATTGATGGTGACAAATACTTCAATCCGATTATCCTTGTTAGTAATTTCTTCATAAGAGTTTGATGTCGTTGACTCTCCATGCAACTTCTGTGTCACTGAATTTTGGACCATCAAAACCAAATCTTCTAACAGTTTCTTTATACGGAGAAAAAATATATATATTTTTACATTTTAATTTATGATACGTGACACAAATTACTTTTTTTTATAAGAAAAGAGATTAGGATGACCACTAACAAGCTAAGCAAATCCGAGTCAAACACAAGCGAGATATAAGATACACGTCTGAAGGATCCAGTGATGAAGTTCGTCATAGAATTACACTCACGAAAAACATAAGAAATACTCCAATCCTAGACACGGACAAACAAGTAGTGGATGTCCGAACACAACAACTCAATCTCCCACAAGCAACGCCAATCACTAAGAACGACCTTGACCAACTACAAATTATCGCCTTCAATCTGGATCCGGAAAATGCCACGACGAATGTCCTCGAAAAGTCCCTGGCACAAGGACATGGTCTCAGAGATCAAGATAGATTGCCTACCAATCAACCCTCCGCTAAAATAGAAAGGGGAGCCACCAAAGTCCCTGATTTCCTGAAAATGAACCTAAAAAATTGCCACGCTATTCGCACACACTGCACCATTAAAATTCAACTTATTTGACAAACGATCACTTATGCTTTATATTTTAAATATTTCCTTTAAATTACAATACATACCAATGTATTTTTTGGTAAAGTTTGGGTTTGTGGGAATTTATTGGGAGTTATTAAGAAAAATGAATAGGGATAGATGAAGACCTGGAAATCAGTGTTTGAACGTGCGGGTCATAGTGGGCCACGTGGCGAGTTCCTCAATGGTGGTCCACTGGTCCCATCCTCCCATCCCTGCCGCTGCTTTCCATGTAATTTCCGTAATTATTTAAAACCTTGGAATTATGTGAAGTGAGCGTAATAATAAAATTATAGTCCGGGGTACTAGAGGTTTCACGTGCTACCCTAAGAAGTCGTCCAGGGAGCCTTTTCTATTCAGTTCTTGATTCGATGATACTATGAAATCGGAAACAACTACTCCCTTTTAATTGTTTCTTTTTATCTCAAAATCTTGCGAGTTATGATCCGAAGTAACACAATTCCAATCCGATGTTGATATATAAATGAAAAGATCGATGAGATATTATTGAGTCAGGTTAGGAAATGAAACCTTTTTATATATGATTTTTGTGATCCATCCATTTTAGGATGAATAGATAAGTGGAGATTGAGTGTCCACAACAAAGTGGGGGCAGCATTGTGGAGCACAACATCAAAATTGCATGCCCACATTATACACTTGCATCCCATTTCACATGCCCTAATCTCCCCCAAACATTGGAAAGGGAGATTTTGTCATTTGGTCTCAACTACACACCCTTAAAAGATGCATGCAATGAGGAGGAGAAAGAAACACCCATCACAATCATCCTTTTGTTCCCTCAAATGCATTTTTTGTTTTCACTTTGTTTTTTAGTCAATACCTATCCCATATACTACTTATAAGTACACTAGCTTCAATGTACATGAAAAATAAGACTACTATCCACGACAATATCGTACGGATCGATATGAAAATAACATGTCTTAAAGAAAGCATATTAGGGCATCATCATACTAGCTAGTTTTTTTTGCTAATTGAGAGGGAAGTTTTTGTTACCCCTCCAACGACGTCCTAATAATCTGTACTAAAGCCTAAAGTGTAGATGGGAAGATCACATTGGGTTAACTTAGAATATGGTTTGCTTGCTTTTGGGGGAAAAGAAAACTTGAATAAACCTCAATATGAAATGCGTCAGAAGCCTAGATGGCCCATTGGAATTTAACGGCCCAACATCAAATGCCACAAATAGGGGCCTTCCAGACTAAATGGGCCAGGGGATTCCATAAACCCATTTTGTCAAAATCATCTACATATTCCCCCATCCTCGTGCTGCAATATTTCGGACTCTATTATAACCTTTTATAAGAGAAAATTAAAATTATGATTTAATGCTATTTTAGGAGTAAGTGTCAGCTAATGCATTTGAATTCAGTTACGAAGTTAACAATCAAAGAGAATATAATCAGATTAATTAAATATATCAAGATTAATTGAAAAGATCCTTATCCATCCTAAACAGGAATAATAATGTATCATATACAATTATAAATATCCATTTCTATGTAGAACCCATGAAAACAGAAATTGGAACAATTTTGGATGATGATCACCCTTTTCACTATGCTATAAATCCACTTTCTCTTACCACTTCAACACACAACCAAAATTTGCCATATATCCGAACAACAACAACAACAACCACAACCACAACAACAACAAAAATGGTGATCCCTTTTTCATCATTCATCTTAGTCGTCGTTGCCATCTTATCCAATCAATATATACTTACATTAGCCAACAGCGACGCCATCAACGATGAGAAGATTGGAATATGTCAACCGGTTTCAGTTCACATATGTAACAAGCTACCCGGTGAGCTACTACAGACCCATTGTATGTCCGGAGATCAAGATTTTGGGATGCACTCCGTGGGTATTAATGCGTGCGAGACATGGAATTTCCGGCCCAATGTTGCGGGAACCACAGTTTACTTGTGTGCCATCGGGTCACCACAACATGGATCGATACGGTTCAACATTTACGACACCTCAAGGGACTCTGCCGAGAGATGCACCTCGAATTGCTTTTGGAACGTCGATGCTGCTGGCGCGCTTGGGATTAATCAGAAGACGGGGAAGGAAGATATTACTTATGCATTTTTTAAAGCATGAAATATTATGCTTGCGAGCAAGTCGATCCGATGATCGTTTAGGGTTTGCATGGCTTATGAATGTTATAATAAGTTGAATAAGTGGCATTGATATTGTGTAGTTTGTTACTCATTTGGAAAAAAGAACCACTTTCTCCTTTATGATGTTTGATTTTCAACAATAAATGGGAAACGTTTTGAGGTGCAATTGTGAATTCTTCCTAAAAGAATTAGGAGAACGAGTTTATAAATATAAGGTAATGGGACACATATTGAGGTTCAACTGTTCAAGTGGTTCTGGGTTGATAGTTCGACTTTGAAATTTGGTAGGTTTTCCATCCACACCGCGGGGGGGGGGGGGGGGGGGGGGGGGGGGGGGAGATCCGAAAATGTTGGATTATCAATTAAACTCATGGATTCCATTCCATTTGGTGCACCAAACACATGACAATCCACAACTCTTCGAATAGTCTTTATGAACGTATGAATTGAAGTGAACTGGTTGAAAAAATATATTTGTTGAAATGTGATTCAAGCACGTATCTGTTACACGAGTTAACATAGTTAACTATTATTGAGGAGAGATTTTAATTGTCAATGGTATTTGCTATTGTTTAACATTACCAATATTTAATAGTTTGTTCTTGAAATTTATCTACTATTTTAGAGTGAATGTTAGACGTGGGTTAGTGAGGTATTTAATTTTTATAATATTAATCATTTCAATTTAAGAAGAAATCATTATTTTTGTTTCTCCTAACTCTTTCTCATATATATTGTTATCTTCTTCTTTTGTTAATACCAACAAATTGGTGTCAAAGTTGTTTCATATTCTGGGTTCATATTCAAGGAATTGAGAAAAAAAAGTGTGAGTGTTTAAACACAGGGAAAACACATGTTAAGAGAGAAAATTGTTCACAATGCAGAACAATGGATCAGTAACAACGGTTCTCTTCAATTGCCAATTTTCAAAGAAGTAAACTACCACTTCTGGAGCTTGAAAATGGCAACATTATTTAAGTGTCAAGAGTTTTGGAAATTGGTAGAAAGTGGCTTTAAGGATAAACAACCGGCAAAGCCTGATCAACAACTTAAAGACAAGAGGAATAAAGATTTTAAGGCCTTATTCATGATCCAACAAGCCTTAAATGATGAGATCCTTCCAAGGATTGCATTGGCTACCACATTAAAGAAGGCATGTGATACTTTAAAGAAAGAGTATCTTGGGGACAAGAAGGTGATCACAGTGAGACTACAATCACTGAGAAGAGAGTTTGAGACTACTCTCATGAAGGACAAAGAGTCTGTGCAAGACTACTTATCACATGTGTCTGGTGTGGTGCAATAATTGAGCTCTTATAGAGAAACTGTTAGGCCCAAAATCCCTTCGGCACATTTAGCAAGCCGAGCCCATAAACAGACAGGGAAGTCACCGGTTGGTTTGATCGCCAAAGGATCGAGGAACGAAGGGAAGTCATCAGTCATTCAAGTAAACGAAGAAAGATTCCATCACGAAGAAGAGAAGCGCGTTCAGAAGATAACGACTATGGCATTTCTTACCTCCGATATACACGGGAAGTGGATAGTAGTTAGGGATATGCCCTGTAAATCCGGAAATCATGGGAAGTGGGAATGGACCGTTGAAACGAGGGGGTTTAATAGGTAGAACTTTGCGGTTTTTACAGACATATACATGTAATTGAGAAGATAATCAAAATAGAGCTTTTGCCCTCTACATCATAAAAATTCTTACTTTCTCGCAGTTCTTGCTTTCCTTTCAATTCGATCATGCCCCGATCCAGGATAGAGATTTGTTAGTCAAATTTTTGTCCAAAATAATTTGGCGCCCACCGTGGGGCCCTACGATCGAAAAGGATTCATCTCTTCGCGTTGAAGGAAGTTCAGGAAGATTTCCATGAGCAACCCTAACGAAGGTAGCCAAGAGCTAAACACCGAGGATGATGGAGGCGCACGCCAGGACACATCGGCAACCCTTCACCTCGAATTGTCCGAGTTCGCTCAAAGGCTCCAAGCTTTGGAGAAGGAACTGACTGATCAACGTGCTTGCAACGAAAAGCACAAGGCTAGCATCGAGCAGTTAACCGCCGATAACGACGGTTTACGCTCTCAACTCCGATCCATGTTCTCTGTCGGCCCGCGTGCCCGAGTAACGGATCGAGCCCGAAACAGTGGGGGTGAAGGTTCCTCCGGAAACCACACCAGCTGACGCGAGGGAAACCCTAGTTTCGAGTTCGTTACTCTACCATCAACGGTCCTTGGGGTGCCGTCATTTACCCCTGCACAGGGTAACTCTATTAGCGAGGGGCAAGGGCACCCATACGCCTTCGATCGACGTGAGAGGTTAGCCCCTGACACTTTGAAGATGAGGTCATGGATGATGACGAGAATTGGGACTGCCGCCGTCCCCGAGACCTCGAAAGTATCGTCCGAAACCAATTCAAAATGTTCACCGAGCAATTGGCGAAGATACCTGGGTTTCCACGGCCCATAGAGAAGGAAGCGGTTGACGGTTATGACGAGTCACCTTTCGCCCCTCACATTGCCCTAGTTGAGATAGCGAAGAAGTTCTCGGTACCCAGTATGATCTTGTATGACGGCACGAGGATCCCGACGAATACGTGGCCATATTTAAGCAAAAGATGATGACCAACGTAGTTCCGTACCACTCCCGTGAAGCACTAATGTGCAAGGGATTCAGAGCAGCTCTTGAGGGCCCGACCTTGAAGTGGTTCGTCAACCTTCCAAGGGGAAACATCCGCTCTTTCGCTGAGTTGATGGATTCGTTCTGAGTGCAATTTGCTAGTAGCATGAGTTTCAATAAGCAGTCTAGCGATCTATACCGGATTATCCAAAAACTGGAAGAATCCACCCGGGAGTACCTAGACAGGTTTAATTGGGAGAAGATCTCCATCCCGCACTGTGACGTTCCGACGGCTATGGAAGCCTTCCGTCAGGGGCTAAGTCAAGACGGAGACCTCTACAAAGATCTCACTAGACATCCTTGCCATAGCTTCGAAGATGTGCAAACCAAGGCTCTGGCTCAAATCAGGCTAGAGGAGGAAGGTGAACATCGCCAAGACCAAGCCGGCCAAACCATTACCACCGAAGTATGATGAGTTCAACCTAAGTATATCCCCCGAGGACCTCATGAAGAACATAGCCCAAACAATACGAGGCGTTAGGTGGCCGAAGAGGAATGAAAAGCCCTATCCAAACAAGGACATGAGCAGGTGGTGTGACTTCCATGACGACGATGTTCACGTAACCAAGGAGTGTGTGGCCCTAAGAAGAGAGATTTCCTACCTCGTATCCCGGGGAAGAATTGAAAAAGTCGCGCCAAATGTGCAAGTCCCCCCCGGACGTCATAGAAGCCTTACGCGTAGGAAGGCCAGCGTCGCCAGTACCTGCCAAGGTCGTGAATGTGATCACCGGAGGGTCAAGCGTATGCGGCCTTACGTATTCAACAGCCAAAAGGAATGCGAGAGAAGGCACTCTCCATCGCCCATCGCAAATGAAGAAAGACGTCATCAATCTTGCACTACATTTTGACGAGGATGACGTAAATGGTCTCAAAGGACCCCACCATGACGGTCTCGTGATTTCACTATCGATCGGAAACGTCTTAATAAAGCGAGTCCTCATTGATACAGGAAATTCAACCAACCTCATGACGCTGGAGGCTTTGAGAGGAACGGGGTTGAGCGAGAAGGACGTGATAAAGAACCCCACCGCACTCGTAGGCTTCAGCGGAGAAGTGAAGCACACTGTGGGAGACGTCATCCTTCCTACGTACGCAAAGGGTGGGAACATCCAGGTTAGATATTTTGTTATGGATTATCCTTCTTGTTATAATGTAATAATGGGAAGACCATGGCTCCATGACATGAGAGTCGTCCTGTCTACTTACCACCAGACGGTGAAATTCCCAACACCGTGGGGGTTCAAGAGATCCGAGGGGATGAAAGAACGTCCCGAGAATGCTACAAATCGGCGCTGAAGCCAGCCGCCAATCAAAAATCCACCTAGTAATTAAAGGAGACCACTAACTCTACCTCTCCGAAAGAACATGAAAAGAAAGATGAGCAAGTAGAGAAAGTGGTCCTAGACCAATCTGACCTCAATCGGTCCGTAAAGATTGGAAAAGGCTTGGAGTTATCCATGAGAAATGAGCTAGTAGACTTCTTGAGTAAAAATGCAGAATGTTTTGATTGGTCCCATGAAGACATGGTGGGGATCGATCCGGAGATTATCACTCACAAGTTGAATGTGCATCCTAATCACCCACCGGTAAAGCAGAAGAGAAGAAAATTCGCCGCCGAGAGAAATAAGATAGTGGATGAAGAAGTGAGAAAGTTGATGGAAACTAGAAAGATCAAAGAAGTCAAATACCAAGAGTGGTTGGCAAACGTAGTCGTCATGCCCAAAAAGAACGGAAAATGGAGGATGTGCGTAGATTTTACGGATTTGAACAAGGCTTGTCCCAAAGACTCATTTCCGTTACCTCACATAGACGCCCTAGTGGATGCTACAACTGACCATGAGTTGTTGATTTTCATGGACGCCTTCAATGGTTACAACCAGATCAGGATGGAAGAAAACGACCAAGAGAAGATATCCTTCATCACCAGTAAGGGAACATATTGCTACAAGGTGATGCCCTTTAGGCTGCGGAACGCCGGAGCCACGTACCAAAGGCTAGGGAATAAAATGTTCCAAGGCCAAATCAGAGAGACTATGGAAGTAAACATAGATGACATGCTCGTCAAATCGAAGAAAGTTGTAGATCACAGAAGTCATCTAGAGAAAGATTTTGAAATCTTGAAGCAATATAATATGAAGCTGAACCCACAGAAGTGTACTTTCGGCGTGAAGTCAGGAAAGTTCCTAGGGTATCTAGTCACCCAGAGAGGGATAGAAGCTAGCCCCGAACAGGTTAGAGCAATAGTAACACTGTTGTCTCCTAGATGCGTGAAAGATGTTCAAAAGCTCACCGGGCAGATCGCCGCTCTGAATAGGTTCATATCTAAATCAGCAGACCGATGCCGTCTCTTTTACGAAGTACTTAGAAAGAATAAGTGCTTCTAGTGGACCGACGGACATGAGGAAGCTTTCCAAGAGTTGAATAAATACTTCTCTGATCCCCTAATCCTAGCAAAACCCGACGCAGGAGAGGCCCTGCCTTTATACATGGCCGTTACCAAGAAAGCCATCAGTGGAGTGTTTGTCCGAGAACAAGACGGGCAACAACAACCTGTATACTATGTAAGTAGGACTCTCTTGCCGGTCGAGACCCATTACTCTTCCTTGGAAAAGTTGGTCTTAGCACTAGTCACGTGCTCCAAAAAACTTCGCCCGTACTTTGAGGCACACACGATAGTGGTGAGAACCACACATCCATTGAAAACAGACATGCATAAGCCTGAATTCACAGGAAGAATGGCTAAGTGGGCAATTCATTTGAGTGGGTTCGACATTAAGTAAGAGCCTAGAACTGCATTGAAGTCTCAGGCGCTAGCTGGCATTTTATGTTAAGTTTAGTCCTAAGATGGAAGAAGGATCGGAGCCATCGGAGCTAATGACGCTAGAAGCTAAGTCTCTAGTCAAATGGACACTTCACATGGATGACGCTTATAATGCTAGAGGAACAGGGATAGGAGTAGTCCTAAAATCAACACAAGGGGATAGGGTGGCACAATCCGTGAGATGCACGTTCGAAGCTACGAACAATGAAGCTGAATACGAGGCTTTGATTTTCGGTTTGATTCTTGCCAAAGACTTGGGCATACAACAGATAGAAGTCAATTGTGACTCATTGTTGATAGTCAACCAAGTTCAGGGGTTATATGAAGCAAGGGATGAGAGGATGATAGCTTATCTAGATGTGGTAAAAAATCTAATTCCTCGGTTCGAGAATGTATCCTTCGTACAGATCCCAAGAGAGCAGAATGCTCAGGAAGATTCTCTCGCCCGTCTAGCATCAGCCTTTGATCCTAACGAGTACCTTGTAATCCCGATGATTCACATCATGGTTCCTGCCATTAGAAGAGCTCATACCGATGACATCAAGTGATCTGATAGTATGACCGAAAACGTCTGCCTTCTCAGAACTACTTCCCACAACGACATCTTCATGAGCAGTGGCGGCGTCGACGCCAGGAGTTATCAGAACGGTCCCGACCCAGATCTACCTCTGAGTAGCTTGAATCACAAGAGAAATCCCTTTGATCCCTCGGAGGCCAACGAAGCACCTTGGACTCAGCCATACCTGGATTGGCTAACCAAGGGAAAACTTCCGGAAAATAAAATCGAAGCTAAGTTGCTATGGATGAATGCTACAAAGTTTACAGTAGAGGACGGGAAATTGTTCCACCAGTTAGCAGTAGGAACACTACAACGTTGCCTAGCCAAGGAAGGTGTCCAAAGACTTCTTGAAGAACTTCACGAGGGAGACTGTAGGAACCATACCGGAGGGAGAAGTCTATCCAACAAAGCCCTTCGGCAGGGGTGGTATTGGCCTACTATGAGGAAAGATGATGTAGACTTCTACCGTAAATGTGACGCCTGCCAGAGGCATGCGCCAACCGCTCACCAACCTCCCGAGCCACTCTACCCCACACTCACGCCATGGCCCTTTATGCGATGGGGGATGGACAAAGTCGGGAAGTTACCCCCTTCGTCCGAACAGAGAGTATTCTTCCTTGCAATGACCGATTACTTCTGTAAGTGGATCGAGGTTGAAGCTTATCGAGAAATTAAGGATAAACAAGTGATCTCTTTCATCATCAGGAATATCCTCTGTCGTTTCGGGGTACCCTCCGAGATTGTGTGTGACAACGAGTCTCAATTCATAAGACAGAGGACCAGAGACTTTTGTAGTAGATGGAAAATCAGCCTGATCACCTCAACACCCCACTATCCCCAGTCAAATGGGCAAGATGAGGCTAGCAACAAGGTGATCATAAACAATTTGAAGAAGCGTCTTGCCAAAGCTAAAGGAAATTCGGATGACGAGCTCCCTTACGTCCTTTGGGCCGATCGAACGACGCCAAAAGTAGCGACCGATCAATCTCCTTTCTCGTTAACGCACATATGTGAAGCAATCATTCCCGCCGAAATTCTCATCCCAACTGCTCGCACTAGCTTTTTGACCGAAGAACAGAATCATCTGAAGCTGTCGGCTAACTTGGATACTTCTGGCGAGCTTCGCGACCAAGCCCGATTACGCCTAGCTAGACACCATCAACAAGTCACTCGGAGCTACAACCAAAACGTCAGGATCCGGACCTTCCAAATCGGTGACTGGGTACTACGAAAAGTCTTTCAAAATACCCACGAACCAAGTCGGGTAAGCTAGCCCCGGCATTGTAAGGACCCTACAAGATAACAGGGATCGTCGGACAAGGCGCATACCAGCTGGAATCCAAAGACTGAGAAGCCATCCCAAGAAGCTGGAATACGATACATTTGAAGAAGTATCACTTCTAAGGGAAGTCTTCCTTTATCGGAATGAAAATTTCTCTGGAACTCCCGACAGAAGGTTTCTTCGCCAGACACTCACGACACTCGAGGTCATCTATCCATAGTTATTATCTTGCCTTTGCTCTAAGTTCATCCTTCTCATAGAGTCATAGTGCGTTTGTGATCAACCTGTTTATGTGAAAGTTCCTTGTTATGTACTTCTATGTTATGGTTTTTTCGTTGAAATGAATGACATTTGCATGCGTCATTACTTAATCATATTTATTTCCTTTTTGCATGAGTACAAGTATTAAATCAAAAGCATATTTTATTCATTATCATGTAGAATACATCATACAATCGAACACAAGTCCAAACAGTAGAGGTAACTAATCCTAAACTAAAGACGTCTTTAATCAACTGAACTTCCCAACCGCAAGTTCCGACGGGATACCCGTCACCAGAGTGGAAACCTCCTTCGGTAAGCGCAGCTGCCACCCGTGACTAGAGACTTCTACAGGAGTTCTCGTCTTGAAGCCTTCAGTCCGAAGTATCCGCACGTCCTGAAAACCCTGCACATAGAGGAAGGACAATACCAAGAAAAAATACACAAGAAAGAAAGCATGCATGCACCAAAAACATCTATTGTCTCTTCCTCAAGAAGAGACGTCGTCCGTTCAACAGACAAATATTGTTTGTGGCCCCTAAATGGCCCGTACACACCAAAAACAGTTTGTTAAAAAAAAACCACCACAAAAGAAATCTTTTGCAAGGGCTCGCGGCCCTAATCTTCATCTTTGTCAGAAGTGCCCCTTAGCTGCTCCACTGCGTCCGTTAAAAGCCCATCCAGCCCTTTGCCTTGGTCAGGTGTTACGCTCGCGCTCGGATCTCGATCACCGCCATCTTCCTCCACGTCGAGAGAGGCGAAAAGCTCATCGCCCGGAGCCGGCTGGTCTGGGGGATAGCAGTCATGAAAGGGCACGATCTCAGCATCCAGGTCCCAGTCCAAATGCTGACCAACCATGAACTGTGTGATTGTTTCCACCCTAGACATCATCGAGGAGTAGGCTCCGATCTCGCCAACCTCCTTAAGAATTCTCCTGTTCGCGGCCTTGAGCTCAGTGATCTTGGATCGATCCGAAGCAGCTTGAGAAGACTGACGCTTGACTGTCTCAGCAAGTTTCGCAAGCTTGCTGGCGTCCATCTTCTGGCGTTCGATCGCAAGAGTTGTTTCCCTCTCCAAGGAAGCCTTCTCAACGTCCCACTTAGCCTGATGCTCTCTTAGGATCTGGTCCTCTTTGTCAACGGCATCCGCAACCCAACGAATGCTTTGTAAGGCCTATGCACCAGGGCAGGATATCGTCCGCAGTAAGATAAAAAAAGGAAGAGAGAAGAAGAAGAATAACTGGGTGAAAGCGAACCTTCCAAACCAACAGACCGGCGTCTCTAACCAGGGCGGGATGGGGAATTTCCAGGCAAGGCTTCTTTGAGCCATGAGCACCACAGAGCTTATGCCACAGATTTGAGGGACCCTTCTCATCCATGTCAATGACTTCGGTAACACCAGGCGATGGTCTCTTGGCAGGGGTCACCTTCGTCGTCGCCTCTATCTTTACCTTGGGGTCCAAAGGAGGTCTCTTGTCACTCGACCGTAATTTACGCTGAATTAAAGCTGTAGCAGAGAAACTCCTCCCCAAGGAAGAAGAAGCTTTTGGGAAGACAAACGTTAAAACCCATAGCTTCCCGATCTCGACGAGTTTGGTACACAATTCAAAAGCAAAGGAAAAAAGTACATATTGGCAAGGTTCTTTATGGGGTTCGCGTCCACGTCGACGAGTTTCCCAGGCGTCGGAGCACTATCCTCGATTGTCTTCTCAGAGCTTCCCGATCTCGCATCATCCTCGCCGTCCAGTTGATCCTCAGTGACTGTCGTCGTCTTGTTGTTGGATTCGCCCTCAAGCACTTGTTCCACAGACCTCCAATACGTTCTCTTCGCTTCAGGAAGAGCGAAGAGTTTCCTGCATGCTTCCGATTCCAAAACATGGGTCTCCAAGCTAGACGGAACTGCATGTAAATCCATCGAAATCAGAAACCGGATAAGAAACAACAAAGTAACAGCAGGGGGTGCGGAAATTAGGGTTAGGAATACTTACTCTTAGTAGTCCAAGAGTCGAAGAAAGCTACTTGGTACATCGCACCCAGTGTAGACTTCTCTACGAAAAAGAAGCACAAGGCCCAATCCTTGTCATTCACCTTTAATTTCGGAATCAATGGGTTCTTGGCATCCCCTGCGTGGAGGGTAAAACGTCCAGCCATGAGAGGACAAACCCGGTACGCACATAGTAGATCCTGCACGGTGAAGTCAATCTTCTCCCCCAGACAGGTTTCGCTTATCTGGTACAAAATCTTCCATACCGACAACATCAATTGCGCCGGAGAGGCTTTGAGAGCCATCAAGAAATTCAATATTAAGGGAGAAAAAGGGAAAAGAGCCCCCCGAGTGAATGGATACTCCAAGAAGCAGACCCAACCCTCCTTGACCTAGTCCACGGCCTCAGACATGGGGGTGTAGAAGTTGGTGCCAGTCGGAAAACCGTGGTTTCGAACTATCGTCTCTACTTCATCCGAAGAGAGAGAGCAGGGGCAACAGTCATGGGGTTCGAGAGTATGGGAGGATTCGAAACCCATGCTCTTAGCGTCAGTGTTAGCCATGGAAAATGTGTAGTAGAGAAATAGGGTAAAAACTGGAAATTGAAGCAAGAAGACGATGAGGCAAAAAAGCCGGAAGAGATCAGCGCGTATCTCCGAAGAGGTCTGGGCCTGAGCATTTAAAGCCTGAAGCGATGTGACTCCTCATGCTCCCGAGAATGATCGAACGGACGGGGTTAAGCCGCGTGTCACACACTGCCTGTACCTCACGCGGCAAATCCGATCCAAATCCCGCCTAAAAGATTTGGATCAGTATTTGGGGGTATTGTTAGGCCCCAAATCCCTTCGGCCCATTTAGCAAGCCGAGCCCACAAACAGACATGGAAGTCACTAGTTGGTTTGATTGCCAAAGGATCCAGGAATGAAGGGAAGTTATCAGTCATTCAAGTGGACGAAGAAAGCTTCCGTCACGAAGAAGAGAAGCGCGTTCAGAAGATAAGAACTATGGCATTTCTCACCTCCGATATACGCGGGAAGTGGATAGTAGTTAGGGATATGCCCAAAATCATGGGAAGTGGGAATGGACCGTTGAAACGAGGGGGTTCAATAGGTAGAACTTTGCGGTTTTTACAAACATATACTTGTAATCGAGAAGATAATCAAAAGAGAGCTTTTGCCCTCCGCATCATAAAAATTCTTACTTTCTCGCAGTTCTTGCTTTCCTTTCAATTCGATCGTGTCCCGATCCAGGATAGAGATTTATTAGTCAAATTTTTGCCCAAAACAGAAATCATGACCAATGAGCATGTGGTTGGGAAGGTCTTGAGGAGTCTTACCAACAAGTTTGATCATGTGGTGGCTGCCTTAACAGAATAAAAGGACATGTCAACATATACATTTGATGAGTTAATGTTATTATTGCAAGAAGCTTGGTCACAGGAAGCAAGTAGTTGGAAGAAAGAAGAAGATGAGCGAAAGGGAGGTTAAAAGTCAAACTTTGTGGGGCAAGAAATGGTGCAAGCCTTGCCAAAGATTGGTGAGTTTGAGTTGTGTGAAGGATGATTTTATGGAAAGTAGTCCAAGGGTCCATTTCCAAGTGAAAAAGCTTGGAGAGTGAGTGTCTTAAGCTACTACATGTTGACTTATGTGGGCCCATGCAAACTGAATCACTCAGAGGAAGTAAGTATTTTATACTCATTATTGATGACTATAGTAGAATGAGTTTGGTGTATTTCTTGAAGGCAAAATCTGAAGCCTTTGAGAACTTCAAGAAATTAAAAGCTATGGTGGAGAAATAGTTTAGCAACTATGTAAAAGCATGCATTAAGAATGGACCGAGGAGGAGAGTTTTTTTCACATGAATTCACTGAATTTTTGAAGAACATGGCATAAGAAGGGAGTTCACAACACCTTACACTCTAGAGCAGAATCGAGTTGTAGAGAGAAAGAACAAAATACTGATGGAAGTAGCAATGAGCATGCTCAAAGCAAAAGGGATACACAATCAGTTTTGGTGTGTGGTCGTGGATACAGTTGAGTATATCCTTAATATTTCTCCAACAAAAGCCATCATGAACAAGACTCCATTAGCTTGGAGAGCTAGTGAATGTCTTGAGCTACTACATGTTGACTTATGTGGGCCCATGCTGACTGAATCACTTAGAGGAAGTAAGTATTTTCTACTCATTACTGATGATTTTAGTAGAATGAGTTTGGTTTATTTCTTGAAGGCAAAATTTGAAGCCTTTGATAACTTCCAGAAATTTAACGCTATGGTGGAGAAATACTATGGCAACTATGTAACAACATGCATTAAGAACGGATCGAGGAGTGTTTCTTTCACATGAGTTCACTGAATTTTGTGAAGAACATGACATAAGAAGGGAGTTCACAATACCTTACACTCCAGAGCATAATTGAGTTGTAGAGGGAAAGAATAGAACATTGGTGGAGATGGCAAGGAGCATGCTCAAAGAAAAAGGGATACCCAATCAAAAGGTAGCAAGAGAACTGCAATCACTAGAATGTATTGCAGTTCTCTTGCTACCTCTGGAAACAAGCTTAAGATGTCCATTCTCCACATAGAGACAATGGTTTCATGGGAGCAAAGGTTTCGAGTTCAAAAAACCAAACCAAATCTCTTTGAAATATGCGCGATCTAATCGATGCTCGGGATCGGTGCAAAACAATCAATTAAAAGATGCAACTCATGTGAGGCTTGGGGTTACACCAAATATCTTTGAAAAATGCGCGATCCAAGAGGCTTAGGATAGGTGCAAATAATCAATCAAAAGGTAATGATCAATCAAGGCTTGGGGTTGCACCAAATCTCTTTGAAAAATACGCAATTTGAGCGAGGCTCGAGATCAACGCAAATAAGAAATTAAAAGGTGTAACTCAAGCAAGGCTTGGGGTTGCACCAAGTCTCTTTCAAAAATGTGCGATTCGAGCGAGGCTAGGAACCGACAAACAATCAATCAAAAGGTGAAATTGAAGTGAGGCTTGGGGTTGCACCAAATCTCTTTGAAAAATGTGTGATCTGAGCGGGGCTTAGGATCTAATCATATAAACAATTAGAAAGGCACAACCCAAGTTAAGCTTGTGTATTGCATCAAATCCCTTGCAAAATGAATGGACCAATCACATAAAAGACAATCGAGCGCATCTGGTAACTCGCCATCATCTGCAAGGGCGAATAGCGCAATTCATGGGATAGGATGGGTGAACAAACAAACAAAATGAATGATTCAAAAATCTAGAAGAACAAGAAAAATAACGTTTTACAATATAATAAAACCCACTTAGACACTATAGACCTTCACTAGGCCACTGATGAAACCCGAAATAAACCAACGCTAAAAGACAAGAACAAGATTGCTTTTATTTGACGAGGCAAACACTTGCTTTTATTTATATCTTTTCGAGCGAGGTTACAAGTACTGAGATTATGCCCTAGATCTCTTTTTAGAGGATTCAAGGTCTCTATCTAACAAAGTTCGAGACCTCCTAGCTACTGCGAGATTCTATCACTAACAGGCTTATTGACGAGCCCTACTCCTATTGCAAGCCTAGGTGCGATGTTCTTTGGCGAGATTGGACACTTGATTGCCTGTGGGGATTGTGGTCTGCGAAGTGATGTAGCGGGATCCTTGATTTGAGACGAGGTCTCTTTCGGTGACTTGAAGTCTTTTTATGGACCTTCACTTGACTGTAGCACGGTCTTTTACGATGATTCAACACGTTGATCTTCAACAAACAAGATAGTTCTTAAGTTCAAGATGTTTTTCAACTCCTTTCTACCTTCGAGGTTCTCCTCTATTTATAGAGGTTTGAGGAACATGGTTTTGATGTTTGCTCGATGGGGGACGCCCGAGATCAAGCTCTTTGATTAGTCGAGAGTGAGGCAGTTGGTCATTGGTTGAGAATATGGCGGTCGCTGAGTGGTCGAATGGGGCGGGGATGTTAGCTTTTGAACAACGAGGTTTGGGTTTTGTTATTAGTTGGGGAGAGTCCGCTTAACCGTCCTAATTTATAAGTTCGACGAGGTCTGGACCTCGTGATCGTGGTTTTGAGGTCTCGCTCGGGCAGTGATTTGCCTTTTTTAGATGGGTATGGCAAAGGCCTTTGAGTTTAACCTCGGGAATCCCGCTATTTCTCGTACTCTGGTCCCACTATTCATACTCCGCTACTTTGCTCACCATCACAACCCCATGGCTTGGGGGGTCTCGCCCCGAGGGCCGGGGTCATATATGCGCAATGCCTGGTCCTCCGTACCCAGGGTGCGAAGTCTTAGTTTTGAGGAGCTTTCTCAGCGAATTCTCAAGGTCATGGGTAGCGAGGTTAGAGGTTTGGGGGCAACAAGGCATGAGAATCTTTTTGCGAGGCTGAACACTTGGGTTTTTCTTCTATCACGCACTTGACGAGCCTTGGGCCTGTTCTCCCTTATTTCATTAATGGGCTTCTAAAAGGGATTAGGCCCATTAAACTTTTTAGAATGGGGAGTGGCCCAAGTCTGCACTTTATAAATCGCCTTTACACGTCCTTCTTGTCCTCATTCTTCATCTTCCTCTTCGAACAAACCCTTTCTCTCTTTCTTCTGTTTTCTCGATCTTCGACAAGCAGGCGAAGCATCTTCAATGGTTTCAAGGCTCGCAACCGTCTCTCCCACACCATTTTCTGACAAGTAAGTGATCGATCCTCCATTTGCATGCGTTTTTGGCGTGTTTTTTATTTTTCCGCTTCGTACCCTAGGCGGAGGCGATAGACTTCCGGCGTTTCACACCGGTGCCACGGTGGCGAAACGGTGGGAGCGGGGGTGGCGTTGGTAGTCCAGCGATGTTCTCGAGCCCTTCGGTGTGTCATCCAACGGTTGAGTTCATCGTCGCTCCCCTTTTTTTGGAATTTCGAATGTTTCTTCGAAAACCAAACGTCTCGCCGCCTGGGCGATGGGACGTTTTGATCTTCCAACCGATGTCTTCCACTCTGCCCTTCTGTTTTGGCAATTCACATTCCTCCTATGCCGTCCCATTTGTCAAAGTAGCCCTAGAGTCCTGCATCCCCTATGTTACCACCTCGCGCTTCCTTTCTTTTTTGGTTTGTTCGACGTCTCAAAACTTCTTCTTTTCCAAGTGTTCGCCTTTTGTGACCTGGACCTCGCTTTTCATGCCTAGAGGATCTTCTCTGGGCCCTCCACCAGGCTTCACATTTAAGCTCCGGGAGAAGTTTTACGAAGAGTCTTCCGAGACTGTATGGAGCGTTGAGACCAACGACTCCCAGAACCCGAGGTCTCCTTTGACTATGTTCAGCGAACCTTCACCTAGTGCCTCCGACACTTCGGTTACCTCGCGCTTTCCCCGATTACACACGTCTTCCGGGGTTGAGATGGCCTCATCTTCGATTTCTGATGAAGAACCTGTCGGCTCTTATGCACGGTCGTCTGACTCCAACAACCAACCAACTTCTTTGCGGAGTATATTACCAATTCTGTGTCATGCATCCCTCCCATCCTCGAGGAGTGCATACCGATGACCCTAAATCCCGCAGTTGGGATCTTCCTGCCCAAGGGCCCCCCGATAGTTCTCAAGCGGGAGGCCCTTGAAAAGATCGCAAAGGATTTTCCTTGGCCCGAGGGGGTTGAGCTGGCTCTCTCCGAGGGGGAGGGCTGCTCCTTGGACCTGTTTGAACGTTGCGTGGTTGTTCATTTGCCATGCCTCCAGGCCGGCTTCCGACTGCCGCTCGCTCGGCACACAGTTGATTTTTTGTGGTTAATGCATGTCTGCCTCGCACAACTGTTTCCCAACGCATGGAGGGTCCTTTGCGCGTACACCATCTGAAGCCACGAGCTTGGGGAGGGGCCTAACATGGACGTTATGACGAGTTTGGTTATGCCGAGACGAGAGCAGAAATCATGTCTTGTCAACCTTAGCCTGCCCAGACTCAAGATCACCACCACCCCGTCGAACATCGGTCAGGTGAAGGACAAGTGGTTCTTGATTCGGGATTGCTCTGGGAGAACCTCAACTTCCCCTCGGCACCGGACAATTTCTGCCGACCCAAGGGGTAGTTAGATGTTGCCGAGATCAAGGCCCGGTTTGCAACGCCGTGGCAGGCGCCATTCTAGGAATACCTGGTGCAGGACCTGCTTGAGCGGGGAGGGTTGAGTCTCACCCTCCCGAACCGTGACGGCTCAGAGGGTACCTATCTCTTTACGTTTTCTCGTTCTTGCATTGTCTCTTGTTTTGTTTTGTGTAGGATTCGGATTACGCTCGGTAACCCCGAACCTCGCTCGGGTTGTGTACTTTAGATTTTGAATTTTTTTGATGATCGCGAGCGTCGCTCGGACCACACATTCTTAGACTTTGATTGTTTGCGATGATCACGAGCCTCGCTCGGATCACGCATTCTGATTTTTGATTGTTTGCGGTGATCACGAGGCTCGCTCGGACCACACATTCTTAGACTTTGATTGTTTCACGAGCCTCGCTCGGATCATACATTCTGATTTTTGATTATTTGCGGTGATCACGAGCCTCGCTCGGACCACACATTCTTAGACTTTAATTATTTACTACCTCGCTTATTTCAGTGAATGTTTTGGATGCCCTGGCCTCGAGGGCATAGGGGAACAAAGCCGCTGACCCTACCGCACAGATCTCTCTGGCCCCGAAGGCCCTGACGGCGAAGCCGCTGGCCCTGACGATGAAGGCGCCGTCCCCGCGAAGGCCACAGGGGTAAAAATTATTAAGGGGGGCCACCCAAAGGAGACGCTAATAGAGCGTCCTCCCAAGCCCCCCGAGGATCCGGCGATGCGGCCGGGTCTAAGTAGAAGGAAGCACAGGCGTCGCCCCACAAGGAAAAAAGAAAGAAGCACAAGGGGGATGGCCAACACAGTTCCTCGGGGAGGGAGATCGTCCCAAGCCCCAACTTCGAGGGGCGGGCTCTTTCCGCCACCGGTGCTCATGCCGCGAAGTTCCACTGCCCCGGGCCGTCCCGGGGCGCGCTCAAGAACTGGAACAAGGATGACTGGAAGGAGGATATTGCGTGGGTGAAAAATCTCTCCGAGGACGCCCTTAATGATGAGGCCCTCCGCTACTCAGCGATGGTACGTTTTGTTTCTTTTTGTAAGTCTTGCTTGAAAGTTTCATACTTGTGTTCTCCTAACATACTTTTGGTTTTTCAGCACAACTTCTTCGATAACTACAATTGTAGTTGCATCAAACTCCTCCATAAGAGAATGGATAAGTTGGAGGCGACGCTCATGGCCCGCACGAAGGAGTGCACGAAGAAGGAGAAGGCTCTCGCCAAAGCTGAGAGGCGGGTTCGGGCCGCGGAGGTCGCGGCGAAGGATGAGGCCAAAGCAGCAGCCAAGGTGAAGGATGAGGAGGCGAAGGCGAAGGAGGAGGAGGTGAAGGTGAAGGCCTTGGTTGGGGATCTACAAGCCTCGGTTGAGGACTCCAGACCAAACTCTCTGAGTAACACAAGTATTTTAAGGAGAAATACTCGAAGCTTCAGAAGGTCGAGGAAGAGAACAACAGCCTTCACCACCGCATCAAGGAGCTTAACGAAGAGGTGGAGGCTGCAGGGCCCAAATATGTCAAGTCTGTCGAGTGCCAAGAAGAGTTGTTGAGCAGCGTTGATGCGATGTACCGGCAGGCTATCCGCGTGGGGGTGCGGCAGGCAGTCGTGAAGTATAAGCATGTCGACCCCCGCATCGTCTTTTTCATCCCCAACTACGGATTGACCATGGGGGAGATCGTGGAGGATCCTGAGGGAGAATGTGAATTCTTCCTCAACAACGAGAGCGGGGTTGTGGCGAGCGAGAATGAAGTTCCTACCGCAGACCTCTCGGTCCAAGAAGTTTTGAACCTCGCCCTGGGCGATCCTTACCCTGCGCAGGACGCGCCTACCTCCGATTTCGAAGTTATTTTTGCCTCGCCTATCCGCCAAATCTCCATGGGCCTTCCTGTCGACAAACCGAATGAATGAAGGGTGCCTTTGTAATTTTCTTTATTTTTGTGTTTTTGTTTTGAACACTTGGTAGCCCCGCTGGGGTTTGTAATATTGATATTTTGGCCCTTGAGGCCTTTCTCTATGCATTTCTCTTTCTATCTTTTCTTATGGTTACATCGCGTGCCTTTCGAGGGTTCCAAAGGCTCGTTCCAACCCGATCCAACCCCATGGCCCGAGTGCTACAAGACTTGCAGATTACTCGATCCATATGGGGTCATTCTTTTAATTTTAACTGCGTAGCGCATGATAGATTATATGCAGCGATCACGAGCCTTGCTCGGATTGCACATGATGGATTATATGCAGTGATCATGAGCCTGGCTCGGAACGCGCATGATGGATTATATGCAGCGATCACGAGCCTCGCTGGGATCGCGCATGATGGATTATGTACAGCGATGACAAGCCTCGCTCGGATTGTGCATGATGGATTATGTACAATGATGACGAGCCTCGCTCGGATTGTGCATGATGGATTATATGTAGCGATCACGAGCCTCGCTCAGATCGCGCATGATGGATTATATGCAACGATCACGAGCCTCACTCGGATCGCGCATGATGGGTTATATGCAGCGATCACGAGCCTCGCTCGGATCGCACATGATGGGTTATATGCAGCGATCACGAGCCTCCCTCGGATCGCGCATGATGGCTTGTATGCAGCGATGACGAGCCTCGCTCGAATCGCGCATGATGGATTATATGCAGCGATCACGAGCCTCGCTCGGATCGCGCATGATGGATTATATGCAGCGATGACATGCCTCGCTCGGATCGTGCATGATGGATTATATGCAGCAATCACGAGCCTCGCTCGAATAACGCATGATGGATTATATGCAACGATGACGAGCCTCGCTCGGATCGCACATGATGGATTATACGCAACGATCACGAGCCTTGCTCGGATTGCGCATGATGGATTATGTGCATCAATGACGAGCCTCGCTCGGATCATGCATGATGGATTATATGCAGCGATCACGAGCCTCGCTTGGATTGCGCATGATGGATTATATGTAGCGATCACGAGCATCGCTCGGATCGCGCATGATGGATTAAATGCAACGATCACGAGCCTCGCTCGGATCGCGCATGATGGATTATATGCAGCGATCACGAGTCAGGCTCGGATCGTGCATGATGGATTATATGCAGCGATGACGAGCCTCGCTCGGATCGTGCATGATGGATTATATGCAGCGATCACGAGCCTCGCTCGGATCACGCATGATGGATTATATGCAACGATGACGAACCTCGCTCGGATCGCACATGATGGATTATATGCAGCAATCACGAGCCTCGCTCGGATCGTGCATGATGGATTATATGCAGTGATCACGAGCCTCGCTCGGATCGCGCATGATGGGTTATATGCAGCGATGATGAGCCTCGCTCGGATCGCGCATGATGGATTATATGCAACGATGACGAGCCTCGCTTGCATCGCGCATGATAGATTATACGCAGCGATCACGAGCCTTGCTTGGATCGCGCATGATGGATTATGTGCATCGATGACGAGCCTCGCTCGGATCATGCATGATGGATTGTATGCAGCGATCACAAGCCTCGCTTGGATCGTGCATGATGGATTATATGTAGCGATCACGAGCCTCGCTCGGATCGCGCATGATGGATTATATGCAACGATCACGAGCCTCGCTCGGATCGCGCATGATAGAGATTTGGTTGTCTCCAACCCCAAGCGGGAAGCGAGGGGTGGACCTGCGCATTTAAAATCGAGAATCCCTAACCCCAAGCGGGGAGCGAAGGGTAGGTTCGCGCACTTAAATTTGAGAATCTCCAACCCCAAGCGGGAAACGAGGGGTGGATTAGCGCACGTAAAATTGAGAATCTCCAACCCCAAGCGGGAATCGAGGGATGGATTCGCGCACGTAAAACTAAGAATCTCCAACCCAAGCGGGAATCGAGGGATGGATTCGCGCACGTAAAACTGAGAATCTCCAACCCCAAGCGGGAAGCGAGGGGTGGATTCACGTACTTAAAATTGAGAATCTTCAACCCCAAGCGGGAAGCGAGGGGTGGATTCTCGCACTTAAAATTGAGAATCTCCAACCCCAAGAGGAAAGCGAGGGGTAGATTCGCGCACTTAAAATTGAGAATCCCCAACCCCAAGCGGGAAGCGAGGGGTGGATTAGCGCACTTAAAATTGAGAATCGCCAACCCCAAGAGGAAAGCGAGGGGTGGATTCGAGCACTTAAAATTGAGAATATCCAACCCCAAGCGGGAAGCGAGGGGTGGATTCGCGCACTTAAAATTGAGAATCTCCAACCCTAAGCGGGAAGCGATGGGTGGATTTGCGCATTTAAAATCGAGAATCCCCAACCCCAAGAGAGGAGTGAGGGGTGGGTTCGCGCACTTAAAACTGAGAATCTCCAACCCCAAGCGGGAAGCAAGGGGCGGATTCGCACACGTAAAACTGAGAATCTCCACCCCCAAGCGAGAATAGAGGGGTGGATTCACGCACGTAAAACTGAGAATCTCCAACCCCAAGCGGGAAGCGAGGGGTGGATTCACGCACTTAAAATTGAGAATCTTCAACCCCAAGCGGGAAGCGAGGGGTGGATTTTGGCATGGAAAATTGAGAATCTCCAACCCCAAGCGGGAAGCGATGGGTGGATTCCAGCGAACGATCCCTTGATGCAAGGTTTCCATATTGATATGATATCAATAAATAACACATCACCCTTTATTCTCAAAATTTTGGTGACAACGAGATTTTTCCTAGGAGACCTCTACGCATAATACCTTTTGAGCCGAGCGACATTCCAAGTTTTGCTTAGAGTGCGGCCCTCACTATCCTTGAGCTTAAAGGCCCCGGGCGCGACTTCTTCCCCGAGGAGGTACGACCCCTCCCAGTTTGGATCTAGCTTGCCGCCCTCGGTGCGCCTTAAAACGATATTTCCCGAGACCAAAACACCACAACTCGCCGCTTGTATTCCATGGAGTGCAGGGCTGCGACCTCGCGAAGTTCGTCCTTGAACTGCAATTCCACCTTGAGATTGGCCTCATTTTCATTTTCGTTAAAGTCAAAAACCCTTGCCGAGTGGACCAAGGTTTCTACCGGGACCAGCGCGTCCACCCCGTAGGTTAAAGCGAAAGGTGTCTCTCCCATGGCACGACGTGAGGTCGTCCGATATGTCCACAGGATGAGCGGGTCAAGCTCTGCCCAACGACCTTGGGCCATGCCCAACCGCTTCTTAAGATTGGACAAGATACGGGCGTTGATGTTCTCCACCTGGCTGTTTGATTGGGGATGGGCCACCGATGAAAACTTGATGGTTATGCCAAGCTCGGAGCAAAAGGTCCGAGTTTCCTCGCAATCGAACTGGGGACCATGGTCGAATATGATGCTCATGGGGACCCCAAAGCGGCATACGAGGTTTTTCCATAGGAAATTGGAGACTTTTGTCCCCGTGATTTTTGACATTGCCTTTGCCTCGACCCACTTCGTGAAGTAGTCGACGATGACCAGGATGTACAGTGTTTGCCCCACGACCTTGGGGAAGGGTCCTAAAATGTCCATCCCTCACATCGCAAAGGGGCAGGGTGCATGGATTGAGCGTAGGTGCGAGGTCGGGGCATGTTGGATGTTGGCGTGCTTTTGGCACCCGTCACACTTCTGAACGTAAGCTCTCCCGTTCTGCCTGAGGGTGGGCCAAGAATACCCCAAGTGGGCGATTTTGTGCGACAAGGCACGCCAAACGAGGTGACTGCCACATGCCCCTTCATGTGCCTTGAACAGGATGTGCTCTACGGCCTCGGTCGGCACACATAGCAAGTTCGGCTTCGCAAAACCCCGTTGATAGAGCCGCCCGCCGACGACACAGTATCGATCCGCCTGCATTTTGAGCTTTCTAGCCTCTGTGGGTCCTTAGGAAGGACGCCGCTTTCCACATGTCGCGTGATGGCAATCCTCCAGTCCCTGAGTTTGACTGAGAGAACCTCACTGGTCACACTTCGCGAGAGCTTTCTTTCTACCATCACGTTGTTGCCCACTTCTAAGGGAAGGGTCGACCCCAGCCTTGCGAGAGCATCTGTCTTTGTCTTTGCAGCGCGTGGAACGGATTCTACCGTGAACGTTTCTAAGCAAGATACCAAGGCTTTGACTTTTTCTCAGTACGTGGGCAGGAACCCCTTTTTGGTATCATACTGTCCATTCAACTATCGCGCCACCAGTTCAGAATCGGTGTATACCCTAATCTTATGAGCCACGCTGAGCCACGCCATCTTTATGCCGGCAATCATGGCCTCATACTTAGCCTCGTTATTGGTGGCGTCGAAGGCGAAGTTAAGGGCATACTCCATCTCGATTGAGGGACCGACGATAAATATGCCAACCCCACCTCCTTTATTGCACCGCGAGCCATCAACAAAGACTTTCCACTCCTCCGAGCTTTTGTTAGTTTCGGGGAAGGTAACTTCTACCATGAAGTCAGCGAGTGCCTGCCCCTTTATCGCAGTCTTGGGGAGGTGGATGATGTCGAACTCGGAGAGCGCGACCGCCCACTTCGTCATCCGCCCAGTGAGGGCGGGCTGGTGCGTCATCCGCCCAGTGAGGGCGGGCTGGTGGAGGATCTATCGAAGTGGGAGATCGGAGAGGACCTGGATAGGGTGTGCGTGGAAGTAAGGGCGCAGGCGCCTCGTGGCGGTCACCACAGCCAGGGCCTTTTTTTGCCGGAGAGTACTGCTGCTCCGCCGGTTGGAGCACGCGACTGATGAAATAGACAGGGTGCATCGCCTTTCTTGTTAGCACGACGCTGATTGTCTCTGGGCTTACGACCATGTACAATTGCAAGTCCTCGCTCGCCTTTGGGGCGACAAAGTGGGGAGCTTCGTAAAAAATGCCTTCAACCCAGAAAAAGCGAGCTCTAGCTCTTCGTCCCAGACAAACTTGTCTATTTTCTTTAGGGCCGCGAAGAAAGGTAGCGACATGTCCGCCAATCGGGAACAAAACCTCCCCAGGTAGTTTATAGCGTCGTTGAGCCACTGTACCTTTATTCGAGATCGGGGTGACCTCATTGAAAGAATTGATTCTATCTTGGCGGGGTTCACATCTATCCCCCGTTCGCTGATCATGAAGCCCAATAACTTCCCTCATGACACGCCGAACACACATTTCTCGGGATTTAGGCTGAGCCGGTTGTGTCTAAGTGTCACAAAAACTTCGGCAAGGTCGACCAGATGTTCCTCTGGGGTTCTGCTTCAGACCATAATGTCGTCGACGTATGCCGACACGTTCCTCCCCAAATGGTTCTTGAAGATTCTATCTACGGGTCGCTGGAAGGTTGTACCCGCGTTCTTCAAACCAAATGGCATGACCTTGTAGCAGTAGGTCCCGCACTGCGCGATGAAGGATGTTTCTTCCTCATCTCGCGCTCATTAAAACCTGGTTGTAACCTGAGTAGGCGTCGAGGAAGCTCAAGACACCGTGACCCGTCGTGGAATCGACCAGCTCGTCGATTGAGGGCAGGGGGTAACTGTCTTTGTGGCAGGCCTTGTTCAGGTCCTTGCATTCCACACACATGCACCACTTCCGGCTGTCCTTTTTTACCAACACAACGTTGGACGAC